>CM077665.1:467813280-469077030 GCA_039707655.1 Elymus sibiricus | reverse complement strand
GTCTATGTTAAGATTTTCATAATATTGAGAGAGTGGAGAATGTCTTGACAACCGCAATTGGAGGAACAGAAGAAATGGCGGAAAGCTTGGATGTTATGAATATTGAGCTTTGTGTTTAGTGACTTGCAGTAGCAGCCTCGGCAAGCGAGGGCGACAGCATTGGAGGACTTCAGTCTTGGTGGTTCTCCTTGAGTATCGAGTCTCGGTTCTATGGATGAAAACCCAAGGTCTAGCTTTTATTGGTTGTGCCTTGCAATTATCTTGTTAAAGGCATTGTTTTCAGAACTCGGACTTTCTCCGGCATAAGAACTTAAGATCATTGATCGAACAATGACGGTATTTGTGCTCTGTTTTCTTTTGGAGGCGTCGTCTTCGGAGGACCTTTTTGCGGTCCGGGTGCTGTCTTTGATGATGGTTAGTGTATTGTTGCCGTGAGTGACTATCACTATGGCAGAGCTTTTTATTCTCTTTCTGGTTGTGTGCATCCTCAATGTCTAGTTAGACATTTTATTAGTACGGAGGCCAGATATAATTGATATCTTCGCGATATTAACATATTCCTTTTGTCGAAAAAATATATAGGTGTAGTTCGTCTTTCCGACAGCAGTGCCACCGCTACGGTAGCAGTCCATGAGGAGCATGGAGGTGTAATACGTGACGCCGGCGAAGACGAGTAGCGTGGCTGGCCCGTGGACCCAGCTGAGTTGCGCCATGGACCAGGGTAGGGACAGCACGCTGGATCCGATCACCGCCATTAATTATGATCTGCGCGTTTGCCATCTATACCATTTCCGTTCTCCTGGGCTTGCCGTCGTCGTCGATTGAATTGCCTAAACTTACTATCCGACTCGGATCGGATGACTATATGTCCTCGGAGTTGATTTGTTTCCGGGTCTCACTCTCATCTCTCAACCATGAAGCCCCCACGTACGTTGGGCTCTGGTCTTTGCATCATCAGGTTTTTCTCCAATGCTCTTAGGTTTTCTTGCATCAACCGGACTTTGCATATAACCGGACAGAGATATATATAGAAAGTCGTTCTAAACTGAGAGATAGAAGTCGTTAAGGAAACAAAGAAGTGATATCCCATCGTCCATCATCCAGATGCTCCACGGAGAGCTTCGCCGGTGCCCACGATTTCGAGGTGGCCAGTTACCAGCTGCTCGACGGCCTGGGCGTCGGCAAGTACATCAGCTCGTGCGTCTTCAGCATCGGTGGCTACGAGTGGATTATCAGGTTTTACCCGGATGGTGAAACGGTCAACTGTGTCGGTAATCCTTCAGCCTTTTTGTGTTGTGTCGGCCAGCGGAAAGGTGCGAGGGCCAAGTTCACCTTGAAAATGCTGGAAAAAGAGGGCAACGTTCTAGTGACAAGATTGGGTTTGTTGGAGAATACCTTCTCTACGCCAACTTACAATTTTGGCTATGCTACATTCGTCAACAAATCGAGACTGCTAAAATCACTGTCGTCCAAGGTGAACAGTGGCTACTTCATTATACGGTGTGTTCTTACCGTGATAAAAGCACCTCGGACAGAGGTTAAGAGGAACCTTCTTGTGGTTCCATAGCCAAATCTGCAATGTCATCTCCAGCAGATGAGGGAGGATGGACAAGGAATAGATGTGACATTTAATGTGTCTGGCGAGTTGTTCAAAGCCCACAAATACTTGTTGGCTGCACGGTCTCTGGTCTTCAAGGCGGAGCCCTTTGGTCCAATGAAGGAGAAGGCAGCAGAGAGCATCAAGATCGACGATGTTGAGCCACCCATCTTCGATGCGCTTCTTCACTTTGTATACACAGATTCCATCCGAGATGATGGAGACAAGAAAGAAGGTGAAACTGCAAAAATGCAGCACTTGCTAGTTGCGGCGGATCGATACAGGTTAGAGAGGCTGAGAATTATGTGTGAAGGCAGACTGTGTGACAGCGTCGACATGGAAACTGTCGCAACCACGTTGGTTCTTGCGGAGCAGCACCACTGCGGTGATCTCAAAGAAGCCTGCATTGAGTTCATGACCTCACAAAACAGGCTAGGACGTATCGTGGAGACGGATGGATTCAAGCATCTGATGGCAAGCTGCCCTTTGCTCATGAAGGATATTTTAGATAAGGTGTCCGGTGTCTTGAGTGTCTAGTCTCGTTTGTCTAAAAATTAAATGATCATGTCACTAGTATGTAATACTAAGTAGATGATTGTTCGGATCACTAGTAGAAAACGGGCCATCAGTCCCAGTTTTGAAGGGCCTTTAGTCCCGGTTCTTCAACCGGGACAAATCAATCGGGACTAAAGGCCCTCACTTTTAGTCTCAATTGGGTTACGAACCGGGAGTAAAGGGGCTCCACGTGGCTGCCTTCGGGCGCGTAGGCAGGAGGACCTTTCGTCCCAGTTGGTAACACCAACCGGGACTAAAAGGCAGCCACGCGTCAGCCCATGCCAAGCGCTGGGGTCTAGGTTTTTTTTTGAAAGGGCCGTGTTTCATTTTGTGTTTTCATTTTCTTTTATATTTATATTCTATTTTCACGTGGTTACACATATTAATATACAACATCATCAATACAAATTATGGAAAAAAACATCCAACATCAGTACAAATTAGATGGATGCAATAGACCAAGTTGAATTAGAGGAAAATACAATGTTGCGATTCACAACAACCTATTTTCCTCTAATTCAACTTGGTCTATTGCATCCATCTAATTTGTACTGGTATATGTCATATAACAACTCATCATCATCATCTTAATCAACTCATCATCATCGTCTTAATCAACTCGTCATCATTGCAAGGTTGAAACACTAACTACTGCTCTCTCTTAGATATAAAAGCGTAATAAAGGCGAACTCCGACATCTCCCAATTAAAGAACACAGATCAACATATCTCTAACTTGTGGGATGCGCAAGTATTCCTCTCCAAGTGGTAGCGTGGATACTTGTATTGCATTTCTCCATCCTTTGATTTTCAGGGTTTCTTCACTTTGAGATATCCTGTATTTACCACTGTAATTAATCGGGAGTGACCGTAAGCTAACCATTTGCAAATCATCATTTTTAAACATCCATTTAGGCATGGTCTCTGGGGGGAGTACCTATTGAAAAACATTAGTAATAATAACAAAGTTATCTGAAGTGATGTTATAATGGTTCAACTTGTGCACTAGTGGCACATATCCATGATAAATGTTCCCAGTCATGTAATGTTTAGCATGATACTCAACATCATCAATAAATGATATCAAATGATTTTTCTCCAACCAAGTAAGCTCGGAGTCATAACTGTAGTACGTGTGATCTATTATCTGTTGGGTACCTCTTGTAGCACGGAAATAAGCTAATAATTAAAAATAAAGAAATTTAGTCGGGATGAGTACCAAATACTTTTCAATAATCAATATAAATTACCTAACAAATCTGTTGACAAACGTACCTGGAGGTAGCACCGGAATCAAGTCATCCTCCGCATGCACCCAAATATCTATATTATTATCACGAACATCGTCATTACCCAGATCGAAGGTAATGTCCATGTCCTCATCCAACCCATACGCCTTGCAAAATTCTCTCCAATTAGAACAACCAAAATATATGTGATCTTCGTTATTTTTCACCTTAACAACAAAAGTGTAATGCTCCGTTCTTAGGTGAGCTATCTTAGGCTCTGTACTACCCTTCTCTTTGAAATGGAACTTGTCCAAGACAACGAATCTTGCATGATAGGGAATGCACTAGTCGAATTTTACAAAAGAAAATTAAAGGTTAATTAAAGAAAAAAGCACACGTCATACTTCATTAACAAAAAATACATGTCATCTTTACATACCGTAATAATACTAAATTCTTCCGTTAGATTGACGGTGAACGACGTATCGTTGTCTAGGTGAGGTAAGGTCGCATATACCGCGATCGTCCCACCACAAAGGGCACTGAGGGATCCTATCGTCGTCAGACGACATCGACATTTCCTGTGTTCATGATTCTAAGATTAAAAATCGACGGCAAATGTTTTTAGCAAGATCAACATATAATATTACTAATACATATAATATCACCGGCGATCATCAGGGAATCTTCATATAATATTATCATATAACATCACTAATACATCTCGAATAATCCAGTTAATGGAGCATCGAATTTTATCACTAATACAACTCTAATATAATCGAATAATCTAGTTGACTCGCGGTTCCTGAGGCGCGGGCGGTGGACACCCAAAGAGAAGGAACCATCACAGGATCATAGCTCGGGTGAGATCCCTGAAAGAACTGCCAGGTATTGGAGAACCTGACGTCCAACGCAACCATGTAGCGACGGACGTGCTCGTCCTCCTCCCTGACACGGCGACGTACCACCTCCTCGGTTGTCCGGTTACGGGGACCTCGCAAAAATTCACAGATTTGGTCTATTCTGGCCAGTTTTCTATGCTATTACTCACTGTTTTTTCCGACCAGGGGCGACCAGAACGTTTGGGGAACCCCGGGGTCCGGTTACGGGGGCCTCGACAAAACTCGCAGATTTGGTCCACTCTGGCCAATTTTCTATACTATTATTCACTGTTTTTGGGTCCCGGGGCGATCCGAACATTCAGAGAACACCCGGGGTCCGCTTTATGGGGACCTCCCCAAAAATAGCACCAAAACTCGTAGATTTGGTCTATTCTAACAAGTTTTCTATCTTATTAGTCACTGTTTTAGCACCTGAGGCGATCCGAACGTTCGGGGAACCTCGGGGTACGATTATGGAGACCTCGCCAAAACTCACAGATTTGGTCCATTCTAGCCAGTTTTCTATGCTATTACTTATTGTTTTTGGGTCCCGGGGCGATCCGAATGTTTGGGGAACCCCGTGGTCTGGTTACGAGGACCTTGCAAAACCCTGCAGATTTGGTCCATTCTGGCCAATTTTCTATGCTATTACTCACTGTTTTTCGGGTCCCGGGGAGATCCAAACTTTCTGGGAGCCTGGGGCTCCGGTTACAGGGACCTCACCAAAACTCGCAGATTTGGTCTATTCTGGCCATTTTTCTATGCGATTACTCTCCGTTATGGGGTCCCGAGGCGATCCGAACATTCGGGGAACCTTGGGGTCCGGTTATGGGGACCTCGCTAAAACACGCAGATTTGGTCCATTCTTGCCAATCTTCTATGCTATTACTCACTGTTTTTGGGTTCCGAGGCAATCCGAACGTTCGGGGAACCCCGGGGTCCGGTTACGGGGACCTCGCCAAAACTCGCAGATTTGGTCCATTCTGGATAGTTTTTTATGCTATTATTCACTGTTTTTGGGTCCCGGGCCGATCCGAACTTTCGAGAAACCTCGGGGTCCGGTTAAGGGGTCCGCTCTTAATTTTCTGGATCGGATTGGATTCAGCCGTGCGCATCCGTGCATCCGCCCGTGTGGCTTTAAGTGGGTGCGGCGCAAAGCGCCGCCTTTTGTTGATACCATGAAATATGTCTATGTTAAGATTTTCATAATATTGAGAGAGTGGAGAATGTCATGACAACCGCGATTGGAGGATCAGAAGAAATGGCAGAAAGCTTGGATGTTATGAATATGAGCTTTGTGTTTAGTCACTTGCAGTAGCAGCCTCGGCAAGCGAGGGCGGCAGCATTGGAGGACTTCACTCTTGGTGGTGATCCTTGAGTATCGAGTCTCGGTTCTATGGATGAAAACCCAAGGTCTAGCTTTCATTGGTTGTGCCTTGCAATGATCTTGTTAAAGGCATTGTTTTCAGAACTCGGACTTTCTCCAGCGTAAGAACTTAAGATCATTGATCGAACAATGACGGTATTTGTGCTCTGTTTTCTTTTGGAGGCGTCGTCTTCGGAGGACCTTTTTGCGGTCCGGGTGCTGTCTTTTTTGATGGTTAGTGTATTGTTGCCGTGAGTGACTATCACTATGGCAGAGCTTTTTATTCTCTTTCTGGCTCTGTGCATCCTCATTGTCTAGTTAGACATTTTATTAGTACGAAGGCCAGATATAATTGATATCTTTGCGATATTAACATCTTCCTTTTGTCGAAAAAATATATAAGTGTAGTTCCTCTTTCCGACAACGGCGCCACCGCTACGGTAGCAGTCCGTGAGGAGCATGGAGGTGTAATACGTGACGCCCGTGAAGACGAGTAGCGTGGCCGGCCCGGGGACCCAGCTGAGTTGCGCCATGGACCAAGGTAGGGACAACACGCCGGATCTGATCACCGCCATTAATTATGATCTGCGCATTTGCCGTCTATACCATTTCCGTTCTCCTGGGCTTGCCGTCGTCGTCGATTGAATTGCCTAAACTGACTGTCCGACTCGAATCGGATGACTATATGTCCTCGGAGTTGATTTGTTTCCGGGTCTCACTGTCATCTCTCAACCATGAAGCCCCCACGTACGTTGCGCTCTGGTCTTTGCATCATCAGGTTTTTCTCCAATGCTCTTAGGTTTTCTTGCATCAACCGGACTTTGCATATAACCGGACAGAGATATATATAGAAAGTCGTTCTAAACTGAGAGATAGAAGTCGTTAAGGAAACAAAGAAGTGATATCCCATCGTCCATCGTGGATAAAGAAGAAATCAGGGACCGGCGCACGTACACCCATCAACAATCGTCGCTTCTCTCTACCTTTGCCATGGCCAACAACTCCATGGCCGTCCTTAATAACCATGGCCACATCCCACAGGTGACATCGTCCAGATGCTCCACGGAGAGTTTTGCCGGCGCCCACGATTTCGAGGTGGCCAGTTACCAGCTGCTCGACGGCCTGGGCGTCGGCAAGTACATCAGCTCGTGCGTCTTCAGCGTCGGTGGCTACGAGTGGATTATCAGGTTTTACCCGGATGGTGAAATGGTCAACTGTGTCGGTAATCCTTCAGCCTTCTTGTGTTGTGTCGGCCAGCGGAAAGGTGCGAGGGCCAAGTTCACCTTGAACATGCTGGAAAAAGATGGCAAAGTTCTAGTGACAAGATTGGGTTTGTTGGAGAATACCTTCTCTGCGCCAAGTTACGATTTTGGCTATGCTACATTCGTCAACAAATCGAGACTGCTGAAATCACTGTCGTCCAAGGTGAACAGTGGCTACTTCATTATACGGTGTGTTCTTACCGTGATAAAAGCACCTCGGACAGAGGTTAAGAGGAACCTTCTTGTGGTTCCACAACCAAATCTGCAATGTCATCTCCAGCAGATGAGGGAGGATGGACAAGGAACAGATGTGACATTTAATGTGTCTGGCGAGTTGTTCAAAGCCCACAAATACTTGTTGGCTGCATGGACTCTGGTCTTCAAGGTGGAGCTCTTTGGTCCAATGAAGGAGAAGGCAGCAGAGAGCATCAAGATCGACGATGTTGAGCCACCCATCTTCGATGCGCTTCTTCACTTTGTATACACAGATTCCATACGAGATGATGGAGACAAGAAAGAAGGTGAAACTGCAAAAATGCAGCACTTGCTAGTTGCGGCGGATCGATACGGGTTAGAGAGGCTGAGAATTATGTGTGAAGGTAGACTGTGTGACAGCGTCGACGTGGAAACTGTCGCAACCACGTTGGTTCTTGCGGAGCAGCACCACTGCGACAATCTCAAAGAAGCCTACATTGAGTTCATGACCTCACAAAACAGGCTAGGACGTATCGTGGAGACAGATGGATTCAAGCATTTGATGGCAAGCTGCCCTTTGCTCATGAAGGATATTTTAGATAAGGTGTCCGGTGTCTTGAGTGTCTAGTCTCGTTTGTCTAGAAATTAAATGATCATGTCACTAGTATGTAATACTGAGTAGATGATTGTTCGGATCACAAGCAGAAAACGGGCCATCAGTCCCGGTTTTGAAGGGCCTTTAGTCCCGGTTCTTCAACCGGGAAAAATCAATCGGGACTAAAGGCCCTCACTTTTAGTCTCGGTTGGGTTACGAACCGGGAGTAAAGGGGCTCCACATGGCCGCCTTCGGGCGCCTAGGCAGGAGGACCTTTAGTCCCGGTTGGTAACACCAACCGGGACTAAAAGGCAGCCACGCGTCAGCCCCTGCCAAGCGCTGGGGTATAGGTTTTTTTTTGGAAAGGGCCGTGTTTCATTTTGTGTTTTCATTTTCTTTTATATTTATATTCTATTTTCACGCGGTTACACATATTAATATACAACATCATCAATACAAATTATGGAAAAACACATCCAACATCAGTACAAATTAGATTGATGCAATAGACCAAGTTGAATTAGAGGAAAATACGATGTTGCGATTCACAACATCGTATTTTCCTCTAATTCAACTTGGTCTATTGCATCCATCTAATTTGTACTGGTATATGTCATATAATAACTCATCATCATCATCTTAATCAACTCATCATCATCGTCTTAATCAACTTCTCATCATTGCAAGGTTGAAACACTAACTACTGCTCTCTCTTAGATATAAAAGCGTAATAAAGGCGAACTCCGACATCTCCCAATTAAAGAACACAGATCATCCTATCTCCAACTTGTGGGATGCGCAAGTATTCCTCTCCAAGTGGTAGCGTGGATACTTGTATTGCATTTCTCCATCCTTTGATTTTCAGGGTTTCTTCACTTTGAGATATCCTGTATTTACCACTGTAATTAATCGGGAGTGACCGTAAGCTAACCATTTGCAAATAATCATTTTTAAACATCCATTTAGGCATGGTCTCTGGGGGGAGTACCTATTGAAGAACATTAGTAATAATAACATAGTTAGCAAACTAGTTTTGCTTAAGAACAATGTATGAAAAAGATGGACTAGTGTCGCAATGGTAAAAAAATTCTTACAAAGTTATCTGAAGTGATGTTATAACGGTTCAACTTGTGCACTAGTGGCACATATCCATGATAAATGATCCCAGTCATGTAATGTTTAGCATGATACTCAACATCATCAATAAATGATATCAAATGATTTTTCTCCAACCAAGTAAGCTCGGAGTCATAACTGTAGTACTTGTGATCTATTATCTGTTGGGTACCTCTTGTAGCACGGAAATAAGCTAATAATTAAAAATAAAGAAATTTAGTCGGGATGAGTACCAAATACTTTTCAATAATCAATATAAATTACCTAACAAATATGTTGACAAACGTACCTGGAGGTAGCACCGGAATCAAGTCATCCTCCGCATGCACCCAAATATCTATATTATTATCACGAACATCGTCATTACCCAGATCGAAGGTAATGTCCATGTCCTCATCCAACCCATACGCCTTGCAAAATGCTCTCCAATTAGAACAACCAAAATATATGTGATCTTCGTTATTTTTCACCTTAACAACAAAAGTGTAATGCTCCGTTCTTAGGTGAGCTATCTTAGGCTCTCTACTACCCTTCTCTTTGAAATGGAACTTGTCCAAGACAGCGAATCTTGCATGACAGGGAATGCACTAGTCAAATTATACAAAAGAAAATTAAAGGTTAATTAAAGAAAAAAGCACACGTCATACTTCATTAACAAAAAATACATGTCGTCTTTACATACCGTAATAATACTAAATTCTTCCGTTAGATTGACGGTGAACGACGTATCGTTGTCTAGGTGAGGTAAGGTCGCATATACCCCTATCATCCCACCACAAAGGGCACTGAGGGATTCTATCGTCGTCAGACTACATCGACATTTCCTGTGTTCATGATTCTAAGATTAAAAATCGAAGGCAAATGTTTTTAGCAAGATCATCATATAATATCACTAATACATATAATATCACCGGCGATCGTCGGGGAATCTTCATATAATATTATCATATAACATCACTAATACATCTCGAATAATACGGTTAATGGAGCATCGAATATTATTGAATTTTATCACTAATACAACTCTAATATAATCGAATAATCTAGTTGACTCGCGGTTCCTGAGGCACGGGCGGTGGACACCCAAAGAGAAGGAACCATCATATGATCATAGCTCGGGTGAGATCCCTGAAAGAACTGACGGGTATTGGAGAACCTGACGTCCAACGCAACCATGTAGCGACGGACGTGCTCGGCCTCCTCCCTGACACGGCGACGTACCACCACCTCGGTTGTCGGCTGTCTCCGCACAGATAGTGGCCCACGCGACCGCCACCACAGAAGCTCCAAGTCGACTTCCTCACCAAGTTGTGTGCCCCGGAAGGTAGCATCTCCCAGTGCCAGCCCGGCGGAGCCTAGTCCCGGACATGGCGCAACTAGTTGTCGGCGCCGCCGAGGTGGAGACGAGGATGCGGGATGAGCATCGTCGACGAGAACAAATTGTGGCTAGCAAATAACAATTTATTTAACAATAATAAAAACAATACCATATTTTATAACAAATCCACATGCACACACTCACACACAACAAATAACATATTTCTAGCTATATTACATAGAACCAAAACATCTATGAACACAACATATACGACTAGCTAGCACAACATGCTACAGAATTTCTACATGGCAACAAATGGCATGACATGAATGTACATGTGTAACACATATGGCAAAACATGCTTACTGAACTATTTCAAATGACCCCTAGATCAATGGCACTTCAAACTAGGTCACACATAAATCATTGACACTTCAAACTACAAGATAGTATACAAAACAAACAAAAAAATTGAGCATTTCTCTGTGATCTTCAAGATAGTAGTGCTTGCATCCATATTAGAATTAATTTGCCTACGCACTGAGATACTATCACATTTAAGAGCGAGGTCCAACTCAACGCTGCGATCGCCCCGCTACCGCTGCTAACAAACTAACGCACGCACTATAGACATACGCACATACGTATCCTACGCCACGGCCACGATGCGGCGACGAACCGGCGTCTGGCCCGATCAGTCCCTAGATTTCCCATCCAAATATCTTGACTTTGCTTGGTATATATAAATTCCACTAGATTTCCCATAGTGGATTAGTCCCGGAAGCACACTAACCATGGCGACGGATCGGCCACGGCGACGGCTACGGCCACGGCGATGGCTATGGCCACGGTGACGGCGACAGATCTAGGCAGGAAACGGAGGGGGAATAGCGCGGTGCTCATGGAGAGGCGACGGCGATCTCCGGAGAACGGCGGTGGCGATGGCGAGGAGGCCCGGCGACGAAGCAGCGGAGCTCGACGGGGGCGGCGATGGCAGCGGAGCTCACGGGGGTGACGATGGCGAGGAGGCCGGGCGACGAGGCCGAGCGGGCTCGGAGGCGACGGCGATCTCCGGCGCAGCAGCCTAGCGGCGTCGTGGGCATCGGGGGAAGAATGGGAGAGATTGGGACTAAGTGCAGCTTGTATACCCCAACCTTTAGTCCCGGTTGGTGGCTCTGACCGGGACTAAAGGTGAATTTCATCAGCCCAAAGGGCACGAACCCAACCCTTTAGTCCTGGTTGGTGGCTCTAACCGGGACTAAAGATGAATTTCATTAGCCCAAAGGGCACAAAACCCAACCTTTTAGTCCCGGTTGGTGGAACGAACCGGGACTAAAGGCCCCCTTTAGTCCCGGTCCGAGCCACCAACCGGGACTAAAGGTGAATTTCTCCAGCCCAAAGGGACTAAAGGGTATTTAGTCCCGGTTGGTGGCTCCAACCGGGACTAAAGGTTGGTTTTGCACGCGAACTTTCGCCCACAGCCAAAAAGCCTTTAGTCCCTGTTAGAGCCACCAACCGGGACTAAAGGGTATTTAGTCCCGGTTGGTGGCTCCAACCGGGACTAAAGGGTTGGGTGCGCACGCGGAGCTGACGCAGGTGGAAGTTTAGTCCCACCTCGCTAGTTGAGGAGCACGACGACCAGCTTATAAGCCCCACTGTGAGAGAGGCAGCACGAGCCTCTCTCAAACCGAACACGTGCCTACTATGTCGCTATTACTCTGCCCTGTTGGGCCCACTAGCAGATGCTCTACGGGCCTGCATCCTGGCCCTGTTAGGCTTCTAGTCGTATGCAGGCCATGGAGCACTGCCCAGTAGGCGGACATTTTTTTATTTATTTCCTTTTATTTATATGTTGCACATTTTTTCAGTTTTCATTTTGGATTTTGAAAAGAGTTTAAATTAGAATAACTTCTGCACACTTTTATATAGTTTCCTGTTATTGTTTGCTTGATTTGGACAGCTACAACAGAAAATTTTAGTTGCATAAATTTTCCTCTTATTGAATATGAATAACTTCTGCACACTTTTATATAGTTTCCAGTAGGCGGGCATTTTTTTATTATTTTTTCTGTTATTTTTTGCAAAATTATATTTTGATCATAACTAGAGGTTTATAAAAGCTTTTTAGTTGATTCTTTTTGCTATTGAAGAATATTATAGTTTTGTTTTAGTTGATCATAACAAAATATTTTAATTGATTCTTTTTAGTTGATTTCTTTTGCTATTAGAGTTTTATAAAAGCTTTTTAGTTTGCTATTAAAGTTTTTAACAAAAAATACTTTATGAAAATTCTTTTTGCTATTAAAGTTTTTAACAAAAAATACTTTGATAATTTTAGTTGCATAAATTTTATATAATTTTAAGTTAATATTATTTTGATCATAATTAAAGGTTTATAAAAGCTATTTAGTTGATTCTTTTTGCTATTGAAGAATATTATAGTTTTGTCTTAGTTGATCATAACAAAATATTTTAATTGATTCTTTTTAGTTGATTCCTTTTGCTATTAGAGTTTTATAAAAGCTTTTTTTTTTGCTATTAAAGTTTTTAACAAAAAATACTTTATGAAAATTCTTTTTGCTATTAAAATTTTTAACAAAAAATACTTTGATAATTTTAGTTGCATAAATTTTATATAATTTTAAGTTAATATTATTTTGATCATAACTAGAGGTTTATAAAAGCTATTTAGTCGATTCTTTTTGCTATTGAAGAATATTATAGTTTTGTTTTAGTTTATCATAACAAAATGCACCATTCAAAGGGATTTCATTTTTTTTACTTATTTTAACTCCAGACTTTTTGTGCGTTCAATATGCAATATTCAAAGACACATCATCAATTTTCAACCCTTTTCTGACTTCATCAAAATCGCAACTAAGGTAACAATTGATCCAACAGTATAATGATACCAAGCCTCATTATCAATGGCATATTTTCTAATCTTTCTAATCTTCAAGCACATTGCATCCATCTGCATCTTGTGATCGTCGACGACATCGGCAACATGCAACTCCAATTTCATCTTCTCCTCTTCAATTATTTTCAATTTTTCCTTCAAGTAATTGTTTTCTTTTTCAACCAAATTTAACCAAGTAATTGTTTGTGATGCAGCAAGGTAGATAAGTATTTCCCTCGGTTGTTGAGAACCAAGGTATCAATCCAGTAGGAGGTACAAGCAAGGCCCCAATCTTTGCACCTACACAAACAATCAAACACTTGCACCCAACGCTATAAAGGGGTTGTCAATCCCTTCACGGTTACTTGCAAGGATGATATCTGATAGAGATAGATATAAAAGATTACTAAAACGAAAAGTAAAATAAAAGTAAAAAGATTGCATCAAAGTATTTTTGGTATTTTTGGTTTATAGATCTGAAAATATAATATGGAAAATAGACTCGGGGGCCATAGGTTTCACTAGAGGCTTCTCTCTTGAAGGAAAATAATACGGTGGGTGAACAAATTACTGTCGAGCAATTGATAGAAAAGCGCATAGTTATGACGATATCCAAGGCAATGATTATGCATATAGGCATCACGTCCGTGTCAAGTAGACCGAAACGATTATGCATCTACTACTATTACTCCACACATCGACTGACTCCTGCCTGCATCTAGAGTATTAAGTTCATGAAGAACAGAGTAACGCATTAGGTAAGATGACATGATGTAGAGGGATAAACTCAAGCAATATGATGAAAACCCAATCTTTTTACCCTTGATGGCAACAATACAAATACGTGCCTCGCTACCCCTAGTTTGTCACTGGGTGAGGACACCGGAAGATTGTACCCAAAACTAAGCACTTCTCCCATTGCAAGAATTACAAATCTAGTTGGCCAAACCAAACCAATAACTCGAAGAGACTTGCAAAGATATGAAATCATGCATATAAGAATTCAGAGAAGATTCAAATAATATTCATAGATAATCTAATCATAAACCCACAATTAATCGGATCTCGACAAACACACCGCAAAAGAGTATTACATCGGATAGATCTCCATGAAGATCATGAAGAACATGGTATTGAAGAACATAGAGAGAGAAGAAGCCATCTAGCTACTAGCTATGGACCCGAAGGTCTGAGGTGAACTACTCACGCATCATCGGAGGGGCAATGGAGTTGATGTAGATGCCCTCCGTGATCGAATCCCCCTCCGGCAGATTACCGGAAAAGGCTCCAAGATGGGATCTCACGGGAACAGAGGCTTCCGACGGTGGAAAAGTATTTTCGTGTATCTCTTTGGTATTGGGGGAATATTTGGGAATTTATAGGACGAAGATTAGGGTTAGGAGGCCTGCAGGGGGGCCACAAGCCAGGAGGGCGCCCCCCCCCCCCCCTAGGGCGCGCCCTGCAGGCTTGTCGTGTCCCGGCAGGTCTCCTGCCCCCCTCTCCAAGTCTGGCAGGTTTCTTCTGGTCCAAGAAAAATCATATCGAAGATTTTATTCCGTTTGGACTCCGTTTAATATTCCTTATCTGCAATACTCAAAAACAAGGAAAAAACAGAAACTGGCACTAGGCACTAGATTAATAGGTTAGTCCCAAAAATAATATAAAATAGCATATTAATGCATATAAAACATCCAAAACAGATAATATAATAGCATGGAACAATCAAAAATTATAGATACGTTGGAGACGTATCAAGCATCCCTAAGTTTAATTCCTGCTCGTCCTCGAGTAGGTAAATGATAAAAACAGAATTTTTGATGTGGAATGCTACCTAACATATTTATCCATGTAATATTCTTTATTGTGGCATGAATGTTTAGATCCATAAGATTCAAAACAAAAGCTTAATATTGACATAAAAACAATAATACTTCAAGCATACAAACAAAGCAATTGTATCCTTTCAAAATAACATGGCCAAAGAAAGTTATCCCTACAAAATCATATGGTCTGGCTATGCTCCATCTTCCCCACACAAAGTATTTAAATCTTGCACAACCCCGATGACAAGTCAAGCAATTGTTTCACACCTTTTATGTTCTCAAACCTTTTCAACTTTCACGCAATACATGAGCGTGAGCCATGGATATAGCACTATAAGTGGAATAGAATATGGTGGAGGTTGTGAGGAAAAGGAGAAGATAGTCTCACATCAACTAGGCGTATCAACGGGCTATGGAGATGCCCATCAATAGATATCAATGTGAACGAGTAGGGATTGCCATGCAATGGATGCACTAGAGCTATAAGTGTATGAAAGCTCAAAAAGAAACTAAGTGGGTGTGCATCCAACTCGCTTGCTCACGAAGACCTAGGGCAATTTGAGGAAGCCCATCATTGGAATATACAAGCCAAGTTCTATAATGAAAAATTCCCACTAGTATATGAAAGTGACAATATAGGAGACTCTCTATCATGAAGATCATGGTGCTACTTTGAAGCACAAGTGTGGAAAAAGGATAGTAGCATTGTCCCTTCTCTCTTTTCTCTCATTTTTTTTTATTTTGGTGGGCATCTTTGGCCTCTTTTTTTTATTTGGGCTTCATTGGCCTCTTTTATTATTTATAAAGTCCAGAGACTCATCCCAACTTGTGAGGGAATCATAGCTTCCATCATCCTTTTCTCTCATGGGACAATGCTCTAATGATGATCATCACACTTTTATTTACTTACAACTCAATAATTACTAGAACAAAATATGACTCTATATGAATGCTTCCGGTGGTGTACCGGGATGTGCAACGATCTAGCATAGCAAATGACATCAAAAAACGGACAAGCCATGAAAACATCATGCTAGCCATCTTACGATCATGCAAAGCAATATGACAATGATGGTGCGTGTCATAATAAACGGAACGGTGGAAGTTGCATGGCAATATATCTCGGAATGGCTATGAAAATGCCATAATAGGTAGGTATGGTGGCTGTTTTGAGGAAGGTATATGGTGGCTGTTTTGAGGAAGGTGGGTTTAATGCACCGGCGAAAGTTGCGCGGTACTAGAGAGGCTAGCAATGGTGGAAGGGTGAGAGTGCGTATAATCCATGGACTCACATTAGTCATAAAGAACTCACATACTTATTGCAAAAGTCTATTAGTTATCGAAGCAAAGTATTAGACGCATGCTCCTAGGGGAGAGGTTGGTAGGAATTAACCATCGCGCGCTCCCGACCCTCACACAAAGGATGACAATCATTAAATAAATCATGCTCCGACTTCGTTACATAACGGTTCACCATACGTGCATGCTACGGGAATCACAAACTTTAACACAAGTATTTCTACCAATCCACAATTACTCACTAGCATGACTCTAATATCACCATCTTTATATCTCAAAACTATATGCAAGGAATCAAACTTCTCATAGTATTCAATGCACTTTATATGAAAGTTTTTATTATATCCCTCTTGGATGCCCATTATATTTGGACTAAATTCATAACCTAAACTAATTAGCATGCTGTTTAAACACTCTCAAAATAATATAAGTGAAGTACGAGAGTTCAATTATTTCTATAAAATAAAACACCACCGTGCTCTAAAAAGATATAAGTGAAGCACTAGAGCAAAATTACCTAGCTCAAAAGATATAAGTGAAGCACATAGAGTATTCTAATAAATTCACGATTAATGCGTGTCCCTCTCAAAATATGTGTGCAGCAAGGATGATTGTGGCAAAATAAAAAAGCAAAGACCCATATCATATAAGACGCTCCAAGAAAACACATATCATGTGGTGAATAAAAATATAGCCTCAAGTAAATTTACCGATGGATTAAAGACGAAAGAGGGGATGCGTTCTGGGGCATCCCCAAGCTTAGGCTCTTTGGTATCCTTGAATATGGCTTGGGGTGCCTTGGGCATCCCCAAGCTTAGGTTCTTGCCACTCCTTATTCCATAGTCCATCAAATCTTTACCCAAAACTTGAAAACTTCACAACACAAAACTCAACAGAAAACTCGTGAGATCCGTTAGTATAAGAAAAATAAATCACCACTTTTGGTACTGTTGTGAACTCATTATTTATTTATATTTCTGTAATATCTACTGTATTCCAACTTCTCCATGGTTCATACCCCCCGATACAACCCATAGATACATCAAAATAAGCAAACAACACAAAGAAAACAGAATCTGTCAAAAACAGAACAGTCTGTAGCAATCTGTATACTTCGAATACTTATGTAACTCCAAAAATTCTGAAAAATTAGTAAAATCTGGGAAATTTGTATATCAATCTTGTGTAAAAATTTCAGACTCATTCGACGCTCTCGTGAATTTATAAAATTCCTGGACTGAGCGCAAAAGTTTCTGTTTTTCAGCAAAATCAAATCAACAATCACCGTAGACCATCCCAAAGGTCTTACTTGGCTCAAACACTAATTAAAACACAAAAACACAATTACTACAGAGGTAATAATGTGTAAAGCACACAAGAACAGAAACAAAAACAAAAAAAACAAAAAAAATTGGGTTGCCTCCCAACAAGCGCTATTGTTTTTCGCCCCTAGCTAGGCATAACGCAATAGATCTAGGTATTGTCATCTTTGGTATGCAATCCATA
This sequence comes from Elymus sibiricus, assembly GCA_039707655.1. NCBI lineage: Eukaryota > Viridiplantae > Streptophyta > Magnoliopsida > Poales > Poaceae > Elymus > Elymus sibiricus. Next base: position 469,059,387 of record CM077665.1, on the reverse strand, counting down.
AGTAGCTCTCATAATAGATTCATAAGGTAATTTAATTATCTTTCTAGGAAAGTGTTCCATGCCTTTCCTTAACGGAAATTGGAATCTAATGTTTCCTTCTTTCATATCAATAATTGCACCGATTGTTCTAAGGAAAGGTCTACCAAGAATAATAGGACATGTAGGATTGCAATCTATATCAAGAACAATGAAATCTACGGGCACATAATTCCTATTTGCAACAATAAGAACATCATTAATTCTTCCCATAGGTTTCTTAATAGTGTAATCCGCTAGATGCAAATTTAAAGAGCAATCATCAAATTCATGGAAACCTAGCACATCACATAAAGTTTTCGGAATCGTGGAAACTGTAGGAGATATGCCCTAGAGGCAATAATAAATGTTATTGATTATCTCCCTGTTCATAATTAGGTTTATGTTCCATGCTATAACTGCTATGGTTCTCGAGTCTGCAATAACCACGAGGCTCGGAGGAAGACTCATATGCACGTGTGGAATAATAAATGGTAAAATGTATTCCTAGTTTGGCCTCTAAGACTGGCTCAAGTATTGCATGATGATCCTGTTTTCCTGATCATGGGCATGGCTATGCCGGCAATTTTGAGGGCGCAATGTTGGTAGAACACTTGTGTTGAATAGACCCGAATTGATGTTATGCTATGAGATACATTCGTCACTAGTTAATGGTTTATAACACAGAGATAGTTAATGTTTGCATAATTCCTTAGACCATGAGAGTATCGAGTTCCTTCGTGCTTGCTTCGTGAACTTTGGGGTTTGTTAAACGTCATCCGTTACTGGGTGGCTCTTACGGCGGCTTACGGGTTCACGGAAAAGTATGTCAAGTAACTTGATAGCTCAAGATTGGGATTTGCTCCTCCGATGATGGAGAGATATCTCTGGGCCCTCTCGGTGTTACGGTATCCATCATCGTCTGGCCAGACACTTTGTGATTTGATCACAGGGATGCCGGAACACGGGAACGAGAAAAGAGAACAATACCGGTAACGAGGTAACTGGCATAATGGACAAGTTGTTGATCCACGGGGATGCCAACATGTCTCACCTCGGGTATTTGTAACATATCGCGAAGCAACAGGAATAGCACACGGCAACTGGAGGTTCACTCGAATATTCATTCGTGTGGGTATAGGGGTCAATATGGGTGTCCACGGCTCCGATGTTGATCATTGATCGGAAGGGGTTCCGGGTCATGTCTATACTTCACCGAACCTATAGGGTCACACGCTTAAGGGTCATCTATCTGCTGAATACTAGACGGGGAGTCTGAGAGAAAATCACTGAAAAAGTTTCGGGCGAAACGGAAACGTTCCGGAGAGGATATCGGAATAGTTCCGGTGAAACTGAAAAGTTGTTTCAGGGTATTCCATAAAGTCAAATTGGTTTCGGCACATGCCTGGAAATTATTGGAAGGTACCAGAATTGTTCCGGTAACTTCTGAGATTTTTCAGAGACAAAAACCGGAAATGTTCCGGATTGCCGGAACCGCTTTAGTTGCTTTTCACAGATGAAAATCACTAAAACCGAAAAGTTGTTTCGGAGTGCACCATAAAGTCAAAATGGTTTCGGCACATGCCTGATAATTCTTGGAGGGTGCCAGAATCGTTCTGGAAACTTTCTGGAATTTTCCGGGATGAAAACCGGAAATGTTCCGGAGCTGCCGGAACCGCTTCAGATGCTTTTCGCAGATGAAAATCACTAAACCGGAATTGTTCCGGCTCGCATTGAAAATTATTTTGGTGGGTACTGGAAATGTTCTAAGCCCACATGAATATTTTCAGTTCGATCAGACGCTGAAAAATGTCGTCATGAATAGTGAAAATGCTTTTTGGGATATTTATGGAAAAGTCACCTTTTGGGATATTTTCCCAAAAGGTTTCTAGAAGGCTTGGGGACCAAGCAACCCTACCCCTTGGATTTCCTATAAATATAAGTGGAGGGGCTGCCTCCACACTCACTCCTTCTCACATACAAATGCCATGACATTTCTGGCTTCTCTCTCCCTCCCAGCGAAATAGTTTCGTTGAGCCGAAAGGTTGTCTGGGTTCCGGTGGGAACTAGTTCTGGACGGCGAAGCCCTGCCGGATAGATGATACCGTATGTGTGCAACTCTGTAGAGAGATCGTAGTTTCGGTCTTAGTTTGAGAGTGCCTCCCGGAGGGCTGTCCGAGTGAGTGTCCGAGTTTCGATGGTCCTCCCGAAGGGCTGTCCGAGTGACTGTCTGAGTTTCGATGGTCCTCCCGAAGGGCTGTCCGTGACACCGTCCGAGGGACTGTCCGACCGCCTCCCGGAGGGCTGTCCGGGGGCGGATGAGGGTATACATCCTCGCGGTTGGGAGCTTGTAAATCCTAGCTGCGGGGATCTGCACCACCGATCGTCATCGACTCTACTTCCGCTGCGCTACGAGTCGGTAACGAAACAGATCAAACCTTGTATGCAGTCTTCATAGTGATCCTGGGCTGGTACGTAGGTCGGAAATTTTTGTTTTCTGCTGCGTTACCCTTCAGTGGCATCAAGAGCCGTGCTATGCGTAGATGCAGGTTGCGATCTAGAATACATAGAGATGTATGGGTGTTGCACAATATAATTAGGTAGTAGATGAGATCTATTGCTGAAAATTATTTGTGCGGGTGACAGATGAAATCTATTACCCGATGTTCTTGTTGCTTCCCTAGAATTTGCGTTTGCTCAATCTCGAGACAGTATGGTGGAATTTCACAAAGTTCTGGCAATCCGCGATCCTGATTGATCAACGAAGTGCTTCAGTTCTTTGGGTTCCGCCATAGTCAAAAGAAAGATGAAATTCGCAGATGAAAGGGCATTGCAGATATGATCTGCACGGGGGTCATGCGTATGACGAAGTTTAGTATGGGGCTCGAGATTTAATTATCTCGTGTTTCATACACCCCGCGATGTTAATCTAGCGACTTGAATTATCATACTTGATGATAATACGTAGGTAGCTTCGGTTTGTTTCGAAACCTTAGAAGCCATGTAAAACAAGTTTTTGCATGAACCGATTAGAGGCGTCTAACTTGGTTTTGCAGGATGGTTTGCATGTGCATATGATGTGGTATAGCAGTGTTCATAATAATTTGATTATGTATGAGATGACTATATAATGTAAATTGATTAACATGACCTGCGTGTCATGATTCGGCATGATGGCTGGAGCCATATGATTGCACTTTAATGACCTGCGTGTCAACCTTATGTAATGCACTTATTTTATTAGCTATAGAGATAGCAATATTATCTGGTGCATCGACAAGGTGGTGGCAATCTTCGCGAAGGTGAACACCGACGCGAATGGCCGGAGACGAAGAAATGAAAGACTTCTCCGTCAGAAAGGGCTATACCATATCATGCTATTATGAATTGCCTGAGATGTTTATCCCTTATAATGCACCCTTCTTGATTGCGCGGTAGTCGCTTTTTATTAGGGTGATCTCTCACAAAAATATCAAGTAGTTAGTGTTCTCCCAAGTGTAGCACCGTCACGGCACCTATCTTTTCGGGGTGCGCCGTGTCACACGGGTACGAACGATTAGAGAAGTGTGAGGCGGGTGAGTTGAGACCTCGCAGCAAGATCACTTGGTTGTCTTGACGTTCAGGCATGACCGTCATGAGCTCGGAACACACGCATCGAAAGATGAACAAGAGTCACATAGAGATGTGATTGGCAAGTTGGCCTACCGGTTGAGATTTTCGTCATCAGTGGTGTTACACCAATGGCGAACAATTTAAATGCGGGTCTTGTATCACTCACAATCAATTATGAGAGATATTGATTTGAGTGGGAGCGCACTGTAGAATTAATTCTTTTAATTCTCAGTGCAATTAATTATGAACACTGTCTAAGTGTTATTTGCATAATAGTTGTAGAATAATGGCTCGCGTTTCCACCTTCCCAATTAAAATTGAATAGTTGTTAAATATCTGGTTAAAACTTTACGATTGGTAACGTAATGTGAGGATTGTCCTCTAGAGTGCCGAGAAGGACTTTGTCCTATCGCATACTTTTTGTATTCTCCCGCTAATGCTATGGATCATGTGACTCTCGTCCTTCGATCCAAAAGCTAGAATTCCATTTTCGGTCAAGTGAAATATGTTTGCTTCCATGAGACCCGAACTTCGAAAGTTTTGGGATAGTTATGTGATATTCATGGATCTGAAAATCATTTTCAGAGACAGACAAAGGCTAAAAGATATGAGATATCCAAAGCAATGTTTGTTTGCAAACAATTAGTAAAAGAGTTTACTATGCATTAGACTGATAAGAGAGGGATCTAGAAGAACGCCTGTCATATGATGATGGTGAATAAAACAACAACTTAAAGAGAAAGGAAGTGTCCGAAGGGTGTTAGTGAAACTTTCACGCCTAGGAAGTCCGGGGCTATCGCCACTCTTAAGTTGGGTGCTTCTTCTGAGAGTAGGAGAAATACTGAAAGTTAAACTGTTAGAAGTATAAAGGCAAAAGGAAAGAAGACTGGAATATCCAGCTCATGTATGAATGTCATACAGGTTTTTGATGTATAGAAGGCTGGTCAAAGATATAGTTCTTGGGAATTATGGTTAAACATGTTAATCACTAATTCTTGGGTATTGTGAGTTAATCACAAAGATACCCGCTTGATTGCATTCTGTTGCAACTCGATGTAAGAACTACTATGGCCTGAAAGACTAGCCAGGAATGAGGTTTAGATACACGCAGGGAACATAGTAAATGTTACTATACCTTCCATAGGTGTATTCCCTATGTATTTACTTTCATAATTCATTTTAGAGTTTCACACTCTAGCCCTTTGCATAAGGTATCTTGCAAGAAGGTTGTTCATAAGAGAACTTTTGATGTTCGGGGTTATGAATAACATAAGGGCCATACTTTCATTATGAATGAGACGTATGTTATGAATATTGATATTAATACATTACCTCTGGGTTTACTTTCATAATTCATTTTAGAGTTTCATACACTCTAGCCCATTGCACAATGTTTGTTGCAAAAGAGTTGTTCATAAAAACAACAATTGTTGTTCAGTATTATGAATAACATGAAGGGCCATGCTTCCATCCAGGATGGGATGTATGTTATGAATATTGATGGTAATATGATACATCCATAACACTGACGCTAAATGTCGCAAGACTAAAAGAATACCACATATGTGTGGCACTGCATTTGGTCACATTGGAGAAACCCGCATGGAAAATTCCATTATGATGGATTTTAAAGTCATTTGATTTTGAATCATCTGACACTTGCAACTTTCCTCCGAAAAGTGAAGTGACTGAAATACCGTTCACAGGCCATAAGGAACGAGCAACAAACTTATTGGTGATCATACATTTTGATGTGTGTAGTTCAATAAATGTTGTTGCAAGTAGTGGATTTATCTATCTTCAGAAATGACTCAAGTAGATATATTGATATTTACTTGATGAGACGTAAGTCTGGATCTTTTGAATTCATTCATAAGGTTTTCAAAAATGAAGTAGAAGTTATTGTAACAAGAAAATTATGTTTCTACAATTCGATTGCAGAAAGGAATATTTGAGTTACAAGTTTAGCGAATGTCTGATGAGTTATGAAAGGGGTTTCATAACTTGCACCTCCCAGAACACCACTGCAAGTGGAAAGTCCGTGAAGATGTAATCGAACCATTTATGACATGGTAAGATCAAAGATGACATAAATAGATTTGCCATTATCACTTTTAAAGTGATGCTTTAGAGACTGCGGCTTTTACTCTGAAAAGAGCTCCATCGGGTCTGTTGAAATGACGCCATGGTATGGTACGCCCAACCATGTTATATCTTTTCTTAACATTTGGAATATGGGGCTTGTGTAAAAGGTTACAAACCTATTCCAAATCAGACAAGTGCTATTTTGTAGGTTATCCCAAGTCATTGGGTATTCCCCCACCACTATACCGAGGCAAACAATTTTGCCACAAAGAACGGTATGCTTTTTTGAAGAAAATGGTTCTTTCAAAAAGGTGAGTGGGAGAACAGTGCAACTCGACGAGATAAACAGTATCATCGTCATCAGATCAAAGGAAAGAGACCTTGGAAGTAATTCCGGAGTTTCCTACTGCGACTGATACGGAAGTCTCTACAATAAAATGTATGGACTTTGGTCGAACTTGCAGCTGAACCACGTAGGCAAAGCTCGTGCAAACCTATCAGGTGCGCAAACAAGATATTGTTGTTAGACAACAGTATACCTACGATTCACAAGGAAGCATTGATGGGCCCTGACTCCGGAATTGGCTAAATGCCAATACAATCCGAGATAGTTTCCATATAAGTGATTCAAGATTAAGATCTTGATACACCTTTCGGAAGACTTAGAGTCTAACGAATATTTATGGAACTAAAAACTGATACGGATAAAATGTTTTATCCATAAAGCTCGACTTGTTGCAATAACAAGTTCAAGGAGTTGACTACGATGAGATTGTCTCACCGTAGCGATGCTTAAAGTCGGTTCGGGTTGAACTAGCAATTAATACATATTTCAATCATGAGATATGAAACATGGATGACAAAAGGATTTCCATGTGATGGAAATGAAACCTAGGACTTGTATGTGATACAATCCAAAGTAATTTGTCGATCCAGAGGATGCTAGTAAGTATGCAAACTTCAGAGTTCCAGCGATGGACAGAAGAGAGCAAAGTGGAGTTGGAATCTTTGTTTTTGATGGAATGGTCAAAAGGGTTTTGACTTCATCAAATGGGTATCAAAGATGCTTGTGATTCAAGAAAGTAAGTGGGAGCATAATAATATTTCTAAAAACCTTGTGTACTTGACACATTGTTAATTGGAAATAAATTTCTTGACACGAATTAGGACTTCATTTGAAAATAGTTTTTCCGATGAAGTGCTTGGGCTAAATAGCCTCAATATTAGGCATGATGATCTATGGAGATAGATTTACCTAATGGGGCTAAGCAATGAATACATATTGACAAGATGCTAAAACTTTTTAGCATTTAAAACGCCAAGGAGTGATTCTTGCCGAAGTCACATGGAAAGAGTTTTTGCAAGACTCGGTGTCCCAAAACACTGATGAGTAAAATACATGATGGAGATTCCACACACTCTTGTGTTTGGATTAATCATGTATTCCATGGTATGTAAAACAACCAGATATGTCTGATACTCCAAAAGTTGTTGCGAGTATGGATACCAAAGTGATCAAAGTACTGATCATAGGACAACAGTGAAAGATGTCATTGAGTACTAGAGTAGTAGTGATGACATGTTTTCTCGCAAGCAGAGATTATGAAGTGCTCGTTGTAAGTAATTACATCGATACAGTCTTCATCAATGCTCCATGCGATTTTCAATTTAAGTTAAGGGTTTTGTGTAATACACAATATGATGGCACGGTAGTTGGAAATTGTTCCAAACAAGATACTGTGGCGAATTCTATAACAAAGGCTAAGTATGTTGACGCTTAAGAAGCGACAAAGAAGTTGTTGAATCATATAGTTCATTCATGAACTTAGTATGGTTCCAAGATGGCTTTGGTCTATGGGACACTATTGCAGATAGTTGCTCCATAGCTCCGTCTGAGGAATCAGGTTTCGACCAATGATTCACACATATGCAAAGCCAAGTCCACACAAAATATGAATTTTGTGAAAGCGTGAAAACGCGAGGATATGCAAAGTAACACACGGAGCTGAAGTCGTCAGATCCGTTGGACATCAGGCTATACCACATGCGAAGCATTTTTTACACCAGTATGCCATAGGTGTAAAGTGCATTAGCATTGACTAGATTATTGACTCTAGTGCAAGTGGGAGTCTGTAGGAGATATGCCCTAGAGGCAATAATAAATGTTATTGATTATCTCCCTGTTCATAATTAGGTTTATGTTCCATGCTATAACTGCTATGGTTCTCGAGTCTGCAATAACCACGAGGCTCGGAGGAAGACTCATATGCACGTGTGGAATAATAAACGGTAAAATGTATTCCTAGTCTGGCCTCTAAGACTGGCTCAAGTATTGCATGATGATCCTGTTTTCCTGATCATGGGCATGGCTATGCCGGCAATTTTGAGGGCGCAATGTTGGTAGAACACTTGTGTTGAATAGACCCGAATTGATGTTATGCTATGAGATACATTCGTCACTAGTTAATGGTTTATAACACAGAGATAGTTAATGTTTGCATAATTCCTTAGACCATGAGAGTATCGAGTTCCTTCGTGCTTGCTTCGTGAACTTTGGGGTTTGTTAAACGTCATCCGTTACTGGGTGGCTCTTACGGCGGCTTACGGGTTCACGGAAAAGTATGTCAAGTAACTTGATAGCTCAAGATTGGGATTTGCTCCTCCGACGATGGAGAGATATCTCTGGGCCCTCTCGGTGTTACGGTATCCATCATCGTCTGGCCAGACACTTTGTGATTTGATCACAGGGATGCCGGAACACGGGAACGAGAAAAGAGAACAATACCGGTAACGAGGTAACTGGCATAGTGGACAAGTTGTTGATCCACGGGGATGCCAACATGTCTCACCTCGGGTATTTGTAACATATCGCGAAGCAACAGGAATAGCACACGGCAACTGGAGGTTCACTCGAATATTCATTCGTGTGGGTATAGGGGTCAATATGGGTGTCCACGGCTCCGATGTTGATCATTGATCGGAAGGGGTTCCGGGTCATGTCTATACTTCACCGAACCTATAGGGTCACACGCTTAAGGGTCATCTATCTGCTGTATACTAGACGGGGAGTCTGAGAGAAAATCACCGAAAAAGTTTCGGGCGAAACGGAAACGTTCCGGAGAGGATATCGGAATAGTTCCGGTGAAACTGAAAAGTTGTTTCAGGGTATTCCATAAAGTCAAATTGGTTTCGGCACATGCCTGGAAATTATTGGAAGGTACCAGAATTGTTCCGGTAACTTCTGAGATTTTTCAGAGACAAAAACCGGAAATGTTCCGGACTGCCGGAACCGCTTTAGTTGCTTTTCACAGATGAAAATCACTAAAACCGAAAAGTTGTTTCGGAGTGTACCATAAATTCAAAATGGTTTCGGCACATGCCTGCTAATTCTTGGAGGGTGCCAGAATCGTTCTGGAAACTTTCTGGAATTTTCCGGGATGAAAACCGGAAATGTTCCGGAGCTGCCGGAACCGCTTCAGATGCTTTTCGCAGATGAAAATCACTAAACCGGAATTGTTCCGGCTCGCATTGAAAATTATTTTGGTGGGTACTGGAAATGTTCTAAGCCCACATGAATATTTTCAGTTCGATCAGACGCTGAAAAATGTCGTCATGAATAGTGAAAGTGCTTTTTGGGATATTTATGGAAAAGTCACCTTTTGGGATATTTTCCCAAAAGGTTTCTAGAAGGCTTCGGGACCAAGCAACCCTACCCCTTGGATTTCCTATAAATAGAGGTGGAGGGGCTGCCTCCACACTCACTCCTTCTCACATACAAATGCCATGACATTTCTGGCTTCTCTCTCCCTCCCAGCGAAATAGTTTCGTAGAGCCGAAAGGCTGTCTGGGTTCCGGTGGGAACTAGTTCTGGACGGCGAAGCCCTGCCGGATAGATGACACCGTATGTGTGCAACTCTGTAGAGAGATCGTAGTTTCGGTCTTAGTTTGAGAGTGCCTCCCGGAGGGCTGTCCGAGTGAGTGTCCGAGTTTCGATGGTCCTCCCGAAGGGCTGTCCGAGTGACTGTCCGAGTTTCGATGGTCCTCCCGAAGGGCTGTCCGTGACACCGTCCGAGGGACTGTCCGACCGCCTCCCGGAGGGCTGTCCGGGGGCGGATGAGGGTATACATCCTCGCGGTTGGGAGGTTGTAAATCCTAGCTGCGGGGATCTGCACCGCCGATCGTCATCGACTCTACTTCCGCTGCGCTACGAGTCGGTAACGAAACAGATCAAACCATGTATGCAGTCTTCATAGTGATCCTGGGCTGGTACGTAGGTCGGAAATTTTTGTTTTCTGCTGCGTTACCCTTCAGAAACGCTAGCACCCAAATCACACAAAGCATGGCACTCATAATCTTTAATTTTAATCCTAATAGTAGGTTCCCACTCATCATAAAGCTTTCTAGGTATAGAAACTTCCAATTCAAGTTTTTCTTCAAAAGATTTCATCATAGCATCAACGATATGTTTAGTAAAAGCTTTATTTTGATTATAAGCATGCGGAGAATTCAACATGGATTGCAACATGGAAATACAATCAATCAAAAAACAACTATCATAATTAAAGTCCTTGAAATCCAAAAGAGTGGGTTCATTGCTATTTAAAGTTTTGACCTCTTCAATCCCACTTTTATCAATTTTAGCATTAAGATCTATAAACTCCGAATCATTGGGACAACCTTTAACTAAAGTTGACATATCTCCAGTCCCATATTTTTCAAGATTTATATTAGAAAACAAAGATTTAATAGGAGTCACATCAATCACTTTTAGATCTTCATCATTATTTAAAGATTCTGGCTTCGCAGTCATTTTATTGACTAACGTAGCTTGTTTATCAGAAATTTTGCCTACTAAATTTTCAAGATGAGAAAACTGAGATTTCAAACCATAAAATTGCTTAGACATATCATCAAGTTCTTTATTCATGTATTCCAGCATAGCCTTTTGTTCTTTAAGCTCGTTTCTAAAGAAACTATTATGGTCAAATTGGAGCGACATGAAACTTTTAGCATTATTCTCAATGTCTTCCAACTTCCCAAGATAAGGATCAAAGCTTTTGGGTTGAGCCATAAAGACGAGCAAACGATCTAACACACAAGCAAACAAAAAGCAAACAAAAATACGAACGAAAGAAGGGCGGATAAAAAGGCAAATCTTTTTGGTTTTTTTTTTAAAATCGTTTTAGAAGTGGGGGAGAGGAAAACGAGAGGCAAATGGCAAATAATGTAAATGCAAGAGATGAGTTTGTGATGGGTACTTGGTAGGCTTGATGTAGACCACTCCGGCAACTATGCCAAAAATTGACAACTTGACGGGAGAGTTCTTGTCTTGACTTGCTATGTATCCTACCCGGCAACGGCGCCAGAAATCCTTCTTGCTACTTCTTGAGCTTGCGTTGGTTTTCCCTTGAAGAGGAAAGGGTGATGCAGCAAAGTAGATAAGTATTTCCCTCAGTTGTTGAGAACCAAGGTATCAATCCAGTAGGAGGTACAAGCAAGGCCCCAATCTTTGCACCTACACAAACAATCAAACACTTGCACCCAACGCTATAAAGGGGTTGTCAATCCCTTCACGGTTACTTGCAAGGATGAGATCTGATAGAGATAGATATAAAAGATTACTAAAACGAAAAGTAAAATAAAAGTAAAAAGATTGCAGCAAAGTATTTTTGGTATTTTTGGTTTATAGATCTGAAAATATAATATAGAAAATAGACCCGGGGGGCCATAGGTTTCACTAGAGGCTTCTCTCTTGAAGGAAAATAATACGGTGGGTGAACAAATTACTGTCGAGCAATTGATAGAAAAGCGCATAGTTATGACGATATCCAAGGCAATGATTATGCATATAGGCATCACGTCCGTGTCAAGTAGACCGAAACGATTCTGCATCTACTACTATTACTCCACACATCGACTGACTCCTGTCTGCATCTAGAGTATTAAGTTCATAAAAAACAGAGTAACGCATTAGGTAAGATGACATGATGTAGAGGGATAAACTCAAGCAATATGATGAAAACCCCATCTTTTTACCCTTGATGGCAACAATACAAATACGTGCCTCGCTACCCCTACTTTGTCACTGGGTGAGGACACCGCAAGATTGAACCCAAAACTAAGCACTTCTCCCATTGGAAGAATTACCAATCTAGTTGGCCAAACCAAACCAATAACTCGAAGAGACTTGCAAAGATATGAAATCATGCATATAAGAATTCATAAAAGATTCAAATAATATTCATAGATAATCTGATCATAAACCCACAATTCATCGAATCTCGACAAACACACCGCAAAAGAGTATTACATCGGATAGATCTCCATGAAGATCATGAAGAACATGGTATTGATGAACATAGAGAGAGAAGAAGCTATCTAGCTACTAGCTATGGACCCGAAGGTCTGAGGTGAACTACTCACGCATCATCGGAGGGGCAATGGAGTTGATGTAGATGCCCTCCGTGATCGAATCCCCCTTCGGCAGATTACCGGAAAAGGCTCCAAGATGGGATCTCACGGGAACAAAGGCTTCCGGCAGCGGAAAAGTATTTTCGTGGCTCTCTTTGGTATTGGCACTACTACAAAAAGGGCTGTTAGTGGCGCACCTGTTTTGGCCATTAATGGCGCACTACAGGTGCGCCACTATTATCACGCCATTAGTAACAAATAGTAATGGCGCACCCCTGGTGCGCCATTAGTATACCAGACAATAGTGGCGCACCTGGCAGTGCGCCATTACTATGTCCCCAGGTGCGCCATTACTATCTGACTTAGTAATGGCGCACCACATAGAAGTGCGCCATTACTATCTGACTTAGTAATGGCGCACCACATAGAAGTGCGCCATTACTAACAATATTTTTTTCAAATTTTTTTTCAGAAAATTTTTTTTCAAAAAAAAAAATTTCAAATTTTTTTTTTCGTTATCTCGGGTCACTATGGCTTAATCTCGGGTCAATATGCTTAATCTCAAGTCAAATCGCACTCCGTGGTCAAACTTCCCGAAAGGTCACCCATCCTCACACTACTCCAGCCCGAGCACGCTTAACTTCTCAGTTCTATCCAACCCAGCACCAGCTCACTTAACAAGCACTTGTTGATATATCTATCATATCAATCCTATTAAACCTTGTTGATGTCTAGGACTTTGTTCATGTTCATGAGTGTGATAAAATTTTGATAAAATATTTCAAACTTCCCGGTCATATTACGTATCATATTTTGAATATTTTTTCAAAAAAAAAAATTCGAAACCAATTTTTTTTTCTGTTACTAGTGGCGCACCTAGCAGATGGTGCGCCATTACTAAGTTTGAATTTTTTTTCCATTTTCCCCCCTCTAGATCTTAAAAGCCCCGTATCTTTTATTCTGTTAGGTTTTTGGGGATTCTAAAAATCTTCAACGGGGTTCGTATGCAAAAGTTATGCCCACTTTACTAAATTCCAGAGAGATTTTGCAAATAAAGTCGAAATTCATATTTGTAAATTTTCCACACAACTAGACCACATATCACATGGGAAACTTATTTTCTTTTATTTTTTTGACATTTCCATCATTTTCTTTTATTTTTTTTAAAACTGAAAAGGCGGTCCACGGGGGGGGGGGGGGGGTGCATTTTCTTTTATTTTTTTTTAAACTGAAAAGTTACCAATGGCGCACCACCTTAAAATGCGCCATTAGTAACCCTGGTTACTAATGGCGCACCTGTCATGTGGTGCGCCATTACTAGTTTTGCAAAAAAAATAAAAAGAATAATTGTTAGTTTTGTTAGTAGTGGCGCACTATACCCTGGTGCGCCATTACTAGTTTGAACTAGTAATGGCGCACTATACCCTGGTGCGCCATTACTAGTTTTGAAAAAAAAAGTAAAAAAAAAATTGTCAGTAGTGGCGCACAGAGCGTGTGGTGCGCCATTACTAGTTAAAACTAGTAATGGCGCACCGTGCCCTGGTGCGCCATTAATAGTTTTGGAAAAAAAAAAAATTTGCTAGTAATGGCGCACCGTGTGTTTGGTGCGCCATTAGTAATGAGGACACTAATGGCGCACCTGTATCTGGTGCGCCACTGCTATATAGCAGTGGCACACCACATACATGGTGCGCCATTAATGTCCATATCAGCTATAGCCCTTTTCCTAGTAGTGTGGGGGAATATTTGGGAATTTATAGGACGAAGATTAGGGTTAGGAGGCCTGCAGGGGGGCCACAAGCCAGGAGGGCGCCCCCCCCTAGGGCACGCCCTGCAGGCTTGTCGTCTCCCGGCAGGTCTCCTGCCCCCCTCTGCAAGTCTGGCAGGTTTCTTCTGGTCCAAGAAAAATCATATCGAAGATTTTATTCTGTTTGGACTCGTTTAATATTCCTTATCTGCAATACTCAAAAACAAGGAAAAAACAGAAACTGACACTAGACACTAAATTAATAGGTTAGTCCCAAAAATAATATAAAATAGCTTATTAATGCATATAAAACATCCAAAATAGATAATATAATAGCATGGAACAATAAAAAATTATAGATACGTTGGAGACGTATCAGTGAGGACGGGGACGGGACGGCACCCTACACATGTGCAGACTCTAAGAAGTTAATTTGAGCTCAAATTGTGCATCTAAATCAAATGAACTCCCACATACACTCCTCCACTAAAACCCACAACCACTCTACTTCTAGAGCATTTGAAATGAGCTAAACTAGTAGTGAGAGATGAAAGGATGAATTTGCTAACCTTTTAGAACACTTGTGTAGTTGGTGCACCGCCAAACCTAGACAAATCTTGGGGAAAATGTAGCTTGGAGGTCGAGCTTGAAGAGGATAAAGCTTAAGTGTGTCTCGGGCATTTCATCAAACACCTCATGTGCATAGGAGGTGAGAACAGAGTAGCACACACCTCCCAGCTTTCCACGGCCAAAAAACAGAGGAGATGGGGGCGTGGATATATATATATATATAGGCAAAACATTACTCCCGGTTTGTATCTAAAACCGGGACTAAAGGCCTACCCTTTAGTCCCGGTTCCAGACACAAACCGAGACTAAAGGGCAGCAACCCCTTTAGTCCCGGCCTTTAGTCCCGGTTTGTGTCTGGAACCGGGACTAAAGGTCCCAGTTGAACCGGGACTGATGCCTGCCGAGGCCCGGCCGGCGTCCTAGCCGCTCGAACCGGGACAGATCCTCTCATTAGTCACGGTTCGTAACACGACCGGGACTAATGCTCTGATCTGGCCAGGACCAAAGCCTTGTTTTCTATTAGTGGATTTTCAGATTTCAATCATTGTGTTCGGTCATCAACATTTTAACTTCAGGTAGAATCATGTTATTGTTCCCCCTTTCTTGGTATATAATTATAATCACTTCAATATTGTTGAATATAGTTGCAGGACCGAGCTTGTTTCATCGTGGCTGGTCGATGTTGATCGGCAACGCGCTCTGCCGCACTCAGCGTCAAGCCGCCGGACGGATCCCTCGCTTCCGCTTCGCCTCTTCTCATGCAGCACGTTCGTCGGTGTTGCTTCATCATGGATGTCGCCATGATCCTAATCCGCTGCGTACTCTGCCAACGGTGGTTCGTCGCTTGTCTCTCGCATCGATCTGTCATCGTCCGCTTTTCTGGTGATACGATTGAGCCTGCTAATTCCGTCGGGTGCTTCACCCGTGCGCTACTGCAGCAGATCGATTAATTACATGCGCCTCTTCCCGCGCATCTCTACGTTGATTTCATCCACCTATGAGATGGGATGCATCAGGTCGCTGGATTCTTTTTTTTTCTGGTGATCACCCGATGTGAGAAATCCCGATCTGGGAAATCTATTCGAGTCATACTACTATGCAGCAATTCACTCAAGCACGTGGGGCAGGAAAGGAATCAACCACGTCACAACTTTCTTGGCACATGGATCGAGGAAGAGAAGGGATTCTTGCATAGTCACATGGATCAAAGGACATAGGAAATCAAATCTATCATTGCTGTGACTTACTACTACTACTGAGAATCGATCAGGCTAACTTGTACGTACGTGGTACGTGTGCATCCTGCTGGTGCCTTGCTTCGGAATCGCCACAACGAAGCATGTCGACGAATCCTGCTCCCGCGTCAAGTTGGAGTGTTGGACACCTTGGCCCTCGTAAACCTCGGTTGGAACCGTCGACCAATCCTTTACGCGCGGAACCCGGCGACTCCGACGGTGTACGAAGTTTGTATAATCGTCGAGTCCTCTGCCTTGATGAGGTTGCCGCTTCTCAGAAATCTGCACTCGACGACTTGCTCAGCCGAACGAGCTAGCTACTCGGAAACTTGCCCACGCCCGCTTCCGCTGCTACCTACGTCATCAAGAACAGTACATCTCTCCAAAAAAAATTTACTGGAATTTCAAGACACTAGTTGAAAGGAAAGATAAGGAATTTTTCATTGTTGTTTGTCGTGCCTAACAACTAGCAAACTGCACGGGCCAACTGGCCGGCCGGAAGAACTACATGCACCTGTGCAGATATCAGGGAAGAGATGCTTACAAGGAACAGAATTCTACTCCTTGGAAGAAATTAGGAGGCCTTCGGATCATAAACATGATGGAAATATTATGCGGAAAATTATGCATATTATTATTGAGCATTACTTGTTTACGGAGGAAGATAGTAGTCACTCCAAGGACAAGGAAATTTGCACTTCATTTTTTGCATTTATTGTGGGAATACCATAGCATCTTTATTGGCATGCAACAATTTCAAAGGAAAAATGATGCACTCTGGACTGGAAATTATGCCATGAAACTCCCTTGCGGAATAAAACTATTATTGTCATAGGACACTCTGTGCAACTTCAGTGAGAAGGCATTTGATCTATTGTTCTATCTTTGGAATATATTGATTATGACATACTATTTGGAAAAGGACGAGTGGAAATATTGCTCAATGGTTAAATTAGTGCATTATGGATTTTCACACAATGGTCTATGTTTCTTGTTGTCCATTGGAAGTTGACAAACCAATTTGTTTATTCGGAAAAGATAACTCCATATGGAGGAATACCGACAGTGGGAACACATGCTTGGAATCATGTTATTTATATCATCCACGACTTGGTGACATATCTTGGAACAGGATCAAGAGGCTTATTGATTATGTAATCTTAAACTTTAGTGGGAGGACACCTTTTGTGAAGGTGGAAGGTAAAAAAAGGGGGCTTCACATCGTTAATTACTTGGATATACTTATGGTATTTTCTTTTACAGTCCACTAGAGGTCCGATTATTTATTTTATCTCACTCTTCGATGATTACACTTTTATATGGTTATGTTTATCTTTTATTATACAAGTTGGAAGGTTTTACTGTGCTAGTCACATGTTATATTGAAGTGGAAAATCAGTTGATTAAAGAATATCATAGTTTTAACAACGGATTGGTGGGGGATGTACACTTCAGGAATATATCGTTTGTATGTAAAGAGCATGGAATTATTCACCATTGTAATATACCGTACACTCCACAATTGAATTGAGGAATTGAACGTTTTTATATTCCTGTTTTTTAAGGAAGCTTTGCATATATACTGTTG
This sequence comes from Elymus sibiricus, assembly GCA_039707655.1. Taxonomy (NCBI): domain Eukaryota; kingdom Viridiplantae; phylum Streptophyta; class Magnoliopsida; order Poales; family Poaceae; genus Elymus; species Elymus sibiricus. Next base: position 469,042,124 of record CM077665.1, on the reverse strand, counting down.
TTTGACTATATCGCACAGTCACATCTTATGGTTTGTAGACTGGAAGGAAATATTTTTGGTTTTGGTAGGAAATTCTTAATTACTACAAAGCACACACCAGGGACTTGGTAATGGTTATTCTAGTGGATCAAATTGGTGGAAAACTAGAAATACAATAATTATTATGATCAAGGGTTGAATTTATTGACAATCATACTTGTCGGGGATATACCCCGCGGTATGACCCGGAGACAGTTATAGGCCGGCAGACACTTGTAAGCCGGCAGACAGTTGTAAGCCGGCAGACAGTTGTAAGCCGGCAGACAGTTATAACCCGGCAGACAGTTATGACCCGGCAGACAGTTATGACCCGGCAGGCAGTTATGACCCGGCAGGCAGTTATGACCGTCAGACAGTTATGACCCGGCAGACAGTTAAATCCCGGAGACGAGTCCCTGAAGATGAGTCTTGAAGATACGCCCGGTGGTAAGCCGCCCGGTTGTAAGCCGCCCGTCGGAGATAAGAAGCCCGGGATTCAGAAGCCCATAAGGAGAAGCCCGCGATGGGAAGTCATAATAAGTTAAGTCTCAATCCGACTTAGACTCTACATGTAAATCGCCCCTTCAACTTATATAAGGAGGGGCGGGTCACCCCAAGAAGGTCAGGTTTTTAGAGGTCTCAATAGATAGATCTTAGATAGACAAGTCAGGAGATATAGACAAACCAAGAAATCGAGAACTAGGTCAAGCGAATCCGCTCCCTTGTAATCGATACACCAATCAATACAACACAAGCAGGACGTAAGCTTTTACCTCTTCTTGAGGGGCTGAACCTGGGTAAACTCGTGTCCCTCATCTCGACCAACCCCTCTCAAGCTGCCACATAGTTGCGATGGCCTCACACCTAAGTCCGTTAACCCGGACATCTTGCCGTGACAAATCCACGACAGTTGGCGCCCACCGTGGGGCCACGCATGGTGGTTTGTGTTCTTGAAGGGATCTCTCCCAAGGATCGAGAAGCATACAATTTTTCGGATGAAGAGCCGATGCAAGTTTGAGATCGAGAAGAAAAAATTAGGGTTACGCAACGCCGCCTTACACGTACCACAACAACCCATTGATCAGAAGCTAGATCAACTCCAAGTTCGCTGTCATGAAAAGTCAAGACCAAACAGCAAAGCCAGCACGATTGGAGTCGCCGTTTCGTTTTGGTTCATTAATTAACCATCAACAGCAAAGGGAAAAGTCAAGGAGAAAGGAAAAAAAGGCAGACGTGAAGTTTCCAGAGCCACCTACGACCCAGAAAAGGACACAGCCACGACTCGGATCTGAGCCGCCTCGCCTTGCCATGGTTCGCCTGTTTGTCTCAGGCGTCGGCAGCCTTCTATTCTGAGCCGCCGCCGTACGCGAGCCGCCGGGCCTCCCTTCCCCTCGCCAGAGTTTTCCCTCTGCCACTGAGCCGGCCTCTGCTGAACTCCGCCTCCCAGAGCCGTGGCTGAGTTTCGCCTCTGACCTCCAACGTGAACCGCCCCGGCCTCGCCGTTCAACCCTAACTAATCTGGCTCAAAAAGATACATGGTCCGGTCGGCCGCCGCATGGAACAGATGGATCAAATCAAAGTTTTTTGTCACAAAGCAGTGGTTCACCCGCCGACCACCGTCAGTCTGCCGTCAATTGAGCCCCTCCGCCTCACCCAAATTCTCTTTGAGCAGGAGCACGTGCGGAGGCTCATCTCTGCCTGACCATACCACGCTGTTGAGCCGCCCCGTCAGTGCCGCTCCGGCTCACCTCGCCTCCGTCGCGCGCCTGGTTGCACCTGCTCCACACCACCGTTGCATCTGTTGGAAATATGCCCTAGAGGCAACAATAAATTGGTTATTATTATATTTCCTTGTTCATGATAATCGTTTATTATCCATGCTATAATTGTATTGATTGGAAACTCAAATACATGTGTGGGTACATAGACAACACTGTGTCCCTAGTATGCCTCTAGTTGACTAGCTCGTTGATCAAAGATGGTTAAGGTTTCCTAGCCATTGACATGAGATGTCATTTGATAACGGGATCACATCATTAGGAGAATGATGTGATGGACAAGACCCAAACTGTAAACGTAGCATTTGATCGTGTCAGTTTATTGCTATTGTTTTCTGCATGTCAAGTATCTGTTCCTTTGACCATGAGATCATGCAACTCACTGACACCGGAGGAATACCTTGTGTGTATCAAACGTCGCAACGTAACTGGGTGACTATAAAGGTGCTCTACAGGTATCTCCGAGGGTGTCTGTTGGGTTGGCATGGATCAAGACTGGGATTTGTTACTCCGTATGACGGAGAGGTATCTCAGGGCCCACTCGGTAATACAACATCACAATGAGCCTTGCAAGCAATGTGACTAAAGTGTTAGCCACGAGATCTTGTATTACGGAACGAGTAAAGAGACTTGCCGGTAACGAGATTGAACTAGGTATAGTGATACCGACGATCGAATCTCGGGCAAGTAACATACCGAAGAACAAAGGGAACAACATACGGGATTAACTGAATCCTTGACATAGAGGTTCGACCGATAAAGATCTTCGTAGAATATGTAGGAGCCAATATGGGCATCCAGGTCCCGCTATTGGTTATTGATCGTAGAAGTGTCTCGGTCATGTCTACATAGTTCTCGAACCCGCAGGGTCTACACACTTAACGTTTGGTGACGATTAGTATAATTGAGTTATTATGTTGGTGACCGAAAGTTGTTCGGAGTCTCGGATAAGATCCCGGACATGACGAGGATCTCCGGAAGAGTCCGGAGGTAAAGATTGATATATGTGATAATAGTGTTTTGATCTCCGGAAGAGTTCCGGAGTTCACCGGAATGGGTTCCGGATGTTTACCGAAGTGTTCGGGTGCAGCAACACTTTATATGGGCCAAGGGATAAAAGCCCACGAGGTATTGGAAAGTGCAAAAGTAGTTTTGCTGCCGCGTAAGCGGTACTGCCGCTTGGTGAAGCGGTACTACCGCCCGAGCGGTACTACCGCTTGTGTGAAGCGGTACTACCGCTTGTGCGCGGCTGTGCACGGTTCGGCAGGGATCCGAGTTGGACTCTTTCCCTGCGGGCCAAACCGACCTTGTGCGGGCAAAACCGACCTGGAGGAGGCTTTTACTCCAAGTTTAGACCCCAAGGCTCAACATATAAATAGAGGGGCAGGGCTAGCACACGGGACACATCAGGATTTCCCAAGCCGTGTGCCGGCAACCCTAGCCCTCTAGTTCCTCCGTCATAATCTCCGTAGCGCTTGGCGAAGCCCTGCAGAGATTGTTCCTCACCACCATCACCACGCCGTCGTGCTGCTGGAACTCAACCACTACTTCATCATCGCTCGCTGGATCGAGGAGGTGAAGGCGTCATCAAGCCGTACGTGTGTTGAACGCGGAGGTGCCGTCCGTTCGGCGCTAGTTCGTGATCGGATCGAGGGACGACTTGCGATTTGGATTGCGGAGACGTTCGACTACATCAACCGCGTTTCTTAAACGCTTCCGCTTAGCGATCTACAAGGGTATGTAGATTCACTCTCCCTCTCGTAGATGCTCATCACCATGGATAGATCTTGTGTGTGCGTAGGAAAATTTTTGTTTCCCATGCAACGTTCCCCAACAGTGGCATCTGAGCTAGGTCTATGCGTAGATGAGATCTCGAGTAGAACACAAACGAGTTGTGGGCGTGGGTGTATACATATTGCTTGCTGTTACTAGTTGATACTTGATTCGGCAGTATTGTGAGATGAAGCGGCCCGGACCGACATTACGCGTACACTTACGCGAGACAGGTTCCTTCAACTAACATGTAACTTCGTTGCATAAAGATGGCTAGCGGGTGTCTGTCTCTCTCACTTTAGTTGAATCGATTTCAATGAAGAGGGTTCTTTTAGAAGATCAAAAAGCAATCACTACACCACGTTGTGGTTTTGCGTAGGTAAGAACGGTTCTTGCAAACCCGTAGCAGCCACGTAAAATTTGCAACAACAATTAGAGGACGTCTAACTTGTTTTTGCAGGGTATGATGTGATATGATATGGCCAATTACATGATGAGATATATGTGATGTATGAGATGATCATGTGTTGTATAGAATATCACGACTTGCATGTCGATGAGTACGGCAACTGGCAGGAGCCATAGAGTTGTCTTTAATTATTGTATGACCTGCGTGTCAATCATTAAGCGCTATGTAATGCTTTACTTTATCGCTAAACGTTAGCAATAGTCGTGGAAGCAACAGTCGGCGCGACAACCTTATGGCGACACGTTGATGGAGATCATGGTGTCATGCCGGTGACGATGGAGATCATGCCGGTGCTTTGGAGATGGAGATCAAAAGCACAAGTTCATGGCCATATCATGTCACTTATGATTTGCATGTGATGTTAATCCTTTTATGCATCTTATTTTGCTTAGGACGACGGTAGCATTATAAGGTGATCCCTCACTTAAATTTCAAGATAAATTGTGTTCTCCCCAAGTGTGCACCGTTGCGAAAGTTCGTCGTTTCGAGACACGCCGTGATGATCGGATGTGATAGACTCTACGTTCACATACAACGGGTGTAAGCCATGTTGCACGTGCGGAAACACTCGGGTTAAACTTGACGAGCCTAGCATGTACAGACATGGCCTCGGAACACAAGAGACCGAAAGGTCGAACATGAGTCATATAGTAGATATGATCAACATGAAGATGTTCACCATTGAAACCACCTCAACTCACGTGATGATCGGACTTGAGTTGGTGGATTTGGATCATGTTACACTCGAATGACCGGAGGGATGTCAATTTGAGTGGGAGTTTTTAAGTAATATGATTAACTAAACTCATTATCTAGAACAATAGTCTAAGTTGTCTTTGCTATATTTATGTTGTAGATCATGGCTCGCGCAGTAGCACCCCTGAATTTTAATGCGTTCCTAGAGAAAGCTAAGTTGAAAGATGATGGAAGTAACTTTGTGGACTGGGCCCGTAATCTAAGGATTATCCTTACGGCTTCCCAGAAGGCTTATGTCCTTGATGCACCGCTTGGTGATCCACCCGCTCCAGTTGAGTCTCTAGACGTTGTGAACGCCTGGCAGGCTCGTTCTGATGATTACTCAATAGTTCAATGTGCAATGTTGTATGGCTTGGAACCGGGACTTCAAAGACGTTTTGAACGTCATGGAGCATATGAGATGTTCCAGGAGTTGAAGTTTATCTTTCAGAAGAATGCCCGGATCGAGAGATATGAGATCTCCGATAAGTTCTATGCTTGCAAGATGGAGGAGAACGGGTCTATCAGTGATCACGTGCTCAGAATGTCTGGGTACTCCACCCGTCTGGCTGAATTGGGGATGCCCCTTCCGCCAGAGGCTATCACTGACAGAGTTCTTCAATCATTGCCACCTAGCTACAAGAGCTTCGTGTTGAACTATAACATGCACGGGATGAACAAGTCAGTCGCCGAGCTGTTTGCGATGCTGAAAGCCGCTGAGTCTGAAATTCAGAAGGAGCATCAAGTGTTGATGGTCAATAAAACCAATAGTTTCAAGAAAAATGGCAAGGGTAAGAAGGGTAACTCCAAGAAGAGTGGCAAAGCAGTTGCTCCTCTCGTGAAGAAACCCAAGGCTGGACCCAAACCAGAAACTGTGTGCTTTCATTGCAAGGGAACTGGACACTGGAAGCGGAATTGCCCCAAGTATTTGGCTGACAAGAAGGCGGCCAACAACAAACAAGGTATATATGATATACATGTTATTGATGTGTACCATACCAACTCTCGTTGTAGTGCCTGGGTATTTGATACCGGTGCGGTTGCTCATATTTGCAACTCTAAACAGGAACTGCGGAATAGACGGAGGCTGGCAAAGGACGAAGTGACGATGCGCGTGGGAAATGGTTCCAAGGTTGATGTGATCGCCGTCGGCACGCTCGCTCTTCGATTACCATCGGGATTAGTGATGAACCTAAATAAGTGTTATTTGGTGCCTGCGTTAAGCATGAACATTATATCTGGATCTTGTTTATTGCGAGACGGTTACTCATTTAAATCAGAGAATAATGGTTGTTCTATTTATATGAGTAATATCTTTTATGGTCATGCACCCAATGTGAGGGGTTTATTCTTATTGAATCTCGATAGTAATGATACACATGTTCATAACATTGATGCCAAAAGATGTAGAATTGATAATGATAATACCACTTTCTTGTGGCACTGCCGTTTAGGTCATATTGGCGTAAAACGCATGAGGAAGCTCCATGCTGATGGACTTTTGGAGTCACTTGATTTTGAATCACTTGACACATGTGAGCCATGCCTCATGGGCAAGATGACTAAAACGCCGTTCTCTGGAACAATGGAACGGGCAAGTGACTTATTGGAAATCATACATACTGATGTGTGCGGTCCGATGAGCATTGAGGCGCGCGGTGGTTATCGTTACTTTCTCACCTTCACTGATGACTTAAGTAGATATGGGTATATTTACTTAATGAAACACAAGTCTGAAACATTTGAAAAGTTCAAACAATTTCAGAGTGAAGTTGAGAATCATCGTAACAAGAAGATTAAATTCCTACGATCTGATCGAGGAGGAGAATATCTGAGTTATGAGTTTGGCAGTCACTTAAGACAGTGTGGAATTGTTTCACAATTGACACCGCCTGGAACACCACAGCGTAATGGTGTGTCCGAACGTCGTAATCGAACCTTATTGGATATGGTGCGATCTATGATGTCTCTTGCCGATTTGCCACTATCGTTTTGGGGTTATGCATTAGAGACAGCTGCATTCACTTTAAATAGGGCACCATCGAAATCCGTTGAGATGACGCCATATGAACTTTGGTTTGGCAAGAAGCCAAAGCTGTCGTTTCTTAAAGTTTGGGGATGTGATGCTTATGTCAAAAAGCTTCAGCCTAAAAAGCTGGAACCCAAAGCGGAGAAATGCGTCTTCGTAGGATACCCAAAAGAGACAGTTGGGTATACCTTCTACCTCAGATCCGAAGGCAAAGTGTTTGTCGCTAAAAACGGAACATTTCTTGAGAAAGAGTTTTCTCTCGAAAGAATTGAGTGGGAGGAAGATAGAACTTGATGAGGTTGTTGAACCTTTACTTCAACCTGAGAGTAGCGCAACGCAGAAAGTTGTTTCTGTGGAGCCTACATTAGCTGAAGAGGAAGTTAATGATGATGATCATGAAGCTTTGGATCAAGTTGCTATCGAACCTCGTAGGTCGACAAGGACGCGTACTGCTCCTGAGTGGTACGGCAACCCTGTCTTAGAGGTCATGTTGTTAGACAACGATGAACCTACGAGCTATGGAGAAGCGATGATGGGCCCGGATTCCGAGAAGTGGTTAGAGGCCATGAAATCCGAGATGGGATCCATGTATGAAAACAAAGTCTGGACTTTGGAAGTATTACCTGAAGGGCGTAAGGCCATTCAGAACAAATGGATCTTTAAGAGGAAGACGGACGCGGACGGTAATGTCGCCGTCTATAAAGCTCGACTTGTGGCAAAGGGTTTTTCACAAGTTCAAGGAGTTGACTACGATGAGACCTTCTCACCCGTAGCAATGCTTAAGTCCGTCAGAATCATGTTAGCAATAGCTGCCTTTTTCGATTATGAAATTTGGCAGATGGATGTCAAAACAGCGTTCCTTAACGGTTTCCTTAAGGAAGAGTTGTATATGATGCAACCAGAAGGTTTTGTTGATCCAGAGAATGCTGACAAAGTTTGCAAACTCCAGCGATCCATTTATGGACTGGTGCAAGCATCTCGGAGTTGGAATCTTCGTTTTGATGAGGTGATCAAAGCGTTCGAGTTTATACAAGTTTACGGAGAAGCTTGTATTTACAAGAAAGTGAGTGGGAGCTCTATAGCGTTTCTAATATTATATGTGGATGACATATTACTGATTGGAAACAATATAGAAATGCTGGAAAGCGTAAAGGAATATTTGAACAAGAGTTTTTCAATGAAGGACCTAGGAGAAGCTGCTTTCATATTAGGCATCAAGATCTATAGAGATAGATCGAGACGCTTAATAGGACTTTCACAAAGCACATACCTTGACAAAGTTTTGAAGAAGTTCAAAATGGATCAGTCCAAGAAGGGGTTCTTGCTTGTATTGCAAGGTGTGAAGTTGAGTAAGACTCAATGCCCAGTGACTGCAGAAGATAGAGAAAAGATGAGTGTCATCCCCTATGCTTCGGCCATAGGCTCTATCATGTATGCAATGCTGTGCACAAGACCCGATGTCAGCCTTGCCATAAGTATGGTCGGAAGGTTTCAAAGTGATCCAGGAATGGAACATTGGACGGCGGTCAAGAATATCCTGAAGTACCTGAAAAGGACTAAGGACATGTTTCTCGTTTATGGAGGTGATCAAGAGCTCGTCGTAAAGGGTTACGTCGATGCAAGCTTTGACACTGATCCGGATGACTCTAAGTCGCAAACCGGATACGTATTTATTCTTAATGGGGGTGCGGTTAGCTGGTGCAGTTCCAAGCAACGCGTGGTAGCAGACTCTACATGCGAAGCGGAGTACATCGCTGCCTCGGAGGCGGCGAAGGAAGGTGTCTGGATGAAGGAGTTCATGACAGATCTTGGAGTAGTGCCTAGTGCGCTTAACCCAATGACTCTGTTTTGTGATAATACTGGTGCCATTGCTCTAGCCAAGGAACCAAGATTTCACAAGAGGACCAGACACATAAAGCGACGTTTCAATTCCATCCGCGATTACATCATGGAGGACGACATAAATATTTGCAAAGTACACACGGATCTAAATGTTGCAGATCCGATGACTAAACCTCTTCCAAGGGCTAAACATGAACAACACCAGAACTGCATGGGTGTTCGATTCATTACAATGTAAATCACATAGTGATGTGAACTAGATTATTGACTCTAGTGCAAGTGGGAGACTGTTGGAAATATGCCTTAGAGGCAATAATAAATTGGTTATTATTATATTTCCTTGTTCATGATAATCGTTTATTATCCATGCTATAATTGTATTGATTGGAAACTCAAATACATGTGTGGGTACATAGACAACACTGTGTCCCTAGTATGCCTCTAGTTGACTAGCTCGTTGATCAAAGATGGTTAAGGTTTCCTAGCCATTGACATGAGATGTCATTTGATAACGGGATCACATCATTAGGAGAATGATGTGATGGACAAGACCCAAACTGTAAACGTAGCATTTGATCGTGTCAGTTTATTGCTATTGTTTTCTGCATGTCAAGTATCTGTTCCTTTGACCATGAGATCATGCAACTCACTGACACCGGAGGAATACCTTGTGTGTATCAAACGTCGCAACGTAACTGGGTGACTATAAAGGTGCTCTACAGGTATCTCCGAGGGTGTCTGTTGGGTTGGCATGGATCAAGACTGGGATTTGTTACTCCGTATGACGGAGAGGTATCTCAGGGCCCACTCGGTAATACAACATCACAATGAGCCTTGCAAGCAATGTGACTAAAGTGTTAGCCACGAGATCTTGTATTACGGAACGAGTAAAGAGACTTGCCGGTAACGAGATTGAACTAGGTATAGTGATACCGACGATCGAATCTCGGGCAAGTAACATACCGAAGAACAAAGGGAACAACATACGGGATTAACTGAATCCTTGACATAGAGGTTCGACCGATAAAGATCTTCGTAGAATATGTAGGAGCCAATATGGGCATCCAGGTCCCGCTATTGGTTATTGATCGTAGAAGTGTCTCGGTCATGTCTACATAGTTCTCGAACCCGCAGGGTCTACACACTTAACGTTTGGTGACGATTAGTATAATTGAGTTATTATGTTGGTGACCGAAAGTTGTTCGGAGTCTCGGATAAGATCCCGGACATGACGAGGATCTCCGGAAGAGTCCGGAGGTAAAGATTGATATATGTGATAATAGTGTTTTGATCTCCGGAAGAGTTCCGGAGTTCACCGGAATGGGTTCCGGATGTTTACCGAAGTGTTCGGGTGCAGCAACACTTTATATGGGCCAAGGGATAAAAGCCCACGAGGTATTGGAAAGTGCAAAAGTAGTTTTGCTGCCGCGTAAGCGGTACTGCCGCTTGGTGAAGCGGTACTACCGCCCGAGCGGTACTACCGCTTGTGTGAAGCGGTACTACCGCCCAAGCGGTACTACCGCTTGTGTGAAGCGGTACTACCGCTTGTGCGCGGCTGTGCACGGTTCGGCAGGGATCCGAGTTGGACTCTTTCCCTGCGGGCCAAACCGACCTTGTGCGGGCAAAACCGACCTGGAGGAGGCTTTTACTCCAAGTTTAGACCCCAAGGCTCAACATATAAATAGAGGGGCAGGGCTAGCACACGGGACACATCAGGATTTCCCAAGCCGTGTGCCGGCAACCCTAGCCCTCTAGTTCCTCCGTCATAATCTCCGTAGCGCTTGGCGAAGCCCTGCAGAGATTGTTCCTCACCACCATCACCACGCCGTCGTGCTGCTGGAACTCAACCACTACTTCATCATCGCTCGCTGGATCGAGGAGGTGAAGGCGTCATCAAGCCGTACGTGTGTTGAACGCGGAGGTGCCGTCCGTTCGGCGCTAGTTCGTGATCGGATCGAGGGACGACTTGCGATTTGGATCGCGGAGACGTTCGACTACATCAACCGCGTTTCTTAAACGCTTCCGCTTAGCGATCTACAAGGGTATGTAGATTCACTCTCCCTCTCGTAGATGCTCATCACCATGGATAGATCTTGTGTGTGCGTAGGAAAATTTTTGTTTCCCATGCAACGTTCCCCAACAGCCTCGCCCCAAGCCGCCGTGGTTCCACCTCGAGCCGACCCTCTCCGTGGCTCCGGCTCGCTCGCCTTTGCTGCGGGGCGCGCGCCCGTACCTGGATCCGCCGTCGCCTGACCCGGCCGGCTCAGCCGCCGTCCCACTCTCGCGCGTGCCTGCCGCCACCATGGCATAAGCCTCCGCGTCGCTTCAGGCCGCCACATTCACCGCCACTGCTTCCACCTCGCCTCGGACACGCTCCGCCAGCCTCCGCGTGCCGTTACGCCGGCTCCCGCTGTGCCTTATCGTCTCACCTTGCCGCCGGCTCCGCCCCGCAACTGCTGCTTCATCGTTGCCGCGCCGCACCACAGCGCCTGCAAGCCGCCGCACCGCGCTGCCGCATCTGTGCGCCGCGCCGCGTTGGGCCACCGTGCGTACAAAACGCCGTGCGGAGCCGCCTCGCCTGCCCTCGCCAAGCCGCCCGGGTCGCCTGCGTTTCGCCGTCCCGACTCTCCCCGCTGCGTCGGAGCCGCCGCGGCCACCGTGGCCTCGCCGAGCCGACGCCGCCGCGGTCTCTGGCTCTCCCGCGCCCGGCCGACTCTCACTGCGCGCCAGCAACCGCGGCCTCCGGCTTTCCCCCGCGGTCCAGCTCCCCCCGTGGTACGGCTCCCCCTGCGGCCTCCGGCCCCTGCCGCAGCCTCCGGCTCTCCCATGCTAGCCAGCCGTCGCGGCCTCCGGTGACCGCCCGCGCGCTTCGCCCCCTGGCCAGCTGCCGCGAGCTGCTTCGCCCCTGCGGGGCTATACCCAGTGCCGCCGCACCGCTGCTCCTCCGAGCCGCCTCTGCAGCCACCGCAGCGGGCCGCCACCCCCGCAGCCATCTCACCTCCGCCTCACCTCCACCTTGCGCGCCGTCGCCGAGCACCTACCGGCCGCCGGCTCTCTGCCGCTGCCAACTTTGCCAGTTTCCCCGCTCTGCCCCGCCGCAACTCTGTGTGGTCGGGTGGAGAATAAGGAAAGGGAGAAAGGGAGGGGCTGGTAGGATGAGGTAAAAAAATCAGAGGTGGGGCCTGGTTCGACGAAAGGACGTCTGTTTCGTCCGATTACGTCCGCACACGGATCATCGGTAGTTTCTACAAAAATCATCAGGTGATATTTTTCTAACTATTATTTCGTGTAATTAAATATCATCGAACGGTTTTACTTCGAGCTATGCTATTATATATGCAGGTCGATTAACTCATGGTCAGAGTACGATCCGGTCCTCGCGCGCCTTCATCAGAGGCCGCGTCCGCATATGCGCCATGATAAGCTACCGGACGGACGCATACAACCCGCAGTTCATACGGTCGGGTCTACATCAATGCACCGGCTTACAACGCCACGGTCGTCTCTCGAGACCGCACCGGCTTACCACGCCACGGTCGTCTCTCATGACCGTACCGGCTGACAACGCCGCGGCCGTCTCTCACAACCGCGCCGTCTTCAAACGCCGCGGCTGAATTCTACGTCTACATCAACATGTCAGGGGCCGCATACACCAGTACGAGCCGCCCAACGGACGGTTCTGAATCGTCGCCCTGCGGACCAATCTACATTGACATATCGGTGCGGTGTTCGCCTGTACGAGCCGCCCGACGGACAGGCGCACAAGTCGCTGCCGCTACAGTTTGGTTAACTTCAACAACTAGCCGGGACGAACCATCGACCGGATTATTGAAACAATTCATACGGGATCATCTATAATCCGCCACGGTCAACCTCAACCTTCAGTGGAGACTCTCAAGCCGCCTCTTCGAGACGACTTAAGATTCGGGGGCTACAGACATGGCTCGACACATTTGGTCATTTTCAACGAGAACCCCGGGTCATTGCAAGGAAGTTAACTTAGTTCCGGGGGCTACTACATTATTGGCGGAAGATTAAAAGTTGCCCAAGAGGACGAACCGCTGTGATGCACCATTCAAACATGGGTGCCCGGATTTATTGGATCATCATAAAGTCACTTAGAGTTTCTGTCATTTCTTCAAAAAAGATGGCGGCTTACAAGATGGCGGCTTACAAGATGGTGCAAAAGTTGACTCCGTCGACAAGGTCATTTGGGGGCTTCCAACCCACCAGGTTTAGCTTACACACCCTCTTGATTGGCTCTTTAGCCACCGTAAGGCCGGGTTGTATATCCAAAAAGTTGACTCCGTCAACAAGGTCATTTGGGGGCTTCCAACCCACCGGCTTTAGCTTACACACCCTCTTGATCGGCTCTTCAGCCACCGCAAGTTTGAGTTAAACCTGCCTGTATGCTGCTGCTGCTCCGCTAGGTGACCCGCCGAACTCTTACCAGTTAATCTCGACTAGAGACCCTGAGCTGTTCAAAGTATATGACAGTCACTCTCACTAGAGACCCTGTACTGGTCAAGGTTAAACCGGCGGCTCTTGTCACGTGAGGGCCGGCTTACGGAAAGCGAGGATAAACTCACCCATCTGCTGCATACTCTCCGCTATGTGGCCCGTTCGTACTCTTAAACAGTTACTCTTTTAAAAGACCCTGCACTGTTTAAATTTCAAACGACAGATTTATGTCACGTGAGAAGTAGCTTATGGGCCCGAGGGGTACTCATGCCCTGCTGCGCCTCTCTATGGTTCGTTGTGCTCTTACCAGTTAATCTCGCCTAGAGACCCTGAGCCGCTCAAAGGAGTTGACGGTCACTCTCACTAGAAACCCTATACTGTTAAGACTTCAAACAACGAGTTCATGCCAGGAGAGCCGGCATATGAGTTTTCGAAAAAGAAAAAGCAAGAACATATACAAGAGTTGATCTCTTCTGGTTGTGCCTTCAAAGCAAGAACATCATACATTGCATCATACATTGCATCATACATTGCATCATCATTGCATCATCTTACCATGCATCATATATGCATGGATATCCTGGTCTACATTGCAGGAACCGGTTCTTTCAAACCGGGTTATATTATTCAAATCTCAAATAGCCAACATGGCTGGATTTTTCATTATGGTTGTCATAACCAGCATTGGATGATTGAGGTTTTCAAAGCCCCTTCAGAGTAATGGCTATTATTCCTTCATCCCAAAAATACCAGCTTACAGCAAGGAGCATGGTTCAACATTGATATGCAAGGTTTTCAGCAAACATCATCTGGACAGTGGATAAAATTTTATTCTACAATGGAAGGAATAGTCCCGAATCGTTGCAGGCATATGACCGGCACTTGGGGGCTACATTATTCAAGTTCTGTTTATATCAAGTATGCAAGTCCCATGTCACTGCAAGCATGCACCACGGCACTTGGGGGCTAATGCAAGCTGTTTTTTCAAGTCATTATGTTGTCAACAGACCCGGTTATCTCAAGGAGATGAGCCGGCCTTTATATCTTTTTCTAAAGTCCCAGCCCAGTATTGTCTTACTGAGCCGACCCTTGGGGGCTACACATTGCTCCTCAAGTCTATATGATCAGATCTACAACAAGTTCCTGCTCATTATTGCATAATGACCCGGCCCTTGGGGGCTACACTGGCTGAAGTTTTATGAGCGTAAGATACTTACAAGTCCCAGGTTGCTGCAGGCAAGACAACCCGGTACGTGGGGGCTACATATGTGGAACATTCAACTTATGACTGGTGACTCAGATAAACAATCTGGATTTCTCTAGGTTTGCACTATGTTGAAGCAAGCCTTAAGGCTATCACTACGTTTCCCTTCTTAAGACTTGGGGGCTACAGGTAATATGGATATGAGGAAGATATGCCTTCAAATTCTTAGTTATGAGGGAACCAGACGAATTTATCAAATCAAGGCAGTAGATAATAAGGGTTATTTTTTCTACAAGGAGTCAGCGTTAGTGTATTGATATGACAGAGTTTCAGAAATTTTCAGGAGCTGGTCAACTGGTATTTTTTAGTAAACCGGTCCCTTTACATATTCTTATTTCAGGAGGTTACCATGAATAAATTCAAGCTAACCTGGGGGCTAATGTCGGGGATATACCCCGCGGTATGACCCGGAGACAGTTATAAGCCGGCAGACAGTTGTAAGCCGGCAGACAGTTGTAACCCGGCAGACAGTTATGACCCGGCAAACAGTTATGACCCGGCAGGCAGTTATGACCCGACAGACAGTTATGACCCGGCAGACAGTTAAGTCCCGGAGACGAGTCCCTGAAGATGAGTCTTGAAGATACGCCCGGTGGTAAGCCGCCCGGTGGTAAGCCGCCCGTCGGAGATAAGAAGCCCGGGATTCAGAAGCCCATAAGGAGAAGCCCGCGATGGGAAGTCATAATAAGTTAAGTCTCAATCCGACTTAGACTCTACATGTAAACCGCCCCTTCAACTTATATAAGGAGGGGCGGGTCACCCCAAGAAGGTCAGGTTTTTAGAGGTCTCAATAGATAGATCTTAGATAGACAAGTCAGGAGAGATAGACAAACCAAGAAATCGTGAACTACGTCAAGCGAATCCGCTCCCTTGTAATCGATACACCAATCAATACAACACAAGCAGGACGTAAGCTTTTACCTCTTCTTGAGGGGTTGAACCTGGGTAAACTCGTGTCCCTCATCTCGACCAACCCCTCTCAAGCTGCCACATAGTTGCGATGGACTCACACCTAAGTCTGTTAACCCGGACATCTTGCCGTGACAAATCCACGACAATACTGGAATATAATCTTGACCCCAAGGAAAGTACAAGTGACACTCCCAACACTGACAAGCTTAGGATAAGTGGGGGGAACTAACTTGGAATGTCATCTCTGGATAATTGTTATGTTTTTTTTTTGGGTGACGTGACCAAGTTGGTCACGATTTTTTAGGTTAGTGTTATTTTTTCTTTTGACGTGCATTCTTCAGTGAACGTGACCAAATTGGTTTCTTTTTCTAGATGAGATATTTGTATGCTTTAATGTGCATGCATATGAGAGATCTAAACCATGGGCATCAATGTATACGTAACTTTTTTTTGCGGTTAAATGTATATGTAACTTGACGTGTATATATACGTGTCAACTTGGTTTGGACCCAGCATATTATGGTACATAGATCAAACGGTTAGAGATTAAAAATAATAGATGATCTATCCGATCGAGGGTCAATATTTTCTGATTAACGTGGGATTTTTAATTAACATAATTCTCTTTTTCTGGTTAACCCGTCAAATACTTTTCATATATAATAGACAAGACTAAGACTCTTAAGAAGGCTTAAATTTTCCATCAATGTCAACTATGGGTGGAAGAAATGCGGGATGGAATAAACTCAATGAGGAAATATATAGTTTGGGAAGATATTATCATAGGAAACAACCGCAAGCCCAATGTTTGAAGTGTTTTCTTTTTGTAAGGAAATTTTGGCTCACTGGAATATTATAATGTCATTCTTATTGTTCAATTCTTTACACAAAAGGAAATATACTTTGTGGAAAGTCTCTCTCTCCTGGAATTTTGAGGAAGAGGAACTAAAGACATGGTTTGCTAATTGAATATATTAATGTATAGTCTTATAACAAGCTTCACATCAATGGAATAGCAGGTCATATGGTTTTCTAAATGAAGCAAGACGGTCATCTACAAATGTCGTAAGTGTAAAATATTTTGCATTATTATTGTAGACGTTAACATTATTTTGTTGTTTGCAATGATAAAGTCACATTGATGGAAGTGAAAGCTTGGCCATGTTTTGGACTTTCATATGAAAGTAATTTTTTGAAGCTTGCTATGTTTTGGGAGTGGAACTACATAGGGAATGTTTATTGAAATGTTTTCTATGGAAATTGCAAACTTATTAAAGTACATAGAACCAAACACAGTGAGGAATTATGTCTGAACTCCTGAGGACAACGGGGTAATATTGGTGTTGAAATTTACTGTATCTTCGTTATACAATCATACCTTAGCTTTTGGAATTTATGCTGCATTCAAGCAATGGAAGGAAAGACGAGCAACTAAGGGAATCTCACACGTCATATAAGATTATGGAAAGTGCATCACAACTTGTCACTTGTTCTCGAATTTATATTAATGGTTAACACATTGAGGAAGCTATGACTAGATATGAGAAATAATTCCAGGTATGCATATTCAGTTATTATTTTTAATACTAACTAGCAGAGTGGCCCGCTCGATGCGCGGGCTAGAATTTTATAAAGTTGAGAAAATTCAAATTTTATTTTTCTAAAGAAATATTGGAACCAAATGTGATCATATTATAATATAGGAGCCTTTTGCAAACATAGTCTTGCCTTAGGTATACTTTTTATTCTGATTGGTATATAAGTATATATGTTATGAATTAAGCATGCATGTGTCTGCTTGTTCTGCATGCTATACTAACTTTTCATAAATTTTCCTATTTTACAATTTATATTTAAACAAAGATAGGGATATGTATATTTGCTAATGTTGTCTAAGATTTACTTGTTAATCTGTTAGTTCTAGATGTGTGTACATGTAATATTCACCAATTATGTCGGCTCTGTTCTATTAACTTGAGAAGCCAAAATAACTAATAGGACCTATTTTTATGAAGAGTAAGAACATAAGTAAAAGAAGATATGAAAATTTAACTTGTCAAAAAATGAATATATATTTGTAAACAAAGGAAGAGAAATTCCTAAATGAAAACTAAACATTGTAACACCTAAGTACTTGAATATTCTATTCATGAGTAATAGAATAAAAAGACAGTGAATATTAGCTTAGCCAATAAATCTAAATTGTATGCTCATCGAAAACAATATGTATGCAATATGGACCATGCCAACAAAGCCATATTCGACTATTATCAAGCCTTTTATGTAAGGGCATCCAAATGGCATGTTGGTAGATTGTTTATCTGTACATTATTCGTAATATTAGGAGTGCAAGAACAATGAGATGTCCATTATCCCGTATTCTGGAAGCAAACAATCAAGATACCAAAAAGGATAAGTCACTTACAAAACACATATAGTCTGGATAAGCAAACATTGAAAACAGAAACTACTGAAAGTTGTAGATAATATGAAGGGGCAACGACCCATCTTTAAGCTTTACATACAAGTGATCACCATCTTTAAGCTTTATATACAAGTGCTCACCATTATTCATTTGAGTGCTCGAAATAAACCAATAGGGCACATAGAGTACAATACATAACTAAAAACACAGAGATATGCTCATACTTATTTTTTGTTATCAAGTAAATGAACTATCCGGCTCCAGTTCTATCATATCTTGAAACCTCACTCATCACCTCAAGTCACCATGGCAGAAGCGAAAGCCGACTTATTTATTGGCGGCATCGGACCATGATACATACATGAAGCAATACTGTGGAAACTTTATCTTCTTATGATTACTCTGTGATTCATCCATGTTTCACTTTATGTTCCTATGTCCCTTGATCTTGCTCCATAGCATGGGCCACCATAGTTTACCACCATCTGCAATGGAATAAAGCCAGAGAGGTTAATCATAATAAATATCTGTGTAACTAATCAACTTTATGGGTTGATAAGTCCATCATTACTCAAGAAGAAACCAATACTTTTTTTTCCTATGCTCATTCTCCTTTCATCTCATTTTCTCGGTACCATGTGGTAGCAAACAATAGTTTTCCCTCGAAAAAGTTTTTTTACATTTGATGATACCATTAATTTATTTTTGTTTATGAACGGGAAGTTCAAGTTGGTGCGTAAACATGTGATTCGAGTAGGCAATGCATATCAACCTTTTCCGTGTGTCCTCTGGACTAAAAACTAAATGGAAGGCATGTGCACGCAAGGAGAAGATACAATGATGGTAGTCCTACATGACTTCAGAATGGATCAAACAGATGCTTCAACTTGTGGTTGTTGCCGACACTACATAGTTTGCCTTTCAACCCACATGGGGCCGAACTGTGTATTGCATCATTGTTTGCTTCGCGCATTCCTTTGCAGTGAATATGTCAAAAGGAGAAATGACGCATAGCTAATTAGTCAGATCCTCTTAATAGGTTTTGACCTTGTCACAGCCGGCTCCAGTTCGGTTTGTTGCGCGCGTACTTTTACTTTGGTCGGCAACAACCACTCGTTCCGCTCGTTGGAAGAAACATGTAGCTCTTAATAGGCAATAGGGCCCAAGGATAATGGAACAGGCTGCCTCCTTATTTCTTTTTCATGCGTTCATATTTCATGGGAGAATACATGTATGCATATACATCATGACATCTGCCCACGTAGTACCTAGGTTGTTTATCATCACATCCTAGTCCCATGATCTCTATTTTTTCTTTGCGTGGAGGCCCACGCTATTTATTTTCGAGGTAAGAGCCCACGCTAGTTGAATGCATGAATGCATATATGCCGAGGCATCTGCTTGCCTAGTACGTTAGCTTTTTTACCAGCATGTCCTAGTACCATGATGTTTTATTTTTCCATATAGTTCCATGCTAGTTTTTTTCTTTTGAGGAAACAGTCCGCGCTTGCTGTTTCTAGGGAGAGTCCCACGTTTTTTTTCTATTGTGTAGGCAAAGTTCGACGCTTGTTTTCTTTCAAGCTACTATTTTTTCGTCCACGCCTGTTTTTTTTTTTAGAGAGAACTTTCTACCGTATAGTCAAAGGTACACGCCATTTTTTTTTAGAGAGAACAATCAAGTGCTAGTTGTTCCCACGTAAGTTCTCTTTATCATAGGGAAAGGTGAATGAAACGTTCTCTTCTTTCTATAATGAAATTTGTGGGTAATTTTTCCACTCAAAACTAATTTAATGACCCTCATATTATTTCTATAAATGAAATTGATGGATGTCTCTAATTTTTATTTGATTTTGTTGTCTATTTCTCTTTCTTCTGGAGTGCATCGTGTGCCTTAGAGCATCTACAGCCGGACCCCTCATACGCTCCTCAAACGCCCGGGCAGGCCGCCCGGTCACTGACCGGTCACGAAAAAGCGATCCAGACGGACCCCCCATACCCATCTCAAACGCCCGGACTGGCCGGCACCCCTCATATCCATCTAAAATATGAGGACGATATGAGGGGTCGCGGACGCGCCCGGGCGCGCCCGGTCAATCCGCCATGTAGGACGTGAGAGCATCTTCAGCCACGACTTGCAAATCCCGTCCCTCAAACACCCGTGGACACGCCCGGTCAGTTTTGAACCCCTACTTTTTCATCCGTGCAGCCGCATCTCTCATATTTTTCCTCATATGTCCGGTCACTTGCACGTGATTGGTGGAGAAGAAGAGAGAGAAAGAAAAGAATGATTAAAGAAAGAGAAAAGGTGGTCCGGGGTGGGGTCACGTCCTACATGGCGGACTGACCGGGCGCGCCCGGGCGCGTCCGCGACCCCTCATATCGTCCTCATATTTGAGATGGATATGAGGGGTGCCGGTCAGTTCGAGCGTTTGAGATGGGTATGAGGGGTCCGTCTGGATCGCTTTTTCGTGACCGGTCAGTGACCGGGCGGCCTGCCCGGGCGTTTGAGGAGCGTATGAGGGGTCCGGCTATAGATGCTCTGACCCCACCCCGGACCACCTTTTCTCTTTCTTTAATCATTCTTTTCTTTCTCTCTCTTCTTCTCCATCAATCACGTGCAAGTGACCGGACATATGAGGAAAAATATGAGAGATGCGGCTGCACGGATGAAAAGGTAGGGGTTCAAAACGGACACGCCCGGTCACTGACCGGGCGTGTCCGCGGGCGTTTGAGGGACGTGATTTGCAAGTCGTGGCTGAAGATGCTCTTAGCTAGGTTGTGGGCCACGATGTTAGTCGTACACGATACTGACTCCTAACATGTACATGGCTCGTAGACATAGTACACTATGCCGGTGCTATTGATTCTTGTGCCTCATAGGACGGAAGATAATATTAGCACGCAGAGGAGGAAAGCGTCAACGACATAAGGTATTTATGATTTTAATTTAATCTTTGGACGTCTTATGTACGTGGGAGTATTGAAGCAGACTTGCCGAAGCAGTCAAGCACAATCCTTTGATGAAACGTTTTTTTATATTGGAAAATGTTGATGAAAACTTGGGACATGCAATCACGCATGGATCTTTGTTTCATTCCTTTCTTGTGGAGTCGATCACGCATGCAGGATCCCTGTCCAAAAAATTCTGGATGCGAGAATATTTGGAAGAGGTAAATCGTGGTTAAGTTGGCTATTTTTCTCAAGGTGGGATATCTATTTTCTTTGACGTGCATGCATGTGCCTAAAAAATCAGCATGCATGCAATGTATGGAAGAGGCAATAAACGTGCAAGTTGGTTACCTTTTTTAGGTGACAGGTCCATATTTTTCTTCGACGTGTAAGCATGAGTTTTTTTTTGGGTGACGTGACCAAGTTGGTCACGATTTTTTAGGTTAGTGTTATTTTTTCTTTTGACGTGCATTCATCAGTGAACGTGACCAAATTGGTTTCTTTTTCTAGGTGAGATATTTGTATGCTTTAAGGTGCATGCATATGAGAGATCTAAACCATGGGCATCAATGTATACGTAACTTTTTTTTGCGGTTAAATGTATATGTAACTTGACGTGTATATATACATGTCAACTTGGTTTGGACCCAGCATATTATGGTACATAGATTAAACGGTTAGAGATTAAAAATAATAGATGATCTATCCGATCGAGGGTCAATATTTTCTGATTAACGTGGGATTTTTAACATAATTCTCTTTTTCTGGTTAACCCGTCAAATACTTTTTATACATATTATTGATTATGTAACGGAAAATAATTGATGCGGAATTTTCACTTGAGGAAGTAATACTCAAGGTGCCTATAAAGGTGGAATTGCACTCGAGGAAATAATACTCGAGGCGCTAAGGACAGCTATGCTGGAATAATTAGGCGGAAACTAAAGGTCTATAGTGATCTTAAGTGTCACAACAAGGAAACGTATTGAAGGGAAGTATCACCATATATATTTTTATGAGTTTTCAACATAGTGTTAATATGATTGTTGGTCCCTTAACTAAGCCTCTTAGTCAGGGGGTATTTGGCAAGCATGTTAAGGCTATGGGTTTACGAATATTTGAATGATCGTTTCGGACAAGTGGGAGATGTTGGAATTATGTGTCCTGCAACTATATTCAACATACTAGGAATTACTAATATTCGGAATACCTCATTATGGAATTTTACATGTATTTATACATGGAATTACTTTACATGATTTATCATGGAATTATCACTTGTTGGAACGTACTTAAGTTATATGCTTAAGGAAGCTGGTCGATTATCAGTGGAATACAATATACTATTTATATTGAAAAGACTACCCGGGTACAGTGATAATCGGAAGGAGCTAGATCATATAGTTAGATTACAGCCCTAATGTTGATCCACATAATTAGAGGAATTTACACTCTATTATGGCGCGTTGCTCACAAGCGTGTGCTCCGGGGACATAACGGGTAGAATCAGTTAACATACAAATATGATCGTGGTTGGTAATTTGATCTGGACTCTATCCCGGAAACTAGTGGAAAATATTAGGAATCTTATATCTGTATAAGAGGTGGACTCTTTGGAAAGACAGTATAAGAAGGTCCCTACCCCCTAGCCTCAGATATGCGAATTGTGAGCGGCACCACGGAAAAGCGTAGAGGAATAGGTGGTAGACCACAAACCCTAAATTTCTAACAAATATATGGTCACGAAGGATATTGGAAAAGTAGTGGCTACACCCAAATTCATTGCACCCAGGATGAACAGTAAAATCAAAACAAATAGAAATAAATATCTTAAACTTTGTGACAATGATTATAAACAAATGTTTTAGGTGCTTGCGAAGTTTGGTGGATAAATAGCATCAAATGATCTCCATACAAACAAAGTACATATTCTACTCAAACAGTGCACATACTTTGAGCAAAAAGCATTTCGTACAGGACTCCTCCATGTCATTTGGCCACAAAATTTTGCAAGAAATTAATATTTGGTTATATTCCAAGCCACAAAGTTTCAGTTTTTTTTATGTTGTCGATGGTGGGTGCAATGACGACCCTGGGTTGTAGAAAAACCACTCTCTTAAGCTTAACGAAAAAATGCTCAAATTTTGAAGTGGTACTACATTTTCAATTTACAGGAGTGAATTGCAAAAATCCACCACATTTGAAGTTCTCATCCAGAATTACCACCACATTTCTTGAGCACCCAAAAATCTACCTCTTTTCTTGCTAATTTTCTCAATAAACACTAGTGATTGATCTAGGCCTCATTAATTCGATTTCTGACAACTGGGCCCGCTTGTAACCTCTAACGTGGCATAAAATGGTCAACACCGTTTGTTGAACGTCAAATTAGGCATGGCGCTTGGGTCGATCCAGTGGCCTGACGCGGCGGCGTCCGCGTATCCCTCGTCGCCCTGGATCCTGATGACGACGACGAGAATCGCGTCCATGGACGACAACCAGCACGACATGGGTGGCAGCATGGAGCGGACGCTCGTGTGGCAGACGTGCCACGGAGCAGCTCGGGTCGCGATGCTCAAAGGGGCGGCGGAGTCGTCTCACCTGCTCACACTTCTGGAACTTGTTCAAAATTTCGAACCAAAAGTCGGTTGGAATAATCAGGCAATACAAGAAGATAGAGCAAGTGGTCTAGTGGCTAGGAGTGGAATATTGGAGTTTCTGAAAGACTAGGATTTCTAACGTCTTTCTTTGTGGAGTGGTTCGTCTGATCCGAGGAAGATTGTTCAAAGGCTCCGGGTAGTGGAAGAGCAGGGAGATAAGCAAAAAAAATGAAAGACAATTTGAGGACTTTGCGGTTTACATTTAAGCACACAAAGAAACAAAGCAACTTCGACCCCCCTTTTTATGGTATGGCATACCTATGAACTCAATGTAGATCTTATGTCACTAAAATAAAAACTACAAGTTATTGGTTTGTCCAACACTTATCCTCAGAAATTGAGGGGTCGTCATTCATTTCTCTTGTTGCATCTTTTGGGATCTAATCTAAAATAGACTTGATAATCATTAATCTCGTTAGATATGTTGACACCAAAACCCAACTAGGGGACTATGATGCACTTTCAGAGGATTGTAGACACACGTGTGGGGATGGCCTGTCCCGTGGACTCGGTCGATGACAAGTGTGGCTAGTGTCTGTGATAAGCAACAATCATGGAGGACTCTCGCACGCGGCAATGACCTATATAAAGTATTAGGAATATTTTGAAGAGGGTTTACAAGATTATACCAAATACATAGTTTTCACTGGATATTTTCCCTCGTTGTATATGCACGGGGCCGTCTTCATTGAATATTTTCCCTTGTTATATATGCATGGGGCCATTGTGAGTAAGTCTTAGGCCATAAAAGAGCAAGCATTGCTTGATGGGGCCATAAAAAGAGTGAGCATTGATTGATAGGTGACAAGGGTTCTAGATTTGGACTGCTCTTATATCATGGAGTCAATTTCTGTATTACTCTATAGAGCATTCTAATTTGATGTGCGCATGGACCGGAGTGAATGTAAGCAAAAAAAAAGTTTTCCTACTAAAACACTTTGTGCACGGTAGATGAAATGTCTATAAAAAAAATTCTATTGTTGGTGCTCAAAATTTTGAAAAGGTTTGGTCAACACATAACCTAAAACGGCTCTATATATATGACATACATAAGCAATACTAAAGGGAAAACTATTTTGCGGCAGGGGTGTGATTAGGTCTACTCTGGTTCAACATATATTTTATAGGGATAATTTCTTTTCTACCACGTACTTGACATTAGTTGACATCAGTAGTTTTTTTAGGCCTGTCTCAAGATGTAAGTAAATTCGACCTCAAAAATATGTAAGTAAATTTGATCTCAAAAAAATGTAAGTACATTTACTACTTGTTTAGGCACGGCATTGTGTAATCATAGTTTAAAAAACAAAAAATAATCTAGCTAGTTTTCGCTGTTTTCACAAAAACCGGTCCGGCTCAACTCAAGCGGATGACCAGTTTTCGGTTAAATGAAATTTGAAATAAAAAATTATTAGCAAAAGTTGCATAAATACTTATATAAATAATTAAGCCATCTGATAAAAAACTTGGTGAAAAGAAGCATATTTCACCGGCGGAAAAAATTAAGGAAGAAAAGATTGAGAATAATAAATAAAAGGATAGATAAAAATCCATCGTCTCCATTTTCAAAGCTCATGCCACAATTTGTATAAACACCACATAAATAATGAAACCATCTGCTATAAAAACTTGATGAAAAGAAGCATTTTTATAGGCCAAAAATAAAATAAAAACAAATGGAAAATAATAAATAAAAACAAAGAAAAACTCATCCTCCCCGTTACGTAATAAATAAAGAAATAATTAGCAAAGGTGATGCCAAGATTTTCAACATTTTCCTCCCCATTTTCCTTTTTGTACAATTATTTTTGGTTTCGGACGCACTTGTCTCGGTGAACCACAAAAACCAGGTAATAAGACGCAAAAGCGCTCGGCTTACCGTTACCTATTGTAGTATACTAGCAAAACGGCCGTGCGTTGCAACGGAAGAAAAAAATCATAATCTCCAATGACCATGACCACATTTTGATGTATCACCGAGATACACTATCACTCTAACTTTTATGGAATCGTGAACAATTTTTGAAATCATGAATGTTTTTTCAAACTCGTGAACATAATTGAAATCATGAACATTTTTCAAATTTACGAACAATTTCTAAAATCAGGATTTTTTTTTGAATTTATGAACATTTTAGACTATTTACAATATTATAAAAAAATGTGAACATTTTTGAAAAGATTTTCTTGAATCTATGAACATTTTTTTCGAAATTGTTGAAACAATTTTCGAAATTGATGATTTTTTCCGAAATTCCTATCTTTTTTTCTATCAGCGAACATTTTATGAATCAATAAACTATTTTTTAACTTACGAACAATTTCTGAATTTTTATGAAAATTTTCAATTCATGAACATTTTTTAAATGGCAAAATTTTATTCTATTTCATTAACATTTTTTAATACTTGTACTTTTTAAAAAATTGTGAACATTTCCCGAACATTTGTTTAAAATTTTGTGAACATTTCTTAAATATGTGATCATTTTTTTAAAATCGAAAATATTTTCTGAATCCACCAACATTTATTAATTATTAAAAAAAATATTTCAAAATTATCATTTTTTTATTTTTCGAAAGTGTTTTGAATTCTCAAATTATTTAAAATAGAAAAGGAACAATAATGGGAAAGAAAAACGAAATTTAAAAAACAGGTCGCTCATACATGGGCCGGCCCAAACAAGTGTGTTGTGTCTTCTCCTAACGCAGAGAGCGCTGTATAGGTGGTTCTTGTATGGGCTGGCCCAGTCCGAGATTTTTCAGTGTGAAACGTTTTTTATTACTTATATGTGGCATTGGTGGGTAATATTTTGCAACTTTAGTGGCAATTTCATTGAAGTACGGACAGAATCACTTCGTATTTTAATAGTATAAAAAAGTATAGATATAGATATAGATAGATTTCATTTTCGAATTTTGGACGGCAAACCGAACACTGTGAAACCGGTGACGGGCGGTTTCAGCGTCTCTGTCGGTATTGTGAACCCTGATTGTAATGATCCATGAATGGTGTGGGGTGTGGGTATGTGCATCCGGCATAGCTACTTCCTCACGAGGCATGACCTAGACTTGAATTGCCGGCATGTTTTTACCTTGGAGGAGCAATCCATCGAGAGAGACAGCTAGCAGGCAAGAACCCACTTACTTATTGATCAAATCCCTGTTCGCAATCGAGTGCTTAATTACCAAATGCCAATGTGAGTGAGACAGTCGTCAGTCAATCAGCGACGCAGCGGGTTGACTTGAATGGACCAGGTCACCATCACCACTTGCGTAAAAATTTGGCAGCAGGCAATAAAAACCAAGGCCATTGGTAGCTTCTTTTTTCGATAAGGAGGCCATTGGTAGCTAGTTGCAAGATCGCATTTCAATCCAAAATTGGCTGCGGCTGCACGAACCTGTAAACAGGTTTGGGTAGTTTTTGATTTCCCATTTGGATTCGCACCAAACTTTCCAAGTTGCAATTAAGCGTACGTGTACGTACATATATATATGGCACGAGAGGACTCTCCAATCTCCATAACCAGTGTCATCTCACTCACCATTCATTCACTCATTCACAAGTTAAGACAAGATGCGTGCCTCCTCACTCGTCGAGCACTGCGCCACCGTGGCCGTCGTGGTGCTCCTCGCTGCAGCAGCGGCTGCGGCTGCGGCAGCACGCACGAGGAACGAGTGCCAGTCCGGCGACAAGGCGGCGCTGCTGGCCATCAAATCCGCCTTCGGCAACGCCTCCTACTTCAACTCATGGACGCCCGACACCCCGTGCTGCGAGTGGGCCAGCGTCTCCTGTGACGGCTCCGCCTCCCCCAACACCGCGCGCCGCGTCGTCGGCGTGTCCTTGGCGAACGATGCCAGCCTCGCCGGCCCATTGCCCGGCGCCGCCGTCGCCCGGCTCACCGCGCTGCAGCAGCTGGTGGTGAACAACGTGACCGGCGTGAACGGCGCCATCCCGCACAACCTCACCCGCCTCAACGCCACCCTCAGGCCTCAGCATGCTCGACATCATCTCCACGGGCATCTCCGGCCCGGTGCCGTCGTTCCTGTCCGAGATGACGGCGCTCGGCTACCTCAGCCTCTCCTCCAACAAGCTCACGGGCCCAATCCCGGCGTCGCTCGGGGACATGCCCAACCTCTACTTCGTCGACCTCAGCTACAACCGCGTCACGGGTACATTACCACCTCTACTCCTCAGGAAGGCCTCAACCGCATACCTCTACCTCTCCCACAACAAGCTCACCGGCGGCGTCCCGGCGAACTTCGCCGCCGTGAATTTCTGGACCGTCGACCTGTCGTATAACGGTTTCAAGGGCGATGCCTCGTGCCTGTTCGGCGCGAATAAGCCGCTGCTGAACGTGGACCTGTCGCACAATGCTTTTAGCTTTAACCTCTCCGCCGTGCAGCTGCCCGAGGACCTCAACAGTTTGGAGCTGAGCCACAACAACATCTACGGCAACATCCCGGAAAATGTGGCCGACCTGTTGCTGAATTATTTAAACGTGAGCTACAATCGCCTCAGCGGCGTAGTGCCCGGCGGCGGCAACATGGCGTGGTTTGATCAGTCCTGCTTCCAGCACAACAAGGGGCTGTG
Source organism: Elymus sibiricus (assembly GCA_039707655.1). NCBI lineage: Eukaryota > Viridiplantae > Streptophyta > Magnoliopsida > Poales > Poaceae > Elymus > Elymus sibiricus. The sequence goes on along the minus strand of CM077665.1, from coordinate 469,014,218 downwards.
TGGAAGTTCACTTCCACCCTGCAAGCAGTGATCATCCTCTCGACTCTCGTCTCAACCAGCCCCCCGTCCGGCTGTAATATGATAGATAATTACAACTTTTATTATAAGAAATAAAAGCATCCCTGTGGCTTACTACTGTTTACTGCATGTTTTCATCAGATGGGTTAGCCGGCCTGCTGCTTGTTATGCTATGCTCAAGTAAATTTTAATGAAAGTAGCCTATTTTACTCCCCTCAATAATTCACTTTGTCTGTTTGACCCTCTAAACAACTTTATGGTACAATTTACTCCCTCAAACAATTCAAGATGATGATATGTGATACCTTACAAGCCATCAATTTTTTTAAAGTTCCTTATCTCCTATTCCCTCCGTTTTTAAATATAAGCCTTTTTAGAGATTTCAATACGGACTACATATGTATATAGACATATTCTACAGTGTAGACTCACTCATTTTTATTTCGTATGTAGTCAGCGACGAAGACATGTCCCGGGCCTGGAGGCCTGGGCCTGTAGCATGTGGCAGAAATTCTTTGTTGACTTTAGCATCCCGGACATTGTTTAGCACTCATTTTGTCTGGACTGTTTTCATGGCATTATATCTATAAATGCAAATAATTGTGTTCTTTTCATGTCACTATAATTACGAATACAAATGCGGTGTGAGTACAAGAGGCATGAACCAATAAAAAGTTGTGGGTATTTATTACCAAGAAATAGGTTAATTGTACAAAATAAATATTAATAGACAATGTCACAAATAATAGACAAGTGCACAATTCAGATAATCCTTTGTGTCCATGGTCCGGAGTAAATCTAAGCAAAAATATAATTAGGAGAACTAGGTAGAACGAGATAGAGAGTGTCTACTAAAATTATTTTGCCATTGTTGGCGCTCAAAATTTTAAAAAGGTATGGTCGGGACATGGCCTAAAACGATGACAGAAATACGTAATGAAGATTAAAATAGCTTATATAAGAAATACCTAGGGAAAAAAATATCTGATCTATTAGGTCTTCTTTGGTTCAATATCTATTTTTGACTTTTGAGGGTAAATATCATTTCTATCACGTAATGCAAGAGAGCTAGGAGTGTTGAGTATCGTAATTAGATAGGAAATATAGGATAGACTAGGAAATATCTGGGCTTGTTTCGTACTTCAAATAGACCATGTACTCCTATATATATGTTCACTAGGCTCAAGCAATGCAACGAACAATTCACCAATCCCTCTCTATTCCCTTCTACATGATATCGGCCTAACCGATCCAACCCTAACCACCGTCGCCGCTTCCGCCCCGCGCGCCGCCCCCGGGGCGGTCGGCCTCCATGACCGCCGCCGGGGGCAGCTCCGCCCGTACCTAGGGTTCGTCCACCGGTCAAGTTGACCGGCTGCCCTAGAGAGTCTTTTTTCCGATACTTTGATCCGGGTTTTCTCTCTTCCGTCGGTCGCATTGATCGGCGTTTTCTTTTTGGTTTTCCGATTTAAGATTGGTTTGCGTCGCCCGTCGCCGCCGTCGACCCCACGCCTCTACTCCGACATCGGCGTGACCCGACCTCAACACCGACCTGGTGGCCTAGCACGACGCGGCGGCCCCTCATGACCGTCACCCGGGTGTCTGCTCGTCCGTCGCCCTGTGCCAGCCGTCGCCGCCCTTCTCCGACCGGGACTGCTCCATCACCACCTACCTCCGCCGCGTCTGTATGGCCGGCCCCGTCGCTAGTTTTCGGGCTCACCAGCTTCGGCCGCCCCGGGCTCGCGGGCTTCGGTCGCATCGGGCTCGCCGATTGGCCGGCTGCGTCGGGCCGACTGCCGGCTCTGACCACGACCGTCGTCGCCGGCTTCATCTCGGTCGCCTCCACCGAGCGACGTCCCCAACCTCGCGTGCGATCGGATTGATCACCCGCCCGCCCGCGATCCTCCTCATCTATGTCGTGTGACCGATCTGGCCCGTCGGTTGCGCGCGCCTCCGCAAGTCCAGTGAAGACTGTCCCGAGTACAGCGCGCCCCTCCACCGATCGAGTATCGGGCTGCCGCTACCTCGCCCCGTTGGGCCGCAGCGCCGCCGCCCCGTGGTTCTCCCCGCGGCTGCACCGAGTTTTGTGTTACCGCTACATCACCACTTCCGGCCGTAGTGTCGCGACACGCGGTCCCCGCGACCCGCGAGCCGCCGCTACACCGCCCCTTTGGGCTGTAGTGCGGCGACACACGGTCCTCGCTGCCGCCCGAGACCGTCCTCATGGTGCAATGGCTGCACCGACCCGCGCACCGCCACTACGTCGCCCCATCGGGTCGTAGCGCCGAGGCGCGCGGTCCACGTCGCCGCCCCGAGGTCTTCCCGACGTCGCCCCGACCTGCGCGTTGTCGCTTCGTCGCCAGAGGGGGCTGGCGCGCCCTTGTGGGTTTCTGAATCTAGGATTATTTCTGGGGGTTTCTGAATATATAGAATTTTTGGGCGTCGGTTTCATGCGAAGATGGGCCACGAGGGGCCCAGAAGACACCAGGGCGCGCTAGAGGGGGCTGGCGCGCCCTGGTGGGTTGTGGCCACCTCGCGGCTCTTCTGGCCCTCCCACGAAGCTTCTAGTGCCTCTTTTGTTCCAAAAATATTGTTAAAAAGTTTCGTTGCGTTTGAATAACTTTTATTTCTGCACAAAAAACAACACCACGGTAGTTCTGCTGAAAACAACGCCAGTCCAGGTTAGTTCCAAAAAATGATATAAAGTTGCTATAAAATGATTATAAAACATCCAAGAATGATAATATAACAGCATTGAACACTCAAAAATTATAGATACGTTGGAGACGTATCACCCCACCACTACAACTGCCTGCCTTCGATGCGAATTCAATCCATTGTTGTTTCTTTTTTTTTTTTCATTTATTCTTTTTGTTTGGTTTTTAGTTTTTCCAATTTTTGTTTCTTAACAAAAACTTATAAATATCGTAAAAATAGCATATTATCAAAAAATGTTGGGAATTTTCAAGACATGTTCAAAAAATTCAAAATTTGTTTGCCTTATTTATAATGTGTTCACATTTCCAAAAATGTTTATAAATTCATTGTTCACATTTAAAAAAAAAATTGTGTTTATAAATATTTGGTTTGAATATAAAAAACATTCCCATTATGAAATTTCGTGCCAAAAGTCAAAAACATTCTCATTCTAAAAACATGTTCATTTTTTTCGAAACTAGTTTGTGTTTTAAAAACTGTTCGGGATTTTAAAAAATGTTCAAGTATTCAAAAATTGTTTGAAATTACAAAAATCGTTCTCTTTTAATAAAATGTTTGTAATTTTAAAAACAATTGTGTCTCTTCAGAAAATATTCGACACTGAAAAATTGTTCACACTTTTCAAAATAATGTTTTGAAATTTTCAAAAGTGTTTTCAAATCTCAATCCTGTTGTGTGTTCTTATATGCATGGTTCACGCTTTACATGAGGCCAACTGGCTAACTGTAGCCGTTTTGGAGTGTGAGATCGCGTTACAAAAAATGAGTTACTTTCGCCTGGACCTGTGCATCCCGCTAGCTTTTTCTTTTGAGTGTGCACTCGTTTTGGAGTGCATCCCGCTAGCTGCATTCCTTCACTACTACATGGGGTGAAGCCCACCACGCGTTTCTCAAAACAGCACAGAAATTAAGCCCACATGAGGTGTCGTGGGAATGAACCTGACAATAGTACTAGGGGTACGAATGGAGGGGCGAAGTCTAGCTACGGCGCAAGTGTGCACTCGGATGTGTACGAATTCAGGCCTCACTCGGAAGTGATAAAAGCCCAACGTCTCGAGCCCGGAAGCTTTGGTGTTTGCTTATGGGTGGTAGAAGATTACACAGGGTCGGAAACCATGCACTGGCGCCCGGGGGTGGCTTATATAGAGTGCGCCACCGCCGGCCGAGCGCCATGATTAGGGTAATAAATGCAAATGAAGGCTGCGTTACAGGAACGGCTGGTTAACTAGGCGTTACTGGTAACGTGAAATTAACTTCATAACGAATGACTACTCGAATTCCACGGACGCTTTGCCTTCCGGATCGCCTGAGCTCCTATCTGACCGAGTGGCTTGTAGAATCCGACTCACTTGAGTAATCCGGACTACATATGTATATAGACATATTCTACAGTGTAGACTCACTCATTTTATTTCGTATGTAGTCAGCGGCGAAGACATGACCCGGGCCTGGAGGCCTGGCCCGTGGCATGTGGCAGAAATTCTTTGTTGACTTTAGCATCCCGGACATTGTTAAGCACTCATTTTGTCTGGACTGTTTTCATGGCATTATATCTATAAATGCAAATAATTGTGTTCCTTTCATGTCACTATAATTACGAATACAAATGCAGTGTGAGTACAAGAGGCATGAACCAATAAAAAGTTGTGGGTATTTATTACCAAGAAATAGGTTAATTGTACAAAATAAATATTAATAGACAATGTCACAAATAATAGACAAGTGCACAATTCAGATAATCCTTCGTGTCCATGGTCCGGAGTAAATCTAAGCAAAAATATAATTAGGAGAACTAGGTAGAACAAGATAGAGAGTGTCTACTAAAATTATTTTGCCATTGTTGGCGCTCAAAATTTTAAAAAGGTATGGTCGGGACATGGCCTAAAACGATGACAGAAATACGTAATGAAGATTAAAATAGCTTATATAAGAAATACCTAGGGAAAAAAATATCTGATCTATTAGGTCTTCTTTGGTTCAATATCTATTTTTGACTTTTGAGGGTAAATATCATTTCTATCACGTAATGCAAGAGAGCTAGGAGTGTTGAGTATCGTAATTAGATAGGAAATATAGGATAGACTAGGAAATATCTGGGCTTGTTTCGTACTTCAAATAGACCATGTACTCCTATATATATGTTCACTAGGCTCAAGCAATGCAACGAACAATTCACCAATCCCTCTCTATTCCCTTCTACATGATATCGGCCTAACCGATCCAACCCTAACCACCGTCGCCGCTTCCGCCCCGCGCGCCGCCCCCGGGGCGGTCGGCCTCCATGACCGCCGCCGGGGGCAGCTCCGCCCGTACCTAGGGTTCGTCCACCGGTCAAGTTGACCGGCTGCCCTAGAGAGTCTTTTTTCCGATACTTTGATCCGGGTTTTCTCTCTTCCGTCGGTCGCATTGATCGGCGTTTTCTTTTTGGTTTTCCGATTTAAGATTGGTTTGCGTCGCCCGTCGCCGCCGTCGACCCCGCGCCTCTACTCCGACATCGGCGTGACCCGACCTCAACACCGACCTGGTGGCCTAGCACGACGCGGCGGCCCCTCATGACCGTCACCCGGGTGTCTGCTCGTCCGTCGCCCTGTGCCAGCCGTCGCCGCCCTTCTCCGACCGGGACTGCTCCATCATCACCTACCTCCGCCGCGTCTGTATGGCCGGCCCCGTCGCTAGTTTTCGGGCTCACCAGCTTCGGCCGCCCCGGGCTCGCGGGCTTCGGTCGCATCGGGCTCGCCGATTGGCCGGCTGCGTCGGGCCGACTACCGGCTCTGACCACGACCGTCGTCGCCGGCTTCATCTCGGACGCCTCCACCGAGCGACGTCCCCAACCTCGCGTGCGATCGGATTGATCACCCGCCCGCCCGCGATCCTCCTCATCTATGTCGTGTGACCGATCTGGCCCGTCGGTTGCGCGCGCCTCCGCAAGTCCAGTGAAGACTGTCCCGAGTACAGCGCGCCCCTCCACCGATCGAGTATCGGGCTGCCGCTACCTCGCCCCGTTGGGCCGCAGCGCCGCCGCCCCGTGGTTCTCCCCGCGGCTGCACCGAGTTTTGTGTTACCGCTACATCACCACTTCCGGAGGTAGTGTCGCGACACGCGGTCCCCGCGACCCGCGAGCCGCCGCTACACCGCCCCTTTGGGCTGTAGTGCGGCGACACACGGTCCTCGCTGCCGCCCGAGACCGTCCTCATGGTGCAATGGCTGCACCGACCCGCGCACCGCCACTACGTCGCCCCATCGGGTCGTAGCGCCGAGGCGCGCGGTCCACGTCGCCGCCCCGAGGTCTTCCCGACATCGCCCCGACCTGCGCGTTGTCGCTTCGTCGCCAGAGGGGGCTGGCGCGCCCTTGTGGGTTTCTGAATCTAGGATTATTTCTGGGGGTTTCTGAATATATAGAATTTTTGGGCGTCGGTTTCATGCGAAGATGGGCCACGAGGGGCCCAGAAGACACCAGGGCGCGCTAGAGGGGGCTGGCGCGCCCTGGTGGGTTGTGGCCACCTCGCGGCTCTTCTGGCCCTCCCACGAAGCTTCTAGTGCCTCTTTTGTTCCAAAAAAATTGTTAAAAAGTTTCGTTGCGTTTGAATAACTTTTATTTCTGCACAAAAAACAACACCACGGTAGTTCTGCTGAAAACAACGCCAGTCCAGGTTAGTTCCAAAAAATGATATAAAGTTGCTATAAAATGATTATAAAACATCCAAGAATGATAATATAACAGCATTGAACAATCAAAAATTATAGATACGTTGGAGACGTATCACCCCACCACTACAACTGCCTGCCTTCGATGCGAATTCAATCCATTGTTGTTTCTTTTATTTTTTTTTCATTTATTCTTTTTGTTTGGTTTTTAGTTTTTCCAATTTTTGTTTCTTAACAAAAACTTATAAATATCGTAAAAATAGCATATTATCAAAAAATGTTGGGAATTTTCAAGACATGTTCAAAAAATTCAAAATTTGTTTGCCTTATTTATAATGTGTTCACATTTCCAAAAATGTTTATAAATTCATTGTTCACATTTAAAAAAAATGTTTGTGTTTATAAATATTTGGTTTGAATATAAAAAACATTCCCATTATGAAATTTCGTGCCAAAAGTCAAAAACATTCTCATTCTAAAAACATGTTCATTTTTTTCGAAACTAGTTTGTGTTTTAAAAACTGTTCGGGATTTTAAAAAATGTTCAAGTATTCAAAAATTGTTTGAAATTACAAAAATCGTTCTCTTTTAATAAAATGTTTGTAATTTTAAAAACAATTGTGTCTCTTCAGAAAATATTCGACACTGAAAAATTGTTCACACTTTTCAAAATAATGTTTTGAAATTTTCAAAAGTGTTTTCAAATCTCAATCCTGTTGTGTGTTCTTATATGCATGGTTCACGCTTTACATGAGGCCAACTGGCTAACTGTAGCCGTTTTGGAGTGTGAGATCGCGTTACAAAAAATGAGTTACTTTCGCCTGGACCTGTGCATCCCGCTAGCTTTTTCTTTTGAGTGTGCACTCGTTTTGGAGTGCATCCCGCTAGCTGCATTCCTTCACTACTACATGGGGTGAAGCCCACCACGCGTTTCTCAAAACAGCACAGAAATTAAGCCCACATGAGGTGTCGTGGGAATGAACCTGACAATAGTACTAGGGGTACGAATGGAGGGGCGAAGTCTAGCTACGGCGCAAGTGTGCACTCGGATGTGTACGAATTCAGGCCTCACTCGGAAGTGATAAAAGCCCAACGTCTCGAGCCCGGAAGCTTTGGTGTTTGCTTATGGGTGGTAGAAGATTACACAGGGTTGGAAACCATGCACTGGCGCCCGGGGGTGGCTTATATAGAGTGCGCCACCGCCGGCCGAGCGCCATGATTAGGGTAATAAATGCAAATGAAGGCTGCGTTACAGGAACGGCTGGTTAACTAGGCGTTACTGGTAACGTGAAATTAACTTCATAACGAATGACTACTCGAATTCCACGGACGCTTTGCCTTCCGGATCGCCTGAGCTCCTATCTGACCGAGTGGCTTGTAGAATCCGAGTCACTTGAGTAATCCGGACTACATATGTATATAGACATATTCTACAGTGTAGACTCACTCATTTTATTTCGTATGTAGTCAGCGGCGAAGACATGACCCGGGCCTGGAGGCCTGGCCCGTGGCATGTGGCAGAAATTCTTTGTTGACTTTAGCATCCCGGACATTGTTAAGCACTCATTTTGTCTGGACTGTTTTCATGGCATTATATCTATAAATGCAAATAATTGTGTTCCTTTCATGTCACTATAATTACGAATACAAATGCAGTGTGAGTACAAGAGGCATGAACCAATAAAAAGTTGTGGGTATTTATTACCAAGAAATAGGTTAATTGTACAAAATAAATATTAATAGACAATGTCACAAATAATAGACAAGTGCACAATTCAGATAATCCTTCGTGTCCATGGTCCGGAGTAAATCTAAGCAAAAATATAATTAGGAGAACTAGGTAGAACAAGATAGAGAGTGTCTACTAAAATTATTTTGCCATTGTTGGCGCTCAAAATTTTAAAAAGGTATGGTCGGGACATGGCCTAAAACGATGACAGAAATACGTAATGAAGATTAAAATAGCTTATATAAGAAATACCTAGGGAAAAAAATATCTGATCTATTAGGTCTTCTTTGGTTCAATATCTATTTTTGACTTTTGAGGGTAAATATCATTTCTATCACGTAATGCAAGAGAGCTAGGAGTGTTGAGTATCGTAATTAGATAGGAAATATAGGATAGACTAGGAAATATCTGGGCTTGTTTCGTACTTCAAATAGACCATGTACTCCTATATATATGTTCACTAGGCTCAAGCAATGCAACGAACAATTCACCAATCCCTCTCTATTCCCTTCTACATGATATCGGCCTAACCGATCCAACCCTAACCACCGTCGCCGCTTCCGCCCCGCGCGCCGCCCCCGGGGCGGTCGGCCTCCATGACCGCCGCCGGGGGCAGCTCCGCCCGTACCTAGGGTTCGTCCACCGGTCAAGTTGACCGGCTGCCCTAGAGAGTCTTTTTTCCGATACTTTGATCCGGGTTTTCTCTCTTTCGTCGGTCGCATTGATCGACGTTTTCTTTTTGGTTTTCCGATTTAAGATTGGTTTGCGTCGCCCGTCGCCGCCGTCGACCCCACGCCTCTACTCCGACATCGGCGTGACCCGACCTCAACACCGACCTGGTGGCCTAGCACGACGCGGCGGCCCCTCATGACCGTCACCCGGGTGTCTGCTCGTCCGTCGCCCTGTGCCAGCCGTCGCCGCCCTTCTCCGACCGGGACTGCTCCATCACCACCTACCTCCGCCGCGTCTGTATGGCCGGCCCCGTCGCTAGTTTTCGGGCTCACCAGCTTCGGCCGCCCCGGGCTCGCGGGCTTCGGTCGCATCGGGCTCGCCGATTGGCCGGCTGCGTCGGGCCGACTGCCGGCTCTGACCACGACCGTCGTCGCCGGCTTCATCTCGGACGCCTCCACCGAGCGACGTCCCCAACCTCGCGTGCGATCGGATTGATCACCCGCCCGCCCGCGATCCTCCTCATCTATGTCGTGTGACCGATCTGGCCCGTCGGTTGCGCGCGCCTCCGCAAGTCCAGTGAAGACTGTCCCGAGTACAGCGCGCCCCTCCACCGATCGAGTATCGGGCTGCCGCTACCTCGCCCCGTTGGGCCGCAGCGCCGCCGCCCCGTGGTTCTCCCCGCGGCTGCACCGAGTTTTGTGTTACCGCTACATCACCACTTCCGGCCGTAGTGTCGCGACACGCGGTCCCCGCGACCCACGAGCCGCCGCTACACCGCCCCTTTGGGCTGTAGTGCGGCGACACACGGTCCTCGCTGCCGCCCGAGACCGTCCTCATGGTGCAATGGCTGCACCGACCCGCGCACCGCCACTACGTCGCCCCATCGGGTCGTAGCGCCGAGGCGCGCGGTCCACGTCGCCGCCCCGAGGTCTTCCCGACGTCGCCCCGACCTGCGCGTTGTCGCTTCGTCGCCAGAGGGGGTTGGCGCGCCCTTGTGGGTTTCTGAATCTATGATTATTTCTGGGGGTTTCTGAATATATAGAATTTTTGGGCGTCGGTTTCATGCGAAGATGGGCCACGAGGGGCTCAGAAGACACCAGGGCGCGCTAGAGGGGGCTGGCGCGCCCTGGTGGGTTGTGGCCACCTCGCGGCTCTTCTGGCCCTCCCACGAAGCTTCTAGTGCCTCTTTTGTTCCAAAAATATTGTTAAAAAGTTTCGTTGCGTTTGAATAACTTTTATTTCTGCACAAAAAACAACACCACGGTAGTTCTGCTGAAAACAACGCCAGTCCAGGTTAGTTCCAAAAAATGATATAAAGTTGCTATAAAATGATTATAAAACATCCAAGAATGATAATATAACAGCATTGAACAATCAAAAATTATAGATACGTTGGAGACGTATCACCCCACCACTACAACTGCCTGCCTTCGATGCGAATTCAATCCATTGTTGTTTCTTTTATTTTTTTTCATTTATTCTTTTTGTTTGGTTTTTAGTTTTTCCAATTTTTGTTTCTTAACAAAAACTTATAAATATCGTAAAAATAGCATATTATCAAAAAATGTTGGGAATTTTCAAGACATGTTCAAAAAATTCAAAATTTGTTTGCCTTATTTATAATGTGTTCACATTTCCAAAAATGTTTATAAATTCATTGTTCACATTTAAAAAAAATGTTTGTGTTTATAAATATTTGGTTTGAATATAAAAAACATTCCCATTATGAAATTTCGTGCCAAAAGTCAAAAACATTCTCATTCTAAAAACATGTTCATTTTTTTCGAAACTAGTTTGTGTTTTAAAAACTGTTCGGGATTTTAAAAAATGTTCAAGTATTCAAAAATTGTTTGAAATTACAAAAATCGTTCTCTTTTAATAAAATGTTTGTAATTTTAAAAACAATTCTGTCTCTTCAGAAAATATTCGACACTGAAAAATTGTTCACACTTTTCAAAATAATGTTTTGAAATTTTCAAAAGTGTTTTCAAATCTCAATCCTGTTGTGTGTTCTTATATGCATGGTTCACGCTTTACATGAGGCCAACTGGCTAACTGTAGCCGTTTTGGAGTGTGAGATCGCGTTACAAAAAATGAGTTACTTTCGCCTGGACCTGTGCATCCCGCTAGCTTTTTCTTTTGAGTGTGCACTCGTTTTGGAGTGCATCCCGCTAGCTGCATTCCTTCACTACTACATGGGGTGAAGCCCACCACGCGTTTCTCAAAACAGCACAGAAATTAAGCCCACATGAGGTGTCGTGGGAATGAACCTGACAATAGTACTAGGGGTACGAATGGAGGGGCGAAGTCTAGCTACGGCGCAAGTGTGCACTCGGATGTGTACGAATTCAGGCCTCACTCGGAAGTGATAAAAGCCCAACGTCTCGAGCCCGGAAGCTTTGGTGTTTGGTTATGGGTGGTAGAAGATTACACAGGGTTGGAAACCATGCACTGGCGCCCGGGGGTGGCTTATATAGAGTGCGCCACCGCCGGCCGAGCGCCATGATTAGGGTAATAAATGCAAATGAAGGCTGCGTTACAGGAACGGCTGGTTAACTAGGCGTTACTGGTAACGTGAAATTAACTTCATAACGAATGACTACTCGAATTCCACGGACGCTTTGCCTTCCGGATCGCCTGAGCTCCTATCTGACCGAGTGGCTTGTAGAATCCGAGTCACTTGAGTAATCCGGACTACATATGTATATAGACATATTCTACAGTGTAGACTCACTCATTTTATTTCGTATGTAGTCAGCGGCGAAGACATGACCCGGGCCTGGAGGCCTGGCCCGTGGCATGTGGCAGAAATTCTTTGTTGACTTTAGCATCCCGGACATTGTTAAGCACTCATTTTGTCTGGACTGTTTTCATGGCATTATATCTATAAATGCAAATAATTGTGTTCCTTTCATGTCACTATAATTACGAATACAAATGCAGTGTGAGTACAAGAGGCATGAACCAATAAAAAGTTGTGGGTATTTATTACCAAGAAATAGGTTAATTGTACAAAATAAATATTAATAGACAATGTCACAAATAATAGACAAGTGCACAATTCAGATAATCCTTCGTGTCCATGGTCCGGAGTAAATCTAAGCAAAAATATAATTAGGAGAACTAGGTAGAACAAGATAGAGAGTGTCTACTAAAATTATTTTGCCATTGTTGGCGCTCAAAATTTTAAAAAGGTATGGTCGGGACATGGCCTAAAACGATGACAGAAATACGTAATGAAGATTAAAATAGCTTATATAAGAAATACCTAGGGAAAAAAATATCTGATCTATTAGGTCTTCTTTGGTTCAATATCTATTTTTGACTTTTGAGGGTAAATATCATTTCTATCACGTAATGCAAGAGAGCTAGGAGTGTTGAGTATCGTAATTAGATAGGAAATATAGGATAGACTAGGAAATATCTGGGCTTGTTTCGTACTTCAAATAGACCATGTACTCCTATATATATGTTCACTAGGCTCAAGCAATGCAACGAACAATTCACCAATCCCTCTCTATTCCCTTCTACATGATATCGGCCTAACCGATCCAACCCTAACCACCGTCGCCGCTTCCGCCCCGCGCGCCGCCCCCGGGGCGGTCGGCCTCCATGACCGCCGCCGGGGGCAGCTCCGCCCGTACCTAGGGTTCGTCCACCGGTCAAGTTGACCGGCTGCCCTAGAGAGTCTTTTTTCCGATACTTTGATCCGGGTTTTCTCTCTTTCGTCGGTCGCATTGATCGACGTTTTCTTTTTGGTTTTCCGATTTAAGATTGGTTTGCGTCGCCCGTCGCCGCCGTCGACCCCACGCCTCTACTCCGACATCGGCGTGACCCGACCTCAACACCGACCTGGTGGCCTAGCACGACGCGGCGGCCCCTCATGACCGTCACCCGGGTGTCTGCTCGTCCGTCGCCCTGTGCCAGCCGTCGCCGCCCTTCTCCGACCGGGACTGCTCCATCACCACCTACCTCCGCCGCGTCTGTATGGCCGGCCCCGTCGCTAGTTTTCGGGCTCACCAGCTTCGGCCGCCCCGGGCTCGCGGGCTTCGGTCGCATCGGGCTCGCCGATTGGCCGGCTGCGTCGGGCCGACTGCCGGCTCTGACCACGACCGTCGTCGCCGGCTTCATCTCGGACGCCTCCACCGAGCGACGTCCCCAACCTCGCGTGCGATCGGATTGATCACCCGCCCGCCCGCGATCCTCCTCATCTATGTCGTGTGACCGATCTGGCCCGTCGGTTGCGCGCGCCTCCGCAAGTCCAGTGAAGACTGTCCCGAGTACAGCGCGCCCCTCCACCGATCGAGTATCGGGCTGCCGCTACCTCGCCCCGTTGGGCCGCAGCGCCGCCGCCCCGTGGTTCTCCCCGCGGCTGCACCGAGTTTTGTGTTACCGCTACATCACCACTTCCGGCCGTAGTGTCGCGACACGCGGTCCCCGCGACCCACGAGCCGCCGCTACACCGCCCCTTTGGGCTGTAGTGCGGCGACACACGGTCCTCGCTGCCGCCCGAGACCGTCCTCATGGTGCAATGGCTGCACCGACCCGCGCACCGCCACTACGTCGCCCCATCGGGTCGTAGCGCCGAGGCGCGCGGTCCACCTCGCCGCCCCGAGGTCTTCCCGACGTCGCCCCGACCTGCGCGTTGTCGCTTCGTCGCCAGAGGGGGTTGGCGCGCCCTTGTGGGTTTCTGAATCTATGATTATTTCTGGGGGTTTCTGAATATATAGAATTTTTGGGCGTCGGTTTCATGCGAAGATGGGCCACGAGGGGCTCAGAAGACACCAGGGCGCGCTAGAGGGGGCTGGCGCGCCCTGGTGGGTTGTGGCCACCTCGCGGCTCTTCTGGCCCTCCCACGAAGCTTCTAGTGCCTCTTTTGTTCCAAAAATATTGTTAAAAAGTTTCGTTGCGTTTGAATAACTTTTATTTCTGCACAAAAAACAACACCACGGTAGTTCTGCTGAAAACAACGCCAGTCCAGGTTAGTTCCAAAAAATGATATAAAGTTGCTATAAAATGATTATAAAACATCCAAGAATGATAATATAACAGCATTGAACAATCAAAAATTATAGATACGTTGGAGACGTATCACCCCACCACTACAACTGCCTGCCTTCGATGCGAATTCAATCCATTGTTGTTTCTTTTATTTTTTTTCATTTATTCTTTTTGTTTGGTTTTTAGTTTTTCCAATTTTTGTTTCTTAACAAAAACTTATAAATATCGTAAAAATAGCATATTATCAAAAAATGTTGGGAATTTTCAAGACATGTTCAAAAAATTCAAAATTTGTTTGCCTTATTTATAATGTGTTCACATTTCCAAAAATGTTTATAAATTCATTGTTCACATTTAAAAAAAATGTTTGTGTTTATAAATATTTGGTTTGAATATAAAAAACATTCCCATTATGAAATTTCGTGCCAAAAGTCAAAAACATTCTCATTCTAAAAACATGTTCATTTTTTTCGAAACTAGTTTGTGTTTTAAAAACTGTTCGGGATTTTAAAAAATGTTCAAGTATTCAAAAATTGTTTGAAATTACAAAAATCGTTCTCTTTTAATAAAATGTTTGTAATTTTAAAAACAATTCTGTCTCTTCAGAAAATATTCGACACTGAAAAATTGTTCACACTTTTCAAAATAATGTTTTGAAATTTTCAAAAGTGTTTTCAAATCTCAATCCTGTTGTGTGTTCTTATATGCATGGTTCACGCTTTACATGAGGCCAACTGGCTAACTGTAGCCGTTTTGGAGTGTGAGATCGCGTTACAAAAAATGAGTTACTTTCGCCTGGACCTGTGCATCCCGCTAGCTTTTTCTTTTGAGTGTGCACTCGTTTTGGAGTGCATCCCGCTAGCTGCATTCCTTCACTACTACATGGGGTGAAGCCCACCACGCGTTTCTCAAAACAGCACAGAAATTAAGCCCACATGAGGTGTCGTGGGAATGAACCTGACAATAGTATTAGGGGTACGAATGGAGGGGCGAAGTCTAGCTACGGCGCAAGTGTGCACTCGGATGTGTACGAATTCAGGCCTCACTCGGAAGTGATAAAAGCCCAACGTCTCGAGCCCGGAAGCTTTGGTGTTTGCTTATGGGTGGTAGAAGATTACACAGGGTCGGAAACCATGCACTGGCGCCCGGGGGTGGCTTATATAGAGTGCGCCACCGCCGACCGAGCGCCATGATTAGGGTAATAAATGCAAATGAAGGCTGCGTTACAGGAACGGCTGGTTAACTAGGCGTTACTGGTAACGTGAAATTAACTTCATAACGAATGACTACTCGAATTCCACGGACGCTTTGCCTTCCGGATCGCCTGAGCTCCTATCTGACCGAGTGGCTTGTAGAATCCGAGTCACTTGAGTAATCCGGACTACATATGTATATAGACATATTCTACAGTGTAGACTCACTCATTTTATTTCGTATGTAGTCAGCGGCGAAGACATGACCCGGGCCTGGAGGCCTGGCCCGTGGCATGTGGCAGAAATTCTTTGTTGACTTTAGCATCCCGGACATTGTTAAGCACTCATTTTGTCTGGACTGTTTTCATGGCATTATATCTATAAATGCAAATAATTGTGTTCCTTTCATGTCACTATAATTACGAATACAAATGCAGTGTGAGTACAAGAGGCATGAACCAATAAAAAGTTGTGGGTATTTATTACCAAGAAATAGGTTAATTGTACAAAATAAATATTAATAGACAATGTCACAAATAATAGACAAGTGCACAATTCAGATAATCCTTCGTGTCCATGGTCCGGAGTAAATCTAAGCAAAAATATAATTAGGAGAACTAGGTAGAACAAGATAGAGAGTGTCTACTAAAATTATTTTGCCATTGTTGGCGCTCAAAATTTTAAAAAGGTATGGTCGGGACATGGCCTAAAACGATGACAGAAATACGTAATGAAGATTAAAATAGCTTATATAAGAAATACCTAGGGAAAAAAATATCTGATCTATTAGGTCTTCTTTGGTTCAATATCTATTTTTGACTTTTGAGGGTAAATATCATTTCTATCACGTAATGCAAGAGAGCTAGGAGTGTTGAGTATCGTAATTAGATAGGAAATATAGGATAGACTAGGAAATATCTGGGCTTGTTTCGTACTTCAAATAGACCATGTACTCCTATATATATGTTCACTAGGCTCAAGCAATGCAACGAACAATTCACCAATCCCTCTCTATTCCCTTCTACATGATATCGGCCTAACCGATCCAACCCTAACCACCGTCGCCGCTTCCGCCCCGCGCGCCGCCCCCGGGGCGGTCGGCCTCCATGACCGCCGCCGGGGGCAGCTCCGCCCGTACCTAGGGTTCGTCCACCGGTCAAGTTGACCGGCTGCCCTAGAGAGTCTTTTTTCCGATACTTTGATCCGGGTTTTCTCTCTTCCGTCGGTCGCATTGATCGGCGTTTTCTTTTTGGTTTTCCGATTTAAGATTGATTTGCGTTGCCCGTCGCCGCCGTCGACCCCGCGCCTCTACTCCGACATCGGCGTGACCCGACCTCAACACCGACCTGGTGGCCTAGCACGACGCGGCGGCCCCTCATGACCGTCACCCGGGTGTCTGCTCGTCCGTCGCCCTGTGCCAGCCGTCGCCGCCCTTCTCCGACCGGGACTGCTCCATCATCAGCTACCTCCGCCGCGTCTGTATGGCCGGCCCCGTCGCTAGTTTTCGGGCTCACCAGCTTCGGCCGCCCCGGGCTCGCGGGCTTCGGTCGCACCGGGCTCGCCGATTGGCCGGCTGCGTCGGGCCGACTGCCGGCTCTGACCACGACCGTCGTCGCCGGCTTCATCTCGGACGCCTCCACCGAGCGACGTCCCCAACCTCGCGTGCGATCGGATTGATCACCCGCCCGCCCGCGATCCTCCTCATCTATGTCGTGTGACCGATCTGGCCCGTCGGTTGCGCGCGCCTCCGCAAGTCCAGTGAAGACTGTCCCGAGTACAGCGCGCCCCTCCACCGATCGAGTATCGGGCTGCCGCTACCTCGCCCCGTTGGGCCGCAGCGCCGCCGCCCCGTGGTTCTCCCCGCGGCTGCACCGAGTTTTGTGTTACCGCTACATCACCACTTCCGGCCGTAGTGTCGCGACACGCGGTCCCCGCGACCCGCGAGCCGCCGCTACACCGCCCCTTTGGGCTGTAGTGCGGCGACACACGGTCCTCGCTGCCGCCCGAGACCGTCCTCATGGTGCAATGGCTGCACCGACCCGCGCACCGCCACTACGTCGCCCCATCGGGTCATAGCGCCGAGGCGCGCGGTCCACGTCGCCGCCCCGAGGTCTTCCCGACGTCACCCCGACCTGCGCGTTGTCGCTTCGTCGCCAGAGGGGGCTGGCGCGCCCTTGTGGGTTTCTGAATCTAGGATTATTTCTAGGGGTTTCTGAATATATAGAATTTTTGGGCGTCGGTTTCATGCGAAGATGGGCCACGAGGGGCCCAGAAGACACCAGGGCGCGCTAGAGGGGGCTGGCGCGCCCTGGTGGGTTGTGGCCACCTCGCGGCTCTTCTGGCCCTCCCACGAAGCTTCTAGTGCCTCTTTTGTTCCAAAAAAATTGTTAAAAAGTTTCGTTGCGTTTGAATAACTTTTATTTCTGCACAAAAAACAACACCACGGTAGTTCTGCTGAAAACAACGCCAGTCCAGGTTAGTTCCAAAAAATGATATAAAGTTGCTATAAAATGATTATAAAACATCCAAGAATGATAATATAACAGCATTGAACAATCAAAAATTATAGATACGTTGGAGACGTATCACCCCACCACTACAACTGCCTGCCTTCGATGCGAATTCAATCCATTGTTGTTTCTTTTATTTTATTTTCATTTATTCTTTTTGTTTGGTTTTTAGTTTTTCCAATTTTTGTTTCTTAACAAAAACTTATAAATATCGTAAAAATAGCATATTATCAAAAAATGTTGGGAATTTTCAAGACATGTTCAAAAAATTCAAAATTTGTTTGCCTTATTTATAATGTGTTCACATTTCCAAAAATGTTTATAAATTCATTGTTCACATTTAAAACAAATGTTTGTGTTTATAAATATTTGGTTTGAATATAAAAAACATTCCCATTATGAAATTTCGTGCCAAAAGTCAAAAACATTCTCATTCTAAAAACATGTTCATTTTTTTCGAAACTAGTTTGTGTTTTAAACACTGTTCGGGATTTTAAAAAATGTTCAAGTATTCAAAAATTGTTTGAAATTACAAAAATCGTTCTCTTTTAATAAAATGTTTGTAATTTTAAAAAAAATTGTGTCTCTTCAGAAAATATTCGACACTGAAAAATTGTTCACACTTTTCAAAATAATGTTTTGAAATTTTCAAAAGTGTTTTCAAATCTCAATCCTGTTGTGTGTTCTTATATGCATGGTTCACGCTTTACATGAGGCCAACTGGCTAACTGTAGCCGTTTTGGAGTGTGAGATCGCGTTACAAAAAATGAGTTACTTTCGCCTGGACCTGTGCATCCCGCTAGCTTTTTCTTTTGAGTGTGCACTCGTTTTGGAGTGCATCCCGCTAGCTGCATTCCTTCACTACTACATGGGGTGAAGCCCACCACGCGTTTCTCAAAACAGCACAGAAATTAAGCCCACATGAGGTGTCGTGGGAATGAACCTGACAATAGTACTAGGGGTACGAATGGAGGGGCGAAGTCTAGCTATGGCGCAAGTGTGCACTCGGATGTGTACGAATTCAGGACTCACTCGGAAGTGATAAAAGCCCAACGTCTCGAGCCCGGAAGCTTTGGTGTTTGCTTATGGGTGGTAGAAGATTACACAGGGTCGGAAACCTTGCACTGGCGCCCGGGGTGGCTTATATAGAGTGCGCCACCGCCGGCCGAGCGCCATGATTAGGGTAATAAATGCAAATGAAGGCTGCGTTACAGGAACGGCTGGTTAACTAGGCGTTACTGGTAACGTGAAATTAACTTCATAACGAATGACTACTCGAATTCCACGGACGCTTTGCCTTCCGGATCGCCTGAGCTCCTATCTGACCGAGTGGCTTGTAGAATCCGAGTCACTTGAGTAATCCGGACTACATATGTATATAGACATATTCTACAGTGTAGACTCACTCATTTTATTTCGTATGTAGTCAGCGGCGAAGACATGACCCGGGCCTGGAGGCCTGGCCCGTGGCATGTGGCAGAAATTCTTTGTTGACTTTAGCATCCCGGACATTGTTAAGCACTCATTTTGTCTGGACTGTTTTCATGGCATTATATCTATAAATGCAAATAATTGTGTTCCTTTCATGTCACTATAATTACGAATACAAATGCAGTGTGAGTACAAGAGGCATGAACCAATAAAAAGTTGTGGGTATTTATTACCAAGAAATAGGTTAATTGTACAAAATAAATATTAATAGACAATGTCACAAATAATAGACAAGTGCACAATTCAGATAATCCTTCGTGTCCATGGTCCGGAGTAAATCTAAGCAAAAATATAATTAGGAGAACTAGGTAGAACAAGATAGAGAGTGTCTACTAAAATTATTTTGCCATTGTTGGCGCTCAAAATTTTAAAAAGGTATGGTCGGGACATGGCCTAATTAAAACGATGACAGATATACGTAATGAAGATTAAAATAGCTTATATAAGAAATACCTAGGGAAAAAAAATCTGATCTGTTAGGTCTTCTTTGGTTCAATATCAAATTTTTGACTTTTGAGGGTAAATATCATTTCTATCACGTAATGCAAGAGAGCTAGGAGTGTTGAGTATCGTAATTAGATAGGAAATATAGGATAGACTAGGAAATATCCGGGCTTGTTTTGTACTTCAAATAGACCATGTACTCCTATATATATGTCCACAAGGCTCAAGCAATGCAACGAACAATTCACCAATCCCTCTCTATTCCCTTCTACATGATATCGGCCTAACCGATCCAACCCTAACCTCCGTCGCCGCTTCCGCCCCGCGCGCCGCTTCCGAACCGCGCGCCGCCCCCGGGGCGGTCGGCCTCCATGACCGCCGCCGGGGGTAGCTCAGCCCGTACCTACGGTTCGTCCACCGGTCAAGTTGACCGGCTGCCCTAGAGAGTCTTTTTTCCGATACTTTGATCCGGGTTTTCTCTCTTCCGTCGGTCGCATTGATCGGCGTTTTCTTTTTGGTTTTCCGATTTAAGATCGGTTTGCGTCGCCCGTCGCCGCGGTCGACCCCGCGCCTCTACTCCGACATCAGGGTGACCCGACCTCAACACCGACTTGGTGGCCTAGCGCGATGCGGCGGCCCCTCATGACCGTCACCCGGGTGTCTGCTCGTCCGTCGCCCTGTGCCAGCCGTCGCCGCCCTTCTCCGACCGGGACTGCTCCATCACCACCTACCTCCGCCATGTCTGTATGGCCGGCCCCGTCGCTGGTTTTCGGGCTCACCAGCTTCGGCCGCCTCGGGCTCGCGGGCTTCGGTCGCATCGGGCTCGCCAATTGGCCCACTGCGTCGGGCCGGCTGCCGGCTCTGACCACGACCGTCGTCGTCGGCTTCATCTCGGACGCCTCCACCGAGCGACGTCCCAAACCTCGCGTGCGATCGGATTGATCACCCGCCTGCCCGCGATCCTCCTCATCTATGTCGTGAGACCGATCTGGCTCGTCGGTTGCGCGCGCCTCCGCAAGTCCATTGAAGACTGTCCCGAGTACAGCACGCCCCTCCACCGATCGAGCATCGGGCTGCCACTACCTCGCCCCGTTGGGCCGCAGCACCGCCGCCCCGTTGTTCTCCCCGCGGCTGCACCGACTTTTGTGTTACCGCTGCGTCACCACTTCGGGCCGTAGTGTCGCGACACACGGTCCCCGCGACACGCGAGCCGCCGCTACACCGCCCCTTTGGGCTGTAGTGCGGCGACACACGGTCCTCGCTGCCGCCCGAGACCGTCCTCATGGTGCAATGGCTGCACCGACCCACGCACCGCCACTACGTCGCCCCATCGGGTCGTAGCGCCGAGGCGCGCGGTCCACGTCGCCGCCCCGAGGTCTTCCCGACATCGTCCCGACCTGCGCGTTGTCGCTTCGTCGCCAGAGGGGGCTGGCGCGCCCTTGTGGGTTTCTGAATCTAGGGTTATTTCTGAGGGTTTCTGAATATATAGGATTTTTGGGCGTCGGTTTCATGCGAAGATGGGCCACGAGGGGCCCACAAGACACCAGGGCGCGCTAGAGGGGGCTGGCGCGCCCTGGTGGGTTGTGGCCACCTCGCGGCTCTTCTGGCCCTCCCACGAAGCTTCTAGTGCCTCTTTTGTTCCAAAAAAATCGTTAAAAAGTGTCGTTGTTTTTGAATAACTTTTATTTCTGCACAAAAAACAACACGACGGTAGTTCTGCTGAAAACAACGCCAGTCCGGGTTAGTTCCAAAAAATGATATAAAGTTGCTATAAAGTGATTATAAAACATCCAAGAATGATAATATAACAGCATGGAACAATCAAAAATTATAGATACGTTGGAGACGTATCACCCCACCACTACAACTGCCTGCCTTCGATGCGAATTCAATCCATTGTTGTTTCTTTTATTTTTTTTCATTTATTCTTTTTGTTTGGTTTTTAGTTTTTCCAATTTTTGTTTCTTCACAAAAACTTATAAATATCGTAAAAATAGCATATTATCAAAAAAAATTATGAATTTTCAAGACATGTTCAAAAAATTCAAAATTTGTTTGCCTTATTTAAAATGTGTTCACATTTCCAAAAATGTTTATAAATTCAATGTTCACATTTAAAACAAATGTTTGTGTTTATAAATATTTGGTTTGAATATAAAAAACATTCCCATTATGAAATTTCGTGCCAAAAGTCAAAAACATTCTCATTCTAAAAACATGTTCATTTTTTTCGAAACTAGTTTGTGTTTTAAAATCTGTTCGGGATTTTAAAAAATGTTCAGGCTTTCAAAAATTGTTTGAAATTACAAAAATCGTTCTCTTTTAATAAAATGTTTGTAATTTTAAAATTTGTTTGTGTCTCTTCAGCAAATATTCGACACTGAAAAATTGTTTACACTTTTCAAAATAATGTTTTGAAATTTTCAAAAGTGTTTTCAAATCTCAACCCTGTTGTGTGTTCTTATATGCATGGTTCACGCTTTACATGAGGCCAACTGGTTAACTGTAGCCGTTTTGGAGTGTGAGATCGCGTTACAAAAAATGAGTTACTTTCGCCTGGACCTATGCATCCCGCTAGCTTTTTCTTTTGAGTGTGCACTCGTTTTGGAGTGCATCCCGCTAGCTGCATTCCTTCACTACTACATGGGGTGAAGCCCACCACGCGTTTCTCAAAACAGCACAGAAATTAAGCCCACATGAGGTGTCGTGGGAATGAACCTGACAATAGTACTAGGGGTACGAATGGAGGGGCGAAGTCTAGCTACGACGCAAGTGTGCACTCGGATGTGTACGAATTCAGGCCTCACTCGGAAGTGATAAAAGCCCTACGTCTCGAGCCCGGAAGCTTTGGTGTTTGCTTATGGGTGGTAGAAGATTACACAGGGTCGGAAACCTTGCACTGGCGTCCGGGGGTGGCTTATATAGAGTGCGCCACCGCCGGCCGAGCGCCATGATTAGGGTAATAAATGCCAATGAAGGCTGCGTTACAGGAACGGCTGGTTAACTAGGCGTTACTGGTAACGTGAAATTAACTTCATGACAAATGACTACTCGAATTCCACGGACGCTTTGTCTTCCGGATCGCCTGAGCTCCTATCTGACCTAGTGGCTTGTAGAATCCGAGTCACTTGAGTAATCCGGACTACATATGTATATAGACATATTTTACAGTGTAGACTCACTCATTTTATTCCGTATGTATTCAGCGGCGAAGACATGACCCGGGCCTGGAGGCCTGGGCCCGTGGCATGTGGCAGAAATTCTTTGTTGACTTTAGCATCCCGGACATTGTTTAGCACTCATTTTGTCTGGACTGTTTTCTTGGCATTATATCTATAAATGCAAATAATTGTGTTCCTTTCTTGTCACTATAATTACGAATACAAATGCGGTGTGAGTACAAGAGGCATGAACCAATAAAAAGTTGTGGGTATTTATTACCAAGAAATAGGTTAATTGTACAAAATAAATATTAATAGACAATGTCACAAATAATAGACAAGTGCACAATTCAGATAATCCTTTGTGTCCATGGTCCGGAGTAAATCTAAGCAAAAATATAATTAGGAGAACTAGGTAGAACGAGATAGAGAGCGTCTACTAAAATTATTTTGCCATTGTTGGCGCTCAAAATTTTAAAAAGGTTTGGTCGGGACATGGCCTAATTAAAACGATGACAGATATACGTAATGAAGATTAAAATAGCTTATATAAGAAATACCTAGGGAAAAAAATCTGATCTATTAGGTCTTCTTTGGTTCAATATCTATTTTTGACTTTTGAGGGTAAATATCATTTCTATCACGTAATGCAAGAGAGCTAGGAGTGTTGAGTATCGTAATTAGATAGGAAATATAGGATAGACTAGGAAATATCCGGGCTTGTTTTGTACTTCAAATAGACCATGTATTCCTATATATATGTCCACAAGGCTCAAGCAATGCAACGAACAATTCACCAATCCCTCTCTATTCCCTTCTACATGATATCGGCCTAACCGATCCAACCCTAACCTCTGTCGCCGCTTCCGAACCGCGCGCCGCCCCCGGGGCGGTCGGCCTCCATGACCGCCGCCGGGGGCAGCTCCGCCCGTACCTAGGGTTCGTCCACCGGTCAACTTGACCGGCTACCCTAGAGAGTCTTTTTTCCGATACTTTGATCCGGGTTTTCTCTCTTCCATCGGTCGCATTGATCGGCGTTTTCTTTTTGGTTTTCCGATTTAAGATCGGTTTGCGTCGCCCGTCGCCGCCGTCGACCCCGCGCCTCTACTCCGACATCGGCGTGACCCGACCTCAACATCGACCTGGTGCCTAGCGTGACGCGGCGGCCCCTCATGACCGTCACCCGGGTGTCTGCTCGTCCGTCGCCCTGTGCCAGCCGTCGCCGCCCTTCTCCGACCGGGACTGCTCCATCACCACCTACCTCCGCCGCGTCTGTATGGCCGGCCCCGTCGCTGGTTTTCGGGCTCACCAGCTTCGGCCACCCCGGGCTCGCGGGCTTCGGTCGCATCGGGCTCGCCAATTGGCCCGCTGCGTCGAGACGGCTGCCGGCTCTGACCACGACCGTCGTCGCCGGCTTCATCTCGGACGCCTCCACCGAGCGACGTCCCCAACCTCGCGTGCGATCGGATTGATCACCCGCCTGCCCGCGATCTTCCTCATCTATGTCGTGTGACCGATCTGGCCCGTCGGTTGCGCGCGCCTCCGCAAGTCTATTGAAGACTGTCCCGAGTACAACGCGCCCCTCCACTGATCGAGCATCGGGCTGCCGCTACCTCGCCCCGTTGGGCCGCAGCGTCGCCGCCCCGTGGTTCTCCCCACGGCTGCACCGACTTTTGTGTTACCGCTGCGTCACCACTTCGGGCCATAGTGTCGCGACACGCGGTCCCTGTGACCCGCGAGCCGCCGCTACACCGCCCCTTTGGGCTGTAGTGCGGCGACACACGGTCCTCGCTGCCGCCCGAGACCGTCCTCATGGTGCAATGGCTGCACCGACCCGCGCACCGCCACTACGTCGGGTCGTAGTGCCGAGGCACGCGGTCAACGTCGCCGCCCCGAGGTCTTCCCGACGTCACCCCGACCTGCGCGTTGTCGCTTCGTCGCCAGAGGGGGCTGGCGCGCCCTTGTGGGTTTCTGAATCTAGGGTTATTTCTGGGGGTTGCTGAATATATAGGATTTTTGGGCGTCGGTTTCATGCGAAGACGGGCCACGAGGGGCCCACAAGACACCAGGGCGCGCTAGAGGGGGCTGGCGCGCCCTGGTGGGTTGTGGCCACCTCGCGGCTCTTCTAGCCCTCCCACGAAGCTTCTAGTGCCTCTTTTGTTCCAAAAAAATCGTTAAAAAGTTTCGTTGCATTTGAATAACTTTTATTTCTGCACAAAAAACAACACCACGGTAGTTCTGCTGAAAACAACGCCAGTCCGGGTTAGTTCCAAAAAATGATATAAAGTTGCTATAAAATGATTATAAAACATCCAAGAATGATAATATAACAGCATGGAACAATCAAAAATTATAGATACGTTGGAGACGTATCACCCCACCACTACAACTGCCTGCCTTCGACGCGAATTCAATCCATTGTTGTTTCTTTTATTTTTTCATTTATTCTTTTTGTTTGGTTTTTAGTTTTTCCAATTTTTGTTTCTTCACAAAACTTATAAATATCGTAAAAATAGCATATTATCAAAAATGTTGGGAATTTTCAAGACATGTTCAAAAAATTCAAAATTTGTTTGCCTTATTTAAAATGTGTTCACATTTCCAAATTTTTTTATAAATTCAATGTTGACATTTAAAACAAATGTTTGTGTTTATAAATATTTGGTTTGAATATAAAAAACATTCCCATTATGAAATTTCGTGCCAAAAGTCAAAAACATTCTCATTCTAAAAACATGTTCATTTTTTTCGAAACTAGTTTGTGTTTTAAAATCTGTTCGGGATTTTAAAAAATGTTCAGGCTTTCAAAAATTGTTTGAAATTACAAAAATCGTTCTCTTTTAATAAAATTTTTGTAATTTTAAAATTTGTTTGTGTCTCTTCAGAAAATATTCGACACTGAAAAATTGTTTACACTTTTCAAAATAATGTTTTGAAATTTTCAAAAGTGTTTTCAAATCTCAACCCTGTTGTGTGTTCTTATATGCATGGTTCACGCTTTACATGAGGCCAACTGGCTAACTGTAGCCGTTTTGGAGTGTGAGATCGCGTTACAAAAAATGAGTTACTTTCGCCTGGACCTGTGCATCCCGCTAGCTTTTTCTTTTGAGTGTGCACTCGTTTTGGAGTGCATCCCGCTAGCTGCATTCCTTCACTACTACATGGGGTGAAGCCCACCACGCGTTTCTCAAAACAGCACAGAAATTAAGCCCACATGAGGTGTCGTGGGAATGAACCTGACAATAGTACTAGGGGTACGAATGGAGGGGCGAAGTCTAGCTACGGCGCAAGTGTGCACTCGGATGTGTACGAATTCAGGCATCACTCGGAAGTGATAAAAGCCCTACGTCTCGAGCCCGGAAGCTTTGGTGTTTGCTTATGGGTGGTAGAAGATTACACAGGGTCGGAAACCTTGCACTGGCGCCCGGGGGTGGCTTATATAGAGTGCGCCACCGCCGGCCGAGCGCCATGATTAGGGTAATAAATGCCAATGAAGGCTGCGTTACAGGAACGGCTGGTTAACTAGGCGTTACTGGTAACGTGAAATTAACTTCATAACGAATGACTACTCGAATTCCACGGACGCTTTGCCTTCCGGATCGCCTGAGCTCCTATCTGACCGAGTGGCTTGTAGAATCCGAGTCACTTGAGTAATCCGAGTGAATAGCCATATTTATCCGAATGAGTCTTTGCCCAGGGGATTTAATGACATTGTGGGACCACAGGTGGGCCCTAGATGTCAGGCCTGTGACCCTACCCATAGTAGGCATCCTCATCAGTAGCCCCCGAATCCATGAGGTTTTACTGGTCGAGTGACTGGCACTCGGAAGCGTCGACGGCCTCTCGGAAGAGTCTGAGTAACGGTCTTGCCGTTCCTCACTCGGCTTCAAACCATGATGGATTCAGGATTGATATCTCTTGACCGAACTGTCTTGTTTGATGGAGCAGTACTGTCATATGAAGTTGAAGTGATTTTCGGAAGAAACGATCCGGATATCCGGTCGCTTAATCCCGAGTGTTTAGCTGGCGTGAGTCATTCATTCGGTTCGCAGGAGCGAGTGGTCGGATCCTTCGAAGCGCGGAGCCTGTCTCATTTGTGGCACGGAGAGATTTCCGCGCGTTCAAAATCGCCAAGGTTGCGCGCGGGCGCGCGGCGGAACGGTCACATCGCGGTAATTTGGGGTAGTGGGCACGACACCTCGACATCTGCGCCGAGATTTTCGCCACGTGTTCCTGAAGCTCTGAACAGTAGATCCGCGGATCTCGCTCCGTTTGCGGATTGACGGCCAGAGATTTCGCCGGATTTTTGGTATAAAAGCGGAGGCACTGTAGGGGGGTGAAACAGATCTCACTTTTGCCCTTCCCCTCGTCTTCTCCGACGCTCATCCGCGTTCCCCCCCACCTCCCTCTTATCGAAGGTCAGTCTGAGCCCGCCGAAGAGGATGCGCGCGGCGGCTGCGAGAATGTAGGCCGAGCGGGCGAAGAAGAGCTCGCGCGCCTCCTCCTCAAGCGCCGGGGCGCCGGCCGGATGGACTCAAGGCTAGTGGTTACCGTCGCGGGTCACCAAGGCCCGGATGCTTGAGTTGGAGAGCCAAGGATTCGTGTCCGAGGGGAGCTGGCGGCTGCCGGGGGCGGGCGAGGATGAGCCTTCGCCGAAGGGAGACGAGCGCGTGCTCTTGGTGACCCACCTCGAGCGAGGTTTCTCCCTTCCACCTCACCCCTTCTTCCGAAGATTTCTGGGTTTTTTTGGTGCTCAACTCCATCATATCCCTCCCAATGCTGTAGTTTACCTAGCCACATTCATCTCTCTTTGCGAAAACTTCTTGGGTTGTCATCCTCATTGGGGCTTGTTCAAGCATCTCTTTACTTGCCGAGTGATAACCGTAAAAAAGCCCACTCGGTCGAAAGATAAGACGAATGTGGCCTAGTTGTGTGGAGGTCTGGGGATTCAACTACGGGGAAAAGTCTATTTCCCGCAAATGACGTTCCCTGATTCGGTGAAGGGGTGGCAGGAAAGCTGGTTTTACTACCAGGACATTTCGGTCGGCGAAGGTCAGTCGGGACTTCTGCCGTATACATCTGAGCGCATTCGGCCAGTTCCCAGGCTGACTGTGACCAAAGAGGAGATGACCGAAGTGGACATCCTGGCGATAGCTCTGGTAGCCCTGGTGCAGAAAGGCGTCAACGGCCTCGATTTGCTGGAGGTTTTCCTCCAGAGGAGGATTCAACCGCTGCAAGCCCGGGCTCACCCTATGTGGGAGTATGCCGGACCGAGTGACCCCACTCAAACTCACCCGGAGGAGCTCAAGGAAGACATGGTGGAGGCCAAGATCAAGGTGATCACTCCCGCGCGTGACAACCCCAGGGGGAGCAGGCTGGTGGCTCCACTCTCGTCAGAGAATCTGCCGAATGAGGTGCACTCCGAAGGTCCATCATCCGAGTGATATTTGTGTATTTACTGTAGTTGATCCGACTGATATTGCTCTTCATTCGGCAGGCCTTCACGCAGATGAGCAGCCAGGTGCCAATCGTGGACAGGGGCCCAGTTGATGTAGCAAGCGATACCGATCATCCAAAATATTCGACAGAATTTGGAGAGTATGACGAGGCTGAAGACGACAAGGACGATGAAGAAGAGGAAGAGGAAGGCTCGGAGGGCAGCGACGAGGTGGAGTCTTCACGCTCAGATGACCGAGTGCCTGAAGTTCGCTCCAAGGCGCGCCAGGAGTCCGCGGGGGCGGTCCCAAGGGACCCAAGACTGTCAAGCCAACTAGGTCTACCCTTCCGACTCGCAGCTCGAATCGTGGTCGTGGGTAACTTGTATCATCACCCGAGAAGGTGGCGAAACAAGCCAAAGTTACCACGGCCAAACCTCGGAAGGCAGTCCCCATCCCAAGGATCAAGATGACCATTCCTGTGGCGTCGGCGTAAGTATCTCCGCATCAACAATTGTTGTCTAAATTTGTCCGATTGAAGTAATAATCCGAGTGTTCATTTTTGCAGTGCTGACACTTCAACTGCTTCACCTGATCCCCAAACTCCGGAGAAAGAGCGGGCTGACACTGACGTGGCTTGGACTGCGTCGGTATTTCCCCAAAGAGGAAGGGATGATGTAGCACAGCGACGGTAAGTATTTCCCTTAGTTATGAAACCAAGGTTATCGAACCAGTAGGAGGATCACCACCACCCAATAAGCAGCACCTGCACACAAACAACAAATACTTGCAACCCGACGCGAAAGAGAGGTTGTCACTCTTTCTACGGGAAATAGATAGATTAGGTAGTGATAGATAGGAGAGATAGATCTCTCAAGAACACAAATAAAAAGAGTAAATATGCAGCAAGGTATTTTTGGGTTTTTGGTTTTGTAGATCTGAAAACAAAGATTGCAAAAAACGTAGATCGGAAAGCAATATGATAGGAAAAGTAGACCCGGGGGCCGTAGGGTTCACTAGTGGCTTCTCTCATGAGTATAGCGCATGGTGGGTGAACAAATTACTGTTGGGCAATTGATAGAAAATCGAATAGTCATGACGATATCCAAGGCGATGATCATTATATAGCATCACGTACAAGATAGATAGACCGACTCCTGCCTGTATCTACCTCTATTACTCCACACATCGACCGCTATCCAGCATGCATCTAGTGTATTAAGTTCATGGAAAAACGGAGTAATGCAATAAGAACGATGACATTATGTAGACAAGATCTATTCATGTAGGAATAAACCCCATCTTGTTATCCTTAATAGCAACGATACATGCGTGTCTTGCTGCCCCTTCTATCACTGGGAAAGAACACCGCAAGATCGAACCCATCACAAAGAACCTCTTCCCATGGCAAGAAAAATCGATCTAGTCGGCCTAACTAAACCAAAGATTCGAAGAAGAAATACGATGCTATAAGCAATCATGCATATAAGAGATCAAAGAAGACTCAAATAATATTCATGGATAGAAACTGATCATGAACTCAAAATTCATCAGATCCCAACAAACACACCGCAAAAGTTTACATCAAATAGATCTCCAAGAGACCATTGTATTGATAATCATAGGAGAGAGAAAGAGGAAGCCATCTAGCTACTGCCTATGGACCCGAAGGTCTATGGTGGACTACTCACGCATCATCGGAGAGGGACCTATGAGGAAGATGAACCCCTCTGTGATGGTGTTTAGATTGGATCTCGAGGTTCTGGAACTTGCGGCGGCTGAAATTGTGTTTCGTCGACTCCTCTAGGGTTTTGGATTTTCTGGGAATTTATAGGCACGATAGTCGGTTGAGGGGGTGCCAGAGGGGCCCAGCACCCACCACCCTGGCATGCCCTTGTTGGTGCTGGCCACCCTGGGCCCCCTCTGCTGATGTTCCTTGGCCCATATGGTCTCTTCTGGTCTGGAAAAAATCCACAAAAATTCCCGCAACATTTTATCTTCATTTGGTACAGATTTCATGCGAAGTAAAAAACAAGCAAAAACAACAACTGGCACTTTGGCACTATGTTAATAGGTTAGTCCCAAAAAATGATATAAAGTTCTAATAAATTGATTGTAAAACATCCAACAATGATAATATAACAGCATGGAACAAGCAAAAATTATAGATACGTTGGAGACGTATCAGCATCCCCAAGCTTAATTCCTACTCGTCCTCGAGTAGGTAAATGATAAAAACAGAATTTTTGATATGGAATGCTGCCTAACATGTTCATCATATTCTTTTCTTCTTTGTATAGCATGGACATTTGGACTTGTAAATGATGTTGGGAGACGTAGTAGTAAATCAAAAAAATTCCTACGCGTTCACCAAGATCTATCTATGGAGAAACTAGCAACGAGTAAGGGGAGAGTGCATCTTCATACCTTTGAAGATCGCTAAGCGGAAGCGTTACAAGAACGCGGTTGGTGGAGTCGTACTCGTAGCGATTCAGATCGCGGTGGACTCCGATCTTAGCGCCGAACAACGACGCCTCCGCGTTCAACACACGTGCAGCCCGGTGACGTCTCCTATGCCTTGATCCAGCAAGGAGGAAGGAGAGGTTGAGGGAGAGCTCCGGCAGCACGACGGCGTGGTGACGGTGGAGCTGCGTGGTCTCCGGCAGGGCTTCGCCAAGCACTACGGAGGAGGAGTAGGAGGGGGAAGGGTTGCGCCAAGGGAAGGGTGTGTGGCTGCCCTCCCACCCCCCACTATTTATAGGGGGAAGGGGAGAGGGGGCCGGCCCCCTTAGATCCATCTAGAAGGGGGGGGGGGCGGCGGCCCCCCGGGGGGGCAACGGCCCCCCTAGGGTTTCCAACCCTAGGCCCTTGGGGGGGCGGCGGCCCCCCGGGGGGGGCGCGGTCCCCCTAGGGTTTCCAACCCTAGGCGCCTTGGGCCCTTGGGGGGGGCGCACCAGCCCATTAAGGGGCTGGTTCCCACCCAACTACAGCCCATGATATCCTCCGGGACAGGTGGACCCTCCCGGTGGACCCCCGGAACCCTTCCGGTGGTCCCGGTACGTTACCGGTAATTCCCGAAACATTTCCGGTGACCAAAACCTCACTTCCTATATATGAATCTTTACCTCCGGACCATTCCGGAGCTCCTCGTGACGTCCAGGATCTCATCCAGGACTCCGAACAACCTTCGGTAACCACGTACACTATTTCCCTATAACCCTAGCGTCATCGAACCTTAAGTGTGTAGACCCTACGGGTTCGGGAGACACGTAGACATGACCGAGACACCTCTCCGGTCAATAACCAACAGCGGGATCTAGATACCCATGTTGGCTCCCACATGCTCCACGATGATCTCATCGGATGAACCACGATGTCGGGGATTCAATCAATCCCGTATACAATTCCCTTTGTCTACCGGTATGATACTTGCCCGAGATTCGATCGTCGGTATCCCTATACCTTGTTCAATCTCGTTACCGGCAAGTCTCTTTACTCGTTCCGCAACACATCATCCCGTGGCTAACTCCTTAGTCACATTGAGCTCATTATGACGATGTCTTACCGAGTGGGCCCAGAGATACCTCTCCGTCATACGGAGTGACAAATCCCAGTCTCGATTCGTGCCAACCCAACAGACACTTTCGGAAATACCCGTAATGTACCTTTATAGCCACCCAGTTACGTTGTGACGTTTGGCACACCCAAAGTATTCCTACGGTATTCGGGAGTTGCACAATATCATGGTCTAAGGAAACGATACTTGACATTGGAAAAGCTTTAGCAGACGAACTACACGATCTTGTGCTATGCTTAGGATTGGGTCTTGTCCATCACATCATTCTCCTAATGATGTGATCCCGTTATCAATGACATCCAATGTCCATGGTCATGAAACCGTGACCATCTATTGATCAACGAGCTAGTCAACTAGAGGCTCACTAGGGACACGTTGTGGTCTATGTATTCACACATGCATTACGGTTTCCGGTTAACACAATTATAGCATGAACAATAGACAATTATCATGAACAAGGAAATACAATAATAACCATTTTATTATTGCCTCTAGGGCATATTTCCAACAGTCTCCCACTTGCACTAGAGTCAATAATCTAGTTACATTGTGATGAATCGAACACCCATAGCATTCTGGTGTTGATCATGTTTTGCTCGTGAGAGAGGTTTAGTCAATGGATCTGCGACATTCAGATCCGTATGTACTTTACAAATATCTATATCTCCCTCCTGAATGTAATCACGGATGGAGTTGAAGCGGCGCTTGATGTGTCTTGTCTTCTTGTGAAACCTGGGCTCCTTGGCAAGGGCAATAGCTCCAGTGTTGTCACAGAATAGAGTCATCGGGCCCGACGCATTGGGAATTACTCCTAGGTCGGTGATGAACTCCTTCATCCAGACTCCTTCCTTTGCTGCTTCCGAAGCAGCTATGTACTCCGCCTGACATGTAGATGCCGCCACGACGCTTTGCTTGCTGCTGCACCAGCTGACTGCCCCTCCGTTCAAAATATACACGTATCCGGTTTGCGACTTGGAGTCGTCCGGATCTGTGTCGAAGCTAGCATCGACGTAACCCTTTACGACGAGCTCTTCGGCACCTCCATATACGAGAAACATGACCTTTGTCCTTTTCAGGTACTTCAGGATATTCTTGACCGCTGTCCAGTGTTCCGCTCCGGGATCACTTTGGTACCTCCCTACCAAACTTATGGCAAGGTTCACATCAGGTCTGGTACACAGCATGGCATACATAATAGAGCCTATGGCTGAAGCATAGGGGATGACACTCATCTCTTCTCTATCCTTTGTCGTGGTCGGGCATTGAGTCGTACTCAATCTCACACCCTGTAACACAGGCAAGAACCCCTTCTTGGACTGATCCATATTGAACTTCTTCAATATCTTTTCAAGGTATGTGTTTTGTGAAAGACCTATGAGGCGTTTCGATCTATCTCTATAGATCTTAATACCTAATATGTAAGCAGCTTCTCCAAGGTCCTTCATTGAAAAACATTTATTCAAGTAGGCCTTTACACTTTCCAAAAGTTTTATATCATTTCCCATCAACAATATGCCATCCACATATAATATGAGAAATGCTACAGAGCTCCCACTCACTTTCTTGTAAATACAGGGTTCTCCATAAACCTGCATAAACCCAAACACTTTAATCACCTCATTAAAGCGAATGTTCCAACTCCGAGATGCTTGCACCAGCCCATAGATGGAGCGCTGGAGCTTGCATACTTTGTTAGCATCTTTAGGATTGACAAAACCTTCCGGCTGCATCATATACAGTTCTTCCATAAGGAAGCCATTAAGGAATGCCGTTTTGACGTCCATTTGCCAGATCTCATAATCATAAAATGCGGCAATTGCTAACATGATTCGGACAGACTTCAGCATCGCTACGGGTGAGAAAGTCTCATCGTAGTCAACTCCTTGAACTTGTCGATAACCCTTAGCGACAAGCCGAGCCTTATAGACGGTCACATTACCATCCGCGTTAGTCTTCTTCTTAAAGATCCATTTATTTTCAATGGCTCGCTTATCATCAGGCAAGTCCACCAAAGTCCACACTTTGTTCTCATACATGGATCCTATCTCGGATTTCATGGCTTCAAGCCATTTGTTGGAATCCGGGCCCGCCATCGCTTCTTCATAGTTCGAAGGTTCACCGTTGTCCAACAACATGATCTCCAGGACAGGGTTGCCGTACCACTCTGGTGCGGAACGTGTCCTAGTGGACCTTCGACGTTCAATAGTAACTTGATCTGAAGTTTCATGATCATCATCATTAACTTCCTCTCCAGCCGGTGTAGGCTCCACGGAAACTACTTCCCGTGCTGTGCTACTCTCCGGTTCGAGTGGAGGTACGATTACCTCATCAAGTTCTATTTTCCTCCCACTTACTTCTTTCGAGAGAAACTCTTTCTCGAGAAAGGATCCATTCTTGGCAACAAAGACTTTGCCTTCGGATCTGAGGTAGAAGGTATACCCAATAGTCTCTTTGGGATATCCTATGAAGACGCACTTTTCCGCTTTGGGTTCGAGCTTCTCAGGTTGAAGTTTCTTCACATAAGCATCGCATCCCCAAACTTTTAGAAACGACAGCTTAGGTTTCTTTCCAAACCATAATTCATACGGTGTCGTCTCAACGGACTTTGACGGTGCCCTATTTAAAGTGAATGCGGCAGTCTCTAATGCATATCCCCAAAATGATAGCGGTAAGTCAGTAAGAGACATCATAGATCGCACCATATCCAATAGAGTGCGATTACGACGTTCAGACACACCATTTCGCTGAGGTGTGCCAGGCGGCGTAAGTTGTGAAACAATTCCACATTTCCTTAGGTGCGTGCCAAACTCGTGACTTAAATATTCTCCGCCACGATCAGATCGTAGGCACTTTATTTTCCTGTCACGTTGATTCTCTACCTCACTCTGAAATTCCTTGAACCTTTCAAAGGTTTCAGACTTGTGTTTCATTAAGTAGACATACCCATATCTGCTCAAGTCATCAGTGAGGGTGAGAACATAACGGTAGCCACCGCGAGCCTCGACGCTCATTGGACCGCATACATCGGTATGTATTATCTCCAACAAGTCAGTTGCTCGCTCCATTGTTTCAGAGAACGGAGTCTTGGTCATCTTGCCCATGAGGCATGGTTCGCACGTGTCAAATGATTCGAAATCAAGAGACTCCAAAAGTCCATCAGCATGGAGCTTCTTCATGCGTTTGACACCAATATGACCAAGGCGGCAGTGCTACATGTAAGTGGGACTATCGTTATCAACCTTACACTTTTTGGTACTCACACTATGGACATGTGTAACATCACGTTCGAGATTCATCAAAAATAAACCATTGACCAGCGGGGCATGACCATAAAACATTTCTCTCATATAAATAGAACAACCATTATTCTCAGATTTAAATGAGTAGCCATCTCGCATCAAACGAGATCCAGATACAATGTTCATGCTCAAAGCTGGTACTAAATAACAATTATTGAGGTTTAAAACTAATCCCGAAGGTAGATGTAGAGGTAGCGTGCCGACGGCGATCACATCAACCTTGGAACCATTCCCGACGCGCATCGTCACCTCGTCCTTTGCCAGTCTCCGCTTATTCCGTGGCTCCTGCTTGGAGTTACAAATGTGAGCAACTGCACCGGTATCAAATACCCAGGAGCTACTACGAGCGCTGGTTAGGTACACATCAATAACAAGTATATCACATATACCTTTAACGTTGCCGGCCTTCTTATCCGCTAAGTACTTGGGGCAGTTCCGCTTCCAGTGACCGGTACCCTTGCAATAAAAGCACTCAGTCTTAGGCTAGGGTCCATTCTTGTTCTTCTTCCCGGCAACTTGCTTACCGGGCGCGACAACAGCTTTGTCGTCCTTCTTGAAGTTCTTCTTACCCTTGCCTTTCTTGAAACTAGTGGTCTTATTCACCATCAACACTTGATGCTCCTTTTTGATCTCGACCTCCGCTGATTTCAGCATCGAGTACAACTCAGGAATGGACTTCTCCATACCCTGCATGTTGTAGTTCATCACAAAGCTCTTGTAGCTAGGTGGAAGCGACTGGAGGATTCTGTCAATGACCGAGTCATCCGGGAGATTAACTCCCAGCTGAGTCAAGCGGTTGTGCAACCCAGACATTTTGAGTATGTGCTCACTGACAGAACTATTCTCCTCCATCTTACAGCTGAAGAACTTGTCGGAGACGTCATATCTCTCGACCCGAGCATGAGCTTGGAAAACCAGTTTCAGCTCTTGGAACATCTCATATGCTCCGTGTTGCTCAAAACGCTTTTGGAGCCCCGGTTCTAAACTGTAAAGCATGCCGCACTAAACAAGGGAGTAATCATCGCAGCATGACTGCCAAGCATTCGTAACGTCTTGGTCCGCTGGGAAAATGGGTGGGTCACCTAGCAGTGCATCAAGGACATACAATCTCTTGGAAGCTATGAGGATGATCCTCAAGCTACGGACCCAGTCCGCATAGTTGCTTCCATCATCTTTCAGCTTGGTTTTCTCTAGGAACGCGTTGAAGTTGAGGGTGACATTAGCGTTGGCCATTGGATCTACAATATAGATTGTAAAGACAATTTTAGACTAAGTTCATGATAATTAAGTTCACATAATCAAATTATTTAATGAACTCCCACTTAGATAGACATCTCTCTAGTCATCCAAGTGATACATGATCCATGTCAACTAGCCCGTGTCCGATCATCACGTGAGACGGACTAGTCATCCATCATGAACATCTCCATGTTGATCGCATCTACTATACGACTCATGTTCGACCTTTCGGTCTTCCGTGTTCCGAGGCCATGTCTGTACATGCTAGGCTCGTCAAGTCAACCTAAGTGTTTCGCGTGTGTAAATCTGGCTTACACCCGTTGTATGCGAACGTTAGAACCTATCACACCCGATCATCACGTGGTGCTTCGGAACAACGATCCTTAGCAACGGTGCACAGTTAGGGTGAACACCTTTCTTGAAATTTTATTGAGAGATCATCTTATTTACTACCGTCGTTCTAAGCAAATAAGATGTAAACATGATAAACATCACATGCAATCAATATAGTGACATGATATGGCCAATATCATCTTGCTCCTATGATCTCCATCTTCGGGGCACCATGATCATCACTGTCACCGGCACGACACCATGATCTCCATCATCATGATCTCCATCATTGTGTCTTCATGAAGTTGTCTCGCCAACTATTACTTCTACTACTATGGCTAACATTTAGCAATAAAGTAAAGTAATTACATGGCGTTTATGATTGACACGCAGGTCATACAATAAAATAAGACAACTCCTATGGCTCCTGCCGGTTGTCATACTCATCGACATGCAAGTCGTGAATCCTATTACAAGAACATGATCAATCTCATACATCACAATGCATCACATCACATCCTTTGGCCATATCACATCACAAGGCATATGCTGCAAAAACAAGTTAGACGTCCTCTAATTTGTAGTTGCAAGTTTTTACGTGGCTGCTATAGGTTTCTAGCAAGAACGTTTCTTACCTATGCCAAAACCACAACGTGATATGCCAATTGCTATTTACCCTTCATAAGGACCCTTTTCATCGAATCCAATCCGACTAAGGTAGGAGAGACAGACACCCGCTAGCCACCTTATGCAACAAGTGCATGTCAGGCGGTGGAACCGGTCTCACGTAAGCGTACGTGTAAAGTTGGTCCGGGCCGCTTCATCCCACAATACCGCCGAATCAAGATAAGACTAGTAACGGCAAGCAAATTAACAAGATCGACGCCCACAACAACTTGTGTTCTACTCGTGCATAGATTCTACGCATAGACCTAGCTCTGATACCACTGTTGGGAGACGTAGTAGTAAATCAAAAAATTTCCTACGTGTTCACCAAGATCTATCTATGGAGAAACTAGCAACGAGTAAGGGGAGAGTGCATCTTCATATCTTTGAAGATCTCTAAGTGGAAGCGTTACAAGAACGTGGTTGGTGGAGTCGTCCTCGTAGCGATTCAGATCGCGGTGGACTCCGATCTTAGCGCCGAACAACGGCGCCTCCGCGTTCAACACACGTGCAGCCCGGTGACGTCTCCTATGCCTTGATCCAGCAAGGAGGAAGGAGAGGTTGAGGGAGAGCTCCGGCAGCACGACGGCGTGGTGACGGTGGAGCTGCGTGGTCTCCGGCAGGGCTTCGCCAAGCACTACGGAGGAGGAGTAGGAGGGGGAAGGGTTGCGCCAAGGGAATGGTGTGTGGCTGCCCTCCCACCCCCCACTATTTATAGGGGGAAGGGGAGAGGGGGCCGGCCCCCTTAGATCCATCTAGAAGGGGGGGGCGGCGGCCCCCCGGGGGGGCAACGGCCCCCCTAGGGTTTCCAACCCTAGGCCCTTGGGGGGGCGGCGGCCCCCCGGGGGGGGGGCGCGGCCCCCCTAGGGTTTCCAACCCTAGGCGCCTTGGGCCCTTGGGGGGGTGCACCAGCCCACTAAGGGGCTGGTTCCCACCCAACTACAGCCCATTAGATCCTCCGGGACAGGTGGACCCTCCCGGTGGTCCCCCGGAACCCTTCCGGTGGTCCCGGTACGTTACCGGTAATTCCCGAAACATTTCCGGTGACCAAAACCTCACTTCCTATATATGAATCTTTACCTCCGGACCATTCCGGAGCTCCTCGTGATGTCCAGGATCTCATCCGGGACTCCGAACAACCTTCGGTAACCACGTACACTATTTCCCTATAACCCTAGCGTCATCGAACCTTAAGTGTGTAGACCCTACGGGTTCGGGAGACACGTAGACATGACCGAGACACCTCTCCGGTCAATAACCAACAGCGGGATCTGGATACCCATGTTGGCTCCCACATGCTCCACGATGATCTCATCGGATGAACCACGATGTCGGGGATTCAATCAATCCCGTATACAATTCCCTTTGTCTACCGGTATGATACTTGCCCGAGATTCGATCGTCGGTATCCCTATACCTTGTTCAATCTCGTTACCGGCAAGTCTCTTTACTCGTTCCGCAACACATCATCCCGTGGCTAACTCCTTAGTCACATTGAGCTCATTATGACGATGTCTTACCGAGTGGGCCCAGAGATACCTCTCCGTCACACGGAGTGACAAATCCCAGTCTCGATTCGTGCCAACCCAACAGACACTTTCGGAGATACCCGTAATGTACCTTAATAGCCACCCAGTTACGTTGTGACGTTTGGCACACCCAAAGTATTCCTACGGTATCCGGGAGTTGCACAATCTCATGGTCTAAGGAAACGATACTTGACATTGGAAAAGCTTTAGCAGACGAACTACACGATCTTGTGATATTCTTAGGATTGGGTCTTGTCCATCACATCATTCTCCTAATGATGTGATCCCGTTATCAACGACATCCAATGTCCATGGTCATGAAACCGTGACCATCTATTGATCAACGAGCTAGTCAACTAGAGGCTCACTAGGGACACGTTATGGTCTATGTATTCACACATGCATTACGGTTTCCGGTTAACACAATTATAGCATGAACAATAGACAATTATCATGAACAAGGAAATACAATAATAACCATTTTATTATTGCCTCTAGGGCATATTTCCAACAAATGATTCAATGCAATAGTCTAGTTTTAACATAATGACTTCAATACTCAAGCATGTCAACAAGCAACCATGTCTTTCAAAATATCAACACTAAAGAAAGTTATCCCTAGCCCATCATGCTCAATAATTGATCCATTCATGAAACACACTCAAATATTAGCTATGCCCAATGCTCAAGTACAATCATAGTGCCCCCTAGTTGGTGCTTATAAGAGAAGATGGAGACTCAAAGCAAAAAAAAATTGCATAAAGTAAATAGATAGGCCCTTCGCAGAGGGAAGTAGGGATTTGTAGAGGTGCCAGAGCTCAAGGTTTAAATTGAGAGAGAAAAATATTTTGGGTGGCATGCTTTTCCTGTCAACGAAAACGACAAAGTAGTTCACAATACTTTCCATGCTAGATATATCATAGGCGGTTCCCAAACAGAAAATAAAGTTTATTCCTTTTTCCACCAAACTTTCACTTTCCATGGCGGGTCGTATCCATGGTTGCCTTCCATACCAACACTTTCCAAGGAATTTATTATTTGACAACATAAAGTAAATATTTTTTTTCATTTTCATTTCGGGAATGGGCATCCCTATTACGGCTGCACTCTCGTGCAATGACAAGTGAATAAACACTCATCTTGAGAATAACACATCTAGCATGGAAAAATATTGGACACTCCCCACCGTTTCATGAGCGATACGGGCACACAAAAGAGAAAATTTATTTTGAAAATTTAGAGATGGCACATACAAATTTGCTTTGAACGGCATGGAAATACTGCATATAGGTAGGTATGATGGACTCATAAGGCAAAACTTGGTTTAAGGATTTTGGATGCACAAGTAGTATTTCTACTTATTACAAATGAAGGCTAGCAAAAGATTGGGAAGCAACCAAACCAAGAAATGAAAAATCACATAAGTGAGCATTGAACATAACTAACACCGATTAATGCACCATAAGTAGGATGTAACTTCATTGCATAACTATTGACTTTCGTGCATGCATAGGGAATCACAAACCTTAACACCAATATTCCTACTAAGCATAATTACTCACCAACATGACTCACATATTACTATCATCATGTTTCAAAACTATTACAAGGAATCAATATTAATTTGTCCAATGATCTTCATGAAAGTTTTTATTATATCCTCCTTGGATATCTATCACTTTGGGACTAGTTTTATATATTGCCATTGCTTTTTGCCAAGCTCAAACAAATTTAAGTGAAGCACATGAGCATAAAGATTTCATCTCTCAAAAATGTATAAGTGAAGCATTAGAGGAAATGACAAGCTACTCTCAAAAAGATATAAGTGAAGATCAATGCGTAGTCAACAATTAAATAACTATGTGAAGACTCTCTCATCTAAGAATTTCAGATATTAAGTATTTTATTAAACCGCAAGCAAAATAAAAATAGCACTCCAAGAATAGCATGCATCATGTGAACGAATAAAAATTTAGGCTCAAGATAGGCTAACCGAGAATTGTTGATGAAGAGAGGTGGGATGCGTAGCATCCCCAAGCTTAGATGCTTGAGACTTCTTGAAATATTTACTTGGGGTGCCTTGGGCATCCCCAAGCTTGAGCTTGTGTATCTCGTTCAATCCTCTCATATCCCGGTTTCACCTATTCTCAAAAACATCTTCCACACAAAACTTGAAAAGAACTCGTGAGATAGGTTAGGACGCATAATAATAAATCAACTCTTTATGTAATGCCAAGACAAGTTGCATAATAATTTTCAAATATTAGGTACTGTTTACTATCATTTCCACAATTTATATCTACCAATATAGGCTATGGAAACTATAGGATAAGTAGATAGCAAAACTATGATAGCAATCTGTCCAAACAGAACAGTCTGTAGAAATTTATGAAAACAGTGTACTTCTGTAACTCAAACAATTATGAAAATTTAGGACATGCTAAAAATTTATATGAAAACACTGTGTAAAAATTTCAGAAACTTACCACGTTCCAGTAAAATATGAAAATTCAAACACTACAGCAAAATTTTCTGTTTTTACACAGCACACATCAAACATGCAATGCAAGCATCCTAAGGCAATTCTTGGAACTTTTTATTGAAAAACAAGATTATAAATAACACCTAACAGAAAATAACAAAATATAATGACGATCCAAGCAAAACTCATATTATGTGACGAATAAAAATATAGCTCCAAGTAAGATATACCGATAGTGTTGAAGATGAAAGAGGGGATGCCTTCCGGGGCATCCCCAAGCTTGGGCGCTTGAGTCTTCCTTGAATATTATCTTGGGGGTGCCTTGGGCATCCCCAAGCTTAGGTTCTTGTCACTCCTTATTCTCCTCATATCGGTGTCTCACCCAAAACTTGAAAACTTCAATCACACAAAACTTAACGGAACTTCGTGAGAAGGGTTAGTGTAGTAAAGATAAATCATTCACTTAGGTACTGTCAAGACAAGATTCATAATTGTTCCCACATCATACCTACTGTATTATAACGTTCTCATAATTTATATCACTCAATATAAGCTATGGAAACACTAAAACAAGCAAATTATGCATGCAAAACAGAATCTGTCAAAAACAGAACAGTCTGTGAAGATCTGTAGTGTAACCATACTTCCCTGTCTCTAAAAATTCTGAAAAATTAGGACATCCTGAAGAATTTTTATATCAAGACTGTGTAAAAATTTCAGAATTTTTTGACGCTCCAGTAAAATCAGAGAAATTCTTTACTGGAGGCAAAAGTTTCTGTTTCTGCACAGCATCAAATCAACAAGTACCCATACTATCCTAAAGGCTTTACTTGGCACATTATTGAAATAAAAGGCACAAAACATGATTAATACAGTAGATTAATCATGCGAACACACAAAAACAGAAAGGAAAAGTGTTGGGTTGTCTCCCAACAAGCGCTTTTCTTTAAAGCCTTTTAGCTAGGCATGATGATTTCAATGATGCTCGCATAAAAACTAGTAAATGAAACATGCAAGAGAGCATCATGAATCTCATGACAAGCACATTTAAGTCTAACCCACTTCCTATGCATAGGGATTTTGTGAGCAAACAATTTATGGGAGCAAGAATCAACTAGCATATGAAGGCAAACCAACTACAACTTTGAAACTTTGAATACATAGAGAGGAAACTTATTATTGCAATTCCTGCAAGCATAAGTTCCATCCTCATAATAACTTTCAGTAGTATCATGAAGTAATTCAACAATATAACTATCACATAAATCATTCTTTTCATGATCTACAAGCATAGAAAATTTATCACTCTCCACATAAGCAAATTTCTTCTCATCCATGGTAGTGGGAGCAAACTCGACAAAGTAACTATCATGAGA
The DNA here is from genome assembly GCA_039707655.1 of Elymus sibiricus. Taxonomy (NCBI): domain Eukaryota; kingdom Viridiplantae; phylum Streptophyta; class Magnoliopsida; order Poales; family Poaceae; genus Elymus; species Elymus sibiricus. The sequence continues at coordinate 468,971,701 of CM077665.1, read as the reverse complement.
TACTTGATTGACATAACCACATTCAATATTAAAATCATGATGACAAGTTTCATAGTTACTATCACTCTTTATAGCGTACATGTCATCATCATAATCATCATAGATAGGAGGCATGCCATCATCATAATATATTTTCTCATCAAAACTTGGGGGACTAAAAATATCATCTTCATCAAACATAGCATCCCCAAGCTTGTGGCTTTGCATATCATTAGCATCATGGATATTCAAGGAATTCATACTAACAACATTGCAATCATGCTCATTACTCAAAGATTTAGTGCCAAACATTTTACTAACTTCTTCTTCTAACACTTGAGCACAATTTTTTTCCATCATTTTCACGAAAGACATTAAAAAGATGAAGCATATGAGGCAACCTCAATTCCATATTTTTTTTGTAGTTTTCTTTTATAGACTAAACTAGTGATAAAACAAGAAACTAAAAGATTCAATTGCAAGATCTAAAGATATACCTTCAAGCACTCACCTCCCCAGCAACGGCGCCAGAAAAGAGCTTGATGTCTACTACGCAACCTTCTTCTTGTAGACTCGTGTTGGGCCTCCAAGCGCAGAATTTTGTAGGACAGTAGCAAATTTCCCTCAAGTGGATGACCTAAGGTTTATCAATCCGTGGGAGGCGTAGGATGAAGATGGTCTCTCTCAAACAACCCTGCAACCAAATAACAAAGAGTCTCTTGTGTCCCCAACACACCCAATACAATGGCAAATTGTATAGGTGCACTAGTTCGGCGAAGAGATGGTGATACAAGTGCAATATGGATGGTAGATATAAGTTTTTGTAATCTGAAAATATAAAAACAGCAAGGTAACTAATGATAAAAGTAAGCCCAAACGGTATTGCAATGCTTAGAAACAAGGCCTAGGGTTCATACTTTCACTAGTGCAAGTTCTCTCAACAATACTAACATAGTTGAATCATATGTAAATCCCTCACGTGCGACAAAGAGTTCACTCCAAAGTCACAAATAGCGGAGAACAAACGAAGAAATTATTGTAGGGTACGAAACCACCTCAAAGTTATCTTTTCCGATCAATCTTATGAGCTATCCCTATAAGTGTCACGAACAACCCTAGAGTTCGTACTAAAATAACACCTTAAGATACACATCAACCAAAACCCTAATGTCACCTAGATACTCCAATGTCACCATGAGTACCCATGGGCTTGATTATACGATATGCATCACACAATTTCAGATTCATCATGTTCAATCCAACACAAAGAACTTCAAACAATGCCCCAAAGTTTCTACCGGAGAGTCAAGACGAAAACGTGTGCCAACCCCTATGCATGGATTCCCAAGGTCACGGAACCCGCAAGTTGATCACCAAAACATACATCAAGTGGATCAATAGAACATCCCATTGTCACCACGGATACCCCATCGCAAGACATACATCAAGTGTTCTCAAATCCTTAAAGACTCAATCCGATAAGAAAACTTCAAAGGGAAAACTCAATTCATCACAAGAAGATAGAGAGGGGAAAACTCAATATGATTCATCTATATTAATAAAGCTCGCGGTACATCAAGATCGTGCCATCTCAAGAACACGAGAGAGAGAGAGATCAAACACATAGCTATTGGTACATACCCTCAGCCCCGAGGGTGAACTACTCCCTCCTCATCATGGAGACCGCCAGGATGATGAAGATGGCCTCCGGTGATGGTTTCCCCCTCCGGCAGGGTGCCGGAACGGGCTCCCGATTGGTTTTCCATGGCTACAGAGGCTTGCGGCGGTGGAACTCCCGATCTAGGTTTCTTTCTGGAGGTTTCTGTATTTATAGGAATTTTTGGCGTCGGAAACAAGTCAAGGGGGGCCACGAGGCGGCGACAAGCTAGGAGGGCGCGCCCTAGGGGGGCACGCCCTGCAGGCTTGTGGTGGCCTCGTGGCTCTTCTAGCCCAACTCCAATGCTTCGGGGGTCTATTTTGGTCCATAAAAAATCACCGTAAATTTTCAGCTCATTCCGAGAACTTTTATTTCTGCACAAAAAACGACACCATGGTAGTTCTGCTGAAAACAACGTCAGTCCGGGTTAGTTCTAATAAAATCATACCAAAATCATATAAAATTGTTGTGAACATGGCATGAATACTTCATAAATTATAGATACATTGGAGACGTATCACTGGCCACCCTAGGCCCCCTCTGCCGATGTTCCTTGGCCCATATGGTCTCTTCTGGTCTGGGAAAAATCCACAAAAATTCCCGCAGCGTTTTATCTTCGTTTGGTACTGATTTCCTGCGAAGTAAAAACAAGCAAAAACAGCAACTGACACTTTGGCACTATGTCAATAGGTCAGTCCCAAAAAATGATATAAAGTTGTAATAAAATGATTGTAAAACATCCAAGAATGATAATATAACAGCATGGAACAAGCAAAAATTATAGATACATTGGAGACGTATCAGACGCCGATGTTGCATCTTCGAAAGGTAAGCTTCGAATTCACTCGGTGCCTTAGAACATCAACCGAGTGTTTACTTTTCACTCATCTCCGAGTGCCTTCGAACACTTGCAGCTTCGCGTTAAGTGATCGACATTGATGCGGATGACAAGATTGACCTGCCAAACCCTACTGCCGATGCAGACGTCGTGATGCAGGAGTCATCTCTCGCCGATGCACTGGTGCCAGCGCGAGGAGCCAGCTCGGGAGCCGGGGCAGCACTCGGAACTGGCACATCATCCCCCTCATTGAGTCCCTCTGCGACCAACATCTTTGCTCTGCACTATGTCCCGGAGGATCAAGTGGGAGCGAGCAAAGAAGCATTAATCCAGCTGGAGGTGATGAGTGAATGACTGAAGACGGCGTACAATGCGAGGTAGGCGTTGAAGAAGAATGTTCGAGTAAGTACTCTTGTAAGTACCTTCCTCAGTCAGAATTTTTTTCTGTCTTGTGAGGATTTGCATTCGAGCACACCCACTAGGTGTCCTTGAGTTCTAGTGGGTGCGCGCTGAGTGCACCCACTGGGTGTAGTCCCCGAGACTGTCGTCGACTGAAGCAGTCAGCAGGAGTCTAAGAGTCCGAATGAATTTGATGTTCAATCCGTTTGTTAAGTTTGGAGAAAAACCTTGTATTTCATTTTCCAGTGGGGGACGCTGAGCGCACCCACTGGGTGTAGTCCTCGAGACTGCCGTCGACTGAAGCAGTCAGCGGGAGTCTTAGAGTCCAAGTCAAAATCTTGACCAATACCCTTCTCTTTAATTCCTCTTTGCAGGCTGTCTGTGAGCTCAGAAGCCACTACAAAGCTTTGGAGAAGGAGGTTCAAGACCTGCGCGTCAACCTTGAAGCCGAGAAAGCCAAGAACGTCCGACTGGAGGAGGAGAAGAAGGCAATCGAAGGTATGTTCATCTTGCCCGACTGCTGCAATAACTGTCATCCCTCCCTGTACGACTGAGTCTATTTCATCAGATCTTCGTGGCGAAAATCGTAAACTTGTCAAGAGGCTGAAGAATTCTATTTCTTTAGAAACTGTGAAGACGGCCCTCAAGAAGAAGGACACGGATCTGGCGGCTGCCCAAAAGGAGGCCAGCCGAAAGACCAAGGAGGCCGAAGAGAAGCTGAAGGCAGTCGGGAAGCTGGAGGTAGAGAAGAAGGCTTTGGAGGCTGCTGCAAAGAAGTCCAGGGAGGAGCTCGCCGATCTGAAGAAGTCATACACCGAGTGGGAGACCAAACTCAAACATATCACCGCGAAGAAGAACGAGCTGGAACAGTTTGTCGAGGAGTATGGCGACTCCGTGAGTGAAAAACTCAAAGATAACGTTCCCGAATGACCCTTGTCCGGCCGAATGAATTCTGTTCACTTCTGACTCTTTTCTTCATCCGACGCAAACCTAGATTTCTGTGATGACGTCGCCGAGGAGACTGACAAGATCGAGAAGGAGTTGGATCCGTCCCGAGAGCTGCTCAAGGACAGTGCTGCTATGGCCATTCTTCGCTTGGAAGAACGCCTCGATCAAGTGACTTCGTATATGAAGAGGCTCAGCACTGCCATCTTGGAAATTGAACGAGACGTCTTCTCCGATGAAGAGCCCTCAAAGGATCCGGAATCAGCTCTCACCCGGGTGAGGGACGTACCACGCCGAGTGAAAGCTTGGAAAAAATCCGCGGCCAGGGCTGGAGCTGACATCGCCCTCTCACTCGTCTGTGTCCACTTCAAGGGAGTGGATGAGAAGAAGCTGAAGTCCCTGGAGGTCGCTAACAGAAAGCATGCCAAGGTCGAAGACTTCATGGAGATGTTCATGGAAGCTGCCACTCGGATCGCAGACAGCATCGACCTGGACACCTTCGTCGAAGCAGTGGTCCCGCCTCAACCCGAGTGATCGTCGGGTTTAAAATTCTTTAAGCTTTTGCCTCGGAATGCCGAGTGGTAGCTATAACCGAAAGACTTTGAACGAACCTGAGGCTCCCGTCGTCAAAACCTTTATCTGTACTCTCGTTTCAAGTGACGTAGTTTTAATTTGCCTTGGCTTTATTCGATCTTTGATTTCTGAATGTTTATACTTAGGCGACGAGGTACTGCAGCTAAGTCCCCGAGTGTGAGCGAGGACCACACTCGGAATTGTTCATGAGAACAATGATGGTCCTATCCACCCTAGAAATGATGGTCCTGTCCATCTTAGAGTCCGAGTGTGGAGGATGTCCCACTCGAGACGGTTTATAACTTAGGCGATGTAGGGTCGCAACTAAGCCCCCGAGTGTGGGCGAGACACGCACTCGGAATTGTTCGTGAGAACAATGATGGTCCTGTCCATCTTGGTAATGATGGTCCTGTCCATCTTAGAGTTTGAGTGTGGAGGATGTCCCACTCAAAACGGTTTATAACTTAGGCGACACGGGGTCGCATCTAAGCCCCCGAGTATGGGCGAGACCCATGCTCGGAATTGTTCGTGAGAACAATGATGGTCCTGTCCATCTTAGTAATGATGGTCCTATCCATCTTAGAGTCCGAGTGTGGAGTATGTCCCACCCGAGACGGTTTATAACTTAGGCAACGCGGGGTCACAGCTAAGCCTCCGAGTGTGGGCGAGACCCGTACTCGGAATTGTTCGTGAGAACAATGATGGTCCTGTCCATCTTAGTAATGATGGTCCTTTCCATCTTAGAGTCCGAGTGTGGAGGATGTCCCACTCGAGACGGTTTATAACTTAGGCGACGCGGGGTCGCAGTTAAGCCCCCGAGTGTGGGTGAGACCCGTACTCGGAATTGTTCGTGAGAACAATGATGGTCCTGTCATCTTAGAGTCCGAGTGTGGAGGATGTCCCACTCGAAACGGTTTATAACTTAGGCGACGCGGGGTCGCAGCTAAGTATACTACACCCACTGGGGGTGATAAGAGAGATTGATTCACCAGAGTGAAAAGAGTTAAATTTCGACAAAACATAAAGGAACGAAACTTTATTCATCGAGATCACTCGGATTCATTATTGGAATGACAAACTAAAGTAGTCGTGTTCTACATGTAGAACTTGCGAAGCAGGTCCGCGTTCCAAGTTTGGGGCTCTTCTATGCCATCTTCTATGTTGTAGAGCCGGTAGGCTCCATTGTGCAAGACTTTGGAGATTGCATACAACCCTTGCCACGGAGGCACTAGCTTGTGGGATTTTTGCTGGTCCAGTCGGAGGACAAGATCTCCTTCCTGAAAAGCTCGGCCCTGGACGTGTCTGTCATGGTAACGCCTCAGATCCTGCTGATAGAGCGTCGATCTGATGAGGACCAGCTCTCTCTCTCTCTTCCTCTAAAAGGTCAAGGCCATCTTGTCGTGCTGCTTCAGCTTCGGCTTCATCATATTGTTCCACTCGGGGGGAATTGTGTTGAAGATCACTCGGCAACACGGCTTCTGATCCGTACACCATGAAGAAAGGAGTGTGTTTTGTAGAGCGGTTCGGGGTCGTTCGAATGCCCCATAAGACGGATGTCAGTTCTTCAACCCAGGCCCCCGCAGCATACTTCAGGTCTCTCATCAATCGAGGCTTCAGACCTTGGAGAATCATTCCATTTGCTCGTTCTGCCTGTCCATTCGACTGCGGGTGAGCCACTGAGGCATAGTTAACCCGAGTGCCTTGAGAGAAACAAAACTCACGGAACTCGTCCGAGTCGAAGTTCTTCCCATTATATGTGATAATGTCATGCGGCACGCCGAAACTGAAGATGATCTGTCGAATGAAACTGATGGCAGTACCCGCATCCAAACTCTTGATGGGCTTCGCTTCAACCCACTTGGTGAACTTGTCAACCGCCACAAGCAGGTGGATGAATCCACTCGACCCAGTCCGCAGGGGACCGACCATATCGAGGCCCCATACTGCAAATGGCCAGGTGAGCGGGATCGTCTTTAGCGCGGACGCAGGCTTGTGAGACTTATTTTTATAGAACTGACACCCGACGCACAGGTCGACCAAGTCCCTTGCTGCTTCATTGGCTCGGGGCCAATAAAACCCCGCTAGGAAAGCCTTAGCGACCAAAGTCCGAGAGGACGCGTGGTGGCCGCAAGTTCCCGAGTGGATTTCGTGTAAGATTTGAAGCCCTTCCTCTGGGGAAATGCATTTCTGAGTGACCCCTGTAGTGCTTTTCTTGTATAACTGGTCCCCCAAAACTTCGAATGACTTGGATCGACAGATGATTCGGCGAGCTTCTTCTTCATCTTCGGGGAGTTCTTGTCTGAGCAAGTATGCCAAATACGGTTGAGTCCATTCGGGAGTGATTACCAGCATTTCATGGACTAGATCAACTACGGCCGGGACGTCAACCTCAGTCGGATTTGATGGACCGACTGCTTGTGGGGGCTCCTCTGTGAAAGGATCTTCTGCAATTGTTGGGGCGCGCAGATGTTCAAGGAATATGTCCTTAGGGACTGCTCGTCGAGTGGATCCAATCTTTGCCAGGTCATCTGTTGCCTGATTCTTTGCGCGAGGAATGTGATGCAGCTCCAAACCTTCAAAATTCTTCTCCAGCTTTCTGACCGCGTTGCAGTAACCGGTCATTGCTGGGCTCCGAATGTCCCACTCTTTCATCACTTGATTGACAACGAGGTCCGAATTGTCGTAGACCATTAAACGACGAATGCCGAGTGATATGGCCATGCGGAGCCCGTACAGGAGGGCTTCGTACTCGGCCTCATTGTTTGATGAATCAAAATGAATTTGTAGGACATAATTCAGCCGGTCTCCTTTGGGAGAAACAAGAACCATGCCAGCCCCCGAGCCATTGAGCATCTTAGACCCGTCAAAGTACATAGTCCAGTGTTCGGGAACACTCAGAATTGGCTGCTCTTGCTCGATCCACTCGGCCATAAAATCGACCAATGCCTGGGACTTGATCGCTTTCTTGGCTTCAAACTTGATCTACAACGGAAGGAGCTCAATTTCCCATTCTGCCACTCGGCCAGCAGCGTCTCTGTTGTGTAAGATCTCCGACAGGGGAGCATTGCTAATGACCGTGACTGAATGATCTTGGAAGTAATGAACCACCTTTTTAGCAGTCAGGTAAATACCATAGACCAGCTTTTGGTAGTGCGGGTACCTTTGCTTGGAAGGGGTCAACACTTCTGAGATGTAATATATGGGTCTTTGGACCTTGAATGTTTTTCCCGACTCCTCGCTCTCTACAGCAAGGACGGTGCTCACCACCTGGCTAGTCGCCGCGATGTACAGGAGTAAAGGTTCCTGGCTGCCCGGAGCAGCTAACACCGGCTGGGTGGAAAGCAATGCCTTGAGTTCTTCAAACGCGGCTTTCGCTTCATTAGTCCACTCGAACTTGTCGGACTTTTTCATCAGTCGGTAAAGAGGGAGTGCCTTTTCACCGAGCCTTGAGATGAATTAGCTCAGGGCCGCGAGGCAGCCTGTCAGCCTTTGTACGTCATGTAAGCGCTCCGGTTGCTTCATTCGGACTATAGCGCCGATTTTGTCCGGATTGGCGTCGATCCCTCGTTCGGAAATGAGAAAACCGAGTAACTTTCCGGCAGACACTCCGAATGTGCACTTAGCTGGATTCGGCTTTATTCCGAAGCGCTGTATGTTCGCGAAGGTCTCAGCAAGGTCAGTCAGGAGGTCGGAACCTTTCCTAGACTTGACTACGATATCGTCCATATAAGCCTCCATGTTCCGACTGATCTGCTTTTGCAAGCATTTCTAGATCATGCGTTGGAAAGTGGCCCCAGCATTCTTGAAGCCGAATGGCATCGTGACATAGCAAAAGCACCCGAATGGGGTGATGAAGGCTGTTTTTATTTCATCAGGACCATACATTCGGATCTGGTGGTACCCGAAGTACGCATCCAAGAACGACAGGCGTTCGCATCCGGCAGTAGAGTCTACTATCTGATCTATTTGAGGTAAAGGGAAATGATCCTTCGGGCAGGCCCGATTGAGGTGTTTAAAGTCAATACACATACAGAGTGATTTGTCCTTCTTCGATACCAAAACGACATTCGCGAGCCACTCGGAGAGGTAAACCTCGCGAATGAACTCGGCTGCAAGGAGTTGAGCTATATCTTGTCCAATCACCTTGCGCTTCTCGACGGAAGATCGACGCAAGTACTCTTTGACTGGCTTGGCTTTCGGATCGGTTCTGAGTCAGTGCTCAGCCAGTCCCCTGGGAACACCCGGTATGTCAGACGGCTTCCATGCGAAGATGTACCAGTTCTCACGAAGGAACTGGATGAGCTCGGCTTCCTGTTTCTCTCCGTGTGATGTGGAGATCTTTGTCGGAGCAGCATTTGGATCAGTCGGATGAACGTGGACATGCTTGGTCTCGCCGGCCGACTGAAAAGCCGATTCCGAAGCTGGTCGCTTTGACTTGAGCAGATCGTCCGTGTCCACTTCTTACTTGTATCCTTCGAGCTCGACTGCAAGCACCTACTCGTTGGCGATCTTGGAGCCCTGGTGGAGGCACTCCTCAGCGATCTTCCGGTCGCCAGTCACTGTGATCACGCCCTTAGGTCCTGGCATCTTGAGTTTGAGATACACGTAACATGGTCTGGCCATGAAACGTGCGTAGGCGGGCCTACCCAGGATGGCGTGATAAGCGCTGCGGAAGTCAACCACCTCGAAGGTTAACCTTTCCTTTCGGAAATTCTTTTCGCCACCGAATACGACGTCCAGAGCGATCTGGCCGAGTGACTCTGCCTTCTTCCCGGGGACAATCCCATGGAAATGCATGTTGCTCTTGCTCAATTGAGACATCGGGATGCCCATTGCCTTGAGCGTATCAGCATATATGATATTGAGCCCGCTGCCTCCGTCCATCAGGACCTTGCACAGTCGGACGCCACCCATTGCCGGGTCGACGACCAACGCCTGCCTCCTAGGGGTGGCTATGTGAGGCAGATGGTCGGATTGGTCAAAAGTGACAGGTGTCTTCGTCCAGTTGAGGTACTTGGGGGCAGTCGAAACTGCCATGTTGACCTCCCGATTGACAACTTTCAGCTGCCTCTTGCTTTCAACGTCAGCAAAAATCACGCGGACTCTATCAACCTGTGGGTACTCGGAAGTACCATCATCATCCTCGGTGTCGACTTTTTCACTCGAGGGCTCCGCGCCCATCTCCTGCTTGAGCAGGCGACATTCCTGAGTGGTGTGCTTCGGGAGCACAACGTTGCCTTCTTCATCTGTCTTGGTATGAATCTGACACGGCTGATCGAGAATGTCGGACTTAGAGTCAGACTTCTTCTTGGGAATCCACTATTTCTTCTTTTTCTTCAACTTCGGCTTGCCTTGCCCTTGCCCTTGGACGGCTGCCACCTCTGCCTTGCCGGAGGCGTCAGCCTTCCGCTTCTGATTTTTCCCGGCATTGCCTCCCAATTGAGGGGCGTTGCCGGCCCGTCCTTTGCCGCTACGGAGGCGGTCTTCTTCCTCGCCATTGGCGTACTTGTTTGCGATCTCCATGGCCCGATTGAGGGACAGATCCCCAGACCGGCCGAACTTCAAGATCAACTCTCGATACCGAGTGCCTGCCTTGAAGGCGCACACGGCCTGATGTTCACTCACATTTTTCACGGTGTTGTGCAACGTGGTCCAGCGCTGAATGTACTCTCGGAGGGTCTCATTGCTCTTCTGGACACAATGCTGTAGTTCCGTCAATCCGCCCGGGCGCTTGTATGTGCCCTCGAATGTCTTGACGAACACTCGGGCCCAATCTTCCCTACAGTAAATGCAATTGGCGGGCAACTGATTCAGCCACGCACGCGCAGACCCTTCCAACATGAGCGGAAGGTGCTTCATTGCAATGAAATCATCGCCGCCACCGATCTGGACAGCGACTCGATAGTCTTCGAGCCAAGTTTTTGGTTTGGATTCACCATTGAACTTCCCAATTCCGGTTTCCAACCGATAATTGGGGGGTATCTCTGCCTCTCAGATGTATCTGCTGAAACACCCGAGACCGGTAACTCCCCAGCCGCTCGCTCGGTCTCTGTCATGTCTGTTCCGATCAACTACTCGCTGAGTGATGTCAGACCGGGCGTCGTAGCCTCTGTGTCAAACAGGGCTCCGCTCACGGTTCCTCCCGAGTGGGTAGCCTTCGTCATACAGACGTTGGCCATGCGGCGCGCCCCTCGGAGGGGGGGGTCCGACTAAAGTCGCGGTCGTCGTGCCCACGCCCTCCGTGCGAACCTCTCAAAAGAGGAGGAGTTCGCGGGTCCTTTCTCGGTGTGAGTGTGAAGGAAATATGCCCTAGAGGCAATAATAAAGTTGTAATTTATATTTCCTTATATCATGATAAATACTTATTATTCATGCTAGAATTGTATTAACCGGAAACTTAGTACATGTGTGAATAGATAAGACAATCAGAGTGTCCCTAGAATGCCTCTACTTGACTAGCTCGTTAATCAAAGATGGTTAAGTTTCCTGACCATGGACAAGTGTTGTCATTTGATGAACGGGATCACATCATTAGAGAATGATGTGATGGACAAGACCCATCCGTTAGCTTAGCATAATGATTGTTTAGTTTTATTGCTACTGCTTTCTTCATGACTTATACATATTCCTCTGACTATGAAGATTATGCAACTCCCGAATACCGGAGGAACACTTAGTGTGCTATCAAACGTCACAACGTAACTGGGTGATTATAAAGATGCTCTACAGGTGTCTCCGAAGGTGTTTGTTGAGTTGGCATAGATCGAGAATAGGATTTGTCACTCCGAATGTCGGAGAGGTATCTCTGGGCCCTCTCGGTAATGTACATCACTATAAGCCTTGCAAGCAATGTGACTAATGAGTTAGTTGCGGGATGATACATTACGGAACGAGTAAAGAGACTTGCCGGTAACGAGATTGAACTAGGTATGATGATACCGACGATCGAATCTCGGGCAAGTAACATACCGATGACAAAGGGAACAACGTATGTTGTTATGCGGTTTGACCGATAAAGATCTTCGTAGAATATGTAGGAGCCAATATGAGCATCCAGGTTCTGCTATTGGTTATTGACCGGAGATGTGTCTCGGTCATGTCTACATAGTTCTCGAACCCGTAGGGTCCGCACGCTTAACGTTCGATGACGATTTGTATTATGAGTTATGTGATTTTGATGACCAAAATTTGTTCGGAGTCCCGGATGAGATCGCGGACATGATGAGGAGTCTCGAAATGGTCGAGAGGTAAAGATTCATATATTGGAAGGCTATATTCGGACGTCGGAAAGGTTCCGAGTGATTCGGGTATTTTTCGGAGTACCGGGGAGTTACGGGAATTCACCGGGAGAAGTAATGGGCCTTATTGGGCCATACGGGAAAAGGAGAGGCAGGCCCCCCTTGCCCAAACCGAATTAGACTAGGGGAGGGCGCGCAGCCCCCTCTTTCCTTTGCCTCTCCCTCTCCCTCCTTTATATACGGAGGCAAGGGGCACCCCAAAGACACAACAGTTGTTCCTTAGCCGTGTGCGGTGCCCCCTCCATAGTTCAACACCTCGGTCATATTGTCGTAGTGCTTAGGCGAAGCCCTGTGCCGGTAACATCATCATCACCGTCGTCACAACGTCGTGCTGACGGAACTCTCCCTCGACCCTCTACTGGATCAAGAGCTCGAGGGATGTCATCGTGCTGAACGTGTGCTGAACACGGAGGTGCCGTACGTTCGGTACTTGGATCGGTCGGATCGTGAAGACGTTCGACTACATCATCCGCGTTACTAAACGATTCCGCTTTCGATCTACGAGGGTGCGTAGATACACTCTCCCCTCTCGTTGCTATGCATCACCATGATGGATCTTGCGTGATCGTAGGAATTTTTTTTTTGAAATACTACGTTCCCTAATAGTGGCATCCGAGCCAGGTCTATGCGTAGATGTTATATGCACGAGTAGAACACAAAGGGTTTGTGGGCGATAATAGTCATACTGCTTACCACCAACGTCTTACTTTGATTCCGCGGTATTGTTGGATGAAGCGGCCCGGACCGACATTACACGTACGCTTACGTGAGACTGGTTCTACCGACGTGCTTCGCACAAAGGTGGCTGGCGGGTGTCTGTTTCTCCAACTTTAGTTGAATCGAGTTTGACTACGGCCGGTCCTTGTTGAAGGTTAAAACAGCACACTTGACGAAAAATCGTTGTGGTTTTGACGCGTAGGTAAGAACGGTTCTTGCTAGAAAACCGTAGCAGCCACGTAAAACTTGCAACAACAAAGTAGAGGACGTCTAACTTGTTTTTGCAGGGTATGCCGTGATGTGATATGGTCAAGACATGATGAGATATAAGTTGTTGTATGAGATGATCATGTTTTGTATTATATTATGACAACCGGCAGGAGCCTAATGGTTGTCTCTTTATTGTATGAGATGCAAGCACGATGTATATGCTTTACTTTATCGCTAAACGTTAGCAATAGTCGTAGAAGCAATAGTTGGTGAGACGACTACACGACGACAAGTTGATGGAGATCAAGATGATGAAGAACATGGTGTCGTAACGGTGACGATGGAAATCATGACGGTGCTTTAGAGATGGAGATCAAAGGCACAAGACGATGATGGCCATATCATGTCACATATTTTGATTGCATGTGATGTTTATCCTTTATGCATCTTATTTTGCTTAGTACGGCGGTAGCATTATAAGATGAATCCCTCACTGAATTTCAAGGTATAAGTGTTCTCCCTGAGTATGCACCGTTGCTACAGTTCGTCGTGCCGAGACACCACGTGATGATCGGGTGTGATAAGCTCTACGTTCACATACAACGGGTGCAAGCCAGTTTTGCATGCGCAGAATACTCGGGTTAAACTTGACGAGCCTAGCATATGAAGATATGGCCTCGGAACACTGAGACCGAAAGGTCGAGCGTGAATCATATAGTAGATATGATCAACATAGTGATGTTCACCATTGAAAGCTACTCCATCTCACGTGATGATCGGACATGGTTTAGTTGATATGGGTCACGTGATCATTTAGATGACTAGAGGGATGTCTATCTAAGTGGGAGTTCTTAAGTAATATGATTAATTGAACTTTAATTTATCATGAACTTAGTACCTGATAGTATTTTGCATATCTATGTTGTTGTAGATCAATGGCCCGTGCTACCGTTCCCTTGAATTTTAATGCGTTCCTAGAGAAAGCTAAGTTGAAAGATGATGGTAGCAACTACACGGACTGGGTCCGTAACTTGAGGATTATCCTCATTGCTGCACAGAAGAATTACGTCCTAGATGCACCGCTAGGTAACCCACCCGCGCCCGCTAATCTAGACGTTGTGAACGCCTGGCAAACGCGGATTGATGACTACTCGATAGTTCAGTGTGCCATGCTTTACGGCTTAGAATCGGGACTTCAAAGACGTTTTGAACGTCATGGAGCATATGAGATGTTCCAGGAGTTGAAGTTAATATTTCAAGCAAATGCCCGAGTTGAGAGATATGAAGTCTCCAACAAGTTCTATAGATGCAAGATGGAGGAGAATAGTTCTGTCAGTGAACACATACTCAGAATGTCTGGGTACCACAATCACTTGACACAGCTGGGAGTTAATCTTCCTGATGATGCTGTCATTGACAGAGTTCTTCAATCACTGCCACCAAGCTATAAAGGCTTCGTGATGAACTATAATATGCAAGGAATGAACAAAACAATTTCCGAGCTCTTCACGATGCTAAAGGCTGCGGCGGTAGAAATCAAAAAGGAGCATCAAGTGTTGATGGTTAACAAGACCACTAGTTTCAAGAAAAAGGGCAATGGGAAGAAGGGGAATTCCAAGAAGAACGGCAAGCAAGTTGCTGCTCAAGGGAAGAAACCCAAGTCTGGACCTAAGCCTGAAACTGAGTGTTTCTACTGCAAAGGGACTAGTCACTGGAAGCGGAACTGCCCCAAGTATTTGGCGGAGAAGAAGGATGGCAAAGTGAAAGGTATATGTGATATACATGTTATTGATGTGTACCTTACTAATGCTCGTAGTAGCACCTGGGTATTTGATACTGGTTCTGTTGCTCATATTTGCAACTCGAAACAGGGGCTACGGATCAAGCGAAGATTGGTTAAGGACGAGGTGACGATGCGCGTGGGAAATGGTTCCAAAGTCGATGTGATCGCAGTCGGCACGCTACCTCTACATCTACCGTCGGGATTAGTTTTAGACCTAAATAATTGTTATTTGGTGCCAGCGTTGAGCATGAACATTGTATCTGGATCTTGTTTAATGCGAGACGGTTATTCATTTAAATCAGAGAATAATGGTTGTTCAATTTATATGAGTAATATCTTTTATGGTCATGCACCCTTGATGAGTGGTCTATTTTTGTTGAATCTCGATAGTAGTGATACACATGTTCATAGTATTGAAGCCAAAAGATGCAAAGTTAATAATGATAGTGCAACTTATTTGTGGCACTGCCGTTTAGGTCATATTGGTGTAAAGCGCATGAAGAAACTCCATGCTGATGGGCTTTTGGAATCACTTGATTATGAATCACTTGATACTTGCGAACCATGCCTCATGGGCAAGATGACTAAAACTCCGTTCTCCGGAACAATGGAGCGAGCAACAGACTTGTTGGAAATAATACATACTGATGTATGCGGTCCGATGAGTGTTGAGGCTCGCGGCGGGTATCGTTATTTTCTGACCTTCACAGATGATTTGAGCAGATATGGGTATATCTACTTGATGAAACATAAGTCTGAAACATTTGAAAAGTTCAAAGAATTTCAGAGTGAAGTGGAAAATCATCGTAACAAGAAAATAAAGTTTCTATGATCTGATCGTGGAGGAGAATATTTGAGTTATGAGTTTGGTCTTCATTTGAAACAATGTGGAATAGTTTCGCAACTCACGCCACCTGGAACACCATAGCGTAATGGTGTGTCCGAACGTCGTAACCGTACTTTATTGGATATGGTGCGATCTATCACTACAAGAGATTGGGCCTACTATGACAAGCCAAAGCATGTCATGGAATAGCCAAAAACGTCACAAAATACACCTTCATGACGTTTTATTGGCGTCACGAGCATCGTCACGGAATCCCCGTCACAGATTACTCATAGTGACGGCGCGCGCACTAAACGTCACTGAAAATAGGACCTTCGGTGACGTTCTCTAGAACGTCGTAGACATGGTATTTTCTGTGACGGTCAATAAATGTCACATGTTAGATGAAAATATGCCATAGTCAACGATATTCAGTGACAGAGCAACGTCACTGACTTGATGCCATGTCAGCATAGGTCATTGATTAATGACATCATGATGAAATATTTAATTTATTTCAAAATAAAATTACAATGAATTATCAAATCCAATATATTCCAAATGCTTATCACAGTAAGTATTTAATTCTCCCCTAAAAGTAGGTCTTTAATTCACATTAATTCCCATTATATAAGTAAGTTAGAGCCAAATCACATTATAGATTAAAATAAAAGACAAATTATATTATGAATTCAATCATCTCAACCAAATCATCCTCTAGATAGAAATGAGAATAAAAAATAACACAAATTCAAAAGTTTGGCACTCACGAGAATAGACAAGTTGCAAAGAACTATTTAGATAACTGAAGACCACAAAAGTGTTGTCTCGATGGTCTTCATACACAAGTTTGGACTGGGACTACTAAGTTGCTTCGTCCCTTGAGAGAAAATCAATCCGTTTATCCATTTCATGTTGCTTCTTTTCCCGACTTCACTCTTTTCTTGTTGGCTCTTCTTCACATATTCAATTCTTTTTGTTTCTTCCTCTCCATCTCTTAAGTGCTCTCTCTTGTGCTTCAAGTCTCACGATTAACTCCTCCTGATGCCTATAAATTAACAAAACACAAAAAATTGCATCTTCATTAGACGAAAACAAACAAGACAACAAGGTACAAGAGTACCACTAAGAAGCTCACAATCTACCAATTTATGAATGTGAAATAAAAAAGTACATTATGAAATAAACCAAGGAATCAGTTATAAGGGCTAAAAAAACCTACAATATGTGCGTCCCTTAGCTTAGCATACACCTCACCATGTGTTTACCTTCCGTTAAAAATGCCCTCCTTTCTCTCTCACTCTACGGAACTAGTAGCATGATTCTGAAGTTGCAAAATACGGCACAGAATGAAACTGAATGAATTGCCAAAATACCTACCAGCCTATGGTATCAACACCAACTAAATGAATTCTCCTTAAATTTGTTTGGAACTGGACCTTAACAATGCGACCATTTTACATGTGCATATGTACTTTCCTACAGCACGCATGATTGTAATAAAGTATCTAACTTAGAATGAAAATACAAGTTGCAGTAGTATTGTAATTTCTCAAAGTGATGATACTAAAACTGATGTGTTGCACCTGCACAAACTGTTGGAATATGTGGCAAGCATCTATGCACATAAAAGTGCCCCCAAATCACAGAAGGTGCTGATCTATAAAACACAAAATTCTAACAGTATGAATTGAGTGTTCATTAACTTAGTAAGCTATTAGTTCATCAATTTCACAGCACGTAGTTCACCTAGTTCATCCGTAGATCAAAACTTCAGAAGTTCACTGGATATCCTACAAAAAAAGGGGAAATAGACAGAGAAAAGGGGATCTCCTCACGGTGCTTGTTGTCTAGGTGGCCGGCGACCGCCCTGCATCCGTCCACCATGCGCGGGTGGATCCCCTGGATGGCGGATCTGACGGTGAGGCAGGCAAGGGGTTGGCCGTGGAGGATGGTCGTCCTCGTGGAGGTGGTGGCCGATCCATTGGCTGTGGAGGTTGGCCTTGCTGATTGTGGTGGCTGAAGACGACGAGCAGATGTCGGGAGGCGCGAGGAGCACGGGAAGGTGGTGACGCAGTCGTCAATGAGCTGGAGGGCTCGGTCGTGTTCGGGAGCGCAGCGTCGGGGAGGAAACGCGGCACCGGCAGCGGAGATCACGCCATGGAGGCGCAAGAGGTCCAGAAGAGCAAGTGCATGGAGTTCTGCAGGCGGGTCATCCTCAGATCGAATCGGCTCGTGCAGGGGCTCCTCATCCCGGGCGGCCGGGGCTGACTGCCTGTGGCGTCAGCGGCTCCTCTGCCACCATCGGTGCTGCAGGGGCTTACTCCTTGGTATCGATGGCGGCGGCGGCGGTGGCGGTGGTTGTTGAGTCGATGGTGGGAGCTGCGGGAGGGGAGCGGCGGAGGGGATGTGAAGATTGGATCGGATTGAGAGAGGAAGAAGACTGCGCGATATGGGATAATGTTTTTTTTTCAAGGATAGATATGGGATAACGGTGATTAGGGTTGGCCGGTGGGTGGTTAAATGGGCTTCGCTCCAAAAAAAATTGCGCGCCTCGCCTAAGCAACTTCAATTTTCATTTTCTGCGCGTCGGAGGGCAAATCGATTCCACCTTAAACTAGTGGGTTTGACAAGCTTACGTCAAAAATAGTGGGGTTTAATAAAAAAATAGTGGGTTTGACATGTACCATGTGTTTTTTTCGGGATACACGTACCATTTTTTTTAGGGATACATGTACCATGTATATGTGTCATCTGACAAAAAAAGTAAAAAAAGCACGTGCCATGTCTGTGCATAGTTTGATCAAAAAATTATCAAATATTTGAAAAAAAAATTGCCCTCTACATGTGGGTTAGACATAAATACGAATGTATGTCATGCAAAAATGGAAAAAAAATACCAACAAATCACAATGATCACCAAAAATTGTGAACTTGTGTACGTTAGTGAAGACCATGGTAGGTTGCAGGTTTAAAGTCTTCCTACCGATCTAATTCCAATCCAATCTCTTATTTTCTTTTGACAGAACGAAACAACTACAACACTATAGTACCATATCCATCAGCTCACGAACTACGCCAATAAGCACTTTTATTTTAGATTGAACAAAATAATTGCATTGCTCAATAACTAATGAAGATACTATGGCAGGTCCAACTACCAACATTGACCCATTGGTCCCATAAAAATACACTAACGCATGGGTCCTACTGCCCAATAACCCATGAAGCAGCTACGACAGGTCGCACTGCTAGTAGGTACATGATGAGAAAATGAGCATCACCCATTTGTAACAAATCGGTGTCAGTAGTAGGTTCATCGCAGAAATTACCAAAACGTCACAGAAATTGGTAGCCAGTTGGGGCTCGGCCCAGGTGATTCGGTGACACTAATCGTCTCTGATTTACGGTAATCAATGACACGACATCCAAAACATCACACATTAGATATTTCGATGACGTTGTCAACCACCGTCATGAGGATTTTTGTCATAGTATCTCAAATTTCTTGTAGTGTATGATGTCTCTTACCGATTTACCGCTATCGTTTTGGGGTTATGCTTTAGAGACGGCTGCATTCACGTTAAATAGGGCACCATCTTAATCCGTTGAGAAGACACCATATGAACTATGGTTTAGTAAGAAACCTAAGCTGTCATTTCTTAAAGTTTGGGGCTGCGATGCTTATGTGAAAAAGCTTCAACCTGATAAGCTCGAACCCAAATCGGAGAAATGTGTCTTCATAGGATACCCAAAGGAGACTGTTGGGTATACCTTCTATCACAGATCCGAAGGCAAGATATTCGTTGCTAAGAATGGATCCTTTCTAGAGAAGGAGTTTCTCTCGAAAGAAGTGAGTGGGAGGAAAGTAGAACTTGATGAGGTAATAGTACCTTCTCCAGAATTGGAAAGTAGTTCATCACAGAAATCAATTCCAGTGATTCCTACACCAATTAGTGAGGAGGCTAATGATGATGATCATGAAACTTCAGATCAAGTTACTACTGAACTTCGCAGGTCTTCCAGAGTACGATCCGCACCAGAGTGGTTTGGTAATCCTGTTCTGGAGGTCATGTTACTTGACCATGACGAACCTACGAACTATGAGGAAGCGATGATGAGCCCAGATTCCGCAAAATGGCTGGAGGCCATGAAATCTGAGATGGGATCCATGTATGAGAACAAAGTGTGGACTTTGGTTGACTTGCCCGATGATCGGCAAGCCATAGAGAATAAATGGATTTTTAAGAAGAAGACTGATGCTGACAGTAATGTTACTGTCTTCAAAGCTCGACTTGTTGCAAAAGGTTTTCGACAAGTTCAAGGAGTTGACTACGATGAGACTTTCTCACCCGTAGCGATGCTTAAGTCGGTCCGAATCATGTTAGCAATTGCCGCATTTTATGATTATGAAATTTGGTAAATGGATGTCAAAACTGCATTCCTTAATGGATATCTTAAAGAAGAGTTGTATATGATGCAACCAGAAGGTTTTGTCGATCCAAAGGGTGCTAACAAAGTATGCAAGCTCCAGCGATCCATTTATGTACTGGTGCAAGCATCTCGGAGTTGGAATATACGATTTGATGAGGTGATCAAAGCGTATGGTTTTATACAGACTTTTGGAGAAGCCTGTATTTACAAGAAAGTGAGTGGGAGCTCTGTAGCATTTCTGGTATTATATGTGGATGACATTTTGTTGATTGGAAATGATACAGAATTTCTAGATAGCATAAAAGGATACTTGAATAAGAATTTTTCAATGAAAGACCTCGGTGAAGCTGCTTATATATTGGGCATCAAGATCTATAGAGATAGATCAAGACGCTTAATTGGACTTTCACAAAGCACATACCTTGATAAAATTTTGAAGAAGTTCAAAATGGATCAGTCAAAGAAAGGGTTCTTGCCTGTGTTACAAGGTGTGAAGTTGAGTAAGACTCAATGCCCGACCACTGCAGAAGATAGAGAGAAAATGAAATTCATTCCCTATGCTTCAGCCATAGGTTCTATCATGTATGCAATGCTGTGTACCAGACCTGATGTATGCCTTGCTATAAGTTTAGCAGGGAGGTACCAAAGTAATCCAGGAGTGGATCACTGGACAACGGTCAAGAACATCCTGAAATACCTGAAAAGGACTAAGGATATGTTTCTCATTTATGGAGGTGACAAAGAGCTTGTCGTAAAGGGTTACGTCGATGCAAGCTTTGACACTGATCCGGATGACTCTAAGTCACAAACCGGATATGTATTTATATTGAATGGTGGAGCTGTAAGTTGGTGCAGTTCCAAACAAAGCGTCGTGGCGGGATCTACGTGTGAAGCGGAATACATAGCTGCTTCGGAAGCAGCAAATGAAGGAGTCTGGATGAAGGAGTTCATATCCGATCTAGGTGCTATACCTAGTGCATCGGAACCAATGAAAATATTTTGTGACAATACTGGAGCAATTGCCTTGGCTAAGGAATCCAGATTTCACAAGAGAACCAAGCACATCAAGAGACGCTTCAATTCCATCCGTGATCAAGTCAAGGAGGGAGACATAGAAATTTGCAAAATACCTACGGATCTGAATGTTGCAGACCCGTTGACTAAGCCTCTGCCACGAGCAAAACATGATCCGCACCAAGACACCATGGGTGTTAGAATCATTACTATGTAATCCAGATTATTGACTCTAGTGCAAGTGGGAGACTGAAGGAAATATGCCCTAGAGGCAATAATAAAGTTGTTATTTATATTTCCTTATATCATGATAAATACTTATTATTCATGCTAGAATTGTATTAACCGGAAACTTAGTACATGTGTGAATACATAAGACAATCAGAGTGTCCCTAGAATGCCTCTACTTGACTAGCTCGTTAATCAAAGATGGTTAAGTTTCCTGACCATGGACAAGTGTTGTCATTTGATGAACGGGATCACATCATTAGAGAATGATGTGATGGACAAGACCCATCCGTTAGCTTAGCATAATGATCGTTTAGTTTTATTGCTACTGCTTTCTTCATGACTTATACATATTCCTCTGACTATGAAGATTATGCAACTCCCGAATACCGGAGGAACACTTAGTGTGCTATCAAACGTCACAACGTAACTGGGTGATTATAAAGATGCTCTACAGGTGTCTCCGAAGGTGTTTGTTGAGTTGGCATAGATCGAGAGTAGGATTTGTCACTCGAATGTCGGAGAGGTATCTCTGGGCCCTCTCTGTAATGTACATCACTATAAGCCTTGCAAGCAATGTGACTAATGAGTTAGTTGCGGGATGATACATTACGGAACGAGTAAAGAGACTTGCCGGTAACGAGATTGAACTAGGTATGATGATACCGACGATCGAATCTCGGGCAAGTAACATACCGATGACAAAGGGAACAACGTATGTTGTTATGCGGTTTGACCGATAAAGATCTTCGTAGAATATGTAGGAGCCAATATGAGCATCCAGGTTCCACTATTGGTTATTGACCAGAGATGTGTCTCGGTCATGTCTACATAGTTCTCGAACCCGTAGGGTCCGCACGCTTAACGTTCGATGACGATTTGTATTATGAGTTATGTGATTTTGATGACCGAAGTTTGTTCGGAGTCCCGGATGAGATCGCGGACATGACGAGGAGTCTCGAAATGGTCAAGAGGTAAAGATTCATATATTGGAAGGCTATATTCGGACGTCGGAAAGGTTCCGAGTGATTCGGGTATTTTTCGGAGTACCGGGGAGTTACGGGAATTCACCGGGAGAAGTAATGGGCCTTATTGGGCCATACGGGAAAAGGAGAGGCAGGCCCCCCTTGCCCAAACCGAATTGGACTAGGGGAGGGGGCGCAACCCCCTCTTTCCTTTGCCTCTCCCTCTCCCTCCTTTATATACGGAGGCAAGGGGCACCCCAAAGACACAACAGTTGTTCCTTAGCCGTGTGCGGTGCCCCCCTCCACAGTTCAACACCTCGGTCATATTGTCGTAGTGCTTAGACGAAGCCCTGCGCCGGTAACATCATCATCACCGTCGTCACGCCGTCGTGCTGACGGAACTCTCCCTCGACCCTCTACTGGATCAAGAGCTCGAGGGACGTCATCGTGCTGAACGTGTGCTGAACACGGAGGTGCCGTACGTTCGGTACTTGGATCGGTCGGATCGTGAAGACGTTTGACTACATCATCCGCGTTACTAAACGCTTCCGCTTTCGATCTACGAGGGTACGTAGATACACTCTCCCCTCTCGTTGCTATGCATCACCATGATGGATCTTGCGTGATCGTAGGATTTTTTTTTTGAAATACTACGTTTCCTAACAGTGGCATCCGAGCCAGGTCTATGCGTAGATGTTATATGCACGATTAGAACACAAAGGGTTTGTGGGCGATAATAGTCATACTGCTTACCACCAACGTCTTACTTTGATTCCGCGGTATTGTTGGATGAAGCGGCCCGGACCGACATTACACGTACGCTTACGTGAGACTGGTTCTACCGACGTGCTTCGCACAAAGGTGGCTGGCGGGTGTCTGTTTCTCCAACTTTAGTTAAATCGAGTTTGACTACGGCCGGTCCTTGTTGAAGGTTAAAACAGCACACTTGACGAAAAATCGTTGTGGTTTTGACGCGTTGGTAAGAACGGTTCTTGCTAGAAAACCGTAGCAGCCACGTAAAACTTGCAACAACAAAGTAGAGGACGTCTAACTTGTTTTTGCAGGGTATGCCGTGATGTGATATGGTCAAAACATGATGAGATATAAGTTGTTGTATGAGATGATCATGTTTTGTATTATATTATGACAACCGGCAGGAGCCTAATGGTTGTCTCTTTATTGTATGAGATGCAAGCACGATGTATATGCTTTACTTTATCGCTAAACGTTACCAATAGTCGTAGAAGCAATAGTTGGTGAGACGACTACACGATGACAAGTTGATGGAGATCAAGATGATGAAGATCATGGTGTCGTAACGGTGACGATGGAAATCATGACGGTGCTTTGGAGATGGAGATCAAAGGCACAAGACGATGATGGCCATATCATGTCACATATTTTGATTGCATGTGATGTTTATCCTTTATGCATCTTATTTTGCTTAGTACGGCGGTAGCATTATAAGATGAATCCCTCACTGAATTTCAAGGTATAAGTGTTCTCCCTGAGTATGCACCGTTGCTACAGTTCGTCGTGCCGAGACACCACGTGATGATCGGGTGTGATAAGCTCTACGTTCACATACAACGGGTGCAAGCCAGTTTTGCATGCGCAGAATACTCGGGTTAAACTTGACGAGCCTAGCATATGCAGATATGGCCTCGGAACACTGAGACCGAAAGGTCGAGCGTGAATCATATAGTAGATATGATCAACATAGTGATGTTCACCATTGAAAGCTACTCCATCTCACGTGATGATCGGACATGGTTTAGTTGATATGGGTCACGTGATCATTTAGATGACTAGAGGGATGTCTATCTAAGTGGGAGTTCTTAAGTAATATGATTAATTGAACTTTAATTTATCATGAACTTAGTACCTGATAGTATTTTGCATATCTATGTTGTTGTAGATCAATGGCCCGTGCTACCGTTCCCTTGAATTTTAATGCGTTCCTTGAGAAAGCTAAGTTGAAAGATGATGGTAGCAACTACACGGACTGGGTCCGTAACTTGAGGATTATCCTCATTGCTGCAGAGAAGAATTACGTCCTAGATGCACCGAGTGGCTTGTAGAATCCGAGTGACTTGAGTAATCCGAGTGAATAGCCATATTCATCCGAATGAGTCTTTGCCTAGGGGCTTTAATGACATTCTGGGACCACAGGTGGGCCCTAGATGTCAGGCCTGTGACCCTACCCATAGTAGGCATCCTCATCATGAGGTAAAATACAACCCAACAGCCCACATGATAAAAGGGCCGAATCTAACAGGGATGACGTCAGTCGACTGAGACTTCGCGTCGACTGAGACCTAGACAAACCCGTTTGTCGGCCTTGGCCATGTTATACGCTGATCTAATCGAATAGGTTCCAATGTGTTCCTGAGGCCAGTAATAAAGTCATCCACCTCTCGAACACTGATAGGAATTTGTAGCACTGCATTGGCTACCTCCTCCAAGAAAACACTTCGGACCACTCCTTCATCCCAAGCCGAGCGATCATCATTTAGTAGAAACTCTACAGTGATTTCCTCGGGTAATGGGACAAGAGTAGGAAATTAACCTAAAGGGGGGTCAGGGATCCAATTATGCTTGATGGGTATTAGTTTGGGATGGAGCTATGCCCACGAGTAAACATGGTACCCCATGAGAAGAAATCCATGGAATTGTCTGACCTCAACTCTCATTCCTCCTTTTAGCTAACCTCACATTCCCTCTAATCACCTAGAGGACTTTTAATCTCCTCACCCCTCCACTTCCATTTGCCATCTCTAATTTTCATGAAACGAGCACGCCGTGAAGATCTTAACTCACGCACCACATAGCCACAAGGAATTTTGTGTCATTGCCCACTATGAAATCACGACCATGTGCCATGGTCCATCCACCTCTCCGGACGAAGCCACCAAAGAAATTTGAAAATCTCATAGGGCTTCGCTGGGGCCTAACCACATATAACACTATTCAAGATGGTATTTTTGTGGTACAACTCATTTTTCCAATCAATGGTCTCTTTCACAAATTCACATAATGTGGCCAACGCATAGGATAACGAGTTTGACTGAGCTTGCGCACGAAATGCCGCTCTCACGCAAACCCTCTATCCATAAAGTGGCCGTACTACATGTTGTTTATGATGTCAAGCTACATCATGAAATTTGGGTTACCTTCACTAATACACTAGTGTTTAACTATATGTTACCTCATATATGCATCCACATAAAGCGTTGGCCTGGTTCCAACTCCTAGCACTGCCACTGTATCCATATTCGTTTGTTTGACCTTGGGTTCTCTTAGAGCAGCGTCGTGATGCTGAACCACGCTGAGTAGTAGTCTTGTCACCAAATCACGGAGATGCAAGTCCACCTTGGACATGCACTCCAGAATAGAGACACACATACATCACGTTCCATGTGGGCCATTGGACGTTGGGCCTGTGCAGATTCATACTTTGTGTGTGGTCGGCCGTGTTTGAAGCAGATCTCTTTGGTGTGATGATGGAGAAGGATATGCAGCGTATTACAGTATTTTCTTTGTGGATTTGCGACACAAACATATTCGGCAATTTTATTAAAACAAAATTTAGCAATCGCTTTACAATTCAGATTCAGTATCCTCGTTGTATTTCTTTTCTTCTCACAAACACACTAGGATTTCTCAATCCGAGTACAGTAACACCTCCGTGTGTGTATATATCTGCAATAACACGGCAATACCTGTAACATAAAGCTAGATCCTAATATACACGACAGATACAGAATCGGTCGTGATCTCTCGTTCTTTGGTCGCCATGGGCAACAAACCGTCTTCCTCGGTTAACCCTGGCCTGCCTCCGTCCGAGATGGCGTCAAGATGCCTCACAGAGAGCTTCACGGTGACCCATGATTTTGAGATTATGAACTACTCGCTGCTCATCGGCTTGGGCTTCGGAAAGTTCGTCAGCTCGAGCACATTCTGCATCGGTGGCTACAACTGGAATATCTGGCTCTATCCGGACGGAATCACCAAAGGCAAAGTTTCTTTGTAGCTCGTCCTACACGGTGCCCCTTATCTGCACCATTGCTATTTCATGGAGATCTGTGCCACCACTAGCATCGGCAGTGTTATTTACTGTAGTGCAGAGTAATTAGTCAGAGAGGCAGCAGGCTAGTCACGGCTGTGTCCTAGTCGACAGTAGCATAGGTCACTGTTCACTGATTGAGATAACACATCTTTCTCACTTCAGCAGGCCAAAAATATAATATACGTATGCCAAACTCATCGTCACATGCGGTCCACAACCGGTGATTTCTCTCCCTCCATGCCATGTCTTTTCTTACTCAGATTCAGCATGCATGCAGCGCTCTCTCTCACTCACACACACACTGTCACAGCCTCTCCCACTTGCAGACTAAATAACCTTTCTTTTATCAGTTCATGTGAGAGAGAGGAGAGACGGCAGGAGAGAGAGAAGCTGTGAGAAAGAAAAGAATTGTTTCCATGAGAGAGAGCGACGACATTCTTGGGAGGAGAGACCTTTCCAATTATACGGAAATTTTACCATTGTTTATATATTCTACTATATTGCCAAAAAAACTATTCACACTAAATCTGAATTCTTAGTTAATATAGTACTGATGCAACAGTTGAAGTATTTCCATTTAATTAACAAGAACAGTAAAATTTGTTTACTAGTATCGCTGGCTTCCCACGCTTTTCAATGAGGTGCTCAAGGCAGTGATCCGTTGCATGGTCTGCACACCATCGTGGGGCCCAGAGGCTGTCAATCCGTATGCATGTGAGAGAGACGACGTGAAGTGAGAGGCTACGTCAGAGGTTGCATGTGAGAGAGAGCGACGGCATGAGATGAGATGCTGCATACGAGAGAGACGGGCCAGGGACAGATGTCATTTCACATCGTGAACAGCAGCCTGCTTGTGTATTAAGCGTTGATCGCCCAGGCAGAGCTGCAAAATTTCGAAAATTTTGCACATATCTCGATGCAAACAGTCCATTCTGAACGGTCCTGATATGGGGTACCAGGTAGCTCGGCCTACAGAAAACCGTTCTCATCACGAAAGATTATGCCGGCAACGCGTCAGTATATTTATAGTATCTCTGTTCACCGGATTCAGAGGATGTGAGGACAAAGTTCACATTAAGCGTTCCGGAGAAAGACGGCCAGGTAGTACTAAAAGGAACCAACGCTCTAGACCACATCTTTTCTCACGCTAGTGACGGTTTCGGCTACAGAAAATTCATCGAGAATTCATATCTGAAATCAGTGCCGGACCTCTACTATGGCTCCTCACCATCATAAAAGAATCTCGCACGGAGATCAAGAGGAGTTTTGTTATAGCTCCACCGTCGAATCTGCAAGAACATCTCCAGCACATGCATGGGGATGGAGATGGTGCAGATGTGACATTCAGTGTTCGCGGCCAATTGTTCAATGCCCACATATGTTTGTTGGCTGCACAATCTCCGGTTTTCGAGGCGGAGCTCTTTGGTCCGATGAAAGAAAACTCAACTCGGTGCGTCAAGATTGATGACATCGAGCCACAATTCTTTGAGGCGCTTCTTCTTTACCTAGTAGTAACTAGTAAGCTTGCACGTGCAACGCACGTTTCGACTAATATTACAAGTTGCTGTGAGAATTAATATGTATAGAAAAGATACTATGATGGTACTAAATTTTTAGAAATCAACGATAATTTAAATGAGTTTTAAGATATGCTACAGTTTAGCCCGTACACTATAGTGAAGACACAACTAATTATCCTACTATTTCTTATGTGCTTACGCAATTCTCAACGTGGCAAAAGATTACAAGGTGCAATGCATGTCTAGACTTTTATAAATTATATTTGTAGGTGCAAGGAAATTTCTAGAAATAACCGGAAGTTTAACCAACATCAGTACACTACATAAAAGCTACAAGCACTAGTAGAAAAAGGGCCTTTAGTCCCGGTTCTAGAGGGCCTTTAGTCCCGGTTCTGGAACCGGGACTAAAGGGTCGGGACTAAAGCCCAAAACCTTTAGTCCCGGTTCACTTACGAACCGGGACCAAAGGGGCTCCACGTGGCCGCTGCGGGTAGCCCAGGCAGGAGGACCTTTAGTCCCGGTTGGTAACACCAACCGGGACCAAAAGGCATCCACGTGGCCGCAGCGGGGAGCCCAGGCAGGAGGACCTTTAGTCCCGGTTGGTCACACCAACCGGGACCACAGGTCATCCACGCGTCAGCATCTGGCAGCAGCTGGGGTTTTTTTTTTTGAAGGGGGGGGGGGGGGGGGTTGGGGGGTTTTGGAGGGTTAATTTAGGGGTTTCATATTGTGTTAGCTAGCTAATAGGGAGAAGTGTCCTCTCTTTCTCCGTGCTCGGTCGACGGTAGCTACTATACATATAGAGATAACTCGATGCTAGCTAATAAGAAAATGAAGGAAACCATTAATTACACAAGATCGTCATGCTGAACATATATAGAGAGAAGTGACATCTCTTTCTCCGTGCTTGGTCGAACAACAAGTTTTCGTATATCTATCCGACGGTACTACATATATACAATATAACATCTTTTACAATCCCTAACATCATCTACCTAAGATCCAATCACAAATCCGCATGGTATTCCCCGTCTTTAGGTATGACGTGGTCAAGAAAGAATCCCGCCAATTCCTCTTGAATTGCTCGTATGCGATCATGTGGTAGGAGTTCATCCCGCATCTGCCAGATCTAATTTAAAGAAGGGGGTCAATACATGCATATATATAAATAAAACTCAACACAATTGATGGTAATATATAAAATAAAATTGTGAATATTATTTACGTACTTCAAATTGTTTGTCAGAGAAGCCCCGCTCAGAGGTCGAGTGGCGAATGAACTCGCATACGTAGTATGCACATAAAACAGTCCCTTCTTTCTGGTACAAGCACTTTATGAGAATAGAGTTCAATCAAACTGATAAGCAAGCATGGTAATGATATATTGATGAAAAATTTGAATCAATTAGAGATGCGCGGAACTAGCTAGTACTACTTACTTTGGGGTGCGTAAATCGCAACTCTTTGTTTAGACCGGGAACCTTTCAGGTGAACTTCTTCCAAACCCTGCCAGGCAAAGAAAATGATTACTTGATATCAGGAAATTAACGAAAGTTGCATGCCGATATGGTCCCGGTATTGACTGAACTTACTTCTTGAGCATTGCAGTCATGTCCGCATAATTCTCGGGATCTTTACGTCTCGAGTCTAAGACAGTTACTAATGCCCCGTCAAGCTTAATGGATAGCAGAATAAAGTGGTAACTGCGCACGCATATATAACTCATCAATTACATTACTTAACCTTGAGTAAGCGAAACCGAGTATACAGAGAAGGAGGCGGAGTGCCCTGATCACTCGTCGGAGGAGGAGGAGGAGGAGGAGGAGGAGGCGGAGGCGTCCAGTTTGGAAGCTTGATGTACTCCTTCTGCCATAGACATGTACTCCTCAGAGCATGAACCAGCTGATTCTCCCCTTCACCTGTAGAGTGGTAAAGCTCGAGCTCCTCAAATCCCTCCATTACTTCATCCACCATCACAACAGCATAGCCATGTGGAATCGGAAGGCAGTGAAAAGTTCCGTTGGGTTGAGGAGGTGCAACAGAGCCGAGAGCCGCCTTGAAAGTGAGGTTATGGCATTTCGTCATAAGCTCGGAATTTTGAGCCTCCGTGATAGTATCCACGGGGTAGATAGGCTCCGTGAAGTCAGTCTGAACGGGCTCCGTGGAAGCCACGCTGCTTCTCCGCTGAGATGGCGGGGTAGCTTCTGGGGTAGCTTCGTGCCGCTGAGATAGTTGGCCGGCAGCTCGCTGGCTCTCAGCTTCCTCTAGCTTTTGTAGTCTTGCACTCATCTTCTGCATGTCGCTCAGCTCCGCTTTCCTCTTTCTCTCCCGGCTTCTGTAACCGCCTGCGTCGGGAAACCCAAACTTCCACGGAACGGAGCCTGGTGTGCCTCGTGTTCGTCCAGGGTGCTCAGCATTCCCTAGGGCCTCAGTCAGCTCGTCCTTCTCTCTGTCGGGAATGAACGTCCCTTCCTGCACTGCGGTGATATACTTCTGAAGCTTCGTGACGGGTATTGCAAGTTGCTCGTCCGTCCAACGGCACTTCCCTGTTTCAGGGTCCAAAGTTCCCCCAACCCCGAAGAACCTAGTCCTTGAACGGTCTGGCCAGTTCAATGTCTCTGGTTCGACCCCTTTAGCAATCAGGTCATTCTCAGCTTTGTCCCACAACGGCCAGGCTTTGCGGTAGCCACCTGACCCCGTGTGATGGTGATACTGCTTCTTTGCAGCGTTGTTCTTGTTTGTCTCTGACATTTTCTTACTCTTGTCTGATGTCTTGTAGGCCACAAATGCGGGCCAGTGATCTCTTATCTTCTCAAATCGGCCGATGAATTCTGGAGTCTCACCTTTGTCGACAAACTTTGATTTCAACTCCTTCTTCCACCTCCTGAATAGATCTGCCATCTTCTTAAGAGCACACGCCTTGACCAGTGGCTCTATAACTGGCTTATTCGGATCCTCCTCTGGCGGTAGGGTGAAATTTGCCTTCAGTAAGGTCCAAAGATCATCTTTCTGTCTATCGGTGACATAATAACCTTCAGGGGCGTCGTCCTTAGGCTTATTCCATTGCTTGATGCTGATCGGGATGTTGTCCCTAACAATAGCTCCGCATTGAGCAGAAAATGCGTCCTTGGTCCGCTTGGGTTCAATCGGTAGGCCATCGTCCGCGAGTGATGTGATCGTGAACCTTCACATGTAACTGCAATGATATAGTTGTGGAGAGAAAGTCTTCACTTTTTCTTCGCTTGTGTCCTTTGCTTATTGCGCCGTAACCATGGATAATCTTCATCGTTTAACAGGGTGCTTGGGTCAGCCTTGACTTTGAAGGGAGGAATTTCATGAAACTTTTCATAATCTTCAGACATGTCTGTCTTGCCCTCCAATCCCACGATGTCTCTTTTTCCTGAAAGAACTATGTGGTGCTTTGGCTCATCGTATGATGTATTCGCTTCCTTATCTTTTCTTTTTCTCGGTTTGGTAGACATGTCCTTCACATAGAAAACCTGCGCCACATCATTGGCTAGGACGAATGGTTCGTCTGTGTACCCAAGATTGTTCAGATCCACTGTTGTCATTCCGTACTGTGGGTCTACCTGTACCCCGCCTCCTGACAGATTGACCCATTTGCACTGAAACAAAGGGACCTTGAAATCATGTCCATAGTCAAGTTCCCATATGTCCACTATGTAACCATAATATGTGTCCTTTCCCCTCTTGGTTGCTGCATCAAAGCGGACACCGCTGTTTTGGTTGGTGCTCTTTTGATCTTGGGCGATCGTGTAAAATGTATTCCCATTTATCTCGTACCCTTTGTAAGTCAATACAGTCGAAGATGGTCCCCTGGCCAACGAGTACAGCTCATCAGAAACAGTGTTGTCACCCATGAGACGTGTTTGCAACCAACTGCCGAAAGTCCTGATGTGTTCATATGTAATCCAGTCGTCACACTGCTCCGGGTGTTTGGAGCGCAAAATATTCTTGTGTTCATCGACATACGGGGTCACCAAGGTAGAATTCTGTAGAACTGTGTAGTGTGCTTGAGACCAAGAATGCCCGTCCCTACATATTATTGAGTCCGCTCCTAGCATGCCTTTTCCAGTCAGTCTCCCCTCATACCGCGATTGAGGGAGACCAATCTTCTTAAGGTCAGGAATGAAGTCAACACAAAACCCAATGACATCCTCTGTTTGATGGCCCATGGAGATGCTTGCTTCTGGCCTAGCGCGGTTACGAACATATTTCTTTAAGACTCCCATGAACCTCTCAAAGGGGAACATATTGTGTAGAAATACAGGGCCCAAAACGACAATCTCGTCGACTAGATGAACTAGGACGTGCGTCATGATATTGAAGAAGGATGGTGGGAACACCAGCTCGAAACTAACAAGACATTGCACCAAATCACTCCTTAACCTTGGCAGGATTTCTGGATCAATCACCTTCTAAGAGATTGCATTGAGGAATGCACATAGCTTCACAATGGCTAATCGAACGTTTTCCGGTAGAAGCCCTCTCAATGCAATCGGAAGCAGTTGCGTCATAATCACGTGGCAGTCATGAGACTTTAGGTTCTGGAACTTTTTCTCTGCCATATTTATTATTCCCTTTATATTCGACGAGAAGCCAGACGGGACCTTCATACTGAGCAGGCATTCAAAGAAGATTTCCTTCTCTTCTTTGGTAAGAGCGTAGCTGGCAGGACCTTCATACTGCTTTGGATGCATGCCGTCTTTTTCATGCACACGTTGCTGTTCCTCCCGTGCCTCCGGTGTATCTTTTGTCTTCCCATACACTCCCAAGAAGCCTAGCATGTTCACGCAAAGATTCTTCGTCACGTGCATCACGTCGATTGCAGAGCGGACCTCTAGGTCTTTCCAATAGGGTAGGTCCCAAAATATAGATTTCTTCTTCCACATGGGTGCGCGTCCCACATCGTCAGTCGGAACAGATAGTCCGCCAGGACCCTTTCCAAAGATTACTTGTAAATCATTGACCATATCAAGTATGTGATCACTAGTACGGAGGGCGGGCTTCTTCCGGTGATCTGCCTCACCTTTGAAATGCTTTCCTTTCTTTCGACATTGATGGTTGGTCGGAAGAAATCGACGATGCCCCAGGTACACATTCTTCCTGCATTTGTCCAAATATATACTGTCGGTGTCATCTAAACAGTGTGTGCATGCGTGGTATCCCTTGTTTGTCTGTCCTGAAAGGTTACTGAGAGCAGGCCAATCGTTGATGGTTACAAACAGCAACGCATGTAGGTCAAATTCCTCCTGTTTGTGCTCATCCCACACACGTACACCTTCTCCATTCCACAACTGTAAAAGTTCTTCAACTAATGGCCTTAGGTACACATCAATGTCATTGCCGGGTTGCTTAGGGCCTTGGATGAGCACTGGCATCATAATGAACTTCCGCTTCATGCACAACCAAGGAGGAAGGTTATAGATACATAGAGTCACGGGCCAGGTGCTATGATTGCTGCTCTGCTTCCCAAAAGGATTAATGCCATCTGCACTTAAACTAAACCATACGTTCCTTGCGTCACCTGCAAAGTCCCCCCACCTTCTCTCGACTTTTCTCCACTGTGACCCGTCAGCGGGTGCTCTCAACTTCCCGTCTTTCTTACGGTCTTCTTTGTGCCATCGCATCAACTTGGCATGCTCTTTGTTTCTGAACAGATGTTTCAGCCATGGTATTATAGGAGCATACCACATCACCTTGGCAGGAACCCTCTTCCTGGGGCGCTCGCCCTCAACATCACCAGGGTCATCTCGTCTGATCTTATACCGCAATGCACCGCATACCGGGCATGCGTTCAAATCCTCGTACTCACCGCGGTAGAGGATGCAGTCATTAGGGCATGCATGTATCTTCTGCACCTCCAATCCTAGAGGGCATAGAACCTTCTTTTCTTCGTACGTACTGCCGGACAATTCGTTATCCTTTGGAAGCTTCTTCTTCATTATTTTCAGCAGCGAACTAAATCCCTTGTCAGATACACCATTGTCTGCCTTCCATTGCAGCAATTCCAATGTGGTACCGAGCTTTCTGTTGTCATCTTCGCAATTTGGGTACAACCTTTTTTGTGATCCTCTAACATGCGATTGAACTTCAACTTCTCCCTTTCACTTTCGCATTCTCTCTGTGCATCAACAATGACCCGGCGAAGATCATCATCGGGCACATCGTCTGGTTCCTCTTGATCTTCAGCTTCCCCCATTGCAGCATCACCGTATTCAGGGGGCGGGTAGTTGTCATCATCCTCTTCTTCTTCGTTGTCTTCCATCATAACCCCTCTTTCTCCGTGCTTGGTCCAAACATTATAGTGTGGCATAAAACCCTTCTCAAGCAGGTGGAAGTGAAGGGTTTTAGAGTTGGAGAAAGCCTTCGTATTCTCACAGACAGTACATGGACAATGCATAAAACCATTCTGCTTGTTTGCCTCAGCCGCTTCGAGAAAATTATGCAGGCCCTTAATATACTCGGAGGTGCGTCGGTCACCATACATCCATTGCCGGTTCATCTGCGTGCGTTATATAGTTCTTATTATTGAACAACATATAACTCTATAGAGCATCTAATTAAAACACACAAGTAAGAACTTTTTTCTTTTAGAAAGAAGATAAGAAGAAGAGGCTAACCACGGTGTTGCCGGCGCCGAGATGGGCGCGGGCGATCGACGGCGGTGAGGACGGGGACGGGACAAGACGGACCGCCAAACCTAGACAAATCTTGAGGAAAATGGAGCTTGGACAAGGAGCTTCGAGAGGAGAAAGCTTAAGTGTGGCTCGGGCATTTCATCGAACACCTCATGTGCATAGGAGGTGAGCTAGAGCACCACAAAAGCTCTCCCACGGCCGGGCAAAAAAAACAGAGCAATGCATTGCTCTGCTCGCGGGCGGGGGCTATATATAGGCCAACCATTGGTCCCGGTTCCAGCCACAAACCGGGACCAATGGTTGTGGGCCAGGAGCGAGGCGCATTGGTCCCGGTTCGTGCATGGAACCGGGACCAAAGGGGTCACCTTTAGTCCCGGTTCCAGCCACAAACCGGGACCAATGGTTGTGGGCCAGGAGCGAGGCGCATTGGTCCCGGTTCGTGTCTGGAACCGGGACAAAAGGGGTTAGACGAACCGGGACCAATGGCCCACGAGGCCCGGCCGGCGCCCTGGCCTCACGAACCGGGACCGATGCCCCCATGGGTCCCGGTTCGTGAGTGAACCGGGACTAATGGGCTTCTCAAGGGTGGACCGATGCCCTGTTTTGTACTAGTGAAGACATATATCTTTCCAATGCCGTAACGGGTCAGTAATTAGATGTAGCTTTTTTCATAGTTCATGCAACACCTATGCATCTCAAATGTCGACAGGAAAACAAAATCTCAACTCCGGATGAAAATCTCGACCCTGTCGCCGCATTTTCCCCGGGGTAGAGAAAAATAGAGTTGTTATGAGACAATTGCTCTCCTACGTACTCTACATGATGAGAAAACCATGATATGTACTCATGCAACTCAAATAGTTTTGATCACGAAAAGTTGAATCAGTACTCAAGGTAAATATCAATCTGAGGTGCCAAATTCATTATACAGAAAAATGTTGCAATGGGAAGTATTTGTTAATTTTCTTCACGACAACGGCAAAAAATGAAAGCTTAATTCCAAGAGTGGTAGCAGGGTCAGCTGGGGCAGGTGATGTAGGTTGATTGCACATTTGTTATGATAATGTCAAGTACGTTGATTGAATATCTTCATCCGGGGGGCTTTTCATGTGACCATCTACAAACAACTGCAAATCCAGTGTTAGTATTAAGTAACTGAATCTGACATTGTTAATCAAGACGAAAATAATCATGCCAACATATAATTGACAAGATTGCATGTAGACCACAGTTAGTCACAATCACATGTACTTAATTTCCAGAAACAAAGCCAAATTACAGCTAGAAGCGCATGTACTGCATATTGGGAAAGTAAATCCATTATCCTTAAGTACTGATCACAACATAATTAGGTATCAATACTACTCCCAGATTATGACCATAGTACAAAAATAGGTTTATGTCCCAGAAATGTAGTCGACATACAAAGAGGCTGAACATTCCATCCCTAAACAATCAACACCTTGTGTTCATAAAAAATCTAACTGCTCGCACATATCAGCTCCAACATAGTCAATAGGCAAAGCATATTCAATGTTTAAATCACACTAACAGAATAAATATACTTAAGGTAAATGGTAACTTGCAGATTTTCCTTTGCAATTTTTATGCCTGAAATATGGGACAAGGATGGTGAGTCCAATTAAGTAATACTTTAGGTTGACACGGAAGAAATATCTACATCATAGGAATGGAAGAAAATGAATTGCAAAGAACCCCAAGTGTGATGGACTCACCATCCTTGTCCCATATTTCAGGCATAAAAATTCAAATGAACATTTTGAGAAGCATTTTCTCCCCATTTCATTACCAAGAAAACACTTTGAGAAAGATTCCTCTACCAATGATTTTTTTCTATATATCAACAAAAAAAATTATCACAGGAAAATATCAAATGTACATGGGCAACAAATCATTCCATCTGTTACTTCCTTAGAAAGTTACATCATCAATTAGAAATCAATTATGTTTGTTTCCAAGTTTTAGTTTGACAGTTTGCATACACATATTCCACTTGATTTATGACAATAATATACAGTTTAAAATCTGGACAATTGAAAAAATGATGTACCTAATTGAGGAATCCAATACTAAGAACTTAAGCTCTAGTCTCGTCAGCTTCACATATTCCTTTACAATCATGCGATTAACTGCTTCCTTTCCCAGGTAAGTACATACTGCAGAAACGAAATGGTTAGTTATTTGATGATAATCGACATAACCAATATCTCAACGCATTGTCTATTTTTATTAACATGATATTCTAAACATAACTTAAATGGCAATTGTATCTTGGTATCACCCATGACTGCATTCTGAGATTCATGCCAATCCTCTCAACGGCGAACCACTTTGATTCTAATGATGTACATAGTTGCTATATAGAAACAATATGCACTGTCATTTTTCAAATCGTTCAAGTACACTTCGGTAAAAAATCATTTCCAGTTTAATGAAGTACATTATGTACCGCATTACTTGGCCATTTTTACATATTTTTACCTATCTAATCAATAGGGTAACAAAATCCAGTCGTGCACACATTTTGTTTGATCAAATCTTACCTTCTGGTTTAAGTAGACAACAAATATTTCTCATAGCCACTATCGTAGAGAACATACAGCAGAAGAATCTATTTTGATGTGTCAGGTGCAACGCTATCTCGGTGCAGTGCTAGTTAAAGTCCTTAATCAATAGCAAAATGTATTGTTACAAATATCAGTATGAAATCCAATGAATATGTAGGAGCGTCACAACCATGAATATGTAGGATGCATGTTGACAACTACCATGAATATGTAGGAGGGTCACAACATAAAAGGTGCTACGGTGGCTCATGGAGGAAATCTGAAGAAGATAATCATTTTGGTTTAGAAAGAGTTGAAATATGAAGAAGATAATAATTTTTGGTTCAAAAAGAAAGGAAAAATTTAGAGGATAATCATTTGTGGTCATTTTTGTTCAGAAGATAGCCTCAAGCTTCTAATCCAGATTTTTGCATACATTTACAAATAAAATATGAATAGTAATGCTAAGTGGCTAATGTAAAAATATGGAAGATGGTAGTAGGTACAACACGTGATTGGAGATAATTTTGTCGTTTGGTAGTGCAAAAGTTCTAAGTAAGCACAAACTACACACATGGTGTGTCAGAACGACAGGAGGAAAAACTCACTGATGGTTAGAGTCACCCAGCCACCCAGGCGCATCTATTCTTTTTGTCGCTCCAATCAAGGAGGATATTGACCATCTGACGGCCATTTTGACTTCTTTTGGCGAGGTCACAGGATTGGTTGCAAACCCCCTCAAAAGCATGGTCGCCCCCATCCGCTGTCGCGACCTTGATCTAGACAACATCCTCCAGAGCTTCCCGGCGAAACGAGTTGGATTCCCAATCCGATATCTCGGGCTTCCCCTGTCCACAAAACGCCTTAAGAAGTCGGACTGCCAATTCCTGGTGGACAAGGTGGCGGCCAAGCTCCCGCCCTGGCAAGGAAAAAATGTCAACATGGCTGGCCGTTCTGCGCTTGTCAAATCTGTCTTGACAGCCTTGGTCATCTACCATATCACTGCCTTAGATATCCCCAAGAGCACCAAGCAAAGTATTACCAAGATTCAAAGGGCTTTCCTGTGGGAGGGGACTGAGGAGGTCTCAGGCGCCAAATGTAAAGTCAACTGGAAGACGGTCTGTCGCCCCACCAACCTTGGCGGTCTAGGCATTCTGGATCTTGACAAGTTCGCTAGAGCCCTCAGGCTTCGCTGGCTTTGGTTTGCCTGGGTGGATCCGCTGAGAGCTTGGGTTGGCCTTGAAACCCCTTGTAATGACGATGACAAGGAACTTTTCTTCGCAGCAACGACAATTACCATTGGCGATGGCTTGACGGCTCCTTTCTGGCACTCTCCATGGCTCAATGGTCAAAAACCAAAGGACATTGCGCCGGGCATCTTCGCCCGTTCTCGGCTCAACAGTTGCTCGGTGGCCAAGGCGATGAACAACAATGCATGGATACAACACATCAACCTTGAAGGTGGCATGGCGGTCAACATCATACAAGAATTCTATACTCTATGGACTCTATGCCTCGAGGTACAGCTCACCCCAGGAATCAACGATGGCATTCGATGGAAATTCACGGCGGACGGTTGTTACTCCGCAACCACCGCTTACAAGATGCAATTTGCTGGTCTGATCAAATCTGAGATGCCCTCGATGGTGTGGAAGATCTGGGCACCTCCCAAGGTCAAACTCTTCTCTTGGTTGATTCTTCAAGACAGAGTCTGGACGGCGGACAGACTGCTTCGCAGAGGGTGGCCAAACTGTGGCATCTGCCAGCTCTGCAAGAGGGAGCCGGAAACTGCGGCCCACCTGATGTTCAAATGTCGCTACACTGTAAGGGTTTGGAACCTGATTTATGTTTGGTTGGGTCGGCAATCTGTGACACCGTCTTGGCACGACTTACACACGGTGAAGCAATGGTGGAATTCAGGCGAAGGACAACCGGGATACTCCAGAAAGGCGAGCAACTCACTACAGATGCTCATATGCTGGGAGATTTGGAACGAAAGGAATGCCCGCGTTTTCCGCAACAAGGCCTCGCTGCCCACCAGGGTGGTGGCGAAGAT
Organism: Elymus sibiricus; assembly: GCA_039707655.1. Classification (NCBI taxonomy): domain Eukaryota; kingdom Viridiplantae; phylum Streptophyta; class Magnoliopsida; order Poales; family Poaceae; genus Elymus; species Elymus sibiricus. The sequence goes on along the minus strand of CM077665.1, from coordinate 468,932,961 downwards.
CAGGGAAGAAGCTAAAACTTGGGTAGTGGCCGGGGCTAGATTTATGGGTAACATTTTACCGGGAGAGTGATCCCACTGTCCGGACCTTTTGGTCCTGTAACACCTTTAAAAAACCTTGTTCTTCTCCTTCTTATTTAATGAGATGAGGCAAAGCTTTTGCCTCCGTTTCAAAAAAAAAAATTCTTCCCTGGAACATACTCCAGTGCCGCTGCTACAACAACCCGGGCAACATCGGTGTCCTTCTCCACCACCTCACATGCATCCTTCACATGCTTCAGCGCAACTGACCAAGACCAGCTCCTCTCTTTCCTAAGATCGGACGCCTGGCCAAGGAGCGAGTACATGTAGAATATTGAGGAGCAAGGCACGCTGAGCAAACAAGGTTATATAGATTGCAAATTTAATATTTGTCATGCTACCTCTTATATTTTGGAAGCAATGAATCACACGAAAAAAGAATAGATGATCTTTGGCAAAAATAAGATCAGTGAAGCAACGTAACCAACTAAAAGACCTCTGATTATTGTTGTCCAAAATCTAGAACAAACAATAAATATTTTAGCCCAAAAATGAACCAACTCACAACAACCTCCACAAATTCACTAAACATTTCAAAAGGCTGCTTCTAGATGAAGTAATTGGTAGTAAAAAAATGTCGCCATGGAATAGGCTATGTAGCAGAGTGTATTTACCACCAATCAAGAAAGCATGATTCAGAGTATTCCCACTGAATCTTGTACCAGTTGAAGAAACAAACTGATGGAGCCAGAATGTTGAAATGTGCTCTGTGCAAATTCCTACAAGTTATATTTCTCGTGAATAATTATGCATCGACTGTATATGTAACAGTGTCCACTGCCCAGATCCTTTTTCAAAAAAAAAAAAAAAAACTGTCAACTGTGCTGAATGTTATTTGTAGCAGTTTGACTGCAGGTGTTGTTACACGATTTACCCTACCCGGGGTGTGAGATCGATAAGATATGCCACTGAGATAATTAAGCTGGTGGTGATGAAAGATAGATATATATAGCTCACCCCACGTTGTACTCTCATGATTATTCCAGCTGCGTCTAGGCAGCCCTTCACGTTGAACAGCAGCTTCCATCTCCTTGGACTCAGCATGCGGCTAGGCTTCCAAGGACGTGAAGGAAAATCAATATAAACCAACTGATGACCAATACACACCGGTCATTAATCTCTCTCTCTCTCCCTCTCTATCTCTCTCTCTCTCTCTAATCAGCTTTGGGGATTCTGAAATTTCATATTGCATATATATAGGGATTTGTGCATCTGTTGTGATTGGGTCACATAGATGTCCAAATGGGAATAATTCATAATGCAGAAAACGAATAGGTGGGTTGAAGAAAGGACATAAGCTGAGGGGATCGCGTGCGTGCCTTGGGCTTGAAGCGTGACTTGGGGGCGTCCGTGCAGTTGGGGCGGGTGGGGTACATCCGTACATGGTCTCCGAATTGATCAGCATGCCAAGAACATCATCTTGCTTGATCTTCTTTATCCTCCTTAATTGAACAGATCGGAGACAGATCGATCGATACGCCGAAGACCGGCGGAGGATTGATTGCTTACGGCTGGCCGGACCGGATGAGGATTATCAGAGAATCGATCGCCAGCAGAGATGGGTCAGGATCGAGATGTTGTGATCCCTCTCCTCCTTGATTTGTGTGTGTGAGAGAGAGGAACCCTTGTCCCAAGAGCCTGCTCGGGGCTGCGCTCATCGGCGGCAACGACCCCACTCCCGTCATCCTTCTTCCACGTCTCTGCCGATTGCCGATGCATGGGGCCCACGGAAGCGTCGCGCGCGTGGGCGTGCATCTGGTGGAGTGGGTGGCGGCGGCTGCGGGGAGGGAGCGCTGCGACCTGCAGGGCATCGAGCGTCCGGTGGAGCGAAAGAGGGAGCAACGGGGAGGAAGCATGCTGGCGGCGACCCTCGCATAGAATCAACCGGCGAGGGGCGCTGGGGGGATTTTGGTGCCGGACGAAGCGGTGTGCGGCGAGTGGCGGGGTCGAGCGGTTTTTGCCAGGACGTGCCGAGAGACGAAACGGTAGGGGATTAGCTTTCGTTAGTGCGCTTTCGTTGGTAGATTTTAGACCATTAGATTACGTAATCAACGGTTCATATGCTTAGTTGGATTAACCCTCTCTTTCTTTTATGGAAAACATTCGCATCCGGCGCGCCGGCCGAACGACGCGCCGGTCGTCTCCACGCACGCAGCGCTATCCCCTTCTCAGGCAGCCACGTGGCATGGTGGCCCACGAAGCTAGCTTTGCTTCCTTATTCTCCTTTTTCTCTAAACGCTGCGTCTTATTCCCGGCACATCTCAGCGTCTTTTTCTTCGAGTGAGCTATTACGCTGGCGTAACAAGCAGAAGCTAGTGCGTCGTACCACCGATACCGACGAGGGCATCCACCATACCTCTCCTTTAGGTGCCTATCTTTCTCTTGGCCAATACTCTATGCCTGCGCACCGATCTAAATTTGGGCCCTGTCGAGCGTTGGATCTGCAAACACGAACGTCCGAGATTGTCGCGACCAAGCCATCTTTTTCCTTCCGCGCATGCGTAAACAGAAAAAAGAAGATCTCCGCCGGTCAGCCTCTTCGTGCTCGCCCTTGGCTGCCACATCGCAGCTCGCCGGGGCCACTCGCTGTCGCATCTCGCCGGGGACGCTCGCCGCTGTAACTCGTCGGGGCCGCTCGCCGTATGCAGCTCTGCCGGGCCGATCAAAAAGAAAAGGCGTCCCTAGCTCCGTCGGGCCAGACATGTCTCCCCCTGGTTGCAGCATCGTCAGGTGAGGGTTCCAACATCGTCGCAGCCCGCCGCCGTACTCGTCATGCGCCCATCGCAGCACCGCCATGCAGCTCCGTCGCCGCCGCTCGCCATTGTTAGCTAGCCGTTCTCCGTTTGAAGCTTTTTCAGAAGCGCGATGTAGCTTTTCTCGACTCCGGTTGCATCTGTTTGCGTCGCCGGTTGTAGCAAAATTGACCTCACCGGCTTCAGCAAAACGCCCTCGTTGGTCGTAACATGGCTGTATGGTTGTAGCATTTTGTGTCGACAATTGTAGCAAAAGTGTACGCCGGTAGTAGCAAAATTCATCAACGGTAGCAACAAAAATTCATCTCGCTGCCGTTACCGGTTGCAGCTCCGCCATGATGGATGTAGCAAAATCCATCGCCGGTAGTAGCAAAATTCAACAACGGTTGCAACAAAAAAGCTACCACCTTAGTAGGTCATAGCTCCGTCGTGATGGATGTAGCAAATCTGGCGCCGATAGTAGCAAAAAATGGCGACGGTTGCAACAAAAAACTTGGCCGTTTCCAGCAAAGTTCTTGTCGTCGATTGCCTCACTTATTTTGCTTCTTCTTCACCGCCGTTGACGTGGGGTTGCAACTTTTCTGCACACGGTTCCAGCATCATCAACGGTGGATTGCAGCTTTTTTGTGCTCCTCGCAGGCGGGTAGAAAAGTCACAACCCGTGTGAAAAAAGCTTCGATCGAAATCAGACAAAGCTTGAACCATACATAAAAAAAGCTTCAACTGGTGTAAAAAAGCTTCCACCAGCGTCGAGAAAAGTTTCAACCCGTGTGAAAAAAGCTTCGATCGGAATCAGACAAAGCTTCAACTATACAGAAAAAAGCTTCAACCAGTGTAAAAAAGCTTCAACCGTCATAGCAGGTCGCAACATCGACATGAATGGTTGTAGCAATTCCCGTCATCAGTCGTAGCAAAAATGAATTACCGTTGAAGCAAAAGTTATCATTTTTCGTCGCTATCGACATGAATGGTTGCAACAATTCCCATCGCCGGTCGTAGCATAGGCCGACGCTGGTTGCAGCACCAGTCGTCGTTGGTTGTAGCTTTTGCAAGGGATGGTTGGGCGCGGGCATGGGAGAGCGGGCTGCTGTGAGGGGCGGTGGGGAAGCTACAATCGGAGCTACACCGTCGCCGTTGGGAGGTGCAACTGCAGGTGCGATTGTTGCATGAGTCGAGGCGCGACGAGGTTGGCCGGAGAGGGTGGGGACCGACGACGAAGATGGCCGGTGAGGGTTGGGACCGACGACGAGGACGGTCGGCAGGGGTGGGGGGCGGCGCGCTAACGATTTTGATTCCGTAGTCTTTTCGTTCTGAGCCTTTTTGCACAATGCTACTTATGTTTTTTTATGTTGTAAAAGTAATGAAATTGTGCTACAAACATATGACTATTTTTTGTTTTGACTTGTGTTTTTCGTTTTTTGATGTGAAGTTTGCTATAATGCTACATACAAACTCAGTTTAACAAGAAGTGCAGATTTTCTGTGTACATTTTTGAATGAAACTATTGTGTGCAGATTGCAAAGAGAAGCGAACCAACCTGTGGTTGGATGGTTAGAGGGACTGTGGTATCCCCAGCTCACCAGGGTTCAAATCCTGGTGCTCGCATTTATTCCTGGATTTATTTCAGGATTTCCGGCGATGTGCATTCAGTGGGAGGAGACGTTCCCGTCGACGACGAGGTGCCTACGGTGACTTCGTAAATTTCAAGATGATATGCCGGCTCAGTCTCTCGGAGGTGCTCATAGGGGTAGGGTGTGCGTGTGTGCGTTCATAGGGGTGAGTGTATGCGCGTGTATATGAGCGCTTGCGTCTGTACTGTGTTCAAAAAAAAAAGATTGCAAAGAGAAGTTATATCATCATTGGATGAGCTCCACCCACGTGACAGCATGCAACATCCATATCATGGCCCTGATACACATGGGTAAAGTGGCAGAGCTAGCTCCCGGCGACCTGGCGCAGCTGCCCGGGCTGCTTCAGCAATTCTTCACTAAACAATACAAAGAAACCATGATTAATATCACTAATCACTTGGGCAAATCAGGGGCAACGTCGCTGTGTAAAGACTCTGCCCCGGCTCCTTGAGCTGGCTGGCTCCGCCACTGGTTTGACGTGGAGTGCAGTTGGACCACCAGCGTACAGAAGAAGAAAGGAACAACCTGTACAGACGATCAGACGGATTAAAATAGTCGAATCGGACGACGTTCGCACGACCGGCCGAAATACTGGGCCGGCGCGCCGGCGCCTATCATTGGCCTTTTTTTATAGGGGTAGTAGATAAAGCACGCAGTGTTTCTGTCCGTTCACCGTCATTAAAAGTGTCTTAAAAATTGATAATATTTACCCCACTGCCATCCGTAAGTAAAAAAAAAACTATTCGTTGGTCGTCCACGCGTGCGATGAGAGCCCTCAGCTGCGTTTCTTCGGGCCTGCACCCATCCACCTCGTAGCTCGCACGCCATCCGCTTGGGCCTCATGAGGCTGGCCCACCTACACCGCCTCGCAGACACGGCGCCCGTTTGGGCCTCATGATACCGGTCCACCTACACTGGGAAAGGCAAAAATTACTGTGCCAGCAAGGTATCGAGCTCATAACCTCTCCTTCCTTGCTAAGACTCCAACCAGCGGGCTAGCTTTCCCTTGTGTTAAAAAAGTTCTTTCTTGAGTCAATAGTCCCACCTCGCTGTAGTATATCTTTTTTTTTTGAGGAACCGGCAGGAGCACTGCCTTTTCAATATAGAAGGAAAGCGGGAAACGCGATGTATAGAGGGGTGCACATTTTTAGGGAACGCGGCAAAAACCTGAACATGGCACTACCACAAAAAACTAAATTAGCCAATCCCCTCGGTTGGCATGGCCCCAGCAAATGCCAGCTCGCGTTGTTTAATTGCCTCCAAAGCCAGCATAGCAACCTCCGTGTGCATCATACGAATATCGGTGAAAACACGCCTGTTTCTCTCCTTCCATACTGACCATAGGGTGTAGATGATCCTCCCGCTGCGCCGCCGGCGCACCTGCTTTGATTGGTTTGCAAGCAAGGCGTCCCACCAATCTGACACGCTTCCGGGCTCAGGTAAGAAACCTGAAATCGACAAGCCCTCATCCGTCCATGCATGTGTGCACTTGGTTCCATACCGCGACTGTAAAGGGACAGTCCTTGCAGAGGTGGCTTGCAGTTTCTGGCTCCCGAAGGCAGAGCAGGCATCTGGGGTCATGCGGCCAGCCCCGCAATGCCAGCCTGTCCACCGTCAAAATCCTCCCGTGAAGGGCCAGCCAGGCGAAGAATTTGCACTTGGGCTCATCATGAGTGGACCAGACCTTGGTGGGGGTAAACCTAGGATGAGAGCCATAGAATTGCGCCCCATACGCCGACGCGGAGGAGTAGGCCCCGTTGGCAGTCAGGTTCCAGGAAATGTGATCCTCAATGGCCGGCAACAGGGTGGTTTGGCTGATCCAACCCCAGACGGACACGAATTACCCCAGCTGATGTATGGACCGAAGGCTAGAGACCGCCCTGATCCAACTCTCGTTCGATAACTCTTCGTGCACTGTTCTGTTCTTCCTGGAGGCTATCTTGAAAAGCTCAGGGGCGAAAAGCTTGAGGGGCCCTTTACCACTCCAGTTGTCATGCCAGAAAAGTGCCTTTTTCCCATTGCCCAACGATATGGCAGTGCAGGCACGAAAAAGGTTCAGGTCAGCTTGGTCGCAGTGCAGCTGAGAACCCACCCAAGGCCTGTCAGGGTCCGTCCACTGAGGCCATGGCCAGCGGAGACGAAGCGCCCGGCCAAATCTCTCAAGGTCCATAATCCCGAGACCGCCCAGATTCTTGGGGCGACAGACCGTCTTCCAGCTAACCAGGGCGTGCCCGCCAGATGTCTGAGTTTGGTCCTCTTTTTGCCAGACGAAGTCGCGTATTATCTTGTCAACCTTACGCAGGGTCCCCTTTGGAAGGCTAAGGGCGGTGATGTGAAAAGCTTGCCCTTCCATCCCGGAAGCTTGCCAGCAATCTTGTCAATGAAGCATTGCAGGTTGATCCCACGCAATCGACGAAAGTGCAGGGGAAGCCCGAGGTAACGGCTCGGGAAGGCAACGATCTTTGCTGGGAAGTCGGCCAGCATGTCATGAAGGTCAATGTTTCCGCACCTGATCGGAAAAACCTCGGTCTTGGACAGGTTTGTGACGAGGCCGCTAGCCCTCCCAAAAGCCGAGAGGATAGCAGAAATGGCCCGGAGCTCGTCCTTGTCCGGATTTGCGAAAATGCCAGCATCATCCGCGTAGAGGGAAATTCTACATCTTGCAGCACGTGCTCTGATGGGCTTAAGAATGCCGTTCTGCGTGGCCAGCCGGAGAATCTGCTGCAACGGGTCGATGGCGAGAATGAACAACATAGGCGAGAGGGGGTCGACCTGTCGAAGGCCGTTTGCATGCCAGAAATTCATGCCTGGGTTTCCGTTGAGAAGGACTCTGGAAGACGAAGTAGAAAGGGAAAGGCAAATCCAGTCGCGCCAACGCTGGCCGAACCCCAGACGTTGAAGAACCTCCAGCAGGAAAACCCAGTTAACAGAGTCGAAGGCCTTAGAAATATCAAGCTTGAGGAAGAGACCCGGGATGCTTCGACGGTGCAGGTCTTTGATGAGGTTCTGAACATGCATGAAGTTGTCGTGTATTGAACGCTTTTGCACGAAAGCACTCTGGCATTGGGAAACCAGGGTGGGCAGAATGGGCGCCAGCCTGTTTGCTAGCAGCTTGGAGAAAATCTTGGAGAGGCTATGAATGAGGCTGATTGGTCTGTAGTCCCCGACGACCCTGGTGTCGACCTTCTTGGGAAGAAGAATGATATTGGCCGAGTTGATGAGGGAGGAACAGTCTCCCCTTAGACTGGCAAGCTGCATGATCGCTGCCACGACGTCCAGCCTGATGATCTCCCAACATGACTTGAAGAATGCTCCAATGAAACCGTCCGGGCCAGGCGCTTTGACAGAGGGGAGCGAGAAAACCGCGTCTTTGATCTCGGCCTCATCAAAGGGAGCATCCAGCTCAGAGAGGTCGTGCGGTATCATTTCAAGGTTGTCCCAGATAAGACTCGCAGTTCGGGGCGTCGGTGTTCCTAGGTGTTCGTGAAAATGAGAGAGGAGGACCCCCTCCTTGTCCTCGGCCGTGATGGCAAAACCCTGGGTCGTGTGAAGCGTCTGAATGTAGTTCTTCCTCCGGCGGCCATTCACCTTCGCATGAAAGAATTTAGAGTTGACGTCCCCAAGCCTGATCCCGGCCAGTCGAGAACGCTGGCGAAGCTTCACCTTCTGGAAAGTCAGAAGGCCGTGGTACGACAACCTCAAACTGCGTCGTAACTCCAGCTCTTCAGGGGAGAGGGATCTCCCCTCCTCGGCAAGATCCAGCCTCCAGATCACCTCCTTTGCAATGCCGATCTGGGTTCTAAGGACCCAGACACTATCCCGCTACCAATTTCTCAGAGCCTTCGCGGTGCGCGCTAACTTGATGTGGATTCTGCGGATGGCATTTTGCGCTCGAACAGGCTTCCCCCAGGCCGCAGCCACCGTGTCCTTGAAACCCGGAAGCCGAAGCCAGAACTCCTCGAACTTGAAGGAAGGCCTGTGCCGCACCTCAGTGTCCCCCTGCAGGAGGGGGCATGATCCGAACATGCAGATGAGATGGCCTGGAGGTGCGCATTGGGGAACAACAAGTCCCAATCGTCGGTGTGGAAGAAGTGGTTGATTTTTGTCAGCACCGGGTTCTCCTGAGCATTTGACCAAGTGAACTTCCGCCCGGAGAGCCTGATTTCCTTAAGCTGCAGGTGGTTTAGCGCGGCCCGGAAACGTCCGATGAGGCGCTTGTTGATGTTCTGGTTGTTCTTGTCAGCCACTTTGGTGATTAGGTTGAAATCACCGAGGATGAGCCACTGAGGCTTCGCCACGCTCTTCAGACCCCTAAGCTCATCAATGAAGAGCTGCTTTTCATGCTCCCCTTGAGGGCCATAAACACAAGTCAGGGTCCAGGCCAGACCCTCGGCAAGCATGGTGATGGTCGCCGAAATCGATCCAGGCGTGGTGTGGAATTCCGACATCCTGAAGAAAGCGTCTGAGACTTCCATGATCATCCCACCCCTGGAACCCGCAGCGGGGAGGGCAAGGTAGTTTGCGGAGAAGGAGGGCCCAAGCATGCTCGAAATAAGCGCGTCATCGATGATCGCGAGCTTTGTCTCTTGGAGACACACGATGGAGGCTTTGCAGTCACGGACGATGTCCCGCACCGCGTCGCGGCGGGCAGGCGTGTTAAGGCCACACACGTTCCAACAGATGATCTTGACATCAGGTTGTGCCATATGGGAAAACTAGTAGCACGCAGGGTTGAAAAACTTTAAACTGAGGCCGATGAAGGGCGCGGGGAAGCCGTTTTCTGATTGCAGGGACGAATACATGCACTCGGGGACTTGATGAAGCGCGAATACACGATGGGAAAACATCATAGCGGCAGACGACAGACACTACCACTAGCAGACTGCATGAAGGAGAACTAAACATCAGCAACATCTTGAATGCTCTTGGGGGCTAGCTTCTTCTTTCCTGCCTTGTAGCTGGCAGCCTTGACGTGTTTGGCAAGGGCTTCAATCACCTGGATCACCTGCGCGGTCAGGGGCGTGTTGAACAGAGCCCCAAAGGCGTCTTTCGCGCCATCGTCCAGAGCCTCGTCAGGCCCAAGCAGGCCGCAAGCCCGGGCCAGCAGCTCCTGCACCATCGAGCTGCCCTGGATGCACTGCTTGGTCTTCTTTTGCGCCAAGCGACAAATCCTTCGAGGCGAGGACAGGTTGATGCCCTTGGCCCTGGACGGCTTTGGCATCGGAGCCGGCAGCAGGGGGGCCGGCGGGGTGCCGACCACCGAGCCCAGGAACAATTCCAGAGCCCCTGAGGCAGGCGGCGCGGCAACAGCACCGACAACAGCCGTGCCCAGCGCCGAGGCCGCAACCCTGGGGTAAGGGCCCAGCAGTGCAGAAGCAGGCACGGGCGTAGCCTCCGGCGTGCGGACGGGGGATGCAGGGTCACCGGGGGAGATCACCGTGGCCAGGACAGGGGTGGACGGGGAGGCACACAGCTCGGGCGCGGACGGCGGGGAGCGCGCCGGGGACTCGCAGGAGGCAGCAGCGGGGTGAGGCGAGGACGGCCCGGGCAAGGCCGAGCCAAACCCCGAAGGGAGGGGGGCGAGGGAGAGCGCCCCCAGCCCACTGGACAGGCCCGCGCTCGCGTCGAGTTCGTCCCAGGCTTCAGTCCCAGCAGCGACAGGCGCCACAGCCCCGAGCAGCAGGGGAGGGTCGGGGAGGGGGCCGGACGACATGGCCGGCGCAGCCGGCAGGGCAAGCAGCAGGCGCAGGTCAGCCGCTTCCCGCAACATAGTCACACGCAGTGCCGCCCGATCATCCGCCTCGCGCGAGCCGAAGACACGCCGGATTTTCGCCTCGACGAGCGCGACGACGCCCATCTGCCGGAAGCAGCCACCGGCCTCAGCCGAGGGCGAAGGCAGCCCAGGAGCATGGCGCCGGCCGCCATTGCCGCGCGCGCCGCCGTCGCGTCAAGGAGGGGAGCGCGAGCGCGGGCGTGGAGGAGGAGCGCCGATGTCGCGGCCCGGGCGCCTGTTGCCGCGGTCACGGCCCCCAACTTGGTCGTCGTGGTCGTCGCGGTCGTCGTCGCGACGACGCGTGCGGAAATCCCGTCAGCCATCGCCGCTGCCGCGCGCACGGGGCGCACCACCCGTCGTGGTGCCGCGGGAGTCGAACTCCCCTGGGATGAGGATGTCGTCAGTGGAGACCAGGGCGTGGCCGTCGATGGTACCGCGGTGGCACGGTGGGAAGACAGAGGTCGGCGGGGAGTAGGGCACGGGCCTGCCGTCCTCCGTCTCCAGGTCGAGAGGGGTCGAGGTGTAATCCTCGACGCGCTCAAGGTGCACCAGGACCCGGAACGTGGCGCCGCGGAGACAGCGCGCCGGCTGCCTGGGAGTGACACGCACGCCGTCCGGCGCGCGCGACGTGAACATCAGCCAGACCACCTTGGGGATACGGCTCGGGTTGCTCGTCCATGCCCACAGACCAATCTCGCGCGTGTCCGTCCACTACTAGGGAAAACCCTAGCAGTAGCGCGGGTATTTGGTGTATCAGTAGCGCGGGTAACCGTGCTGCTGATACGGCGCTACAGCTAATGTTTATCAGTAGCGCGTTTTGACACGCGCTACTGCTATACCTACTTAGCAGTAGCGCTTTCTGTACCAACGCTACTGCTAAGTCTATCAGTAGCGCGTTTTGACACGCGCTACTGCTATACCTTCTTACCAGTAGCGCTTTCCGTACAAGCGCTATTGCTAAGTCCTTTAGCACCAGCGTTTTCCTGTCCAGCGCTAAAGATCGCTACTACTATATTTTTTCATATCATTTTTTTGCTACGTATTTGCGATGTTTCTGTACAGGTTTCATACAGTATTCTAATCATATCATAAACATGCAATATGCTCATCATATCATACACATAATAGTCTCATCATATCATCCAACACAAATCATGTCGTCACGTCATAATCACGATATAGCTATACAAGTTACATGACATGTCTCATCATACATAATGTAGTACTTCTTGAGGCGTCGGTTTGTATCCCTCTCTCGCACTAGCGTGAACCTAAACTAACTACTGGCTGTTGCTCGGAAACCGGAAACCGGTACACCTGGGCCTGACACTCCGGCCACTCGTCGTATACTCCTGGCGTAGCACTCTTCGCCATCGATGATCTATGCACCTGCATCGTCACATGAGTTGATGATATGCAACATATATAGTTGAGCAACAGAAAGAGACAGACTTGGCAAAAATAGAAGCAACATATCATAAGCATACAAAGTTCATCGTACCCAAAATGCCCTAACTAGAGTGATCTTCGCTAGTTGAGGAGGACGGTTTAATTACATCACAAATAAAGTTTCGTCGTGCATAACTCAAAGTTTCGTCATAGAGAAAGTATGGACTAAACGGACACATTGTCATATATCGTCAATCACTCCAACATGTCGTGCCATCCATGCAAGTCAGGGAGATAGTCCCCGAGCACAGTGAAAGGCTTCAGGTCGAGACGCTGAGCGGCTACGCGTGTTCGGACGTCTTCCCGCGACATTTGCCCTTCTTCGTAGAACATCCCTGTTTTTTCGAGGACCTCCTTCATGATGATTTGGGCAAGTTCACGCTGGATGTGATAGAACTCAGCTCGGAGTCGATGACCCGGGATATCTCCTAGGTTCTTTGCCCATTGCAGAATATGGGCATCGCCGGATCTAGGTGACATGCGAAGGTTTTGCTGATCCCGTCTGAACTCCTGCATGTGGTGGAGGACATAGAATCCATCACTGATAGTACCACTCGGTTGCTGGATGCAGCAGAAGTCAGTCTTATGGCCGAAGCAAGGCGCGCGGTTCTTTGTCTTCCTGAGCGTGATCTCTCCACCCCGTACGCCGTACGTAAAGATAGCACTGTCGAGAACAGACTTGATGTGGGTGTAATCCTTTTTCTTCATGTTCTTCGACGAGTCCAAGTAAAGAGCGTGGGAGACTCGGGGGTAAAGGATGATGAGGACGGCGCGCCCGTCGCTGCGCAAAATAAGTACACCTCAAATTAGCCTCCACGCGTGCAAATGAAATGATTGAAATCGAAGGAAGGATATCCGCACGGATGACTTACATGGGATGATAAGGCACGAGAATCGTCTCCTTGTCCTTATTGCCAACCATGAAATCGGCGATGTAGTTACTCGCATATTCACGGTGCTTTTTGCAGACTGCCAAGAAGCTCTCGTGCATGAAGTACGGGTCAGCGACACAGATATAAGTTATCTGCTCAATCCTGATGATGTAGTTCATGTACAAGGCAAAAAGGCGGACAAACGTAAAATCCAGCTTTTTCAAGTGAAACATGTCAAAGATGTAATCGAATCGAAGGAAGAACTTTTCCGCGGGGAATGTGTCGACGTACAACCTTTGCTGCGGCACGTTAACCACGTAGAGTGGGTATCCTGGATTTTGCGAGGCGATCAGGCTTTTCTCTCTTCGCAGCACATCGTCATGAAGTCTCCTGAGATCGCCGTATATGGCCTCTACCGCTGCCTTATTAGGTAGGATTGGTTCACCGGGGATATGGTATTTCGCCGCACCCATGACAGGTATACGGTCTTGATCCCGAGGCTACGGAGGCGGCTGGATCATAGAAGCAGCTTTGTTGCCTTTCCTCGCTCTCTTCCTATGCTTCTTTGCTACTGGAAGGTCGTCTATAATACGTTCAGCCTCCGGAGGCGGCAATTCAGGCACCGACTCATGACGCTGAGCCATCAATCCTCTGTCGTCATAGGCGCCAGTATTGAGATACTGTAGAGTGTCATCGTCATCCTCATCGATGGCATCGATATCATGCATTGCTTCTTCGGCGGCGGCGACGTCATCAGCGACTAATGGAGCCTCTTCCTCACCCCGTCCGCTATCACCCGGCACGACAGGCGACGCTAATTGGGTAGGTGGGGTATTGATGTTCATACCTTGCTGAGGCTACGTGGTCGTGGGTGTGCTCCCGGCTGCCTCTAGACGAAGCAGACTCTTTGGCCACAACAGGACCCAACTCTTGCAATCGCCAAGCCACCGTGGGGTCTCGTCATCGTCTCCCCCTAGTACCGGAGGAACCAAATTCTCGTGGCCCGGTTTGACACTGGCCACGGAAACCTTGAAGACGTCAGGGGGGATCGGCCGGCTGTGGAACAGTTGTTCCTTTGGCTTCACTATCGTCGCCTTCCCCACGTCCACCTTCTGGCCGCTGATGGTGTACAATATGGTGCACGGGGTTACGTCGGCCTGCAAAGAAATGTCTGCGACGTGAGACATCCAAAAGGCAACGAAAACAAGAGATTACACATTTATTGAAGAGGGCCGGTGTGACAGGTACCGTGAGGTCGTCGAGCTCAGCCAAAGACGAAGCACCGCCGAGCACATCCGAGACGAAGGACGGGCTGCTATGAGCAGGTGCGGGAGCCGGTGCAGGAGCTGGTGCAGGAGCAGGTGCGGCAAATCCCAGGCACTCGATATGTCCTAGTTTGTAGCACAAGTCATGCCGAAATTCACGGAAAATTTCGGCATGACCTTTGCTACAAACTGGACAAATAGAGCGCCTGAAATTTGCCGGAACGGAAATGAATCAACATTCCGGCAAAACATAGGCCACTCGGAATCATTCCCTGCAAACAACAAAAGGCCACTTGGGCACAATCGAACAACTTCAATGTTGCATATAACATGTGCAAACACTATTGAGGAATTTGCATATAACATGACCACTTCAGTGAAAAGATATAATCAACAATAATGGAATATGCAAATGAACACTTCTCTGCCTAGGACATAACCCAAATTCTGTTCTAGCTATTCCTCTCACACACACACACACATTATTTTCTTTTCATCCAAATTGTTTTAGAGCAAATATTCCAACAATACTTGACCTTATTAGAAATTGCAAAGGAACTCCATTTTCTCTAACCCTTCTGACCTCACCAAAATTTCCACAGAAGGACCTTAGTACCTACACCCAATTTCTTCAAAAATATTCAGGTCCATAGTCCAAATAATTCAAATTTCATTTGAATGAAATTTGCTAATCTTTTTTCCTAAATGCTAATAAAATGCCAACTGCCCTAAACAAATCTAGGGTTCATATAAACACCTAGCGTTCATATGAACACCTAGGGTTCATATGAACATCATCACAACAGAGAGAGAGAGAGGAGGGCAGGGGAGAGGAGAGGGAGAGCCTTACGGTCGGCTGCAAGGGCGGGCTCGGGCTCGGGCGGCGGCGGTCCTGGGCGGGCTCGGGCGGCGGCGGTCCTGGGCGGGCTCGGGCGGCGGCGGTGAGGTCGAGGGCGGCGGCAGTCCTGGGCGGGCTCGGGCGGCGGCGGTGAGGTTGAGGGCGGCGACGGTGAGGTCGAGGGCGGCCTCGGGCGGCGGCGGTGAGGTCGAGGGCGGCCTCGGGTGGCGGTGGTGAGGTCGAGGGCATGCTCGATCGGGCAGGGCGATTGACGGCGGCGACAGAGGAGTTGGGGGAGAGGGGGGAAAGGACTTAGCAAAATTTTGAGCCCGCGCGGGGTTAAGTCGAAATAGCAGTAGCGCTGGTAGGAAAAAGCGCTATAGATAAGTTAGCTATAGCGCTTTCTACCAAAATGCGCTACTGCTATAGGAAGTAGTTATTTATTTTCCTTTTTCTTTTCCTTTTATCTAAGGAACGTAGCTATAACGCGGGATTATAAAACGCGCTACTGCTAGAGTAACTATAGCGCTTTGTGGAGACAAGCGCTACTGCTATGCCTTTCTCCTTTATTTTTCTTTTTCTTTTGTTTATCTTTACATTTTCTTTTTTTCATTTCTCCTTTTTCTACTTCTTTCATTTTCATTTACTTTTCTATTTCTTTTCCATTTTATTTTCTTTTTTTAGCAGTAGCGTTGTATATAGGAAACGCGCTACTACAAGGAACTTAGCGGTAGCCGGCTTTCTGCTGCACCGCTACTACTATTCCTAGCCTACCGGCAACATGGTGGGAATTATAGTAGTAGCGCGTTTTCCAGTAGATGCGCTGCTGCTATAACCATAGCTGTAGCGCTCTTCATCGACACGCGCCACTACTAAGTAGCAGCAGCGCTCTCTTTTAACCAGCGCTACTGCTATACCTCTGTGTATAAGGTTTTCCCTAGTAGTGGTCATAGAGATGGAGCGCTCGTCCATGACGTCGAGGGCGCAGGTGCGCCCGATGACCCGCTCGACGATGGAGTGCGTCCAGACGTAGGCCGGCACCCCATCCAGGAGCAGCCTCGCGCGAAAGGGCATGGCCGCACCCAGCGTATGCGCCAGCGGCCGCCACGGCTTGACGAAGACCTGCGTGCCGTCTTGCATCCTCAGCCGGCCCTTGTCCAGAGCGGCAGAGCACATCTCCTTGCTCTCGAACTTGAGGAGGAATTCCTCCGGGAAGTGGCTGCTGACGGCCACGTCGCCCCGACGCAGGCGGAGACGGTCCTGAAGGAGGCGCTCTACGGTGGCAGGATCAAGCCGGCACGGCGCGTCCACGGCCCAGGCGATGGCCGCCGTCAGCTCCCAGGTGCGCCTGTCGTGGTCGATCTCGAAAGTGGCGGCGATGATGCAAGTGTCTTCCTCGGGCCTGGACTCCGGCGCGCCGAGGCCGTGCTGCGCCATGGCAACAGAGGCCTGCTCGGGGAGACGCCGAGGAGGGGGAGGGCAGCCGCGGCGAGGGGAAGAGACAATGTCCGCCCAGGAACGCCCGTCGCTCGGCCGACTGGAAGGAGGTGGGCGAGGACGAGGTGGTGGAGGTGGTGGAGGCGGCGGTCCGTCGCGCAGCGGGCAGAGGCGAGCACGGTGGCCGAGTCCGTCGCAGTCGAGGCAGCGCAGAGGCTCACGGCAGGAGCGGGCGCAGTGAAACTTGCTGAGGCAGCGAAAGCACCGCCCGCGCGTCCTCCTTAAGAAGAGGCGCCTCCTCTCCTCGGCCATTCTGTCCCCAAGCCCCGCCAGACGCCCGTCTCGTCGGCGTAAAGGCCCGTCCCGTCACGGACGGCGCCTCGAGCTAACCGCCACCCAGGGCGCGGCGCTCCCGTCCTCCTCTGACGACGCGGAGGAGTCGCCTTGAATGGCCTCGCCATGAATGCCGCCAGCAGGCGCAACCACCAGGGAACGAAGCAGCGGGGCAGTAAATGCCGGTCCACGCGGGGGGGGGGGGGGGGGGGGGGGAGGAGGCGGGGCAGGAATCGGGCACGAACTCGACCGAGTCGGCCAGCGAGTCCGGCACGCACCCGGGCGACGCAGGGGAAACAGGGCGCGGAGGCGAGGACGGCGTCGGCGACGCGATCTAGATCTGACTTACCGGGGGGGACGCAAGACGGGAAGCGCCAAGGATGGAGCACATCCGCTGGGAGGGGAACCAGGGCGCATGCGGGGCCAGGATGGTCGGCTTGAAGGGGGGAGGGGGTAGGCTGGCCGGCGGCAGCGGCAGGGCCGCCGAGCGCGTCGCAGGAGCAACGGTCATATTGAGATGTACCACGAACTTCCTATGTCACCCCTGGTAGTATATCAAAACCCGCCAATTTATATACGTCAATATGTAGACAATTAAGAAGCCATAGGATGAGGTGTGGGATTGTGGAAGAGCCTAAAGATAAACATAGTGTCTAGGACACATCTAGATGTGACATAGTTATTGCACATCTAAATGATTAAATCAAGCATAAAAAATAAAAGAAAAAGAAAAAAAAATATTGACACGAATCTCCACGTAAGATTAATGAAATAGGACTTAGATGTGCAATACTTATGTCACATCTAGATGTGATTTAGCAAAACCGATAAACATAATGAGGGCATAGAGCCAACATAGACGAAGCTGGTCATGACCATATCGTGAACGAGAAAAAGAAAAGGATAAGACGGGCAGCTAGAAGGGCAAGCCAAGGCAAGGCTTGATTCCGTGGGTATGCTGGCTAGCTACCTGATAAAAAAAGACGATCAAGCCAAGGAAGGCTTGATTCCGTGGGTAAGCTGGCTAGCTACCTGATAAAAAAAAGACGATCAAACAAGATTGCGAATCTTTTTTTTTGTTTGAATACAGTACAGACGCAAGCGTTCATATACACGCGCATACACTCACCCCTATGAACGCACACACGCACACCCTACCCCTATAAGCACCTTCGAGAGACTGAGCCGGCATATCATCTTGAAATTTATGAAGTCACCATAGGCACCTCGTCGTCGACGGAAACGTCTCCTCCCACTGAATGCGCATCGCCGGAAATCCTGAAATAATTCCAGGAATAAATGCGAGCACCACGATTTGAACCCTGGTGGGCTGGGGATACCACAGTCCCTCTAACCATCCAACCACAGGTTGGTTCGCAACAAGATTGCGAATCGTGAGTCGTGACATGGTGGGGATTAAAGTTGGATTAAACATGCATGGACAGTGGATGACATTTGGGATAAAACCGAGTTCCATTGTTTAAAAAAAACCCGGCTAATTTGAGCATGCATGCACCGCCCAGCAAGCTAATCTATTGTATTTGAAAAAGGAAATGAAAAGTTTGTTTTGTTTTTTATAAACGAGTTTCGTCAAAAAGAAATTGGCTAATTTGAGCAAGCACACACTTACTAGCCCAGCAAGCTAATCTATTATATTTGGAAAAGGAAAGGAAAATTTCATTTTATTTTCTATAAACGAGTTTTGTCAAAAAGAAATTGCATGCGTTCAACGAACTCGAACCGTGGTTGGTACTTGGAAGGAATGAGGCCGCACGCACTAACCAACACATTCATCGGATGTTTGTTAGAGAGGCTTTGAGGCTCCTTTTTATTGGTTCAACAAGCAAAAAAAGGACGACTAAATAAAAATGGGGAAAAAATGGTGCAAGCCGTCTTTCGTCGACAAAAACAAGTTCTTTGCTATTTATCCATTTGCCGGACCTAAATTGAGTGAAAAAAAACATGTGCATAAGAAGGCTACACCGCTGGGTCTAATGATGGGCCATCTATTATGGCATGTGAGCAACGCGACAATATTTCATGTTAAATTGTCCAACCGTGCTTCTTTAGAACGATCTCATCAGTTTATATATGTTTGTAGTTGACTTTGAATATCAGCAAGACACCTAAAAGATGACGGTTGGATACGTGCATCGTAAAAGGAAATTGTAGGCTATGAGAGGAATGATGGATTTAAGGATTACTAGTAGAACGCCCGTGCGTTGCCACGGGCTTTTTAATTTATTTTTAGTTGCACCTTATTAATGGTCCGTGCGTTGCTACGGGAAAAAAATATCTTACCGAAACTAAAGCGTGGCATGAAATACTTGTCATCGTATTTTGTGCATGTACAGTTCATACATGTATCTATGCATCATTGACGTATCCACCTTATTGACCTCATCTCTCGTGAGCATCCCATCATCATCGTTCTTGTCAAGCCTATTAATTTCACTGCCGCCACAAGGTCTGGACAACACATAACTGACAAGCACAACTTTCGCCTACGAGACCATTCCTCTCTATTATCTCCGACCTTGTTAGCCAGAGCACACTGAATCAACATAGCACAACCTTAGACGTGGAGCAGCCATTGGACATGGAGGAGAGCGATCCAGTGCTCCACGTCCAGAAATCAAGGGACTTGAGCCATGGCCCTGTTGAGCCTCCTGTAAGCACACACCAATTCACATAACAAAAAAAGTAAGAATTCACACTGTAAGAAGCAACAGTGTTAAGCAATGAACTCACTTCCTCCTGAACTGGAGTTAGGCTACCATATTCAACACCTCTTAGAATAAGTGATGATCCAAAGTTCCAAACATGTCAACATTGTTAGGCTGTCAGGCCATCCAAGTTCACGAGCTTCAGAATCCCCTTTGACTTTGAGTCGCATCTGCAATTGTTGGAAGCCATGATAAAAGCAGTGACATTCCATCAAACATGCCATCGAAAAATCATTTTTGGCTGGTACCAGGATATAAATCGCTTGGGCTCATCGAAGATAACCGCAAAGAGTCAGGCCACCGAAACTCTCTATCATCTTCTCGCAGAGTCGCAAACCACCAAAGCTGCCCATGACAAATAGGGGACAAAGCATAGGAGCAGAGAGATTATTACGGAGGCGAGCGATATACACGGGAGCCACAACGACGACCGAGCCGAGGTTGATGCCATTGGGATGACTCGTTGATCATGTCATGATCCTTAACAACCATCCTACCCTCAGATGTCTGCTCGTGAATGAGCATTGCCTTGTTCTTAAACCTATCCGAATTCACCTTCATCTCGAGGTTGAGAGTGTGGACAGGATCACCGTGATGACACCCATGTTATTCTCTCCGCCTTTATCAGGCAAGCAAACCTGGTCCTCAAGTAAGTTATTTGCACGGACAACAACGATGGAGAAGTCCCATTTACATGATGCACAATGTCCTTGTATCATAGAAGTCCATCCTACCCACTGGTATAAATTGATCCTATTCCGGAACTTAGGTTGGATGATGGTCTCCAACACACCCGTCTCAAGTTCATGAATGTCACAACCATAACTCATCAGTCATCCCACCCGCGTACGCCCCACCAAAGTACGCCTCCGAGCTCGCTTTGTCTCTTATCCAACAAAAAATCAGTCTGAATGCATGGATAAAACTCTTGCCTTTATGAAAGAAATAGAAAAATGTTGAAGTATCTGAAACAAAATTATGGATGATAAATAGTAATCGATGTTTATCAGTTGCACTTAGTTCGCTGACAAAAAATTAAATTTATCATTCTTTATCTTCTCCTATAAATATAACTTAAACATGTAATAGTGGGGAGAACTGAAAGGGTATGAAGAATCTCCTTCTTTATAAGTGTATACCATTATATAAAGCAGCACCATGCCAGTCACTTCTATTTTTGGCCATCACATCAATATGCAACGCATTAGAAGCACGCCGTCACATGTTCATCTTTTTCCTTCTACACCTTCCTCCCCTCCCGCAATGGTTCCCCCTCCTTCCCCGTGGCCTACCCAGGCCTAACCGCCCTCCCCTCGACATCCCCACCGCTGTGTTGGTCGCCCCCCGTTAAGTTTCGAACTCGCTCCTGCCGGATCCCACTCATACACGGCTCAGCATCGCCATCCCCACCTCCGGCCTCGTGCAAAGCAAAAAGTGACTGACGCAACAACAAAAATAAGGCACGTGAGATTTCGCAAAACCTGACGATACTTTCAGATACATACTTCACATCACAAATTTATGATCATACATCAATCATGTTTCAGCAATTTGATCAAACAATCAATGAACAAATATTTGATATCACAATGATGTAATTTCTCCTTCACCTCAAGGTTCACATGAAGCACAGTCTCTTCTATCATTTTCTTTACAAATCAATTACATCCAATGTTCCTACAAAAAGTGGAAGTGATTGTACAATTTTATGAGTTACTCATGCCTAATGGCTTGTCCTCTTTGTCACCAGACTACTCCACCAAACATTGAGCTTCACAATAATCACAATGGTCATCCTAAATGAGTTTACCATCTTCCTCGACAACAATTGTGTGGAGCTGCCAAAGTTGTGAACTTTAAAAAATACAATGAATGCGGGCATTGATGGAAATGGAACATTTGCAACATGATCACGATATAGCCTTGGGGCACAACTTCGCTTTCATCATATGCCAACTCCCTTGGTGTCTCCCTCCTTTCTCTCAGCTTCATCACCTCCCTCCCTCCCTCCTTCCTCATCCCCCATCATTCTCCTTCGCTCGTTGCATCCTCTCCCTTGGTGTCTATCATTCATATCCCTCAGCTCACTACCATCATTTCCACTCCTTCTCCAGCTCGATAAGTGTCTCAGCATCACCTTCCATAATCTGTGTTGCTGCTTACTGTTGAACAAGAAAAAAACCATCATCTGGTAGATCACCTTCGTGACGAGTGAGCAACTACAACAATTGGGAGTCACATTTTCCCTATTGAAAGATATTTTGTGTTAAGGTCAAGCAAAATAGCACAAAAACATACACATAAACTTGATAAGTTCAAAGACGAAAACACATTGGTTTACAACATTATTTGAAGTTCACCATCGTATGTAAATCTTCCTTAACTTTAGCAAGTCTATGGAAACTTGACCGTGCATGCATTCCTCAAAATCAAACATGTTCCAGCATGACCATCAACATCCCTCGATTAACAACTTAGCTACACAAAATGAGTATATGATAAAAGAAGTTAGCAAATGTTCTATCATTTGATTCGAAAATATAACAAGGAAATTTTCCTTGGAAGTAGTTTTACCCTCCTGTGAAAAAATAAAGTGCAAAAAACTCCATGTCTAAAAATATGTTCTCAATCAAACCAATCAGGCTTCTATTAATATGCATGATACCAAATTCGAAACTGGAACTAAAAACTGACTTCGATATACGCAAGTGCAAAGTTGAAACTTAGTACGTGGCTTGCATTGGTGAAAGAAAGTTTACCTCTCATATGCGCAGACTCATGGGAAACAAATACCCCATAATTTTGCATGACATAATAATGTGAGCATTAAAAACATTGAACACAATCAAAAAGTGAGTCAAAGTTAATTCACTAAACTCCTCCATTTCACCAAATCATCTAGCACGTCAGAAGACCAAGTAGAAGGGCATTTCTAGGACGGTTTTTTTGTTGTTACCTTTCCTAGTCAAACTATATCACAACTAAGAAACACAAAAGGCTCAGAACTAAAGAAAAAAACGAGGACTTAACTAATTTGTCGCAATGGTATGGGAACTACAAGCATCTTTCTAAGCAGACGCACGGCCAAAACAAAAATATTTAGTTAGGAAATGAAAGTAAGATTTCAATTGTCACATATCATAAAGCACAAAACTGCGTGTGGATGCATTATAATGTTTCTTGGATGTACTCTATCCATGCTAGTTGGCTGATAAATGTACATAAACCTTTTGTCATGTGAAAGCCATTTTATAACTACTCCAACTAAAAGGGAAAGGACAAGATTTGAAGAATTCACCAATAGAAGATCTTATTGATCTTTCTTATTCCCTTGTGATCATAAACACATGTAGATCAACTACATACAATACGCATGTTTTTAATTTAATGTGGAGGCCGAGGCACACACCTACACACAATCAATGGGACCGATGGTCCTCCTAGATTATTGCCACAATTTCAGTGAGCTCCTTTAGATTGCTGAAGAAAACAACATGAATGGGAAGGGAGGTCCATTTAATACAAATGAAGTAGCACACACCATCACAAGTACAATCTGCAACAACAATAAGAAAAATATTTGATGATGTCTAACTATAAGCACGAGCATCCTAACTAAATAAGAAAAATTGTCCAACAACAATAACCAAATAAGGGATGGCATTAATCAGATTAAGGTCTACTGTGCTGCCAACAGTAACTTTGTGCTAATATGAAATATATCAAGGTTCTTCCAAAGGAATATTTTGCAATTGTCAAGGATAGGTAGAAGTTACAATAAAAGTTTATTGTACCATACAATAAGAATACATATCAGGCAAGATTCACTGCACTCAAACGCACATTTTAACCAGCCAAATATTCTTCATGTCCATCTACAAGAGTACGGCTATAGTGTAAAAAGTAGAAACATGTCACCATGCATCTATCCAAACAAATATGTGGTACCCATCGACTACAATTAAGATAAAAAAATGAGAATTGTCTTAGTCGTCTCATACCTGAAGCTACCAAACCATCAATGCCATAACAATATGTGTGCGTCTTTGTGGCGACGAAAACCTGCAATTCCTCATGAATACATTGATCGTACAATAGCCAAGAGATTCATGTTACTGTGGTAGAAGAAAACACAGTGAAGTGCAACATATCCACAAAACAATTCAGACAACGGTTGCCTCCAGGACACTGTATCGTTGGTGGAATTGTCGTTGACAATGCTCGTGCATGAAAATTCAGATATGACATATATGATCCATTAGTGATATCCACTAATCATATCAGCTCACCGTGAAGAATCCTCCATAAATATAAAAGATCAGGTTTCATCGCTTATCATTGCATCCTCTTGAAAGAAGTGTATATCATCCATCAGAACAACCTTCAATCAAATGGTGAGTAGTGTAAGGTAGAAATAACCAACTAATTATTATTGATAAGTTTGCAAAATGTATTCTGAGCTAACCAATCAAACTTAAGTGAGAACCTTTTCTCTATTATGCCTAAAACATACAGGAGAATGTAATTTATAATTTTATGCTCTAGGAAATCACAACACTATCCAAGAGATGCACAAATAAATACTAAAAAAAATAAATGATTAACTATTTAGTCGCTATGTTCTACCTATTCTTAACAACCAAGATATGTACCAAGCCAAGAAATGCATATCAGATGAATAAGCGTTCCTAGAGATCAAAATACCCTTACAATCTGATATCAAATCAAAGGATGCAAAGAACGTGCTCTGTCTACAAGTATATCTGGACCTTAATGGTTTAGTTCTAGGTCCAATAAGTAATATATTTTCAGGTACCCCCAAGTGGCATTTAGATAGCAAGATTTCTCGAATAATATTATTTTTTGAAACCAGAAAAACTCGGTAATCATGATGGTTAACACCAGTTCAAGAAAACAAGAGAAGGGCAGGTCTCGGATGATTGGATATGTTGTGATCAATCAATATAATTTTAGAAAACTTCAGACCATTACCTTCAGAGTTCAGACTGACAAGCATCTTTAGATGCCCACCTCTAGTTAAGCTAGCAAGTCATCATCTTCTCTCACCTATAGCACTCTCCAACACAAAATAGAGTAAGCAGTAGCAGCACGAGCACTACACAGGAGCAGAGTAAGCAGTAGCAGCACGAGCACACAGGGGGCCAGCCAGGAACAACAACATTAAAACGGGCCGACCACGAGCAGAAGCAACATGCACCAGCAAGAAGCAGCAGTGGCGGCATGACATAGCGACGGCAATACATGAGCACACGGGCCCGATGGCGGGGTAATTGCAGCACCTGCAACATGACGGGACGACGGCGTCTAGCTGGTAACCCTAACCCTAGCTCGCCGGCCCGGGCAAATTGGAAGAGAGAGAGAGAGAGGAAGTGTCCCGACGGCGACCTGGAGGCTCGCAATGAACGCGACAGCATCTCCTATTTGAACTCGACGGTGACCTGTAGGAACTCGACGGCTGCTCCACCTTCTACCTCTACGGCGGCTCCTCTATCCCTCGCCGCCGCCAAGGAGATCCGCAATGGCTGCGCGCTAGTGGTTTCCGTTGTCGTTCCAATCGATCGGCGGCGGCATAAGGACCCATGATGACGGCTGGGGCTAGGTCATGTCGTTGCTTCGATGTGATCGAGGGATGCCTCGCTATAGGATTGCTGGGTTTTTTTCGCGTGCGGGGTGGATCGATGATGCGATCGAGGGATGCCTCGCTAGTTGCCATCCAGCTCGGTGTTGTCGTCCAGCTACGACATGGGTGGATGAACCGGAGGGAGGGGGCTCCGGTCCGGCCGGCGGCAGGCGGGTGGATGGACGGGTTTGCCCCTTTGGGTGGCCGCGTCAGTGCAACGGCGCTGGCCTGCCGCCGGTAAGGCCAGGAGCATGCACGTCGCGAGCATGCCGATCGCGACCATGATGGCCATGACCTTCACCATACCGCCCATTCCCGCGCTCCTCCTGATGCATTCCCGCCGGGGCCAAGATGGCCCAAAGGCCACCGCGCTCCCATATGCTCTCCCTCCTATCTTCCATGGCGGGTACAAAGGACGGGTTGGGATGAACGAGAGGCAACTCTCGAGATCTAGATCGGGTGTGATTTGCTTTGGAAGAGAAATCTGAATTGGGAATGATTGGAAAGGATTGAGGGAAGGAGATCGGGAATGGAATGGAAACAAGATCGGGTGTGATCGGATTTGGAAGAAAAAATTGAATTGGGGGTGATTGGAAAGGATTGGGGGAAGGAGATCCGGACTGGAATGGAAACATTTAGAGAAGATCGGTGGGATAGGGAAAAAAATCTGTGGGCAGGTTTAACCAGACGAAGGCGTGGGTCAGGAGACGAAAAAAACCGGACGAAGGTGGGAGGGATGACGAAAAAACCCGAGAAAGGAGCTACCAAGTGCCCCTTTAGGAGTAGAGATTATGGGATGCAAGGATGGAAAGAATTGTGCATGAAAAAAGATGGAAGGATCGTGTGCATGTTGCAAGACACTTAGAGCATCTCCAATAGGCGCCCCAAAAACGCCCCGCGCTGTAAAATTTCGCGTTTTAGCGCGCGCGCAGGGAAACCGGGTGCTCTAGCGGCCGCCCAAAAACCGCGCGCACAGCATAAGTGCTTCTGCGCGCGGAGCGAAACGGCATCATGCGCGGAACCACTCGAGCGCTCGCGCATCGTCTCCCACCTCCCTCCACCCCAGCGCCCGCGCCGCCGCCGCGCCACCCCTTTGCTCTGGCGACCCGACGGCGTTTCCCGGACCTATCCCCGCGCCTCTGCAGCTTCCTCCCCCTCCCTCTAGTCGCCGTTGGCCCTTGCACGCGCCATTCCTCCGGCGAAAAGCGCTCGGCCGCCCACCGCCGCTCGGCGCCCACAAGGTGTTCGACAGAACGCCCACAAGGTATATATTGCTCAAAGTACACATTTTTTACATTAATTTGATGCTTGTTGTTCATAGTTTTTATAGACTAGTTTAAATTCAATATTGTAGATGAGTTCATTATATAATTCTTCCGAAGAAGAATTTGATATGGAAGAGGAAGAGGACCTTGCAATCATCATAGCTATGCAACAACAACAACAACAACAACAACAACAACAACAACAACAACAAAGCCTTTAGTCCCAAACAAGTTGGGGTAGGCTAGAGGTGAAACCCATAAGATCTCGCGACCAACTCATGGTTCTGGCACATGGATAGCAAGCTTCCACGCACCCCTGTCCATGGCTAGTTCTTTGGTGATGCTCCAATCCTTCAGGTCTCTCTTTACGGACTCTTCCCATGTCAAGTTCGGTCTACCACTGCCTCTTTTGACATTATCAGCACGCTTTAGCCGTCCGCTATGTACTGGGGCTTCTGGAGGCCTGCGCTGAATATGTCCAAACCATCTCAGACGATGTTGGACAAGCTTCTCTTCAATTGGCGCTACCCCAACTCTATCTCGTATATCATCATTCCGGATTCGGTCCTTCCTTGTGTGGCCACACATGCATCTCAACATGCGCATCTCCGCCACACCTAACTGTTGCACATGTCGCCTTTTAGTCGGCCAACACTCAGCGCCATACAACATTGCGGGTCGAACTGCCGTCCTATAGAACTTGCCTTTTAGCTTTTGTGGCACCCTCTTGTCACAGAGAATGCTAGAAGCTTGGCGCCACTTCATCCATCCGGCTTTAATTCGATGGTTCACATCTTCATCGATATCCCCATCCTTCTGCAACATTGACCCCAAATATCGAAAGGTGTCCTTCTGCGGCACCACCTGCCCATCAAGGCTAACATCCTCCTCCTCATGCCTAGTAGTACCGAAAGCGCACCTCATGTACTCGGTTTTAGTCCTACTAAGTCTAAAACCTTTCGATTCCAAAGTTTGCCTCCATAACTCCAACTTCCTGTTGACCCCCGTCCGACTCTCATCGACTAGCACCACATCGTCCGCAAAGAGCATACACCATGGGATATCTCCTTGTATATCCCTTGTGACCTCATCCATCACCACGGCAAAAAGATAAGGGCTCAAAGCTGACCCTTGATGCGGTCCTATCTTAATCGGGAAGTCATCAGTGTCGCCATCACTTGTTCGAACACTTGTCACAACTTTATCGTACATGTCCTTGATGAGGGTAATGTACTTTGCTGGGACTTTGTGTTTCTCCAAGGCCCACCACATAACGTTCCGCGGTATCTTATCATAGGCCTTCTCCAAGTCAATGAACACCATATGCAGGTCCTTCTTTTGCTCCCTATATCTCTCCATAAGTTGTCGTACCAAGAAAATGGCTTCCATGGTCGACCTCCCAGGCATGAAACCAAACTGATTTTTGGTCACGCTTGTCATTCTTCTTAAGCGGTGCTCAATGACTCTCTCCCATAGCTTCATTGTATGGCTCATCAGTTTAATTCCACGGTAATTAGTACAACTCTGAACATCCCCCTTGTTCTTGAAGATTGGTACTAATATACTCCGTCTCCATTCTTCTGGCATCTTGTTTGCCCAAAAAATGAGGTTGAAAAGTTTGGTTAGCCATACTATCGCTATGTCCCCGAGGCCTCTCCACACCTCAATGGGGATACAATCAGGGCCCATCGCCTTGCCTCCTTTCATCCTCTTCAAAGCCTACTTGACCTCCGACTCCTGGATTCGCCGCACAAAAAGCCTGCTAGTATCAGCAAAGGAATCGTCCAGATCAATGGTAGAGCTCTCACTCTCCCCATTGAACAGCTTGTCAAAGTACTCCCACCATCTAAGCTTAATCTCCTTGTTCTTCACCAGGAGTTGATCTGCTCCGTCCTTGATGCACTTGATTTGGTCAACATCCCTCGTCTTCCTCTCTCGGATCTTGGCCATCTTATAGATGTCCCTTTCGCCTTCCTTCGTGTCTAACCGTTGGTAGAGGTCCTCATACGCCCGGCCCCTTGCTTCACTCACAGCTCGCTTTGCGGCCTTCTTTGCCATCTTGTACTTCTCTATGTTGTCTGCACTCCTATCCAGATATAGGCATCTGAAACACTCTTTCTTCTCCTTAATTGCCTTCTGGACATCATCGTTCCACCACCAGGTATCTTTAGCTTCTCTTCTACTTCCCCTGGACACTCCAAACTCCTCTGAGGCCACCTTACGAATGCAAGTCGCCATCTTCATCCACATGTTGTCTACATCACCTCCTTCCTCCCAAGGGCCCTCCTTAATGACCCTCTCCTTGAACGCCTGAGCTACCTCCCCCTTGAGCTTCCACCACTTCGTTCTAGCGACTTTGGCACGCTTGTCCCGCTGGACACGAATCCGAAAGCGGAGGTCAGCAACCACAAGCTTATGCTGAGGGACAACACTCTCTCCAGGTATCACCTTACAGTCTAGGCATGCACGCCTGTCTTCTCTTCTCGAAAGGATGAAATCAATCTGGCTAGAGTGTTGCCCACTACTGTAAGTCACTAGATGTGATTCTCTCTTCTTAAAGAGGGTGTTAGCTATGATCATGTTGTAGGCTAGCGCAAAGCTTAAGACATCTTCTCCTTCTTGGTTCCTGATGCCATAGCCAAAACCCCCATGCACCCCTTCAAAACCTGTGTTAGATGTGCCCACGTGGCCATTGAGGTCTCCTCCTATGAAGAGCCTCTCGCCAATCGGTACACTCCTAACCATGTCCTCTAGGCCTTCCCAGAACTCCCTCTTGGTGTTCTCATTGTGGCCTACTTGCGGGGCATACGCGCTGATAACGTTGAGAACTAAGTCCCCAACTACCAGCTTGACCCGGATAATCCGGTCCCCACGTCTCTTGACGTCTACCACTCCATCCTTGAGGCTCTTGCTGATCAAGATGCCTACTCCATTTCTGTTTGCAACCGTCCCTGTGTACCACAGCTTGAAGCCGGTACCCTCCACCTCCTTCGCCTTTTGTCCCCTCCATTTGGTCTCTTGGACGCAAAGGATATCAACGCCTCTCCTCACCGCGGTATCAACTACCTCCCGAAGCTTACCTGTCAGAGACCCTACGTTCCAGCTACCTAAGCGAATCCTCCTAGGCTCGGCTAGCTTCCTTACCCTTCGCACTCGTCGAGTCAAATGCGAAGACCCTTGCTCAATTTCCACTACACCCGGGCGCCGATGTAGCGCGCCACTAAGGATGCGACGACCCGATCCTCGCTCACTTGCCACCGTATCCAGATCAAGATACGGCGCGCCACCTGGGGGGTGACGGCCCGGCCCTTGCCCATTTTCCACCACACCCGGGTTCCGATGTGGCGCGTCGCTGAGAGGGTTACGCCCCAACGAAAATCTTTTGGGTTTCATCTCCATAAGAGTGGCTGAGTTTTGACGTTGGCTCGCCAAGCCTATCACAACCCTCCTCCTTTATCCGGGCTTGGGACCGGCTATGTTGAGACAACATAGGCGGAGTTTCATCATAGCTATGCACATCAATAAAAAACCGAAGCACGGTGGTTCGGTTATGGATCGGCAGAAAATTTGGAGGGACAAGATCGATGCCGACAACAGATTGATGAGGCACTATTTTGTGAAGAATCCCACATACCCCGAGTCGTATTTCCGGCGCCATTTTAGGATGAGCACCGGGTTGTTCAGGCGCGTTGCAGAGAAACTAGCGAGCCATGATCGTTTTTTTTCAGCAAAGGAGGAACGCCGCCGGAGAACTCGGGCATAGCACCTTTCAAAAGGTGACAGCCGCTTTGCGCATGTTAGCATACGGTATTCCGGCTGATCTAGTTGATGACCACTTGGCCATGGGTGAGAGTCAAGCCATCATGTGTGTCAAGCGCTTTGCAGTCGGAATTGTGCAAGTGTTTGGCCCAGAGTATTTGAGATCTCCCAATGCTGAAGACGCCGCAAGGCTTTTGGAGATGAACAAAACTCGCGGGTTCCCAAGTATGCTTGGCTCAATAGATTGCATGCATTGGAGTTGGAAAAACTGTCCTAAGGCATGGCATGGACAATTCCACGACGCGAAAAAGGGTTCCACTATAATCCTTGAAGCGGTGGCCGATCAAGAGACTTGGATTTGGCATGCTTTTTTTGGAATGCCTGGATCTTTGAATGACATCAACGTTGTTAATCGGTCACCACTGATGAATATGATTGCAAATGGTGATCTGCCACCGATACAGTTCGTAGCAAATGTCCATACATACAAATATGGCTACTATCTTGCGGATGGCATCTATCCAAAGTGGCAAACATTTGTGAAGCCGTTGAAAAAACCGGAAGGTAAAAAAATCTAGATTTTCACAATGCTCAGGCGGCGGCTAGGAAAGATGTGGAGAGAGCATTTGGGATTTTGCAAGCCCAATTTGCTATTGTGAGAGGACCGGCTAGATTTTGGGATCAAAAGATCCTTTGGTACATCATGCACGCTTGTGTGATCATGCATAACATGATCATCGAGAATGAATGTGGTCAAGATTTAGACTACTCTCAGTACGAGCTCTTGGGACATCCCGTGCGAGTGCGGCGGAGTGCTGCGAGGGTGGCCCGATTTGTTGCTTCCTATCATGCTATTCGGCATGCCGAAACGCATGACGATCTTCAGAACGATCTCATCGAGGAGTGGTGGGAATGGAATGGCCGACGGAACGCATGATGATTTGGTTATTTGATGTTGTATTGTTGAACTATTTGTTGTATTGGATGATAAACTATTTGTTTGAGTTGTAATAATAAAATTAAACTATTTATTGTTGATTGTTTGATATTTTGGTTTTATTTTTGGATTGCATATGTTGTTTGTATAGGGCGCGCGCCGTGTATTTGCAGTGCCTGCTGGAGCGCCGCGCGCGCTAAATTTTGCGGCGGCCGCTAGAGCCAGCGCTGTGCTGCGCGCTAAAAAACGTTAGTTGTGCGCGCTATAACCATTTTTTGCGCGTCGCGCGTTACGCGCCTGTTGGAGATGCTCTTATGGAACAAAAGATTCACACGTACGTGGAAAGACGGACGGGCATGTGTGCATATTGCAAGACACTCCTGAAAAGGATGCATTTTAGGATTTCGGGGATGCAAAGAATAGTAGAGCATTTAAATTTGGATTGCCAAAAAAAGTTGTTTTTCCTAAGAGGTCCCTCTAACACGCAATCCTTATTTTTTAGGAATGTGGGCTGACAGTGCTAAATCTAGACGAGAAAACTTGGTCTAACCACAGACCGAGCGGACTATACAGACATCCTCTGATCTGGTTTGCGGACAAATAAGGGATAACATGGGAGTCCTAAAATTTTCTGAGGCATTTCGGTCCGAACGTGTGCGTTATGGTCCAAAACTATATAAGGGAAAAATATATGTAACCTGGCATTGGAGATGTCCTTACCATCGACACTAAGACTCATTTTATGATTATTATGTGGCCGAGACTAAGTGGTCCACCAGTCTAATTATACCTTGCAAAGAGAGAATAGAATGGTCCTCACATTTCTTCTAAACCTCGATTCGTGCGTCTGCCTGCCGGCGGTGGCACCGTCTGAATGTCGTACTACATCGGTTGGGCGTTTTGAAGGATGGGACAATTAGCGTTTTCTTCGTACCAAACACGGGTTGTTGTGCTTGCACATGCACGTCAAGTTTTCCTTCCCGTTGCAACACACGGGCATATGTCCTAGTCACTTCATATACACAGATTGCAAGATGGATGGTTATGAAGAAGGCAAAACTGAAAATCTGCAGCACCTACTAGTTGCGGCAGATCTATATGGAGTTGAGAGGCTGCGGGTTATGTGTGAAGGTAAATTGTGCGATAGCATTGACTTGAAAACAGTCGCGACAACGCTAACTTTAGCGGAGCAACATAACTGCAGGGTTCTCAAAAATGCTTGTATTGAGTTTCTAGCCTCAGGGAAGACACTTGGATTTGTGAAGAAAACAGATTCAGATGTATTCAAACATCTCCAGTCAAGCTGTCCTCACACTAGTAGAAAACAGGGCTTTGGTCCAGCCCTGAAAAGCCCATTAATCCCGGTTCACTCACGAACCGGGACCCATGGGGGCATCGGTCCCGGTTCGTGAGGCTAGGGCGCCGGCCGGGCCTCATGGGCCATTGGCCCCGGTTCGTCTGACCCCTTTGGTCCCGGTTCCAGACACGAACCGGGTTCAATGGGCCTCGCTCCTAGCCCACAAACATTGGTCCCGGTTTGTGGCTAGAACCGGGACCAAATGTAGTCCTTTAGTCCCGGTTCCAGCCACAAATTGGGACCAAAGGGAAGCCTATATATACCCCCTACCCACGAGCAGAGCAGTGCACTGCTCTGTTTTTTTGGCCGGCCGTGGGAGAGCTTTGTGGTGCTCTAGCTCACCTCCCATGCACATGAGGTGTTCGATGAAATGCCCGAGCCACACTTAAGCTTTCTCCTCTCAAAGTTCCTTGTCCAAGCTCCATTTTCCTCAAGATTTGTCTAGGTTTGGCGGTCCGTCCTGTCCCGTCACCGTCCTCACCGCCGTCGATCGCCCGCGCCGATCTCGGCGTCGGCACCACCGTGGTTAGCCTCTTCTTCTTATCTTCTTTCTAAAAGAAAAAAGTTCTTACTTGTATGATTTAGATAGATACTTGTGATATTTTCTTACTTTTATTATTGTTTGTTATTATATAGTGCGATGGTTTTGGTATCCGCCTCCGTCGGCCCTCGTCCTGTCTATGATTCGGATGTGGTATATATTATCTTTTATAACTATTTGTTTTATTTAGTGTTTATGACAATTATGCCGACCAACGTGACATAGATTTTTTAATCTAGGAGGTATGTGAACCAGAAATTCCTACCGACATAGAAATTCTTGTCGAGAAGTTAAATTTGGTTGAAAAAGAAAACAATTACTTGAAAGAAAAATTACAAAGAGTTGAAGAGGAGAAGATGAAATTGGAGTTGAATGTTGCCGATGTCGTCGACGATCACAAGATCAAGATGGATGCAATGGGTTGAAGATTAGAAAGA
The DNA here is from genome assembly GCA_039707655.1 of Elymus sibiricus. Classification (NCBI taxonomy): domain Eukaryota; kingdom Viridiplantae; phylum Streptophyta; class Magnoliopsida; order Poales; family Poaceae; genus Elymus; species Elymus sibiricus. Next base: position 468,899,869 of record CM077665.1, on the reverse strand, counting down.
TTAGAAAATATGCCATTCATACTGAGGCTTGGTATCATTATGCCGTTGGATCAATTGGTACCTTAGTTGCGGTTATGATCGCATTTGTTGTTGCATTTAATTTTTTTACATAGTTTCAATGTATGTTTTAATTAGATGCTCTAGAGAGCTATATGTTGTTCAATAATGAGAACTATATAACGCACGCAGATGAACCGGCAATGGATGTACGGTGACCGAGGCACCTCCGACTATATTAAGGGCCTGCATAATTTTCTCGAAACGGCTGAGGCAAACAAGCAGAATGGTTTTATGCATTGTCCATGTACTGTCTGTGAGAATACGAAGGCTTTCTCCAACTCTAAAACCCTTCACTTCCACCTGCTTGAGAAGGGTTTTATGCCACACTATAATGTTTGGACCAAGCACGGAGAAAGAGGGGTTATGATGGAAGACAACGAAGAAGAAGAGGATGATGACAACTACCCGCCCCCTGAATACGGTGATGCTGCAATGGGAGAAGCTGAAGATCAAGAGGAACCAGATGATGTGCCCGATGATGATCTTCGCCGGGTCATTGTTGATGCACAGAGAGAATGCGAAAGTGAAAGGGAGACGTTTAAGTTCGATCGCATGTTAGAGGATCACAAAAAAGGGTTGTACCCAAATTGCGAAGATGACAACAGAAAGCTCGGTACCACACTGGAATTGCTGCAATGGAAGGCAGACAATGGTGTATCTGACAAGGGATTTAGTTCGCTACTGAAAATAATGAAGAAGAAGCTTCCAAAGGATAACGATTTGCCCGGCAGTACGTATGAAGCAAAGAATGTTCTATGCCCTCTAGGATTGGAGGAGCAGAAGATACATGCATGCCCTAATGACTGCATCCTCTTCCGCGGTGCGTACGAGGATTTGAACGCATGCCCGGTATGCGGTGCATTGCGGTATAAGATCAGAAGAGATGACCCTGGTGATGTTGAGGGCCAACGCACCGGGAAGAGGGTTCCTACCAAGGTGATGTGGTATGCTCCTATAATACCACGGTTGAAACGTTTGTTCAGAAACAAAAAGCATGCCGAGTTGATGCAATGGCACATAAAAGACCGTAAGAAAGACGGGAAGTTGAGAGCACCCACTGACGGGTCGCAGTGGAGAAAGATCGAGAGAAAGTGGAGCGACTTTACAGATGACCCAAGGAACGTATGGTTTGGTTTAAGTGCAGATGGCGTTAATCCTTTTGGGGATCAGAGCAGCAAGCATAACACATGGCCTGTGACTCCAGTGACGGACCCAGGGGGGCGAGGGGGGGCCATGGCCCCCCCAAGGTTGAACTTTTTGCACATATACCCTTCAGAATTTCTGAAAAAATTGCATATATACCCTTCAAATTTATGTTTGGCCCCCCCTAAAGCTTGATAAGTTGTATTTGGCCCCCCCTTTTCTTTCATCCTGGGTCCGTCCCTGTGTGACTCTATGTATGTATAACCTTCCTCCTTGGTTGCGCATGAAGCGGAAGTTCATTATGATGCCAGTGCTCATCCAAGGCCCTAAGCAACCCGGCAATGACATTGATGTGTACCTAAGGCCATTAGTTGATGAACTTTTACAGCTATGGAATGGAAGAGGTGTACGTGTGTGGGATGAGAACGAACATGAGGAATTTGACCTACATGCATTGCTGTTTGTAACCATCAACGATTGGCCTGCTCTCAGTAACCTTTCAGGACAGACAAACAAGGGATACCACGCATGCACACACTGTTTAGATGACACCGACAGTATATATTTGGACAAATGCAGGAAGAATGTGTACCTGGGGCATCGTCGATTTCTTCCGACCAACCATCAATGTCGAAAGAAAGGAAAGCATTTCAAAGGTGAGGCAGATCACCGGAAGAAGCCCGCCCTCCGTACTGGTGATCACATACTTGATATGGTCAATGATTTACAAGTAATCTTTGGAAAGGGTCCTGGCGGACTATCTGTTCCGACTGACGATGTGGGACGCGCACCCATGTGGAAGAAGAAATCTATATTTTGGGACCTACCCTATTGGAAAGATCTAGAGGTCCGCTCTGCAATCGAAGTGATGCACGTGATGAAGAATCGTTGCGTGAACCTGCTAGGCTTCTTGGGAGTGTATGGGAAGACAAAAGATACACCGGAGGCATGAGAGGAACAGCAACATGTGCATGAAAAAGACGGCATGCATCCAAAGCAGTATGAAGGTCCTGCCAGCTAAGCTCTTACAAAAGAAGAGAAGGAAATCTTCTTTGAATGCCTGCTCAGTATGAAGGTCCCGTCTGGCTTCTTGTCGAATATAAAGGGAATAATAAATATGGCAGAGAAAAAGTTCCAGAACCTAAAGTCTCATGACTGCCACGTGATTATGACGCAACTGCTTCCGGTTGCATTGAGGGGGTTTCTACCGGAAAACGTTCGATTAGCCATTGTGAAGCTTTGTGCATTCCTCAATGCAATCTCTCAGAAGGTGATCGATCTAGAAATCCTGCCAAGGTTAAGGAATGATTTGGTGCAATGTCTTGTTAGTTTCGAGCTGGTGTTCCCACCATCCTTCTTCAATATCATGACGCACGTCCTAGTTCATCTAGTCAACGAGATTGTCGTTCTGGGCCCTGTATTTCTACACAATATGTTCCCCTGTGAGATTCATGGGAGTATTAAAGAAATATTTTCGTAACCGCGCTAGGCCAGAAGGAAGCATCTCCATGGGCCATCAAACAGAGGATGTCATTGGGTTTTGTGTTGACTTCATTCCTGACCTTAAGAAGATTTGTCTCCCTCAATCGCGGTATGAGGGGAGACTGACTGGAAAAGGCACGCTAGGAGCAGACTCAATAATAGGTAGGGACGGGCATTCTTGGTCTCAAGCACACTACACAGTTCTACAGAATTCTACCTTGGTGACCCTGTATGTCGATGAACACAAGAATATTCTGCGCTCCAAACACCCAGAGCAGTGTGACGACTGGATTACATATGAACACATCAGGACTTTCGGCAGTTGGTTGCAACCACGTCTCATGGGTGACAACACTGTTACTGATGAGCTGTACTCGTTGGCCAGGGGACCATCTTCGACTGTATTGACTTACAAAGGGTACGAGATAAATGGGAATACATTTTACACGATCGCCCAAGATCAAAAGAGCACCAACCAAAACAGCGGTGTCCGCTTTGATGCAGCAACCAAGAGGGGAAAGGACACATATTATGGTTACATAGTGGACATATGGGAACTTGACTATGGACATGATTTCAAGGTCCCTTTGTTTCAGTGCAAATGGGTCAATCTGTCAGGAGGTGGGGTACAGGTGGACCCACAGTACGGAATGACAACAGTGGATCTGAACAATCTTAGGTACACAGACGAACCATTCGTCCTAGCCAATGATGTGGCGCAGGTTTTCTATGTGAAGGACATGTCTACCAAACCGAGAAAAAGAAAAGATAAGGAAGCGAATACATCATACAATGAGCCAAAGCGCCACATAGTTCTTTCAGGAAAAAGAGACATCGTGGGATTGGAGGGCAAGACAGACATGTCTGAAGATTATGAAAAGTTTCATGAAATTCCTCCCTTCAAAGTCAAGGCTAACCCAAGCACCCTGTTAAACGATGAAGATTATCCATGGTTACGGCGCAATAAGCAAAGGACACAAGCGAAGAAAAAGTGAAGACTTTCTCTCCACAACTAGTATGATGAAGCCTTTGATCTAGAATATCATTGCAGTTACATGTGAAGAAATGAAATGGCTTTTGTAACAGATGAGTTTTCGTATGAAACCCTGATACTTCGAAAGAGATTGTCCGTTTTGTAAACGAAGTGCATCTAGTTTTTGCCGTAACCCTCTCAACTTTTTATAACATGCTATGTGGGTGAAATGATGATACCATGCCAACTTTCAACCATTTCAAAGTTCATTTGTAGTGCTTTTCAATTTCAGGGTCATTTAGCTTAAAAAATCAGTAAATGCATGAAAAATACCAGATGAAGTCAGAAAGGGTTGAAAATTGATGATGTGGCTTTGAATGGTTCATTTTGAACACACAAAAAGTCTGGAGTTCAAATAAGTTCAAAAAAATGAAATACCTTTGTAACAGATGAGTTTTCGTTCGAAACCCTGATACTTCGAAAGAGATTGTCCGTTTTGTACACGAAGTGCATCCAGTTTTTGCCGTAACCCTCTCAACTTTTTAGCACATGCTATGTGGGTGAAATGATGATACCATGCCAACTTTCAACCATTTCAGAGTTCATTTGTAGTGCTTTTCAATTTCAGGGTCATTTAGCTCAAAGAATGAACTAATAGCAAAAAGAATGAACTAGAAAACTTTTATGAAACTCTAATAGCAAAAATAATGAACTAAAAATAATCTATTAAAATATTATGTTATGATCAAATAAAACAAAACTATAATATTCTTCAATAGCAAAAAGAATCAACTAAAAAGCTTTTATAAAACTCTAATAGCAAGAGGAATGAACTAAAAAGCTTTTATAAACCTCTAATATTTTTGAAACTAAAATTATATAAAATTTATGCAACTAAAATTATCAAAGTATTTTTTGTTCAAAACATTAATAGCAGAAAGAATTTTCATAAAGAATTTTTTTGTTAGAAACTTTAATAGCAAACTAAAATAACAAAATCTGTTTTTTATTAAAACAGGCATTTAAAATAACCTAAAAATTACCAAATTGAATATAATGATAAAACACAGTAATATTAAATAGCAGGAAAAAGAATCACTCAAAAATCTATTTTTTTAGTAAAGTTATTCACAAACTATGATTCACACAAATTTCAAAAAATTCAAATTTAAACTATTCAAATTTGAAAACTAATGGCACTAACAGAAAGTTTATAATTTTTGTGACCTAAAAGCAAAAAAAATCACTGAAAAACAGTAAGTATTTAGCTGTAAGTAGGAACAAAATAAAATAAATAAAGCAAAAAACAAAACAAAAAATGGACCCCTTTAGTCCCGGTTGGTGCCACCAACCGGGACCAAAGGTCCCTGTTTCTGGGCTGCTGAAAACTGACCTTTGGTCCCGGTTGGTGGCACCAACCGGGACCAATGCACCCCTTTAGTCCCGGTTGGTGCCACCAACCGGGACCAAAGGTCCCTGTTTCCCGCCCTTTGGGCTGCTGAAAACTGACCTTTGATCCCGGTTGGTGGCACCAACCGGGACTACAGGGGTGCATTGGTCCCGGTTGGTGCCACCAACCGGGACCAATTCTCTGGGTATATAAGTAGCACTTAGGAATTTTCAGTTCTCATCTCGCCCCCGCCCCCGACGACGCCGACGAAATCGACGCCGCCAGGCTGCCCAGACGCCGCCCGCCGCCCCCACCGTCGCCGTCGCCCCAGCCGTCGCCGCCGCCCGCCGCCCCTGTTGTCGCCGTCGCTCGCCGCCCCCGTCGTCCGCTCGCCACCCCCATCGTCGCCCGCCGCCCGCCGCCCCCGTCATCGCCGTCGCCCCCGCCGTCGCCCGCCGCCCCCGTCGTCGCCGCCGCCCGCTGCCCCCGCCGTCGCCGTCACCGTCGCCACCGTCGTCGCCCGCCGCCCGCTGCCCCCGCCGTCGCCGCTACCGTCGCCCCCGTCGTCGCCCGCCGCCCGTCGCCCCCGCCGTCGCCGTCACCGTCGCCCCCGCCCGTCGCCGTCGCCGTCGCCCCCGTCGTCGCCCTCGCGTCAATATTTGGTCAATATTTTTTTGTTCATATTTTTTTTGTTCATGACAACTTGGTCAATATTTTTTTTGTTCATACAATATTTTTTTGTTCATAGAAATTAGTTAAAATGAGGGGGGACGTCGGACATGACATGAGGGGGGCGTCGGACGTCGGACATGAGGGGTGAGCGTCGTTGTCGTCTACCCCCTCCCCGATAACTTCGACATGAGGGGGGACGTCGGACATGACATGAGGGGGGGCGTCGGACGTCGGACATGAGGGGTGAGCGTCGTTGTCGTCTACCCCCTCCCCGATAACTTCGACATGAGGGGGGACGTCGGACATGACATGAGGGGGGGCGTCGGACGTCGGACATGAGGGGTGAGCGTCGTTGTCGTCTACCCCCTCCCCGATAACTTTGACATGAGGGGGGACGTCGGACATGACATGAGGGGTGAGCGTCGTTGTCGTCTACCCCCTCCCCGATAACTTCGACATGAGGGGGGACGTCGGACATGACATGAGGGGGACGTCGGACGTCGGACATGAGGGGTGAGCGTCGTTGTCCTCTACCCCCTCCCCGATAACTCGACATGAGGGGGACGTCAGACATGACATGAGGGGGACGTTGGACGTCGGACATGAGGGGTGAGCATCGTTGTCGTCTACCCCCTCCCCGATAACTTCGACATGAGGGGGGACGTCGGACATGACATGAGGGGTGAGCGTCGTTGTCGTCTACCCCTTCCCCGATAACTTCGACATGAGGGGGGACGTCGGACATGACATGATGGGGGGCGTCGGACGTCAGACATGAGGGGTGAGCATCGTTGTTGTCTACCCCCTCCCCAATAACTTCGACATGAGGGGGGACGTCGGACATGTCATGTGGAATTTTTTTTGTTCATATAGAAAACTCCGGTAACATAGATTTATCAAGAATGCCCCCATTATGGATGTGCACAAGTTGATCCAATTTTTTTCTGATCTCATCTATATATATATTCTTCTATATGTCACGTTGTCTGTCAAAGTATTGAAGAAATCCATGGCTTCATCATTAGCCGGAAGTAACAGGCGTATGATGCTACGAAGCTCTTCAAAGTTGTTCTGGAACGGAGTTCCGGATAGAATAATTCGCTTTTTGGTACGAAATTCAGCAAAGGCCTTCCAAATAGCGATATTCGGAAGGCTCTTGCTGAACTTTGTACCGAAAAGCTAATTAAATTCCTATCCGGGACTCCGTTCCAAAACAATTTTGGAGAGCTTCGTACCATTATGCGCCTGTTACTTCTGGCTAATGATGAAGCCTTGGTTTTCTTGAATCCTTTGACACTAGACAACGTGACATATAGAAGGGTAGATGAGATCAGGAAAAATATGGACCATTTTCTGCACATCCAGAATGGCGCCATTTTGTTAAATCCCTTAAAGGTTAAGAGAATCCCTTGTTTGACATTCATGAGTGAGGCGGTCCGGACGTCGTACATTCATGAGAGAGGCGGTCCGGACGTCGGACATTCATGTTTGTATATTAATTGACATGTTGTAATATTTGCAGAAACTATGGATCAAAGAGACTTGGAACAAGAACAATTGTTGGGGGAGATAATCCTCGCCGGACGTGATGTCTTGTCGTTTCTCAACGACACCGATGGTCTGGAAGGAGAGGATGACGGCTCCAGTGATCAAACAATGGAGGAGGAAGGACATGATCATGATCGCTCCGGTGACCGAATGCCGGAGGAAGAAGGAGACCATGATGACGGCTCCAGTGACCGAACGGAGGAGGGAGCTGTTGCAAAGTCCGGCGAGGTATATATATTAATTAAGCCTGTGCTGACTAGCTAATTGATGCATTAATTGTTTTGGTATTTACATATATTAACTCTTCTTTCTTCTTTTATAGCCCTCCGGATCGAGCCAAACTTCGATAACGAGACGAGGCCCGAAGAGAAGTTTGCGCAAGGATGAAAGGTTCACGATTACAGCACTCGTGGACGATGGCCTACCGATTGAACCCAAGCGGACCAAGGACGCATTTTCTGCTCAGTGCGGAGCTATTTTTAGGGACAACATCCCGATCAGCATCAAGCAATGGAATAAGCCTAAGGACGACGACCCTGAAGTTTCTTATGTCACCGATAGACAGAAAGATGATCTTTGGACCTCGCAGAAGGAAAATTTCACCCTACCTCCAGAGGAGGATCCGAATAAGCCAGTTATAGAGCCACTGGTCAAGGCGTGTGCTCTTAAGAAGATGGCAGATCTATTCAGGAGGTGGAAGAATGAGTTGAAATCAAAGTTTGTCGACAAAGGGAAGACTCCAGAATTCATCGGCCGATTTGAGAAGATAAGAGATCACTGGCCCGCATTTGTGGAATACAAGACATCTGACAAGAGTAAGAAAATGTCAGAGACAAACAAGAACAATGCTGCAAAGAAGCAGTATCACCATCACACGGGGTCAGGTGGCTATCTCAAAGCCTGGCCGTTGTGGGACAAAGCTGAGAATGACCTGATTGCTAAAGGGGTCGAACCAGAGACATTGAACTGGCCAGACCGTTCAAGGACTTGGTTCTTCGGGGTTGGGGGAACTTTGGACCCTGAAACAGGGAAGTGCCGTTGGACGGACGAGCAACTTGCAATACCCGTCAAGAAGCTTCAGAAGTATATCACCGCAGCGCAGGAAGGGACGTTCATTCCCGACAGACAGAAGGACGAGGTGACTGAGGCCCTCGGGAATCCTGAGCACCCTAGAAGAACACGAGGCACACCAGGCTCCGTTCCGTGGAAGGTTGGATTTCCCGACGCAGGCGGTTACAGAAGCCGGAAGAGAAAGAGGAAAGCGGAGCTGAGCGACATGCAGAAGCTCAATGCAAGACCATCTCAGCGGCACGAAGCTACCCCAGAAGCTACCCCGCCATCTCAGCGAAGAAGCAGCGTGGCTTCCACGGAGCTCGTTCAGCCTGACTTCACGGCTCCTAGATACCCCGTAGATACTATCACGGAGGCTCAACATTGCGAGCTTATGACGAAATTCTGGAACCTCACTTTCAAGGCGGCTGTCGGCTCTGTTGCACCTCCTCAACCCAACAGAACTTTTCACTGCCTTCCGATTCCACATGGCTATGCTGTTGTGACGGTGGATGAAGTAATGGAGGGATTTGAGGAGCTCGAGCTTGACCACCCTACAGGTGAAGGGGAGAATCAGCTGGTTCATGCTCTGAGGATTACATGTCTATGGCGGAAGGAGTACATCAAGCTTCCAAACTGGACGCCTCCGCCTCCTCCTCCTCCTCCGGCGAGTCAGGGCACTCCGCCTCCTCCTCCTCCTCCTCCTCCTCCGGCGAGTGATCAGGGCACTCCGCCTCCTTCTCTGGCTCCTGCGGCGCGTGAGGGCACTCCGCCTCCTCCTTCGCCTACTCCGGCGCGTCGGAGCAGTCCGCCTCCTCCTCCGCCTCATCAGCAACGGCGGAAGACAGACGCCGCCGCTCCGGCTCCTCCGGCGCGTCAGAGCACTCCGCCTCCTTCTCCGCCTCGTCAGCAACGACGGAAGAGAGACGCCGCCGCTCCGGCGGCTAGTAGTACAAGCAATTTAGATACGGTCCATCTCTCAAGGCTCTGGAAAAGTTACCATATGAGAGGACCGAGAAGGAAAACGAGGACATCTGTCGTGCCCAAGTGAGGGACCATTTTGCAAAGAAAACTCCACCTCCGAAGGAGAAGCCAGATCCGGTGAAAGTGAAGCGCACTATCGATGCCCTGAAGCGACCACAACGCCTCCGCCGGATTCCAACTTTGTCCGCTGTCCTAAATAGACATATCAAGATGCGCGGCGGTCGGGAAGTACTTCCAGTGATGCAAGGTTAGCAGAACGAAGAAGTGGGAAAAAAATTCCCCAGCTCGGCGAACAGGCGAACCAATCGTGCCCCCCGCTCAAGGTGTCTAGCGATATCGTCGCTAATCATCCGGGGATGGTGCCCGGTACCAATCCTGGTGATTACCTGAGCGATGATGTACAATTTGAGCCGTTGGAGGTGGACGAATTCAGATACCAGTACGGGCAGCCTCTCGTCAAACCTGATCATCCTCCTCTAACAACGATGATGCGAAGATTCCATGATTGGTACATGAAAACCTACAGCGAGTCTGGGAAGGATACTTTAACGCTGAGAATTAAAGAGGAGCACGACCTCGTTGGAATGGAGCAGTTGTCTGTTGAATTTGACGAGTTATTCCAGTTATACAATCAAAAGGCCCTCGACAAAACAATCTTGACTTGCTACTGTCTATAAGTACTACTTCTGTAATTAAGTCTCTATATATAGCTCAGCTCTTTCATTGCATGTATATATAATTATCCTCACTATATTATGCAGATTGAAGATCGTCGAATGCAGAAAAGCACATATCTATGACATTGGGTTCATTAACCCAAATATCATACATGAGTTTACGGTTAAAAACAATGTCACACAAACCGAGGACAACTTGCTACAATCGTTGCTTACAAATCAAAACAAAGAGACAATACTCTTTCCTTACAACTTCCAGTGAGTGTTACTGTCTTGTGCATATTCGGTTTCCCTTATTACTCGAGGTTATAGTAATGTAATTGATGAGTTATGCATGCGTGCGCAGGTTCCACTATATTCTGCTAGAGATTAAGCTTGAGCGGGGAGTAGTAATCGTCTTAGACTCGAAACGAAAAGATCCCCAGCAATATGCGGACATAACTGAAATGCTCCAGAAGTAAGTTCAATCGATCATTATCGCATCATATCGGCAACTTTGTTCATTTCCTGATATCAAGTAATTATTTTCTTGGTCTGGTAGGGTTTGGAAAGAGTTCACCGCAATTGTTCCGGCACTGCCGAGGGAGCTGCGATTTACACACCCGAAAGTAAGTACTACTAGCTAGTTCCGCGCATATCCCATTGATTCTAGTTTCATCAATACCATTTATCATGCTTGATTATCAGTTTGATTGAACTCTATTTCTCGTAAAGTGCTTGTGGCAGGAAGCCGGGAATGATTTTTGTGGATACTACGTTTGCGAGTTCATCTACAACGCGACGACCCCTAAGCGGGGCTACTCTGAAAAACAATATGAAGTGTGTAAGCAATAATATTCACAATTTTATTTTATTACCATGATTTGTTTTGAGTTTCGTTCATATATATGTATTGACCCCCTTCTTCAAATTAGATGTGGCAGATGCGGGATGAACTCCTACCACATGATCGCATACGAGCAATTCAAGAGGAATTGGCGGGATTCTTTCTTGACCACATCATAAATAAAGCCGGAGAATACCATCTGGAATTTGACATTAGATGTTAAGGATTAATTGTAAGAGATCTTATATTGCATATATGTAGCTAGTAGCGTCGGATAGATATACGAAAACTTGTTGTTCGACCAATCTCTCGGAGAAAGAGAGGTTGATCACTTCTCTCTGTATATGTTCATGACGATCTTGTGTACTTAATGGTTCCTTCATTTGCTTACTAGCTAGTGTGTCGAGTTCTCTCTATAGTAGCTAGCGTCGACCAAGCACGGAGAAAGAGAGGACACTTCTCTCTATTAGCTAGCTAACACAATATGAAACCCCTAAATTAACCCTACAAAACCCCCTAAACCCCCCCCCCCTTTCAAAAAAAAACAAAAACCCCAGCTCCTGCCAGATGCTGACGCGTGGATGCCTTTTGGTCCCGGTTGGTGTTGCCAACCGGGACTAAAGGTCCTCCTGCCTGGGCTCCCCGCAGCGGTCACGTGGAGCCCCTTCTGTCCCGGTTTGTAAGCGAACCGGGACAAAAGGTTTTGGGCTTTAGTCCCGACCCTTTAGTCCCGGTTCCAGAACCGGGGCTAATGGGCCTCGGGAACCGGGACAAATGGGTCGTTTTCTACTAGTGCCATCTCATGCAGGAGATTTTATTCGGCAGGATGCCCCCCATGTGAAGTTGATAAGATGATCATGGGTCTATCTATATCCATCATGCAAGGGATCCTTGATATTTTCTCAAGGAAAAATGTGCACGAGCTCCATAACACATAATTGGTTATTACTCCCTCCATCTACTAATACAAGGCCGCTTCATATTTTTTATGTCTACCTTCGATCAATAATTTTAGCAACAAAATGTGAGTTATATGCCATAAAAAACTATGCCATTGGATGTACATTTGAAAGACATTTTCGATAATATATTTTTTCTGACATAGAGCTTGTATTTTCTTGACCAAAATTAGTAGTCCAAGTTTGACATGAAAAACGAAGTGGACTTGTATATAAAAGTGGAGTACCATTTTTTCCTGCAATTTGTAATGTCAAAAGTTCCTCAATAAAGCAAGCATGTAAAGAAATTATAATGTTTATCTTTACCTACTATTAAATGAAGGAGTTCTTCTTTCCGTACGTCATCAAAATTGTCCCTAAAGTTGCAAAATATTACCCATCAATGCCACCGATAAGTGATAAAAAACGTTTCATGCAGAAAAAACTAGGACTGGACCGGCCCATGCAATAGGAACCTCCTATACTACGCTCTGCGCGCTAGGAGAAGAAACAACGCACCTGCTTGGGCCGGCCATATATGACCAATCTGTTTTTTAAATTTCTTTTTTTTTTGTTTTTCTTTTCCGTCATTGTTTTTCCTATTTTAAATAATTTTGGGAATTCACAAAAAAAGAAAATTCAAAAAAATGAGAATTGTGAAACAAAATGTTTAATAATAAAAAAATGTTTGTGTATTTAGAAAATGTTATCGAAATTTAAAAAATGTTCACATATTTAAGAAATGTCAAAAAAATTTTAAAATGTTCAGGAAATAAAAAAACGTTCAAGATTTTTTGAAAATTTAAAGTATTAAAAAAAGATAATGAAATTGAACCAAAAATAGTAAATTCAGAAAATGTTCATGAATTGAAACAAATCCTAAAATTTCAGTAACTGCTCGTAAATTTAAAAAATAGTTTATTGATTTATAAAATGTTCGCTGAGTCACAAAATCACATATTTTAAAAAATCATCAATTTCGAAAATTGTTCCACCAATTTCGAAAAAAACAAATCTCCGACTCTAGACATGTTTGCCGATTCGAGAACATGTTTTAAAAATGTTCACGCTTTTTTTAAAATATATTTGAAAATAGTCTAAAATGTTCATGAATTCAAAAAATGTGCCTGATTTTAGAAAATGTTCGCGTATTTGAAAATGTTCACGATTTCAAATATGTTCACGAGTTTAAAAAAATATTCAAAATTTTCCAAAATTGTTCATGATTTAACGAAAATGAGAGTGATAGTGTATCTCGATGATGCAGCAAAATGTGATCATGGCCATTGGAGATTATGATATTTTTTTCTCCCGTTGCAACGCACGGGTCGTTTTGCTTGTTTTACAAATGATATCTATTTACGAATTCAGTTCGAAACTCTCACGTGGCGCAGTCTCCGGGTTGTACGCGGCAGATGTTGAAGAACCATGCGTTTTAATTTGCAGAGAGCCAGCGGTGAGTCGCATGGGTATACGGTTACGGTGTTCGGAAGGGGAGCTAGAGGTGGGGGAGGGGAGGATGATGGTGTAGTCCATGATGTCGTGTAGTTGCACTGGTGATGCCATGCATGATCGAGAGCCTCAGTTTTATTGAGTCCGTCACGATCCACAAAGCATTATTTTTGTCAAAATAATGCATGAGTCGATCCTCCGTGGAGCTGTGTCCGTCTACGTTATATAACTCCACGATCGAAAGAGATCCGGTAACAAGAAAAAAATTACAAGTTCTAACTTACCCTAACCCCGGCGACCGAAGATGCCGGCGATGGCGGGGCGTGTTCGCATGCCGGCGAACAACCGCTTGCACAGCAGCGCGGCCCTGCAGACGCACAGCATCTGGAAGAGCGCCATCGGCTACGACCCCTACGCTCCCGAGGACAACAACCAGCATGGCCCCTCCTCCTCCGTCGGCACCAACGCCGCCGCGCTACCCTCCTCGGACCCCGCGGCCTCCTCCCAGAGCACCTACGCCAGCTTCCAGGCCGTCCTCGCGCTCGCCCGCGCCGCTGGATCCGACTCCGACGTGACCCGGGGCGCCTGCAAGAAGTGCGGCCGTGTTGGCCATCTCACCTTCTAGTGCCGCAACTTCCTTTCTGGCAAGGAGCTTCGCATGGACGAGGACATACAGGCCATCCCACAGTACAAGACCAGGTCCGAAGAGGCCACGAAGAAAACCTCAGGTGGCAAGGAGGATTCTGACAGGGAAGATGAGGACGAGATTGATAGCGATTCCTCCGATTCCGACATTGATCCCGAGATGGGAAAGATAATTGCTCGACGTGAGCGTGCCAACGGCCATGGAGGGATCCGGTCCAGGGAGGAAGACAAGAAGGCAAACCGCCCTAGGAGCAGCAACGATGGAAGATCGAAGCAAAGGAAGAGTGACATCGAGGATGACTGGGAGGTTGAGAGAACCAAGGACAAGAAAAATAATACAAGGAAGAAGTACAAAAGCTCAGATATGGGTAGCGCGAGTAGGAAGAGGCACACGCAGAGTAGGAAAGATAGGAAAAAGCAGAGGATCCACCGCACCGAGGATGATTCGTCATACGAAGATGAATCCAGAGGGGTAAGGAGGAAGCTTTGCCGCCACCACAAAAGAGGTCATCACTCATCACCGGAGAGATCGATGCATCTGATAGTAGTGACAGTGTTAGCTATGCCTATGAGTCCCTAAGTGATAGGAAGCGATCCAGCAAGCAGAAGAGCCGATGGAGGTCAGAAATCCATGGAATGGTTGAGGATGGAAGAGTCGTTCCTTAGAGAAGAGCACTGACGAGATAAAGTGCTTGCAGCGATAATTGCAACCGTGCCTCCCTATTAAAATATAGTGCATTTTGTTATTATGTATACATATTACAGTGTGTCGTACAAAATTGAGGCGCAGTACACCAATACATATTCACCGCTGATTCCATAAGCCAATGCATGAACCATAAACAACCCCTCTTACATCCTTGTTCTTAGTGTGTGTGTTTTCTTAGTATGTGAGTTGTTGCTAAGATGTAGTACCTCTTTTCCGGTTTATCAGGCTTGTTCGTATCTCTAGATCTATAATTTGACGAACTTACGATGAGTTACATAGTCTAAAAATTATACAATTAAAAAACCCCTCCTCACTAGTAGAAAACAGGGCTTGGTCCAGCCCAGAAAAGCCCATTAATCCCGGTTCACTCACGAACCGGGACCCATGGGGGCATCGGTCCCGGTTCGTGAGGCCAGGGCGCCGGCCGGGCCTCGTGGGCCATTGGTCCCGGTTCGTCTGACCCCTTTGGTCCCGGTTCCAGACATGAACCGGGACCAATGGGCCTGGCTCTTGGCCCACAACCATTGGTCCCGGTTTGTGGCTGGAACCGGGACCAAATGGTGTCCTTTAGTCCCGGTTCCAGCCACAAACCGGGACCAATGGTCGGCCTATATATACCCCCTGCCCGCGAGCAGAGCAGTGCACTGCTCTGTTTTTTTGGCCGGCCGTTGGGAGAGCTTTGTGGTGCTCTAACTCACCTCCTATGCACATGAGGTGTTCGATGAAATGCCCGAGCCACACTTAAGCTTTCTCCTCTCGAAGCTCCTTGTCCAAGCTCCATTTTCCTCAAGATTTGTCTAGGTTTGGCGGTCCGTCCTGTCTCGTCCCCGTCCTCACCGCCGTCGATCGCCCGTGCCCATCTCGGCGACGGCACCACCGTGGTTAGCCTCTTCTTCTTAGCTTCTTTCTAAAAGAAAAAAGTTCTTACTTGTATGATTTAGATAGATACTTGTGTCATTTTCTTACTTTTATTATTGTTTGTTATTATATAGTGCGATGGTTTTGGTATCCGCCTCCGTCGGCCCTCGTCCTGTCTATGATTCGGATGTGGTATATATTATCTTTTATAACTATTTGTTTTATTTAGTGTTTATGACAATTATGCCGACCAACGTGACATAGATTTTTTAATCTAGGAGGTATGTGAACCGGAAATTCCAACCGACATAGAAATTCTCGTCGAGAAGTTAAATTGGGTTGAAAAAGAAAACAATTACTTGAAAGAAAAATTACAAAGAGTTGAAGAGGAGAAGATGAAGTTGGAGTTGCATGTTGCCGATGTCGTCGACGATCACAAGATCAAGATGGATGCAATGCACTTGAAGATTAGAAAGATTAGAAAATATGCCATTCATACTGAGGCTTGGTATCATTATGCCGTTGGATCAATTGGTACCTTAGTTGCGGTTATGATCGCATTTGTTGTTGCATTTAAATTTTTTACATAGTTGCAATGTATGTTTTAATTAGATGCTCTAGAGACTTATATGTTGTTCAATAATGAGAACTATATAACGCACGCAGATGAACCGGCAATGGATGTACGGTGACCGACGCACCTCCGAGTATATTAAGGGCCTGCATAATTTTCTCGAAGCGGCCGAGGCAAACAAGCAGAATGGTTTTATGCATTGTCCATGTACTGTCTGTGCGAATACGAAGGCTTTCTCCAACTCTAAAACCCTTCACTTCCACCTGCTTGAGAAGGGTTTTGTGCCACACTATAATGTTTGGACCAAGCACGGAGAAAGAGGGGTTATGATGGAAGACAACGAAGAAGAAGAGGATGATGACAACTACCCGCCCCCTGAATATGGTGATGCTGCAATGGGGGAAGCTGAAGATCAAGAGGAACCAGACGATGTGCCCGATGATGATCTTCGCCGGGTCATTGTTGATGCACAGAGAGAATGCGAAAGTGAAAGGGAGAAGTTGAAGTTTGATCGCATGTTAGAGGATCACAAAAAAGGGTTGTACCCAAATTGCAAAGATGACAACAGAAAGCTCAGTACCACACTGGAATTGCTGCAATGGAAGGCAGACAATGGTGTATCTGACAAGGGATTTAGTTCGCTACTGAAAATAATGAAGAAGAAGCTTCCAAAGGATAACGAATTGCCCGGCAGTACGTACGAAGCAAAGAAGGTTCTATGCCCTCTAGGATTGGAGGTGCAGAAGATACATGCATGCCCTAATGACTGCATCCTCTACCGCGGTGCGTACGAGGATTTGAACGCATGCCCGGTATGCGGTGCATTGCGGTATAAGATCAGAAGAGATGACCCTGGTGATGTTGAGGGCCAGCGCACCGGGAAGAGGGTTCCTGCCAAGGTGATGTGGTATGCTCCTATAATACCACAGTTGAAATGTCTGTTCAGAAGCAAAAAGCATGCCGAGTTGATGCAATGGCACATAAAAGACCGTAAGAAAGACGGGAAGTTGAGAGCACCCGCTGACGGGTCGCAGTGGAGAAAGATCGAGAGAAAGTGGAGCGACTTTACAGGTGACCCGAGGAACGTATGGTTTGGTTTAAGTGCAGATGGCGTTAATCCTTTTGGTGAGCAGAGCAGCAAGCATAGCACATGGCCTGTGACTCTATGTATGTATAACCTTCCTCCTTGGTTGTGCATGAAGCGGAAGTTCATTATGATGCCAGTGCTCATCCAAGGCCCTAAGCAACCCGGCAATGACATTGATGTGTACCTAAGGCCATTAGTTGATGAACTTTTACAGCTATGGAATGGAAGAGGTGTACGTGTGTGGGATGAGAACGAACAGGAGGAATTTGACCTACATGCGTTGCTGTTTGTAACCATCAACGATTGGCCTGCTCTCAGTAACCTTTCAGGACAGACAAACAAGGGATACCACGCATGCACACACTATTTAGATGACACCGACAGTATATATTTGGACAAATGCAGGAAGAATGTGTACCTGGGGCATCGTCGATTTCTTCCGACCAACCATCAATGTCAAAAAAAAGGAAAGCATTTCAAAGGTGAGGCAGATCACCGGAAGAAGCCCGCCCTCCGTACTGGTGATCACATACTTGATATGGTCAATGATTTACAAGTAATCTTTGGAAAGGGTCCTGGCGGACTATCTGTTCCGACTGACGATGCGGGACGCGCACCCATGTGGAAGAAGAAATCTATATTTTGGGACCTACCCTATTGGAAAGACCTAGAGGTCCGCTCTGCAATCGACGTGATGCACGTGACGAAGAATCTTTGCGTGAACCTGCTAGGCTTCTTGGGAGTGTATGGGAAGACAAAAGATACACCGGAGGCACGGGAGGAACATCAACGTGTGCATGAAAAAGACGGCATGCATCCAAAGCAGTATGAAGGTCCTGCCAGCTACGCTCTTACCAAAGAAGAGAAGGAAATCTTCTTTGAATGCCTGCTCAGTATGAAGGTCCTGTCTGGCTTCTCGTCGAATATAAAGGGAATAATAAATATGGCAGAGAAAAAGTTCCAGAACCTAAAGTCTCATGACTGCCACGTGATTATGACGCAACTGCTTCCGGTTGCATTGAGGGGGCTTCTACCAGAAAACGTTCGATTAGCCATTGTGAATCTATGTGCATTTCTCAATGCAATCTCTCAGAAGGTGATCGATCCAGAAATCCTGCCAAGGTTAAGGAGTGATTTGGTGCAATGTCTTGTTAGTTTCGAGCTGGTGTTCCCACCATCCTTCTTCAATATCATGACGCACGTCCTAGTTCATCTAGTCAACGGGATTGTCGTTCTGGGCCCTGTATTTCTACACAATATGTTCCCCTTTGAGAGGTTCATGGGAGTCTTAAAGAAATATGTTCGTAACCACGCTAGGCCAGAAGCAAGCATCTCTATGGGCCATCAAACAGAGGATGTCATTGGGTTTTGTGTTGACTTCATTCCTGACCTTAAGAAGATTGGTCTCCCTCAATCGCGGTATGAGGGGAGACTGACTGGAAAAGGCACGCTAGGAGCGGACTCAATAATATGTAGGGACGGGCATTCTTGGTCTCAAGCACACTACAGAGTTCTATAGAATTCTACCTTGGTGACCCCGTATGTCGATGAACACAAGAATATTCTGCGCTCCAAACACCCGGAGCAGTGTGACGACTGGATTACATATGAACACATCAGGACTTTCGGCAGTTGGTTGCAAACACGTCTCATGGGTGACAATACTGTTTCTGATGAGCTGTACTCGTTGGCCAGGGGACCATCTTCGACTGTATTGACTTACAAAGGGTACGAGATAAATGGGAATACATTTTACACGATCGCCCAAGATCAAAAGAGCACCAACCAAAACAGCGGTATCCGCTTTGATGCAGCAACCAAGAGGGGAAAGGACACATATTATGGTTACATAGTGGACATATGGGAACTTGACTATGGACATGAATTGAAGGTCCCTTTGTTTCAGTGCAAATGGGTCAATCTGTCAGGAGGCGGGGTACAGGAAGACCCGCAGTACGGAATGACAACAGTGGATCTGAACAATCTTGGGTACACAGACGAACCATTCGTCCTAGCCAATGATGTGGCGCAGGTTTTCTTTGTGAAGGACATGTCTACCAAACCGAGAAAAAGAAAAGATAAGGAAGCGAGTACATCATACGATGAGCCAAAGCGCCACATAGTTCTTTCAGGAAAAAGAGACATCGTGGGATTGGAGGGCAAGACAGACATGTCTGAAGATTATGAAAAGTTTCATGAAATTCCTCCCTTCAAAGTCAAGGCTGACCCAAGCACCCTGTTAAACGATGAAGATTATACATGGTTACGGCGCAATAAGCAAAGGACACAGGCGAAGAAAAAGTGAAGACTTTCTCTCCACAACTAGTATGATGATGCCTTTGATCTAGAATATCACTGCAGTTACATGTGAAGAAATGAATTGTCCGTTTTGTACACGAAGTGCATCCAGTTATTGCCGTAACCCTCTCAACTTTTTATGAGATGCTATGTGGGTGAAATGATGATACCATGCCAACTTTCAACCTTTTCAAAGTTCATTTGTAGTGCTTTTCAATTTCAGGGTCATTTAGCTTAAAAAATTAGTAAATGCATTAAAAATACCAGATGAAGTCAGAAAGGGTTGAAAATTGATGATGTGGCTTTGAATGGTTCATTTTGAACACACAAAAAGTCTGGAGTTCAAATAAGTTCAAAAAAATGAAATACCTTTGTAACAGATGAGTTTTCGTCCGAAACCCTGATACTTCGAAAGAGATTGTCCTTTTTGTACACGAAGTGCATCCAGTTTTTGTCGTAACCCTCTCAACTTTTTATGACATGCTATGTGGGTGAAATGATGATACCATGCCAACTTTCAACCTTTTCAGAGTTCATTTGTAATGCTTTTCAATTTCAGGGTCATTTAGCTTAAAAAAATTCGTAAATGCATGAAAAATACCAGATGAAGTCAGAAAGGGTTGGAAATTGATGATGTGGCTTTGAATGGTTCATTTTGAGCACACAAAAAGTCTGGAGTTCAAATAAGTTCAAAAAAATGAAATACCTTTGTAACAGATGAGTTTTCGTCCGAAACCCTGATACTTCGAAAGAGATTATCCGTTTTGTACACGAAGTGCATCCAGTTTTTGTTGTAACCCTCTCAACTTTTTATGACATGCTATGTGGGTGAAATGATGATACCATGCAAACTTTCAACCTTTTCAGAGTTCATTTGTAATGCTTTTCAATTTCAGGGTCATTTAGCTTAAAAAAATCAGTAAGTGCATGAAAAATACCAAATGAAGTCAGAAATGGTTGAAAATTGATGATGTGGCTTTGAATGGTGCATTTTGAACACACAAAAAGTCTGGAGTTCAAATAAGTTAAAAAAAATGAAATACCTTTGTAACAGATGAGTTTTCGTCCGAAACCGTGTTACTTCGAAAGAGATTGTCCATTTTGTACACGAAGTGCATCCAGTTTTTGCCGTAACCCTCTCAACTTTTTAGCACATGCTATGTGTGTGAAATGATGATACCATGCCAACTTTTAACCTTTTCAGAGTTCATTTGTAGTGCTTTTCAATTTCAGGGTCATTGAGCTCAAAAAAATCAGTAAATGCATGAAAAATACCAAATGAAGTCAGAAAGGGTTGAAAATTGATGATGTGGCTGTGAATGGTGCATTTTGAACACACAAAAAGTCTGGAGTTCAAATAAGTTCAAAAAAAATGAAATCCCTTTGTAACAGATGAGTTTTCGTCCGAAACCGTGATACTTCGAAAGAGATTGTCAATTTTGTACACGAAGTGCATCCAGTTTTTGCCGTAACCCTCTCAACTTTTTAGCACATGCTATGTGGGTGAAATGATGATACCATGCCAACTTTCAACCTTTTCAGAGTTCATTTGTAGTGCTTTTCAATTTCAGGGTCATTTAGCTCAAAGAATGAACTAATAGCAAAAAGAATGAACTAGAAAACTTTTATGAAACTCTAATAGCAAAAAGAATGAACTAAAAATAATCAATTAAAATATTCTGTTATGATCAAGTAAAACAAAACTATAATATTCTTCAATAGCAAAAAGAATCAACTAAAAAGCTTTTATAAAACTCTAATAGCAAAAGGAATCAACTAAAAAGCTTTTATAAACCTATAGTATTTTTGAAACTAAAATTATATAAAATTTATGCAACTAAAATTAACAAATTATTTTTTGTTCAAAACATTAATAGCAAAAAGAATTTTCATAAAGAATTTTTTTGTTCGAAACTTTAATAGCAAACTAAAATAACCAAATCTGTTTTTGATTAAAATAGAAATTTAAAATAACCTAAAACGTACCAAATTGAATATAATGATAAAACACAGTAATATTAAATAGCAGGAAAAAGAATCACTAAAAAATCTATTTTTTTAGTAAGGTTATTCACAAACTAGTGATTCACACAAATTTCAAAAAATTCAAATTTAAACTATTCAAATTTGAAAACTAATGGCACTAACAGAAAATTTATAATTTTTGTGACTTAAAAGCAAAAAGAATCACTGAAAAACAGTAAGTAGGAACAAAATAAAATAAATAAAGCAAAAAACAAAACAAAAAAACTGGATTTTTAAAAAAAAATGCCACCTACTGGGCCACCATGGCCTGAATACGACTAGAAACCCAACCAGCTTGTTGGGCCAGGATTCAGGCCCGCAACAGGCCCAGTAGGCCCACAGGCATAGCAGTGTGAGATTAGGCCCGTAGGCCTGCAGTTCAGAGGAGTTCAAGAGAGATGGCGCAGCCGCGCTTATAAACAAGTGCCGAAGCCTCTCAGCTAGCGAGGTGGCACTAAACATCCAACCGCACCGCGGCTGTGCCAGGCGCAGGCCATTGGTCCCGGTTGGTGCCACGAACCGGGATCAATGCACCCCTTTGGTCCCGGTGCGTGGCACCAACCGGGACCAATGCCTACCTTTGGTCCCGGTTCGTGCCACCAACCGGGACCAAAGGTCTCTGCTTCCCGCCCTTTGGGCTGCTGAAAAGAGACCTTTGGTCCCGGTTGGTGGCTCCAACCGGGACCAAAGGGGGGCATTGGTCCCGGTTCCTGCCTCAAACCGGGACCAATGCTGTGTGTATATAAGCAGCACTTGTGAAAATTTTCATTTTCATCTCGCAGTTCCCCCTGACGACGCCGACAGGCTGCCCCGACGCCGTCGCCGTCGCCCGTGCCGCTGCCCCGCCCCCGCGCCCACGCCGACGCCGTCCGCCGCCCACGCCGTCGCCGTCCGCCGCCCCCGAGCGCGCCCGGCCGCGCCCCTGCGCCCCGGCCCGCCCCCACCGTCGCCGTCGTCGCCGGCTCCCTCGTGCGCCGCTCCCGCCGTAGCCCTCGCCAGCCGACGCCGTCGCCGGCTCCCTCGCGCGCCGCCCCCGCCGTCGCCCTCGCCAGCCGACGCCGTCCGCCGCCCCCGAGCGCGCCCGGCCAGGCCCCTGCCTCGGCCCGCCCCCACCGTCGCCGTCGCCGACGCCCTCGCCGCCCCCGCCGTCGCCCTCGCCGGCCGCCCCCGCTATGAGCCGCCGCCGCCTCGGCTCTGTTCATATCATTTTTTTGTTCATTTTTTATATGATGAATTTTTTGTTCATATATATATAATGTATATATGTATGTGGCTATATGTATGTATGGATGTTCATATATGTATTAATTTTTTTGTATGTGGCTATATGTATGTGGCTATATGTATGTGGCTATATGTATGTATGTATGGATGTTCATAGCATTTTTTTGTTCATATATGTATTTTTTTTTCATAGCATTTTTTTCCATGTATATATGTATGTGGCTATGTATGTATAGATGGATAGCATTTTTTTCCATGTATGTATGTCGTTGTCGATATACCCCCTCCCCGATAACTTCGACATGAGGGGGCGGGGGGTCGATATACCCCCTCCCCGATAACATTTTTTTTCTAAGTTACTAAGGTAAAATGTTCACCCCCCTCTCGATATACCGGGCGATCAACTCTCGAGGCCACCAAAACCCTAGAAAAAAAGCGTTGTCGATATACCCCCTCCCCGATAACATTTTTTTTTCTAAGTTACTAAGGTAAAATGTTCACCCCCTCTCGATATACCGGGCGACCAACTCTCGAGGCCACCCAAACCCTAGAAAAAAAGCGTTGTCGATCTCCTACCCCCTCCCGCCCCTACCCGACAAACTCTCGAGGCCACCCAAACCACTAGAAGAAAACTCCGGTAACTTCGACATGAGGGGGGACGTCGATCAACACCCTCTCGCTCGAACAAGTCTATGTATCATTTTATATCGCGGTGGACATATATCAAAGTTTGATCATATGTCAAAGTTTGAATTTTGACATATGCAACATTTGATCATATATCAAAGTTTGATCATATGTCAAAGTTTGAATTTTGACATATGCAACATTTGATCATATGTCAAAGTTTGATCATATGTCAAAGTTTGAATTTTGACATATGCAACAATATTAGATCATATGTCAAAGTTTGACTTTTGACATAGATTTATCAAGAATGCCCCCATTATGGATGTGCACAAGTTGATCCAATTTTTTTCTGATCTCATCTATATATATATTCTTCTATATGTCACGTTGTCTGTCAAAGTATTGAAGAAATCCATGGCTTCATCATTAGCCGGAAGTAATAGGCGTATGATGCTACGAAGCTCTTCAAAGTTATTTTGGAACGGAGTTCTGGATAGAATAATTCGCTTTTTGGTACGAATTTCAGCAAAGGCCTTCCAAATAGCGATATTCGGAAGGCTCTTGCTGAACTTCGTACCAAAAAGATAATTAATTATCCTATCCGGGACTCCGTTCCAAAACAATTTTGGAGAGCTTCGTACCATTATGCGCCTGTTACTTCCGGCTAATGATGAAGCCTTGGTTTTCTTGAATCCTTTGACACTAGACAACGTGACATATAGAAGGGTAGATGAGATCAGGAAAAATATGGACCATTTTCTGCACATTCAGAATGGCGCCATTTTTTTTAAATCCCTTAAAGGTTAATAGAATCCCTTGTTTGACTTTCATGAGAGAGGCGGTCCGGACGTCGGACATTCATGAGAGAGGCGGTCCAGACGTCGGACATTCATGTTTGTATATTAATTGCCATGTTGTAATATTTGCAGAAACTATGGCTCAAAGAGACTTGGAACAAGAACAGTTGTTGGGGGAGATAATCCTCGCCGGACGTGATGTCTTGTCGTTTCTCAATGACACCGATGGTCTGGAAGGAGAGGATGACGGCTCCGGTGATCGAACAATGGAGGAGGAAGGACATGATCATGATGGCTCCGGTGACCGAATGCCGGAGGAAGAAGGAGACCATGATGACGACTCCGGTGACCGAACGGAGGAGGGAGCTGTTGCAAAGTCCGGCGAGGTATATATATTAATTAAGCCTGTGCTGACTAGCTAATTGATGCATTAATTGTTTTGGTATGTACATATATTAACTCGTCTTTCTTCTTTTATAGCCCTCCGGATCGAGCCAAACTTCGGTAACGAGACGAGGCCCGAAGAAGAGGTTGCGCAAGGATGAAAGGTTCACGATCACAGCACTCGCGGACGACGGCCATCCGATTGAACCCAAGCGGACCAAGGACGCATTTTCTGCTCAGTGCGGAGCTATTCTTTGGGACAACATCCCGATCAGCATCAAGCAATGGAATAAGCCTAAGGACGACGCCCCTGAAGGTGATTATGTCACCAATAGAGAGAAAGATGATCTTTGGACCGCGCTGAAGGCAAATTTCTCCCTACCGCCAGAGGAGGATCCAAATAAGCCAGTTATAGAGCCACTGGTCAAGGTGTGTGCTCTTAAGAAGATGGCAGATCTATTCAGGAGGTGGAAGAATGAGTTGAAATCAAAGTTTGTCGACAAAGGGGAGACTCCAGAATTCGTCGGCCGATTTGAGAAGATAAGAGATCACTGGCCCGCATTTGTGGCCTACAAGACATCGGACAAGAGTAAGAAAATGTCAGAGACAAACAAGAACAATGCTGCAAAGAAGCAGTATCACCATCACACGGGGTCAGGTGGCTACCTCAAAGCCTGGCCGTTGTGGGACAAAGCTGAGAATGACCTGATTGCTAAAGGGGTCGTACCACAGACATTGAACTGGCCAGACCGTTCAAGGACTTGGTTCTTCGGGGTTGGGGGAACTTTGGACCCTAAAACAGGGAAGTGCCATTGGACGGACGAGCAACTTGCAATACCCGTCACGAAGCTTCAGAAGTATATCACCGCAGCACAGGAAGGGACGTTCATTCCCGACAGAGAGAAGAACGAGCTGACTGAGGCCCTAGGGAATGCTGAGCACCCTGGACGAACACGAGGCACACCAGGCTCCGTTTCGTGGAAGGTTGGGTTTCCCGACGCAGACGGTTACAGAAGCCGGGAGAGAAAGAGGAAAGCGGAGCTGAGCGACATGCAGAAGCTCAATGCAAGACTACAAAAGCTAGAGGAAGATGAGAGCCAGCGAGCTGCCGGCCAACCATCTCAGCGGCACGAAGCTACCCCAGAAGCTACCCCGCCATCTCAGCGGAGAAGCAGCGTGGCTTCCACGGAGCCCGTTCAGCCTGACTTCATGGCTCCTATCTACCCCGTGGATACTATCACGGAGGCTCAACATTGCGAGCTTATGACGAAATACCGGAACCTCACTTTTAAGGCGGCTGTCGGCTCTGTTGCACCTCCTCAACCCAACGGAACTTTTCACTGCCTTCTGATTCCACATGGCTATGCTGTTGTGATGGTGGATGAAGTAATGGAGGTATTTGAGGAGCTCGAGCTTGACCACTCTACAGGTGAAGGGGAGAATCAGCTGGTTCGTGCTCTGAGGAGTACATGTCTATGGCAGAAGGAGTACATCAAGCTTCCAAACTGGACGCCTCCGCCTCCTCCTCCTCCTCCGGCAAGTCAGGGCACTCCGCCTCCTCCTCCTCCTCCTCCGGCGAGTGATCAGGGCACCCCGCCTCCTTCTCCGGCTCCTCCGACGCATGAGGGCACTCCGCCTCCTCCTTCGCCGACTCCGGCGCGTCGGAGCAGTCTGCCTCCTCCTTCGCCTCGTCGGCAACGGCGGAAGACAGACGCCGCCGCTCCGGCTCCTCCGGCGCGTCGGAGCACTTCGCCTCCTTCTCCGCGTCGTCAGCAACGACGGAAGAGAGACGCCGCCGCTCCAGCGTCTAGCAGTACAAGCAGAGGCGGGAGGCAATTTAGATACGGTCCATCTCTCAAGCCTCTGGAAAAGTTACCATATGAGAGGACCGAGCAAGAAAATGAGGACATATGTCATGCCCAATTGAGGGACCATTTTGCAAAGAAAACTCCACCTCCGAAGGAGAAGCTAGATCCGGTGAAAGTGAAGCGCACTATCGATGCCCTGAAGCGACCACCACCGCCTCCGCCGCAATCCAACTATGACCGCATTATTCATAAGACATATGAAGAAGCGCGGCGGTCGGGAAGTACTTCCAGTGATGCATGGTTAGCAGAACGAAGAAGTGGGAAAACAATTCCCCAGCTCGGCGAACAGGAGAAGCAATCGTGCCCCCCGCTCAAGGTGTCTAGCGATATCGTCGCTAATCATCCGGTGCTACTGCCCGGAACCAATCCTGGTGATTACTTGGGGGATGATGTAATTTTTGAAACGGCTGAGGTAACAAAAGAAGAATATAAATACGTGCACGGGAAGCCTCTCGTCAAACCTGAACATCCTCCTCTAACAACGATGATGTACAAATTGCATGAGTGGTACATGAAAACCTGCAGGGAGTCTGGGAGAGACACTATGTATTTGCTAGTGAAACCAGAGCACGAATTCATTGGACTTCCCGTGATGCCTATTGAATTTGTGGAGTTATTTCAGTTATACAATCAACTGGCCCTCAACAAACAACTCATGACTGCCTACTGTCTGTAAGTATTACTTCTATAGTTAAGTCTCTAGCTCAGCTCGTTCATTGCATGTATATATAATTATCCTCACTATATTATGCAGATTGAAGATCGTCGAATGCAAAAAAATAGGAATCTTCGACATTGGGTTCATTAGCCCAAATGCCGTAAATGAATGGACGGTACGAAACTCAATCAAAGAGACCGAGGAGAACTTGCTAAAGTCGTTCCTTATACATCAAAACAAAAGGGAAATACTCTTTCCTTACAACTTCAAGTGAGTGTTGCTGTCTTCTCTGTATACTCGGTTTCGCTTACTCGAGGTTAAGTAATGTAATTGATGAGTTATATATGCGTGCGCAGTTTCCACTTTATTCTGCTATCCATTAAGCTTGACGGGCATTAGTAACTGTCTTAGACTCGAGACGTAAAGATCCCGAGAATTATGCGGACATGACTGCAATGCTCAAGAAGTAAGTTCAGTCAATACCGGGACCATATCGGCATGCAACTTCGTTAATTTCCTGATATCAAGTAATCATTTTCTTTGCCTGGCAGGGTTTGGAAGAAGTTCACTCGGAAGGTTCCCGGTCTAAACAAAGAGTTGCGATTTACGCACCCGAAAGTAAGTAGTACTAGCTAGTTCCGCGCATCTCTAATTGATTCAAATTTTCATCAATATATCATTACCATGCTTGCTTATCAGTTTGATTGAACTCTATTCTCGTAAAGTGCTTGTACCAGAAAGAAGGGACTGTTTTATGTGCATACTACGTATGCGAGTTCATTCGCCACTCGACCTCTGAGCGGGGCTTCTCTGACAAACAATTTGAAGTACGTAAATAATATTCACAATTTTATTTTATATATTACCATCAATTGTGTTGAGTTTTATTCATATATATGCATGTATTGACCCCCTTCTTTAAATTAGATCTGGCAGATGCGGGATGAACGCCTACCACATGATCGCATACGAGCAATTCAAGAGGAATTGGCGGGATTCTTTCTTGACCACGTCATACCTAAAGACGGAGAATACCATGCGGATTTGTGATTGGATCTTAGGTAGATGATGTTAGGGATTGTAAAAGATGTTATATTGTATATATGTAGTACCGTCGGATAGATATACGAAAACTTGTTGTTCGACCAATCTCTTCGAGAAAGAGAGGCCGATCACTTCTCTCTGTATATGTTCATGACGATCTTGTGTACTTAATGGTTCCTTCATTTGCTTACTAGCTAGCGTGTCGAGTCCTCTCTATAGTAGCTAGCGTCGACCAAGCATGGAGAAAGATAGTACACTTCTCTCTATTAGCTAGCTAACACAATATGAAACTTCTAAATTAACCCTACAAAACCCCCTAACCCCCCCCCCCCCCCCTTTAAAAAAAAAAAAAAAACCCCAGCTCCTGCCAGATGCTGACGCGTGGATGCCCTTTGGTCCCGGTTGGTGTTACCAACCGGGACTAAAGGTCCTCCTGCCTAGGCTCCCCGCAGCGGCCACGTGAACCCCCATCTGTCCCGGTTTGTAAGCGAACCGGGACTAAAGGTTTTGGGCTTTAGTCCCGACCCTTTAGTCCCGGTTCCAGAACCGGGACAAATGGGCCTCTGGAACCGGGACAAATGGGCCGTTTTCCACTAGTGCCTCTGCATCATTACGATGCACACAACCATTTTTATTAATTATCTAGCAGAGTACATAATAACGACAACCACGACCGAAACATTACAATATACTCCCTCTGTACCACAATACTTGTAGCTGGGGAACTTGTACTAGTTCTTCCCAACAACAAGTATTTAAGTACAGAGGGAGTATGAAATAAGCACCCATGATTAAGTTTACTTATTTTGTAATAATCTTCAAGAAGAAATAAACATCATCGAATCATCTTTAAGACGGACGAACGACATAACGTTACGTTCCTTTTCAGTAGGTGGGGTTTTATTTTCTTATATTTTGTGTACCAATACATGAATAATTAATGTGGCATATGAACAGTTGTGAACAATATATTTAATATGAATATTTTTCCTGCAACATTTTTTTATGTCTCGATTCATACCATGAATTTCTTTCTCCAAAAATATATAAACACGTTCTCATGTGTGAACATTTTTTTTAATGTATGAACACTTAATTTCAGATATATGAACACTTCTTCTCATGTGCGAACATTTATTTTCTAATGAATGAATGAGCACTTACTTTCACATATTTTAATATTTTTTGTTTTATTTTTCAATGCAATTTTCCCCATGTACAGCTGGTCGATTAAATTATTAACAGTAATTGTAAACTTTGATATTTGAAAAAAGTTGGACCTGTTTTAATGGGTCATGCCAAATGCCACCCAACTATAAAAACCTATATCTCGCTACCATATGTGCCGCTTGAGGCCGAAAATAGGCGCACCCAAATTTTTCAATCAACTAGTCAAAAAGGTAGACTTCTCAATGACTATCAGATCTGATTATATATACTTCAACTGTTCCCATTTTACTACATATATTACCATTAATTTTTCCTTAAATCCTTTCGAAAGTTTGACCAATTGTTTTACAAAAATGCACCATGAGTTTTGCGCAAATTTACCACAGAACGAGAAACTGTGTCTTCAATCCTTCCTAAGCTTTAGAAACTTTACAAAAAAATAGCAATAAAAATTGTTTCTATCATAACTTACCACAGAACTTGCTAAAGGTCACTAAGCTTTTAACTGTTTGAGTTATAAAAAAAAAGAAATAAATAGTGGAGCATCACTTTAATGTAATAAGATGATTCAACGAAATGATTGTGAAAATATGCACTTATGTGTCCTCAACAAGAAGAAACAATCATTTCAGCTCACTGCGACATAAATATAAACCGAACTATTTGTTATTTTTATCAATTAAGATAAAAGTATCACACTTTACTAAGTTTAATTAAGATAAAAGTAATATGTGAAATTAGAAATTATCAGTCAAAGACATAAAGAACAGAAGGTACATTTCGATTCAGCGGCCGAAGATCGTCTGAGCATGCATAAACAGATGAAATCTTACACACGTGTGTTTCCTCGTTCTCTTGACTCCTCTCAATGCGTGAGTGACGCCTTCCCTAGGCTCTCAGTCAGATTTTCTGGTGGGATGCTCGCCGTGAGATGTCTGAACCCGTCGGTCGCCAAGACGTCGGCCAACACTTTCCGGGACGACGACATGAACGTCACGTACGCATCCCTGAGCAGCGGGCACTGGTGCTGCTCCGCCAGCGCCAACGTGGTGGCCACGGTCCGCACGTCCAAGCTTGTGCGCAGCTTCATGTCGCACGCCTGCTTGAGCTTGTCCACGCCGTACCGATCCGCGGCGACCAGCAGGAGCTGCGTCACCGCGACGCCGCGGCCCTCCCCGTCGCCCGGCAGCGAGTCCGTGTAGATGAAGTACAGCAGCAGCTCGAAGACCGCCGGGTCCATGTCGTGTACCTCGATGCGTTCCACGTCCTTGCTCTTCATGGGACCGAAGAGCTCGGCGTCGAAGACCGGCGACCGCGCGGCGAGCACGCACCTGTGCGCGCGGAACGCCCGGCCGCCGACGTCGATGGCCACGTCCGCGCCCTTGCCATCCCTGAGCATGCGCTCGAGGTGGCCATGCAGGTCCGGCAGCGGAGCCGTGGCTGCCGGCCCGGCCCTGGTGCGTACCAGGCGGGGCTCACCGCTCAATGACGGTGAGGACGCACCTGATTGTCAGGCAGTTGTCTTTGAGGTACCGCCGCGATGTCAGCTTCGATCCGTGCACAAATCCTTGAAAGTTTGAAACGCCAGGGAATCGATGACGGGGAGGAAGCAGTATGCATCCGACGTCTTTCTACGTCCCATCGTCCCATGGCAGTCCACGAGTCCTATGGTGACCCTCGTCGTCGCGGTCACGAGCCTGGCTGCTTTACGGAGATGCACCGACGTCGCTGCGTAGCCTGGGTACCATTTATGGCCGGTGGTCGTCCCGCGGGGGTAGAAGCGGAGAAACCAATCGTGGCCGCCGACGGTGAAGAAGTCAGAGGAGACGGGCTCGTCCACGGGGAAGTCCCTGATCTGCGAGTAGTTTGCCACCACGAAGTCGTGCGTCCCGGAGGTGCTCTCTGGCACGCTTCTCGACGACGTGTCAGCTTGTCCAGGAGAACCCCTGTTGGTGAGACGGCGCCACAGATCCATCGAACCTCGCCGCCGCGTCGACGATGATGCCTTTCTAATCTTCGTACGAGGAAGAGGCTAGGTCGCTAGGACATATATTTCTGTGATGCATTGCAGGTTGCTGCGCCCACGGAGGAAGTCGCAACAGCTCAGAATCCTAACCGTTTGATTTCGATATACAGGTTGTTGACGAGCCAGCCCGTTTTTTTCGTTTACCTTTGATTCAGCGGATACTTTTTTTTTGAACACGGTACAAACGCAGAAGTCCTCTACACGCACAATACCGAAGCACCTCCAAGATACTGAAAGTCTGAAATAAATACTGAAAAATGCGAAGCCCTGATGGACGGTTCTATCATAAAAACCTAATCATGTGAGCTATGCTCAATTTACAAGCCTTAGCCGCGATGTGCGTAGTTGGGGCACAAGAAAAATCTTCTACCTTCTGTCCATGCCTTTTTACGGTCAGTGGACACCTTCACCTTGCAAACATCGCCGCACCAACATGGTGGTGTGGGCATATCCTTCTCCTTCTCCTGATCCAACTTTGCCTCCCTCCCCGTCTTCGGCATGTCCTCTCGGTCAGCGCACGGCGGCCTCGGCCTCGTCATGAAACCGGATGAAGCCATGCCTACAAAAGGAACACCTGTTAGCAATAGACAAGAACAAACTGAATGTGTAAATACAATAAAACAAGAAATGCTATGATTTGTATGAACACATAATGTACCGTTTTTTGTATCAACCATCCGGATTAAGCAAATAACCAAATGCCGATCCATTATCAACCCGTCCTCTACGACTAACACCACTTCTAACACTTGTGTTTCCTCTACCACGACCACCACCACCTCTTCCACCTCATTCACCACCTGATCCTCCTCCACGGCTAGTCCTTCCTCCACGGCTAGTCCTTCCTGTACGGCTACCACCATCACCTCTCCCCCCTCGTTCACCACCTGATCCTCCTCCAACCCTAATCGTTCCTCTACGGCTACCACCATCACCTCTTCCCCCTCGTTCACCACCTGATCCTCCTCCACGGCTAGTCCTTCCTCTACGATTAGTGTCCTCCTTCGACGTTTTCCTTTTTTTGCATGTCCGTGCATTGTGTTGCCCTTCATCGCAACCCCCACAATTTATGGTGTCAGTAGCCTCCATGAAGTGACCGCTACCAAATTGTTTCATGCTGGTGTATCCAGCCAGGTCATCCATATCACCCCTGAACCTCTTAGTTCTCTTTCTTCCCTTCGTCTCCACCTTCATGAGAGGGTCTGGCTTAATATGAGAACCATGATACTCAGGCCACTTTGATTGGTCTAAGAAAGGGTGAAATCGAGGCGCCCATGTCAACCTAGTAGCTTCCACATGGAACTCTTGCATCCGCACGGTTTTCCCATCACAAACAGAAATGTGGCTAGCCTTAGCCGCTGTTATCAAATGCGAGCATGACCAATGATACTTACTAGGCCTCTCGCACTGGCACCACCGTGACTTGAGGTGCACCTCAAAGGCGGCACCACCATATGAATAACTAATTCCACTAACAATCATAGGTTGTGACAAGTTGACGCACATGCAGTGCGTCGCTTATCACCATGAGAATAAATCTGAAGTAACCTTTGTAAAGGGTGCCCTTAACATCTGATTTTGACGTTATGTGTGACCACATGGGTTTTCTCGATGAGATAGTCTAAAACAATAAATATATAAATGAGTGAATTTCATGTAGTTGTACATTTGTGACACATATTATCCCATTTAGTGAAATTCCTATTGAAATATCAGATTTTGAAGACTTTTAACATGGTTTTACCACAGTTTTGCATTTGCTTGTTTATGTTAGATAGGATCGGCATGTTGTGTCAATGATTCGTAAAAAGAAAATGCATAAAGAGCAGAGTACTTCATTGGCGATCATGTACATGCACTAGTAGAAAACAGGGTACCAGTCCCGGTTCCAGAGGGCCTTTAGACCTAGTTCTGGAACCGGGACAACACGATCGGGACTAATACCCAAAACCTTTAGTCCCGGTTTGCTTACGAACAGGGACCAAAGGGGCTCCACGTAGCCGCTGCGAGGCGCCCAGGCAGGAGGACCTTTAGTCCCGGTTGGTAACACCAACGGGGACCGAAAGGCAGCCACGCGTCAGCAGCTCGTAGGCGCTGGGGGGTTTTTTTTGGAAGGGGGGTTTTTGGGGTTTTGGAGGGTTAATTTAGGGGTTTCATATTGTGTTAGCTAGCTAATAGTGAGAAGTGACCTCTCTTTCTCCGTGCTTGGTCGACGCTAGCTACTATACATATCGAGAGAACTCGACGCTAGCTAGTAAGCAAATGAAGGAAACCATTAATTACACAAGATCGTCATGAACATATATAGAGAGAAGTGACATCTCTTTCTCCATGCTTGGTCGAACAACAAGTTTTCGTATATCTATCCGACGCTACTACATATGTACAATATAACATCCCTTACAACCATTTCAATTCCACATGGTATTCTCCGTGTTCAGGTATGACGTGGTCAAGAAAGAATCCCGCCAATTCCTCTTGAATTGCTCGTATGCGATCATGTGGTAGGAGTTCATCCCGCATCTGCCAGATCTAATTTAAAGAAGGGGGTCAATACATATATATGAATGAAACTCAACACAATTGATGGTAATATATAAAATAAAATTGTGAATATTGTTTACGTACTTCAAATTGTTTCTCAGAGAAGCCCCGCTCAGAGGTCGAGTGGCGAATGAACTCGCATACGAAGTATCCACATAAATGATTCTCGGGTGCCTGGTACAAGCACTTTACAAGAATAGAGTTCAATCAAACTAATAAGCAAGCATGATAATGGTATTGATGAAACTAGAATCAATGAGAGATGCGCGGAACTAGCTAGTACTACTTACTTTGGGGTGTGTAAATCGCAGCTCGTTGTTTAGACCGGGAACCATTCGGGTGAACTTTTTCCAAACCCTGGCAGGCAAAGAAAATGATTACTTGATATCAGGAAATGAACGAAAGTTGCCGATATGGTCCCGGTATTGATTGAACTTACTTCTGGAGCATTGCAGTCATGTCCACATAATTCTCGGGATCTTTACGTCTCGAGTCTAAGACAGTTACTAATGCCCCATCAAGCTTAATGAATAGCAGAATAAAGTGGAACCTGCACATGCATAACTCATCAATTACATTACTTAACCTCGAGTAAGCGAAAACGAATATGCACAAGACAGTAACACTCACTTGAAGTTGTAAGGAAAGAGTATTTTCCTTTTGTTTTGATGTCTAAGGAATGCTTGTAGCAAGTTGTCCTCGGTATCTTTGGCTCTCTTTTCTACCGACCATTTATTTACTGTATTTGGGCTAATGAACCCAATGTCATAGATTTGTTCTTTTTTGCATTCGACCATCTTCAATCTGCATAATATAGTGAGGATAATTATATATACATGCAATGAACGAGCTGAGCTAGAGACTTAATTATAGAAGTAATACTTACAGACAGTAGCAAGTCATGAGTTGTTTGTCGAGGGCCTCTTGATTGTATAACTGAAATAACTCCACAAATTCAACAGGCATCAGGTCGACTCCAATGAAGTCGTGCTCTTTTTTAATTCCGATCATCAAACTGTCGGTCCCAAACTTCCTGCAGGTTTCCATGTACCAGTCATGCAATTTTTGCGTCATCGTTGTTAGATGAGGATGATTAGGTTTGATGAGAGGCTTCCCGTGCTCGTACCTAAAGTCGTCCTCTGCTGCTACTACGTCAGCCGTTTCAAACTGTACATCATCGCTCACGTAATCACCAAGAGTGGTACCGGGCAATAGCACCGGATGATTAGTGATATCGCTAGACACCTTGAGCGGGGGACATGATTGCTTCTCTTGTTCGCCGAGCTGGGGAATTGTTTTCCCACTTCTTCTTTTTTTGTCTCTTGTAGCACTGGAAGTACTTCCCGACCGCAGCGCTTCATCATGTGTCTTTGTAATTATGCGGTCATAGTTGGATAGCCGAGGTGGTGGTGGTCGCTTCAGGGCATGCAGAGTGCGCTTCGCTTTCACCGGATCTACCGTTTCCTTCGGAGGTGGATGTTTCTGTGCAAAATGGGCCTTCACATCGGCTGCACTGATTTCAGCGCGTTCCTCATCACTCCTCTCATATGGTAACTTTGGAAGAGGCTTGAGGCTTGGACCAAATTTGTATTTCTTCCCGCCTATTGTACTGCTAGCCGCCGGAGCGGCGGCGTCGACTCTCTTCCGCCGTTGCTGACGCGCCGGAGGAGGCGGAGTGCCCTGACGCGCCGGACGAGGAGGAGGAGGAGGAGGCGGAGTGCCCTGACGTGCCGGAGGAGGCAATGGAGGAGGCGGAGTGCCCTGACGCGTCGGAGGAGGAGAAGGAGGAGGCGGAGTGCCCTGACGCGCCGGAGGAGGAGGAGGCGGAGTGCCCTGACGCGCCGGAGGAGGCTGAGTCTACTTAGGCGTCCAGTTTGGAAGCTTGATGTACTCCTTTATCCATAGACAGGTACTCCTCAAATCATTTTCCAGAAGAATAATATCCTCTTCACCTGTAGGGTTGTCAAGCTCCAGCCCCTCAAATCCATCCATTATTTCATTCACCGTCATAACAACATAGCCATGTGGAATCGGACGGCAATGGAAAGTTCCCTCAGCTCGAGGAGGTACAAAATAGCCGACCGCCGCCTTGAAGGTCAGGTTCTGGCATTTCGTCATTAGCTTGCAATGTTCAACCTCCGTGATACTATCCACAGGGTAGCAAGGAGCCGTGAAATCAGGCCGAACGAGCTCCGTGGAAGCCACGCTGCTTCTCCGCTGAGATGGTGGGGTAGCTTCTGGGGCAGCGTCGAAGGAAGGATCTTCGTGCCGCTCAGATGGTTGGCTGGTAGCTCGCTGGCTCTCAAGTTCCTCTAGTTTTGCTAATCTTGCACTGAGCTTCTGCATTTTGCTTGCTTCCTGTTTCCTATTTCTCTCTCGGCTTCTATAACCACCGCTGTCGGGAAACCCATGCTTCCACGGAACGGAACCTGATGTGCCTCGTGTTCGTCCAGGGTGTTCAGGATTCCTGAGGGCCTCTGTCAGCTCGTCCTTCTCTCTGTCGGGAATGAACGTCCCTTCCTGCGCTGCCTTGATTGCTGCCTGAAGCTTTCGGAAGGGTATTGCAAGTTGCTCGTTCGTCCAAACACATTTCCCTGTTTCTGG
Source organism: Elymus sibiricus (assembly GCA_039707655.1). Classification (NCBI taxonomy): domain Eukaryota; kingdom Viridiplantae; phylum Streptophyta; class Magnoliopsida; order Poales; family Poaceae; genus Elymus; species Elymus sibiricus. The sequence continues at coordinate 468,863,529 of CM077665.1, read as the reverse complement.
GTCCAAAGTTCCCCCAACCCCGAAGAACCAAGTCCTTGAACAATCTGGCCAGTGCAATGTCGCTGGTTGGACATTCTAAGCAAGCAGGTCTTGCTCAGCTTTGTCCCACAACGGCCGGGCTTTGTAGTAGCCACCTGACCCCGTGTGATGGTGATATATCTTCTTTGCAGCATTTTTCTTGTTTGTCAGTGACCATTTCTTACCCTTCTCCGATTTCTTGTAGGCCACAAATTCGGGCCATTGATCTCTTATCTTCTCATATCGATAGATGAATTTCGGAGTCTCCTCTTTCTCGAAAAACTTTGTGTTCAACTCTTTCTTCCAATTCCTGAATAGTTCTGCCATCTTCTTAAGAGCAAACGCCTTGACCTTTCGCTCTATACTGGGTCATTCGGATCCTCCTCTCGCGGTAGGCTGAAATTTGTCATCAGCTCGGTCCAAAGATCATCTTTCAGTCTATCATGGACATAAGAAACTTCAGGGTCCTTATTATTCTTATTCCATTGCTGGGTGTTGATCGAGACATAGTCCCTAACAACAACTCCACACTGATGTACAAATGTGTCCTTGGTCCGCTTGGGAGCAATCAGTTGGCCATCTTTCGCGACTTCTGTGATCGTGAACCTTTCATCCGGGCGCAACCTTTTCTTCGGGCCTCGTCTCCTTACCTCGTCGGACTTTGCAACAGTTGAGGCTCCCTCCTCCGTTCGGTCACCGGAGCCGTGATCATGATCTCCTTCCTCCGCCATTCGGTCACCGGAGCCGTCATGATCTCCTTCCTCCGCCATTCGGTCACCGGAGCCATCATGATCTCCTTCCTCCTCCATTGTTGGATCACCGGAGCCATCATCCTCTCCTTCCTGACCATCGGTGTCGTTGAGATACGACAAGGGATCACCCCGGCGAGGATTATATCCCCCAACAACTCTTCCTTTTCTAAGTCTCTGTGATCCATAGTGTCTGCAGATATTACAACATGGCAATATACAAACATGAGATATGCAAATCAATACAAGGCAATGCAACAATACGATCATATAATATCACTAATACATCATCGAATAGTATCGCTAATACATCATCGAATATTATCATTAATACATCTCAAATTTTATTATATAATATCACTAATACAGATATAGTTGACGTCTCGCGGCGCAGGCGGTGGACACCCAAAGAGAAGGAACTATGATAGGATCATAGCTCGGGTGAGATCCCTGAAGAACCTGCCAGGTATTGGAGAACCTGGCGTCCAACGCAGCAATGTAGCGTCGGACATGCTCGTCCTCCTCCCTGACACGACGACGTACCACCTCCGCGGGGGCCGGCTCCCTCTGCACCAACAGTGGTCCACGCGACCGCCACCAAAGAACCTCCGGGTCGACGACGGGACCCTGATTCCTCACCAAGCTAGGCGGCCCGGAAGGCAGCACCTCCCAGTACCAGCCCGGCGGAGCCCAGTCCCGGACATGCTGTCACCTCTCAAGCAGGTGGTCGCCGGCGCCGAGTCAACGACGAGGATGCGGGCCGGGCATCGTCGACGTCGAGAACAAATTCTACAACTATTTAAATTCCTACTATTTAATAAACTTTAATAAAGATGATTGCATTTGACAACTATGACAATAATAACATATATAACAACAATGACACATTTTCTACTTAAGCGATCGTCGGGGACTCCTCCCCGGCGATCCTCGGGGACTCCTCGGGTTCGCCGACTAAAACAGCTAAAACTTTTTTACAAATAAAACAACAAATTAATAAAACAAACTAAAACAGCTAATAAAAAAACTAAAACAAACTAAAAAAACTAAAACGCGGACGAGGACCGGGGCAGGACAGCGGCGCCGGCGCACGCGGCCGCGGTGGCCGCGGTCGCCCCGGAGGAGGGGCGGGAGCAAGGGGCAGGAGCTCACCGACGACTACGGGCTCGGGGAGGAGGCGCGGGCGGCGACGACGGGGCTCGGGGAGGTGGCGCGGGCGGCGTCCGGCGTCAGGGGCGGCGACGACGTCGACGAGGACGAGGAGGCGCGCGGGGACGGGTGGCGGTGAGGTCAGGCTCGGGGGCGGCAGCGACGACGGGCTCGGGGGTGGCGGTTAGGACGGGCTCAGGGGTGGCGGCGACGACTAGGAAGGGCTCGGGGGAGGCGGCGACGACGAGGACGGGCTCGGGGACGGCGGCGACGACGAGGACGGTCTCGGGGGCGACGGCGAGCTCCGGCAGCCTGGCGACGTCGGGGCAGGGCTTCAGCGTCGGGGCGAATGGGAGAGATTGGGGGAGAATTCGACAAGTCCCACCTTATATGCAAACACCTTTGGTCCCGGTTGGTGGCTCCAACCGGGACTAATGCCCCCTTTTGTCCCGGTTGGTGCCACCAACTGGGACTAAAGGTCAATTTCAGCAGCCCAAAGGGCGGGAAGCAGAGACCTTTGGTCCCGGTTCGTGGCACCAACCGGGACGAAAGGTGGGCATTAGTCCCGGTTGGAGCCATCAACCGGGACCAAAGGTGGGCATTAGTCCCGGTTGGAGCCACCAACTGGGACTAAAGGGTTGGTCCTGGGTGTGGTGGCAGTTTAGTCCCACCTCGCCAAGCGAGAGGCGCTCGCACCGGTTTATAAGCCCCGCCGCGGCTGCAACGTTGAGCTCCTCTCAAAGTGAAAATAGATGCCCTTATATAGGAAATTCGACCTGAATTCAAAATGCTAGTATGCACTTTGATTTCAGGTCGAATTTTCCCAATAAGCACATCTATGTTCACTTTTGCTATTTTTTATGTTATTTTTTGCATATTAAAAGTTCTTAACAAAAAATACTTTATGAATATTCTTTTTGCTATTAAAGTTTTTAACAAAAATAACTTTGATAATTTTAGTTGCATAAATTTTATATAATATTAAGTTAAATAACTTTGATTGGACGAAAACACGTCTATTACAAAGGGATTTCAATTTTTTATACATATTTTAACTCAAGACTTTTTCTGCATTCAATATGCACCATTGAAAGCCACATCATCACTTTTCAACCCTTTTCTGACTTCATTTGCTATTTTTCATGCATTTCACGATTTGTTTTGAGCTAAAATGACCCTGAATTGAAAAGCACTGCAAATGAACTCTCAAATGGTTGCAAGTTGTTATGGTATCATCATTTCACCCACATAGAATGTGCTAAAAAGTTGAGAGGGTTACGGCAAGAACTGGATGCACTTCATGTACAAAATGAACAATCTCTTTCAAACTATCAGGTTTCAGACGAAAACTCATCTGTTACAAAAGGATTTCAATTTTTTAAACATATTTGAACTCAAGACTTTTTCTGCATTCAATATGCACCATTCAAAGCCACATCATCACTTTTCAAACCTTTTCTGACTTCATTTGCTATTTTTCATGCATTTCATGATTTATTTTGAGCTAAAATGACCCTAAATTGAAAAGCACTGCAAATGAACTCTGAAATGGTTGAAAGTTGGCATGGTATCATCATTTCACCCACATAGCATGTGTTAATAAGTTGAGAGGGTTACGGCAAAAACTGGATGCACTTCGTGTATAAACTGGACAATCTCTTTCGAAGTGTGAGGGTTTTGGACGAAAACTCATCTGTTACAAAAGGATTTCAATTTTTTAAACATATTTGAACTCAAGACTTTTTCTGCATTCAATATGCACCATTCAAAGCCACATCATCACTTTTCAAACCTTTTCTGACTTCATTTGCTATTTTTCATGCATTTCATGATTTATTTTGAGCTAAGATGACCCTGAATTGAAAATCACTGCAAATGAACTCTGAAATGATTGAAAGTTCGCATGGTATCATCATTTCACCCACATAGCATGTGCTAAAAAGTTGAGAGGGTTACGGCAAAAACTGGATGCACTTCGTGTATAAAATGAACAATCTCTTTCGGAGTATCAGGGTTTCACACGAAAACTCATCTGTTACAAAAGGCATTTCATTTCTTGACATGTAACTGAAGTGATATTCTAGATCAAAGCCATCATCAGAATAGTTGTGGAGAGAAATTCTTCACTTTTTCTTCGCGTGTGTCCCTTTCTTATTGCGCCGTAACCATGGATATTCTTCATCGTTTAACATGGTGCTTGGGTCAGCCTTCACTTTGAAGGGAGGAATTTCATGCAACTTTTCATAATCTTCAGACATGTCTGTCTTGCCCTCCACTCCCACGATGTCACTTTTCCTTGAAAGAACTATGTGGCGCTTTGGCTCATCGTATGATGTATTCGCTTCCTTATCTTTTCTTTTTCTCGGTTTGGTAGACATGTCCTTCACATAGAAAACCTGCGCCACATCATTTGCTAGGACGAATGGTTCATCTGTGTACCCAAGATTGTTCAGATCCACTGTTGTCATTCCGTACTGTGGGTCTACTTGTACCCCGCCTCCTGACAGATTGACCCATTTGCCCTGTTGGTTGTTGCATCAAAGTGGACACCACTGTTTTGGTTGGTGCTCTTTTGATCTTGGGCGATCGTGTAAAATGTATTCCCATTTATCTCGTAGCCTTTGTAAGTCAATACAGTCGAAGATGGTCCCCTGGCCAACGAGTATAGCTCATCTGCAACAGTGGTGTTACCCATGAGATATGTTGGCAACCAACTGCCAAAAGTCCTGATGTGTTCACATGTAATCCAGTCATCACACTGCTCCGGGTGTTTGGAGCACGGAATATTCTTGTGTTCATTGACATACGGGGTCACCAAGGTAGAATTCTGTAGAACTGTGTAGTGTGTTTGAGACCAAGAATGCCCGTCCCTACATATTATTGAATTCGCTACTAGCGTGCCTTTTCCAGTCAGTCTCCCCTCATACCGCGATTGAGGGAGACCAATCGGCTTAAGGTCAGGAATAAATTCAACACAAAACCCAATGCTTTCCTCTGTTTGATGGCCCATGGAGATGCTTCCTTTTGGCCTAGCACGATTACGAACATATTTCTTTAATACTCCCATGAACCTCTCAAAGGGGAACATGTTGTGTAGAAATACAGGGCCCAGAATGCCAATCTCGTCGACTAGATGAACTAGGACGTGCGTTATGATATTGAAGAAGGATGGTGGGAACACCAGCTCGAAACTGACAAGACATTGCACCAAATCACTCTTTAACCTTGGTAGGATTTCTGGACCGATTACCTTCTGAGAGATTGCATTGAGGAATGCACATAGCTTCACAATGGCTAATCGAACGTTTTCCGGTAGAAGCCCCCTCAATGCAACCGGAAGCAGTTGTGTCATAATCACGTGTCAGTCATGAGACTTTAGGTTCTGGAACTTTTTATGTGCCATATTTATTATTCCCTTTATATTCGACGAGAAGCCAGACGGGACCTTCATACTGAACAGGCATTCAAAGAAGACTTCCTTCTCTTCTTTGGTAAGAGCGTAGCTGGCAGGACCTTCATACTGCTTTGGATCCATGCCATCTTTTTCGTGCACACGTTGCTGGTCCTCCCGTGCCTCCGGTGTATCTTTTGTATTCCCATACACTCCGAAGAAGCCTAGCAGGTTCACACAAAGATTCTTCGTCACGTGCATCACGTCGATTGCAGAGCGGACCTCTAGGTCTTTCCAATAGGGTAGGTGCCAAAATATAGATTTCTTCTTCCACATGGGTGCGTGTCCCTCAGCGTCATTCGGAACAGATAGTCCGCCAGGACCCTTTCCAAAGATTACTTGTAAATCATTGACCATATCAAGTATGTGATCACCAGTACGGAGGGCGGGCTTCTTCCGGTGATCTACCTCACCTTGGAAATGCTTTCCTTTCTTTCGACATTGATGGTTGGTCAGAAGAAATCGACGATGCCCCAGGTACACATTCTTCCTGCATTTGTCCAAATATATACTTTTGGTGTCATCTAAACAATGCGCGCATGCGTGGCATCCCTTGTTTGTCTGTCCTGAAAGGTTACCGAGAGCAGGGCACTCATTGATGGTTACAAACAGCAATGCTCGTAGGTCAAATTCCTCCTATTCATTCTCATCCCACACACGTACACCTTTTCCATTCCACGGTTGTAAAAGTTCATCAACTAATGGCCTTAGGTACACATCAATGTCATTGCCGGGTTGCTTAGGGCCTTCGATGAGCACTGTCATCATAATGAACTTCTGCTTCATGCACAACCAAGGAGGAAGGTTATACATACATAGAGTCACAGGCCATGTGCTATGCTTGTTGCTCTGCTCCCCAAAAGGATTAACGCCATCTGCACTTAAACCAAACCATATGTTCCTTGGGTCACCTATAAAGTCCCCCACTTTCTCTCGATTTTTCTCCACTGCGACCCATCACCGGGTGCTCTCAACTTCCCGTCTTTCTTATGGTGTTCCTTGTGCCATCACATCAACTTGGCATGCTCTTTTTTCTGAACAAATGTTTCAACCGTGGTATTATAGGAGCATACCACATCACCTTGGCAGGAACCCTCTTCCCGATGCGTTGGCCCTCAACATCACCAGGGTCATCTCGTCTGACCTTATACCGCAATGCACAGCATACCGGGCATGCATTCAAATCCTCGTATGCACCGCGGTAGAGGATGCAGTCATTAGGGCATGCATGTATCTTCTGCACCTCCAATCCTAGAGGGCAGACAACCTTCTTTGCTTCGTATGTCCTGTCGGGCAATTTGTTGTCCTTTGAAAGCTTATTCTTCATTATTTTCAGCACCTTTTCAAATGCCTTGTCAGATACACCATTCTCTGCCTTCCATTGCATCAATTCCAGTGTGGTACCGAGCTTTGTGTTGTCATCTTCGCAATTTGGGTACAACCCTTTTTTGTGATCCTCTAACATGCGATCGAACTTCAACTTCTCCCTTTCACTTTCGCATTGTCTCTTTGCATCAACAATGACCCGGCGAAGATCAGCATCGGGCACATCGTCTGGTTCCTCTTGATCTTCAGCTTCCCCCATTGCAGCATCACCGTATTCAGGGGGCGGATAGTTGTCATCATCCTCTTCTTCTTCGTTGTCTTCCATCATAACCCCTCTTTCTCCGTGCTTGGTCAAAACATTATAGTGTGGCATGAAGCCCTTCTCAAGCAGGTGGACGTGAAGGGTTTTCGAGTTAGAGTAATCCTTCGTATTCCCACAGATAGTACATGGACAATAAATAAAACCATTCTGCTTGGTTGCCTCAGCCACTTCTAGAAAATTATGCAGGCCCTTAATGTACTAGGAGGTGCGTCGGTCACCGTACATCCATTGCCGGTTCATCTGCGTGCATTATATAATTAAGTGTATCAAAAACCATTACAGAACATCATCAATAGAGAAGTGACCAAATTAATAGAAGTTCATCATCACATTAAAACCAAAGTAGAGTAGTGACCAAAATAAATACATAAAGTTCATACATAGTTCTCATTGAACAACATATAGCTCTCTAGAGCATCTAATTAAAACATACATTGAAACTATGTAAAACATTTAAATGCAACAACAAATGCGATCATAACCGCAACTAAGGTACCAATTGATCCAACGGCATAATGATACCAAGCCTTAGTATGAATGGCATATTTTCTAATCTTTCTAATCTTCAAGCGCATTACATCCATCTTGATCTTGTGATCTTCGACGACATCGGCAACATGCAACTCCAATTCCATCTTCTCCTCCTCAATTCTTTTCAATTTTTTCTTCAAGTAATTGTTTTCTTTTTCAACTAAATTTAACCTCTCGACAAGAGGGTCGGTTCGAATTTCCGGTTCACATACCTCCTAGATAAAAACATCTATGTCACGTTGGTCGGCATAATTGTCATAAACACTAAATGAAACAAATAGTTATAAAAGATAATATACCACATCCGAATCGTCGACAGGACGAGGGCCGACGGTGGCGGATACCAAAACCATGGCAATATATAATAAAAACAATAATAAAAGTAAGACAATTATACAAGTATCTATCTAAATCATACAAGTAAGAATTTTTTTCTTTTAGAAAGAAGATAAGAACAAGAGGCTCACCACGGTGGTGCCGGTGACAAGATCGGCGCGGGCGATCGACGGCGGTGAGGACGGGGACGGGATAGGACGGACCGCCAAACCTAGACAAATCTTGAGGAAAATGGAGCTTGGAGGTCGAGCTTGGAGAGGAGAAAGCTTAAGTGTGGCTCGTGCATTTCATCGAACACCTCGTGTGCATAGGAGGTGAGAGCTAAAGCAGCACACACCTCACATGCGTCGGCCGGCCAAAAAACAAAGTGAGCGAGCAGGGGCGGGGGTATATATAGGCTTATCTTTAGTCCCGGTTGGTGGCTAGAACTGGGACAGAAGACCGACCTTCGGTCCCGGTTCCAGCCACCAACCGGGACTAAAGGTGCTGGGCCAGGAGCGAGGCCCGTTGGTCCCGGTTCGTATCTGGAACCAGAACCAAAAGTGTCAGACGAACCGGGACCAATGGCCCCCGAGGCCCGGCCGGCGCCCTGGCCTCATGAACCGGGACTGGTGCACCCTTTGGTCCCGGTTCGTAAGTGAACCAGGATTAATGCCCTTATCCTGGCCTCAACCAAAGCCCTGTTTTCTACTAGTGATGCTTCTCTTGTCCGTCTGTTCCATTCATCGCCGTCATCCAGATAGTTTTGAACCCCGTGCTTCACCTAACACCTTACCTAATGGACACGTATCAAAAAATGAGTGCCCAAAACTTCTAAAAGGTGTGTTTTATACGAATTTGCACTCGATGGGGGTAATTAGTGTCACAATTGCATATCTATGGGGTAAAACGTGGAATTCACGCTAAATAAATAGAACGAGAATCTTATTTGTTGCCCATAGTGGCAAATAAGGATTATTACACTAGTAGGAAATAGGGCTTTGGTTGAGGCCAGGATATGGGCATTAATCCCGGTTCAGTTACGAACCGGGACTAATGGGAGCATCAGTCCCGGTTCGAACGGGACCTTTAGTCCCGGTTGGTGACACCAACCGGGACTAAAGGGGTGGTGGCAACCGTTCGCCTGGCGTGACCCCTTTTAGTCCCGGTTCGTGGCTCAAACCGGGACTAAAGGTCCCAACCATTCAAATCTCGCGCCTTGGAAGTTGTTCCGCACGAGATCATATACATCGGAAATGCTACAGTGACGCCACCGGCCTCCATTTCTGTTCGTCTCCCTCTCCTCTCAGCTTCTTCCCCATCCTCCACCATGAATCCACGAACTCGCTACAGGAACGTGCTCGCACATGGCACGACCAATCTCCATGTCGTCTACACGAACGACAGCGCCAAAGTCGAGGGTTTTCTTTCGATGTTCGAGGAATGGCTTGAAGAGGAGAAACACAAGTTCATGGGCCTCGATCTCAAGTACACGGTCGATGGTCGCAATGTTGCCGTCGTCCAACTTTGTTTGAAGCAACATGTCATGGTCTTCCAGTGGGCAAGGTAATACGAAACTTGTCATAGTTTTAATTGGGGCTTTTCTTTGATTCATAGGATAGGAAAATTGCATAGGAATAGGAGGATTGGGAATGTCGAGAACATGTCATAGTTTCCTTGATTCATAGGAAAAATGCATAGGAAAATTGGGGCTTTTCTTTGATTCATAGGAAAATTGGGGCTTTTCTTTGATTCATAGGAAAATTGGGGCTTTTCTTTGATTTGATCATAGGAAAATTGCATAGGAATAGAAAATTGAATAGGAATAGGAGGATTAGGAAAATTGCATAGGAATAGGAATAGGAGGATAGGAAAATTGCATAAGAATTTTCCTTGTAGTTGCATATTGGCCATCGTGGGAGAACATGTCATAGTTTAGGGGCTTCTTTTGATTCATAGGATAGGAAATGCATAGGAATAGGAAACTTGCTATGATTCTTATTATACTTTTTATGATTCTTATTATACTTGTTCCGAATTATACTTGTTATGATTCTTATTATACTTGTTAATTATATGATTCTTGTTATACTTGTTATGATTCCTATATTATACTTGTGCCGAAATATACTTGTTATGATTCTTATTATACAAGTTCTAAAATATACTTGTTATGATTCTTATTATACTTGTTCTAAAATATACTTGTTGCAGCAGTCTTTAACACATTTGTTCCATTTTGTTGTTGCAGTAGTGACAAGCACTGTCCAAAACTCATGGAGTTCCTTCGCAGCGGCATATATTTTGCTAGCATTGATATAACGAATGACAAGATCAAGATGAGGCGCACCTGGGGTATTGAGATACCAGCTGAATGCCACATTGATCTTCAGGGCAGGTTCAGGCTTGAGCATGACAAGACTTCAATGGCTGATATGGCAGCCGCCCTGATCGACGAGGACTACGCTGATATGAAGACAAAATTCCCCAAGTCAGGGCACCAACATTGGGAGAAGACACCACTTGACCCTATCAACATTGAGTATGCAGCAATAGATGGGTACGTTGCATACGAGTTGTACCGCAGGATTGGAATCTTCAATTATGGGCAGCGTCACCTCGTACCGCTAGTATCTCCTGCTTGGGGGTATTCTGATCCGGACGACGAGTAGTGTTTGCAATGGCGAACACTTTTATCTCTATTATGTAGTGCTTGGGGGTCTCCTGATTCGGACGAGTAGGTTTGCAATCCGGAAGAGTAGGATTGGTATCTTCAATTATGCAGTACTTTCTGTAATGGATATCTGAACTATTATTTCTATTATGTCCCTGTTTAAGTACGTTTTGTGTGTAAGAATATTTAGTATGATGTGAGCAAGCTTTCTGAAGCATTGTGATGTATGTGATGAAGATTGTTCATGGTTACGACGCAATAAGCAAGGGACACACGCGAAGAAAAAGTGAAGACTTTCTCTCCACAACTATTCTGATGATGGCTTTGATCTATAATATCACTGCAGTTAAATATAATATTAACTAAAATTATCAAAGTATTTATTTGTTAAAAAGAATGAACTAAAAAATTGAAATCCTTTTGTAACGGATGAGTTTTTGTCCGAAACCCAGACACTTCGAAAGAGATTGTCCTGTTTGTACACGAAGTACATCCAGTTTTTGCCGTAACCCTCTCAACTTTTTAGCACATGCTATGTGGGTGAAATGATGATACCATGCCAACCTTGCAACCATTTCAGAGTTCATTTACAGTGCTTTTCAATTCGGGGTCATCTTAGCTCAAAATAAATCATGAAATGCATGAAAAATAGAATATGAAGTCAGAAAAGGATTGAAAATTGATGATGTGGCTTTGAATGGTGCATATTGAATGCAGAAAAATTCTTGAGTTCAAATATGTTTAAAAAATTGAAATCCTTTTGTAACAGAAGAGTTTTTGTCCAAAACCCTCACACTTCGAAAGAGATTGTCCAGTTCGTACACGAAGTGCATCCAGTTTTTGCCGTAACCCTCTCAACTTTTTAGCACATGCTACGTGGGTGAAATTATAATACCATGCCAATTTTCAACCATTTCAAAGTTCATTTGCAGTGCTTTTCAATCTCAGGGTCATCTTAGCTCAAAATAAATCATGAAATGCATGAAAAATAGCAAATGAAGTCAGAAATGGGTTGAAAAGTGATGATGTGGCTTTCAATGGTGCATATTGAATGTAGAAAAAGTCTTGAGTTCAAATATGTTTAAAAAATTGAAATGCTTTTGTAACAGAAGAGTTTTCGTCCAAAACCCTGACACTTCGAATGAGATTGTCCAGTTCGTACACGAAGTGCATCCAATTTTTGCCGTAAACCTCTCAACTTTTTAGCACATGCTACGTGGGTGAAATTATGATACCATGCCAATTTTTAACCATTTTAGAGTTCATTTCCAGTGCTTTTCAATCTCAGGGTCATCTTAGCTCAAAATAAATCATGAAATGCATGAAAAATAGCAAATGAAGTCAGAAAAGGGTTGAAAAGTGATGATGTAGCTTTGAATGGTGCATATTGAATGCAGAAAAAGTCTTGAGTTCAAATATGTTTAAAAAATTGAAAGGCTTTTGTAACAGAAGAGTTTTCGTCCAAAACCCTGACACTTCGAAAGAGATTGTCTAGTTCGTACACGAAGTGCATCCAGTTTTTGCCGTAACCCTCTCAACTTTTTAGCACATGCTACGTGGGTGAAATTATGATACCATACCAATTTTCAACCATTTCAGAGTTCATTTGCAGTGCTTTTCAATCTAAGGGTCATCTTAGCTCAAAATAAACCATGAAATGCATGAAAAATAGCAAATGAAGTCAGAAAAGGGTTGAAAAGTGATGATGTGGCTTTGAATGGTGCATATTGAATGCAAAAAAAGTCTTGAGTTCAAATATGTTTAAAAAATTGAAATCCATTTGTAACAGAAGAGTTTTCGTCCAAAACTCTGACAGTTCGAAAGAGATGGTCCAGTTCGTACATGAAGTGCATCCAGTTTTTGCCGTAACCCTCTCAACTTTTTAGCACATGCTACGTGGGTGAAATTATGATACCATGCCAATTTTCAACCATTTCAGAGTTCATTTGCAGTGCTTTTCAATCTCAGGGTCATCTTAGCTCAAAATAAATCATGAAATGCATGAAAAATAGCAAATGAAGTTAGAAAAGGGTTGAAAAGTGATGATGTGGCTTTGAATGGTGCATATTGAATGCAGAAAAAATATTTAGTTAAAAACTTTAATAGTAAAATGAATTTTCATAAAGTATATTTTGTTACAAGCTTTAATAGAAACTAAAAAGCTTTTATAAAACTCTAATAGGAAAAGGAATCAACTAAAAGAACCAATAAAAAATAAAACTTATGCCACTAAAATTATATAAAATTTATGCAACTAAAATTATATAACTAAAAATAACATATGCAAAAAATAACAATAAAATCATAATATATGCAAAAAAAAGGCCCACCTACTAGGCACAACGGCCTGCATACGACTAGAATCCCTACAAATGGGCCAGATTGCAGGCCCGCGGTGATAGCAGGCCCAACAGGGCGTCAAATAGGCATGTACTACCCGCATTAGAGAGGAGCTCGAGATAGAACCGGCCGCAGCACTTATAAACCACTCCGAGCCCCTCTCGACTAGCGAGGTGGGACAAAATGTTTGGTACGGGAAGCACAACCCTTTAGTCCCGGTTGGTGCCACCAACCGGGACTAATGCCCCCCCTTTTGTCCTGGTTGGTGCCACCAACCGGGACTAAAGGTCCCTGCTTCCCGCCCTTTGGGCTGCTGAAAATTGACCTTTAGTCCCGGTTGGTGGCACCAACCGGGACTAAAGGGTGGCATTAGTCCCGGTTGGTGGCTCCAACCGGGACTAAAGGGGGGCTATATAAGCGGGACTTAGCAGTTTTTCCAATCCATTGCAGTTTCTTCTCTCCTTGGCACCGACGACGACATCGACGCCACCAGGCTGCCGGATTTTGCCGTCGCCCTGCCGTCCCCGAGCCCGCTGACCGTCGCCGGCGCTGGTCCTCCTCCCCGTCGCCGTCGCCGCACCCTGCCCCGCCGTCGCCGTCACCTCGCCCTGCCCCGCCGTCGTCGTCGCCGTCGCCGCGCCCTGCCCCTACGTCGCCGTCGTCGTCGCCTCGCCCTGCCCCGCTGACGCCGTCGCCTGGCCCGCCGTCGCCGTCGCCTCGCCCTGCCCCGTCGTCGTCACGCCCCTGCCCTACGTCACCGTCGCCTCGCCCTGCCCCGCCGTCGCCGTCGCCGTCGCCGTCGCCTCGCCCTGCCCCGCCGTCGCCGTCGCCTCGCCCTTCCCCGCCGTCGCCTCCCCCTGCCCCGTCGCCGTCGCCGCGCCCCTGCCGGCCTCGACGTCGCCGCGCCGGCCCCTGCCCCCACAGTGAGTCCATTGAACATGGCTTGCATGCTGATGATGATGGCTTGTTGCTTTTTGAGAGTTCTTGTTTATTAATTGCCGTATTGTGACGCCCTGGTTTTGTGCTACAGTAATCTCTGTAATTAATCTACAGTAACCCCATGCTAATTATGCCAAGTCACCACTATTACTGTTATTAATCTCGCGATAATCCAAATCCTATTGAAATTCAAATTCAAATTTAAAGTCAAAATTTAATTTTTGTCAGACATGAAAACAAAAATGTTCAAGGTGTGGCAAATATTCTCTGATTAGTTGTCATGTTAAAATCAGCATTTTTGAAAGTATTTAAATTAACTAAATTAAAATAAAACCAAAGCAGGAAATTAAATAAAACAAAATCTAAAACAGAAATGAAAATAAAAAGAAAAAGCCCACCCCCCTGCTGGGCCCCCGGCCTAGCTAACCAACCAGGCCGGCCCACCCCGCCCGCTACAACCCCCCCGGCCAAACCCTAGCCGGATCGCCCCCACCCCCCACCTCTCTCCTCTCCCTCCCCCCGATCCGATCGGATCGGGGCGTCCTAGCCGGCCCCGCGCCTCCCTGCAGACGCCGCCACCCTCCTCCGTCGGCGCCATCGCCGCTGGCCGCGCCTCCTCATCGCCGACGTCGCCCCGTCCTCGCGTCCTCCCCATCGGCCGACCCCGAGCCTCGCCGCCCCGTACCCCTGCATCGGGGGTGAGAACCCCATCGCCTCCCTCCCCCTCCCGGTCGCCGCCGCTGCCCCTGGCCTTCTCCTCCCCCGCGCGCGCCGCTTGCCTCACCGCGGCCGCGCCGGGCCACGCATGCCGCGCCCGCGCCGTGGCCCTGCTCGCCTGCCTCGCGCGCTCGCCCAGCCACCCCCCGGCGCGCGTGCGCCCGGCCCTGCGCCGCCCGTTGTGCGGCTGCCGCGGCCCCGCTCGCCGCTGCCTCCCCTGCCGCTCGCGCCGGCGCCGACCGCGCCCTGCCCCAGCTCGGCCCGCGCCGGCCCCGTGCCCCCGCGTGCCTCCCCGCCTTGCCTGCCGGCCGCCACGCCCCGCTACCTCTCGCGGCCCCGCACCGGCCGCTCTGGCCCCGCCCCGCCGGCGCGTCACGGCGCGCCGCCGGCCACGCCCCGGCCATGGCCTCGGCCGGCTATGCGTGCGTGCGTGTGACCGGTGGGCCACTGACAGTGGGGGCCCACCCCCCTCTCTCTCTGAGAATGACAACAGGGGCCCAGCCCCGGTTAACAGAATGATTTAAAAAAATAATAACAATAATAATAATAATAAAATAAATAAATATATAAATAAAAAAAATATAAAAATAATTAGTTAAAAGTAATTAATTATTAAAATAATTAATTAATTAAATAATTAATTAATTTGTCTAATTAAGATTAATTAAACTAATTAACCATTCTGTTAATTAATTAAACTGTTAACTAATCTGTTTTATAATTAAGTTAAACAGTGTATGACAGGTGGGTCCCACCACGTTAATTAATTTGTATAATTAATTATTAAACCTAATTAAAACCGTGTCAATGACAGGTGGGGCCCACTAGTGAGTTCGACCAGTCAACCGGCCCTGTTGACTGCTGATGTCAGCATGACATCATGCTGATGTCATAAAGAATTATTGAATTAAAATAATCTGTTTTAATTTCTGGATATTAATAAAACTTCAAAAATTAATATAAAATAATTCGTAACTCGGATGAAAATAATTTATACATGAAAGTTGATCAGAAAAATCCCACGAACCCGAATACGGTGTCCGTTAGTCTGTCACATGCCTCTAGCATAGCGAACATGGAACTTTTACATCATTTTCATCTGTCCGGTAAAAGCCAGAGACCCGGGAAATATCGTCAGATATTCTTCCGACCCGTCTGCGACGTATAATACCGCGTTAGTGCATGCCTAGCCCTGCATATTGCCATGTCATGCATCGTGATGCATTTGTCTGCTTTGTTTTTATTGTTTCTCCCCCCTCTTCTTACCGGTAGACACGAGACCGACGCTGCTGCCGGGTACGACTACATCGTTGACGATCAGTCTTTTGCCGCAAAGCAGCAAGGCAAGCAACCCCCCCCCTTGAGCATTCCGATATCGCCCATTTATTTCCCTCTCAATCTTGCATTAAATTTTTGCTACTGTATTAGTTAGCTCCTATTCTGATGCATAGCCTGTTTTTTATAAACTGCCACTATACCTGCAACAATATCAACTGCTTAGTATAGGTCGATCAATGAATCCCTTGTGACCCCCTTAGTCCCAGTTGCCCCTGCTTCTTCATCGACGACTCGACGACTCGAAGACCCGAAGACTCGGTCAACCGACCGACGAGCCAGGCCCCTCACATCACCGCACACCCCTTAAGTATGGCACTGCAGAGCTACTATCGGGTGCCGAGGGTGATACCTCACTTAGCACTCCCGATGTTAATTATGTAGCGTAGCTAATCGGTCGTGGGTATCGAGGGTGATTCCTCCTTCCCATTTATCGATAGCGACTCTTGTCATACACATACCTCGAGTGGGATCCATCGAGGGTGATTCCTCGGATATCCACTTGGTGTATAGACACACAATTACTTTAACTTGACTTTGTTTACATGTGAAAGACGGGACTGGAGGGACAGGCGGTACCACCCTGGTTGAGGTGGACCTGAGTTCCCGAGAGTCTTGAGACGGGTCGGCCCCAAGGATACCCGTGTGTGAGATGTGGTGGGATGCGCCGATAAGGCATCCAAAAGGTTATGTTGAGGCGTGGACGGGCAGGAGAGGCCCTTGCCACACATCCTCGAGACGGGGCGATGGGACCGCACTTCATGGGTTGCGCTTGCCCCGCATTAGTAAAATGCTAATGGGTTGGGTATTTGATCTGAGTTGGGTCGTTGACCTTTTTACGCACCAAACCATCGCGTGGGAGAAGTTATGGGTACTCAGCGTCGTTGTATCAGCCGAAGCTCTTCGGACATCAGCAATGGAGCGGCGCGCGCCGGATTGGACTAGACGATACAGCTCTTGGACTGGAGTGTGCTAGGTCTGCTTCCGGCCGCGTACGCATCGTGCAGGAGCGCGTAGGGCAAGTGGGCCCATCACCCCTGTGTGCTTAGGATTTAGACCGGCGGGCTAGCCTCTTCGTTGAGCCTAGGTGGGGCGACGACGTGCTGCTATCCCGAGGCCGGGCATGACCCAGGAAAGTGTGTCCGGCCGGAGGTGATCAGGCGTGTTGGAAATGCGGTGCACCGCTGCAGGGATGAATAAACTATTCGAATAGTCGTGTCCACGGTAACAGGACGACTTGGAGTTGTACCTTGACCTTATACAACTATAATTGTGATTTAATTTGAAATGAATTGTGGCTCCGAGATTGCTTCCTCGTAGGGAGTCGAGGAAGAATCTCTGGGCATGGTTACTTAATAAAATTGCTACAATAATATGACTATATATGAGATACCAGTCTACTCTCTTCTAATGCTTCAAGATGTTGAAGATGCTAGTCTTCGATAGGACTAGGCCTTCTCCCTATTCTTGCTTTCTGCAGTCAGTCCAGATATAACCCCTTCCCTTGATACTGATGCATACTTAGCATAGTTCTGATGTCAGTCTTGCGAGTACTTTGGATGAGTACTCACCGCTGCTTTGCTTTCTCTTTCCCCCACGATACGATTCTGCGTTCAGACGACGGAGCCCAGGAGATGGAGTACGCCGGAGACGACTACTACACCACCGCAGGAGCCTACTACTACGTGGAGGCGGCCCCCGACCAGCAGTAGGATAGGAGGTTCCTAGGCAGGAGGCCTCGCCTCTTTCGATCCGTTGTTATGTTTGTGCTAGCATTCTTAAGGCAAAACTTGTTTAACTTATGTTTGTACTCAGATATTATTTGCTTCCGCTGACTCGTGCTTGTCGAGCTTTATATTCGAGCCCTCGAGGCCCCTGGCTTGTAATATGAAGCTGTATGACTTTAGTTTGTGTCTTTTGTTGTGTTGTGATATCGATCAGTGAGTCCCTAATCTTGGTCGTACGCATTGCGTGTTTGATTAGCGTACGGTCGAAATTGGGGGCGTCACAAGTTGGTTTCAGAGCCGACTGCCTGTAGGTAGCCCCCTTTCCAACTCCTTGGCCGAAGTTGAGTCTAGTACTTGAAAAACTTTTACTAACATAGTTGTGTGGCTTACGGGCCCACATCTCAATCGGGTGGTATTAGGATCTTTTATTCCTCATCCTTACTCTGGGGTTCTGATCTCTCTTCTCTTTCAGGTTAAAGATTTTCCTAACTCTAACATTAGGTTCGCGTTATCACATCCACCGGAGAATTGTTTCGTCGAAAATTGTCTTCTTTGAAGTTATGATGCACGCACTGTCATTTGACATCTTGAATCTCCTTGTTACAGATGCATCCCGCTAGGCAGATCGTTCGTCTGACCTTCGCGCTCGATACGACTGGGTTCCCGGCCATTCTGGTCGACTTCTTGAAGAAGCTGGGATATCGCTGGTACCCCGAGTACACTATTTACGAGGACTACCGCGAGTTCAACCAGGAACAGTATGAGGCTGTGATGGTTATCTGGGATCGACAGGACCTCTCCATCACTGAGCTGCACACCTTCCGTGGCATTGGAGTCACTGTTGAGATGGCAGTACAGGATGCTGCCTATGCTGCTATTGTTCGTCTCCGTGCAGCGAACCCTATTTTGGAGGAGACGGCATACAGATACATCCCGTATGTCCCTGCTGGAGTTGATACGGCAGCCGACGCTGAGGTCTTGACCCCTTTCACACGGCAGCGTACCGACCGGTCCTACACTGCTGTCTGCACCCCCTACGTGAGTCGTCGTTACGACCCGCAGGTTCTGGTCCAGTACACTGAGGCACTGGATCGCACTGTCAGGGCTCTTAACGTCGAGTTGTACGCCACCCGAGCTCATCTTCATCAGACTATGGAGCAGTTGTTGCCAGCAGTCATTGCGGGGATGCATCCGGAGTACATTCTTCACCCGCGTCGGACTGAGTTTCCTCCAGGTCTTGAGTGGCCTGAGGTTGGAGGTCGTACTCCGGCACGTGGACCTGCGCTCCCGCTTGATATGCAGATTATGCATCAGGGTGTGCACGGGATGCAGAACCCTGCCCCCAGGTTTCACATTCAGGGTCATGTGCAGTTCCGTGGCTACTTTCGTTGTCCCCGACGTTGATATAGCTTATCGCTATGTCCCGTTGTTGTATCCCTCCACAGTGTGCCTGTGTGCCGCCTAGTTGTCTAGGTTATTTTCATGTCAGACCTATCGTCTATTCCGTAACGAACTTATGGTTTGTAATAGACCTATGTATGGATCTGTATGTTGAAATTTGAACTACTATGTCGTATCTATTGCACTGCCTTCTTTGTGCAATTTACTTCATGAATGATTCATTGTTTTTGCAATTACCCAATGCTAAACTACCACTGTTAAAAATTGACAGAATGGTTAGGCCAGCTGGTCGTGGTCGTAGTGCGCCTGAACCACCACCACCACTTGAATACATGGCTGGTATGATGCAACAGTTTGAACTGAATCGCCAGTTTATGCAAGGGCTTATGGACCAGTTCCCGAGGCCGAATATGAATCAGCAGCCAGCCCCAATGACTCTACAAGACTTCATGCGTCTCAACACTGCAATCTACCGCAGCTCAACTCAGCCGCTTGACGCAGATGACTGGCTCCGTGACATCACTTATGAGATGGAGTCTTTAGGCGCCCCAGAGGCTAGCTATGTCACCTTTGCCTCGTACTTTCTGAAGGGTCCCGCTGCTCAATGGTGGGACAGCCACAGGCGCTCACAGCCTGTTGGAACAATCATCACCTGGCCGGAGTTCCAAGCTGCGTTCCGTGCTCGTCACATCCCTCAGGGACTGATGGACAAGAAGAAGCGTGAATTCCGCAACCTAGTGCAGGGCAACAAGACTGTGGATGCTTATCAGCGGGAATTTCTGGACTTATCTCGCTATGCTGAAGAAGACGTTGCAACTGATGCTTGTAGGCAGGAGAAGTTCCGTGAAGGCCTCCACCCGGATATCAAGCTGGCACTCCTTGTTCAAGACTTCGATAACTTTGCCACCTTGGTGAACAAGTCTATTCTAGTGGAAACAGGTCTGCAGGACTACAAGGACAGCAACAAGCGCAATCATGACATGGGCTCATCTTCGGGCTCAGGAAGTCAGAAGCGCAAGATCTGGATTCCCCACAACATGTACCATGCACCTGCTCCTGCTCCAAGGCCGTCCTATGCTGCACCTCGTCTGCCTCCACCCCCACCTAGGCAGCCGAGGCTCCCAGCGCCGTCACCACGAGCTCATGTTCCCCCTTCTCGTCCTGAGGATGGGTTGTGCTTCAAGTGTGGTCGTCCAGGACACCATGCTAGAGAATGCAGGCAGAATCAGAATCAACTTGCACTGCCTTCCAACCAGCCCCGCAACAACAATGCCAGGCCTGCTCAGGGACGTGTTCAAGCTAACAATATTGAACGGAATCAAGTTCAAGACCAGCCTGCTACTATGATGGGTACTCTTCTCGTCAACTCAGTACCAGCTTCTGTATTGTTTGATACAGGAGCATCGCATTCTTTTATGTCTGAAGATTTTGCATACATGCATGACATTAAATGTGAAGAGATGAACGTCCCAATAGTGGTAAACACCCCCGCAGGCCAATGTCAGACTTCCATTATTAGCCACAATGTTCCCATTGAAATTGAAGGGTTGGAATTCCATGCCTCCCCCATAATGCTGAAGTCTTCCAATATCGATCTCATTCTCGGAATGGATTGGTTGAAAGCACATACCGCTTCAATTGTTTGTGACACCAAAACCGTCCACCTCCTACATCCTTCAATGAGATTGTAAGCTATCATGCTCATCTTGTTCGGAATGCTGAAGCCCGGCTATATGCCATGAATGCATTAAACGAGTCACCTCTTGAAGGGATTGAAAACATTCCAGTTGTCCGGGATTTCCAAGATGTTTTTCCGAAAGAACTTCCAGGGATCCCCCCTGCTAGAGCTGTCGAGTTTGTCATCGACTTGGTACCTGGTACCACTCCTATTGCCAAGCGTCCGTATAAGATGCCACCACATGAACTCCTAGAACTTAAGCAAGAAATTGACAATTCGCTTCGTCTGGGTTTCATTCGTCCAAGTTCGTCTGCTTGGGGAGCACCTTCTCTCTTTGTTAAGAAGAAAGATGGTACGAATCGATTGGTCCAAGATTATCGCCCCATCAACCAAGCAACGATTCAAAACAAATATCCGCTTCCTCGGATCAACGATCTGTATGATCAACTTGCTGGTTCATCAGTGTATTCAAAACTCGACTTGAGGTTGGGTTACCATCAGAACCGGGTTCGCGAAGAAGATATTCCCAAGACTACATTTGTTACTCGCTATGGTTCATACGAGTACACCGTCATGTCCTTCGGCTTAACCAATGCTCCAGCAACCTTCTCTCGCCTGATGAACTATATATTCATGGATTACCTCGATAAATTCGTCGTGGTTTATCTGGATGATATCCTGGTTTATTCTAATAATAAAGAAGAGCATGCTGAACATCTTCGTCTTATACTGGAGAGGCTTCGAGAACATCAACTTTATGCAAAGTATTCAAAGTGTGAGTTCTGGATGGACGAAGTAACCTACCTTGGTCATGTGATCTCCAAGGATGGGATTGCGGTCAACCCTGAATGAGTTCAGGCTATTCTTGACTGGACTCCCCCGAAGAATGTCAAGCAAGTCAGAAGTTTTCTCAGACTCGCCAGCTATTGCCGTCGATCCGTCGAGAACTTCTCCAAGATTGCAAAACCCTTAACCAATTTGCTTCACAAAGGTGTTAAATATGAGTGGACAGAAAAATGTCAGGAGAGCTTTCAGGCACTTAAGGACAAACTGACGTCTGCTCCAGTGCTTGCTCCTCCGGATACTCGTAAGGACTTCGTCATCTATTGTGATGCTTCACGTCAAGGAATGGGTTGTGTCCTAATGCAAGAACGCAGAGTGGTTGCTTATGCATCTCGTCAATTGCGTCCTCATGAAGAGAACTACCCAGTTCATGACCTTGAACTTGCTGCAGTAATTCATGCACTAAAAGAGTGGCGGTAGTACCTGGTTGGTAATCATTGCGAGATCTACACCGACCACCAAAGTCTGAAGTATTTGTTTACTCAGCCAGATCTGAATCTCCGTCAACAGAGATGGATGGAGCGCATAGCAGATTACAATGTGGGTATTTCTTATACCCCAGGCAAGGCTAATGTAATGGCTGATGCCTTGAGCCGCAAGTCTTATTGCAATCACCTCCAGGTTCACAAGGTTCACCCCCTTCTTCAAAAGGAATTCCACAAGTTGAACCTCCATATTGTTCCTCAGGGTTATCTCGCTCCCCCTCCTGAAGGGTCCTACAAAATGAACCTCCACGTTGTTCCCCAGGGTTCTCTTAATACCCTGGTTGCTAAACCAGATCTTGTGGACGTCATCAAGTGGATCCAGAAGTGTGACAGTGAAGTCGAGAGGATTAAATTCGATCTCGCAGAAGGAAAGCCCTCACCCTTCACTATTGCTGAGGATGGCGCTTTGTACTTCAAAGGCCGCCTAGTGGTACCGAGTAAGGAGGAAAACAATGATTTGACCCAGGAGGTCATGAAGGAAGCACATGACACTCCGCTGTCTATTCATCTTGGTAGTACCAAGATGTACCAAGACATTCGGCAAAGATTCTGGTGGTCTAACATGAAGCAAGACATTGCTCGCTATGTTGCTGAATCTGATGTTTGCCATCGTATCAAAGCAGAACATCAACGGCCTGCCGGAACTCTGCAACCTATTACGGTTCCTGAATGGAAATGGGACCATATTGAAATGGACTTTGTCACTGGTTTTCCCATATCGCAGAAAGGTAATGATGCTATTCTTGTCGTCATTGACCGACTGTCCAAAGTTGCACATTTTCTGGCTGTCAAGGAAACTATTACTGCTAGTCAGCTGGCAGATCTTTACATGTCCAGAGTTGTTTCACTCCACGGTATTCCACTGGTGATTAGTTCAGACCTTGGCAGTTTGTTCACTTCAAGATTCTGGGCAAGTTTCCAGGAAGCTATGGGAACTCATTTGTCATTCAGCACCGCTTTTCACCCTCAATCCCAGGGACAAGTTGAAAGAGTCAATCAGATTCTCGAAGACATGCTTCGAGCTTGTGTCATTTCTTTCGGCAAGAAATGGGAGGAATCTCTCCCGTATGCTGAGTTCTCCTACAACAATAGCTATCAAGCAAGTCTGAAGATGGCTCCTTTTGAAGTGTTATATGGACGTAAGTGTCGAACTCCTCTGAATTGGTCAGAAACTGGGGAACGTACACTTATCGGTCCGGATATTATCCAACATGCCGAAGATCAAGTCCGCATTATTCATGCAAACCTGAAGGCTGCTCAATCTCGTCAGAAGAGTCAGTATGACCGTCATCACAAAGATATGGTCTATCAACCTGGCGAAAAGGCTTATCTTCGAGTCACGCCAATGAGAGGTACACACCGTTTCGGGATCAAGGGCAAGCTGGCTCCTCGATATATTGGTCCTTTCACTGTTCTCGAAAGGCGTGGTAAAGTGGCATATCAATTGGAACTACCGCCAAACCTTTCTCAGGTTCATGATGTGTTCCATGTGTCACAGCTTCGTCGCTGCTTCAAGGATCCTATCCGAGCAGTGGATCATGATATGTTGGAGCTGCAACAAGACGTTTCTTACAAGGAGCATCCAGTCCGCATTCTCGATGAAACTGAACGTCGGACTCGTCAGAAGGTTACCAATTTCTTCAAGGTGCAGTGGGCAAACCATTCTGAAGATGAAGCTACTTGGGAACGCGAAGATCTTCTTCGTGTAGAACACCCCGGGCACTTTCCTTCTACTTCTTGATTCTCGGGACGAGAATTCTTTTTAGTAGGGGAGAATTGTGACGCCCTGGTTTTGTACTACAGTAATCTCTATAATTAAGCTACAGTAACCCCATGCTAATGATGCCAAGTCACCACTGTTACTGTTGTTAATCTCACGATAATCCAAATCCTATTCAAATACAAATTCAAATTTAAAGTCAAAATTTAATTTTTGTGAGACATGAAAACAAAAATGTTCAAGGTGTGGCAAATATTCTCTGATTAGTTGTCATGCTGAAATCAGCATTTTTGAAAGTATTTAAATTAACTAAATTAAAATAAAACCAAAGAAGGAAAATAAATAAAACAAAATCTAAAACAGAAATGAAAATAAAAAGAAAAAGCCCACCCCCCCTGCTGGGCCCCCGGCCCAGCTAACCAACCAGGCCGGCCAACCCCGCCCGCTACAACCCCCCCCCCCCGGCCAAACCCTAGATGCATCGCCCCCACTCCCCCCACCTCTCTCCTCTCCCTCCCCCCGATCCGATCGGATCGGGGCGTCCTAGCCGCCCCCGCGCCTCCCTGCCGACGTCGCCGCCCTCCTCCGCCGGCGCCATCGCCGCCTGCCGCACCTCCTCATCGCCGACGTCGCCCCGTCCTCGCCTCCTCCCCATCGACCGACCCCGAGCCTCGCCGCCCCGTACCCCTGCGTTGGGGGTGAGAACCCCGTCGCCTTCCTCCCCTCCCGGTCGCCGCCGCTGCCCCTGGCCTTCTCCTCCCCCGCGCGCGCCGCTTGCCTCACTGCGGCCGCGCCGCGCCACGCACGCCCGCGCCCGCGCCGCAGCCCCGCTCGCCTGCCTCGCGCGCTCGCCCAGCCCCCCTCCCCCCCGCCGCGCGCGCGCCCGGCCATGCGCCGCCCGCTGTGCTACTGCCGCGGCCCCGCTCGCCGCTGCCTCCCCTGCCGCTCGCGCCGGCGCCGACCGCGCCCTGCCCCGCGCAGCCCCCCTGCCCCAGCTCGCCCCGCGCCGGCCCCGTGCCCCCGCGTGCCTCCCCGCCTCGCCCGTCGGCCGCCCACGGCCGCCGCGCCCTGCTACCTCTCGCGGCCCCGCACCGGCCGCTCTGGCCCCGCCCCGCCGGCCCGTCACGGCGCGCCGCCGGTCGCGCCCTGGCCATGCCCTCGGCCGGCTGTGCGTGCGTGCCTGCGTGCGTGTGGCCGGTGGGCCACTGACAGTGGGGGGCCACCCCCCTCCCTCTCTGAGAATGACAACAGGGGCCCAGCCCCTGTTAACAGAATGATTTAAAAAAAATAATAAAAAAAAATAAATATATAAATAATAAAAATATATAAAAATAATTAGTTAAAAGTAATTAATTATTAAAATAATTAATTAAATAAATAAATAAATAATTAGTCTAATTAAGATTAATTAAACTAATTAACCATTCTGTTAATTAATTAAACTGTTAACTAATCTGTTATTTAATTAAGTTAACAGTGTATGACAGGTGGGTCCCACCACGTTAATTAATTTGTTTAATTAATTATTAAACCTAATTAAAACCGTGTCAATGACAGGCGGGGCCCACTGGTCAGTTTGACCAGTCAACCGGCCCTGTTGACTGCTGATGTGAGCATGACATCATGCTGATGTCATAAAGAATTATTGAATTAAAATAATCGGTTTTAATTTCTGGATATTAATAAAACTTCAAAAATTAATATAAAATAATCCGTAACTCGGATGAAAATAATTTATACATGAAAGTTGATCAGAAAAATCCCACGAACCCGAATACGCTATCCGTTTGTCTGTCACATGCCTCTAGCATAGCGAACATGGAACTTTTCCATCATTTTCATCTGTCCGGTAAAAGCCAGAGACCCAGGAAATATCATCAGATATTCTTCCGACCTGTCTGCGACGTATAATACCGCGTTAGTGCATGCCTAGCCCTGCATATTGCCATGTCATGCATCGTGATGCATTTGTCTGCTTTGTATTTATTGTTTCTCCCCCCTCTTCTTACCGGTAGACCCCGAGACCGACGCTGCTACCGGGTACGACTACATCGTTGACGATCAACCTTTTGCCGCAGAGCAGCAAGGCAAGCAACCCCCCCCCCCTTGAGCATTCCGATATCGCAAATTTATTTCCCTCTCAATCTTGCATTAGATTTTTGCTACTGTATTAGTTAGCTCCTATTCTGATGCATAGCCTGTTTTTGATAAACTGCTACTATACCTGCAACAATATCAATTGCTTAGTATAGGTCGATCAATGAATCCCATGTGACCCCCTTAGTCCCAGTTGCCCCTGCTTCTTCATCGACGACTCGACGACTCGAAGACCCAAAGACTCAATCAACCGACCGACGAGCCAGGCCCCTCACATCACCGCACACCCCTTAAGTATGGCACTGCAGAGCTACTATCGGGTGCCGAGGGTGATACCTCACTTAGCACTCCCGATGTTAATTCTGTAGCGTAGCTAATCGGTCGTGGGTATCGAGGGTGATTCCTCCTTCCCATTTATCGATAGCGACTCTTGTCATACACATACCTCGAGTGGGATCCATCGAGGGTGATTCCTCGGATATCCACTTGGTGTATAGACACACAGTTACTTTACCTTGACTTTGTTTACATGTGAAAGACGGGACTGGAGGGACAGGCGGTACCACCCTGGTTGAGGTGGACCTGAGTTCCCGAGAGTCTTGAGACGGGTCGGCCCCAAGGGTACCCGTGTGTGAGATGTGGTGGGATGCGCCGGTAAGGCATCCAAAAGGTTATGTTGAGGCGTGGACGGGCAGGAGAGGCCCTTGCCACACATCCTCGAGACGGGGCGACGGGACCGCACTTCATGGGTCGCGCTTGCCCCGCATTAGTAAAAT
The DNA here is from genome assembly GCA_039707655.1 of Elymus sibiricus. Classification (NCBI taxonomy): domain Eukaryota; kingdom Viridiplantae; phylum Streptophyta; class Magnoliopsida; order Poales; family Poaceae; genus Elymus; species Elymus sibiricus. The sequence goes on along the minus strand of CM077665.1, from coordinate 468,836,936 downwards.
GCTAATGGGTTGGGTATTTGATCTGAGTTGGGTCGTTGGCCTTTTTACGCACCAAACCATCGCGTGGGAGAAGTTATGGGTACTCAGCGTCGTTGTATCAGCCGAAGCTCTTCGGACGTCAGCAATGGAGCGGCGCGCGTCGGATTGGACTGGACGGTACAGCTCTTGGACTGGAGTGTGCTAGGTCTGCTTCCGGCCGCGTACGCATCGTGGAGGAGCGCGTAGGGCAAGTGGGCCCACGACCCCTGTGTGCTTAGGACTTAGACCGGCGGGCTGGCCTCTTTGTTGAGCCTAGGTGGGGCGACGACGTGCTGCTATCCCAAGGCCGGGCATGACCCAGGAAAGTGTGTCCGGCCGGAGGTGATCAGGCGTGTTGGAAATGCGGTGCACCCCTGCAGGGATGAATAAACTATTAGAATAGCCGTGTCCACGGTAACAGGACGACTTGGAGTTGTACCTTGACCTTATACAACTATAATTGTGATTTAATTTGAAATGAATTGTGGCTCCGAGATTGCTTCCTCGTAGGGAGTCGAGGAAGAATCTCTGGGCATGGTTACTTAATAAAATTGCTACAATAATATGACTATATATGAGATACCAGTCTACTCTCTTCTAATGCTTCAAGATGTTGAAGATGCTAGTCTTCGATAGGACTAGGCCTTCTCCCTATTCTTGCTTTCTGCAGTCAGTCCAGATATAACCCCTCCCCTTAATACTGATGCATACTTAGCATAGTTCTGATGTCGGTCTTGCGAGTACTTTGGATAAGTACTCACTGCTGCTTTGCTTTCTCTTTCCCCCGCGATACGATTCTGCGATCAGACGACGGAGCCCAGGAGATGGAGTACGCCGGAGACGACTACTACACCACCGCAGGAGCCTACTACTACGTGGAGGCGGCCCCCGACCAGCAGTAGGATAGGAGGTTCCCAGGCAGGAGGCCTCGCCTCTTTCGATCCGTTGTTATGTTTGTGCTAGCCTTCTTAAGTCAAAACTTGTTTAACTTATGTCTATACTCAGATATTATTTGCTTCCGCTGACTCGTGCTTGTCGAGCTTTGCATTCGAGCCCTTGAGGCCCCTGGCTTGTAATATGAAGCTGTATGACTTTAGTTTGTCTCTTTTGTTGTGTTGTGATATCGATCAGTGAGTCCCTTATCTTGGTCGTACGCATTGCGTGTTTGATTAGCGTACGGTCGAAATTGGGGGTGTCACACGTATCCCGTATTGCCGTATATGTTTACCGTATCAATGTCCAGTCCATGTCATTTTATTATTACTTACATATGTTTACTATGCCGTATCCCCCACAGTGAGATTTTAAAATGAGACAGTCCATGTCATTTTATTATTACTTATATATGTTTACCGTATCGCCTTATTGCTGTTTTTAGAAATTGCTGTATCCCGTATCGCCGTACCCGTATCAATGTCGTTGTATCGGTGCTTCGTAGGTTGCCAGTCCCACCATATGAACATAATGCACTTGAGAATTTTCATATGTTCGTAGAATGATAACTTCGACATGAGGGGGGTGGGGGTCCGCAAGTATCCTCGAGGACCATGAGAGAGGCGGTCTCGGGTTCAAACCCGTTTCAGTAATACCCGAACCCGAAACCCACCATCCCCGTCAAAATACTACGCTAAGCATATTGGGCCATTCAGCCTTCACTACAAACGACCATGAGAGAGGCGGTCCTGGTCGTGCTCCATTGTGGAACTTGCATGCACCGTGTTTTCACCCTTCGCGTGTGTCGTCCTGGTCGTGCTCCGCTGTGGCACTTGAAGTTGCCCTGATGCCCGACGGCGGATGGTCGATGCACCCACCTGGCGAACGCGTAGCTTGGTCGGCAGCTAGAAATGGTCGATTTTGATATCAAAATCGTTTAAATCCGAGGTCATATGCAATTTGTGTGGTCAAAACAAGATTAAGGACAAAAGGGGGGAGGAGTCCTCGACGATCGTCTGAAACTGACTGTTATAAAACTTGTGAACTTTGCATGATGTTTCCCACTAATCCATCTCTCATGGTTGTATATTGCCACGTTGTCATATTTGCATAAACTATGGTGGACAGAGACTTAGAAAAAGAACAGTTGTTGGGGGATATAATACGAGAGGGTGATATCGATCTCACCTGCTTGTCGTTTCTCAACGAGACCGATGGTGAGGAAAGAGAGGATGCCGGATCCGGTGAGGAGGAAGGAGATCATGACTGCTCCGGTGATCGAACTCGGGACGAAGGAGATCATGACGGCTCTGGTGATCGAATGGAGAAGGGAGCCATAACTCCTTCAAAGTCCGGCGATGTATATATTAATTAATCCTCTGTTGACTAGATGCATTAATTTTTTTGTATGTACATATATTAACGCTTCTTTCTTCTTTTAATTAGCCATCCGGATCGAGCTCCACTTCGGTAAGGAGACGAGGCCCGATGAGAAGGTTGGACGCGCAAGAAAGGTTCACGATCGAAGAAGTCTCACCAGAAGGCCAACCGATTGCTCCCTAGCGGACCAAGAACAAATTTATACATCAGTGCGGAGTGGTTGTTAGGGACCTCGTCCCGATCAGCTGCCAAGAATGGAATAAGAAGAAGGACCCTCAAGTTCCTTATGTCAACGATAGACTGAAAGATGATCTTTGGACCAATCTGATTAGAAATTTTAGTCTACCGCCAGAGGAGGGTCCGAATAACCCAGTTATACAGCAAAAGGTCAGGGCGTTTGCTCTTAAGAAGATGGCAGAACTATTCAAGAACTGGAAGAAAGTATTGAATAGGAAGTTTGTCGAGAAAGACAAGACTCCAGAATTCAGAGGTCAATATGAGAAGATGAGAGATCACTGGCCCGCATTTGTGGCCTACAAGAAATCGGAGAAGGCTAAGAACATGTCACTTACAAATAAGAAAAATGCCGCAAGGATGGAGTATCACCATGTTACGGGGTCAGGTGGCTACAAAAAAGCCCGGCCTACGTGGGACAAAGCTGAGCAAGACCTGCTTGCTAAAGATGTCCAACCAGAGACATTGCACTGGCCAGATCGGGCAAGGACTTGGTTCTTCGGGGTTGGGGGAACATTGGACCCAGAAACAGGGAAGTGTGTCTGGACGAAAGCTCAACTTGCAATACCATTCAAAAAGCTTGAGGAAACAATCAAGAAATCGCTAGAAGGGACGTTCGTTCCCGACAGAGAGAAGGACGAGCTGTCATTTGCCCTCGGGAATCCTGAAAACCCTGGACGAAAACGAGGCACATCAGGCTCCGTTCCGTGGAAGGTTGGGTTTCCCGACAGCGCTGGTTACAGAAGCCGACAGAGAAAGAAGAAGAGGAAGCAAGCGAAATGCAGAAGTTGAATGAAAGATTAGCGAAACTAGAGGCACTTGAGAGCCAGCGAGCTACCGGCGAACCATCTCAGTGGCACGAAGATCCTTCATTGGAGACTACCCACGATGCTACCCCACCATCTCAGCGGAGAAGCAGCGTGGCTTCCACTGAGCTCGTTCATCCTGATAGCACGGCTCCTCGCTACCCCGTGGATGGTATCACGCATAATGAACATTGTGTGCTAATGGCAAAATGCCATAACCTAACCTTTAAGGCGGCGGTCGGCTCTGTCTTACCTCCTCGACCTGATGCAACTTTCCATTGCACTCCGGTTCCAGCTGGCTTTGCTATTGTCGGGGTGGATGAAATAATGGACGGATTTGATGGGCTGGAGCTTGAGTACCCTACAGGTGAAGGGGAGCTTCTTCTTCGACATGCCTTAAGGACTACCTGTCTATGGAGAAAGGAACACATCGTGCTTCCATACTGGACGCCGCCTCAGCAGACACAGGCGGAGGAGGCCCAGGTGCCTGAGTCGTCTCCGGTGCGTCAGCCGTCTCCGGTGCGTCAACCGTCTCCGCTGCCTGAGTCGTCTCCGGCGCGTCAGCCGTCTTTGCCGCCTAAGCGGACTCCGACGGAGGAGGCCCCTCAGCAGAATCCTACTCCGCCTCAGCTATCTCCGCCGCTTCATCGAACTCCGCCTCCTCCGCCGCCTAAGCAACAGCGAAAGAGAGGCGCCGCCGCTCCGGCGGCTAGCAGCTGTACGAAACAGAGGAGATTCAGATACGGCCCAATCCTCAAGCCTCCTCCCAAGTTACCCTACGAGAGGTCTGAGGAGGAACTCGACGAGATCGTGGATGCCGAAGTGAAACATCAGCTTGCACCGTAACGCCCACCTGAAGAGGAGAAAATAGATCCGGTGAAAGCGAAGCGAACTCTGGATGCCCTTAGGCGACTACCACCGCCTCCGCCGCCATCAAACTATGACCGATGTATTCAAAAGAAACATGATGAAGCGAGGCGGTCGGGAAGCTTAAGTAGAAGTGGCTCAAGAAGTGGGAAAACAATTCCCCAGCTCGGCGAACAAGAACTGCAATCGTGTCCTCCGCTCAAGGTGGTTACCGATATCTCTAATGATCCAGAGAAAGCGGACACTGGTCTTGCTATCACTGCTGATGATTACTTACCCGACTCGGTACAGTTTGAAACGGCTGAGGTAGTACAAACCTTAAAATACGCGAATGGGAAGCCTCTCGTCACACGTGAGGAGCTCGACCGTCTACCAACGAGGATGCGACGATTGCATGAATGGTACTTGAAAGCCTGCAAGGACGGGGCCGACAATATCTTTGTGGGAATTAAAGATGAGCACTTCTTCAATGGAGAGCAGGTGTTGTTCGTTGAATTTGAAGAAATATTTCAGTTATACAATCAAAAGAAACTCGACAAAACTATCGTCAGTTCCTATTGTCTGTAAGTATTTTTTTCTGTAATTAAGTCTCTAGCTCAGCTCGTTCATTGCATGTATTAATTATCCTCACACTATATTATGCAGATTAAAGATCCTCGAATGCAAACAACAACAAATCTATGACATTGGGTTCATTGACCCAAATTTCATAAATGAACCTATGTTACGAGATTTTCCCGCCGAAACAGAGAACAACTTGCTAAAGGCGTTACTTGGACAAAAAACCAGAAAGGAAATACTATTTCCTTACAACTTCAAGTGAGTGTTACTATCTTGTGCACATTCTGTTTCGCTTACTCGAGGTTGAGTGCAATTAATGAGTTATGCGTGCGCAATTTCCACTTTATTCTGCTAGACATTCAGCTTGAAGAGGGAAAAGTAATTGTCTTGGACACGAGACGTAAAGACCCTAAGGAGTGGACGAACATGAGGCAAATGCTTCAGAAGTAAGTTCAATCATTATCGCACCATATCGGCAATTTTCGTTCATTTTCTGATATCAAGTAATCATTTTTTTTTGCCGGGCAGGGTTTGGAAAAAGTTCACCAAAAAGGTTAAGGGTGTCAGCTGGAAACCGGAGCTGCAATTTGTACAACCCATAGTAAGTACTACTCTAGTACCGCACATCTCTCATTGATGCTAGTTTCAATACCATTATCATGCTTGGTTATCATTTTGATTGAACTCTATTCTCGTAAAGTGCTTGTTGCAAGCAACCGGGACTAATTTATGTGCCTACTACGTTTGTGAGTTCATTCGCCACTCGACCTCTGAGCGGGGCCGGGGCATATCTTTACAACAATTTGAAGTACGTAAACAATATTCACATTTTTATTTTATTACCATCAATTGTGTTGAGTTTCATTCATATATTGACCCCCTTCTTTAAATTAGATCTGGCGGAAGCGGGACGAACTCCTACCAACTGATGGCATCCGAGCAATTCAAGAGGAATTGGCGGGATTCTTTGTTGAGCATGTCATACCTAAAGACGGAGAATACCATAAGGATGTCGAATGCGATGTTGGTAATAGATGACGTTAGGATCGTAAGAGATGTTATATTGTATATATGCATGAACATGTACTATATGTAATAGCGTCGAATAGATTTACGAAAACTTGTTGCATATTGTTCGACCAAGCACGGAGAAAGAGAGGTCACTTCTCTCTATATATTGATCATGACGATGTTGTGTAATGGTTCCTTCATTGCTATATGTAGTAGCTAGCGTCGAGTCGAATGAAAAGCGTAAAATAAAAATGGTAAACACAAAAATAAAAGGGGGAAACACAATAGGAAAACCCCTAACCCCCCCCCCCCCCCCCCCCTTCAAAAAAAACAAAAAACAAAAAACCCAGCTCCTGGCAGGTGCTGACGCGTGGCAGCCTTTTAGTCCCGGTCGGTATTACCAACCGGGACTAAAGGTCCTCCTGCCTGGGCGCCCCGCAGAGGCCACGTGGAGCCCCTTTGGTCCCGGTTCGTAAGCAAACCGGGACTAAAGATTTTGGGCATTAGTCCCGATCGGTTTGTCCCAGTTCCAGAACCGGGACTAAAGGCCCTCTGGAACCGGGACTAGTGCCCTGTTTTCTACTAGTGTTACACTCAAGTCATTCGGGCGGCTGAGCCCAATAATGGTCGGGACCCTCTTTTCATTTCTTTTTTATTTTCCTTTTATTTTATTATACCCCCTTTCCTATTTTACTATATTTTTCATTTTTTAACGTATTTAATTTTATTCCATTTATTCTATTTAATGTTCTTTTTAGTAGTATTTCTTAAGAAATGTTTGATTTTTTGGAAAATTATTACATAATCCCTCCTATCCATAATATATGGCGTTTTGATAGTTTAATTTGAGCATTTGTTTATGTCACGGTCTATACCATGCTTATTCTTTTCTTTTTTCAAAATACATGAATATTTTCATTTTGAAGCACAGACATTTTTTTCAATAAATGAGCAATTTATTTTCAGATCAATGAATATTTTTTCACATTATGACAAGTAATTATAAACTTCGAGATTTGAAACCAAACTGGATCTGCTTTAGTGGATAGTGCCAAATATGATCAAACAAAAAACCTTCAGTTTGTCGTTGTACATGGCCCTTAAGGCGGCAAAATAGGGGCACCCGGAAATTTCAGTCAACTGTTCCAGAAAGTTGACTTGTCTATGACGGGCAGAATTGTGTTGAAATACTCTTTTTGGTTTTGTACTTCATAAGTGTTGTCTCAAGTAAAATATTCTAAAGTTTGGCCAATATTACAGTAAACATTGCGAACATTCACCACCAAAGCAATGTCAATAGACCCAATGTGAAAAGTGTTTTCATATTTTATTTATTCTTATATTATAGATTTAATTTGGTCTTAGTTTGTAAAGTTTAATTTAAGACGAGATTGACATGGGCAATATAAAGAAACAAAGGGAGTATAAAACACTCATAAGGCCAAAAGGCCAAAAGATACATTTCGGTTCAGCGGCCAAATATCTCAACCATGTATAAAGTACAAATAGACAGTCGAACTCTTTAGACACGTTTTCTTTGTATACATCCAACTTATGACCGGCGCCTTCCCTAGGGGAGGCTGTCAGTCAGATTTGCCAGGGGGATGCTGGCTGTGAGATGTCTGAACCCGTCGGTCTTCAAGACGTGTGCCAGCACATTCGGGGACGACGACATAAATTTGAAGCACGCGTCCCTGAGCAGCGGGCACTGGTGCTGCTCGGCCAGCGCCAACGTCGTCGCCACGGTCCGCACGTCCAAGCTTCTGCGCAGCTTCACGTCGCACGCCTGCTTCAGCTTGTCCACCCCGTATCGGTCCGCGGAGACCAGCAGGTGCTGCGTCATCGCGACGCCGCAGCCCTCGCCGTCGCCGGCAGGGAGTCCGTGTAGATGAAGTGTAGGAGCAGCTCGAAGACGGCCGGCTCCATGTCGGGTACCTCGACGCGCTCCGGCGCGTCCTTGCCCTTCATCATTGGGCCGAAGAGCTCGGAACGCCCGGCCGCCGACGTCGATGGTCACGTCCGCGCCCTTGCCGTCTTTGAGCATTCGCTGGAGGTGGCTGAGCATTTCCGGCAGCGGAGCGGCGGCTGCCGGGTCGGTCGTCGTGCCCTCCGTGCGAGGATTGATGGTGGTGACGACGCACCTGATTGTCAGGCTGTCGTCGACGAGGTACCGCCGGGATGTCAGCTTCGAACGAGGCACAAATCCTGGAATCCTCGCAAGGTGGTAGTGCTCCGCGTCCGAGTCGGACGTCCTCCTGTTCGCCATCGTCCCGTGGCGGTCTACGAGTCCTACGGTGACCCTTGCCTTCACATTCACGGTCGTCACGGTCGTGGCTGCTTCTGCTCGATGGAGATGTACAGACGCCGCTGCGTAGCCCGGGTACTCAGGTTGGCTATAGCTCCACCCGCCGGGGTAGAAGCTAATAAACCAATCGTGGCCGTCGACGGTGAAGTGGCCGGAGGTCACGGCCTCGTTCAGGCGGAGGTCCCTCATCTGCGAGTAGTTTACCAGCACGAAGTCGTGCGTCACGGACGCGCTCTCTGCCACGCATCTCGACGACGTGTCCGCTTGTCTGGGAGCTTCCCTGCTGATGAGATGACGCCACAGACCCATCTTGCCGGCGTCTGACCTGATGCCTGATGGACGCTTTTGACGTTTTGGTGAAAACTATCTTTGCATGAGACAGACAGAGGGCAGGGCGGGCAGAGAATCATGTGATGTGATGATATTATATAGTACACGTGGATGCATAGGCACAAAGAAGCAAGAGTGCAACGCATAGGAGTCCGACTCGGTAACGCATACGAACCTGACTCGGTAGCAGGGCGAAACGTTCCTAGAGGTCAGGCAACAGAAATTTCGATCTGTTGTCGGACCCTTTAAAAAAAAGTGAATCTGTTATTGGACCATACCTGAGCATAATACATGCAGCAGACTAATCCTGCGATTTCACACACATAGCTTAATGGATGAATGGCTCACTAGTGAGATGATGATGCTGGCTATGGAGAGATTCGTGCCATCTATATATGTATACACTTGCAAGTTGCAAAGTTTGGTACTGTGCACACTAAAATGGAAAATCAGAAACTGCAGGAGAAGGCACTACGTACCTTAACCGTTTTCAGATTTGTGCAGCTTCAGGCAATACGTGAATGAAGCTTATTTGGAGTGAAATGAGATCTTGCAAAAATTGTTCTAGAATGCTACTGCAGTAATGCTACTCTGCTCCAGAGCGAAAAAGGAGGAGACCCAGCAGGTTCCCTCGTTCCGCCGCCGGCCAGGCCGGTGGTTCCCTCCCTCTCCGGCGGCCGCTTCGGTGGCGGGAGAGTGGGGAACCCCGGATCTGGGTCTTGGTGTGTAGATAATAGGGGCAGTTTGTCTGGGAGGCGCTGTCATTTTGGGGGAGATGGTGCCCTTTTGAAATAATCGTGCCGATGCTCATTCCCCTTTCCGGCGAGGCCTTGGGCGGAGCCAGCGAGTCGTTGGAGGTATGTGCTCTCGGGTCTTTCGATCTGGTGGGCTTTGGTGTTCGTGGCGTGATCACCGCAGCGAGGGTGGTGGCCCGTTGTTCATGCTTTTGTCCCCCGTCTCTATCTTCCTCGCGACAAGATGGGCTGTGCTCTCGTCGTCGAGTGTCTGGGGGCGGTGCTACGACGGTCTATTGCGACCGGTGTTGTTGGCTGTACAGGAGCGTGTGGTGTTCAAATGTATTAGAGATCTTGCTAGAGACGGCTATTTTGTCGAGGTGCTGGTCCTCAGGACCTAAGTTCGGAGACTTCCCGTCTGCTATGGAGATTCGTCGGCGATCATGCGTAGCGGCGACGGCGGTGGTGCATCCTCAACTCATTCCGACGGATGCAGCGGTTCGGTGGCCCCTCAAGGAGTTCGTTGTAATTTTTTATCTTTGTGGGGTGCTACTTGTATCTTGCAGGGTTTATTAATAGATCTGTGGGCCTGTTTGCAAAAAAAAGAGATCTTGCAACATCCAGTGGGCTTGGTTTCTTGCCTGCTGCCAATTTACGCACGTGGCGATGGTGACCTGGTGGTCCATTCAAGTCAACCAGTTGCTTCGTTGGTTGACCGGCTGTCTACTCCGACTCACATGGGTGTGTTTGGTAATTAAGCATCATCTAATTATAGGTGATTGGCCTGGAATTGGATCAATAAGTAAGTGGGTTCTTGCCTGCATGCAGCTGCCTATTAAGATTTCTGACTGTCCGTGGATTGATCTTCCAAGGTAATTAAGAACCTGCGGTCAATTCAAGTCTAGCTAGGTCGTCATGGCTCGTGATGAAGTTGTAGCTGTTAGAGTAAAATGAGATTGAATGAAAGTGAATGGACAATTAGTCCTGATTTCTATTGATTCTCAAGTATATATACATCTGGAAGAGGTGGGAAGAAGAGGTGTCTGTTCGGAGGCATCCCTCCAGAACAAGTGCCTGTTGGCATTAGAGAAAGAAAAGAAGAGGTGTCTGTTCAGAGGCATCCCTTGCATGTTGGCAATAGAGAGAGAGAAGAGACATGACTGTTCGGGGTTGGACACACCCTTTGCTAATGACTGTTGGTTAATTAGCATGTGCTGATTAACAATAGACATGTGCTAATTATTTTCTAATACTCCCCCTTGTACAACACCGCTCCTTGAATGTTTCATCGCTGAAAGCTTCTTATATATGGATCTTCCATCTTGAGAAATCCTCCATATGATCTTGAGAGTCTCCCCCAAAAACCCTGTGGGAAAAATATCAAGAGAATAGAGTAGATATGTTGCTAAATTCCTTTAAACCCAATGAAAAAAGAAGAAAAAAAAGTGCAACATATAATGATTATTGTCTCGTGATAACTCATTTGAGAAAAACCTTTGTAGAAGGAGAAAACTCATCTGTGAGTTTAGAGAACGATAAATATGTCTTGGTTACTTCCTTTAAAAACCCCGATAGGGAAAATAGAAAGTATGACATATGATCTTTGAGAAGATATTGCCTCACTAAAATCCATTATGAGAAACTTTGAGAGGAAACTCATAAGGGAAAAGAGTGCAATCTTACATGCCATTGAAAACTCCTTGAAAACCCAGTGGAAAAAATATAAGGAGAAAATGATATAGCATATAGAGACACTTGTGTTTATATAGTCTCGTTAAAAACCTTAATGAGAAACCATTAGGGAAAAACTCGTCAAGGGAAAAAGAGTACAATATATGGAATCTAATGATTGTTAATAGGTTATAATTTGGGAGATTGCTCCCCTTGAACTTTACAAATATGGAGGATGTTTCATATCAATTCCATTGACATGATCATGACATTATGAATAATCTTTTGGGATTTTCAATATTTTGTTTGCAAATTGTTTTCTCACTTTTCTATAATTCGTGAGGATAATTAATTTTCGAGCAATGTGATATTATGATATTGCTCTTCATATAACCTGTAGGTATTGAGTAACACAAGTGGTAGCATCTTGATAAAATCAAGTTATGTGATTCTGATGAATCTCAACCACATGATTTTGAGTGTGGTTAATCATTCTACTGAGCCATGCATATTTTTCAATGCTTTCAGATAAAATAATCATGTCAGAATGATGAGTGGAAATAGTCGTTAAAGTCTATTTAGATGACTTCCATGAGAAGACTATTCCTGTGAATTCAGTCATTGATATGGCATTGTTGGGATAAAATAAAGAGCCAATATCATTACATCATATCATGGTCATATCTTGTATTTCCTGATGGAAATATCCAAGATTTATTGAAAGCTTCAGATATAAGATGATATTTCTTATATCAACCATGTACCTTTTGTCGGAGGTTGCACTCTGAATAAAGATAGCAAATATAGTGTCAGGCCTGACGTAGTTTGCAATTATATGAGTGCTTTGATGTGGCCCCCCGGCTCAGAGACCCGGATTATCAGTGTTTCCAGCCCAGAGATCATGTCCTCTAGAAACACACAACAACTTGGAACAGAACTGAACTGACTTTATTGATAGATTTCGGGTACAAGCTCATATGTTACAGTGCTAGCAAGGCCAAAGGCACCCTCGGTGCTATGACAGTATCTACATTATTTATGAAACATAGCAGGGCCTCGGAACTACTAAGTACTTCTACCGCGTAGCGGAACATAGCGACAACTCCATCCACAGGGACACTGCTGTTGGCACATCCTAGTTAGCGTAGCACGAACCATCGGGACCTCCGTCCTCGGCTTCTCCTGCATCTGGCATGATACGCCAGGTGAGTACTTTGAATGTACTCGCAAGCTGACGACAACTAAGTAATGCAGCAAACAATAACATAGCAAACAACAAGTTAAACTCTTAAGCAATTCACTTACTGTACCGGCTATCAACTTACTCTCTTCCGGGTTGTCCCACAACCCTCGGAATACTCATAAACTATCAAGTACTTGCGATCATACAAAGTGTTCTTCCATCATTACTAACACTGTTACGGTTGACCATCTACTGAGGTCTGGACGGGCTGTCCAATTCCGTGGACGCGGCTATTCGAATAGATTTTTCACTCTACAGAGGTTGCGCACTTTACCCACACTAAGGAGCACCTGACCTCGTGATCCCATTCGGTTGGACCAGCGTTGCTCCAACGAAACCTGCCTGACCCGTGACTCTCTCATCGTACCACCGGCATCCATCCTCCCCCGGAGTCCTGCCCTGGGTGCCCCCTGTGTCCTCATGACACCTGCCACCGTCGTGGCCAAACTAAACTGTCCCAAACGGGGACGCCGGCACAATACTCAACTGGCTCACAGGGTTATCGCCGCCTACCTGATCAGGGTAGCACGCGCGCATAACCCTCCCTCTTTGGAGGTACCGGTGAAAGAGCACGCGATCAGACCAAGTCAAGGCCGTCCCATACCGGCAAATGTGGTTGCACGGCTAAGCCCGGATAGGTGACTCAAGATCAACCACTAATTTCATCTCAAATATAGTGGTTCATCACAATAGGCAACTAAGTATTTAAATTAATTACTATGAATTAACCTATAGCAAATAAATAAGCATAATGTATGAAAATATGCAATGCTATTGAAATGCTTCATGAAATGGGTATCATGGCTTGCCTTGCTCTGTTGGGTTGTTCAAACACTCCTGGTCTTCAAAATCACCAAAGTTCTCTTCTGAAAATATTTTTAAAATGCAAAGGAAAATGTCACATAAAGCATTTTTGTTAACCAGAAATCCATACATATGTCGTCCCACTTCCACTGGGGAACTGGTAAAGGTTGCAGTAGCCCAGCGGGTTTCTGGTGTTCCTCCTTGACCTTGTTGCAGATGTCACAGCAGGCGACATAGTATGCTATATCCCTTCGCATTCCTGGCCACCAATATGTCTCTCTCAGATCTTGATACATCTTTGGGCCTCCCGGGTGGATAGAGTATGCAGACTCATGAGCTTCTCTGAGTATCTGCTGTCTCAGGTTATTCTGATCGGGCACACATATCCGCTTCTCAAACCATAAGGTGCCTTGATCATCCACGTGGAAGGACTTGGCCTTCCCTTTCGGAACTAGCTCCTTGATCTCCTTTATTCCTTCATCTGGCTCTTGGGCCTTCTTAATCTCCTCCATAAGCGTTGGGGTAATTTCCAAGGTGTCCGGGGTAATTGGGCCGCATAGCACGATATTAAGCTTAGTGAATTCTTCTTGTAACTGTGGATGGAGACTTCCCATTAGTGCATTCACGGTGCTATGTTTTCTGCTGAGGGCATCAGCGACCACATTAGCCTTTTCCGGATGATAATTTATTCCAATGTCATAGTCCTTGACTAGTTCAAGCCATCTTCGCTGCCTGAGATTCAGGTCAGGTTGAGTGAAAATATACTTGAGACTCTTGTGGTCCGTGTATATTTCACAACGTTGTCCAATGAGATAATGCCTCCAAATCTTCAAAGCATGAACTACGGCTGCTAATTCCAAATCATGCGTGGGGTAGTTCTCCTCATGAGGTCATAGCTGTCTGGATGCATACGCTACAACCTTTCCTTCTTGCATTAATGCGCAGCCGATTCCACGTCTGGAAGCATCGCAGTATATGTCAAAGATCTTGTGGATGTCTGGAAGGACTAAGACAGGTGCTGTCGTTAGCCTTGTCTTTAGCTCTAGAAAGCTGTTATCACACTTCGTCGTCCAGACAAACCGTTGATTTTTCTTGAGCAATTCCGTCAGTGGCTTTGCTATTTTGGAGAAGCCTGCTATGAAACGACGGTAATAGCCTGCCAATCCCAGAAAGCTACGTACTTCGGTCACCGAGGCTGGTGTCTTCCAGTTCAATACCGCAGTTACTTTACTGGGGTCGACGGCTACTCCTTGTTCTGACAGAATGTGCCCCAGAAATCCCACCTCTTTTAGCCAAAATTCACATTTACTGAACTTGGCATACAGACGATGGGTTCTTAACCTTTCCAGGACGGCACTAAGGTGTTGTTTGTGCTCTTCTTCGTCCTTGGAATATATCAAGATATCATCGATGAACACCACCACGAATTTGTCCAGGAAATCCATGAAGACCTTATTCATCATGCTCATGAAATAAGCTAGAGCATTTGTCAGTCCAGATGACATGACTGTAAACTCATACAGACCATATCGGGTGGTGAAAGCTGTTTTGGGTATATCCTCTTTTCTGATTTTTAGCTGATGATACCCGGTTCGGAGGTCAATCTTGGAGAATACCCTTGCTCCATTCAGCTGGTCGAACAAGTCGTCAATGCGAGGGAGCGAGTACTTATTCTTGATGGTGACCTCATTTAGCTGGCGATAGTCTACGCACATTCGTAGACTTCCATCCTTCTTCTTGACAAACAGTACGGGTGATCCCCATGGCGAGATGCTTGGGCGAATATACCCTTTTTGCAGCAATTCATCCAACTGCTTCTTTAGTTCCGCCAACTCTGGACCTGGCCTGCGGTAGTATTTCTTGTAAATTGGAGCAGTATCGGGAACTACTTCGATTGCAAACTCCAATTCCCGGTCGGGTGGCATCCCTGGTAATTCCTCGGGGAATACATCCGGAAATTCGCAAACTACCGGAATCAAGTTCATATCCGTGATGGTAGTTTGGTATGCCATTCCCTTCTTCGACATCATCTTGTTGGCAAGGAATTGGACTGTTTGTCTTGCCGGGTTGACTAATGTCACTGTCCTGGTGGCACAGTTGATGCACACCTGATGGGGTGTCAACCAGTCCATCCCCAGTATTACGTCCAATCCCGAGGATTCAAAGGCAATGAGTGGAGCTGGAAATTTAACTCCATGTATCGAAATTTCCAGATCTCTATATATCAGATTTGTTCTGAGCAGGGAGCCAGGGGATTGTACCACCATGATTTTATCCAATAGCGAAGGAGAAAATTTGTGCAAGGTGGCAAAACTCCGTGAAATAAACGAATGGGAAGCCCCAGAATCAAATAAAATTAATGCAGGTATGTCGTTAACAGAAAACATACCGAGGACTACTTCTGGAGCTTCGCAAGCTTCCTCAGCGGAGATATGATGGACGCGTCCGTGGTTAAAGTTATGAGTGGGGCGGCGTCCAATAGTGTTGACCTGCGGCTTGACGTCAGAGGATGGCTTCCCGTTGTTGGCGGGGCACTATTTGGAGTAGTGTCCGCTTTGGCCGCAAGTAAAGCAAGTATTATTGCGGCGGCAGTCCTCTAGCACTCGCTGTTTGCCGAGGGTCTTATTCTGGCTCACTATCTTATTGTTGTTGCCATTGCTCCATGTGGGCTTGTATTCAGATGGACCTAGCTGCCAGGTGCGTTGCTTCTGCGCAAACTGCTCACAGTTGTCCTTCTTGGGTTCAAATTTCCGCTTGCGGTCATCATTCCCGGACTTATGCTCCCTTTCGGCTATGAAAGCCTTATTCACCAAGGTCTAGAAGTCCGGAAAGTCCAGCATGTAGAGCTGACAACGGAGAGTGTGGTTCAGTCCTCCCAGGAACCGGTCGATCTTCCTTTCTTCAGTACACACGTCATGGGTAGAGTACCGTGCCAGATTGTTGAACTTGTTCAGGTACTCTACCACAGACATATTTCCTTGCGTAAGCGCAAGGAACTCCCTTTGCTTTACTTTCATTATGCCTGTGGGAATATGATACTTGCGGAATAGTTCCTTGAACTTCTCCCAGGTAATTTCTTCTTCAGAAGGCCATGTTGCCTTTGTGTTGTCCCACCATATAGCTGCTGGCCCTTCCAGATAGTGAGTGGCAAAAGGAACCTTGTCTGAGTCCTCGTAGCGGTCTATGTCCAGCTTCTTTTCAATGGTCCTTAGCCAATCATCTGCTTCTATAGGATCCACAGCTTGACCGAAGTTGGGTGGCTTAGTGCGCTGGAAGTCAGACAACTTGGAATGTGTTCCATTATGGTTGTGATTCTGACCCACCATAGATTGCATACTTTTCAGAAATTCCATAAGATCCTGGTTTCTCTTTTCCTCAAACATCCTCATGATCTGATCAGTGGTTGGTGCTTGAGGTGGTGGAGGTGGTAAATCTTCTGCTGGATGTCCTGCTTGTCTGGCGGATCGACGAACGGGAGTTCCATCGCCGCCTTGGCTACAACTTCTCTTCATCCTAAATTTGTTCCCATTGCAAAATACCGAATCGATGAGCAACATCCATAAGGGAAACACGGTCATATGACACCAGAAGAAAAATACGCGAAAAAGGCGAATAAAGCAAACAACATAATTATACAAGATAACCCAACATCATACATGGCAAGCTAGTAGGGGGATATCATGGCTAGACTGCTCATACGGCAGTTGACATATGCAAAGATGCATGCACTACGGCTCAAGCCTCCACTCTAGTGGCGCGGGTGGCACAAACACTGGCAGACTGAAGACTCCTCGTCATCTGATCCTGAGTCGGAGTCAGAACTGATGATATGGATCTCATCCTCCGGAACAAAGGAAACACGACGACACTGCTGGGACGGTTCTCCTTCCGGGGAAGAAGGAGCACGACGCCTCAGCATCGGAACAACTGGAGTGGCTAGGAGTGAGGCCCACTCTGCCGGGGTCTCACGACGGCTACCAGACAAAAAGCCTGGTGGCACAGTAGAGCTAGAAGGAGCCTCAAACCTAGGTGGAGGTGGAACTGGTGGTGGATATATAGGTGGAAATGTAGGCTGAGGTGGAGGTGGAATTGAGGTCGCGGCTGCAAGCGCCGCCTGGACACGAGACAGCTCCTCAGCCAAGGATATGATCGTATGATAGCTGGCGTTCAGATAACGAGACAGAACAGCAGTCGCATGATCACATGCTGGGTCAACTGGAGCGAAAATGACTCGCCCTGTCGTAGGCGACAAGGTGGGATAGTGGAAGAAACCTGGATGAGTCTGCATCTCGACCTCGTGGAAGCGCAAGTCAGTGAGAGCCTCCATCGCCGCAAACTGGATCGCCAGCTCCGGAGTAGAAGCCGTTCCGCCCTTGGAAGAGCGAGAATAGCTTCCAAGGTCCAAGCTTGCGATCAGGTAAGCCTCTGCGTGATACTCGTACACTGACTCAGCAAGCTGCTCCTGATACACCTGGTACACTAGGTCTTCGCTGTGGGGGTATAGTCGAAGCCAGACGTTATGGAGCAGTACTGGAAAGGTGGATGGTGCAGACTCATGATGATAAAGGTATGGAACTGGTGCCATCTACACCCACAATGCCAACGGTTTGTAAAACAATGAATGATGATGCATGCTATGCAACAATCAAATGTAGCAAGCAATATGCACACTCACAGTCCTACACTAATCGTGGTTCTAGCGCGGGTTAACTAGGGTGTCCTACAGTCAGCACGGCTCTGATACCAAGCGTTGTGGCACCCCGGCTCAGAGAACCGGATTACCAGTGTTTCCAGCCCAGAGATCATGTCCTTTGGAAACACACAACAACTTGGAACAGAACTGAACTGACTTTATTGATAGATTTCGGGTACAAGCTCATATGTTACAGTGCTAGCGAGGCCAAAGGCACCCTCGGTGCTATGACAGTATCTACATTATTTATGAAACATAGCAGGGCCTCGGAACTACTAAGTACTTCTACCGCGTAGCGGAACATAGGGGCAACTCCATCCACAGGGACACTGCTGTGGACACATCCTAGTTAGCGTAGCACGAACCATCGGGACCTCCGTCCTCGGCTTCTCCTGCATCTGGCATGATACGCCAGGTGAGTACTTTGAATGTACTCGCAAGCTGACGACAACTAAGTAATGCAGCAAACAATAGCATAGCAAACAACGAGTTAAACTCTTAAGCAATTCACTTACTGTACCGGCTATCAACTTACTCTCTTCCGGGTTGTCCCACAACCCTCGGAATACTCATAAACTATCGAGTACTTCCGATCATATGAAGTGTTCTTCCATCATTACTAACACTGTTACGGTTGACCATCTACTCAGGTCTGGACGGGCTGTCCAATTCCGTGGACGCGGCTATTCGAATAGATTTTTCACTCTGCAGAGGTTGCGCACTTTACCCACACTATGGAGCACCTGACCTCGTGATCCCATTCGGGTGGACCAGCATTGCTCCAACGAAACCTGCCTGACCTGTGACTCTCTCATCGTACCACCGGCATTCATCCTCCCCCGGAGTCCTACCCTGGGTGGCCCCTGTGTCCTCATGACACCTGCCACCATCGTGGCCAAACTAAACTGTCCCAAATGGGGACGCCGGCACAATACTCAACTGGCTCACAGGGTTATCGCCGCCTACCTGATCAGGGTAGCACGCGCGCATAACCCTCCCTCTTTGGAGGTACCGGTGAAAGAGCACGCGATCAGACCAAGTCAAGGCCGTCCTGTACTGGCAAATGTGGTTGCACGGCTAAGCCCGGACAGGTGACTCAAGATCAACCACTAATTTCATCTCAAATATAGTGGTTCATCACAATAGGCAACTAAGTATTTAAATCAATTACTATGAATTAACCTATAGCAAATATATAAGCATAATGTATGAAAATATGCAATGCTATTGAAATGCTTCATGAAATGGGTATCATGGCTTGCCTTGCTCTATTGGGTTGTTCAAACACTCCTGGTCTTCAAAATCACCAAAGTTCTCTTCTGAAAATATTTTTAAAATGCAAAGGAAAATGTCACATAAAGCATTTTTGTTAACCAGAAATGCTGTGGATAAGAGAAAAATACCAAACTTGGCCAGATATTAAAGGGGGTCAATACAAACATAATGCAAAAAGAATCAACTGGAATTTAAAGAAAAATCAGAAAAACTGACAGGGGCCACGTCGAAAGCGTAAAGTGGAAATACGCTTCCACTCATACCGCTTCGGGGGAGGGCTGAAGTCGCTGACAGGTGGGACCCCGGTCTGTTTAAATAGAGAGAGAGAGACAGGGAGGAGCAGCGGCTCACCGGCAACGCTCACCGGCGATAGGGACGGCGGGGGGGGCTAGGATATGGTTGGAATGGATCGGGCGCTCAACGGCGGTTCTCCCTGTACCCGTAGCTCCTCCGGAGGTGGACGGACGGCGTCGCCCCCTTCCTCTCCGACGGGTGGATGCTTCGGGGGTCGTCGTCGGCGACTACTCCGGCAGCAATCCGGTTGGGCAGGGGCTCAGGAAGGACCAGGGAGACCTGCTGATCTCGATGGCGATCTCAGGTGAGGCTGGGACGGGGTGGAGGTGGCTGGCGACAGAGAGGATTCGAGCGGCGGAGCCTTCGCCGGAGCTGAGGGAGACGAGCTCCCGGCTCTTGCTGGGGCGCATTGGAGGCGATTAGAGGATGGCGAGGTGGGGTGAGGAGCTCGGGAGGGCTGGTCATGGCCTTATATAGGAGGGAGACGAAGGCGGCCGAGCTCTCTGGAACGGCCGGAGCCGTGGCCATGTCGCCGGGGCATGGACGGCTAGCTGGCTGTCCAGGAGCGGCGACGAGACGGAAGAGGGCAGGGGCATTGAATGGGCGAAGCGGCGGCTCGCGAGGAAGACGACGGCCAGCTCACCCACTGTGGCTGCACGGGCGCCACAGTGCTCGAGCGCCGTGGCGGCCGCCGAGGGCGATTCCGTCGAGGGGAAGCTGCGGGAGAGGGCTAGGTGGAAGGATGGGACGACGTCGGCGCACGCGGACAAGCCAGGCCACGCGGGGCGGCAGGGACGGGTCATTTCCGGCTCGGGCGCCGTGCAGAGCGCGCGCTCTGGCATGCTAGCACGATGCTCACCACGGGTGTGGCCACCAGGAGGCCACGCAAGCCTGGCGCACCTTGTCCACAGCGTCGTCCTTCGACCATCTAGTCTCCCTGTACCACTGCCTTGACCAGATTCGCTCTGGTTTGATGGGTAGCTTCAACTACAGTTCCTGGCAGCAGAATTGAGGAGGTTCTGGAGGAGAGATGGGTTGGAGATGAAGCTAGAGGAGATGTCCAGAGTGATCTACTTTGGAAGGACTACAAACTGGCAAAGTTTGAAATAGATTGAGGCAGATTTGAATGTAGTTCCTATGTAAACTATAATTCTGGACATGAATCTTGATCTGCTTGTGGCACTCACATAGAGGATCTCCTGATGATGAAACTTGGTGGAGGGAAGTTATTTGGTAGTGCACACATACCATAAAAATTTTAAAGCAAGTGTGCACCTCTAGCTAGTACTTCCTTCACAAAGGTTTGGAATAAGCAAAAACTTGTCAGAGTCTTGCTGATGAAAATTTGTACTGGACAAGATGATATTTTTGGATATTGTGGCTAGATAGGATCCCTAGGAGCTTGGGGAATTTATTGAGAATTTTTTGAGATAGGAAAATAGGAGTTGCTTCACAACTGTCAAATTCTGACCAGAAATGAAATAATTATTCTGGCCAAAACTTTGCATTGGACAATGGAATATTTTTGAAGAACATGGAATTAAATGATAATAAGAAGGTGTGGCAAAGGTTTGGGAATTTATTGATCATCCAAACTATAGGTTGCTTCACAACCCATAGTGATGACATAATTTCCCAAATAAAGAAAAGAATTATTAGGAAAAGATTAAATATTGGAAATTGATCCAAGAGAGGTGAAGAAGGGTTTTGGCAAGATGAGGTGGGTTTTGGGTTACTTGGGAAAAGATTCAAAGAATCATAGATCCAATTCAACGGAAAAGGCTTGAAAATCAACCAAATTGCAAATAAAGCCCAAAATGATTTTGAAAAGAAAAAGTTGCCAAAATCAGGGTGTCACATTTGACATTAGTGAGATATAGAACTTCAGGTCCTAGTATCACTTCATTATCACCCCTAGTTATGTATGAATTTGTACCTCATCAAAGGTAGTATGACCATACAAGTTTTTTGTGTTGGGGAACGTAGTAATAATTCAAAAAAAATCCTATGTGTCACCAAGATCAATCTAGGACATGCTAGCAATGAGAGAGAGGGAGTGCATCTTCATACCCTTGAAGATCGCTAAGCGGAAGCGTTGCAAAGAACGCGGTTGATGGAGTCGTACTCGCGGCGATTCAAATCGCGGAAGATCCGATCCAAGCGCCGAACGGACGGCGCCTCCACGTTCAACACACGTATAGCCTGGGGATGTTTCCTCCTTCTTGATCTAGCAAGGGGAGAGGAGAAGTTGAGGGAGAGCTCCGGCAGCACGACAGCGTGGTGGCGGTGGAGCTCGTGGTTCTCCGGCAGAGCTTCGCTAAGCACTACGGAGGAGGAGGAGGTGTAGGAGGGGGAGGGCTGCGCCAGGGAAGGGGTGCAGCTCCCATGCGCCTCCCCACTATATATAGGGGTGGATGGGGCTGGTTTCTTGCCCTCCAAGTCCATTGGGGCGTTGGCAAAGGTGGGAGGAAAGAAATCCCATCCTTTCCCTTCCCCACCGATTGTTATCCCCCCCTTTTTAGGGATCTTGATCTTATTCCTTCTAAGGGGGGATCTTGCTGCGCCTTGACCAGGGGTGTGGGGCCTTGCCCCCACTACCCACGTTCATGTGGGTCCCCCCATGCAGGTGGGCCCCACTCGGGAACCTTCTAGAACCTTTCTGGTACAATACCGAAAAATCCCGAACATTTTCCGGTGGCCAAAATAGGACTTCCAATATATATATATCTTCACCTTCGGACCATTCCGGAACACCTCGTGATGTCTGGGATCTCATCCGGGACTTCGAACAACTTTTGGTAACCACATACAATTCCCATTACAACTCTAGCGTCACCGAACCTTAAGTGTGTAGACCCTACGGGTTCGGGAACCATGCAGACATGACCAAGACACCTCTCCGGCCAATAACCAATAGCGGGATCTGGATACCCATATTGGTTCCCACATGTTCCATGATGATCTCATTGGATGAACCACAATGTCGGGGATTCAATTAATCCCGTATACAATTCCCTTTGTCCATCGGTATGTTACTTGCCCGAGATTCGATCGGCGGTATCCCTATACCTTGTTCAATCTCGTTACCGGCAAGTCTCTTTACTCGTTCTGTAACACATGATCCCGTGACTAACTCCTTAGTCACATTGAGCTCATTATGATGATGTATTACCGACTGGGCCCAGAGATACCTCTTCGTCACACGGAGTGACACTTTCGGAGATACCTGTAGTGCACCTTTATAGTCACCCAGTTACGTTGTGACGTTTGATACACCCAAAGCATTCCTACGGTATCTGGGAGTTGCACAATCTCATGGTCTAAGGAAATGATACTTGACATTAGAAAAGCTATAGCAGACAAACTACACGATCTTGTGCTATGCTTAGGATTGGGTCTTGTCCATCACATCATTCTCCTAATGATGTGATCCCGTTATCAACGACATCCAATATCCATGGTCAGGAAACCATGACCATCTATTGATCAACAAGCTAGTCAACTAGAGGCTCACTAGGGACATGGTGTGGTCTATGTATTCACACATGTATTACGGTTTCCGGTTAATACAATTATAGCATGAACAATAGACAATTATCATGAACAAGGAAATATAATAATAACCATTTTATTATTGCCTCTAGGGCATATTTCCAATAGTCTCCCACTTGCACTAGAGTCAATAATCTAGTTAAATTGTGATGAATCGAACACCCATAGAGTTCTGGTGCTGATCATGTTTCGCTCGTGGAAAAGGTTTAGTCAACGGATCTGCGACATTCAGATCCGTATGTACTTTACAAATATCTATATCTCCATCATGAATGTAACCACGAATGGAGTTGAAGCGGCGCTTGATGTGCTTGGTCTTCTTGTGAAACCTGGGCTCCTTGGCAATGGCAATAGTCCCAGTGTTGTCACATAAGAGAGTCATCAGGCCCGACGCATTGGGAATCACTCCTAGGTCGGTGATGAACTCCTTCATCCAGACTCCTTCCTGCGCTGCTTCCGAAGCAGCTATGTACTCCGCTTCACATGTAGATGCCGCCACGACGCTTTGCTTGCAACTGCACCAGCTGACTGCCCCACCATTCAAAATATAAACGTATCCGGTTTGTGACTTGGAGTCATCCGGATCTGTGTCAAAGCTAGCATCGACGTAACCCTTTACGACGAGCTCTTCGGCACCTCCATAAACGAGAAACATATCCTTAGTCCTTTTCAGGTACTTAAGGATATTCTTGACCGCTGTCCAGTGTTCCATTCCGGGATCACTTTGGTACCTCCCTACCAAACTTATGGCAAGGTTCACATCAGGTCTGGTACACAGCATGGCATACATAATAGAGCCTATGGCTGAGGCATAGGGGATGACACTCATCTTTTCTCTATCTCCTGCCGAGGTCGGGCATTGAGTTGTGCTCAATCTCACACCTTGCAATACAGGCAAGAACCCCTTCTTGGACTGATCCATATTGAACTTCTTCAATATCTTGTCAAGGTATGTGCTTTGTGAAAGACCAATGAGGCGTCTCGATCTATCTCTATAGATCTTGATGCCTAATATGTAAGCAGCTTCTCCAAGGTCCTTCATTGAAAAAAACTTATTCAAGTAGGCCTTTATGCTTTCCAAAAGTTCTATATCATTTCCCATCAACAATATGTCATCCACATATAAAATGAGAAATGCTACAGAGCTCCCACTCACTTTCTTGTAAATACAGGCTTCTCCATAAGTCTGTATAAACCCAAACGCTTTGATCACCTCATCAAAGCGAATGTTCCAACTCCGAGATGCTTGCACCAGCCCATAGATGGAGCGCTGGAGCTTGCATACCTTGTCAGCATTCTTAGGATCGACAAAACATTCTGGCTGCATCATATACAATTCTTCATTAAGGAAACCGTTAAGGAATGCCGTTTTGACGTCCATTTGCCAGATCTCATAATCATAAAATGCGGCAACTGCTAACATGATTCAGACGGACTTCAGCATCGCTACGGGTGAAAAAGTCTCATCGTAGTCAACTCCTTGAACTTGTCGATAACCCTTAGCGACAAGCCGAGCCTTATAGACGGTCACATTACCATCCGCGTCAGTCTTCTTCTTAAAGATCCATTTATTTTCTATGGCTTGCCTATCATCGGGCAAGTCCACCAAAGTCCATACTTTGTTCTCATACATGGATCCTATCTCAGATTTCATGGCTTCAAGCCATTTGTTGGAATCCGGGCCCGCCATGGCTTCTTCATAGTTCGAAGGTTCACCGTTGTCTAACAACATGATTTCCAGGACAGGGTTGTCGTACCACTCTGGTGCGGAACGTGTCCTCGCAGACCTACGGATTTTAGTAGTAACTTGATCCGAAGTTTCATGATCATCATCATTAACTTCCTCTCTAGTCGGTGCAGGCACCATAGAAACATTTTCCTGCGCTGCGCTACTCTCCGGTTCGAGAAGGGGTACAATTACCTCATCAAGTTCTACTTTCCTCCCACTTACTTCTTTCGAGAGAAACTCTTTCTCTAGAAAGGATCCAATCTTGGCAACAAAGATCTTGCCTTCGGATCTGAGGTAGAAGGTATACCCAATAGTTTCCTTAGGGTATCCTATGAAGACGCACTTTTCCAATTTGGGTTCGAGCTTTTCAGGTTGAAGTTTCTTGACATAAGCATCGCATCCCCAAACTTTCAGAAACGACAGCTTAGGTTTCTTCCCAAACCATAATTCATACGGTGTCGTCTCAACGGATTTAGACGGTGCCTATTTAAAGTGAATGCGGCAGTCTCTAATGCATATCCCCAAAATGATAGTGGTAAATCAGTAAGAGACATCATAGATCGCACCATATCCAATAGAGTGCGATTATGACGTTCGGACACACCATTACGCTGAGGTGTGCCAGGCGGCGTGAGTTGTGAAACAATTCCACATTTCCTTAAGTGCGTGCCAAACTCGTGACTCAAATATTCTCCTCCACGATCAGATCGTAAGAACTTTATTTTCTTGTCACGTTGATTCTCTACCTCACTCTGAAATTCCTTGAACTTTTCGAAGGTCTCAAACTTGTGTTTCATTAAGTAGACATACCCATATCTGCTTAAGTCATCAGTGAGGGTGAGAACATAACGATAGCCACCGCGAGCCTCAACGCTCATTGGACCGCATACATCGGTATGTATTATTTCCAACAAGTTGGTTGCTCGCTCCATTGTTCCGGAGAACGGAGTCTTAGTCATCTTGCCCATGAGGCATGGTTCGCACATGTCAAATGATTCATAATCAAGAGACTCCAAAAGTCCATCTGCATGGAGTTTCTTCATTCGTTTGACACCAATATGACCAAGGCGGCAGTGCCACAAGTATGTGGGACTATCATTATCAACCTTACATCGTTTGGTATTCACACTATGAATATGTGTAACATCACGTTCGAGATTCAATAAAAATAAACCATTGACCAGCGGGGCCTGACCATAAAACATATCTCTCATATAAATAGAACAACCATTATTCTCGGATTTAAATGAGTAGCCATCTCGCATCAAACGAGATCCAGATACAATGTTCATGCTGAAAGCTGGTACTAAATAACAATTATTGAGGTTTAAAACTAATCCCAAAGGTAGATGTAGAGGTAGCGTGCCGACGGCGATCACATCGACCTTGGAACCATTCCCGACGCGCATCGTCACCTCGTCCTTCGCCAGTCTCCGCTTATTCCGCAGCTCCTGTTTTGAGTTACAAATGTGAGCAACCGCACCGGTATCAAATACTCAGGAGCTACTACGAGCGCTGGTAAGGTACACATCAATAACATGTATATCATCTATACCTTTGACGTTGCCAGCCTTCTTATCCGCTAAGTACTTGGGGCAGTTCCGCTTCCAGTGACCGGTTCCCTTGCAATAAAAGCACTCATTCTCAGGCTTGGGTCCATTCTTGGGCTTCTTCCCAGCAACTGATTTACCGGGCGCGGCAACTGCTTTGCCGTCCTTCTTGAAGTTCTTCTTACCCTTGCCTTTCTTGAAACTGGTGGTCTTATTCACCATCAACACTTGATGTTCCTTTTTGATCTCCACCTCCGCTGATTTCAGCATCGAATATAACTCAGGAATGGACTTCTCCACCCCTTGCATATTGAAGTTCATCACAAAGCTCTTGTAGCTAGGTGGAAGGGACTAGAGGATTCTGTCAATAACCGAGTCATCCGGAAGATTAACTCCCAGCTGAGACAAGCGGTTGTGCAACCCAGACATTTTGAGTATGTGCTCGCTGACAGAACTATTTTCCTCCATCTTACAACTGAAGAACTTGTCGGAGACTTCATATCTCTCGACCCGGGCATGAGCTTGGAAAACCATTCTCAGCTCTTGGAACATCTCATATGCTCCGTGTTGCTCAATACGCTTTTGGAGCCCCGGTTCCAAGTTGTAAAGCATGCCGCACTGAACCAGGGAGTAATCATCACTATGCGACTGCCAGGCGTTCATAACGTCTTGAGTTTCTGGGAAAATGGGTGCGTCACCTAGCGGTGCATCAAGGACATATGCTTTCTTGGAAGCTATGAGGATGATCCTCAAGTTATGGACCCAGTCCGTATAGTTGCTTCCATCGTCTTTCAGTTTGGTTTTCTCTAGGAACACGTTGAAGTTGAGGGCAACATTAGCGTGGGCCATTGGATCTACAAGATAGATTGTAAAGACAATTTTAGACTAAGTTCATGATAATTAAGTTCATCTAATCAAATTATTTAATGAACTCCCACTCAGATAGACATCCCTCTAGTCATCTAAGTGATACATGATCCATATCGACTAGGCCGTGTCCGATCATCACGTGAGACGGACTAGTCATCAATGGTGAACATCTCCATGTTGATCGCATCTACTATACAACTCATGTTCGACCTTTCGGTCTCTCGTGTTCCGAGGCCATGTCTATACATGCTAGGCTCGTCAAGTCAACCTAAGTGTTTCGCGCGTGTAAATCTGGCTTACACCCGTTGTATGCGAACGTTAGAATCTATCACACCCGATCATCACGTGGTGCTTCGAAACAACGATCCTTCGCAACGGTGCACACTTAGGGGGAACACATTTCTTGAAATTTTAGTGAGGGATCATCTTATTTATGCTACCGTCGTTCTAAGCAAATAAGATGTAAAAACATGATAAACATCACATGCAAATCATAAAGTGACATGATATGGCCAATATCATCTTGCGCCTTTGATCTCCATCTTAGGGGCGCGGCATGATCACCATCGTTACCGGCATGACACCATGATCTCCATCATCATGATCTCCATCATCGTGTCTTCATGAAGTTGTCTCGCCAACTATTACTTTTACTACTATGGCTAACGGTTAGCAATAAAGTAAAGTAATTACATGGCGTTTTTGATTGACACGCAGGTCATACAATAAATTAAGACAACTCCTATGGCTCCTGCCGGTTGTCATACTCATCGACATGCAAATCGTGATTCCTATTACAAGAACATGATCAATCTCATACATCACATATATTTCATCACATCCTTTTAGCCATATCACATCACATAGCATACCCAGCAAAAACAAGTTAGACGTCCTCTAATTGTTGCTGCAAGTTTTACGTGGCTGCTATGGGTTTCTAGCAAGAACGTTTCTTACCTACGCAAAAGCCACAACGGTGATATGCCAATTGCTATTTACCCTTCATAAGGACCCTCTTCATCGAATCCGATCCGACTAAAGTGGGAGAGACAGACACACGCTAGCCACCTTATGCAACAAGTGCATGTCAGGCGGTGGAACCAGTCTCACGTAAGCGTACGTGTAAAGTCGGTCCGGGCCGCTTCATCCCACAATGCCGCCGAATCAAGATAGGACTAGTAACGGCAAGCAAATTGACCAAATCATCGCCCACAACTACTTGTGTTCTACTCGTGCATAGAATCTACGCATAGACCTAGCTCATGATGCCACTGTTGGGGAACGTAGTAATAATTCAAAAAAATTCCTACGTGTCACCAAGATCAATCTAGGAGATGCTAGCAACGAGAGAGAGGGAGTGCATCTTCATACCCTTGAAGATCGCTAAGCGGAAGCGTTGCAAAGAACGCGATTGATGGAGTCGTACTCGCGGCGATTCAAATCGCGGAAGATCCGATCCAAGCGCCGAACGGACGGCGCCTCCGCGTTCAACACACGTACAGCCCGGGGACGTCTCCTCCTTCTTGATCCAGCAAGGGGAGAGGAGAAGTTGAGGGAGAGCTCCGGCAGCACGATGGCGTGGTGGCGGTGGAGCTCTTGGTTCTCCGGCAGAGCTTAGCTAAGCACTACGGAGGAGGAGGAGGTGTAGGAGGGGGGAGGGCTACGCCAGGGAACGGGTGCAGCTCCCATGCGCCTTCCCACTATATATAGGGGTGGAGGGGGCTGGTTTCTTGCCCTCCAAGTCCATTGGGGCATTGGCAAAGGTGGGAGGAAAGAAATCCCATCCTTTCCCTTCCCCACCGATTGTTATCCCCCCTTTTTAGGGATCTTGATCTTATTCCTTCTAAGGGGGGATCTTGGTGCGCCTTGACCAGGGGTGTGGGGCCTCGCCCCCACTACCCACGTTCATGTGGGTCCCCCCATGCAGGTGGGCCCCAATCTGGAACCTTCTAGAACCTTCCCGGTACAATACCGAAAAATCCCGAACATTTTCCGGTGGCCAAAATAGGAGTTCCCATATATAAATCTTCACCACCGGACCATTCCGGAACTCCTCATGACGTCTGGGATCTCATCCGGGACTCCGAACAACTTTCGGTAATCACATACAATTCCCATTACAACTCTAGCGTCACCGAACCTTAAGTGTGTAGACCCTACGGGTTCGGGAACCATGCAGACATGACCGAGACACCTCTCCGGCCAATAACCAATAGCGGGATCTGGATACCCATATTGGTTCCCACATGTTCCACGATGATCTCATCGGATGAACCACGATGTCGGGGATTCAATTAATCCCGTATACAATTCCCTTTGTCCATCGGTATGTTACTTGCCCGAGATTCGATCGTCGGTATCCCTATACCTTGTTCAATCTCGTTACCGGCAAGTCTCTTTACTCGTTCCGTAACACATGATCCCGTGACTAACTCCTTAGTAACATTGAGCTCATTATGATGATGTATTACCGAGTGGGCCCAGAGATACCTCTCCGTCACACGGAGTGACAAATCCCAGTCTCGATTCGTGCCAACCCAACAGACACTTTTGGAGATACCTGTAGTGCACCTTTATAGTCACCCAGTTACGTTGTGACGTTTGATACACCCAAAGCATTCCTACGGTATCCGGGAGTTGCACAATCTCATGGTCTAAGGAAATGATACTTGACATTAGAAAAGCTCTAGCAGACGAACTATACGATCTTGTGCTATGCTTAGGATTGGGTCTTGTCCATCACATCATTCTCCTAATGATGTGATCCCGTTATCAACGACATCCAATGTCCATGGTCAGGAAACCATGACCATCTATTGATCAACGAGCTAGTCAACTAGAGGCTCACTAGGGACATGGTGTGGTCTATGTATTCACACATGTATTACGGTTTCCGGTTAATACAATTATAGCATGAACAATAGACAATTATCATGAACAAGGAAATATAATAATAACCATTTTATTATTGCCTCTAGGGCATATTTCCAACATTTTGCTATTATGATATATCCACACTGAACTTCTCGTATATGTTTTGGATATATGTAGACTGATACGTATTCTTGATAGAATTCTCAAGTTGTAAACTTAAGATAAATTTGGTGGAATCCAAATTTTCCGTCTTGAGATGATTTTGTGTATGTTCAAGTCTTGTAGAGACATTGATGACGAAATCATCGATATACACTGAGGTGATGTAAGGAAATCAAATTCGTGATTTCTTTATTAAAACACCTAAACAATCATCTTTATTAGAGTTATTCTTTTGAAGAAGAAACTCTTTTAGTCGGTAGTACCATATGATTTCCGATTATTTCGAGCCATAGAGTGACTTCTGAAGTTTTACACAAATATGTTACGCTTTATTTTGGATTCGGAATTGTTAGCCCTTCAGGGACTTCGTTATAAATTTCCGAAACGAGTGATCCATATGAGTATGTAGTCACTCCATCCATTAACTGCATGGATAATACTATTTATACTGCCAATGATATTTATTATCGAAACATAAACCACTCATACCAAGAGGTATGTTACATCATAATTTGATGTCGGGTCTCTTTGTGAACCCTTTTGCTACAAGCCTTGCTTTCTCACCACCTCATTGACTTTGTCTATGAATGAGAAGTTGTTTTAGTATTCCATATGGAAGATACTTATGAGGAGTAGGTATTACTGTGGTAAATACCACTCGTTTGTAGAGCGAGTGCTATTCTTCATTACTTGCTTCCTTTTATGTGAACCAATATGAGTGCAAGAGGCACTCTACCATGGATTTTGGTTCAGGGCCCAAAAGGTTTTAGCAATTTTGAAAAGAAATATATGTTGACAAATGTAGTCTTCTGTGATATGATTCTGGAGGAACCGATGAAATTTGTGGAAATGTATTTATTCCTTTTAACTCCTCATGATTTCCTACAACAATGGAGTCAAGGTGTTTCGATGTCCCGGCACCAAAATATTTGTGCACATTTAGGTCGTGCTTTGGATGATGAGCATCCGGTGAGGTGTCTTTCAACTTAATGTTGTATTACATTTACTGGTTGAGGATTTGATTTCCTCTGTTTCCGTGGAAGCATATGCGAGATTATATCTCGTGTGGTCAGATTTCTCCCCCTGTTGCTCTCATTTCGGGAGAAGAGTGGTTTATCAAGTACCTCCACTCTTTCTGACACTTTATTGCAGGAATATAAAATTGAGTGACACCTTTGTCATCAGTAAATGTATGTGGCAGATTTGCAATGTGTTGCAAATATGTGATTCTAAACTTCTAGTTTAGATTCTTTGAGTACGTGGATATAAGGACTGAATGTCAATAACATTTCTAATTTATTTCTCGACATTCTTTGTGGTATTTATCTCCCCCTAATGCCAAAAATGTCCTTATTGTTGATGCAATCAGCATACGGGCTATGAATAATTTTGATTAACGGATAAATTGTTATTCCTCACATAGATCCCTAATTTTCTGTGAGGGCCCATTGATGTATGCTGGAGTGGTGATATCGGTATGTAACCGAATTATCGCAGATAAGAAATACTTTGTTGATTTCCACGTAATTACTACAAGGAGAAAATAGTATGATATGCACTTGGTATAATTTAGATCATACTTACGGTGTGTAAGGTTGTATGTGTCCAGCAAGAGGCTGCTAAATTTACAATTCTTTAACAATGGTCATGTAATTAATTTTACTATCTTTGATAAGATATTGAATTAAACCATTCTAGGTATATATATATATATATAGTATTATATAATCACACATTGCTCGTGAAATGAGTTCAACGAAGTTGTCCATTTGAATGGATTTATCCCTTGTTTAGAATAATTTGCTCTTACTTTGATAAGTTGAGCAATTAATTTAGTTAGATCATTCATGGTTTTTGTGTGAAAAAAAACATGTTTGAATCATTTTATAATTTTTTTCTATGAGTACCATGAAGTATCTATATAATTCCATATAATGGTTGAGTAATCCACATATATCTTTTGAATGTGTTCAAGGTAGAATGAGTGGTTCATTTGAAATTTTAAGGTGAGAGAGCCTTAAAACTTATTTCCCCTATGGCACATGCAGTGCACATAAAATCTGATGATTTGGGAAATATTGTAACTTGAAAAGTTTTGACCAACAGAATTGCCAATAATTTTTCTAATGAACCCCAAACCAGGATTGTAATGCTTAAAGCCAAATATCTTGTAAGATTTAGAAAAATTATTGTGTACGCAACAAAACGGAGTATGAATTCATACATTCAAAATTTATCAAATATAGGCTAATGATATTTTGGGAATAATTAGGAGACTACATGAGGTCTCCCATATTACTGAAAAATTAATTACACAAACATATGATAGGCACAAAGGAATTGATCATTCTTTTATTGCACTATATTTTTGGTCTCCTTCTAATGAAGATTTGAGAACAATCATTTACCAGAATATTTTCTGGTTGTATGTTTGCAACTTTTCAAATATCCCAATGAACTTATTTGCCTTTTATATAAATTTTTGGTGTGGTTTGACTATATGTTTGAGGGTTTGGTAATCATAGGTACGATATTTATTTAACCACACATTTGACAAACTTGAGAGTTGTCATTGTGATCATTTGAAAATGATCAATTCAATATTAAAATGTAATTATGTCACTGGTTGTCTTCTAGCCTCCACTTTACTTTAAAGTCCTCATGGTTATATTTCATCGCCACTAACTTACATAGTATTCAGTACCAGCAAGAATTTTAAATGATGGCATCGCATCCGTCGGGTGAATCGAATGATTAAAACAAATATGCTTGTTTACGAGGGAAATGGTAGTACCATTATAATTGGATGTAAAGTGTACGAAGGGCTTTTCAATCGGATCTTCATATGACAATGTTTTATCATGAAATCTCAACTTGAGGTTGATTAAGTGACAATATTGTGAGCTGCGATAGACTTGAGGTCTTGAAAAACGAATGGGTGATCAGCCGTGATGTGCTCATGGTAGCATGTTTCTCTTAAGGGAAATATTCAAGGTGAATAAATATTCATCCATCATGCACTTGGTTTGAGAACTAGCTGAAGTTGGTGACATATAAAATGCATATGATCAACGTTGTAACTTTAGAGTCACTGCCAAAATGTACAGACTTTGCATGTTTAACATTGGTTAGTCACTATGAAAGTATACCCACAATGTGATGTGGACCTTGTGAAAGTGTCGAGACACTCAATCGTTGCCATAAATTATGGGATCCATCTTGATGGATGGACGACACTATAATTAGAAATAGTGACGTAGTCTCCATTGCCATGTATTTAACCAATGTAATCGAAGGTAATCACACGTATATGCAAATATTTCCGTAGTTTCCTATGATATATTCAAGCAAAGTTTGCAAGAACAATATTTACTATGAGAGTAAAATATTTTAGTGAACAACAACAATAAATGCTTCAGAGGAGCAAGTTTTTGTTTGGTTGATGCCTTATATGTGTTGACCTCAATTGATATAGAATAACACTTTGAAGATAACATAGTCTGACTTTTGTCAGTAGATGTTCATCTCTCTATTACCTTATGTTATGCTATATTTAAGAAATCGCTTTGAAGGTAGTCATATGTCAGGATGACATGATGTAGACCTCACAGTAGTAGTGGATAATCTGCAAAATTTTGCAGTAGATGCCACCAATATCTTATGATTCACAAATAAAATTTGAGGTATTCACATTAATATTAATATTTGAAAGAGCACGTTGAAGGTAGTCATCTTGTTAAAATGACAAGATGTAGACCTCACAGTAGTGATGGATAATCTGCAAATGGTGCAGTAGATGCCATCAATACCTTGTGATTTACAAATAAATTTTGGGTTAGTCGTACTAAGTACGACACTTTATAATTCTCATTTTGAATTTACATCAAGATTTGATGTATAGTTGTTGTTCCAAATTGCTAGTATTATATAAAGGATGTTGAGGCAAACATATAGAAGATGACACAATGCCATCACTAGTGTATAATGTTCTATATTTGATGATATTATAATGTAGGAACACTTGCACAATAGTACTAGGTGGTATTTCACGCCAAACGCATGTCTCAAAACATTATGCATAGTATGAGACACCGAACACTTGCCATGGGCATGGGCTTGAAGGCAAGTAGTAGTATTAAGGTTGATGGCCTTATTTGGCACTAAGAGAAACTATAAGTGCTAAATTGTGAAATGCCCGAAGAGATAATGTTCTCAGTCATACTACCCACAGTCGTGAATCGATCTGGCTATACAGAGTCACAGAGTACAACTGCTCGTG
This sequence comes from Elymus sibiricus, assembly GCA_039707655.1. Taxonomy (NCBI): domain Eukaryota; kingdom Viridiplantae; phylum Streptophyta; class Magnoliopsida; order Poales; family Poaceae; genus Elymus; species Elymus sibiricus. The sequence goes on along the minus strand of CM077665.1, from coordinate 468,802,761 downwards.
AGGAAGTAGGAGGGGAGGCCGCGTGTGGGCCGTGGTTGTGCTCTGCCGGAGAGTGGAGAGATGCATAGGCTGTCGCTTCTTGGAAGAAGTCGCGCCTTGCGCCGGTGGAGGTGCAAAGGTTGTCATGGATGCGAGAAATCCATGTGTTAATCGTCGCTTTGAATGGAGCAATATCCATCGGTTTCATCGTGACATAGGCGTACATGCAAAAACAACCAACAATTAGATCAATGATTTTAATCACTCGAAGACAAGAAAATTAACAATATCTTGATCGACTGACCGCAGATGCGGCTATCATCATTTACTAGAAGGGTAGTGCGCGCTTTGCCGCGCCACTTATATTCTTGGGGTTGTACATGTTTTATGTCATTTTTTTTGAAGTTGTGAAAAATATTTGTGTATTAGTTGGTTTGGCGTGTGGGAATACAATGAAGTACATTTTTTTATCAGATATGCTACTCCTATGGAGAGACTTTATGAAATCATGCTTACAGATGGATGTGTCAATTTATGGTCAGAGATTAAGAAAAAGGTGGGCCAACGGTGCAAACCGGGGAAGTGATTGGTGGGACAATGTTTGGTATGACCAATCCATAGCGAATCGTTCGTGAGTTTATCATTTTTCTTTTTTTATTGTGGTGTTTGGGTGGATGTTTTTGACTGTGTGATTGGAGGACGTCTTTTAATTAGTACAAAAACATGAGAAAGTTAGTTACGTTGTTGGACACGTGTGTTATGCTGGTGCTAAACGTGTCATAGGCGACACTTTCGTTTTCTCACCCATCCATTGAGAGATCCCACCATGAAGCCAGGGTGAACGACCCAATCAATTATGTATTCAATCCAAATTGAAGAGTTGAATGAGAGGCTTTAAAACGGGATAGCTTAACGAAGTTAGAGATTTCATTGCCACAACAAAGGATTGATAGAGTCAAAATCAAGGATTGATGGGAGAAGCTTTAAAATTAGGGAGCATAGTGTATTAAAAAATGAATGAAAGAGCTCATTGTGAAATCATTCAGTTGAATGAGGGGCTTTAAAACGGGATAGCTTAATGAATTTAGAGATTTCAATGCCACAACAAAGGATTTACGGAGTCAAAATCAAGGATTGACGAGAGAAGCTTGAAAGTTATGGAGCATAGTGTATTAAAAAATGAATGAGAGAGCTCATTGTGAAATTGTTGACTCGGTCAAAATTGGATGACCCAACTCCAATTAGAGGATTAAAATTGGATGACCCGATCAAAACTGTGAAATTGTTGACTCGGTCAAAATTGGATGACCCAACTCCAATTTAGGCCTTGATAAAATAGGGAGCTTAGTGTTATAGAGGATTAAAATAATTGTGTGAAAAATTGTTGATCCGGTCAAAATCGGTGACCCAATTCTAAATTGGTGACCTCAATTGAATGAGAGGCCTCCAATTCTAGGGGGATTAGTACTATAGTATATGAGGTGTTGACATCTCGTCCCGCTCATACTCCTGACCGCAGATGCGGCTGTCATCCATTGCACATCGCCGTTATATATATATTTTTTATCATAGATGCATGTTCGTCTTTTCCATGGATTCTGTGGTGTACTAGAACGGGCCGATGGCCAGAACCAGTCTGCACGCCCCTGTAGATTGGCGAGAACGCTGCCTTGCGATGGGAGACCGGCGCCATGGGCCGTTGTTGCGCCGTCGTCGGGTGTGCCAGTCCGGGGCCGCTTCCTTCATTGCCAGAGATGATTTCGGGCCACTTCTTTTGGCGGCTTAAAAAACAAGCCACCTCCTCCCCAGCTTTTCCCATAAGCCGTCTCCCTCATTCATTGTGGCTTCTGAATTAGTTATGGGAGAGCAAAGTGCATGATAACATGTTAGAGTAAAACGAGATTGAATGACAGTGAATGGACCATTAGTCCTGATTTCTATTGATTCTCAAGTATATATACATCTGGAAGAGGTGGGAAGAAGAGGTGTCTGTCCGGAGGCATCCCTCCAAAACAGGTGCCTGTTGGCATTAGAGAGAGAGAAAAGAAGAGGTGTCTGTTCGGAGGCATCACTCCAGAATAGGTGCCTGTTGGCAATAGAGAGCGAGAAGAGACATGACTGTTCGGTGTTGGACACACCCTTTGCTAATGACTGTTGGTTAATTAGCATGTGCTAATTAATAATAGACATGTGCTAATTATTTTCTAACAGTAGCTAACCTGAATGCACATACCCAGGAAGAAAATCTTATACGACCTGGTCCTATAATTCTTATCTGGACCACTTTGTTGAGTGACACCTGGCAGTACGGATCTCAAAGCAACAAGGTAGCATCATCTCTGAAAGTCTGAATCCCAGTTGTGAAATCCCGACTGCCACTGTCGATCGCATACCCACATCCCAAACACCTCGACGCCGGCGTGGATTTTTCCCTGGTCACAACAGGTCGGATGCTTGCTCTCGTCGCTCGCGGCCATACTCCTCGACGCCGGCACAATTACGGCGCTTGCCCCCATCGGCCGCATACCCACAGCGCAAACACATGCATAGCTAGCTATGACACCCTGCCTAAACAAATAAGTAATGTCGACTTGGATTGGGTACTCCTAGCTCTCTTGCATTACGTAATAGAAATGAAATTTACCCTCAAATATATATATATATATATATATATATATATATATATATATATATATATATATATATATATACATGTAGAAACGTCGGCATTTTATTAATTAAACAGTTATTTTAATCTTCATTACATATATCTGTCGTCGTTTTAGGACATGTGTCGACCATACCTTTTTAAAATACTGAGTGCCAACAATGGCAAAATAATTTTAGTAGACACTCTCTATATCGTTCTACCCAGTTCTCCTAATTATATTTTTGCTTAGATTTGCTCCGGTCCATGGACACAATGTAGTATCTGAATTGTGCACTTGTCTATTATTTGTGACATTGTCTATTAATATTTATTTTGTATGATTAATCTATTTCTTGGTAATACATATTCACAACTTTTTATTGGTTCATGCCTCTTGTACTCTTATTGCATTGGTATTCGTAATTATAATGACAAGAAAGGAACACGATTATTTGTACTTACAGATATAATGCCATGAAAAGAGTTCAGACAAAAACTTTTTTTAATTTGTCCTTTTTCCAGATCAACTTAAGAGGTGTGGCATGTGAGGGATGAAATTCATATCAAATACTCCCTCCGTTCCTAAATATAAGTCTTTTTAAAGATTCCAATAGAGACTACATACTAAGCAAAATGAACGGACTACATATAGATGTATATAGACATATTTTAAAGTGTAGATTTGCTCATTTTGATTCGTTAGAGGGACTGTGGTATCTCCAGCCCACCAGGGTTTAAGTCCTGGTGTTCGGATTTATTCATTGATTTATTTCAGGATTTCCGGCGACGCATTCAGTGGGAGGAGACGTTCACGTCGATGACGAAGTGCCTACGGTGAAAACATGCAGTAAACAGTAGTAAGCCACAGGGATGCTTTTATTTCTTATAATAAAAGTTGTAATTATCCATGATATATATTACAGCCGGACAGGGGGCTGGTCGAGAGTCGAGAGGATGATCACTGCTTGCAGGGTGGAAGTGGACTTCCACACAGCCCCTTGTTGTGCTGGAAGCAGGACTGATCAAACCACGCCATGCTACCGCCGCCGGGCACTACTCCGCTGAGGCGATTGTAGCTGACGTTTAAATAATTCAGCAACAGGTCGGCAACATTTTCCGGGATGTTGCCGTAGATGTTGTTGTGGCTCAGCTCCAAACTGTTGAGGTCCTCGGGCAGCTGCACGGCGGAGAGGTTAAAGCTAAAGGCATTGTGCGACAGGTCCACGTTCAGCAGCGGCTTGTTCGCGCCGAACAGGCACGAGGCATCGCCCTTGAAGCCGTTATACGACAGGTCGACGGTCCAGAAATTCACGGCAGCGAACTCGGCCGGGACGCCGCCGGTGATCTTGTTGTGGGAGAGGTAGAGGTATGCGGTTGAGGCCTTGCTGAGGAGCAGAGGTGGTAATGTGCCCGTGAGGCGGTTGTAGCTGAGGTTGACGAAGTCGAGGTTGGGCATGTCCCCGAGCGACGCCGGGATTGGGCCCGTGAGTTTGTTGGAGGAGAGGCTGAGGTAGCCGAGCGCCGTGATCTCGGACAGGAACGACGGCACCGGGCCGGAGATGCCCGTGGAGATGATGTCGAGCATGTTAAGGGTGGCGTTGAGGCGGGTGAGGTCGTGCGGGATGGTGCCGTTCACGCCGGTCACGTTGTTCAACACCAGCTGCTGCAGCGCAGTGAGCCGAGCGACGGCGGCGCCGGGCAATGGGCCAGCGAGGCTGGCATCGTTCTCCAAGGACACGCCGACGACGCGGCGCGCGGTGTTGGGGGAGGCGGAGCCGTCACAGGAGACGCCGGCCCACTCGCAGCACGGGGTGTCGGGGCGTCCATGAGTTGAAGTAGGAGGCGTTGCCGAAGGCGGATTTGATGGCCAGCAGCGCCGCCTTGTCACCGGACTGGCACTCGTTCTTCGTCCGTGCTGCCGCAGCCGCAGCCGCCGCTGCGGCGAGGAGCACCACGACGGCCACGGTGGCGCGGTGCTCGACGAGTGAGGAGGCGCGCATCTTGTCTTAACTTGTGAATGGTGAGTGAGATGATACTGGTTATGGAGATTGGAGAGTCCTCTGGTGCCATATATATATGTACGTACACGTACGCTTAATTGCAACTTGGAAAGTTTGGTGCAAATCCAAATGGGAAATCAAAAACTGCAGGAGAAGGCAATAACTACCCAAACCATGGGTGCCTGCCTGTTTACAGGTTCGTGCAGCCGCAGCCCATTTTGGACTGAAATGCGATCTCGCAACTAGTAGTTACCAATGGCCGTCCTTGGTTTTTATTGTCTGCTGCCGATTTTTTACGCAAGTGGTGATGGTGACCTGGTCCATTCAAGTCAAGTAGTCAACCCGCTGCACTGACGACTGTCTCACTCACATTGGCATTTGGTCATTAAGCACCATATACAGGCGATTGCGAACAGGGATTGGATCAATAAGTAAGTGGGTTCTTGCCTGCTAGCGGTCTCTCTCGATGAATTGCTCCTCCAAAGTAAAAACATGCCGGCAATTCAAGCTAGGTCATGCCTCGTGAGGAAGTAGCTAAGCCGGATGCACATACCCACACCCCACAGCACATTACAATCAGGGTTCACAATACCGACAGAGACACTGAAACCACCCGTCACCGGTTTCACAGTCTTCGGTTTGCCGTCCAAAATTCAAAAATGAAATATACTCCCTCCGTCCCATTAATATAAGAGCGTTTTAGTGTCAAAAATGCTCTTATATTATGAGATGAAGGAAATAATAAAATACGTAACGGTAAGCCGAGCGTTTTTGCGTCTTATTAATTGGTTTTTCTGGTTCACCGAGACAAGCGCGTCTGAAACCAAAAATAATTTTACAAAAAGGAAATGGGGAGGCAAATGTTAAAAATATTGGCATCACCTTTGCTAATTAGTTATTTATTTATTTATGTAATGGGGAGGATGAGTTTTACTTTTTTTTATTTATTATTTTCCATTTGTTCTTTTATTATTATTTTTTGGCCTATAAAAATGCTTCTTTTCATCAAGTTTTTATAGCGGATGGCTTCATTATTTATGTAGTGTTTATACAAATTGTGGCATGACCTTTGAAAATGGGGAGGATGGATTTTTCTATCCTTTTATTTATTATCCTCCATCTTTTCTTCCTTATTTTTATCGCCGGTGAAATACGCTACTTTTCACCAAGTTTTTTATCATATGGCTTAATTATTTATATAAGTATTTATGCAACTTTTGCTAATAAGTTTTGTTTTCAAATTCCATTTAACCGAAAACAGGTCATCCGCTTGAATCGAGCCGGACCGGTTTTTGCGAAAATAGCGAAAACTGGCTAGATTTTTTTGGTTTTGTAAACTATGATTACACAATGCCATGCCTAAACAACTAGTAAACACCCCACACCATGCATGGATCATTACAATCAGGGTTCAGAATACGGACAGAGACGCTGAAACCGTCCGTCACCGGTTTCATGGTGTTCTTTTTTTTTTTTTGCTTCTTATTACGTGGTTAACCAAACATAATTGTATGAAAAGGAAAATGGGGAGGAAAGTGTTGAAAATCTTGGCATCACATTTGCTAATTATTTTTTATTTATTGTGTAATGTTTCGAAAATGGGGAGGATGAGTTTTTCTTTCTTTTTATTTATTATTTTCCATTTGTTATTTTTTTTTTTGTGGCTCGTCAAATATGCTTCTTTTCATCAAGTTTTTATAGTGGATGGCTTCATTATTTATACAAATTGGGGCATGACCTTTGAAAATGGGGAGGGTGGATTTTTTTCTACTATATTTTTATATATTATTCTCCATCTTTTCTTCCTTAAATTTTTTGGCCGGTCAAATATGCTTCTTTTCACCAAGTTTTTATATCAGATGGCTTCAAGTATTTATGCAACTTTTGCTAACAATTTTTGTTTTAAAATTTCATTGAACCAAAAAATGGTCATCCGCTTGAATCGAGCCGGACCGTTTTTTGCGAAAACAGCCAAAACTGGCTAGATTTTTTTGGTTTTGTAAACTATGATTACACAATGCCGTGCCTAAACAACTAGCAAATGTACTTTCACTTTTTTGAGATCAAATTCAGTTACATCTTGAGACAGGCCATTTAGCCTAAAAAAACTACTGATGTCAACTAATGTCGACTACGTGATAGAAACGAAAATTTTCATATAAAATATATAATGAACCAGAGTAAACTACCGATTCTGTATTGGTCGTGTATATAAGGAATCTAGCTTTATGTTACAGGTATTGCCGTGTTATTACAGATACATACACACACGGAGGTGTTACTGTACTCGGATTGAGAAACCCTAGTGTGTTTGTGAGAAGAAAAGAAATACAACGAGGACTTGCAGACCTGCCCAGGATACTGAATCTGAATTGTAAAGCGATTGCTAAATTTTGTTTTAATAAAATTGCTGAATATGTTTGTGTCACAAATCCACAAAGAAAATACTGTAATTGTTATTATTCCCTGGAGTGTACATGATAGACACGGACAAATGAGGCTCCAATATTGTAGTGATTATAACGAGAATCAAGGGAGAAAAATAATATGACTATACCAAAAAACATTTGATAAAGAGGGCTCTCCCTTCGATTTCATCTCATAGAAATCACCAATTTTACAGCTAAACAGAAAGTAGAAGACTTCATAGACTATATAACCAAGGGCGCCTACCTAACAGCCGATACTGGATCTGAATATAACCATCAGCAGATCACGATGAGCAGGTACCCAGCAAGATAGAGAAGCAACGTTTGAGACGCTGCTAATATAACATAGAAAGACCAACTCCCAGAAACATAGACATGGGCGAAAGCAACATGACTATACCAATGTAAAACGTATATTTTAAAGTCGAAATGTAGATGACCGAACACAACGACTGAAATCTCAAATTCGGTATAATCAATGCTACACTGACTAAGTACTACATATTGGTCACATGATCAATTAATTTCTAGATAAACGAGACTAGCCACTCAAGACACAGGACACCTTGTCTAAAATATCCTTCATGAGCAAAGGGCAGCTTGACATCAGATGCTTAAATCCATCCGTTGCCATGATATCTCCTAGTCTGTTCTGTGAGGTCATGAACCCAATGCAGACTTCTTTAAGATCGCTGCAGTGATGCTGCAACGTAGTCGCGACCGTTTCCATGTCAATGATGTCACGCAGCCTGCCTTCGCACATGACTCTTAGCCTCTCCAACCCGTATCGATCCGCCGCAACCAGCAAGTGCTGCAACTTTGCAGTTTTACCTTCTTTGTTGTCCCAATCATCTAGCATAGAATCCGTGTATATAAAGTGAAGAAGCGCCTCGAAGATTGGTGGCTCGATGTCATCAATCGTGATGCTGTCTGTTGCCTTCTCCTTCATTGGACCAAAGAGCTCCGCCTTGAAGACCGGAGACCGTGCAGCTAACAAGTATTTGTGGGCTCTGAACAATTGGCTAGATACACTGAATGTCACATCTGCTCCTTGTCCATCCTTCCACATCTGCTGAAGATGGTCTTGAAGATTTGGACGCGGAACCACGAAAAGGTTCCTCTTGACTTCGGTTCGCGGTTGTTTTATCACGGTAAGAACACACTGTATAATCTAACTAGTAAACGTGTCTGGGCAACCCGGCCACCAGAGGGCGCTTCGAGCGGGCTGTGCTTTGTGGCCGTTTGATTTCATTTACTATTCATAGCTTCCCCTCCTGTCGGCTGGTGGCCGTTCATTTTTTTTCACCGTTGTGCTCCTTGTTTCTTTCTATGACCGGTGGGGCATCGCGTGTGTGGGCTCGCTTGCTTGAGACGGTGGGTGTCTGAGGTCCGGTAGCTCCAGAAAACGAAACGCGGTGAAAACCCTAGCCTACCGAGAGCCTCCTCTCATCCCCAATCCCCTGCCTCCTCTCCTCCTCCCCAGTCCGCCGCCTCCTCTTCTCCTCCCCAATCCGCGAGCCCTCACCACCAAGAAGCCACGAGAGGACTGCGCCGCCGCTGGGAGAAAAGAGGAAGAGGAGGTGGCGCGCTTCGAGCGGGCTGTGCTTTGTGGCCGTTTGATTTCATTTACTATTCATAGCTTCCCCTCCTGTCGGCTGGTGGCCGTTCATTTTTTTTCACCGTTGTGCTCCTTGTTTCTTTCTATGACCGGTGGGGCATCGCGTGTGTGGGCTCGCTTGCTTGAGACGGTGGGTGTCTGAGGTCCGGTAGCTCCAGAAAACGAAACGCGGTGAAAACCCTAGCCTACCGAGAGCCTCCTCTCATCCCCAATCCCCTGCCTCCTCTCCTCCTCCCCAGTCCGCCGCCTCCTCTTCTCCTCCCCAATCCGCGAGCCCTCACCACCAAGAAGCCACGAGAGGACTGCGCCGCCGCTGGGAGAGGAGGTGGCGCGCTTCGAGCGGGCTGTGCTTTGTGGCCGTTTGATTTCATTTACTATTCATAGCTTCCCCTCCTGTCGGCTGGTGGCCGTTCATTTTTTTTCACCGTTGTGCTCCTTGTTTCTTTCTATGACCGGTGGGGCATCGCGTGTGTGGGCTCGCTTGCTTGAGACGGTGGGTGTCCGAGGTCCGGTAGCTCCAGAAAACGAAACGCGGTGAAAACCCTAGCCTACCGAGAGCCTCCTCTCATCCCCAATCCCCTGCCTCCTCTCCTCCTCCCCAGTCCGCCGCCTCCTCTTCTCCTCCCCAATCCGCGAGCCCTCACCACCAAGAAGCCACGAGAGGACTGCGCCGCCGCTGGGAGAGGAGGTGGCGCGCTTCGAGCGGGCTGTGCTTTGTGGCCGTTTGATTTCATTTACTATTCATAGCTTCCCCTCCTGTCGGCTGGTGGCCGTTCATTTTTTTTCACCGTTGTGCTCCTTGTTTCTTTCTATGACCGGTGGGGCATCGCGTGTGTGGGCTCGCTTGCTTGAGACGGTGGGTGTCCGAGGTCCGGTAGCTCCAGAAAACGAAACGCGGTGAAAACCCTAGCCTACCGAGAGCCTCCTCTCATCCCCAATCCCCTGCCTCCTCTCCTCCTCCCCAGTCCGCCGCCTCCTCTTCTCCTCCCCAATCCGCGAGCCCTCACCACCAAGAAGCCACGAGAGGACTGCGCCGCCGCTGGGACAAAAGAGGAAGAGGAGGTGGCGCGGGGTAGACCAGCGGCGGCGACGCCGCATCGACGAGCTCGACACCTCTCCTCGTCTGTCTGCCCATGGTCTGCCCGGAGGGACAGAGGGGGCCACCAAGCGACAGCGGAGTGGGTTCATAGAAACGGAGAGGTTGAGTCCATGGCCAGACGAGGGAGGAAGACAGATGGCGGGGTGGATCGGGTACTCGAGGAGAGGAGGAATTCGCCCCTGGGACCATGCCGCCGGCCTCCTCGTGCCTCTCACCATCTCCCTCGTCATCCTCGTCGCCATCTGCCACTCTTCCTCTCCCGTGCCCAGACCGTGGGAAGAAGCCGAGAAGGGAGGCGCCGACCGGCGGCGGCCATGCTCGACACCATCCTTGCGTTCGCGCCAAGGGAGAGGAGGTCGGCCTCTGCGTCCCCCGTCGGTGTGCTTCTTCTCTGGACGCCCCACGGAGCTCGTCAAGGTGCCCTCTCGTCCCTCTTCTCCTCCATGCGACTGTCTCTCTATTCGATTTGGTCCTCTGATTCAGCTTCATCACGCACGCAGATGGCTGTTGTTGCGCTCTGTTTGTGTTCGCCCTTGTGCAGCTTCCTCTCTGCTGCAGCAGGATTGGATTGGATTGGATTGGTTTCTACTTGCCCTGTTCTCATTTTGAGAGCCTGAGATGCAGCCCTCCAAATCTTAGGCCTCAGGAAAAGGAGGTTTGTTTTGCTCCGACTCTACATTCAATGCTGTTACCTTCACTTTGCCACTCATGGACGCTTCTTTGTTTCTTTTTGATGCATGTGTGGTGTGGGTGACAGGAGAGCAAGTTCCTCAAGTTAATGTGGAATCCACTCTCAACTTATTACCACAGGGGTAAGCCACCGAGTCATACATACATCTCAACTTGTGAACTTTTTTTTTAGCCAATCTTGTTTGCTGCCATACACAATTGCAGTTCAGGATAGAAAATAGATTGCATATTGTGATATACAGTGCTTGGTCGCAGGTCTGTAGTTGTGTCATGTGCGGTCATTGCAGGTGCTCTTCTCCTCCCCAGCTCTCTTCCCCCCTCTCTCTTTCTCTCTTCACATGTACTATCTCCTGGTTTTAGATCTTTCTCATCTTTCTTGACCATCTCCTGCCATGTGTCAAAACAAGAAGTAATACTGCTCATGTTTTTACATCCTAATTGATTATATTTTGTACAACAACTTGTTCTTTTAATGGTAGTTCGTTACCTGCTTAGTTATTCTGTTATTGACATGGTCATTCCATTTTTACGACACTAAATGAGCTATTTAAGTCATGTTTCATCGTTTTTTATTGCTGCTATTTCTCGTGGGATATTCAGGAGTCAAATTGACAACACATATTTTACAGGTGTTCCTAATGGCAACGGTGGTAATCAACTGAGAAAAGAGGAAGAGGAGGTGGCGCGGGGGACAGCGGCGGCGACGCCGCATCGACGAGCTCGACAAGGAGGCGAGCTAGAGCGCGGGCCGCCGTGAGCGCTGCAGGGTGGCGATGAAGGCGTGTGAGAAGATGGCCTGAGCGTCCTCGTCAATGGCAGTTTTGGATACTTCCACCCGCTTCGGATTGTTTTTCTCTCCTTCCCCTACTGCTACTTCCTCGCTGCTCTCAAGTGAGTGTCTCTGTCTCCTCTTATCATTGCCATTTTTTTGATTGTATTGAAATTGATTCAGAAGAAAATCAGTTCGTTTGCTGCCAGTTAGATCGATCTATTCATCGTTTTCTTGTTCCCCATAGGATTGGGTTTGTCTGCTTGGTGGAGCAGGCAGGGAGCAAGCAGGCAGACATGGGAGAACCATAGGGTCGTGGCCTTCTTTAGCACGCACATTGGCACCGTCCCCGCGGCCGCAGCAGGAGGACGACGTTGGCTGCAAGTGACGACGCAGGAGCCCATCCTGGTCGAGCACCCACCCAGGTTCGTGTTTCTTCTCCCTATAGTTCTCTGAATTTTTTTGTTCTTAAGATTTCTATATGATTTTTGTCTGAATAATTATAAGTATTTGTTTGGACTACTTTAATTCTCTAATTTTTTGGTGAATCCAAGATTTAGCTCAGAATTATTGCATTTTGGTTTCAACATAGGATGATCTTTCCTTGCTGAATAGAAATGTGCATGTTGCTGATTTTGGTGGTTTTGACATGGATTTGAGAGTGGAGAAGTGCCACGGGAAGGGTATTTGGTGGAGGGAGGCGTTCAGGACTATAAGTATTGCATATTCTTGCATATGTGCATTTTTTTAGTTTTGCTTCACTGCACAAGCCTTGCATATGACCACTGGGCCATGTCTTTTGTGAACCCCCATAGTTATTTTGTTCTTTTGATTTCGTTGAGTTCAGTAGATTAGTAAAGGGTCTTTTGATTTCGTTGAGTTCAGTAGATTAGTACAGGGTCTTTTGATTTCGTTAGCCATATAGGATTTTACTACTGCTATGGACAAAAGAAGGCTAAAGCTGGGAAAGACAACAATGTCAGGAGCTGACCGAGGTAAAGAAACCTAAGTTGACAAGCAGGGCGTACTCCCCTCTGCAGTTATTTTTCTCTGCTATTCATTGAGCATATCAGGTGATTGATAGACAGTGTGAGAACTAGTACATAAAATAATTTAAGAACATTAATCTGAATCACATAGTGGTTCCTAACATTTAGCATTTCTAAAATTTGCCATTTTTAGCTAGATCCAAAATGCAGAGAAGCAGGGTTTATTTTCCTGGAGCTCCTATATTGCAGCTGGTACTATTTTGTTATGTGTATTTTCGCTGCTTCCCTTCCTCATGTATGAGATGAGTACTAATTTCACTTCCTTTCCCCTCCTATGATTAATCCTCTTTGTAACCCCAATAAGGTTCTTATTTATTGTCTATATGTGTTTACAATGTTTGATTACGATCCCAATGTTTGGTTAATCTCTATACATTATATCGTGCTAGATTTTTAGTTGTATTGACCAAGCCACTATTTTTAATTGATGTTGTATTTGAATGGATTCTGAGTATGTAGTGAGACAACTAAAATATTGGTATCGTTCGCAGAAAATAGAAGTGTTCTAGAGAAAAAACGGACAGTGCTCCATCGGTTATCCGATTTTATATACAGTTGCATTTGCACGCCTAATTGTTTATGATGCCATGAAAGACAAGGAGCCATATGAATCCGTTGTATATCTTGTTTTTATTGTCTGGGTTTCATGTGTTGGTGCTAGATCTTTGTCCAGGAGGCCCTATCGATTTATTATGCCCTATCACCTGTGCCACTGTAATACCATTATGCCTTATTTAATTTGTCTTCCTATATATGCTAATCTTTCAAAAACCTCCTACTAATTATAAACATCAGCACTTGCAATTAAGCCCATAAAACCGAAGAAGGCTGGACGCAAGACCTACATAATCCGTACGTGCAAACAATGTTTTCATTTGATCTTCTAATACCAGTACATATTTATGCTTACACCAGCCATTTTAAAAATCATTCATAGGGGAACCCGACACCATCTACTTTCGAAGCTTTGATGATCATTGCACATGGGGTAACAAAGTGAAGCTTTACAAAGATCAAGTCAGAAAATTGAAGCGTCTCATCGCTGCAAAAAAGTCACACATCAATTGTTCCACATGAGCCTTCAAGTACCTATGGAAGTATACCATGCCAGCATTATGCGACAATGACACTCTGCTTATTCGTACGTTCACACCTTCTGAAAATCACAGTCAGACTAAGATGACTAAATAAGCTCTGGCACTGCCTATATATGTGTTTCTGTAAAACGATCGACTTCACTCTACTATCTGTAATAAATTCACATTGCATTATATTTGTAGTTACATCTCCTACTTATTCACTACTAACATCACTAATAACTGGCTTCTAATCACTATGTATATATTTTGAACCTTTAATGTTCATCTTAGACCCATATAATATCTATCCATACTACTTAATGCAAATATTTTCCTATGTTTAGTTCATACTCTTTCTACTTCTGTAACTGCACTACAGAAGAAATACATTTATATTTCTCTGTATATAATCATCAGTACATAGCCTATAAGACATGAAAATAAAATCTATGCTTCATAAGGATCCAACTTTAACACTGCTATTGTATCTGCCATCAGATCAAACATTACAGTCTTTTCACTTCAAACCAATTTAACTTCAACACTGATCTCAGCCTGTTTCATCTGATGCCTAAATAAAATCTCCTACTCACTCATGACTAACATCACCACTAACTGGCTTCTTGCGCCATCGGCGCAACCGGGTCATCTAGTGAAGTAATCACCTGTGGCATCCGACGATAATTTCAGCAACCTTGATTTCTCGATGAATTTAGAATAGCTAAAATCATAAGTTGGCGGAGAGAATGTATGCTCCAACGAACCGAAGCTTGTTAGTAGTACTTTGCCTGCCTTTTCCAACATGTTCAAGGTGAACTTGGTCCTGACACCTTTCGGTTGGCTGGAACAATACAAAAAGGCTGAAGCATTACTGGCACACTCGGCACTATTGCCATCTGGGAAGAACCTGATAGTCCAATCGAAGCCACCAACACTGAAGATGCATGAGCTGATGTATTTGCCAGCGCCCATGCCGGCGAGCAGCGGGTAACTGGCTACCTCGAAATTGTGCGTGGCGGTGAAGCTCTCCGTGAAGGATCTGGACGAGGTCTCCGGTAGTAGTCTGTGGCCATGGTTAATGACCGCGATGGAGTTGCTTGCCATGGCCCAAAGAGATAGCGAAACAATGAGAGAGGACGATGGGCGTTGGATCTTGATACGGTCGTGCGCCCGTCTCTTTGTCGAGAATCACGGGATATTACTTCCCTTTCTTTCCTTAACCACTTCTATCTATCCCTGATTACAGTGGCTAAGCTGATAAGAGAAAACTGGGCCGGCCAGACTAAAGAAGAGCACAATTCTTTTGAAATTCTGAATGTGAAACCTTTGTTGCAGTCAATTGAGTCGAACAATTAGGCCATCTAATGAAGCAATTGTAATCAAATCAATTCTTCTCTGAGTGTGAGTAGCCTTGCCCGTGGCTACCAACATTGCAATTTGTACAAGATGTAAGGAACAATTCAGTGAAAACAAAATCAGGCTATTAATTATCAAATGGCTAACTAGGAATTTGGGGGAAAAAATGAACTTGCCTGCGTGTTCCCAATCTAATATAGATGTATATAGAGTTATAGACATATTTTTAAAGTGTAGATTCACTCATTTTGATTCGTTAAAAGGACTGTGGTATCTTCAGCCCATCAGGGTTTAAGTCCTGCTGTTCGGATTTATTCATGGATTTATTTCAGGATTTCGGGCGACGCATTCAGTGGGAGGAGACGTTCCCGTCGATGACGAGGTGCCTACGGTGAAAACATGCAGTAAACAGTAGTAAGCCACAGGGATGCTTTTATTTCTTATAATAAAAGTTGTAATTATCCATGATATATATTACAGCCGGGCGGGGGGCTGGTCGAGAGTCGAGAGGATGATCACTGCTTGCAGGGTGGAAGTGGACTTCCACACAGCCCCTTGTTGTGCTGGAAGCAGGACTGATCAAACCACGCCATGCTACCGCCGCCGGGCACTACTCCGCTGAGGCGATTGTAGCTGACGTTTAAATAATTCAGCAACAGGTCGGCAACATTTTCCGGGATGTTGCCGTAGATGTTGTTGTGGCTCAGCTCCAAACTGTTGAGGTCCTCGGGCAGCTGCACGGCAGAGAGGTTAAAGCTAAAGGCATTGTGCGACAGGTCCACGTTCAACAGCGGCTTGTTCGCGCCGAACAGGCACGAGGCATCGCCCTTGAAGCCGTTATACGACAGGTCGATGGTATCGAAATTCACGGCGGCGAACTCGGCCGGGACGCCGCCGGTGAGCTTGTTGTGGGAGAGGTAGAGGTATGCGGTTGATGCCTTTAGAGGTGGTAATGTGCCCGTGAGGCGGTTGTAGCTGAGGTTGACGTAGTAGAGGTTGGGCATGTCCCCGAGCGACGCCGGGATTGGGCCCGTGAGCTTGTTGGAGGAGAGGCTGAGGTAGCCGAGCGCCGTGATCTCGGACAGGAACGACGGCACCGGGCCGGAGATGCCCGTGGAGATGATGTCGAGCATGTTAAGGGTGGCGTTGAGGCGGGTGAGGTCGTGCGGGATGGTGCCGTTCACGCCGGTCACGTTGTTCAACACCAGCTGCTGCAGCGCGGTGAGCCGAGCGACGGCGGCGCCGGGCAATGGGCCAGCGAGGCTGGCATCGTTCTCCAAGGACACGCCGACGACGCGGCGCGCGGTGTTGGGGGAGGCGGAGCCATCACAGGAGACGCCGGCCCACTCGCAGCACGGGGTGTCGGGCGTCCATGAGTTGAAGTAGGAGGCGTTGCCGAAGGCGGATTTGATGGCCAGCAGCGCCGCCTTGTCGCCGGACTGGCACTCGTTCTTCGTCCGTGCTGCCGCAGCCGCAGCCGCCGCTGCGGCGAGGAGCACCACGACGAGCACGGTGGCACAGTGCTCGACGAGTGATGAGACGCGCATCTTGTCTTAACTTGTGAATGGTGAGTGAGATGATACTGGTTATGGAGATTGGAGAGTCCTCTGGTGCCATATATATATGTACGTACACGTACGCTTAATTGCAACTTGGAAAGTTTGGTGCAAATCCAAATGGGAAATCAAAAACTGCAGGAGAAGGCAATAACTACCCAAACCATGGGTGCCTGCCTGTTTACAGGTTCGTGCAGCCGCAGCCCATTTTGGACTGAAATGCGATCTCGCAACTAGTAGTTACCAATGGCCGTCCTTGGTTTTTATTGTCTGCTGCCGATTTTTTACGCAAGTGGTGATGGTGACCTGGTCCATTCAAGTCAAGTAGTCAACCCGCTGCACTGACGACTGTCTCACTCACATTGGCATTTGGTCATTAAGCACCATATACAGGCGATTGCGAACAGGGATTGGATCAATAAGTAAGTGGGTTCTTGCCTGCTAGCGGTCTCTCTCGATGAATTGCTCCTCCAAAGTAAAAACATGCCGGCAATTCAAGCTAGGTCATGCCTCGTGAGGAAGTAGCTAAGCCGGATGCACATACCCACACCCCACAGCACATTACAATCAGGGTTCACAATACCGACAGAGACACTGAAACCACCCGTCACCGGTTTCACAGTCTTCGGTTTGCCGTCCAAAATTCAAAAATGAAATATACTCCCTCCGTCCCATTAATATAAGAGCGTTTTAGTGTCAAAAATGCTCTTATATTATGAGATGAAGGAAATAATAAAATACGTAACGGTAAGCCGAGCGTTTTTGCGTCTTATTAATTGGTTTTTCTGGTTCACCGAGACAAGCGCGTCTGAAACCAAAAATAATTTTACAAAAAGGAAATGGGGAGGCAAATGTTAAAAATATTGGCATCACCTTTGCTAATTAGTTATTTATTTATTTATGTAATGGGGAGGATGAGTTTTACTTTTTTTTATTTATTATTTTCCATTTGTTCTTTTATTATTATTTTTTGGCCTATAAAAATGCTTCTTTTCATCAAGTTTTTATAGCGGATGGCTTCATTATTTATGTAGTGTTTATACAAATTGTGGCATGACCTTTGAAAATGGGGAGGATGGATTTTTCTATCCTTTTATTTATTATCCTCCATCTTTTCTTCCTTATTTTTATCGCCGGTGAAATACGCTACTTTTCACCAAGTTTTTTATCATATGGCTTAATTATTTATATAAGTATTTATGCAACTTTTGCTAATAAGTTTTGTTTTCAAATTCCATTTAACCGAAAACAGGTCATCCGCTTGAATCGAGCCGGACCGGTTTTTGCGAAAATAGCGAAAACTGGCTAGATTTTTTTGGTTTTGTAAACTATGATTACACAATGCCATGCCTAAACAACTAGTAAACACCCCACACCATGCATGGATCATTACAATCAGGGTTCAGAATACGGACAGAGACGCTGAAACCGTCCGTCACCGGTTTCATGGTGTTCTTTTTTTTTTTTTGCTTCTTATTACGTGGTTAACCAAACATAATTGTATGAAAAGGAAAATGGGGAGGAAAGTGTTGAAAATCTTGGCATCACATTTGCTAATTATTTTTTATTTATTGTGTAATGTTTCGAAAATGGGGAGGATGAGTTTTTCTTTCTTTTTATTTATTATTTTCCATTTGTTATTTTTTTTTTTGTGGCTCGTCAAATATGCTTCTTTTCATCAAGTTTTTATAGTGGATGGCTTCATTATTTATACAAATTGGGGCATGACCTTTGAAAATGGGGAGGGTGGATTTTTTTCTACTATATTTTTATATATTATTCTCCATCTTTTCTTCCTTAAATTTTTTGGCCGGTCAAATATGCTTCTTTTCACCAAGTTTTTATATCAGATGGCTTCAAGTATTTATGCAACTTTTGCTAACAATTTTTGTTTTAAAATTTCATTGAACCAAAAAATGGTCATCCGCTTGAATCGAGCCGGACCGTTTTTTGCGAAAACAGCCAAAACTGGCTAGATTTTTTTGGTTTTGTAAACTATGATTACACAATGCCGTGCCTAAACAACTAGCAAATGTACTTTCACTTTTTTGAGATCAAATTCAGTTACATCTTGAGACAGGCCATTTAGCCTAAAAAAACTACTGATGTCAACTAATGTCGACTACGTGATAGAAACGAAAATTTTCATATAAAATATATAATGAACCAGAGTAAACTACCGATTCTGTATTGGTCGTGTATATAAGGAATCTAGCTTTATGTTACAGGTATTGCCGTGTTATTACAGATACATACACACACGGAGGTGTTACTGTACTCGGATTGAGAAACCCTAGTGTGTTTGTGAGAAGAAAAGAAATACAACGAGGACTTGCAGACCTGCCCAGGATACTGAATCTGAATTGTAAAGCGATTGCTAAATTTTGTTTTAATAAAATTGCTGAATATGTTTGTGTCACAAATCCACAAAGAAAATACTGTAATTGTTATTATTCCCTGGAGTGTACATGATAGACACGGACAAATGAGGCTCCAATATTGTAGTGATTATAACGAGAATCAAGGGAGAAAAATAATATGACTATACCAAAAAACATTTGATAAAGAGGGCTCTCCCTTCGATTTCATCTCATAGAAATCACCAATTTTACAGCTAAACAGAAAGTAGAAGACTTCATAGACTATATAACCAAGGGCGCCTACCTAACAGCCGATACTGGATCTGAATATAACCATCAGCAGATCACGATGAGCAGGTACCCAGCAAGATAGAGAAGCAACGTTTGAGACGCTGCTAATATAACATAGAAAGACCAACTCCCAGAAACATAGACATGGGCGAAAGCAACATGACTATACCAATGTAAAACGTATATTTTAAAGTCGAAATGTAGATGACCGAACACAACGACTGAAATCTCAAATTCGGTATAATCAATGCTACACTGACTAAGTACTACATATTGGTCACATGATCAATTAATTTCTAGATAAACGAGACTAGCCACTCAAGACACAGGACACCTTGTCTAAAATATCCTTCATGAGCAAAGGGCAGCTTGACATCAGATGCTTAAATCCATCCGTTGCCATGATATCTCCTAGTCTGTTCTGTGAGGTCATGAACCCAATGCAGACTTCTTTAAGATCGCTGCAGTGATGCTGCAACGTAGTCGCGACCGTTTCCATGTCAATGATGTCACGCAGCCTGCCTTCGCACATGACTCTTAGCCTCTCCAACCCGTATCGATCCGCCGCAACCAGCAAGTGCTGCAACTTTGCAGTTTTACCTTCTTTGTTGTCCCAATCATCTAGCATAGAATCCGTGTATATAAAGTGAAGAAGCGCCTCGAAGATTGGTGGCTCGATGTCATCAATCGTGATGCTGTCTGTTGCCTTCTCCTTCATTGGACCAAAGAGCTCCGCCTTGAAGACCGGAGACCGTGCAGCTAACAAGTATTTGTGGGCTCTGAACAATTGGCTAGATACACTGAATGTCACATCTGCTCCTTGTCCATCCTTCCACATCTGCTGAAGATGGTCTTGAAGATTTGGACGCGGAACCACGAAAAGGTTCCTCTTGACTTCGGTTCGCGGTTGTTTTATCACGGTAAGAACACACTGTATAATCTAACTAGTAAACGTGTCTGGGCAACCCGGCCACCAGAGGGCGCTTCGAGCGGGCTGTGCTTTGTGGCCGTTTGATTTCATTTACTATTCATAGCTTCCCCTCCTGTCGGCTGGTGGCCGTTCATTTTTTTTCACCGTTGTGCTCCTTGTTTCTTTCTATGACCGGTGGGGCATCGCGTGTGTGGGCTCGCTTGCTTGAGACGGTGGGTGTCTGAGGTCCGGTAGCTCCAGAAAACGAAACGCGGTGAAAACCCTAGCCTACCGAGAGCCTCCTCTCATCCCCAATCCCCTGCCTCCTCTCCTCCTCCCCAGTCCGCCGCCTCCTCTTCTCCTCCCCAATCCGCGAGCCCTCACCACCAAGAAGCCACGAGAGGACTGCGCCGCCGCTGGGAGAAAAGAGGAAGAGGAGGTGGCGCGCTTCGAGCGGGCTGTGCTTTGTGGCCGTTTGATTTCATTTACTATTCATAGCTTCCCCTCCTGTCGGCTGGTGGCCGTTCATTTTTTTTCACCGTTGTGCTCCTTGTTTCTTTCTATGACCGGTGGGGCATCGCGTGTGTGGGCTCGCTTGCTTGAGACGGTGGGTGTCTGAGGTCCGGTAGCTCCAGAAAACGAAACGCGGTGAAAACCCTAGCCTACCGAGAGCCTCCTCTCATCCCCAATCCCCTGCCTCCTCTCCTCCTCCCCAGTCCGCCGCCTCCTCTTCTCCTCCCCAATCCGCGAGCCCTCACCACCAAGAAGCCACGAGAGGACTGCGCCGCCGCTGGGAGAGGAGGTGGCGCGCTTCGAGCGGGCTGTGCTTTGTGGCCGTTTGATTTCATTTACTATTCATAGCTTCCCCTCCTGTCGGCTGGTGGCCGTTCATTTTTTTTCACCGTTGTGCTCCTTGTTTCTTTCTATGACCGGTGGGGCATCGCGTGTGTGGGCTCGCTTGCTTGAGACGGTGGGTGTCCGAGGTCCGGTAGCTCCAGAAAACGAAACGCGGTGAAAACCCTAGCCTACCGAGAGCCTCCTCTCATCCCCAATCCCCTGCCTCCTCTCCTCCTCCCCAGTCCGCCGCCTCCTCTTCTCCTCCCCAATCCGCGAGCCCTCACCACCAAGAAGCCACGAGAGGACTGCGCCGCCGCTGGGAGAGGAGGTGGCGCGCTTCGAGCGGGCTGTGCTTTGTGGCCGTTTGATTTCATTTACTATTCATAGCTTCCCCTCCTGTCGGCTGGTGGCCGTTCATTTTTTTTCACCGTTGTGCTCCTTGTTTCTTTCTATGACCGGTGGGGCATCGCGTGTGTGGGCTCGCTTGCTTGAGACGGTGGGTGTCCGAGGTCCGGTAGCTCCAGAAAACGAAACGCGGTGAAAACCCTAGCCTACCGAGAGCCTCCTCTCATCCCCAATCCCCTGCCTCCTCTCCTCCTCCCCAGTCCGCCGCCTCCTCTTCTCCTCCCCAATCCGCGAGCCCTCACCACCAAGAAGCCACGAGAGGACTGCGCCGCCGCTGGGACAAAAGAGGAAGAGGAGGTGGCGCGGGGTAGACCAGCGGCGGCGACGCCGCATCGACGAGCTCGACACCTCTCCTCGTCTGTCTGCCCATGGTCTGCCCGGAGGGACAGAGGGGGCCACCAAGCGACAGCGGAGTGGGTTCATAGAAACGGAGAGGTTGAGTCCATGGCCAGACGAGGGAGGAAGACAGATGGCGGGGTGGATCGGGTACTCGAGGAGAGGAGGAATTCGCCCCTGGGACCATGCCGCCGGCCTCCTCGTGCCTCTCACCATCTCCCTCGTCATCCTCGTCGCCATCTGCCACTCTTCCTCTCCCGTGCCCAGACCGTGGGAAGAAGCCGAGAAGGGAGGCGCCGACCGGCGGCGGCCATGCTCGACACCATCCTTGCGTTCGCGCCAAGGGAGAGGAGGTCGGCCTCTGCGTCCCCCGTCGGTGTGCTTCTTCTCTGGACGCCCCACGGAGCTCGTCAAGGTGCCCTCTCGTCCCTCTTCTCCTCCATGCGACTGTCTCTCTATTCGATTTGGTCCTCTGATTCAGCTTCATCACGCACGCAGATGGCTGTTGTTGCGCTCTGTTTGTGTTCGCCCTTGTGCAGCTTCCTCTCTGCTGCAGCAGGATTGGATTGGATTGGATTGGTTTCTACTTGCCCTGTTCTCATTTTGAGAGCCTGAGATGCAGCCCTCCAAATCTTAGGCCTCAGGAAAAGGAGGTTTGTTTTGCTCCGACTCTACATTCAATGCTGTTACCTTCACTTTGCCACTCATGGACGCTTCTTTGTTTCTTTTTGATGCATGTGTGGTGTGGGTGACAGGAGAGCAAGTTCCTCAAGTTAATGTGGAATCCACTCTCAACTTATTACCACAGGGGTAAGCCACCGAGTCATACATACATCTCAACTTGTGAACTTTTTTTTTAGCCAATCTTGTTTGCTGCCATACACAATTGCAGTTCAGGATAGAAAATAGATTGCATATTGTGATATACAGTGCTTGGTCGCAGGTCTGTAGTTGTGTCATGTGCGGTCATTGCAGGTGCTCTTCTCCTCCCCAGCTCTCTTCCCCCCTCTCTCTTTCTCTCTTCACATGTACTATCTCCTGGTTTTAGATCTTTCTCATCTTTCTTGACCATCTCCTGCCATGTGTCAAAACAAGAAGTAATACTGCTCATGTTTTTACATCCTAATTGATTATATTTTGTACAACAACTTGTTCTTTTAATGGTAGTTCGTTACCTGCTTAGTTATTCTGTTATTGACATGGTCATTCCATTTTTACGACACTAAATGAGCTATTTAAGTCATGTTTCATCGTTTTTTATTGCTGCTATTTCTCGTGGGATATTCAGGAGTCAAATTGACAACACATATTTTACAGGTGTTCCTAATGGCAACGGTGGTAATCAACTGAGAAAAGAGGAAGAGGAGGTGGCGCGGGGGACAGCGGCGGCGACGCCGCATCGACGAGCTCGACAAGGAGGCGAGCTAGAGCGCGGGCCGCCGTGAGCGCTGCAGGGTGGCGATGAAGGCGTGTGAGAAGATGGCCTGAGCGTCCTCGTCAATGGCAGTTTTGGATACTTCCACCCGCTTCGGATTGTTTTTCTCTCCTTCCCCTACTGCTACTTCCTCGCTGCTCTCAAGTGAGTGTCTCTGTCTCCTCTTATCATTGCCATTTTTTTGATTGTATTGAAATTGATTCAGAAGAAAATCAGTTCGTTTGCTGCCAGTTAGATCGATCTATTCATCGTTTTCTTGTTCCCCATAGGATTGGGTTTGTCTGCTTGGTGGAGCAGGCAGGGAGCAAGCAGGCAGACATGGGAGAACCATAGGGTCGTGGCCTTCTTTAGCACGCACATTGGCACCGTCCCCGCGGCCGCAGCAGGAGGACGACGTTGGCTGCAAGTGACGACGCAGGAGCCCATCCTGGTCGAGCACCCACCCAGGTTCGTGTTTCTTCTCCCTATAGTTCTCTGAATTTTTTTGTTCTTAAGATTTCTATATGATTTTTGTCTGAATAATTATAAGTATTTGTTTGGACTACTTTAATTCTCTAATTTTTTGGTGAATCCAAGATTTAGCTCAGAATTATTGCATTTTGGTTTCAACATAGGATGATCTTTCCTTGCTGAATAGAAATGTGCATGTTGCTGATTTTGGTGGTTTTGACATGGATTTGAGAGTGGAGAAGTGCCACGGGAAGGGTATTTGGTGGAGGGAGGCGTTCAGGACTATAAGTATTGCATATTCTTGCATATGTGCATTTTTTTAGTTTTGCTTCACTGCACAAGCCTTGCATATGACCACTGGGCCATGTCTTTTGTGAACCCCCATAGTTATTTTGTTCTTTTGATTTCGTTGAGTTCAGTAGATTAGTAAAGGGTCTTTTGATTTCGTTGAGTTCAGTAGATTAGTACAGGGTCTTTTGATTTCGTTAGCCATATAGGATTTTACTACTGCTATGGACAAAAGAAGGCTAAAGCTGGGAAAGACAACAATGTCAGGAGCTGACCGAGGTAAAGAAACCTAAGTTGACAAGCAGGGCGTACTCCCCTCTGCAGTTATTTTTCTCTGCTATTCATTGAGCATATCAGGTGATTGATAGACAGTGTGAGAACTAGTACATAAAATAATTTAAGAACATTAATCTGAATCACATAGTGGTTCCTAACATTTAGCATTTCTAAAATTTGCCATTTTTAGCTAGATCCAAAATGCAGAGAAGCAGGGTTTATTTTCCTGGAGCTCCTATATTGCAGCTGGTACTATTTTGTTATGTGTATTTTCGCTGCTTCCCTTCCTCATGTATGAGATGAGTACTAATTTCACTTCCTTTCCCCTCCTATGATTAATCCTCTTTGTAACCCCAATAAGGTTCTTATTTATTGTCTATATGTGTTTACAATGTTTGATTACGATCCCAATGTTTGGTTAATCTCTATACATTATATCGTGCTAGATTTTTAGTTGTATTGACCAAGCCACTATTTTTAATTGATGTTGTATTTGAATGGATTCTGAGTATGTAGTGAGACAACTAAAATATTGGTATCGTTCGCAGAAAATAGAAGTGTTCTAGAGAAAAAACGGACAGTGCTCCATCGGTTATCCGATTTTATATACAGTTGCATTTGCACGCCTAATTGTTTATGATGCCATGAAAGACAAGGAGCCATATGAATCCGTTGTATATCTTGTTTTTATTGTCTGGGTTTCATGTGTTGGTGCTAGATCTTTGTCCAGGAGGCCCTATCGATTTATTATGCCCTATCACCTGTGCCACTGTAATACCATTATGCCTTATTTAATTTGTCTTCCTATATATGCTAATCTTTCAAAAACCTCCTACTAATTATAAACATCAGCACTTGCAATTAAGCCCATAAAACCGAAGAAGGCTGGACGCAAGACCTACATAATCCGTACGTGCAAACAATGTTTTCATTTGATCTTCTAATACCAGTACATATTTATGCTTACACCAGCCATTTTAAAAATCATTCATAGGGGAACCCGACACCATCTACTTTCGAAGCTTTGATGATCATTGCACATGGGGTAACAAAGTGAAGCTTTACAAAGATCAAGTCAGAAAATTGAAGCGTCTCATCGCTGCAAAAAAGTCACACATCAATTGTTCCACATGAGCCTTCAAGTACCTATGGAAGTATACCATGCCAGCATTATGCGACAATGACACTCTGCTTATTCGTACGTTCACACCTTCTGAAAATCACAGTCAGACTAAGATGACTAAATAAGCTCTGGCACTGCCTATATATGTGTTTCTGTAAAACGATCGACTTCACTCTACTATCTGTAATAAATTCACATTGCATTATATTTGTAGTTACATCTCCTACTTATTCACTACTAACATCACTAATAACTGGCTTCTAATCACTATGTATATATTTTGAACCTTTAATGTTCATCTTAGACCCATATAATATCTATCCATACTACTTAATGCAAATATTTTCCTATGTTTAGTTCATACTCTTTCTACTTCTGTAACTGCACTACAGAAGAAATACATTTATATTTCTCTGTATATAATCATCAGTACATAGCCTATAAGACATGAAAATAAAATCTATGCTTCATAAGGATCCAACTTTAACACTGCTATTGTATCTGCCATCAGATCAAACATTACAGTCTTTTCACTTCAAACCAATTTAACTTCAACACTGATCTCAGCCTGTTTCATCTGATGCCTAAATAAAATCTCCTACTCACTCATGACTAACATCACCACTAACTGGCTTCTTGCGCCATCGGCGCAACCGGGTCATCTAGTGAAGTAATCACCTGTGGCATCCGACGATAATTTCAGCAACCTTGATTTCTCGATGAATTTAGAATAGCTAAAATCATAAGTTGGCGGAGAGAATGTATGCTCCAACGAACCGAAGCTTGTTAGTAGTACTTTGCCTGCCTTTTCCAACATGTTCAAGGTGAACTTGGTCCTGACACCTTTCGGTTGGCTGGAACAATACAAAAAGGCTGAAGCATTACTGGCACACTCGGCACTATTGCCATCTGGGAAGAACCTGATAGTCCAATCGAAGCCACCAACACTGAAGATGCATGAGCTGATGTATTTGCCAGCGCCCATGCCGGCGAGCAGCGGGTAACTGGCTACCTCGAAATTGTGCGTGGCGGTGAAGCTCTCCGTGAAGGATCTGGACGAGGTCTCCGGTAGTAGTCTGTGGCCATGGTTAATGACCGCGATGGAGTTGCTTGCCATGGCCCAAAGAGATAGCGAAACAATGAGAGAGGACGATGGGCGTTGGATCTTGATACGGTCGTGCGCCCGTCTCTTTGTCGAGAATCACGGGATATTACTTCCCTTTCTTTCCTTAACCACTTCTATCTATCCCTGATTACAGTGGCTAAGCTGATAAGAGAAAACTGGGCCGGCCAGACTAAAGAAGAGCACAATTCTTTTGAAATTCTGAATGTGAAACCTTTGTTGCAGTCAATTGAGTCGAACAATTAGGCCATCTAATGAAGCAATTGTAATCAAATCAATTCTTCTCTGAGTGTGAGTAGCCTTGCCCGTGGCTACCAACATTGCAATTTGTACAAGATGTAAGGAACAATTCAGTGAAAACAAAATCAGGCTATTAATTATCAAATGGCTAACTAGGAATTTGGGGGAAAAAATGAACTTGCCTGCGTGTTCCCAATCTAATATAGATGTATATAGAGTTATAGACATATTTTTAAAGTGTAGATTCACTCATTTTGATTCGTTAAAAGGACTGTGGTATCTTCAGCCCATCAGGGTTTAAGTCCTGCTGTTCGGATTTATTCATGGATTTATTTCAGGATTTCGGGCGACGCATTCAGTGGGAGGAGACGTTCCCGTCGATGACGAGGTGCCTACGGTGAAAACATGCAGTAAACAGTAGTAAGCCACAGGGATGCTTTTATTTCTTATAATAAAAGTTGTAATTATCCATGATATATATTACAGCCGGGCGGGGGGCTGGTCGAGAGTCGAGAGGATGATCACTGCTTGCAGGGTGGAAGTGGACTTCCACACAGCCCCTTGTTGTGCTGGAAGCAGGACTGATCAAACCACGCCATGCTACCGCCGCCGGGCACTACTCCGCTGAGGCGATTGTAGCTGACGTTTAAATAATTCAGCAACAGGTCGGCAACATTTTCCGGGATGTTGCCGTAGATGTTGTTGTGGCTCAGCTCCAAACTGTTGAGGTCCTCGGGCAGCTGCACGGCAGAGAGGTTAAAGCTAAAGGCATTGTGCGACAGGTCCACGTTCAACAGCGGCTTGTTCGCGCCGAACAGGCACGAGGCATCGCCCTTGAAGCCGTTATACGACAGGTCGATGGTATCGAAATTCACGGCGGCGAACTCGGCCGGGACGCCGCCGGTGAGCTTGTTGTGGGAGAGGTAGAGGTATGCGGTTGATGCCTTTAGAGGTGGTAATGTGCCCGTGAGGCGGTTGTAGCTGAGGTTGACGTAGTAGAGGTTGGGCATGTCCCCGAGCGACGCCGGGATTGGGCCCGTGAGCTTGTTGGAGGAGAGGCTGAGGTAGCCGAGCGCCGTGATCTCGGACAGGAACGACGGCACCGGGCCGGAGATGCCCGTGGAGATGATGTCGAGCATGTTAAGGGTGGCGTTGAGGCGGGTGAGGTCGTGCGGGATGGTGCCGTTCACGCCGGTCACGTTGTTCAACACCAGCTGCTGCAGCGCGGTGAGCCGAGCGACGGCGGCGCCGGGCAATGGGCCAGCGAGGCTGGCATCGTTCTCCAAGGACACGCCGACGACGCGGCGCGCGGTGTTGGGGGAGGCGGAGCCATCACAGGAGACGCCGGCCCACTCGCAGCACGGGGTGTCGGGCGTCCATGAGTTGAAGTAGGAGGCGTTGCCGAAGGCGGATTTGATGGCCAGCAGCGCCGCCTTGTCGCCGGACTGGCACTCGTTCTTCGTCCGTGCTGCCGCAGCCGCAGCCGCCGCTGCGGCGAGGAGCACCACGACGAGCACGGTGGCACAGTGCTCGACGAGTGATGAGACGCGCATCTTGTCTTAACTTGTGAATGGTGAGTGAGATGATACTGGTTATGGAGATTGGAGAGTCCTCTGGTGCCATATATATATGTACGTACACGTACGCTTAATTGCAACTTGGAAAGTTTGGTGCAAATCCAAATGGGAAATCAAAAACTGCAGGAGAAGGCAATAACTACCCAAACCATGGGTGCCTGCCTGTTTACAGGTTCGTGCAGCCGCAGCCCATTTTGGACTGAAATGCGATCTCGCAACTAGTAGTTACCAATGGCCGTCCTTGGTTTTTATTGTCTGCTGCCGATTTTTTACGCAAGTGGTGATGGTGACCTGGTCCATTCAAGTCAAGTAGTCAACCCGCTGCACTGACGACTGTCTCACTCACATTGGCATTTGGTCATTAAGCACCATATACAGGCGATTGCGAACAGGGATTGGATCAATAAGTAAGTGGGTTCTTGCCTGCTAGCGGTCTCTCTCGATGAATTGCTCCTCCAAAGTAAAAACATGCCGGCAATTCAAGCTAGGTCATGCCTCGTGAGGAAGTAGCTAAGCCGGATGCACATACCCACACCCCACAGCACATTACAATCAGGGTTCACAATACCGACAGAGACACTGAAACCACCCGTCACCGGTTTCACAGTCTTCGGTTTGCCGTCCAAAATTCAAAAATGAAATATACTCCCTCCGTCCCATTAATATAAGAGTGTTTTAGTGTTAAAAATGCTCTTATATTATGAGATGAAGGAAATAATAAAATAGGTAACGGTAAGCCGAGCGTTTTTGCGTCTTATTAATTGGTTTTTCTGGTTCACCGAGACAAGCGCGTCCGAAACCAAAAATAATTTTACAAAAAGGAAATGGGGAGGCAAATGTTAAAAATATTGGCATCACCTTTGCTAATTATTTATTTATTTATTTATGTAATGGGGAGGATGAGTTTTACTTTTTTTTATTTATTATTTTCCATTTGTTCTTTTATTATTATTTTTTGGCCTATAAAAATGCTTCTTTTCATCAAGTTTTTATAGCGGATGGCTTCATTATTTATGTAGTGTTTATACAAATTGTGGCATGACCTTTGAAAATGGGGAGGATGGATTTTTCTATCCTTTTATTTATTATCCTCCATCTTTTCTTCCTTATTTTTATCGCCGGTGAAATGCGCTACTTTTCACCAAGTTTTTTATCAGATGGCTTAATTATTTATATAAGTATTTATGCAACTTTTGCTAATAATTTTTGTTTTCAAATTCCATTTAACCGAAAACAGGTCATCCGCTTGAATCGAGCCGGACCGGTTTTTGCGAAAATAGCGAAAACTGGCTAGATTTTTTTGGTTTTGTAAACTATGATTACACAATGCCGTGCCTAAATAACTAGTAAATGTACTTACATTTTTTTGAGATCAAATTCAGTTACATATTTTTGAGGTCGAATTTACTTACATCTTGAGACAGGCCTAAAAAACCTACTGATGTCAACTAATGTTGACTACGTGATAGAAAAGAAATTTTCCCTATAAAATATGTATTGAACCAGAGTAGACCTAATCACACCCCTGCCGCAAAATAGTTTTCCCTTTATTATTGCTTATGTATGTCATATATATAGAGTCGTTTTAGGTTATGTGTTTACCAAACCTTTTGAAAATTTTGAGCACCAACAATAGAAAAATATTTTTTGTAGACATTTCATTTATCGTATACAAAGTTTTTTAGCAGGAAAACTTTTTTTTTGCTTACATTCACTCCGATCCATGCGCACATCAAAGTAGAATGCTCTGTATAGTAATACAGAAATTGACCCCATGACATAAGAGCAGTCCAAATCTAGAACCCTTGTCGCCTATCAATCAATGCTCGCTCTTTTTATGGCCCTATCAATGCTTGCTCTTTTATGGCCTAAGACTTACTCACAATGGACCCATGCATATATAACAAGGGAAAATATTTAGTGAGGATGACCCCGTGCATATATAATGAGGGAAAATATTCAGTGAAAACTATGTATTTGATATAATCGTGTGAACCCTCTTCAAAATATTCCTAATACTACTTTATATAGGTCATTGCCGCGTGCGAGACTCCTCCATGATTGCTGCTTATCACAGACACTAGTCACACACTACTATGAAAAAGCTTACTAGTAGCGCTGGTTTTTGGGCTAGCAGTAGCGTGGGAGCCAGCGCTACTAGTACGATGCTACAGCTAACCTGTAGCAGTAGCATTGGTTCACCCGCTCTACTGCTATACCTATTTAGAAGTAGCGTAAGTCCGGCCAACGCTACTGCTACTTAGCTGTAGCGTAGGTCCGACAGGCGCTACTGCTACGTAGATGTAGTGCTGGGACCCTGCGCTATTGCTTCCTGCTAAAGAGAGCTACTGCTATATTTACGCATATATATTTTTTGCTACGTATTTGCGTTGTATTTGTACAGGTTTTATACAGTATTATAATCATATCAGAAACATGCAATATGCTCATCATATCATACACATAATAGTTTCATCATATCATCATATCATCCAACACAAATCATATCGTCTCATCATAATCACGATATAGCGATACAAGTTAAGTGACATGTCTCGAATACAAGCAACTGCATGGTCATCACATCTATAATCTATAATACCTAAATAGTTCGTCCCTACTAAACTAATTCTCTTGACATGCAAGCCGTCCACATCAGCGACCAAGCCACCTCAGCGTTTTTTCATCGGCTTACAGGTGGAGCCCAACAACGATCGACTGTGTGCAGAACAACCACGTCAGCGTTCAGTTACCACTAGGAGAACACATCATAGGATGACCACGAGCGTCTTCCTCCCTCACGGGCTGACCCTCACAAATTCTCGGAGGCACAAATCTACATCCCAAGAGTTTGCTCTCCCGTGCTCCACACCTCTCCGTGTTCGGTCCTCCTTCCTTGGCTCCTCCCCTCCCAATCGAACATATAAAGCCCCCTAGAGTACCCGCCATTCCAGCGCCATGCGGTTTGAAAACGATCGTGCCCGGACGACACCGACTTGGACAACAGCAGGCGAGGAGATCGAGCGCGGTGGCAGGCGGCAGAGTGGTGCGATGCGGAGCGAGGGCACAAGGTGACCACTTTAGCTGTATGTGTTGCATGCAGCTTTACCTAATTTAGGTGCAGGTCTGGCACCTTGGTTAATATTCAAAATCCTGCAAAAAAAATAGCATCTTGAATCATAGCTTAATTGAATGCAAAAAACATACAACACATCTGCACCGGCTCAACTCTAGCCACGAACCTTGCTATAGGGAGATGAACAGCAAATACACAGAGTCGTCAGTTCTTGTCTCAGAAGCCGAGAGAAAAAAATAGAAAGAACTAAAAGCTCAGGCACACAGCATCAACCTTGATAGCAAGGTGAGCAACCGGCGAGATCACAAGGCTGTAGACAACAAAGCAAACGAAGGGAACCACAACAGAACCTGCAAAACAAAATAAAATCAGATGGTCACAACAAAACAAGAAGAACAAGCAGCCGTATGCTCAGAAACAACAAATAGGGGACTACATTAACAGGAAACAAGCAAAAGACCCACTGGCCATTGAAATCAAAGGTTCGTTCTATTGGATGGCTAAACAACCTGCATGTATGAACGATTAAGTACAAAAAGAAAACGGCGTTGTGCGCGTCTCCTGAAGGACAAACACTAAAGCAACCGCGAGAGACAATGCGGTATATCCCGAAGGTCGCACAAGCATGGATCTAAATCTAAACGAATGTACGCCTCCCAAAGGACCAAGCATTGACAAGCACACAAACAGCAGGACATGCATACGAAAATAAAAAGTACCTATACCAGCTCACAACGTTTCACCGAACGGGAGATGAGCAAGGAAGAACCTACCTCTCCAGGCAGTATGACGAAGGATGAACAACAAACCCGATTGGCCCTGCACAAAGAAGGAAACGTCAGGAGTGAACCAGACAGTAAAACCAAGGCAAGTAGAAGGCAAAGAGGAACAGAGAAATCACAGGAAATCGCAAGACGGAGCACAACAGATAGGGAGAGGGATTTCACCGGGTGAGCCTTCACCTTGAGCAGCTCAATATCGGAGTCATCTCCGCCTCGACGTCCGACCTCACCACCACAGATCCGAGCGGCCACCCCTCTTCCTCCCCTATCTGGCCCTCGAGCTCAACATCTCGTTCTCTATCATCCAGCGCCGGCGCCACCC
This sequence comes from Elymus sibiricus, assembly GCA_039707655.1. Classification (NCBI taxonomy): domain Eukaryota; kingdom Viridiplantae; phylum Streptophyta; class Magnoliopsida; order Poales; family Poaceae; genus Elymus; species Elymus sibiricus. The sequence goes on along the minus strand of CM077665.1, from coordinate 468,770,656 downwards.
CCTGGGTGGGCGCATCCACGACTCCCGCTCCAGATCGATAAGGAGGACAGCGGGCGGTGGACGGCTGAGGGAGAAGTGAGGAGAGAGGTGTGCGCGTTCCCACCATGCCTATACGGCATCTACTGATTTTTCAACGTTTCTGTCGTCCTATCGTCTCTCCAATTAACTTCCCAACGATTGATTTCCTATTACTCTATTTATTATCTTCTACGACAGATGATCTTCATCTTCGCTAAGATAAGGGGACCGGCTCATTTGCGAGGTCGTCGATCGGCGCCATCGATGGAAAGGTGTTTCCGGATGACACCATGGTGCGCGCCCGCAGGATAGTGTCGTACCTGCCCACTCCATGGGCAGACGGAGTACAAGTGTACAACCCCGACGTCGCTAGCTTCTGGCCAGATCGATGGATCGGCGGCGATGGCGCTCTGCAACATGTCGTCGCTGTTCAAGGCGGGGCTGTGATCTACCTGGGCAAACACACAGTTGACCTGGAGATGAAGATGGCTCTAATAACCATCCTGTGCAGTTTCTAGCTCGTGAAGGGCCACCCCATCACGTACTGCATGTTTACCATCTTTTCCATGGCACACAACCTCACGTGCAAGTTGCAGATTGGCTATTCACTATTCGAATTTTCTCTAGCATATTGTGTCATTCGTGTTACTTAAGGTAACTCCAGTTCCTCAATTTTGTTTGCAGGATTGCACTGATTTTCCTGAAGACATGTGAATAAATTATCTTGCACACCAATCTCCTTTGATGGTATGGCTTTGATAATCTTCTTTGTCATTCAACACGTCTTCTATTTGTAATTACGGATGCAGTCTGGATGTATCTCTAGATAATTGTAATAGTGTTTGCAGGTTACTTTTGTTGTTCAATTCTTCTCAATGATGGGTGACTCTAACCTGCTAGCCATGTTATGGTGATACAAATCTCCTTTAATGGTATGGCTTCCACACATCTCCTTTGTCGTTGAACACATAATCTGCTAACCTGTGAAGAAATTAGCTCGCACAAATCTCCTTTGATGGTATGGCTTCCATAATCTTATTTGTCATTTAACACATCATCTATTTGTGAATCCAATGTATGTTGGATGTATCTCTAGATAATTGAAATATCATGCGTTTGCAGGTTACTTTTTTTTTTGTTAAAAGTTATTCTCTTTTTTATTTGCAAGGGTTAAAGTTCTTCTCAATGATGAACAATTCTAACCTGCTACACATGTTCCTCGAAACAGGCTTTCGCCCCGCTTTATAGATAAAGCAACAAACCAAAGTACACAGCCGAACGATACAGTGTGGTGAGGAGGCCCTCTTACAAAGCAGATCAAAAGATACATCAATAACCTAGAACAAGCTAACACCTCGCCGAAATCCGTCAGACAACTCCTGAGCTCCACGACAACGCCCCCAAGAGGGTGACGGCGCGCAGCGTCGCCGTTGCCGAGTCCAAGCAACAGACATAGGTTTTCACCCGGAGCCCTGGCATAACGAGACCCTCGACGAAGACTCCAAGAAGCAAACGGCACCCACAGGCGCCGCCGACGCCGGCGCCAAATAGCGCGAAGCTTTCACTCGGGCGCTCGCCAATGCCACCAGGAGGAGTTCCGATCACCACCTCTACGAGGGCCAGCCCGTCCACACCAGATCTGGGCACTGCCAGAACAGCCCAGAGCCTCCCACCACTCCACCCCTTGCCGCCCACACGACCAAGAAGTAGAGTCACCACCACCACCACGGGGCCTGCCGGAAAGCCAACCGTGAAGCCCGCCATCCGAGACCACTGTCCCGGCATCCATGGCCCTAGACACCACCGGTCATCCACATCACGACCCCCCACCACGGTAGTAGGAGTAAAAGGGACCTCCTTTTACTCCTAGCCCGGCATCAGTCACCGGGTCTGGGTTAGCACCTCCATAGTAGGAGGCGCCCACACCTGCCTCCCCTGCCGGTCCCGGTGGACCGTGGGGATGCAACCCAGTGGCTGCCGGCGGCCACCGCCAAGCAAGCTCGAACGACGCCATGCCCATGGTCTCCGGAGTCGATCCGTCCGACAACACGCCAACACCCGAAGAGCCCAGCTCGGACCGACGCCATGGACAAACACCAGACACGAGAGGCACAACGCGGACCGAGTCAGCCCCTCATAACCATGCGCCAGCCGTCGTCCACCACCACGAACCAGATCCACGCCGCACGCCAAAGACGTCCACGACCCGGACCGCACCGCCGTCAAACCGCAACAGCCGCGCCGCCCCATCGCCAACCGGAGAACCCGGGAGACGCCGCCACCGACCACCACCCGGACCAAGCCCATCCTCACCTACCCGGAGCGGAAGCTCCGATCCGCCTCGGGCCCAGATCTGGCCCGCCGGACCCGAGGTCCCAACCATCACCAGCTCAGAGCTAGGAGAAGAGAAGACGCCACCACCGCCCGCACCCCACCAACAAGCAGCCGCCACCGCCGCTCGAGCCACCGAGGCCGCACCGTTGGCCGGTGCCACCACCAAGATCCGGACGAGCCAGAGCAAGGCAACGCCACAACGAGCCCCACCCTGCCCAGCTCGTCCCCCGGCCGACCACCACCACCGCAGAGGGGCAACCGGGCCACCAACCCTCGCCGCGCGCAGCCCGCGCCCTCCGCCGCCGCCGGAGGCCAGATCGGGCCAGGCCACAATCCGCCGTCAGCGCAGCCGATGCGCTCCACCAGCCGGGCCGGCGCATCCACACCGCCCGCGCCCAGCCAAGCCGTGCAGCCGCCGCAGACCCAGCACCCGCCCACGCCGCTGGCGCGGCCGTCCGCCTTGCTGCCGCAGCGCCCCGCACCAGCGCCGCGTTCCAGGAGATCCGCCGCATCCCGCGCTGCGACGGGCCACCGGGAAGGGAGAAAAGCCCGGTCGGCGGCGAGGAGAATGGAGGGGCGGGGAGGGCTGCTTGCGGCGCAGACTAGGGAGCGGGCAGGGCCGAGCGTTTTTTTGGGTCACCTGCTACACATGTTATGGTGATACAACTTATTTTCCATGTCTATGCATCTCTTTTTCTATTGCTCAACTATTATAATTTGACATTATCTCAATTCAGGCCATGGCGGATACTGCTTGATGGTCAAATCTGCCACATAGTCACGGCCGTGTTACCAGAGATGGTTGTCGCTGTTTTCATGCTCAAGGCGGTCAACTTGGAGACTCTTTAATTAAGAATCCTTCCTTTGGCTATTGAATAAATTGGGCCATATTTTTCTTGATTCATACATCATGATTATATTGACTTGAAGTTTGTACAGATAGTTGTAGTGGTTCTCGTGTGACATCTTCAAGCTCAAGTTACTCAACCTAATTGATTTGGCTATTGAATAAATTTAGAAAAATTGTGTTGCCTTGAAATGTTTTTTTTTATTATTGGGCACATTATATCAATATAAACGTGAAATTACCTACTTCCAAGGGCATAAGTTATGCCGCTATTATGGATTGTACCATATGATTTATGGGTCTAAATTGATATATTAGAACACACTCATTACTTTTATGAACTCTACTTAGTTGTTCATCTGTGGTTTTAGTGATGTATTTTTTTCTTTGTCCATCTTCTTTTGCAAACAAAGTGATTTTTATTTGCAGTACTTGGCTGAGATCATACGCTACAACCTTTCTCCTATATTAGAAACTTGGAAAATTCCGAGGTGGTTCGAGAAGACGGAGATACATTTTACTTGTCTTGCTATGTTTGAAGAGGTACCATGTTTAGATCAATGTTTTTGGTTTATCACTTACGGAAGATTTTGAAATGCATACCACAAATGATGTCAGCTCTAAGATTCTTCCTTTAGTTATGTTTTTGCTATTTTTTCATTCCTTTTTCCGATTTGAATAATTTGGTTGTGATGTCATTCTTGGGTGGTGTCCCTGTAGGAGGATGGGATTATGATGTTAGTTCCTCAACTCGGCATTAAGAGAATTGATTGTAACATCCTGGTTTCAAAGTATATGTTCTGACAAAAAAGTTGTGTTGCTCTTCAACAATGGTTTAAGTATAATGCATGAGTGTGCAATTTTGTGGGTTAGCAAAATGAAGGATTCAGAGCAACCATTTATGTGTTTGCTAGCAAAGTGATAATATTGGACTAGAAAAAAAGCAAAGTGTTGAATTGAGAGCAACCTTTTATGTGTGCTGCATCTTTTTGCTGAGAGACAACTTGCTTAACAAGTGTTTCAAATTATTTATATTTTCTTAGTCTAATATATTCAGTTTTTCCAGCTACAATTTCCGCAGCAACGCGCGGGGTATCATCTAGTACACATAGTGACTAAACAAAGATATAGAACAGAAGAGCGATCACTATGAGCAAGAGCGCGATAATTTAGTAGCTTTTGAGGCGCCGGTTCCGATCCCTCTCTCGCGCTAGCGTGCACCACCTCAAGTAACTATCTTCCGCTCCGGCTCTGTTATCGAACCCTCTCTGGCTGCCGCCCAGAAACTGGTGCACCTGGGCCTGACACTCAGGGTACTCATCGTACACTCCTGGAACCTTCCCTACGTACACGGCGTAGCACGTCTTCGCCATCGATGATCTATGTACCTTCATCATCACATGAGTCTATAATATGCAGCATAATATATAGTTGAGCAACAAAAAGAGACAGAGTTAGCAAAAACAGAAGCAACATATCATAAGCATAAATAACAAAGTTCATCGTACCCAAACTGCCCTAACTAGAGTGATCTTCGCTAGTTGAGGAGGACGGTTTAATTACATCACAAAGTTTCGTCGTGCATAACGCAAAGTTTCGTCATAGAGAAAGTAGTGACTAAACGGACACATTGTCATATATCGTCAATCACTCCAACATGTCGTTCCATCCATCCAAATCAGGGAGGAAGGACCCGAGCGAAGTGAAATGCTTTATGTCGAGACGCTGAGCGGCTACACGTGTTCAGACGTCTTCCCGCGACATTTGCCCTTCTTCGTAGAACATCCCTGTTTTTTCGAGGACCTCCTTCATGATGACTTGGGCAAGTTCACGCTGGATGTGATAGAACTCAGCTCGGAGTCGATGATCCGGTACATTTCTTAGTTTCTTTGCCCATTGCAGAATATCGGCATCGCCGGATTTAGATGACATGCGAAGGTTCTGGCAATCCCGTCTGTACTCAAGCATGTGGTGGAGGACATACAATCCATCACTGAGAGTACCTATCGTTTGTTGGATGCAGCAGAAGTCGGTCTTATGGCTGAAGGAGGGCACGCAGTTCCTTGTCTTCTTGACCGTGATCTCTCCACCCCGTTGGCCGTAGTTTAAGATAGCACTGTCGAGAATAGCCTTGATGTGGGTGTAATCCTTTTTCTTCATGTTCTTTGACGAGTCCAAGTAAAGAGCGTGGGAGAATCGGAGGTAAAGAATGATGAGGACGACGTGCCCCTCGCTGCGGAAAATAAGAACACCTCAAATTATCCTCCACGCGTGCAAATGAATGATTGAAATAGAAGGAAGGATATCCGCGGATGACTTACATGGGATGATAAGGCAGGAGAATCGTCTCCTTGTCCTTATTGGCGACCATGAAATTGGTGATGTAGTTCCTCGCATATTCACGGTGCTTTGGGCAGACTGTCAAGAAGTCCTCATGCATAAAGTACGGGTCAGCAATGCAGATATAAGATATTTGCTCGCGCCTGATGATGTAGTTCATGTACAAGGCATACATGCGGACGAACGCAAAATCCAGCTTTGTCATGTGAAACATGTCGAAGATGTAATCAAATCGAAGAAAGTTATCCGCGGGGAATGTCTGGACGTACAACCTTTGCTGCGGCACGTTAACCACGTAGAGCGGGTATCCTGGATTTCTCGAGGCGATAAGGCTTTTCTCTGTCAACAGCACATCGTCATGAAGTCTCCTTAGATTGCCGGCTATGGCCTCTACCGCTGCCTTAGGTAGGATCGGATCACCGGGGATATGGTATTTCGCCGCACCTTTGATAGGTATACGGTCTTCAATCCAAGGCTGCAGAGGCGGCTGGATCATAGAAGCAGCTTTGCCGCCATTAGGGCCTTTCTTCGTTCTTATGCTTCTTTGGTACCGGAAGTGAGACGTACATACCGTCCCTGACCACCGCCCCCAGTGTTGTCGGGCTCAGCAATGATGCACAACCCTCACGTTGTTGTTGCTAGGTTGAGGCGGCATCTGGAGGCGTGTCCTGCGAGGATTGCAGGAAGAGAGACTTCTTGCAATCAGCCTTAAGACGTTCCTCCTCCGGCAATTCAGGCATCAACTCATCATGCTCAAACCCTGAGTCATACTGCTGAGCCATCAATCCTCTGTCGTCATAGCCACCAGTATTGAGAAACTGTTGAGGGTCATCATCCTCGTCCATGGCATAATGCATTGCTTCTTCGACGGCGGCGGCATCATCAGCCACTAATGGAGCCTCTTCCTCACGCCGTCTGTTATCACCCGGCACGACAGGCGCCGCTAATTGGGTAGGTGGGGTGGTGGTGTCCATACCTTGTTGAGGCTTCTTGGTCGTGGGTGTGCTCCCGACCGTCTCCAGACGAAGGAGACTCTTAGGCCACAACAGGATCCAACTCTTGCAATTGCCAAGCCGTGATGGGGTCTCATCGTCATCTCCCCCTTGTAGTACCGGAGGAGCCAAATTCTCGTAGCCCGCTTTGACACTGGCCACGGAAACCTTGAAGACGCCAGGGGGCATCGGCCGGCTGTGGAACAATTGTTCCTTCGGCTTCACTATCGACGCCTTTCCCACGTCCACCTTCTGGCCGCTGATGATGTACAGTATGGTGCACGGGGTTTCCTCGGCCTGTGAAGACATGTCTGCGACGTGAGACATCCGAAAGGCAATGGAAACTGGAGATTATACATATATTGAAGAGGGTAGGTGTGACAGGTAGTTACCGTGAGGGCGTCGAGCTCAACCAAAGACGAAGCCCCGCCTAGTGCGCCAGAGATGGAGGACGGGCTGCTATGAGCAGGTGCGGTTGCGTGAGCAGGTGTTGGCGGTGCAACGCTAAACGAGCTGCTCCCAACGAAGCTGGCAGGGGGAAATTCCACTGCCTCTTTACCTGGATTTTGCTTGAGCCATTCGATGACAGCCGAAATCAAGGCACTAAACGAAGATACCATTTCCTCTCTTGCGGCAGCCACCGCTGCTTTGACTGCCTCGCTCACCAACTCATGTCGTATCGCTTCTTTGGTTTCAGCTGATTTCTTATCGACCGCAATCTCAACCTTCTTATCGACCACAATCTCAACCTTCTTGTTGATGTTTATTTCGTTTAACCTCCATCTTTCCTTTCTCTCCTCGGCGTCCTCACGGTAGTAGTGCTTCCATGTGGTGCCGTCTCCGATGCCGTGCACGCGTCCATACGACGGCCGAGTGTCCACCGGGAGTCTTTTCGATATGTTCAAGGCCCGGTTGAAAGGGGTGTCCCACTTGGGTCTCGCCAACGCCTCAGATGGCGAGTCGCTTTTTCGGCCGCAATCCTATGCTGCTCTTTCTGTAAAAGGAACGTGGATCGTTTACAAATGTAACTAAACGTGCAGTCGAATTGATCAGAAGCTAAAATTAGGGGGTAAATTAATAATTACCAACAGTCTCATGAACTCCCTCGTGACCGCGTCCGTTTCGAAAACCTTCTTGACTGGGTCCCAACGGTACCGGGCCCTGATGACGTCACGCTCCTGCGGGACGGTGAACTCCACCAAGGGGTCTGGGATCCCCAGACTTTCGTGTTCCGCGTCCTCCTTGTCCCATATGCACCTCTTCCCCGAGTAACCACTACTAGTAGAAAACAGGGCATCAGTCCCGGTTCTAGAGGGTCTTTAGTCCCGGTTCTGCAACCGGGACTAAACAATCGGGACAAAAGGCCCCAACTTTTAGTCCCGGTTGGGTTACGAACCGGCACTAAAGGAGCTCCACGTGGCCGCTGTGGGTGCCCAAGAAGGAGAACCTCTAGTCCCGGTTGGTAACACCAACCGGGACTAGAAGGCAGCCACGCGTCAGCACCTGCCAGACGCTAGGTTTTTTTTTTGAAAGGAGGGGTTTAGGGGTTTCATTTTTATTTTATGATTTTCATTCAACTCGACGCTAGCTACTACATATAGCAATGAAGGAACCATTACACAACATCGTCAGGATCAATATATAGAAAGAAGTGACCTCTCTTTCTCCGTGCTTGGTCGAACAACAAGTTTTCATATATCTATTCGACGCTACTACATATAGTACACGTTCATGCATATATACAATATAACATCTCTTACGATCCCTAATATCTAATTACCAAAATTGCATTGGAAATCCCGATGGTATTCTCCATCTGTAGGCATGACATGCTCAACAAAAAATCCCGCCAATTCCTCTTGTATTGCTCGTATGCGATCAGTTGGTAGGAGTTCGTCCCGCTTCCGCCAGATCTGATTTAAAGAAGGGGGTCAATATATATATATATATATATATATATATATATATATATATATATATATATATATATATATATATAACTCAACATAATTGATGGTAATAAAATAAAAATGTGAATATTGTTTACATACTTCAAATTGTTCTGAAGATGTGCCCCTCTCAGAGGTCGAGTGGCGAATGAACTCGCAAACGTAGTATCCACATAAATTATTCCCGGGTGCCTGCCACAAGCACTTTACGAGAATAGAGTTCAATCAAAATGATAATCAAGCATGATAGTGGTATTGAAACTGGAATCAATGAGAGATGCGCGGAACTAGCTAGTAGTACTTACTTTGGGGTGTGAAAATCGCAGCTCAAGTAACGCTCACTGGAAGTTATAAGGAAATAGTATTTCCCTTTTGTTTTGTTGTCCAAGTAACGCCTTTAGCAAGTTTTTCTCTGTTTCATCGGTTTTGTTTGTAACGTATATTCATTTACGGTATCTGGGTTAATGAACCCAATGTCATAGATTTGTCGTTTTTTGCATTCGAGGATCTTCAATCTGCATAATATGGTGTGAGGATAATTATACATGCAATGAACGAGCTGAGCTAGAGACTTAATTACAGAAAAAATACTTACAGACAATAGCAACTGACGATAGTTTTGTCGAGGGTGTCTTGATTGTATAACTGATTTTTTTAAAATTCAATGTACAACGCCTGGACTCCATTGAAGTAGTGCTCATTTTTAATTCCCACGAAGATACTGTTGGTCCCGTCTTGCAGGCTTTCACGTACCATTCATGCAATTTTCGCATCATCGTTGGTAGACGCAGGAGCTGCTCATGTCTGACGAGAGGCTTCTTGTGCTCGTATTTTAAGGCTACTACCTCAGCCTTTTCGAACTGTACCTCATCGCCTAAGTAATCACCAAGAGTGTAACCAGGATGAGCGGCCGCTACCCCCACCGTATCATTAGCTATATTGGCAAACACCTTGAGCGGGGGCACGATTGTTTTTCCTGTTCGCCGAGCTGGGGAATTGTTTTCCCATTTCTTGCAGCACTGCTACTTCCTGACCGGTTCACTTCATTAAATGTCTTTACAATACAACGGTCATAGTGTGATAGCGGCTGAGGTGGTGGTGGTCGCTTAAGGGCATCCAGACAGCGCTTCGCTTTTACCGGATCTATTTTCTCCTTTGGATCTAGACGTTTCGGTACAAGCTGGCGTTTCACATCGGCAGCCACGATCTTGTTGGTTTCCTCCTCAGTCATGTCGTATGGTAACCAGGCAGGAGCCTTCTTGATGCTTGGACCTACGATGGATTTCTTCATTGTTGTATTGCTAGCTGCCGGAGCGGCGGCGGTTCTCTTCCGCCTTTCCTGACACGGCGGAGGATGCGGAGTCCGCTGACGCGGCAGAGACATCTGAGGCGGTAGAGGATTCTGCTGAGGGGCCTCCTCCGGCGGAGTCCGCTGACGCGGCAGAGATAGCTGAGGCGGCGGAGACGACTGAGGCAGCGGAGATAGAGCTGGACTGTGAGGAGTTTGCTAAGGGGCCTCCTTCGGCTGAGTCCACTGATGCGGCATCCATTGTGGAAGCACGATGTTTTCCTTTCTCCATAGAATGGTAGTCCTTACGGCATTTACCAGACGAGTCTCCCCTTCACCTGTAGGGTACTCAAGGTCCAGCCCCTCGAATCCATTGGTAACTTCATCCACCCCGACAATAGCAAAGCCATCTGGAATCGGATTGCAATGGAAAGTTCCATCAGGTCTAGGAGGTAAGACATAGCCGACGGCCACCTTCAAGGTTAGGTTCATGCATTTCGCCATTAGCTCACAATGTTCCCTCTCCGTGATATCATCCATGAGGTAGCAAGGAGCCGTGATATCAGGCCGAACGAGCTCCGTGGAAGCCACACTGCTTTTCTACTGAGATGGTGGGGTAGCTTCGTGGGCAGTATCGAATGAAGGATCTTCGTGCTGCTGAGATGGTGGGCCGATAGCTCGCTGACTGGTAAGTGTCTCTAGTTTCTTCTCCTGCAACACTAATCTTTCTTCTAGCTTCTACAGCTGGCCTGCTTCCTCTTTCTTCGTTCTCCATCGGCTTCCATAACCAGTGTTGTCGGGAAACCCATGCACCCATGGAACGGAGCCTGATGTGCCTCGTGCTCGTCCAGGGTGTTCAGGATTCCCGAGGGCATGTGACAGCTCATCCTTCTCTCTGTCGGGATGGAACCTCCCTTCCTGCACGCCCTTGATTGCTTTCTGAATATGTTCCAGGGGTGTTTGAAGTTGAGCTTTCGTGTAAACACACTTCCCTGTTTGTGGGTGCAAAGTTCCCCCATGCCCGAAGAACCAAGTCCTTGCCAATTCGGGCCAGCTTCAAGTCTCTGGTTCTATATCTTTAGCAAGCAGGTCGTTCTCAGCTTTGTCCCACGTAGGCCGGGCCACCTTGTAGCCACCTGACCCCGTAACATGGTGATACTTCTTCTTTGCAACATTTAGCTTATTTATCTCTGACTTTTCTTAGCTTTCTCCAATTTATTGTACGCCGCAAATGTGGGCCAGTGATCTTTTATCTTTGCATATTGACCGGCGGCGAAATCTGGAGTCTTGTCTTTCTCGACAAACTGTAAGTTCAAAATTTTCTTCCAGTTCTTGAATTGTTCTGCCATCTTCTTAAGAGCCCACACCTTGACTTTTTGCTATATAATTGGGTTATTTGGATCCTCCTCTGGCGGTAGGCTGAAATTTGTCATGAGCAAGTTCCAAAGCTCATCTTTGCATCTATCGTCGACATAAGAATCTCCATTTTCTTTCGTCTTATTCCATTCTTGGATGCTGATCGGGACACTGTCCCTAACAAGAACTCCGCACTGATATATAAATCGTGCTTGGGTCTGCTTGGGAAGAGTCGGTTTGCCATCTGGACCGACTTCTTCGATCGTGAACCTTTCATTCTCGTCCAACCTTTTCTTCGGGGCTCGTCTCCTGATACGTCTCCAACGTATCTATAATTTTTGCTTGTTCCATGCTGTTATATTATCATTCTTGGATGTTTTACAATCATTTTATTACAGCTTTATATCATTTTTTGGGACTAACCTATTGACATAGTGCCAAAGTGCCAGTTGTTGTTTTTGCTTGTTTTTTACTTCGCAGAAAATCAGTACCAAACGGAGATAAAATGCTGCGGGGATTTTTGTGGATTTTTTCCGGACCAGAAGAAACCAGATAGGCCAAAGAACACCAGAAGAGGGGGCCTAGGATGGCCAGCCCTCACCAGGGCGCGCCAGAGGCCCCCTGGCGCGGCCTGGTGGGTGCTGGGCACCTCGGGCGCCCCCTCAACCGACTATCGTGCCTATAAATTCCCTGGATATTCCAAAACCCTAGAAGAGTCACCGAAACACAATTCCAGCCGCCGCAAGTTCCAGAACCGCGAGATCCAATCTAAACACCATCACGGAGGGGTTCATCTTCTTCATGGGTGCCTCTCCGATGATGCATGAGTAGTCCACCATAGACCTACGGGTCCGTAGGCAGTAGCTAGATGGCTTCTTCTCTCTCTCTTATGATTCTCAATACAATGGTCTCTTGGAGATCTATTTGATGTAAACTTTTGCGATGTGTTTGTTGGGATCCGATGAATTTTGAGTTCATGATCAGTTTCTATCCATGAATATTATTTGAGGCTTCTTTGATCTCTTATATGCATGATTACTTATAGCCTCGTATTTCTTCTTCGAATCTTTGGTTTAGTTAGGCCAACTAGATCGATTTTTCTTGACATGGGAAGAAGTGCTTTGTGATGGGTTTGATCTTGCGGTGTTCTTTCCCAGTGACAGAAGGGGCAGCAAGACACGCATGTATCGTTGCTATTAAGGATAACAAGATGGGGTCTATTCCTACATGAATAGATCTTGTCTACAACATGTCATCGTTCTTATTGCATTACTCCGTTTTTCCATGAACTTAATACACTAGATGCATCCTGGATAGCGGTCGATGTGTGGTGTAATAGAGGTAGATGCAGGCAGGAGTCGGTCTACCTATCTTGGACGTGATGCCTATATAATGATCATCGCCTTGGATATCGTCATGACTATTCGATTTTCTATCAATTGCCCAACAGTAATTTGTTCACCCACCATGCGCTATACTCATGAGAGAAGCCACTAGTGAACCCTACGGCCCCCGGGTCTACTTTTCCATCATATTGCTTTCCGATCTACGTTTTTTGCAATATTTGTTTTCAGATCTACAAAACCAAAAACGTAAAAATATATTGTTGCATATTTGCTCTTTTTATTTGTGTTCTTGAGAGATCTATCTCTCCTATCTATCACTACCTAATCTATCTTATTACCGTAGAGAGATTGACAACCTCTCTTTCGCGTCGGGTTGCAAGTATTTGTTGTTTGTGTGCAGGTGCTGCTTATTGGGTGGTGGTGATCCTCCTACTGGTTCGATAATGTTGGTTTCATAACTGAGGGAAATACTTACCGTCGCTGTGCTACATCATCCCTTCCTCTTTGGGGAAATACCGACGCAGTCCAAGCCACGTCAAAGGAATTTCTGGCGCCGTTGCCGGGGAGGAAGCGGTCTCTTCTACGTGCCTATCGTAGGCGCCGAGGGGACTCCATCATCATCTACCAGGTTCCTAATCACAAATCTCATCTCCTTGCAATTACATTATTTGCCATTTGCCTCTCGTTTTCCTCTCCCCCACTTCACCAATTTGCCGTTTTATTCGCCCTCTTTTCCGTTTGCCTTTTTGCTTGTTTGCTATCTTTGCTTGTGTTGCCATCTGCCTTCTATTTGCTTGCATTTTCGCTTGCTAAAAATCTATTGATATGTATCCTCATCCACTTGCTAATCTTTTCAAAAGACCAAATTATGATAAACCAATTGCTAGTGAGTTGAGTACACTTGATTATCTCTATGAAGTTTTGCATGAAAATCATGAATCTGAAAATTTTGATGAAGTGTTGAAAGAAGAAATTTATAAGGTGACTCATGATGGCTCCTTGATTGAAAAGCATGATTGCAATTATGTTACTATAAATTCTATTAATGTCAATTATGCTAATGATATGCAAAGCCACAAGCTTGGGGATGCTATGTTTGATGAAGATGATATTTTTTGTCCCCCAAGTTTTGATGAGCAAATTTATTCTGATGATTGCATGCCTCCTATTCATGATGATGGTGATGAAATGTATGCTATAATGAGTAATGATAACCATGAAACTTATCATCATGGTTTTAATTTGCAATGTGGTTATGTCAATCAAGTGTCTCGTGATAGTTATTTTGTTGAGTTTGCTCCCACTACCATGGATGATAAGGAATTTGCTTATGAGGAGAGTAATGAAAATTCTATGCTTGTGCATCATGAAAAGAATGATTTATGGGATAGTTATATTGTTGAATTCCTTCTTGATGCCACTGAAATTTATTATAGGGAGGAACATATGCTTGTAGGAATTGTAATAATATCATGTTTCCTCTCTACGTGTTCAAAGTTTTGAAGTTATGCTTGTTTTGCCTTCCTATGCTAGTTGATTCTTGTTCCCATAAATTGTTTGCTCACAAAATCCTTATGCATAGGAAGTGGGTTAGACTTTTTGCTTGTCATGAGATTCATGATGCTCTCTTGCATATTTGAATTACTACATTTTATGTGAGCATCATTGAAATCATTATGCCTAGCTAGGGGCGTTAAATGATAGCGCTTGTTGGGAGGCAACCCAATGAATACATAATTTCTTGCTTTTTCCTTTCGGTTTTTGAGTGTTGACACAATTATGCCTCGGTTATGATTGTGTTTTTATGGTTTATTTAGTGTTTGTGCCAAGTAGAACCGTTAGGATGATTCATAGGATGAGTAGAAGTGATGCTGAATCTGAAACAGAAACTTTGCGTCCAGTATATGAATTTTAATTTTTTTATGGAACGTGATCTTGAGCTGAAATTTTAACACAGTGTTTCTATACACATTCCTTACGTTGTCCTTATTTTTCAGAATTTTTAGAGTTACAGAAGTATGGGTATGGTACAGATTACTATAGACTGTTCTGTTTAAGACAGATTCTGTTTTTGTTGCATTGTGTGCTTGTTTGTATTTGAGGGTATAAGCCATGGTAAAGTTAAAATACATTAGGTATAATGAAATTATAAAATTTGAATGGGTTTACAACAGCACCTAAAGTAGTGATTTTCTTTCTTATACTAACGGATCTCACGAAGATTTTGTTGAGTTTTGTGTGATTGAAGTTTTCAAGTTTTGGGTGAGATCACGATGGATGAAGGAATAAGGAGTAGCAAAAGCCTAAGCTTGGGGATGCTACCGCACCCCTAAGATATATCCAAAGAGTAACAACCAACTAAGCTTGGGGATGCCCCCGAGTGGCATCCCCTCTTTCTTCTAACGACCATCGGTATTTTACTTGGAGCTATATTTTTATTCGTCACATATCATGTGTTTTCCTTGGAGCTTCTTGTATCTTTGCTTGCTTTGTTTGTTAGTTTTCCCTTTGTATCCTTTCTGTACACACCTATTTGAGAAAGCCAAAATCATGCTATGATTTGTTAGAATTTCTCTATGTGCTTCACTTAAACTTTTTGAGCTATAGAATTGCTCTAGTGCTTCACTTATATATTTTTGAGCACGGTGTGCTTGGAAGATTTTGTAGAAATACTATCATGCTTCACTTAGATTAATTTTAGAGTTAGTAAAATTTTGAAGAAATCCTCTCATGCTTCACTTATACCTTTTTGAGAGATGAAATCTTTATGCTCATGTGCTTCACTTAAATTTGTTTGAGCTTGCCAAAAAGCAATGGCAATATATGAAACTAGTCCCAAAGTGATAGATATCCAAGGAGGATATAATAAAAACTTTCATGAAGATCATTGGACAAATTAAACTTCATTCCTTGTAATAGTTTTGAAACATGATGATAATAGTATGTGAGTCATGTTAATGAGTAATTATGCTTAGTAAGAATATTGGTGTTAAGGTTTGTGATTCCCTATGCATGCACGAAAGTCAATAGTTATGCAATGAAGTTACATCCTACTTGTGGTGCATTATTCGGTGTTAGTTATGTTCAATGCTTACTTATGTGATTTTTCGTTTCTTGGTTTAGTTGCTTCCCAATCTATTTGCTAGCCTTCATTTGTACTAAGTAGAAATACTACTTGTGCATCCAAAATCCTTAAACCAACTTTTGCCTTATGAGTCCACCATGCCTACCTATATGCGGTATTTCCATGCCATTCCAAGCAAATTTGTATGTACCATCTCTAAATTTTCAAAATAAATTTTCTCTTTTGTGTGCCTGTACCGCTCATAAAACGGTGGGGAGTGTCCAATATTTTTCCTTGCTAGATGTGTTATTCTCAAGATGGGTGTTTATTCACTTGTCATTGCACGAGAGTGCGGCGGTAATAGGGATGCCCATTCCCGAAATGAAAAAGAAAAAATAATATTTAGTTTATGTTGTCAAATAATAAATTCCTTGGAAAGTGTTGGTATGGAAGGCAACCGTGGATACGGCCCGCCATGGAAAGTGAAAGTTTGGTGGAAAAAGGAATAAACTTTATTTTCTGTTTGGGAACCGCCTATGATATATCTAGCATTGAAAGTATTGTGAGCTACTTTGTCGTTTTCGTTGACAGGAAAAGCATGCCACCCAAAATATTTTTCTCTCTCAATTTAAAACTTTGAGCTCTGGCACCTCTACAAATCCCTACTTCCCTCTGCGAAGGGCCTATCTATTTACTTTATGAAATTTTTTTTTTTTGCTCTGAGTCTCCATCTTCTCTTATAAGCACCAACTAGGGGGCACTATGATCGTACTTGAGCATCGGGCATAGCTAATATTTGAGTGTGTTTCATGAATGGATCAATGATTGAGCATGATGGGCTAGGGATAACTTTCTTTAGTGTTGATATTTTGAAAGACATGGTTGCTTGTTGACATGCTTGAGTATTGAAGTCATTATGTTAAAACTAGACTATTGCTTTGAATCATTTACAAGTCCAAATTCCATGCTATACAAAGAAGAAAAGAATATGATGAACATGTTAGGCAGCATTCCACATCAAAAATTCTATTTTTATCATTTACCTACTCGAGGATGAGTAGGAATTAAGCTTGGGGATGTTGATACGTCTCCAACGTATCTATAATTTTTGCTTGTTCCATGCTGTTATATTATCTTTCTTGGATGTTGTGCAATCATTTTATTACAACTTTATATCATTTTTTGGGACTAACCTATTGACATAGTGCCAAAGTGCCAGTTACTGTTTTTGCTTGTTTTTTACTTCGCAGAAAATCAGTACCAAACGGAGATAAAACGCTGCGGGGATTTTTGTGGATTTTTTCCGTACCAGAAGAAACCAGATGGGCCAAAGAACACCAGAAGAGGGGCCCAGGGTGGCCAGCCCCCACCAGGGCGCGTCAGAGGCGCCCTGGCGCGGCCTGGTGGGTGCTGGGCACCTCGGGCACCCTCTCAACCGACTATCGTGCCTATAAATTCCCTGGAAATCCAAAACCCTAGAAGAGTCGCCGAAACACAATTCCAGCCGCCACAAGTTCCAGAACCGCGAGATCCAATCTAAACGGTGATCCTCCTACTGGTTCGATAACCTTGGTTTCATAACTGAGGGAAATACTTACCGTCGTTGTGCTGCATCATCCCCTCCTCTTTGGGGAAATACCGACGCAGTCCAAGCCACGTCATCTCCTTATAGAAGATTGGCTCGATCCGGAGGGATAAAAGAAGAAAGAAGCCTTAATATATGTATCTAGTCAGCAGAGGCTTAATTAATATATATACCTCGCCGGACTTTGCAACAGTTAAGGCTCGAACACCGCCGGAGCCGTCATCTTCTCCCTCCATTCGATCACCGGAGCCGTCATCCTCTCTTTCCTCACCATCGGAGTCGTTGAGAAATGACAAGGTGATATCATCACCTCTGTCACGGATCATATCCCCCAAAATCTCTTCTTGTTCTATGTCTCTGTCATGTGGATCCATAGTTTCTGCAAATATTACAACATGACAATATACAACCATGAGAGATAAGCTGTTTTTCAGACTTAATGAAATCTGGGAATGCAAAACAGTAACATTATGATGACAACTTGAGAGCAAGATTGGGGCCTCCTCCGGCGATCGTCGAGGACTCCTCCCCCCTCATGTCGAAGTTATACCGAAGTTATCGGGGTTTGATACGTCTCCAACGTATCTATAATTTTTGATTGTTCCATGCTATTATATTATCTGTTTTGGATGTTTTATATGCATTAATATGCTATTTTATATTATTTTTGGGACTAACCTATTAACCTAGTGCCTAGTGCCAGTTTCTGTTTTTTCCTTGTTTTTGAGTATTGCAGATAAGGAATATTAAACGGAGTCCAAACGGAATAAAATCTTCGGAATGATTTTTCTTGGACCAGAAGAAACCTGCCAGACTTGGAGATGAAGGCAAGAGACTTGCCGGGAGGCGACAAGCCACCTAGGCGCACCCTGGGGGGGGGGCGCCCCCCTGGCCTGTGGCCCCTCAGCAGGTCTCCTAATCCTATTCTTCGGCGTATAAATTCCCAAATATTCCCCTAATACCAAAAAGAGCCATGAAAATACTTTTCCGCCGCCGGAACCCTCTGTTCCCGTGAGATCCCATCTTGGAGCCTTTTCCGGTAATCTGCCGGAGGGGGATTCGATCACGGAGGGCATCTACATCAACTCCATTGCCCTTCCGATGATGCGTGAATAGTCCACCACAGACCTTCGGGTCCATAGCTAGTAGCTAGATGGCTTCTTCTCTCTCTTTGTTCTTCAATACCATGTTCTTCATGATCTTCATGGAGATCTATCCGATGTAATACTCTTTTGCGGTGTGTTTGTCGAGATACGATGAATTGTGGGTTTATGATCAGATTATCAATGAATATTATTTGAATCTTCTCTGAATTCTTATATGCATGATTTCATATCTTTGCAAGTCTCTTTGAGTTATTGGTTTGGTTTGGCCAACTAGATTGGTAATTCTTGCAATGGGAGAAGTGCTTGGTTTTGGGTTCAATCTTGCGGTGTCCTCACCCAGTGACAAAGTAGGGGTAGCGAGGCACGTATTTGTATTGTTGCCATCAAGGATAAAAAGATGGGGTTTTCATCATATTACTTGAGTTTATCCCTCTACATCATGTCATCTTACTTAGTGCGTTACTCTATTCTTCAAGAACTTAATCCTCTAGATGCAGGCAGGAGTCGGTCGATGTGTGGAGTAATAGTAGTAGATGCAGAATCGTTTCGGTCTACTTGACACGGACGTGATGCCTATATGCATAATCATTGCCTTGGATATCGTCATAACTATGCACTTTTCTATCAATTGCTCGACAGTAATTTGTTCACCCACCGTATTATTTTCCTTCAAGAGAGATGTCTCTACTGAAACCTATGGCCCCCGGGTCTATTTTCCATATTATATTTTCAGATCTATAAACCAAAAATACCAAAAATACTTTGCTGCAATCTTTTTACTTTTGTTTTACTTTTCGTTTTAGTGATCTTCTATATCTATCTCTATCAGATCTCATCCTTGCAAGTAATCGTGAAGGGATTGACAACCCCTTTATAGCGTTGGGTGCAAGTGTTTGATTATTTGTGTAGGTACATCTATTGGGGACTTGCTTGTATCTCCTACTGGATTGATACCTTGGTTCCCAACAACTGAGGGAATTACTTATCTACTTTGCTGCATTACCCTTTACTCTTCAAGGGAAAACCAACGCAAGCTCAAGAAGTAGCAAGAAGGATTTCTGGCGCCATTGCCGGGGAGACCTACATCAAGCCTAACAAGTACCCATCACAAACTCATCTCTTGCATTTACATTATTTGCCATTTGCCTCTCGTTTTCCTCTCCCCCACTTCTAAAACAATTTTCAGAAAAGATTTGCCTTTTTATTCGCCCTTCTTCCGTTCATCTTTTCGTTTGCTTTTTGTTTGCTTGTGTGCTAGATTGCTTGCTTTGTCACGATGACTCAAGAGAATACCAAGTTGTGTGACTTTTCCAATACTAATAATAATGATTTTATTAGTACTCCGATTGCTCCCGCCACTAGTGCGGAATCTTATGAAATTAATGCCGCCTTGCTTAATCTTGTTATGAAAGAACAGTTTTCCGGCCTTTCTAATGAAGATGCCGCATCCCATCTAAATACTTTCGTTGAGTTGTGTGATATGCAAAAGAAGAGAGATGTGGATAATGATATTGTTAAATTGAAGCTATTTCCTTTCTCACTACGAGATCGTGCTAAAACTTGGTTTTCATCTTTGCCTAAAAATAGTATTAATTCATGGAATAAGTGTAAAGATGCTTTTATTTCCAAGTACTTTCCACCCGCTAAGATCATCTCCCTTAGGAACGATATAATGAATTTTAAGCAACTTGATCATGAGCATGTTGCACAATATTGGGAGAGGATGAAATTAATGATTAGAAATTGCCCCGCACATGATTTGAGTTTATGGATGATTGTACAATTTTTTTTATGCGGGATTGAATTTTGCTTCTAGAAATCTTTTAGATTCCGCCGCGGGTGGTACTTTCATGGAAATCACGTTAGGAGAAGCTACTAAACTCCTAGATAATATTATGGCAAATTACTCTCAATGGCATACCGAAAGATCTCCTACTAGTAAAAAAGTGCATGCTATTGAAGAAATAAATACTTTGAGTATGAATTAATGAAATTGTTTGCTAGTAAGAGTGCTCCTATTTATCCTAATGATATGCCTCTATCTTCCTTGATTGGAAATAATAATGAATCTATGGATGTGAATTTTGTTGGTAGGAACAATTTTGGTAATAACGCGTATAGAGGTAATTTCAACTCTAGGCCGTTTCCTAGTAATTCCTCTAATAATTATGGTAATTCCTACAACAATTCTTATGGAAATTATAATAAGATGCCCTCTGATCTTGAGAATAATATTAAAGAATTTATTAGTTCGCAAAAGGTTTTCAATGCTACGATTGAAGAAAAATTGCTCAAGATTGATGATTTGGCTAGGAACGTTGATAGAATTTCTCTTGAGATTGATTCTTTGAAAATTAGATCTACTCCACCTAAGCGTGATATTAATGAGTCTTTAAAAGCTATGAGAACTTCTATTGATGAGTGTAAGGAAAGAACCGCTAGAAGACGTGCTAAGCGTGAATGGCTTGAAAAGGTGTGTTCTCGTGATAATAATGATGAAGATCTTAAAGTGATTGATGTGACTCCTATTGAATCTTTGTTTTCTAATACAAATCTTGATAAAGATGGGACTGGAGATAAGTCAACTTTAGTTAAAAGGCGTCCCAATGATTCGGAGTTTATAGAAATTAATGCTAAGATTGATAAAAGTGGGATTGAAGAGGTCAAAACTTTAAATAGCAATGAACCCACTCTTTTGGATTTCCAGGACTTTACTTATGATAGTTGTTCTTTGATTGATTGTATTTCCTTGTTGCAATCCATGTTGAATTCTCCGCATGCTTATAATCAAAATAAGGCTTTTACTAAACATATCGTTGATGCTATGATGAAATCTTTTGAAGAAAAACTTGAGTTGGAAGTTTCTATACCTAGAAAGCTTTATGATGAGTTGGAACCTATTATTAAGATTAAAATTAAAGATTATGAGTGCCATTCTTTGTGTGATTTGGGTGCTAGCGTTTCCACGATTTCAAAAACTTTATGTGATGTGCTAGGTTTCCATGATCTTGATGATTGCTCTTTAAATTTGCATCTAGCGGATTCCACTATAAAAAAACCTATGGGAAGGATTAATGATGTTCTTATTGTTGCAAATAGTAATTATGTGCCCGTAGATTTCATTGTTCTTGATATAGATTGCAATCCTACATGCCCTATTATTCTTGGTAGACCTTTCCTTAGAACGATTGGTGCAATTATTGATAAGAAAGAAGGAAACATTAGATTCCAATTTCCGTTAAGGAAAGGCATGGAAAACTTTCCTAGAAATAAAATTAAATTACCTTATGAATCTATTATGAGAGCTACTTATGGATTGCATACCAAAGATGCCAATACCTAGATCTATTGCGTTATGCCTAGCTAGGCGCGTTAAACAATAGCGCTTGTTGGGAGGCAACCCAATTTTATTTTATGTTTCTGTTTTTTTTTGCTTATGTTCTTGAGTGTTTTTCACATTATTACTTCTATAGTAATTGTGTTTTATTGTTTTAATTAGTGTTTGTGCCAAGTAAGACCTTTGGGATGGTTTACGGTGATTGTTGATTTGGTTTTGATGAAAAACAGAAACTTTTGTGCTCAGTCCAGGAATTTTATAAATTCACCAGAGCGTCAATTGGATCTCAATTTTTGACACAAGATTGATATACAAATTTCTCTGATTTTAATAATTTTTCAGAATTTTTGGAGTTACAGAAGTATTCGAAGTCTACAGATTTCTACAGACTGTTCTGTTTTTGACAGATTCTGTTTTCTTTGTCTTGTTTGCTTATTTTGATGTATCTATGGGTTGTATCGGGGGGTATGAACCATGGATAAGTAGAATACAGTAGATATTACACCAATATAAATAAAGAATGAGTTCACAACAGTACCTAAAGTGGTGATTTATTTTTCTTATACTAACGGATCTCACGAGTTTTCTGTTGAGTTTTGTGTTGTGAAGTTTTCAAGTTTTGGGTAAAGATTTGATGTACTATGGAATAAGGAGTGGTAAGAGCCTAAGCTTGGGGATGCCCAAGGCACCCCCAAGCCATATTCAAGGATACCAAAGAGCCTAAGCTTGGGGATGCCCCGGAAGGCATCCCCTCTTTCGTCTTCAATCCATCGGTAAATTTACTTGAGGCTATATTTTTATTCACCACATGATATGTGTTTTGCTTGGAGCGTCTTGTATGATATGAGTCTTTTCTTTTTAGTTTGCCACAATCATCCTTGATGCACACATCTTTTGATAGGGACACGCACTAATCGTGAATTTATTAGAATAATCTATGTGCTTCACTTATATCTTTTGAGCTAGGCAATGTTGCTCTAGTGCTTCACTTATATATTTTTAGAGCACGGCGGTGTTTTATTTTATAGAAATAATTGAACTCTCGTACCTCACTTATATTATTTTGAGAGTCTTTAAACAGCATGGTAATTGGTTTAGGTTATGAATTTAGTCCTAATATAATGAGCATCCAAGAGGGATATAATAAAAACTTTCATATAAAGTGCATTGAATACTATGAGAAGTTGGATTCCTTGCATATAGTATTGAGATATAAAGATGGTGATGTTCGAGTCATGCTAGTGAGTAATTGTGGAATGGTAAAAATACTTGTGCTAAAGTTTGTGACTCCCGTAGCATGCACGTATGGTGAACCGTTATGTAACGAAGTCGGAGCATGATTTGTTTAATGATTGTCATCCTTTGTGTGAGGGTCGGGAGCGCGCGATGGTTTACTCCTACCAACCTCTCCCCTAGGAGCATGCGTCTAACACTTTGCTTCGATAACTAATAGATTTTTGCAATAAGTATGTGAGTTCTTTATGACTAATGTGAGTCCATGGATTATACGTACTCTCACCCTTCCACCTTTGCTAGCCTATCTAGTACCGCGCAACTTTCGCCGGTGCATTAAACCCACCTTCCTCAAAACAGCCACCATACACCTTCCTCAAAACAGCCACCATACCTTCCTATTATGGCATTTCCATAGCCATTCCGAGATATATTGCCATGCAACTTCCACCGTTCCGTTCTTTTTATGACACGCACCATCATTGTCATATTGCTTTGCATGATCGTAAGACAGCTAGCATGATGTTTTCATGGCTTGTCCGTTTTTTATGTCATTTGCTATGCTAGATCATTTCACATCCCGGTACTCCACCGGAAGCATTCATATAGAGTCATATCTTGTTATAGGTATTGAGTTGTAAGTAAATAAAAGTGTGATGATCATCATTATTAGAGCATTGTCCCATGTGAGGAAAGGATGATGGAAGCTATGATTCCCTCACAAGAAGGGATGAGTCTCTGGACTTTACAAATAATAAAAGAGGCCAATGAAGCCCAAAAAAAAGAGGCCAAAGATGCCCACCAAAATAAAAAAATGAGAGAAAAGAGAGAAGGGACAATGTTACTATCTTTTTTCCACACTTGTGCTTCAAAGTAGCACCTTGATCTTCATGATAAAGAGTCTCCTATTTTGTCACTTTCATATACTAGTGGGAATTTTTCATTATATAACTTGGCTTGTATATTCCAATGATGGGCTTCCTCAAATTGCCCTAGGTCTTCGTGAGCAAGCAAGTTGGATGCACACCCACTTAGTTTCTTTTTGAGCTTTCATACACTTATAGCTCTAGTGCATCCGTTGCATGGCAATCCCTACTCACTCACATTGATATATATTGATGGGCATCTCCATAGCCCGTTGATACGCCTAGTTGATGTGAGACTATCTTCTCCTTTTTCCACGCAACCTCCACCATATTCTATTTCACCCATAGTGCTATATCCATGGCTCACGCTCATGTATTGCGTGAAAGTTGAAAAGGTTTGAGAACATAAAAGGGGTGCATGAAACAATTGCTTGACTTGTCATCGGGGGTGTGCATGATTTAGATACTTTGTGTGGGGAAGATGGAGCATAGCCAGACTATATGATTTTGTAGGGATAAACTTTCTGAGGCCATGTTATTTTGAAAGGACACAATTGTTTGTTAGTATGCTTGAAGTATTACTGTTTTTATGTCAATATTGAGCTTTTGTTTTGAATCTTATGGATCTGAACATTCATGCCACAATAAACAATATTACATGGATAAATATGTTAGGTAGCATTCCACATCAAAAATTCCGTTTTTATCATTTACCTACTCGAGGATGAGCAGGAATTAAGCTTGGGGATGCTTGATACGTCTCCAACGTATCTATAATTATTTATTGATCCATGCTATTATATTATCTGTTTTGGATGTTTTATATGCATTAATACGCTATTTTATATTATTTTTGGGACTAACCTATTAACCTAGTGCCTAGTGCCAGTTTCTGTTTTTTCCTTGTTTTTGAGTATTGCAGATAAGGAATATTAAACGGAGTCCAAACGGAATAAAATCTTCGGAATGATTTTTCTTGGACTAGAAGAAACCTGCCAGACTTAGAGATGAAGGCAGGAGACTTGCCGGGAGGCGACAAGCCACCTGGGCGCGCCCTAGGGGGGGCGCGCCCCCTGGCTTGTGGCCCCCCAGCAGGTCTCCTAACCCTATTCTTCGGCCTATAAATTCCCAAATATTCCCCCAATACCAAAAAGAGCCACGAAAATACTTTTCCGCCGCCGGAACCCTCTGTTCCCGTGAGATCCCATCTTGGAGCCTTTTCCGGTAATCTGCCGGAGGGGGATTCGATCATGGAGGGCATCTACATCAACTCCATTGCCCTTCCGATGATGCGTGAGTAGTCCACCACAGACCTTCGGGTCCATAGCTAGTAGCTAGATGGCTTCTTCTCTCTCTTTGTTCTTCAATACCATGTTCTTCATGATCTTTATGGAGATCTATCCGATGTAATACTCTTTTGCGGTGTGTTTGTCGAGATCCGATGAATTGTGGGTTTATGATCAGATTATCTATGAATATTATTTGAATCTTCTCTGAATTCTTATATGCATGATTTCATATCTTTGCAAGTCTCTTCGAGTTATTGGTTTGGTTTGGCCAACTAGATTGGTAATTCTTGCAATGGGAGAAGTGCTTGGTTTTGGGTTCAATCTTGCGGTGTCCTCACCCAGTGACAAAGTAGGGGTAGCGAGGCACGTATTTGTATTGTTGCCATCAAGGATAAAAAGATGGGGTTTTCATCATATTGCTTGAGTTTATCCTTCTACATCATGTCATCTTACCTAATGCGTTACTCTGTTCTTCAAGAACTTAATACTCTAGATGCAGGCAGGAGTCGGTCGATGTGTGGAGTAATAGTAGTAGATAAAGAATCGTTTCGGTCTACTTGACACGGACGTGATGCCTATATGCATAATCATTGCGTTGGATATCGTCACAACTATGCACTTTTCTATCAATTGCTCGACAGTAATTTGTTCACCCACCGTATTATTTTCCTTCAAGAGAGAAGCCTCTAGTGAAACCTATGGCCCCCGGGTCTATTTTCCATATTATATTTTCAGATCTATAAACCAAAAATATCAAAAATACTTTGCTGCAATCTTTTTACTTTTGTTTTACTTTTCGTTTTAGTGATCTTCTATATCTATCTCTATCAGATCTCATCCTTGCAAGTAACCGTGAAGGGATTAACAACCCCTTTATAGCGTTGGGTGCAAGTGTTTGATTATTTGTGTAGGTACATCTATTGGGGACTTGCTTGTATCTCCTAATGGATTGATACCTTGGTTCTCAACAACTGAGGGAAATACTTATCTACTTTGCTACATCACCCTTTCCTCTTCAAGGGAAAACCAACGCAAGCTCAAGAAGTAGCAGGGTTATGTTTTAACGACCCCCCCCCCCTCATGTCGAAGTTATACTTTACGGACCCCGCGCCTCTCTCATGCATGTCCGGCATGCAAATCATGTTTTCATATGCCTCAAAATCAAATGGAAATCTCCTCTCACAACTCTCTGCGGTGCCCAACAATCTGAAATCATTCACTAATATTGATGTTGGACTCGACTAAATATGCACTCCAAAGTGCAATCAACTATATAAGCCCGCGGTGATCAAACACATACATGTTACAAAAATTTCTATGTTCACAAAAATATATAAGCCCGAGGGAAATTGAACGGCGTCGGCTCAGAAAGCGGGGGCGGTGTTGCACCAAAGTTATACCGAAGTTATCGGGGTTATGTTTATACAACAAATGGACACCTCATCTTCACAAAACATCTATCTATCACATTGAGTATATGTATCTCATCTCATCCATCTCATCTCATGTCAATGAACAAAAATTTATATCACACATTAAAATATCACAAATTCATTATATACGCTCGGAACAAAAATATCACAAATGGAATGACTTTGATCATGAATAATGCTATAAAAAATGACTTTGATCATGAATAATTCTATAAAACACTTAACCCTAAGTAAACAACTAGTGAACATGTTGCTTCATTTTCATTCAGCAATCTGTGCTCAAAAGCTATAGCTTACATGCTTTCATCTAGTGTTTATATATACTATCACAAAAACGAAAATGAGCATCTGATTCACAAGATTTAAAATAACAATGCTTCACACCAGATTCATGTACATCTACTAGAAAACAAGGTATCTAACAGCAAGTATCACACCAGATTTATGTACATCTACTAGAAAACAAGGAATGAGCAGAGGAATCGCTAGATTTTCCAAGGCAAGCACATGGATGTGATCATATAGGTTGCTTATACATGAGGGGAAATGCTAACTGCAGAAGACGGCGTTGCGGGGTCGCTGGACGGTGGCGCGCATTGGTCGCCAGACGTCAAGGGCGCGAGTGGCGCTGCAGGGTCGCCGGAGACGCGCCCGAACGTCGAGGCCGGGCGCGGAGGGCGCGGTGTCGCCGGAGACGCGCACGGATGTCGAGGACGAGCGCAAAGGGCGTGGGAAAGCCGGAGACGTGCGTGGACGTCGAGGGCGCGGGCGCTGCGGGTCGCTGGCAAAAATGGGCAGCCTGACGGCGTCGCGATGGAGAGGGCGGTGACAGCTCTCTGCTCCCCTGTTTCTTTGCGAAGATGGTGGTCGATTGGGAAGGGGAGAAGGCAGTGCTCATATATGCCAGGGACCTTTAGTCCCGGTTGGAGCCACCAACCGGGACTAAATACCCTTTAGTCCCGGTTGGTGGCTCCAACCGGAACTAAACGTTGGCTTTGCGCGCGAACTTTCGCCCATAGCCGAAAAGCCTTTAGTCCCAGTTAGAGCCACCAACCAGGACTAAAGGGTATTTAGTCCCGGTTGGTGGCTCCAACCGGGACAAAGGGTTGGGTGCGCGCGCGGAGCTGACACGGGTGGGAGTTTAGTCCCACCTCGCCAGTTGAGGAGCATGATGACCGGCTTATAAGCCCCGCTGTGAGAGAGGTAGCACGAGTCTCTCTCAAACCGAACACGTGCCTACTATGTCGCTATTACTCTGCCCTGTTGGGCCCACTAGCAGATGCTTTATGGGCCTGCATCCTGGCCCTGTTGGGCTTCTAGTCGTATGCAGGCCGTGCAGCACTGCCCAGTAGGCGGACATTTTTTATTTCTTTCCTTTTTTTTTATATGTTGCACATTTTCTTGTTTTCATTTTGGATTTTGAAAAGAGTTTGAATATGAATAACTTCTGCACACTTTTATATAGTTTCCTGTTATTGTTTGCTTGATTTGGACAGCTAGAACTGAAAATTTTAGTTGCATAAATTTTATATAGTTTTAAGTTAATATTATTTTGATCATAACTAGAGTTTTATAAAAGCTTTTTAGTTGATTCTTTTTGCTATTGAACAATATTATAGTTTTGTTTTAGTTGATCATAACTAAAATTGTAGCATGTCACAAATGCCATATTTGATGATCTCGCCAGGTCTCATGGCTTGGAGAACAATATAACATCATCAAATTCCCTCGAAACCATCTCTGTCCATTTTCTAATTTGAGCAGCTTAACATTGCTAAACATGTCCAAATGAGCTCAAACTTGGTACACCTGCTAAAATGGTCTAAATATTTGCATTGATTAACTCCTCTGTATAATTAAAATACTAAAAGGATAGGAATAATTGAATTTTCATAACTTAATAAATAATTATTTCTAAAATCATGTTTCAAATGCCAAAATGCCCTAGCTAGCTCTTACAAAGACTCCCTATGGTTTGACCGAAGTGGCACTTTCCAGCTATAAGTCCGGAAACTCACACTAGAGAGAAATGGATGGCGGTGAAGCCGGTCACATCCCAGAGTGGGATCTTTTGGGTATAAAACTATTTCTTCGCGTGTGTCCCTTGCTTATTGCGCCGTAACCATGGATAATCTTCATCATTTAACAAGATGCTTGGGTCAGTCTTCACTCTGAAGGGAGGAATTTCATGAAAATTTTCATAATCTTCTGACATGTCTGTCTTTTCCTCCACTCCCACAATGTTTCTTTTCCCTGAAAGAACTATGTGGCGCTTTGGCTCATCGTATGATGTATTCGCTTCCTTATCTTTTCTTTTTTCGGTTTGGTAGACATGTCCTTCACATAGAAAACCTGCGCCACATAATTGGCTAGGACGAATGGTTCGTCTGTGTACCCAAGATTGTTGAGATCCCCTGTTGTCATTCCATATTGCGAGTCTACCATTACCTCGGCTCCTGTCAGATTGATCCATTTGCACTGGAACAAAGGGACCTTAAAATCACGTCCATAGTCAAGTTCCCATATCTCCTCTATGTAACCACTAGTAGAATGCCCGTGCGTTGCTACGGGCCACGGATATATTTTTATCGGTTGCATATATAATTATATAAACAGAATGCATGTCAAATTTCGCATGCATAGAAATGATAGCCCGTAAAAGTAATTGTTCCACTTCACTTGTAATGTAAGTTGATAAAAAATCTAATTGAACGATGTGTGTAGACAGAGCAATGATCCAACTAATTATCTTTTACAAACTAAGGTCTACTTGATGTGTTTAACATATTTACATACAATTTAATGAATGTTGTTTTTAGCTTCATTTGTGTGATACAATGTAAGTCACATCCTGATTTTACTAAGCTTTAAGTTGTAAGCTACCTATAGATTAGTTGGTTTGTATTTTTTTCTAAAAATGACTTTCTATGTGACATTGATGTCACAACATAGAAGTTGATCCTTTCTTCTTTTCTTGACGGGAAAAAAGCAGACACTCCACTCCCCAGTCACCACACAGCCGCCTCCTACTCTTCCCACATAGCCAGCCAGCCACAGGTTGTCGCCGCAACCCATCTCTCCGCCACAACGTCGCCGCCGCCATCTCTCCCAGAAACCTCCCCTCCACGCCATGGTGAAGCCCATCCGCTCTTGTCTCCACCACCTCCTCTCTCATCGACGGCATCGCCATCCCCCTTCTTTTCCTGTCATGACGTGGCCCGCCTCCTTCAACCCCTGAAAGCCTCTCGCGTCGCCGTCTTGGCACCGAGCCAGTGCTCTTGCGGGTCTGGCATCCTGGGTAGCTGGATCCTCCCGGGAGGTGCAGAAGGGACCGCAACTCTCTGACTGTGCCAGCCATGTAGCTGACCCATTCGTATGTGGGTTGGACAACCTCGAGCATAGTGGTGTGGCACTACGAGGAGGAGGAATACACCTTCATCGTCGAGGCTCGTCACCCTACACCGATACTCGATGCCAAGGAGTGCACACCGTCACACCAGGGTGCCGCCAAGGCAATGCGACCTACTACTCACCTTAGTGACGCCACCATCTCGGAGTGTGGTGGCCACCATAGGATTGACACTATGACTCTCAGGTTCCATCCCACTCACCCTGCTTGTCTGATGCTGCTGCGAGCACGTCTGCCTTCCTCTCAATTAGTTTTGTGAATTATATTTCTATCATAGTGACCATTTACTCAAAGCGATCAAGTGACGTCGCACACTACGCCTTCATCATTTTTTTGCCGGGTAAATAAGAATTTTATTCCAAAGGTGCAAAATTACAATCATCATTTCAGTCTCTTATTTCTTTTTCTTTTCTTTGGTCATGCATCGGAGCCTTGTATCACTAATCTCTTTTGGATGCAAATGTCATCTTGCTATACATTTGCTAAAATAGATTACACCCAAACAGGTGTATACTATGTAAATATTGTTCCCATCATACGAAAGCATCACCCGATTGTAGTGGATACTCAATTGTGGTAGAATAAAAGAATAGGTTTCTTGCTATCCCGAGAATAATTAATCGGGCTCACACTTCTTGCAAATTAAGATAAGCCATTGAGTATATTATGAATATACTGAAAGTTTGCTTTAGCATGTGTGTCTTTCCGTCCTCTTCACCTCTTGAGGAATAAGGTAGGCTTGATTTTCTTCAACACACATGACGACATTGAAGTTGACCGAGAAAATTTGGCTGCTGGTATTAACTTCTGATAATTATACTCAGCAAACTAGCATAAGTTGTACAACAAATATATACATGCAAGAATGTGAGCTCTTGGAAACTTCTGCTAGTCAAACAGAGGAAATAATTGATCTTAAAAAATGTCGAACACATATATACATGTGTTGCAACGATACAAAATATATAAATGCTTATAAATCTAATAATTTCAGTCTAAAACAACCTTGCAAGAAGAAAAACAGTATTCAAAAGTACTCAAAAGTACCAAGGATGATTCTTGAATAAAAATCCATTCTCCAATAGAAAATATTTTATGTACTAAATATACAATTTACCGCACGCATTTTCAACATCTCTTCTTCTCTCTGCTCTTGGTTCAGCAGTACGACAAAGCTCCACCGCCCATGACGCGTTGCTCCTAAGCTCGTCAAATTGGTTCCATTTTCTTGCGTTAATTAAGCCTTGTACTGCCTCCTCCATGGTAGTCTCAGATCCAGGGAGAGGAAGGACCTGATGTTTGGTTTTTAAGACCGTAGATTGTCGTTGTCAGTAGA
Source organism: Elymus sibiricus (assembly GCA_039707655.1). Taxonomy (NCBI): domain Eukaryota; kingdom Viridiplantae; phylum Streptophyta; class Magnoliopsida; order Poales; family Poaceae; genus Elymus; species Elymus sibiricus. Next base: position 468,739,528 of record CM077665.1, on the reverse strand, counting down.
TGCATCAACATCATGATCGTCATCGGACCAGCACCTCACCCACCCTCCTCGAGGATGAAGTTGTAGGTCATAAGAAGATGAAAGGTAGAACATACTCATTAGCGGGTAGAGATGAAATTGTTGAGATCAACCAAACAATATTACAAACAAATCGACAGTTTGGTGACAACTGGGTTTAGGTGAGACAGTTGCTATTGTACGAATGTCAATTAAAACAAAAAATGATAAATCAACCCAAAGAAAACAAAAAATTCTCAACTGGGGAGAATCCATAAATACGGTGGGCATGTACCCATGATGTCCCAGAATGTAGACAGGTTATTCTCTTTATTCTCGTATATCATTTTCAACCATTAATCTTTCTTTGTTGTGCAAATATTCCTTTAGAATGTTATCATGTAGCCACAATGAACTGATCAGTTCACCAATATTATACGAAAAATGGCAATTAGTTGTTATTGCTTCTCTACCTGATGTTCTCTAAAGAACTTATCCATGTTGGATAATTAATCAAAGTGAATTTAGTCATGTAAAAGCACATCTACCTTCTCAGAATTCATTCAATTAAGAAGCTTCTTTATATCAATAGGCTCAAGTACTTTTGACAACACTTGCTACACCACCTACAGTTATGAAAAACATACTCAGAGTTGGAGGTTTATATCGTCATGTTAGGAAATAATTTCAGTCTGTCTTACATACGAGTTGAAGGTAGACCAACTACATGAGAGCTCAAACTAAGTTCAAGTGGCTTCCATTCAAAAACAAGTTATCAGTTGATCTTAAAGCCACTGTACGGGCAATCAACATAACTTGCTAGACCAAATAGGGTGGCCGGTGATGTGCCGGAGCAGTGAAGACCCGATCCTATACAGTTGGTGTGGATGGCTCAGGTGTCCGAGATATAGCCGAGAGTGAGCTATTGGAAGAGACCAAATCTTGCACCATTATAGCTGAAGATTTGGCTCCATCCAAAACTCACTCACATTCAGGTTTCAAGGTTCTTCAGACAAGTTCAGGTGTTCATTGCTCGCTACCAGTTTAGACATTCCTAAAAATAAGATGTTGGACAAAATTGAACTCAAAAGAAATGTCTCAAACCTGGAAGAGTTCAGTTGCGCGCAGCTCCTAATTTTCGAGCTAAAGAGGTCATGTGATTTTGCTTAACATTTCAGACTTACGATTTATCTAAAAATAATGAACTATAAATGATGCCTTGGGGACTTAAAAATGCCGCTAGAACATTAATGGCAATAACATTGTTGCAATAAAATTAATAGCAAATGACAATCCAATCTTCTCACATACTGAGACCAAAGTATACTGTAATATCATGCTACAAATTTTGGAAAAATCTCCTTGAGTGGCCTAATCCATACATTAGACATGCTTCATTATACACATATTTTCTCTTTATAACAAAATATAGACCATGCATTGAAATTGTAAATTTGTATATATACACCCAAACAAGTCTTTTTATTTCCTTTGCAATATAATTAATTAGATACAATTCTACTCTAAACCATGTCATGTAATGTACCATGCCTCTAAAACACTGAACCAGTAGGATGCTTGTTTCAGTTAGCTGATTATAGATACACAAACCTACAACTACATTTCAATCCTTCAATACAATCAAGACTGGTGGGTCTGTTGTATTCTAGGAAAGACGCGGTTGACAAACTTAACCTTACGATCATACGTACAAGCGAGTCGCCCTACCATTTTCGTTGCTGAGGCTCTTCACTTGGTTGAGCATGTACACAATAATCTCACTTAGAGTGACCTTAGTTCCTCTTTGACATCACTAAGCCTGCCACATTCTTTGAACTCCATGAAACCATTCAGCAAAGCCTTGTGTACCTGTTCCCCCATTCAGTCCACACTCCTTGTAGCTTAATGTCATTGTCATTAATAGTCTTCGGATCACACAAGTAGCAGTATAGCATATAAATTATCAGTTATCGCCTCCAAGAATCCATGGAACATAAGCTATGGTATGTAAAAGAACTCGACAAACCTCAGAGATGCCTCCAGCTATGTAAGTCTTGAAGGGATACCTCTCTGGCTGAGAAGCTCCAACTCGGCTTATTTGCGGACAAACTTTCGAAGGCATGCCAGTAGGAATGGTCTCTCACTCAATTGCCCCATGTACTTTATTGTGATTTTCTCTACCAGCACCATCTATATCAAGAAATGTCTTAAGACATATAATGTCAATTTCAAAATTATAATCTTTCCCAATGTGTGTAGTATCTAATTTTGAACGAAACGAAAACGATTATGTATATGACTGAACCTTTCTGAGCAGAGTGAGTATATCTAAAATATCTTCTCTAACATCCCGAAGCTCGGTACTCAAACCTTGTTTAGTTCATACCAAACAGATGTTCCGTAACCTCATGCTCCTCAGTATCTTCACCGGCATATCCTTCAACCTGCAGTTTCCTTTTATTCATTGATCTTATTAGACATGCAGAAGCAATGTTTCCCTTGTCAACATCAAGCGTAGTCTAGGAGGCCCATAAGTTGCCTGCAGATAACACCAGACACAATCTAATCAGTTTACAAGATTATGATCATGGAAGCTACGCATACTCAATATTAGTACACATGAGAGCAATGTGCTTTAGCTTTCTATTATGGACAATGATTCTTACAACTGTACAAAACCTCAGAGAAAAAATAAATACTTCTGTAAATTAGACACAAAATAAAGAGGAGCCTTACTGGCTTAGGATTTTTATTTCCTATAAATGAATATCCTCCAATTTGCCTGTTGATTATACTAACCTGCAACAGTATTCTCCGAGACTGATCATAGAATGGGAATTCCCAGAAATCTAATAATCTCAAAATCTACCACAATAAATCGACCAACAAGCATCAACGACCCCCAAATCATACCTATCGAACCAAAGCTTGGCCGTGGCCATGTACATAGCCACGGGTAGATGAAGAGCAGCTGCGCTGGTCCCCTCGCCGCCGTCCCTGGGCGGATTCCGGCGGCCCGCTTCCGCCTCGTCGTTGCTGCGGTCCTCTTCAAAGGGCATCTCCTTGTGAAAGATGAAGCACTTTTTGGAGGTCTTGTCCCCTCCTTCCAGCACACCTCCTCCTTCACCGCGCTTCAACTGCAGAACCATCATCTCCGGCGGTGACGGAACAACCAGGGGGCGGAGGAGGAGAGGGTGGGGTCGGTCGTCAAGGCCACGGATCCGGATAACGACGACGGAGGCAGCTCATGGTCGCCGTTGGGAAGGGCTGCGGAAGAGGTCCTCGGGGCGGCGTACAGGGGTTGCGTCGGCTGTTGGACGAGCATGCGTGGGGGGAGCACGGCGGCGATGTGGTGCCGAGGATGGCGAGCGACGGCTGATGAGCCGAGGGGCGGGACGGGATTAGAACTAGCAGTAACCCTACCTAGCCAGTTCAAGGTAAAGGGATGTGCGTGTGTGTGTTGTGGGCTTTGCGGGGCAGGGGCTTGGCCCATGTGCGACGATGGAGCGGGATGAGCGACGACGGGAGTGGGACGAAACGAACGAAACAACGATCACACGGACCATCACGACCGCAGAAAATATACTTAAAATCCATTATTTCTTTTTAAAAAACAGTTATTTGTTTCCTAAAATAAATTGCATTAATGAGAGGGATCTGTTGATTTGGATAACTTAGGAATGTTAGATTAAAATCTATTATTTGTTTCCTGAAAATCTATTATTTGTTTCCTAAAACAAATTGCATTAATGAGAGGGATCCGTTGATTTGGATGACTTAGGAAAGTTAGATTAAAATCTATTATTTGTTTCCTGAAAATCTGTTATTTGTTTCATAAAACAAATTGCATTAATAAGAAGGATCGATTTATTTGGATAACTCATGATTTGTTATACGTTAGGAAAGTCCTGATTTGTAATAAAGAGTGTTGAGAAAAATAAACCGATGAACCAGGTGAAGGTAGTGGGAGGAGAGACGAAAAAACCATGCGAAAACGGGAGACGAAAAAAACCGTGGATGCTATTCAACCAACTGAGCATTTGGGAGTAGAGATAATATGTGTCCTTTGCCCTATTGGTATTTGCTGCATCAAAGCGGACACCACTGTTTTGGTTGGTGCTCTTTTTATCTTGGGCGATCGTGTAAAATGTATTCCTATTTATCTCGTACCCTTGGAAAGTCAATATTGTCAAAGATGGTGTCCTGGCCAAGAAGTACAACTCATCTCCAAGAGTGGTGTTACCCATGAGATGTGTTTGCAACCAACCGCCGAATGTCCCCATGTGTTCACGTGTAATCCAGTCGGCAGACTACTCTGCGTGTTTGTAGCGTAGAATATTCTTGTGTTCATTCATATACGGGGCCACCAAGGTAGAATTTTGTATAACTGTATAGTGTGCTTGCGCCCAAGAATGCCCGTCCCTACATATTATTGAGTTCCGTCCTAGCGTGCCTTTTCCACCCAGTCTCCCCTCATGCCGCGATTCAGGAACACCAATCGACTTAAGGTCAGGAATAAAGTCAACACAAAACTCAATAACCTCCTCTGTTTCATGGCCCTTGGAGATGCTTCCTTCTGGCCTAGCACGGTTACGAACATATTTATTTAAGACTCCCATGAACCTCTCAAAGGGGAACATATTATGTAGAAATACAGGACCCAGAATGGCAATCTCGTCGACTAGGTAGACTAGGACGTGCGTCATAATATTGAAGAAGGATGGTGGGAACACCAACTCGAAACTGACAAGACAATGGACCAAATCATTCTGTAACCTTGGAAGGTTTTCTGGATCGATTACCTTCTGAGAAATTGCATTGAGGAATGTACATAGCTTCACAATGGCTAATCGAACATTTTCTGGTAGAAGCCACCTCAATGGAACCGGAAGCAGTTGCGTCATAATCACGTGGCAGTCATGAGACTTTAGGTTCTGGAATTTTTTTCTCTTCCATATTTATTTTTCCCTTTATATTCGACGAGAAGCCAGACGGGACCTTGATACTGAGCAAGCATTCAAAAAAGATTTCATTTCTCTTCTTTGGTAAGAGCGTAGCTGGCAGGACCTTGATACTGCTTTGGATGCATGCCGTCTTTTTCGTGCATGCGTTGCTGGTCCTCCCGTGCCTCCGGTGTATCTTTTGTCTTCCCATACATGCCCAAGAAGCCTAGCAGGTTCACGCAAAGGTTCTTTGTCACGTGCATCGCGTCGATTGCAGAGCGGGCCTCTAGGACTTTCCAATATTCTAGCTCCCAAAATATAGATTTCTTCTTCCACATGGGGGCGTGTCCGCCATCGTCATTCGGAACAGATTGTCCACCAAGACCCTTTCCAAAGATTACTTGTAAATCCTTGACCATATCATCACCAGTACGGAGGACATGCTTCTTTCGGTGATCTGCCTCACCTTTGAAATGCTTGCCTTTCTTTCTTAAGGCATGATTGGTCGGAAGAAATCGACGATGTTCCAGGTACACATTCTTCTTGCATTTGTCCAAATATATATTTTCAGTCTCATCTAAACAGTGTGTGCATGTGTGGTATCCCTTGTTTGTCTGTCCTGAAAGGTTACTAAGAGCAGGCCAATTATTGATGGTTACAAACAGCAACGCTCGTAGGTCAAATTCCTCCTGTTTGTGCTCATCCCACACACGTACACCTTTTTTATTCCATAGCTGTAAAAGTTCATCAACTAATGGCCTTAGGTACACATCAATGTCGTTGCCGGGTTGCTTAGGGCCTTGGATGAGCACTGGCATCATAATGAACTTCTGCTTCATGCACAACCAAGGAGGAAGGTTATAGATACATAGAGTCACAGGCCAGGTGCTATGATTGCTTCTCTGCTCCCCAAAAGGATTAATGCCATCTGCACTTATACCAAACCATAAGTTCTTGCGTCACCTGCAAAGTCCGGCCACTTTTTCTCGATTTTTCTCCACTGCGACCCATCCGCGGGTACTCTCAACTTCCCATCTTTCTTACGGTCTTCTTTGTGCCATCACAACAACTTTGCATGCTCTTTGTTTCTGAACAGACGTTTCAACCGTGGTATTATAGGAGCATACCACATCACCTTGGCAGGAACCCTCTTCCTTGGGTGCTTGCCCTCAACATCACCAGGGTCATCTCGTCTGATCTTATACCGCAATGCATCGCATACCGGGCACTACTAGAAAAAGGCCTATCCCCAATATCCCTATTAGTGGCGCACCATGATGGTGGTGCGCCACTGCTATATAGCAGTGGCGCACCAGAAGCAGATGCACCATTGTTATTTTTTTACTAGTGGCGCACCTTTAGTCCAATGCGCCATTGCTATTTTTTTTCTGGGTCCACCCCCCTCCCCAGGCTTACCAATGGCGCACCTTTGCCAGGTGCGCCATTGCTATTTTAGGTAGCAATGGCGCACCTGGCAAAGGTGCGCCATTGGTAAGCCTGGGGAGGGAGGCAAACAAATTCGAAAAATTTCAAACATAGTAATGGCGCACCACACCTAGGTGCGCCACTGCTATGCTACGTAGCAATGGCGCACCACACGGTAAGTGCGCCATTACTAAGTCTGAATCGCCACATCTTATTAACCCCGCCGGCCTTATCCCCTTTCTTCCTCTTCCCCCCACCCCGCCCGTCTCGCGCCCGGCCCCCACCGCCCCCGGCCCCTGCCCCCGCCGCCCCTGTTCCCTCCCCCGCGCGCCGCCCCCGCCGCCGCGCGCCGGCCCCGCCCCCGCGTGCCGCCCCGCCGCCCCCGGCGCTCGCCCACGCGCGACGCCCCCGCCCCCGCCCGTCTCGCGCGCGCCGCCATCCACTGGAGGAGGAGCCGCGCCGCCGTCCACTAGAGGAGGAGCCGCGCCGCCATCCACTAGAGGAGTAGCCGCGCCGCCGCCACCCCCCACTGCCACCACCGCCCCGCCCCCCGCCGTCCACGGTGAGTCCACCCCCTCCCTGTCCTCTCCTCTTTTTTTGTTTCATTTAATTTCTAGGAATTAGTTTTAGTTAGTTTTAGTTTTAATTAGATTTAGTTTTAGTTAGCAATTAGTTAGATTTCATTTTAATTAGATTTAGTTTTAGTTAGCAATTAGATAGATTTAGTTTTAATTAGTTATAGTTAGAAAAAGAAGAGAAAGAAGAAGAATGAAAGAAGAGGAATAATAGAAGAAAAAAGAAGAAGAAGTGGAATAAAAGAAGAAGATGAATAAAAGAATAGGAGAAAGAATAAATGGAATAAAAGAAGAGAAATAAAAAAAGTAGTAAAAGTAGTAAAAGTTATACCATCCTAAACTGAAAATAAACAGTAGTAAAAGTTATCTTTGAAGATGCAACTGTACATAGACATCAAGCTAGAAGAGTTCCAGCCATGCCTTCAAGTTTGAAATATAGAAACAGATAAGCAGAAATTTCCAGAGACCAAACTGACATAGAAATAGTATGAAGGTACAATCTTACTGATTATATGCTAAAAGCAACGCCATTGGTAAAAAGAAAACAGAAACAAAGAAGTTGCAGCATAGTATGTCAATTTCTTTGGTTACGCTATATTATCACAGGTTGTTATCCGCAGGCATCATTTTATTATATAATACTAAGAGATTATGTAAGTATTTAACTTCCTTTAGCTATTCTACTGGTTTATTTGAACCTTAGTTGCTGATAAGTTTTTGCTGACTACTGTTTAGTTATTGTTTCCTGTTTCGTTTATACATCTCAGTAGAAAGATATTTTGGTAGAGGAAAAAGCGAACACCTGTCCTTCTCATAGTTCTTTCTTTGTGTACTCCCTGGATCACTATGGCATCCTTTGATATGAATGTTATACCAGCAAGACATAGATCTGCCTGTTAGGTACTTTGTATTCAATCTATTCATCTCTGTTAATATTTGCTGTTTTTTGGTCAGGTTGATATCTTTATGGATGTAGCATTTGATAGTCTGCATGAGGATATGAGGTTATTGAGTGTCAGGCTATCAACATTGGGCACCAAAGCCTTTCTTGTTGGTCCTTTCGACTCACAACTCACTTACTTCATATGCCAACAGTGTGAAGCATCATTGCAATTTCTTTTGTCACTGTGCCAGCAGAAGTTATTCCGAGATCGTATTTTAAAAAACAAGGTCCCGTATATCTCTATGCATCTCATTTCCTTGTATTTTTAGTTCCACTGTTATGGGAAAAACTGCTGAATGTGAGCTCCTTGTCTTCTTTATGATTTATCAAGATATACTCGTTTTGGCATACTGATCAGTGACGCAAATAGAATTATATCACACTAACTCATAACTTGTTCTCTCCCTAAAAAAACTCATTACTTGTTCTCCCGTTTTAGTTCAATTCCATCTTGCTACCCCCTTGAACAAGATTTCCAGAAAATAGATTAATCTGTAGACTAATCTAGTGCGTGGAACAATATTTTAATTTAGTGACACATACATCTTCCTATGTTTCTATTAAAAGAAGTGAGTATGTACTCAAATATGTTACTGTTTCTGTATATCATTACATGGTATGCCCTTGGAGGATATTGACTCAAGAAGTTACTAAATGCAGGAGCTCTGTAGAAATGGAGGTATACTCTCACTCTCGTTTACGATATTGAAGTTAGGTGTTCCAGAATGGCTGAAAGGATCAACTGATATCGCTTCTTCCATTTCCAGACAGAAGGCTAAAATCCTTTCTATCGTAAGCTTGTCATGAGTCTTGAATTATTTTGTTTAATTCAAGTATTACTACTATCTACTGCCAATGTTGAGTTTGTAACTAATGCCTGCTATAAACATTCTGTAGTTGTTACAACTGTGTGAATCTGAAAGTATTTCTTACCTCGATGAAGTCGCCACTTTGCCAAAGAGCATACAACTAGGGCTGGAGGTTAGTTCTCCTAGGTCCGACCACAGCTGGGGATGAAATTACTCTTTTTCTGCAGCATCTGAAAAAATCATTCAGTTGCTATCAAATTTATCACAATGATTACTGCAGGTTCTTGATTTGCTGAAGATCGCATTTGGAAGGAAACAAAAACCTGCTGTCGGTTCCCATTATAAGAGTTACCCCATGGGTTCTGTGCTTATCAGTGCATTGCGTCTCGTTGACGTCTTTTCTGATGATTCAAACTTTAGATCTTCCTTCATAACTAATACTGTAAGCTTTGAAACCCACTGCTTTTAATACCTACCTTGATAGGTAGTCTTTTTGCAACCACAGAACTGTTATTCCAGCGAATTCAATTTTGGCGACTCCTCATGATGAGTTTGTCTCGAGTTGGTGCTCTGTCGATCTGCCAGTGATGGAAGATGATGCTAATCTGGATTATGATCCATTTGGTGCAGTTGACCTGGCACTGTTAGCTGCTTCAAATATGCTGACTGAAGCTGAAGTTAACTATTCATGCAGTTGACATGAAATGACCCATGTCTATGATTCAAGGTATCTTAGATCTTCGATGTCGGATGCAAATAATTGCTCAATTTCACTTCTCTGCAATGTTCATTCTCACATATTTCTATCATTCTTTGCAAGGATAAAGTAAAGAAAAAGAAGAAAAGATTACTAGAAGATTAGTTTTAGAATTTTCTTTTATTTCCTTGTAATTTTTCTTTTATTGGATACTTGTAAAGACATTGTAATATTCTTACTATAATAAAAATTATGATTCTATTTCATTTTTTGTTTTTAAATTATTTTTCCTTATAGGTTGTTTTCTGTAAATTTGGATTTTTTTTTGTTTTCCAAATACATTACTAGTGGCGCATTTCAGCCCTTATTAGTGGCGCACCTTCCTTTATTACTAGTGGCGCACCTATAAGGCTATTAGTGGCGCACCTAGAGGGAATACCAGTGGAGCACCTAAGGGTTAGTAGTGGCGCACCTGGTGGTGCGCCACTACTATCTGGATTACTAATGGCGCACCAGAGGTGCGCCATTACTATCTGTTACTAGTGGCGTGTTAATAGTGGCGCACCTATAGTGCGCCATTACTAACGAAAACAGGTGCGCCACTAATAGGGCTTTTTCTAGTAGTGGGGCATGCATTCAAATTCTCGTACTCCTCACCGCGGTAGAGGATGCAGTCATTAGGGCATGCATGTATCTTCTGCACCTCTAATCCTAGAGGGCAGAGAACCTTCTTTGCTTCATACGTACTGTCAGGCAATTCGTTATCCTTTGGAAGCTTCTTCTTCATTATTTTCAGTAGCTTTTCAAATCCCTTGTCAGATAAACCATTCTCTGCCTTCCATTGCAGCAATTCAAGTGTGGTACCGAGCTTTGTGTCGCCATCTTCGCAATTTGGGTACAACTATTTTTTGTGATCCTCTAACATGCGATCGAACTTCAACTTCTCCCTTTCAATTTCGCATTCTCTCTGTGCATCAACAATGACCCGGCGAAGATCATCAGCGAGCACATCTGGTGCCTCTTGATCTTCAGCTTCCCCCGTTGCAGTATCACCGCATTCAGAGTACATAGGATAGTTGTCATCATCCTCTTCTTCTTCGTTGTCTTCCATCATAACCCCTCTTTCTCCGTGCTTGGTCCAAACATTATAGTGTGGCATGAAACCCTTCTCAAGCAGGTGGGAGTGAAGGGTTTTCGAGGAAGAGTAATCCTTCGTATTCCCACAGATAGTACATGGACAATACATAAAACCATTCTGCTTGTTTGCCGTAGCCACTTCGAGAAAATTATGTAGGCCCGTAATGTAGTCGGAGGTGCGTCAGTCACCATACATCCATTGCCGGTTCATCTGCGTGCATTATATAATTAAGTATATCAAAAACCTTTACAGAACATCATGAATAGAGAAATGACCAAATTAATACAAGTTCATCATCACATTAAAACCAAAGTACAGTAGTGATCAAATGTTATTACTGAAAAAATAAATACATAATGTTCATACATAGTTCTTGTAGAGCATTATATAATACAGTAGTGATCAAATGTTATTACTGAAAAAAAGATAAGAATAAGAGGCTCACCACAATGGTGCCGACGACGAGATCGGCGCAGGCGATCGACGGCGGTGAGGACGGGGACCGGGACGGGGACGGGACGGCACCCTACACATGTGCAAACTAAGAAGTTAATTTGAGCTCAAATTGTGCATCTAAATCAAATAAACTCACACATACACTCCTCCACTAAAACCCACAAACCACACTACTTGTAGAGCATTTGAAATGAGCTAAACTAGCAGTGAGAAATGAAAGGATGAAGTTGCTAACCTTTTTAGAATACTTGGATAGTTGGTGCACTGCCAAACCTAGACAAATCTTTGGGAAAATGGAGCTTGGAGGTCGAGCTTGGAGGAAGAACAGAGGAGGAAGCTTAATTTTGGCTCCGGCATTTCATCGAACACCTCATGTGCATATATAGGCAAAAAAAAAGAGTAGCCCACCTCCACCCTTCCATGGCCAAAAAACAGAGGAGATGGGGGGCGTGCATATATATAGGCATCAACCACTTTAGTCCCGGTTGGTGGCTTGAACCGGGACTAAAGGTCCCAGCCGAACCGGGACTAATGCCTGCCGAGGCCCGACCGGCGTCCTAGCCTCTCGAACTGGGACTGATGCTCCTAGTAGTCCCGGTTCGTAACATGACCGGGACTAATGCTCTGATCTGTCCAGGATCAAAGCCCTGTTTTCTACTAGTGCACGGCTTCCGAGGCGGTGGTACCCCATGTTCCTTTCTTGAAGCCCCTTCATGTACTCCGACTTTTCTTTGGCAGCTTCGACAACTTAAGCCGCATTGAATATTTCGAATAGATCTTCCGTAATTGTCGGAATGTCCTTTACAATCTTGGAGTAGGGTTCCTTTTTGACGATGATCTGACTTTTCACCCTTACTTTCCAGGCGGACAACGTGTTGCTAAACTTGCCCATGGCTTTGTTGTTTATCTTATTCATTGTCGGGTCTAGCCATGGTTTAGGATATTTGGTTTCATTCCGGCCCGGGAAAAAGAAACTCTGCTGAAGCTTCGTTAGGAGGAAGTGCTCCATATTTGGTATCTTCCTTAATTTTTCGTCGTTGATGGTGGCGGTTTCCCGTAGGATGCAGCCTATTTGATTGCCGTAGCACATGCGCGCTTCCTCAGGCTCTTTTGGATAGAAATTGTCGGGGTCCACCTCCGTGACCACCAGTCTAGTAGTGCTAAGCTGGTTTGGGCGTCGTATCCTCTTCTGTTGCGGTTCTGTACCGGCTAATTTGTCAGCATCGGTGCCGGTCTCGGTGTCGGTGCGGGTGTCGGTGCCGGCGTCGGTGCAACCCTCGGATGTGACAGGGGGGTATGGCAACCGTTACTCATCCAGATAGTTAAAATAGTTGTTTGCCTCCTCGTAGATGTTGCAATTACCAGAACCCCCTCCTTCATCGTTGTTAGCCATGCTTCCTACGACTAAGTCTAGTCAATTAATTCTAAATCTAATAAAATGAATAATGACATAAAAAAGGCCTATGTTTTGTCAGAATGCCGTTTCATTCCCGTCCCGACAATTCCCGGGCACTCGATATGTCCTACTTTCTAGCACAAGTCATGTCGAAATTCACGGGAAATTTTGGCATGACCTTTGCTAATAAGTGGACATATTGAGCACCTGAAATTTGTCGGAATAGAAATGAATCAACATTCCGGCGAAACATAGGCCACTCGAAATGAGATTCCCTGGAAAGATCATATATTGCAGAAATAAAGCCATCATTTGGCACATCATATATATATGGCAAATACAACAGCCAACATCATATTGCAGAATTGGCACATCAAAAATTCCTACTACTTATCCCTAAATCACTCTGAACAGTAAAAAGAAATCCTGGGTTCATACACTCATAATCCTACTGTTGAACTAGATTCACCCTAATAATTTGACACTAAATTCAGCACTAGGAACCCTAGCTAATAAATCATATTGTTGAACTAAAATCGTATAACTAAAATCCTAATGAACCCTAGCTAATGAACACTAGGAACCCTAGCTACTGTTGAATCCTAGCTAGCTAGTGTTACAGAGAAGAGAGGGGGAGGGTAGAGAGAGGGCTCACCGGAGAGGGCTGCAGAGGGTGGAGGGGGAGGCGGCGACGAGGAGGAGAGGCGTCGGGTGGCGGCGGCCCGTGCTCCGGTGACCTCGGGTTGCTCGGGGGAGGGCGGGGCGATGAGGAGGAGAGGCGACCATCGGTGACGGGGGAGACCGCGGCGACGAGGAGGAGAGGGCGCGGCGGCCCGTGCTCCGACGACCTCGGGTCGGTCCGCGGGGGAGGGCGCGGCGACGATGGCGCGGCGACGATGACGATAGCACGGCGACCTCGGGTCAAAAGGAAAGAAGGTGTTTCTGCTAATGATGAGGCAAGATATAAAGCAAGGTTGGTTGCTAAAGGTTATAGCCAAATTCCAGCAATTGACTATAACGAAGTATTTTCTCCTGTTGTGAAGCATAGCTCTATTCGCACTTTACTCAGTATTGTTGCCATGCATGATTTTGAGCTTGAACAATTGGATGTTAAAACTGCATTTTTACATGGAGAATTAGAAGAGGGTATCTATATGGAACAACCTGAAGGTTTTGTTATTCCTGGAAAAGAAAAGCTTGTCTGTAAGTTAAAGAAATCTCTTTATGGATTGAAGCAATCCCCTCGACAGTGGTACAAGAGATTTGACACCTTTATGCTCTCTCAAGGTTTTAAACGGTCTAATTATGATAGTTGTGTTTATTTGAAAACTGTCAATGGTTCAACTATTTATTTGTTCCTTTATGTTGATGATATGTTAATTGCTGCGAAGAGCATGTCAGAGATTAATGAACTAAAGAAGCAATTGAGTAATGAATTTGAGATGAAGGATTTGGGTGCAGCAGAAATATCCAGAGATAGACCGTCTGGAAAAGTATATCTAAGTCAGAAAGGATATATTGATAAAGTTCTTCGTCGTTTTAATATGCATAATGCCAAGCCAGTAAGTACTCCGTTAGCTGCACACTTTAAATTATCATCAGCCTTGTGTCCTCAGTCAGCTGCAGATATTGAGTACATGTCTAGAGTTCCCTATTCGAGTGCACTTGGTTCGCTTATGTATGCCATGGTTTGTTCTCGGCCAGATTTATCTTATGCATTGAGTGTTGTCAGTAGATGCATGGCTAATCCTGGAAAAGAGCATTGAAAAGCAGTTCAGTGGATTTTCAGATACCTGTGAGGTACTTCTAATGCTTATTTACAGTTTGGGAAAACTAGAGATGGACTTGTTGGTTTTGTTGATTCTGATTTTGCTGGTGATTTGGATAAGAGAAGATCGCTCACAGGTTATGTTTTCACCATTGGTGGTTGTGTTGTGAGTTGGAGAGCAACTTTGCAGTCTATTGTGGCTTGTTCCACTACCGATGCCGAGTATATGGCTATTTCTGAGGCATGCAAAGAAGCTATCTGGTTGAGAGGTTTGTACGCTGAGCTTTGTGGAGATCTATCTTGCGCTACCGTATTTTGTGACAGTCAAAGTGCTATATATCGTACAAAGAATCCAATGTATCATGAGAGAACAAAGCACATTGATGTCAGATATCACTATATTCGAGATGTTGTTGCTGAAGGTGATTTGAAGATATGCAAGATAAGTACGCATGATAATCCTGCTGATATGATGACAAAGCCAGTTCCTACCAATAAGTTTGAGCTTTGCTCATGCTTAGTTGGTTTTTCTCACTAGTTCTATGGACTTTGACGCACAAGGTGTTTATGCTGATTTGGATGGAGTTATTTACTTTCTTCGACTACTGGAGGGAATTTGGCTCAAGGTGGAGATTGTTAAATTGTGATCCAAATTCTACCGTGTTGGACTAGATGTAGTACAAACGGTGTGGGCTTTTGCGTTGACGTCGACGCGTGCGAGTACAACTCGTTTACTTGTCCTCCAAGGACTCTCATGTATTGCCCCTCATATATACTCCATGTAGTCGCACCTAAAGACGGTATGTCGTCTCGTGCTTGTAATACTCCTCCTCATAGTGATTGCGCCTTCGTGCGTCCGTGGTTTTCTCCTGCGCGCAAGGGTTTCTACATAAAAATCCGTGTCTCTCGTGTCTCGTTGATCTCGTTTTATCTAACACGTGCTTCAGTCTGATTGTGCAGTTGCTCTCAAATCGCTCTCGATGATTTGTTGGATACATCAGCACGTGGTTTCTGAGATCAAGACTTATTTGAGTGATAGGGGTAGTAATTCCTGTTAAAAATCATGAACAAAATAGAGTTACTGATTATTTAGCGAATTTTGGTCGGAGTGGGGATAGTACAACTTGCTGGCTTAGGCAACGCCCTCATTGTGTTAGCGATTTAGTCGCTGAAGATTGTAATTCTATCACTCTGGAATAATATACCCTATGATTCTCCGCAAAGAGAGAGAGATGTTGTACTCACCTCTCTTCACGAGAAAAAAAATACACGGTTTATGCGGATTTGTGGACTACCTCGATTGCCCAATAGTACAGTAGTGGAAGGAAAAATGTAGTTCCCTACTGTTAGTTCGGTCCAAAGTTTTCCTTTCCTTTTCTCTTTGTGTTTTTTGTTGTTGCTATCTTCTACTCTCTTTGTTCACAAATATAAGATGTTCTAATATTTTTATAATTGGATGTATATATAGACATGTTTTATTGTGTTTTTCACTTATTTCAGTCCGTATGTAGACCATATGGAAATATCCAAAACATCTTCTATTTGTGGATGGAAGGAGCATATTGCTTCCGTTTTCTTTTTTATTTCTCCATTTTCCGGCTTCTTGTGTTTCTTTTTTTTTTCTTTTTAATTTCTAGTTTTTATTTTTGGACGGGATGTGTGCGCCTATTGATCGTTACATATGCACCTACTAACTTTTTTATAAATTACTATAGACTAGCAAACATGCCCGTGCGTTGCAACGGGAGAAAAAAATCATAATTTCGAATGGCAATGATCACATTTTACTAAATTCACGAACATTTTGTAAAATCAAGAACGTTTTCTGAATTCATGAACATATTATACTATTTGCAAACATTTTGTTTAATCGGCGAACATTTCTAGAATCAACTAACATTTTTTTTGGGGATTTGATGAAACAATTTTCTAAATTAATGAACATTTTTTGAACTGCGTGATCTTTTTTGAATCAGCGTATATTTTGTGAATCAATAAACTATATATTTGAATTTATGAAGAGTTTTATTTTATGCTATTTTTTAATACATGAATATTATTTGAATTGGCGAAATTTTGTGAAATTTTAAAACATTTTTTAATACATGAAATTTTTGAGAAAAACTCATGAATGTATGTTTATTTCCCGGACATTTATTAGAAAAATTTGCTAATATTTTTTAAAAATCACAAACAATTTCTGAAGCCACAAACATTTATGAATTATTAAATATTATTTTAAAATTCCCAGTTTTTAATTTTGGAAACTTTTTTAAATTCACAAATTATTTAAAGTCCGGCTAATCTTTTAAAAAGATCAGTCGGGTCGCGAGCCGTCCGATTGTGTATGCGTGAGCCGTCAGTTCCTCTTCTCTTATTTCTTGTAACAATGCTCTTGTTGCACAATTTCTTTTTCTCTAATTTCTGCAACAAGATCCTTGTTGCAGAATCTTTTTATTATCTAATTTTTGCAACAATACTTTTTCTAATTTCTGCAACAAGACTCTTGTTGCGGAATCTCCAGATGTCTAATTTTTTGCGAAAACACCTGTAGAATATTTTTTGCAACAGAGTTTGTTATAAAATATTTTCTGCAACAAAGATCGTGTTGCGAAAACATCTGTCGAATTTTTTTTTGGCAACAAAATTTGTTATAGAATATTTTCTGCAACAAAGGTCATGTTGCAGAAATGTTTGTAAAATTGTTTTACAGTAGAAATCATGTTGTAGAAATGTGTGTAATTTTTTTTGTAACAAATGCTTTGTTGTAGAAAATTTGTGCAACAAAGATAATGTTGTAGAAACTGTACAGCGGCGACGGCGTGCCTTTCGGAGGTGGGCCGGCAGGCGGTGCAGTTCGTGCGTCGGGACACGTGAAGGCGGGGCGGCAGACGGTAGTGAAGCTCATCAGGACACGTGGTTGGTAGCGGAGGAGGCGGACGCTCGCGCGTTATCAGCCGGACGGAAGGAAGTGTTTTCCAAAAAACAACGACGGAAAAGAAAAACCAAAAATAAAAAATTGATCACCCATATATGGGCCGGCCCAGGCGAGCTGTGTCTTTTTCTAGCGCACTGGGCGTAGTGTAGGAGATTCTTAAATGGGCCGGCCCAGTCCGGATTTTTCTATGTGAAACGTTTTTTATAACTTATAGGTGGCATTGGTGGGTAATATTTTGCAACTTCGGGGGCAATTTTAATGATGTACGGGCAGAAGCACTCCGTACTTTAATAACTAGCACAAATGCCCGCGCGTTGCAACGGAAGACATAATTCTCATGCATCTCTAGCAACCATTCATTCATATTGCCATTTCTCCCCTTCGCTACCATGGACAATGATCATCACATTGTCCACCTATTCACAACGAACGTGATCTCAATCACATGGTGATGTGCTGGTCATCATACTCTAGCACAACTCATGTGTGTCGCTACGGAGCACACACTAAACTACAAGTCATATTCATCGTGCATCCATGATGAGTGTCAGCGGGTCAAGCGAGGTGGAGTTCTTCCCGACGGCACGTGTTTTGACAAACACCCTAGAAATCACGAGGTCCTCCTCGTCGATCTGGACTATGTAGTAAGAAGGCGACCATGATGAGCTTGCCACCATCCCACACCAGCGGCAGCAAGGCCACCATCATTTACTCGATTGCCTCGTTAACAGGTCATGATGTTATTGGAGCACCACCGATCCGCCGCTTGCCTCGACACATGAAACGTATGGATGGTATCAATGACAATAGCTATCTTTGCACATCAATCTAAAAATTACACGGAAGAACTTTGGACGAAAAAAGAAACTCAAATCTCCGTCTTGATTATGCTGGCGCATATGAGCGTCAAGCCCTAACCGGAGTTGAAACAGGGTCTGTCTCAGCCTCCCGCACGGCGGTCTCCACGTCCAGTGTGGTTGGCCGGATCGACCCAAGTCCACGTCTACCAAGGGCATCCTGTCACATGAGGGTCATTGATGCTAGGACCGTAGTGGGGGCAATGTCACGTGGAAGAGTAGGACGATCGTAGATGGATTTGTTTTCCATTGAAGACCGTACATAACCCTAGCCATCGGATCGACCTCGTCGGAGCAATCACCGCGCTCGCCGCTGTCGTTGGCGCTACCATAAATGTTTTGTTTAAAAGTAAGGTATAACACATCAACACAACGTTGTAAAGTGCTCCATAATCTCTTCTAGCTGCTGCTTGCATGAATTGGACCCGGGTGCATCCAGCAAAAACTTTCAGGTACAACTTAGAGAGAGCCACGTTCCAGCCCATACGTAAGAGCATATTCTAGTTACACGTGCCCACTTCTACAAACCGGTATGTGCATTTGCACTACACCGTATGGACAAAAATAGAATTTGTGCTTGTTCACAAGGAGCGCCAAGTTTGGTTGGTTATCATTGCCACAAGAAGCGACATGCAATAAACGCACGTGACCTTGATGCCCCGGCCGAGCTCCAGCCCTGCCCAGTTGAAGCTTCGACCTCGTCAAGCTCGGCTGTCGGCTCCTATGGCATCTCGTCCGTCGCCAAGTTCTCGTCATCACTGCAATCTCTCCCCGTCATTAGCCAGTCACGACCTCCCGAGTTCGCTGCTGGCCCAAGGCATCGACTCCCTTCATTGGCAATGTGTGCAACACCTACGGTCCGGAAGTGGCGGTGGCAACGCGAGCTTTGTCAGCCATGTGCACCATGCAGGAAAAAGCTTGAGTCGTGATTCATGATTCCGGCGTGAGGCTTGCCGGCCATGTGCACGGCGCCGACGACCCAACACGAAACGGTAGTGGCGGCTCTAGGCTTGCCAGCCGTGTGCTTGGCTCTCACAACCGTGTGGCGGTAACAGCTACTGTATTTAACAAGCCATGCCGATCCTGTTATCCTCAAGTGCACGGCCATATCATCGAGAGCCTGGTGACGGTCGCCAACGTCGGCGAGCGCTCGCTAGCCATCCTCACCCGCGAGCACTTGGACACCGCCGTCGTCTGTGATCAAACGCCTGTCGTTGTCCACTCGCCCACATCAATGGATCTAGGGGCACGATAGAGCAGCAGGGAGGTTGCCTAGCTAGATGGGAACGGGGAGGCGACGAGAAAGGCGAGAAGTCTAGGCACTCCTGCATCTTTTTCGTGTAACGAAACAAACTTTTTTTCTTTCTAAAAATCATCCAACGAACGAGCCAGGCATGCGAGAGCTTTGCCAGGCTATGGGCCTAAGTTGGCCTATCGGGCTGAGTGAGTCCGCTCGTCTCGTTCTAGCCTAGCTAGCATCACGTACACTTGAATCGGTTATTAATCTTTTAGTACCACCTCGCTTATATATTTTATAAATAAATAATATAGAACGCAAAAAATCATCTATAAGCAGGACGAAACCAAGAAGAATATCACCTTGCTTTATATATATTATTATATATATATATATATACTTATATATATATATATATAAAATAAAAAAATTAAATAAATAAATATATATATATAATAAAAAATTAAAATAAATAAATAAATATATATATATATATATAGGTATAGGTATATAGAGGTATAGATAGATATGTATAGGTATAGATAAACAAAAAATGCGTTGGTAAAACAAAAAATAACAATGGCGTGTGCACAAACGATTCTAGTTTTGACTAGAAGTCGTACCTAGAGTTATACCACCCCGACCCAGCATATCGTCGTTGTTATTGTCTCAGAGTCGGAGTCCTGAGTTTCTTCTTCTTAGTTGCAGAGCTATGAGAATATATATACAACATCGTATGCAGCAATAATACCAAAGATCGAGTTCTCCTTCTCCATAAACACAACAGGACCAACGCTCGTAACCTACCCATCGTCCTGCACTCCCCTACTTTTGGCATGGGCAACAGCGCACTTTTCTTCCATGGCGAGTGCCAGTCCGAGACGTCGTCGACGTGCTCCACGGAGAGCGCCATGTCGGCCCACAATTTCGTGGTGCGCGATTACCCGCTGCTCGACGGCATCGGCGGCGGCAAGTTTGTCAGCTCCAGCACCTTCAACGTCGGCGGCTACGGCTGGACGATCTGGTTCTACCCCGACGGGAGGCAGAAGGACAGATCTAGCGACGCCGCCTCCTGTTATCTTTGTTGCGCCAGCCCAGCCAAGGACGTGAGGGCACGGTGGTCGTTAAACGTGTTGGAGAAATTAGACGGGGATGTACAGGTAACAAGCTTCGGCTGCGCAGAGAATACATTTTCTCCAACAGTCTACAGTTGGGGGTATCCCAATTTCGTCTCGAGATCGAAGCTTAAAACTTTGTCGGACGCCAACAATGGCCGCTTCACGGTGAGATGCGTTCTCGCGGTTATACATGAACCTCGCACGCGCAACATGAGACCTATCGCGGTGCCACCGCCGAGCCTGCGGGGGAGCCTCGAGCACATGCTCAAGGATGGAGAAGGTGCAGATGTGACCTTCAGCGTGCGCGGCCAGCTGTTCAATGCCCATCGATGTGTGCTGGCTGCGCGTTCTCAGGTTTTCAAGGCCGAGCTCTTTGGTCCGTTGAAGGAAAATACGGGGCGGCACATCGAGGTCGACGACATGGAGCCCCAAGTCTTTGAGGCGCTTCTTCACTTCATGTACACGGATGCTATGCTGGATGACGATGACGAAGGCAAAATTGAAAGGCTACAACACTTGCTAGTTGCCGCGGACAGGTACGGGGTTGATAGGTTGAAGATCATGTGTGAAGACAAGCTGCATGAGGGCATCGATGTCGAGACGGTTGCGACCACGTTGCTTCTGGCAGAGCAGCATCACTGCGAGGATCTGAAGGAAGCTTGCATTCAGTTTATGAGCTCACCACGGGACATACTACGTGCTGTCGTGGCAACCAATGGATTCAAGCAACTCGTAGCTAGTTGTCCTTTGCTCATGGAGGATATACTGAAGGGTGTGTCCTGCAGCTAGAATATGAGGTGACTAGTCACACTGAGCAGGCAAAATATTATGCAGTCATGTACCGACCATGTTAGATATTAGTCATCTTCGTTTTACCACACTTTTTTTTTTTTTTTTTTTTTGCGATGAGGTTTGACCAACTTCATTGTACCGTATATGGTACCATGATAATTCTTGGATTTTTTTGCATGTTGCTATGATAATTCTTGGATTGTTTTGCTTGAAAGCTACTCGATTTCGCTTTTCTAGGAATTGCTTCAAAGATAGGACTTATTAGGAAAGTCCGCATATTTTGAAAATGTTCAAGGATTAAAAATATGTTCTTGAATTCAAAACCTCTTACCTCCTTAAAAATTGTTCATTTATTAAAAATATTCATTAATTCAAAAAATGTCACGAATTGAAAAATATTTGCCAACTAAAAACAATGTTCCTGGAATGAAAAAAAAAGTTTGCTGAAGGAAAACATGTTTATGAATTTAGAAAATGTTCATGTATTCAAAAATATCGAGAATTTGACAATTGGCTGTGGATTGACTATGAACTTGAAATAATGTCCATGAATTTTCGTATTAGAATATGTTTGATAATTTGAAATATGTCCGTGAATTCAAAAATCTTTGCGATTGTGAAAAATGTCATGGTGCCACTGCTCACCAACGATTCGACCTAAGGCTCCTCACTGGCCAACTTTTTCGACCACTCAACTCCTAAATCCTCCAACCTACTGGTTTTTTATTGGTTTTCCGAAAGTTCATGAAATAAAAAAATCATGGTTTCTAAAAAAATCCAATTGAAAAATTGTAACATAAAATTGTTGAAAAATTCAAAAATAAATGAATTTACAAAAGTTCATGAAATTAAAAAATGTGCAAGTATTTGAAAAATGATCATGAATTCAAAAATGTTTGTAAATTCAAAAAATGTTCATGAATTCAAAAAATATCCGTGAAATGAAAAATCGTTTGACCATTTAATAATTGTTCGTAAATTAAAAAAGGGTTTGCGAATTTGAAAATTGTACAGAACTTAAAAAAATTATGAATTCAAAATAATTTCACAAAATTCAAAAAGGCCATGAATTTAGAATATGTTAACAAATTTGATAAATGTTCAAGAATTCAAAATGCTTGAGAATATGATTTTTTTTGCAAACTCATCAACATGTGGTCATGAATTGAAAACTTTCACGAATTAGAAAAAAAAATCATGAATGCACAGAAGTTCACGGATTTAAAATATATTCATGAATTTGAACAATTTGAAATTCATAAATGTTCATGAATACGAAAAATGTTCGCAGAATCAGCAAGTGTTCATGATTTTTTTTTAAATCACATATTCAGATTTTTTTTGGAAATTTTGAATCACAGTGAAAATATATTTTTGGTAAGAAAGAATACGGTGGTCTACCTTTTACATTCCAAATCAAGAACGTTCCTGCACAATAAATTCAAAAAAAAAAAGTTCACGCACAATGAATATTTTGGTTACCAGTTGTGATTCTCTTACACGTGCTAGTGAGTTTCTTGCAGCGAATTCCATCACCAAATTTTGGCATGTTCCCTTTCTTTTGCGGAAAATGCTTTTGATATATTCGTCAAACATAATGGTGGTACTAAGAACACAAGAAATAATAGTATATTACATTCATTATCGTAAACCATCTAGCAACGAATACAAACACTGAAACAAGTCGAATACACACGTCACTCCCTCATCATAGCCGGACAAATCTTGTTGTGATAGACATTTAGAAAGTCATCGTGCTAAACCCCAAAGGATCAACGCATCAGACAACAATCTTTGTCGATGAAGAGAAGTGCAGATAGAAATAATCCAACGTAGACACAAAGATGCAAACGAACAAATATTAGATTCAAGCAAATCCACTGAAGACAAACACCGACCATATCCCACGAGATCCGTCAGAGACACAATTTCACATGTTCTCCGATAATGCTAGACACACGACCGAAACGAAGACTAAGCGGGAAGAATCTTATTCCATCGTTAAGAAGCCACCGCCGCCTCTCCTTCCTGGGAAGGACACAAATCTTAAACATGCTCATGAAAAACACCTAAAACGGAACATGAGCCCTCCAAACAGTAAAGCCTATTACCCACTGTCTATCTTAAAATCATTGGAGATGAGAAAGATTGACGGTGGCACCGACGGGAAGCAAGGAAACCCTTGTTGTCTGGAAGTCGCTCGGGGGAGAAGGAAGTATGAAGACTTGGCTAGCGGGAGGCTGAAAGTAGCTAGCACGATTGGCACGCCCCCATTTTTAACCGGGGTGGCGTTGACACCATCCAAATGTTGGCTCTGCCTCTCTCACATCACCTCTTCTTCTTCTTCTTCTTCTTCTTCTTCCTCTCTCACACAACTCTCTCCGTTCTTTCATGGTTTCTCAGAAGAACACACAAGACAAGGAAATACACAAATACACATGCAGACATACGACAAGATTAGTTCTAACACCAAAAGTCCAGATGTATCTACCCACAAAAAAAAAAGACTCTTATGAATCTTTTCGAAAAAAAATGACTTGTGAATAACAGCGGTAGTTAACGATCCTTTTTTCTTTGGAGAAAGTCGTTAACGATTCCTACACGGTATCCCATATATATTATGTCAAGCAAACTGTCAAAGGGCCCTTATCTCACGCACGTACACAAAACGGCCACGTTTCCTTGGGAAGAGACCATGGGGAACATCACATCTTGTCTGGGCAAGCCGCCCGCGCCGCCGGCCGAGACGTCATCGAGATGCGTGACGCCGACGGCCACCACGGCGCACAACTTCGTGGTGGACAACTACTCGCTGCTCAGCGGCACCGTCGGCGTCGACAAGTTCGTTAGATCGACGACGTTCTGCGCCGGCGGCCACAACTGGAACATCAGGTTCTACCCCGACGGTGAGAGCCGGGGACCTGGCTACGCGGCGGCCTTCCTGCACCTCGTTGGAGGGGCAAAGGCAACGGGGGTGAAGGCGAAGTTCACTCTGAGCTTGCTGGGGAAGGACGGCAAAGTGCTCGGAGATTCGAAACCTGTGAGCATAGCGCAGACCTTCGAGTCGGAGGGTGTCAACAGTTGTTGGGGCGCCATCAAGTTTGTCGAGAAGACCACGCTGCAGGACGCGGGCTGCTTCACGGTCAGGTGCGATCTGACCGTCGTCAAGGATGCCGTCGTGCAGAAGATTATTAATTAGCTTATTCATGGTGGTGACCATATTTGCTTGTAAACGATTTTATGATTAGTATGCTAGTATTTTCAAGTACTCTTCAATGCTAAAATATAGTCCATGTTACATTTGTCCTAAGTCAAACTTTGTGAGGTTTGACCAACTATGGGAGAATATATGAATATTTACAAATAACAAATATATATGAGATGAAAATAATTTTCACTGTAAATCTTGTTTTAGTTGAGTTACGTCAAGTTATAGTGTTCATGATAAATCTATTGCTATAGATTAGGAACTAGCAAATATGCCCGTGCGTTGCAACGCGAGCGATAATTAGCGTGTTCACTTTCCGTCAGCACGGCCCAACAACATTCGAATTGTACCTGACCACGGTAGAGAGCCGCACATTGAGTTCTAGTAGAAATTGATAACAGTAATATATTAAGAAACACGTATACGATACTTTTGGTACGGTTTTTGTACTATTAATCTAATCTTAAATAGTATATTTTTCAATTTTTTCGTACCAAAGCATTACTTGTAAGTTGAAACAATGTTTGAAATTTGCATCAAGTCATGAGAAAAATCTCAATGAAATGATTCTATTAAATGTGTTTTAGGCCATCTTTGCATACGCTTGAAGATTAATAAAAAATTGTCGCACGCCCTTTATTCTCTTATTTCTTTACTAGCAAAATGACCCGTGCGTTGCAACGGAGAATATGTATCATCCATGAAAATCGAGCTTTCATTTTCTTCTCCGGGACTCACTCATGGTCAATGATTTTAATAATATAAAAGTGAGGCCAGTGCTAGTAATTTTATTTTTAAATACAAAAAATAACTTTCCCTTTAGGATTTTTATTTTTTCAGGAATTAGAAATGTATGAATACATCTGTAAGTATCTCCAAACAAAAAAATATATCACATTCGAGTTAAAAAGGACCAGTGGTGACAAAAATGTTTGGAAATTTCAAAAACAAATTATAGTCAAGCATGCTTGCATAGCTGTAGCAGATGGATGAATCCACACATAACCTTTTTTATATATAGGTTCTAAACATTTTTGCATATACCAAACTCAAAATATATTTGAACATTGTAAATGGTATAGTTAATTCCGACCCAATCTAAAAAATATAGGGGTAATAGTTTAGACCAGATATGTATATTTATGCATGCAGATTTGGGGGAAAACTTAGTTTGGATAACACATGAATAACAACAGGAGCTCAGTACAAATTTGGGTCCCTATTAACATTCATAATGCATGGAAAATGTATAGCTACAACAATTAGGGTAAAAATATGAAGTAATTCATAGGACCAGGATTCCACTAATTATAAATATCTAGAGTGATTATTTCATTGTGTTCGGGGTCAAAAAAGAATTCATTGTGTTTTATTTATAAATAGCGGTACATTCATAAAGACCAATAGACACGTAGTATGTCATATCAAGGGAACATGGACACATAAATTAGGCAGATTTGACATAACAAATGTGGTACTAAAATTGGTAGCTTCGTCCCTACCGAGCCAACCTGTTGATGTCCCGGAGGTCATTTATCTTTGCTCCCATGTTGTGATCCATGCTTGACAATAATCATACAAATATTTCTAAGAAGGATAGATCGAGTGATTATGGGAAAAGGAGGGAACGACAACCTTAAGTGCGATTAGAGGTGGGGAGGCTGGTCACTGCAGGCAACCTCTGCTCCCTCGATCATCGGAATCAGAGGAGCCATCGAGGAGGCCATAGGGAACCAGGAGCTACTTCTTCGTCGTGCACCAGGATAACGTGAATCAATCTGAGGCGACTACTCGAAGTCAATCTTCTGCTCCTTCTTAAAAGGCAAATGAATGGTGGCGGGCACTTGTTGTGGTTGCAGAACATGTTGATCTTCCCCTCGGAAGGAGTAGTCACCGGTAACGGCCAACACGTGCCCATTTTGCTTCATCCGTTTCACATGCACCAGCTTGTCTATGGATCTTGTCTACCATCTCGAGCTGCCATGCTGTCGGCATGGCCGGATCTCGCGGCCGTCGATGACAAAGCCGCTCAGGGCACTCGCCCCCATGTAGTTGATCACCTCCTCAAGGTTGTTCCGCTGCTTGATGCCAGCTCATGGTGGCTCGTCCGCCTAAGATGACAGACCAATCTCTCTGCACCAATGCTCCCTTTTGTATCTCGATCCGATCTTGGTCTCTATATTTGAGGAAGCAAACCGGAAAACGTGGAGGAAAGAAGTAGATGAGGGACGTAAAAACCTAGAAGATGAAATGTTCATGTCGTGTGACCATGGTTGGCCTGGTCCGTGCATTGCTAATCCAGACATCCGCGTTGTAAGTTGTCACCGTCGTAGTCGTGCTGCATGTTGTTGTTGTTGTTGTTGTTGTTGTTGTTGTTGTTGTTGTTGTCGTGTGCTGCATGCTGTCGCCACTGAGCTACAAGCTGCCGTTGCCACTGAACTGCAAACCATTGTCCCCGTGATACATGTCGTCGCTGTCACAGCTGAGCTGCAAGCCGCCGCCGCCGATGAATTGCAACGCCATCGTTCTGATGTATGTTGTCGCCCAGTGTTGCGAGCTACTACAGGACATGGATCAGGGACAAAGTTGGCGCTGCTGACGTAAAGGGAGTTGTACTCCTGCAAGGCTGACTAACTGGCATGCACGATGACGTGGTATCGTAGGACCGTAGGACGAACTTACACAGGGACGAAAAACGAATAAAAGCATATCGACGCGAGGACAATAAACTCACGTGCATACGTGTTTTTATTACTCGTTCGTTTGTAGGAGCCTCACCCGGATTGGTTCAAAAAAAAAAGAGCCTCACCCGAACGATACAGGAACAGGAAGCTCGCACATGAGTCGTGTGGCCCATAACCTCTGTCGGATACGCAGGGTCATGAAGCCCACACACGCAACGCTGCATTGTCGGGGCGACAAACACTTTTTTTAAGGAAACTCCGTTAGCGAATAAGAAGCTGCCTTCGTTTGTTTTGGACAACAGAATCAGCTAGTGGAGTTGGTTTACGTGGGCTTGTGTATTCCTTGCCACCCTGGTTCGAGTCCTAACAATGACATTTTACTTTTTGACGCGTGCTGTAGTGCAGCGACGTACGAAAAACAAAGGACCACGTACGAAACTAATTGATTGACCAAAAAAAGTGGAGAAACAATCCTCCCTTTAATATTAGGTAGAGATTATTCTTGTATGTCCATTAAAATGTATCCTTGATACTCCCTCTGATTCATATATATAGACCCTCCTAACATACTCCATATATATATATATATATATATATATATATATATATATATATATATATATATATATATATATATATATATATATATATATATATGATATATTGTGTGTTAGCATTTTCCAAAATATACCATAGCAATTAATTAGGTTAATTAAGGTTATGCCCAAAACGGAATTTTAAAGTGGTTCACAAAAGCAAGTAATAGCATGATTGGAAACTACGCGTTTTTCTGATCAAATTACATATAAAAATTACGGTTGCAAAGTTATAGCGTAATCATGTTTAACATATTCTTTGTAACTAATAAAAGTTAGAGACCTAAACGGGCTAAAAACATGGCGAATTGGACCTACTGCACTGCAGCTTAGCGGTGTATACTAAACAGCGCCCAGTCACGCGAGATAACGACTACCGCAGTTGGGCCAAAGCTCAAAGACACTTAATGTTAGACTGCGGATTATTTAAAGAAAAACTCAGGGGCTTTTTTTATAAAACGCATGACAGACAGGCAGAAGCGCTCCGTACTTTATTAGTAGGTATAGGTTATGGGTGTTCCTCCGCAAAAAGAAAAGTACTATAATTGTTGATACTATTTTGGTTAACTTGATAAAATTTATGAAGTTTGACTTAAAGAAAAAATAATAAGTTTTAGTATATAGTATTTTGGCATGGATAGAGTACTTCACGGTAATTAATCACTTTATATGTAAACATTGGTCCTAATGATTCTTAATTAGCTCATTTGTAGTATTACTGTACCGCAACTAATACGTGTGTATTTGTGCAAAAAATAAATCTTTTTTGATATAGGATGATGTTATTATCTCAAAATGTAGTATTAAGCGGATACAAATCATTACAAGTAATAACCGGTCTTTGTATAACTAAGATGCACACAGTCAAACCCAAAAGTCAGACAAAAAAGCATGAAACAACCGACAATCGACAACAGTAGTCCTTATAGGCCGACGTTATGCCTATGTCAAAAAAGATGGTGGATCGATCCGTAGGTTATGTTGTCATCCATGTTGGAAAAAATCCTCTGTAGCCACCTGCTCCAATCACTTACACACCTCCTTGAACTGCGGGTATTTCACTCGTTATAGCATAGACCACGTATGAAGCGAGTGCATACATCAAAAAATAACTTACAGAGAAGACGCATTTTTGTAATTAAAACCAAGTCATTTCTACATAGGCAAAACGATCAAATTAAGGCATACGTCCCTACCCTTATTGTTGTCTCTTATTGTTGTCTTGAATCTATTTGGAATATCATCCAACCAATGACCAAAAATATTGGCAACACTTGTGGAAGGGTACAAATTTGACGCTATTTGGATGACTGACCACGTAGAACGTGCAAACTTATATTTAAAAAAGAGATGTTTGATTATCTCGTCATGAGTACAAAAACAACACTTCTTACTCCCTTGTCAGTTGCATTGTGCGAGGTTGTCTTTAGTTAACATAACTCCCTTACAAATATACCACATGAAGATTTACTTTTAGTGGAATTTTGGAATTTTAAATTTTCTTGTTATGACTCATCGGTACCTCAGAATGTGTGAGAGCACGGTATAGAGTCTACACTGAAAGACCCTGATGTAATAAGGTTTCAGCGAAACACATATCGATCTTGTCTTAGGTACTTAGGTTAATCTAATCCAGTCAGGATAAAAGATTATGGCATGAGACAAGTCAGGGTCAATCAAATCCCACCTGAATGAAATATTTGGCTGGGACGAAGGGAGCACCTGCGCAACTGTATTATTCTTATCGCGGGCAATGTTATACAAGGCAAGATATTGTTCTCGGAGACTGGCATTGCCAAGCCAGATATCTTCCCAAAAACAAATCTCCAACCCATCTTTTATCGCGAAAGAGATGTTTCTTTGCATCCATTAGGCCAGCTCAAAAGTGCGAGTCGTCGGGTTTCAAAAATGCCAGAGACACAACCTTTTGGCCTAGATACTTGTTGCACAACATGATTTGTCGAACACCATCGTCAGTAAGAACTTTGAACAACCATTTATTGAATAGGGCTTCATTCTTGACCTGCAGGTCATCAATTTCAAGGCCACCTTGGTTTTTCGGTCTACAAACCACGCTTCATTTGGTTAATCTTTATTTTTTCTTTTCATCGTAACGTTGTCAAAATAATTTGAATCTAAAATAGTCCAATCTTTGCGGGACCCCTTTTCAGAGTTGGAAGAAAGAAAGCATATAGAGAACCATGTTTGTGAGGGCAGAGTTAATCAAAACCAACCGTCCTCCAACTGAGAGCAACCTGACTTTCCAGTTGTTCAATATTTCTCTAGACGCTCCACTACATGCTTCCACTCCACAATGATGAGGCGCCGATACCTAGATATTTAGTCGGGGATTGTCCGTGTTTGCAACCAAATAGGTCGGCATAATCGACCGCCACCTCCACGACTTCTCCAAAGCAGAATAGTTCTCTTTTAAGAAAGTTTATTTGGAGACTAGACATTTGCTCAAACGTTGAAAGCAAGAATTTCAGGTTTCGAGCCTTGTCTAGACCATGTTCCATAAACAGAAATGTGTCGTCGCCATATTGCAAAATAGAGAGGTCGTCATCCACAAGGTATGGCACTACTCCTTCAATCTGGTTATCCTTCTTGGCGCATTCAATCAGAATAGCCAATATGTCAGCAACAATGTTAAATAACATCGGGGACATGGGGTCACCCTATCATAGTAGTTTTTTTGTCTGAAAGTAATGTCCTACATCATCATTGACGTTGATGGCCACACTACCTCTGGTTACAAAATTTGGAATCCATTGGCACCATTTATCGGAGAAACCTTTCATCCTTAGGGCATGTTGGAGGAAAGACCATTTGACCTTGTAATAAGCTTTTTCAAAGTCAATTTTGAATACCACTCCACTCATGTGTATTTGAACATATTTAATCTTCACTTCATTTTTTTGGTAATTAAAGTTATAATATGCATGATTTTATTATTATTAATGAACATTTGAGATTGTGTGACTAGCCTCGATTAAATGTTGTATTGAGTTTACACATGAAAGTGAGATGACTACTTAGTACATGGTGCTTCAAAATAGGTGACATCGACTTCCTCTGCTGAAAGACAAGCCTAGGGATTCCTACTTCCGGAAGGGACTATTTTAAGGAACAACGTCAAGATGACAAAGTGCTCCTGCGATTCCATAAAATTGAATAGGTTGGTCTCATTTACAAGAAAAACTATGATCGAAAATCTTAGAAGGATATAATTGACTAGACAACACAAATGTGATCATCCCTAACCCGAAACTACGGTCCACCATGAAATGCGACCAACAGTCAGGGCCCAACGAGACCTAGAGCAGCCATGAAGAAGCTCTTGGACAACACTTCATAGATGGAACAACACCCCCAAGGAGTCGTATTCATCGGCAGTGACTTTCGGCGGCGAAATTTTCCACGCAGACTGTCCTACACCACCACCCCACTGAATCCGGGGGGAGGGGTCCGTTCAGGAAAGCAACCACCCCGGCCTATATCCAACCAACTATATATGATCTAGTGTAGGAGTGAACACTTCGACGACGCCTCCAAGGAGGAGAAGGATGTCCACAAACGTTGTTGTCGTTGCATCCACCCCATCAGGCAAGGTCTTCACTAAAAGTTTGATATCTCTCCACCTTAGCGAGCCTCTAGCTATCAAACTCTAATCTAGTTGCAAACCGCGACCATGTCTGAAATATTTGTGACAAGGCTGACCAGAGATACTACCGCCACCACGACGCATTTTTGCCGCAACCGCCAACTTGCAACACTAGTAGAAAACAGGCCTTTGGATCGAAGCATTAGTCCCGGTTGGCTTCTGGACCGGGACTAATGCTACCACTAGTCCCGGTTCATTAGGCTAGGCATTAGTCCCGGTTCATGAGGAACCTCTAGTCCCGGTTGGTGTTACCAACCGGGACTAAAGGGGTGGTGGCAGGCTGGTGGCAGGTTGGGGCCCCTGCTAGAGATGGACCTCTAGTCCCGGTTTGTAGGACCAACAGGGACTAAATGTATCCCTATATATAGATGCTTCTTCCAGCCCGAGCTCATCCTCTCCATTCTTTGTTTTCTCTTCCTCTTCTCGAGCTCATCCCTCCATTTTTGCCAAAATTTGTCAAGATTTGAGGCACCCCATCTATTCAAGTGTTCACAAAGGTTAGCAACTTTGTCCTTTCATCTCTCATTGCTAGATTAGCTCGTCCAATGCTCTATAAATATAGTGATTTGTGGGTTCTAGTTTGGGAGTAATTATGTGGGAGTTTATTTGATTTATATGCAATTTGAGCTCAAATTAACTTCTTAGTTTGCATATGTGTTGGTGTGGTTTACTTAGTGCCTTCCCATTCCCGTCCTAACCACCGTCAATCGCCCGCATCGTCCCGTCGCTGGCACCACCTTGGTGAGCCTCTTCTTGTTCTTATCCTTTTTATAAAAAAATCTTATTTGTATGATTTAGATAGTGACTTGCATAATTTTATTACTTGTATGATTGTTTGTTATACATATATAGTGCAATGGTTTTGATATCCATGCCCGTCGGCCCTCGTCTGGTTTACGATTCGGATGTAATATATTCTCTTTTATAACTATTTGTTGCATTTTGTGTTTATGACAATTATGCCCATCAAGTTGACATAGATGTTTTTATCTAGGAGGTATGTGAATCGGAAATTCCAACCGACCCTCTTGTCGAGAAGTTAAATTTAGTTGAAAAAGAAAACGAGGATTTGAAAGAAAAATTGAAAAGAATTGAAGAAGAGAAGATGAAATTGGAGTTGTATGTTACCGATGTCGTCGATGATCACAAGATCAAGATGGATGCAATGCGCTTGAAGATTAGAAAGATTAGAAAATATGCCGTTGATAAAGAGGCTTGGTATAATTATGATGTTGGATCAATTGTTACCTTAGTTGCGATTTTGATCGCATTTGTTGTTGCATTTAAATGTTTTAGCTAGATAGTTTTATGTTGTTTTTATGAGAATAAGTGTGTATGAACTTGTATTAATTTTGTCTTTTCGGTGTTGTGTAATGAAGATGAGTCGGCAATGGATGTACGATGACCGACGCTCTCCCCAGTTCATTGATGGTGTGCATAGTTTTTTGCGTGCGGCTGAGGCAAACAAGCGGGATGGTTTTATGTGATGTCCATGTTCCAACTGTAAGAATGATAGGAATTACTCTTGCTCAAAAGTCATTCACGTCCACCTGTTTACGTCCGGTTTCATGTCCGGCTATAACTGTTGGACCAAGCACGGAGAAAGAGGGGTTCTAATGGAAGATAATGAAGAAGAAGAGGATCATGACAACTATCCTGGGTTTCCTGAATACGATGATACTACAATGGGGGAAGAGAATGAAGAAGCTGAAGAAGAGGCATCAGATGAGCCCGCTGATGATCTTGGTCGGGCCATTGTTGATGCAAAGAGAAACTACGAAAGTGAAAAGGAGAAGTTGAAGTTGCAGCGCATGTTAGAGGATCACAAAAAAGGGTTGTACCCAAATTGCGAAGATGACAACACAAAGCTCGGTACCACACTGGAATTGCTGCAATGGAAGGCATGGAATGGTGTATCTGACAAGGGATTTGAAAAGTTGCTGAAAATAATGAAGAAGAAGCTTCCAAAGGACAACGAATTGCCCGACAGTACATACGAAGCAAAGAAGGTTGTCTGCCCTCTAGGATTAGAGGTCCAGAAGATACATGCATGCCCTAATGACTGCATCCTCTACCGCGGTGAGGAGTATGAGAATTTGAATGCATGCCCGGTATGCGGTGCATTGCGATATAAGATCGGTCGCGATGACCCTGGTGATGATGTTGAGGGCGAGCGCCCCAGGAAGAGGATTCCTGCGAAGGTGATGTGGTATGCTCCTATAATACCACGGTTGAAACGTTTGTTCCAAAACAAAGAGCATGCCAAGTTGTTGCGATGGCACAAAGAAGACCGTAAGAAAGACGGGAAGTTGAGAGTACCCGCTGATGGGTCGCAGTGGAGAAAAATCGAGAGAAAGTGGCCGGACTTTGCAGATGACCCAAGGAACTTATGATTTGGTTTAAGTGCAGATGGCATTAATCCTTTTGGGGAGCAGAGCAGCAAGCATAGCACATGGCCTGTGACTCTATGTATCTATAACCTTCCTCCTTGGTTGTGCATGAAGCGGAAGTTCATTATGATGCCAGTGCTCATCCAAGGCCCTAAGCAACCCGGCAACGACATTGATGTGTACCTAAGTCCATTAGTTGATGAACTTTTACAGCTGTGGAATAAAAAAGGTGTACGTGTGTGGGATGAGCCCAAACAGCAGGAATTTGACCTACGAGCGTTGCTTTTTGTAACCATCAATGATTGGCCTGCTCTTAGTAACCTTTTAGGACAGACAAACAAGGGATACCATGCATGCACGCACTGTTTAGATGAGACTCAAAGTATATATTTGGACAAATGCAAGAAGAATGTGTACCTGGGACATCGTCGATTTCTTCTGACCAAGCATGCCTTAAGAAAGAAAGGCAAGCATTTCAAAGGTGAGGCATATCACCGAAAGAAGCATGTCCTCCGTACTGGTGATGATATACTAGATATGGTCAAGGATTTACAAATAATCTTTGGAAAGGTCTTGGCAGACAATCTGTTCCGATAAACGCTGACGGACACGCCCCCATGTGGAATAAGAAATCTATATTTTGGGAGCTAGAATATTGGAAAGTCCTAGAGGTCCGCTCTACAATCGATGTGATGCACGTCACGAAGAATCTTTGCGTGAACCTGCTAGGCTTCCTGGGCGTGCATGGGAAGACAAAAGATACACCGGAGGCACGGCAGGACCAGCAACGTATGAACGAAAAAGATGGCATGCATCCAAAGCAGTATGAAGGTCCTGCCAGCTACGCTCTTACCAAAGCAGAGAAGGAAATCATTTTGGAATGCCTGCTCAGTATGCAGGTCCCGTCTGGCTTCTCGTCGAATATAAAGGGAATAATAAATATGGCAGAGAAAAAATTCCAGAACCTAAAGTCTCATGACTGCCACGTGATCATGACGCAATTGCTTCCGGTTGCATTGAGGGGGCTTCTACCAGAAAATGTTCGATTAGCCATTGTGAAGCTATGTGCATTCCTCAATGCAATTTCTCGGAAGGTAATCGATCCGGAAATCATACCAAGGTTACAGAATGATTTGGTACAATGTGTTGTCAGTTTCGAGTTGGTGTTCCCACCATCATTCTTCAATATTATGACGCACGTCCTAGTTCACCTAGTCGAAGAGATTGCCATTCTGGGTCCTGTATTTCTACACAATATGTTCCCCTTTGAGAGGTTCATGGGAGTCTTAAAGAAATATGTTCGTAACCGTGCTAGGCCAGAAGGAAGCATCTCCAAGGGCCATGAAACAGAGGAGGTTATTGAGTTTTGTGTTGACTTTATTCCTGACCTAAAGTCGATTAGTGTTCCTCAATCGTGGAATGAGGGGAGACTGTGTGGAAAAGGCACGCTTGGACCAAAATCAATAATATGTAGGGACGAGCATTCTTAGGCGCAAGCACACTACACAGTTCTACAAAATTCTACCTTGGTGACCCCGTATATCAAGAAACACATGGATATTATACGCTCCAAGAACCCGGAGCAGTCTGACACCTGGATTAAACGTACACACATTGCGGCTTTCGGCGGTTGGTTGCAAACACATCTCATGAATGACGACATTGTTGAAGATGAGCTGTACTTGTTGGCCAAGAGACCATCTTCGACTGTATTGACTTTCCATGGATACGAGATAAATGGGAATACATTTTACACAATCGCCCAAGATAAAAAGAGCACCAACCAAAAAGTGGTGTCCGCTTTGACGATAATGCAAACACTAATAGGGAAAAGGACACATATTATGGTTACATAGAGGAGATATGGGAACTTGACTATGGACGTGATTTGAAGGTCCCTTTGTTCCGGTGCAAATGGGTCAATCTGATTGGAGGAGGGGTAATGGTAGACCCGCAGTACGGAATGACAACAGTGGATCTCAACAATCTTGGATACATAGAGGAACCATTCGTCCTAGCCAATGATGTGGCGCAGGTTTTCTATGTGAAGGACATGTCTACCAAACCGAGAAAAAGAAAAGATAAGAAAGCGGATACATCATACGATGAGCCAAAGCGCCACATAGTTCTTTCAGGGAAAAGAAACATCGTGGGAGTGGAGGACAAGACAGACATGACAAAAGATTATGAAAAGTTTGATGAAATTCCTCCCTTCACAGTGAAGACTGAGCCAAGCATCCTGTTAAATGATGAAGATTGTCCATGGTTACGATGCAATAAGCAAGGGACACACGAGAAGAAAAAGTTTTATACCCCAAGATCCCACTCTGGGACGTGATTGGCTTCACCGTCATCACTTTTCTTCTCTAGTGAGGTAGCCGAGGTGGTCCAGTTTGTACACGAAGTGCATCCAGTTTTTGATGTATCCCTCTCAACTTTTTTAGCACATGCTATGTGGGTGAAATGATGATACCATGCCAAGTTTCAACCATTTCAGAATTCATTTGTAGTGCTTTTTAATTTTAGGGTCATTTAGCTCAAAAAAATCATTAAATGCATGAAAAATAGCAAATGAAGTAGAAAGGGTTGAAATTTAAAGATGTGGCTTAGAATGGTGCATATTGAATGCAAAAAAAGTCTGCAGTTGAAATAAGTTTAAAAAAATGAAATGCCTTTGTAACAGATGAGTTTTCGTGTGAAACCCTCATACTTCGAAGGAGATGGTCCAGTTTGTACACGAAAATGCATCCAGTTTTTGCCGTAACCCTCTCAACTTTTTAGCACATGCTATGCGGGTGAAATGATGATACCATGCCAAGTTTCAACCTTTTCAGAGTTCATTTGTAGTGCTTTTTAATTTCAGGGTCATTTAACTCAAAAAATCATTAAATGCATGAAAAATAGCAAATGAAGTTAGAAGGGTTGAAAGTTGAAGATGTGTCTTAGAATGGTGCATATTGAATGCACAAAAAGTCTGGAGTTGAAATAAGTTTAAAAAAATGAAATGCCTTTGTAACAGATGAGTTTTCATCCGAAACCCCCATACTTTGAAGGAGATGGTCCAGTTTGTACACGAAGTGCGTCCATTTTTTGTCGTAACCCTCTCAACTTTTTAGCACATGCTATGTGGGTGAAATGATGATACCTTGCCAAGTTTCAACCTTTTCAGAGTTCATTTGTAGTGTTTTTTAATTTCAGGGTCATTTAGCTCAAAAAAATCATTAAATGCATGAAAAATAGCAAATGAAGTTAGAAAGGGTTGAAATTTGAAGGTGTGGCTTAGAATGGTGCATATTGAATGCACAAAAAGTCTGGAGTTGAAATAAGTTTAAAAAAATGAAATGCCTTTGTAACAGATGAATTTTCGTCTGAAACCATCATACTTCGAAGGAGATGGTCCAGTTTGTACATGAAGTGCATCCAGTTTTTGCCGTAACCCTCTCAACTTTTTAGCACATGCTATGTGGGTGAAATGATGATACCATGCCAAGTTTTAACCTTTTCAGAGTTCATTTGTAGTGATTTTGATTAAAACAAATGAAGGTATAAAACTAAAAGAGTTAAACAGAATCTGGTTTTGATTAAAACACCTATTTAAAATATCCTAAAAATTCCCAAATTTAACATAATGATAAAACATACTAATATTAAACAACAGCAAAAACAATCACTCAAAATCTATTTTTAAACTAAAGTTATTCACAAACTAGTGATTCACACAAATTTCAAAAGAATTCAAATTTAAACTATTTAAATTTGAAAACTACTGGCACTAACAGAAATTTTGTAATTGTTTTGACCTAAAGCAAAAAGATTCATTCAAAAATTATAAATATTCTAACAGTTATTCCAAATCTAAAAACAGAAATTAGAAAAACAAAACAAAACAAACCAAAAAAGAGAAAATACACCTTTAGTCCCGACTGGAGCCACCAACCGGGACTAATGGTCCCTTCCCGCGCGGAATTTGGGCCACCGAAAAGGAGACCTTTAGTCCCGGTTGTTGTTACCAACCGGGACTAAAGATGGACCTTTAGTCCCGGTTGGTAGCACCAACCAGGACTAAAGGGTCTTTAGTCCTGGTTGGTAACACCAACAGGGACTAAAGGTATTTGGGTATTTAACCCCCCTTCTCCTTCCTCTCCTCATTTTCTCCCCCGACGCCGATCGAACACCACACTACGCCGCCAGGCTGCCGGATCCTGTCGCCCTCAGCTCCGCCTACGACGCCGGCCGTCCCCGTCCAGTCCGGCGCCATCCCCGACCCCCTCTCCCTCCACGCGCGCGCCCGCCTCGATCCCCGGCCGCCCGTTCCTCCAAGCGCCACCGCGGCTCAAGCCCGCACCGGCGCCGCTCCTCCCCACCTCCGGCATCCTCCTCTGTCTCTGTCCTCCTCCGTCTCCGGCTCTCCTCCGTCTCCGGCACCGCTCCTACAAAAAAGTATGCTAATTGACCAAATTTGTGTATGCTACAGTTATTCCAAATTTGTGTTCATCAGAGAAAAGAATCAAATTTGTGTATGCTAATTAGATGCATGTTAAATTAGATGCATATATGTGTATGCCAATTGACCAAATTTGTGTATGCTAATTGACCAAATTTCGATGATTACAAAAAATTATGTTTGTGGTAAAATTGCTTTGAAAATAACCAACACTTGCAAGTAACAAAATTCAGTCTTACCAGATAGAAGGCGCGGTTAAATTTTGCTTAGAAGTAATCTTTGATGTTTGATTCTCATGTTATTTTTCATTGTGTGATGCAAGGTGTTAGATAAAATGCATATGTGTATGTTAGATAAAATGCATGTTATATTGTTGCATTGATGTATGTTTTATATTGATGTATGTTTTATATTAGATAAAATGCCTCTCCTCCTCGAATTTTGTTCATTTTTTAGATGTTTAGATGCATGTTTAAATGTTTAGATGTTGCTGATTTGCTAATTGAGATATTGCATATAAAGCATCTTGCGTAGCCGTCGAATCGATTGCATAGTGTAGCCGTCGAGTCGACGATGCCCGGCCCGCATCCTTGTCGTCGACTCGGTGGCGACAACCTGCTTGAGAGGCGCAATGTCCGGGACTGGGCTCCGTCGGGCTGGCACTGGGAGGTGCTACCTTCCGGGGCGCGCAACTTTGTGAGGAATTAGGCTCCCGTCGTCGACCCGGAGGTTCTTTGGTGGCGGTCGCGTGGACCACTATCGGTGCAGAGGGAGCCAACCCCCGCGGAGGTGGTACGTCGCCGTGTCAGGGAGGAGGACGAGCACGTCCGTCGCTACATGGCTGCGTTGGACGCCAGGTTCTCCAATACCTGGCAGGTTCTTCAGGGATCTCACCCGAGCTATGATCCAATGATGGTTCCTTCTCTTTGGGTGTCCATCGCCTATGCCGCGAGACGTCAACTGGATCTGTATTAGTGATATTATATAATTAATAATATTTGAGATGTATTAGTGATAATATTCGATGATGTATTAGTGATATTATATGATAATAATATATATGATCATATTGTTGCATTGCCTTGTATTGATTGCATATCTCCGGTTTTGCTTATTGAATGCATTCTAATTGTTTTATATTTGTTCTAGGTTAGTTAAGCTATGGACGGTATAGATAGAGACCATGATCAAGAGAATGTCATGTACGACATGATACGCTCCGGAAACGAAGAGAATGAAGAAGTAGATCATGGCTCACAATATCTTAACCCATCCGGTGAGGGAATTGAGGAAGAACAACCAAGAGACGAAGGGGAACCAGCTGACAATGATGGCGAAGAAATTTTTCTCCAATTAAGAAAGTCCGACGAGGTATTAATTTGGCCTCTGGTGATCATCAGATGTATTATATATTAACGAATCTTTCTTCTTTTAGCCCTTCGGATCGAGCAAATCTTCTACAAGGGTAGTACGAGGCCCGACCAAAAAGTTGCAAGCTGGCATAAAGTACAACATCGATCAAATCAGAGCAGATGGCGAACCGATTGCTCCTAAAAAGAATGCGGACAAATTTATACGTCAATGCGGAGTTATTGTTAGGGACCAAATCCCAATCACCGTTCAAGAATAGAATTATCCAAAAGATCCCGGAGTTCCTTTTGTCAACGAAAGAGCAAAAAATCTGCTTTGGGAGACGCTCATGAAACATTTCACCCTACCAGAGGGTCTCACAGATCTCCAACGGGAGAAAGTCAAGAAGTGTGCTCTTAAGAAGATGGCCACACAATTCCAGACTTGGAAGAAAAGATTATGGAACAAGTACGTGAAAGGAGGAAAGAAGACTCCAGAATTCAAAGGAGAACTAGTGAAGTTAAAAGATGACTGGGACAGATCTGTGGAGTTCAAGGAATCAGAAGCAGCTAAGGAACGATCGAGAGTAAACAAGATAAATGCTGAGAAAAAAACGTTGCACCATCATCTGGGGCCAGGTGGCTACAAGTCTGGGTTGGCTAAGTGGGATGAATCTGAGAGAAAGATGATTGCTACAGGGGTCACTCCAAAAACAGTGGGTTGGCCCGACAGGTGCAGGACTTGGTTTTATGCGCATGGGGGAAAGTTGGACCCAAAGACAGGGAAGATTATTGAACATGCAAGTCTTAAAGAATCCTGTGACGCTTTACTTGATGCAATAGAAGCTGCTCGAACAGGTGCGTTCCAGCCCGAGAGAGAGAACGACGAGCTTACATGCGCCCTCAAGAATCCTGAACACTCGGGACGAACACGAGGCAAAGGCCTTGTTCCGTGGCTTGAGGGGTTTGCGGATTGGAACGACAGTTACAGAAGCCGTACGAGAAAGAAGAAGCATGAACTAGACCGAATTCAAATGGTAGAATCAAAGAACGCGGACTTGGAACGCAAATACATGTTGCAGCAGGAGCAAATCAACAAACTTAGCCAGCAAAGCGCGTCTCAGTGGTAGGAGCAACCAGATCAAGCATTGGATGGTACCATTCCATCATCTATGCCAAAAAGCAGCGTGGGTTCCACGGGGGTCCCGACCAATGATGCACTGCTAGCTCACTACCCCGTGGATGATATCCAAGAGTCGACAGTTTGTGAGCTACACATGAAACTGAAGAACATATCCATGAAGGTGGCGGACGGCATTGCTTTACCGAATGCACCTGAAGCACTCCTCCACGGCAATCCGATTCCACCTGGCTATGCTCGTGTCGGGGTGGATGAAGTTCTGTCGGGATATGAATCACTAGATCTTGACTACCTTGGATGTCAAGGGGAGCAGACACTGGGAGAAGCCACACGTGGTATCATTGTATGGAAAAAGGAATGCATCATGTTTCCAAACTCGGTGCCAAGGCCACCGACTCCTCCTCCAAGTCCGCCGCGTCAGCAGACTCCAACCCACCTCGAGACGGAGCGCAGGGCGAGTCCGCCATATCGATATCCACCGCGTCAGCCGAATCCATCCCACCCCGAGACGGAGCCTAGCGCGAGTCCGCGATATCGATCTCCGCCGACTCCAAAGCGGAAGAGAACACAAAAGAAGAAACCCGAGCCTCCTGTCAAAAAGAAGTTACCTTACGAGAAGACTGACGAGGAAACCGATGAACAAGTGGCTATCGAATTGCAGGCCCATTTTGGACCGAAACCGCCCCCGCCGCCAAAGGAGAAAATACCTGAGGAAGTCGTACAACACTTTTTGGATGCAGCTATACCGGCGGAGAAAAGGCCGCTATCAGACTATGAACGCTCTATTAGCAAGTCCTATCATAAACAAAAAAAAACAGAAGTCGAGCGGTAGTAGTAAATGCGGGAAAACTGTTCCCCAGCTCGGAGAACAGGCAGTGCAATCTATCACCCCGCTCAAGATGAGTACCGATAAGGTGGTAATAACCGACGCTGGTAGAGAGAAGGCTAGAGAGATCGGTATCACTGTTGAACAACTCCTAGGGATCGAGGAATTCCCACCGACGGATCCGAAGGAAGTAGCATGGAAATATTCCCCGGGAACCCTCTGGTGAGTCCTGACGAGGAGAAGCTTCTATCAACGCAAAAGCACAACTTGCATGACTGGTACCTGAGAGAAGTAAAGTGCGGGCGACAGAGCCTCATGGTGAAAGTCAAGCAAGAGCATTACATCCATGAAAAAGATTTGTGGATTGAAAATGAAAAAAAAAATCAGTTATTCAATCAAGCCGCACTCGACAAATCTCTCGTCAGTTGCTATTGTCTGTAAGTGATTTCTTTCTGTAATTTAAGTCTCTAGCTCAGCTCGTTCATTGCCTGTAATATAATTATCCTCACTATATTCTTTTGTGTGGTATTATGCAGAATGAAGATTTTTGAATTGAAAAGATATGGATTCTATGGCATTGGGTTCATTGACCCAAATACCGTTAATGAAAATGTGTTAACTACTTACTCTAAAGACACAGAGAAAATCTTGCTAAAGTTTTTGAAGGCCCTAAATACCAAAACAGAAATACTTTTACCTTACAACTTCAGGTGAGTGTTACTGTCTTGTACTACAAATTCTCTTTTTGCTTATATATATACTCAATGTTAAGTGTAGTTGATGAGTTATGCATGCCCGCTTATACAAATCGTGTCCGCAGCTTCCACTGGATCCTGCTAATCATTAGAGTTGACGATGGAACTGTTGAAGTACTGGACTCACTACGTAAAGACCCTGAAGAATATAGAAGGCTGTATTTGATGCTCGACAGGTAATTTCAATCATTAACACACTATGTCGGCCTCTTTTGTTCGTTTCCTGATGTCAAGTAATTAATAACTCATTTATTCATTTTCTTTGCCGGGCAGGGTTTGGAAAAAGTTCATCAAAGAGGTTAGAGGTGAATGGAAACCAGAGCTGAAATGACGAAAGTCCAAGGTATTTAAGTAGTACTAGCTACGTCTGCGCATCTCTTTAATTATAGTTTCAATACCATTATCAAGCATGATTATTATCTGATTGAATTTTATTCTCGTAAAGTGCATGAGGCAGGAACAGGGGATTAATTTATGTGCATACTACGTTTGCGAGAACATTCGCTTTATGACCGAAAGGACCAAAAGTGCAAGAGATCTTTGGGTACGTAAACACCATTCACATTTTTTTTATCATGATCTAATATATATACACACAACTAACATATTCATATTGATCTCTTTCTTTAAAGATAAACGAGATGCGGGATAAACTCCTACCAAAAGACCGCATACGAGCAATTCAAGAGAAAATGGTGGGATTTTTGCTTGAGCAGGTCATATCTCCCGACGGAGAATACCATTACACATAATGCTTGCATGTAATGATCTGCAAATTGTAGGAGAAATTGTATATAACAAAGTGTACATATGTGTATGCATGGCCGTACGAGAAATTCTATGATATATGATTGGTTCTACGAGAAATTCTATTATATATGCATAACGTGTACAGTATGTAGTAGCATAAAATATGTTTGAAATGAAAAAGAATTAAATGGAAAACACAAAATGAAAAGGAAAAATAAACAATAAAACCTAAACCCATAAACCCCCAAGCCCCTAAATCTTTAGTCCCGGTTGGTGTTACCAACCGGGACTAAAGGTCCCCATCCCCCGGCGCGCGCTGCCGACCACGTGGCAGGGATTTAGTCCCGGGTCGTAGCCAACCGGGACTAAAGGCTTGAAGCCTTAAGTCTCTATACATT
The DNA here is from genome assembly GCA_039707655.1 of Elymus sibiricus. Classification (NCBI taxonomy): domain Eukaryota; kingdom Viridiplantae; phylum Streptophyta; class Magnoliopsida; order Poales; family Poaceae; genus Elymus; species Elymus sibiricus. The sequence continues at coordinate 468,696,234 of CM077665.1, read as the reverse complement.
AGTCCCGGTTGGCCAACCGGGACTAAAGAGACTTCCCAACCGGGACTAATGCCCTGTTTTCTACTAGAGCCACACGAGTGAGCAGACATGGCATGACCAAATTGATCTTTTGAACGCACGTGAAAGATCACCTATGATAAGACATTTCTAGTGCATCCCTAAACACCCGCCATGACACCATGAGAGGGAGCATGCAACATACCAACTGTCCATACGAGCTCCCCTTCTCTCAAGAGAGACGCCCACTGAGACAAAGGACCGGCTTCGTCTCTGGCCTTGCCCAGTGGGGACTAACAACGACATTGAAAGGGAGTAGGAGGTATAGGGGAACGAAGCCATGCCGATGTTGTTGTCGGCTATGTCACCTCTGGTAGTGGGTTGTCTACCTATTTTTGTTCTTGTTTAATGCCTTTTTATCTTCCATATTAGACTGGTGCGAGTAAAGTCTTCCCCAATTTTTGATCATTTGGTGTTGAAAATGATGAGTCTGGGGAGATTTATGAGAGAAAGTTCTGAAACAAACCTTGAATTCATACTCTCATTTTGAATCGAACTCTCACCCTGAAATCTCCGAAAACTAGCACCATGTACTCTATGATCCCATCAAACCCCAGCTGATTTGTTTTGCTAAATGCTCATTTGGCGCATTGGGAAAAAGATGACCCCGAGCAGATCACGTGTACTCTCCCTGACTACATGGCCCACATGTCATATTAAGCTCTCTCTCTCTCTCTCTCTCCCTCCCTCCCTCCCTCCCTCCCTCCCTCCCTCTCTCATCCCTTTTATCCGGTCCCACACCGCTAGTCCTCCGCCAAAAATCTCTCTTTCTTCTCTCCTCTCCTGTCGATCCGGTCGGCCCAAACCCCTTTTCCTCCTTCCTACTGGAACAACCTCCCCTCCCCCGGCCTCATCTTCGGCTCCCTCTCCTCCACTGGATCCCCAAGGATGCACCTCATGAATCCCCAAGGATTGGCTTTCCGCTACCGTACTAAACATTTCTGTTACTGTTGTTTAGAATAGCGTTCCGCGTCCTCCTTGCTCCTAACCTCCGCATTGATCGAACTCTAGGATCATGGGTACCTGTAGGGCCGTAGAACGAGAAAGAGATAAGAGACAACTCCATTGCAATGAGCCACATACATGACTTTAATTATTCAAAGTCATTCCATCGACGCCTCATGCAAATATATTGGATTACAAGACATCATCATTGCCTTACCGAATTAGTCACACATAACAATCTGATCGTAAGAAGAAATCATCAAGAAAACATAAAGATGAATGCTTTATTAAAAATATGTCTTACAATGATTGTGTGGATGCGATACATGACTACAAGTACGATTAAGATGGAGGGGAATTGATGCGGTGATGGCAACGGCTATGGTGATGAATCCGTACGGAGTATAATCGAACACCCAACCTAGGGGGGCAACCATTTCTAAAGCTCAACAGATAGAAACGTGAATACATGATTCCCGTTTGACCTCAGAAGCTGAACAAAAATGAGCACGACGGAACAAGTTTTTACTATAAGCTGTAGAACGCGAACTGGTCAGCGCCGCGGTCGATATGCTTGGCGACGGTGTGGTACCCTTCCTCGAAGTCCTCGCGCGTCACCACGCACCGGCGGTCGCGCACGGCCCGCATGCCAGCCTCGCGGCACACGGCGTCGATGTCCGCGGCGCTCATCTCCTCGTGCCGGGCCACCAGGTCCTCCAGGTCGACGCCGCCGTCCAGGCTCATCCCCGCCGTGCACGCCTGGAACAGCCGCCTCTTCTGTGCCCTCCCCGGGAGCGGGAACTCCACCCTTCGGTCCATGCGCCCCGGCCGCAGCAGCGCCGAGTCCAGCGCGTCGGCGCGGTTGGTCGCCATGATCACCCGCACGTCGGGGCACTGGTCGAAGCCGTCCATCTGCGCGAGGAGCTCCAGCAGCACCCTGTACACCTCACGGTCGGCGGCCGAGGCGTCGTCGGAGTCGGTCCGGGCCGCCGCGATGGCGTCCACCTCGTCGAAGAAGATGATGGCCGGCGCGTTGTCCCGGGCGGCCTGGAACACCTCGCGCACCATCCTGGGCCCCTCGCCCGGGTGCCTGTTCACGAACTCCGAGCCGCTCACGCGGATGAATGCCGCCGAGGTGTGATGTGCGACGGCTTTTGCCAGCATGGTCTTGCCGGTGCCCGGCGGGCCGTGCAGGAGCACGCCGCGCGGCGCCTCCACGCCGGCGCGGGCGAACAGCTCCGGGTGCGTCAGCGGCAGCTCGACGACCTCGAGGACCTCCCGCTTCTGCTCGTCGCACCCGACCACGTCCGCGTAGGTGACGCTCGGCCTCTCGATGGCCTTGACGAGGGGCACGGTCCAGCCGGAGTCCGCCGGCAGCACTTGGACAACCGCGAGGTTCGACATGGACAGCGCGACGTTCGCCGATGGCTTGAGGAGCGCGCGGTCCACGTCGCCGAGGACGGGCACCCAGAAGGCGAAGGGCCTGGCGCTGGTGGTCACGACGGCGTGGCCCTCGTCGACCACCTCGACGACGTGGCCGACGATGAGGGCGCCGCGGCACTTGGTCTCGTACTGGTACTCGTACTCTGCCTCCATGAGGCGAACCATGGGCAGCACGTCCGCGATCTCGACCCGTAGGTCCTCCTCCTCGCGCTCCAGCAGGGCGATCTCCTTGTCCAGGGCCATGAACTGCCTGAACAGGTCCGCGTTCTCGCCCACCTCGCCGGTTTCCCAATCGTCAATCAGCTCCCTGGGGATCGGCGGCCGCGGAGGCAAGTACACCTCTGCCGAATCGTCATGGTCAACGTCTCCGGGGCAGAGATAGTGGTGCTCCTGCACGGCGAGGTCCGACGGTGGCAGGTGAAGCGATTTGGCTGATGCGGCCATCGTCGTACAAGCTCTTGATTTGCGCTACGATGGATGGTTGTGTACGCACGTCCGATCGACGGAAATAAGGTCTCCACGCACTCTCGATCAAGATTTATAGATCGTCCGCGCGTCCGAGACGGTCTCGGCCGGCTCGGAAGTCCAGTCCGAATCGAACAAGAACTTAGAATTCAGTTATTTTTCAGATTCAGATTTGGGGTCACTCCTCCTACCCCGACTGGGCTTTCCATTGGGGGATGAACAGCTTACAAATACGGGCAGGCTCTCGTCAAACCTTATACCATCCAAGAGAGCGAGAGTAGTCGAGACTTACCTTATAGCTCGATCGCCCGTTTGCCTTGTAATTCGTCACTCACCTAGCTACGTGAATCTGCGGGCATGGGAAACTTCTACTCTTGCTGGGCAGCAGAGCGCTCGCCGGTACGTGTGACGTCGTCGGTGTGCACGACAGAGGCCACCGGCGGGGCGCACGAGTTCGTCGTCAAGAACTACGTGCTGCTCCAGGGCATGGGCGCCGACGAGTACGTCAGCTCCACCATCTTCAACGTCGGCGGCTACGACTGGAGCATCGAGTTCTGCCCCGACGGCGACCGCCGGGCGCCCGGCTACGTGTCGGCCTTCTTGCGTCTCCGCGGGCGCCCGGCGGCGGCGGCGGACACCGGCGTCAAGGTGTGGTACCGCTTAAGCCTGCGGGAGAAAGGGGGCAAGGTACACGCTCGCATGCCGTTCCTCATCCAAAAGTTTGAGTCGGCCGGTAGTTCTTGGGGCGATATCCTGCTCGCACCCACGTCCAAGCTGCGTGGAGACCGCTTCACCGTCAGGTGTGATTTGGTCGTCATCAAAAAGCCCACCGTACGGATGCTGTAACATTTTTCCTTTGGCAAAAATCTTCATGCCGTTGATGCAGAAGATGCAGTTGTAAACACAGATGTAGCCAAATTGTATAGGGAAACACAATGAACAATCATTTCATTCATTGTAGACGCAGTTGTAAACTGTATGAATTATGAAGCAGTTCATGTGTGTTTAGCGCAATGTTTTTCTGTTCTGATATTAATAATAGACAGATCGAGTTTCATGACAGTGGTTTTAATCCAAGCAGCTTATTTCCTTGAAAAACTGTAGGTCAGTTACGGAGCATTTCGCACACCTCCTTCTCGTAATACCTTCATATCTAGAGTGAGACCGGTGAGGTCTGCATTACAAAGGACCTGATGAGGTTCTTAACCTTTGTAATCCAGATCGACTTGGCCGCCACTTGATTAACAAATTATCTTTCTCCTTGCAAAAGAAATGTCTTTTATTTGTACAATTACGTCTGATTCCTTTTTTCGGGAATACCTCTGATTCACAGGATACAGCTTGTTTGTTGTTTTCCGAATCTTGGAGGCTTTTTTTTTTCCTTATCCCGTATATGTTCAAGTTGGAACCGTGGGTTTCTCCTTTCGTGCACCTATAAAATTTAAAGCTGATGGGGCGTTAGGGCATCTTCGTCTTTGCGAGAATCCGGATGTTTTTTTAGCATCCAATACTATCACTTAAAAGTACGTGAACGTATATGGACATCTGAATTCCGGTAAAATGATAGCAAATCTGCGGGACTTTACTAGAGTTCGGACATCCACCTAGCCAACCAAAGGCAACCATGTATGCATGCACTCCACCCCTCACTCTCCTCAACCACGACCTGTGCATGCGCTACGGCCTCACGCCGGCTTGGCCGCCTATCTCTCCTCTCAACAGAGCATATTGCGGCAACCTTTATGGTGCTACGGAGCAGGACGACCCCATGGTCGACGCCATAGTGTTACGATTAGCTCCGATTCACAGGATACAACTAGTCTATGGTTCTAGGAAAGCAAGGGAGGATTCAAGATAGACGAGACGTGAGAAAAAGAAGCAACTGCCCAAACCTGATCTAGATGGATAATTCCACCCTCCTAAGATTAGAGAATTGTAATTCAACCCCGGGTGGAGTCAGGATTTGAACATAGGGGGGCGAGGAGACAATGTGGCAAAAATCATGCAGCGTACCAAAATATAATGTCTAAACCCTAGACTCGATATAGGACAAGCTGTGTGTCAGCTTGTATGCGGACGACGTCATCCTCTTTGCAAATCCGGACAAGGATGAGATCAACACTCTGATGCAACTGCTCCACGATTTCGGCAACTCCTCGGGCCTCAAGATTAACACAATAAAATCCATAGCTTCACCAATCAGATGTGATGGCCTCAACTTGCATGATATCTTATTGGGTTTTGGAGGACTGGCGGCGAACTTCCCGTTGCGCTACCTCGGCCTCCCCATCACCATCACCAGGATACGCATTGTACACCTGCAATATATCCTGGACATTAACGTTACTCCCGGGAATAGCAACGAGGCACGATGGCGAGGTTCGCGCAGGAGCATCCGGAGTATCTCTAGCCGAGCATGAGTTTTACTGGAAGCGTGAGGCCTAGTAGAAAAAGAAGAAGAGGGGGGGGGGGGGGGGGGGGGGATTGAAGAAGCAGGACGAGGGTGATCCCCGTTGAGTCTGAGTTGGAGGACTGGGGTGACTCGGAGGAGGACGACGAGGAGTGTGTCGACCCAAGCAAGGATGATTTCTTGGGGCAATTCAAGAGCTCCGATGATGAATAATTTCATTTTCTATGTAGTTCAAGTAGTTGATCAAACTAGTAGTAGTCGTTGGTGTAGTGGTAATTTGATGGATGTAGTACTTTAAATTAGTAGTAGCAATCCTTTAATTTATGTTTTTAATTAGAAATATGTTTAATTATTGTGTTTCATATGAAATAGTAGCTCAACTTGCTAAGTTGGAATTGTGTTTGAATTATCGTTCAAATGAGATAGTAACTGAACTTGCTAGCTTAACGTCACAAATATGTGTCGGCCTTGCGAACCGTTCAATTCATTGATACGAGTTGTCTTCTTGCAACAAGAGCTTTGTTGCAAAATCTTTTTTTGTCTAATTTTCTGCAACAAGACCCATGTTGCACAATATTTTTTTCTCTAATTTTCTACAACAAAACCCTTATTGCAAAAATTACAACAACATCTTCATCGCATCCTCTTTTCTGCAACAAGACACATGCTGCAAAAATTACAACACATCTCCGGATCGCGTCGCGCACATGCGCAGTCTGTCATCATTCTGCAACAACATCATTTGTTGCAAAAAATGATGAGGGAGAGAGACGTGTGTGATCAAACAGGCTACGTGTCAAACAAATAAGGTGACGGACGCCCCGAGCTACATCCGCCGGCTGATCAGAATCATTTCCCAACAGAAAAAGGAAAAAAAAAAGAAGGAGGTGGAGGCGTGAGGACGTACGGAACGGAACCGGGGGCCGGCTTGTACGCACAGTACCTGGCGTCATGCGGACGTCATCGCGCGAGGTTCCACTTGCATCCCATCCCATCCATCGCGCGAGGAGGGGAAATCTCTCACATGCCCGAATCTTGGGCGAGCCAACCAAACGTCCTCGCGGCACATCGTCGTACAAGTCCTTGCTCTGTCCGAATCCGGCACCAGCTCGGAAGTCCGGTCCGATCCGAAGCGACCACGTACGTGCAGCTCTGTCATTCCTACCGCCACTCGGTATCTCATTCGCTTTCCTTGGATCGATCGGGGCAACAAGTTTCAAATACGGCCAGGTTCTCCATCGTCAAACCTTGATACCATCCGACCGAGACAGACCCAAGAGATCGATCGAGAGTCTCCAGACGTACGTACCTGCGTGAATTCGCCAGCCAGCATGGGGAACTTCTACTTCTGCTGGGCAGCGGAGCGCTCGCCGGTACGCGCGTCGACGTCGGCGTGCACGACGGAGGCCGCCGGCGGGGCGCACGAGTTCGTCGTCAAGAACTACGCGCTGCTCCAGGGCATGGGCGCCGACGAGTACGTCGCCTCGACCCCGTTCAGCGTCGGCGGCTACGACTGGAGCATCGACTTCTGCCCCGACGGCGACCGCCGGGCGCCCGGCTACGTGTCGGCCTTCCTGCGTCTCCGGGAGAAAGGTGGCAAGGTACACGCTCGGACGCCGTTCCTGGAACAAAAGTTTGAGTCGGCCGGCAACGCTTGGAGCGATATCCTGATCGCGCCTAGGTCCAAGCTGCGTGGAGACACCTTCACCATCAGGTGTGACTTGGTCGTCATCAAAGAGCCCACCGAGCAGATGCTGTAACTTTTTTTTCTTTTCTTTTTGGCAAAACTCTTCATGCATGTCGTTGATGCAGAAGATGCAGTTGTAAACACTGGTGTAGCCAACACCATGAACAATGATTTTAATCATTGTAAACGCAGCTGTAAACTGTATGAACTATGAAGCAGTCCATGTGTGTTTAGCTCAATGTTTTTTATTATTCTGATGAAAGCAATAGACAGATTGAGTTTTATGAACAATGATTTCATTCCAAACCGCCTATTTCCTTGGAAAACTTTATGTAAATCACGGAGCAATTTCGCAAACCTCCTTCTCGTAATGCCTTGTGGAAGAGCGCCGACGTTATACCTCCAAAGCTAGAGTGAGACCGGCTCTTCTTCCATGTGCGTGCGCGTGTGAACGTCTTCTTTTTGTTACGATTACCTCAGATTCTAAGGATTCAAGGGAGACGAGAGGTGAGAAAAAGAAGCAAATGCACAAGTCTCCTAAGATTACAGACTTTGTACTTCAAGCCCGGACAGAGTCTGGATTTGAACATGGGGGGCCTAGGGGACAATGTGGCAAAAATCATGCAGCCTACCAAAATATAATGTCAAAACCCTAGACTCAGTATATACTCCATCCGTTCCTAAAGTACAAGACAAGCTGTGTGTCCTACGCGGACGACGTCATCCTCTTCGCAAATCCAGACAAGGCGGCTCCCTGACAGTGTCGAACAAGGCAGCTCTCAGGCTTGGCTGTGACACGCTCTCGTGCAAGTATGGGGTTCCAGATCAAAATCGGACGACATCGTCTTGACAATGATCAACAAGGCTGGGCCAGGTTCAAGGAAAGCCATTCGATCGCTAGCAATGATCATACTTTGGAGAATTTGGATGGAAAGAAACGAGTGCTCGTTCAGAGCTAAGGTGGCATCGGCTGATGATATCCTTGCAGCCACAAGAAGAGACATCGAGTTTTGGCGGCAAGCCGGGGCCAAAGATTTAGCTGACCCCTTTGGGAAACCGCCATGAGATATCACCCTTAGTCTGTTCATAGTTTCCTTTTTCTTCTTCTTTTATCCTTGATCCTAGGATCACACCCAACTTATGTTTTTGTCGTCTGCTCCCTGCTTATGATTAATATATGCCATCCATCAGCTGGATCTTTCAAAAAAAAAAAGTATGAGACAAGCTCAATATATTTTATGCAACATTGAAAAAAAAATGTATCTAAGTTGGTGTTCTTCTCTGGATTCATTGGCATACCAACTTTGAAAAATAAATCTATTAGGATTTCAACTGATATACTGACTCTAGAGTCATATGTTAGTTTATATAACACTCGATCAAACTAGTTCATACATATACAAAAATAAAAAGGAAAACAAAATGTAATTTGCAACCATTGTAAAGAAGATAATTACTACTCCCTGCGTTCACAATTATAATATGTTTTTTGAACCGCAAACCATAGAACAATCGTTTTGCGGTAATTTTCATTAATCAAGTATCCACAAGAGTGTAATATTTAAGAGAGGAAAAACAAAAAACTGGTCCTGGAGCTATCTCAACCAATACCCGTTCGTGGCATCATGATTTCACAGATAAAAATGTGTCTCTTGTCTTACGCTCATCATAGATGGGTGGCAATCCATTGCTTCAACTTGTTCAAGTTCTTAACTTCAAGTCTGTGCTCCAACAACGGTAGATCAGCTTTGAGCTTAAATTTCCAGCAATTAACACTTGGAAACACACTTAATTTAACCGCAACATACTTAGATGCACCAGAGTCTAGAACCCACTCCAGATCAGTTCCGTGAGCAGCAAATGTGGCCTTCTCAGTGTCACCTTCATTTGTACAGATAAAAAGGGCAGCATTTGGTACGGCTTGGCATTTGGTGGTAGCTACAGTCATTGTCGGCCCTCTACCCGTTTCCTCTACTTCCTTGCTAGCCACGACAGTCCTCCCCTTGATGACCCTCCTGGACTGGGAGCTCAACCTCTTCTAGGTCAACTATGGGCTCAAGTGGATGGGCCTCATACCGGTTCAACACTACCTGAATTACTATACAAACAGGGTCTAATGGAAACAGATTTCGTCAGAGTCCACACACAGTTGTCATGCCCATCAGTAAGTTGCACTCCTGCACAGTCAGTTTTCATCTGTTCCTACATCGCAGCAAAGTTGAAGCTAGACAACCCTTCAGTAAACGCTTTCGCCACTCTATAATTTTTATTTTCTTATCACTACAAAGATTATACTATGTAGTTCATACTGAAATATCCAAAACATCTTATATTTATAAACAGAGGGAATAGATACGATATACTCCCTCTGTCTCAAAAAAGTGTCTTAAGTTTAGTACAAGTTTGTACTAAGCCTAGTATAAAGTTGAGACACCTATTTTGGGACAAGTTTAGTACAACTTTGTACTAAGCCTAGTATAAAGTTGAGACACCTATTTTGGGACGGAGGGAGTATAAGGGCACATTACTAACACAAGATCTAAGTAATAATAATCTATCGCCAGAACACATCAGTTTCCCTTTCCGAGTTCCAGCTTTGTTCTCTACTTTTTCCTCTGAATCTTTCCAATCACTATTTCTTAAATAAAGGAGACTGTGGTTATTGCGCCAAGTAAAATAACCACCTGCAATCTCCGCCTCCTTAAACTCCCAATGCTCAATAATAGTATTAAAAAATTAGACCATTTATTTAATCTCCTAACCTGACTACTATCACTAATTTTCCTAATCAAATTAAAGTATCCTCCAAATAACAGAGGGAGCTCATTACAATAAAAAATATGCACTAGCTCAACCAAAAAGGCTTCCTTGTCTCTAGCATGAGCAGCCCTATGCACAGTAGATAATGCCATTTGTTATTAGAGCTTTTCTCTATAACTATCATTCTAGCATGAAAATCACCCGATTCAGCTTCCATTACTTAAAAATAATCACTATCCACTCCTAACATAATACCACCACTCAGTCCTACTGATGGAACACATACCCAAGAAACATTCTTTCTACCACTAATGTTATTTAACCAATCAGCACCATAACTAGTTTTCTTTGTTTCCTGAACACCTACAAATAAAATGGTATGCTCTACAATAGTTTCTTCAAGAAACTTTACTTTATCAGCCTCCCCCATATCTCTAGCTACATTAAAACATCTAGCTTCTTCTAGTTTCTTTAAAACTTCAACAGATTCCTTAATTTCCTTCTCATTTCCACCTAATTTAGCACCCGCAGTAGCAGCTGAACTTACTAGTTTTCCGTGTGCAGCATTTAAAACTGTAGGAAAGTTGAAGGAAGTAGACTCACCAATTGGAAATTCCAAATTCTTCACCTTAGTCCTGTCCATTGCTTTCTCCATTACATGCTGGTCTATCACATTCCTGCTAGTCCTCCTATTCTCATCCACTATATTATCCTTTTCCTTGCTGACATCTCTCAACACACCTCCAAGCTCCACTTTTTTTGCTTGTAAGATCTGGTCTCTACTTGAATTTTCCTCCTGAAAATCACCGCCAACCAGTTGTAATCCTATAGCCTCCTGCTCCTCATCAAGTCCTCTGTTTACCTCTGCAATCACTGTGTACTAAGCCCCAGTCCTCTTGCAAAGCTGTCAGGATCATCCTGCATATTCTAAGAGAGCCCCTTGTTATTTGCACTAGAAGCACCACTTCCACTGTCAGTATCTGAGCATTCCACACCATCCAACATTCTGGTATCTTTTGCACATTGTTTATTTATTTCCTCGACTCCAGTTACCTGGTGCTGTCCCAACATATTTTTTCTTTACATTTTCTGCCTTAAATCCAATTCCACAGTGAATACAAAACAGGACAGTTTTACACCTATCTGACAGGTGCGCCTCCTTTCTTCCACAGTGAATACAAAACAGGACAGTTTTACACTCTTTCACTACATATCCGGGTTGAGCACCGCGAAAACATCCACCCTTATGCCTCTCTTCATTAGCAGTACCCCCTGATCCTTGTGGTTCATACAGAACATATCACCTAACTAGTGCATCCTTAGTTATTGCCTCCTTGGACTGACCACAGCTAGCAACAGAAATCCAAAATATCACTAATATATATGTTGAAATGGTTACCGTAGACACAAGGAGAACCAAAAAATTGCATCTGTTTAGATTCATATAAATGTTCAAACTATCCATGAAACAGAAAAAAAAAATGTTAACAGAGGGAATGATACATCGCCATGTTGCTTTGAGGCTGCGGTCCAACAAGTTGTGCAACTCGGTCAGGGTCTCAGGGATGGATAATATGATTACAATGTCACATTAAATGATAAATCGATCCGCAGATTTTACTTTCACTCATTTAGAATTTTAACAAACAATTAGAACCAACAAACGAGTGATAATAGACTGATTTAGGAGAACTTCCTGACATCTACCGCACTGAATCACCGACAAAAATGTTCAATCAGTGTAATACACACACAAAGAAGACAATGTACCTTCCTATTCCAAACTTGAGGTGGAGATAACCCTGGCGCCATCTCTATCAAGCTGCGCGATGGTGGCGGTGGCTTTCAACTTCCCCACTGAAAGGAAGGCGTCGACCATCCTCTGGGCGATCTCCTCCCCCTTCTCCTCTCCCTCGATGACAGCCACGGCAGTTGGGCCCGCTCCGCTGATGGTGCATCCCAGTGCTCCGGCTTCCAGGGCGGCCGCCTTCACAGCGGCCATGCCAGGAATCAGCAGCACCCTGGTGGGCTCGACGATGAAGTCTGACGACATTGCGGAACCGATGAGGGCGGCATCACCCTGCAGCACGGCGGCGACGAGGGCGGCGGCCTGGCTGGAGTTGCGGACGTGGTGGCCGAGGGCAACATTCTTGGGCAGGGCGGCGCGCATCTTGCTGGTGGGCGCCTCGAACTCAGGGGTGACGAGGACGAAGCAGAGGCGGAGTGCGGGCGGGCAGGGGAGCTGGACGAGGCGGAAAGGGTCATAGCTCCGCACGAGGACGAACCCCCCGAGGATGGCCGGGGCGATGTTGTCGGCGTGGAAGCCGCTGACGGCCTTCTCGGACTCGAGGCCGGCGAGCACGAGGTCGTCGCGGGGGAGCAGCGAGCCGAAGAGCGCGTCCACGGCCTTGGCGGCGGCGGCTGCGGAGGCGGCCGAGGAGCCGAGGCCGGAGCCGAGCGGCAGGCCCTTGGCGAGGCTGAGCGAGACGCCGTGAGAGTGGACGCCGAGGGCGCGGAGCGCGGCGACGGCGGCGATACCCGCACAGTTGCGGAGCGGGTCGCGGGAGAGGCGGTGGGCGAGGCGCGGGCGGGACGGGGACGTGATGCCGGAGATGGCGACCGTGCCGGCGGGCAGCGTGGGGTCGAGCGTGGCGGTCACGGTGTCGCCGAGGGAGAGCGAGGCGTCGGAGACGGCGCAACCCAGGAAGTCGAAGCCCGGGCCGAGGTTCGCCACCGTGGCCGGCGCGAACGCCGTGACGGACCTGAAGGAAGGGGGCGGGTCGGCCGATGCCGCCGCGGCGGAGACTCTGAGCTTGCTCGAGACGCGAAAGGAGAGCAGCGCTGCCTTGCGGGTAGAGGGGAAGGAGGACGGCGCGGTGGCCGGAGACGCCGCCGCCGCCATTGCGGGGGGTGGACTGGCCGGTGCGCGCGTGGGTGGGTGGGGCTTGGGGAAAAGGTTTGGGCTTGGGCTTTGGGAACAACCAGAAGTCTGAAGAGTGACCGACAGGCGTGGCCCGCCACCAACGCGGCTCCAAGAACAATCTCCACCACTAACCGGCGATGGCGATGGCCGTCCTGCTCGTCGTCCTCCTCCTGGCCGGGGGCTCCGCGGCCGCGTCGCCGCCGCCGCCGCCGTGCAGCCGGTCGTGCGCGACGCTCAATTGCGACTGTGAGCCTCCTCGTCCTCCCCTGATCCGGTGAATCGAGTGTGACGATTTCTTTCTGATCTGATCTGTGCATGCTCTGACCATGGCTGGCTGGGATGGGTGGCAGCGGTGGGCATCCGGTACGGCAAGTTCTGCGGCGTGGGGTGGAGCGGGTGTGAGGGGGAGGAGCCCTGCGACGACCTCGACGCCTGCTGCCGCGACCACGACAACTGCGTCGAGAAGAAAGGTACTCCCACCGTACATACTTCATCCCCATTCTAGCTTCAGAAAGAAACAATGGCGTCTGGATTGGACAAACCCAGGCCGCCATGAACAACCATACGCTGCACTGTATTGTTTGCACATGTGAATTCGAATGGTACTGACAATTGATAGGATGATCATTGGCTACACAGTTTCAGACTTCAGACTTTCAGTTGCTGCTGGCTGTGCTCTCTGCTCTGTCATTTAGTAATGGAAATGCAGTGGTAGTCTGGTTCACAATTGCCTATATGAACTGATATTTTCGCTCATCTGTCGCTCAGTGATAAATTGTGTGTGGTTTAGATAAAAACTGCACGGCTCTGTAGCATCCACACCCGGTGGATGTTCGACATTGCATCAGGTTGCCATGTGTCACACTACTTTACCTCCAAACGACGGATGGCACCCGCCATATCGATTAATACCATCTCCACATTCCTATAATTATATTGCATTGGGACAACAAGTCACAGTTTTTTGGTCAATCATTTTATTTTATATTTGCCGATCTGCGGCTGTGTCTTCACGGCTTTGCAGTTCCCTGTTAAATTTCATGCGTCATAGTATTGTGCAGATGGCACCTCTTTTTACCTTCAAGTGACAGATGACACCCGCCAGATCAATCAGTGCATTCCTCACATTCCTATAATTATATTGCTTTGTTTATCTTACACCATGGATAACTAGTTTCGCTGGGACATGCACGGATGAAACACAATGGATATATGATGCTTGTGATGCGACAGAAAGTTTGCGCTCAAGCTGTTTATCTGAAGATCTGTACTCTGAATCCTCGATCTTATGGCTCTTTTTCTTTGCATATATGTAAATTGATCAGGCCTGATGAGTATCAAATGCCATGAGAAGTTCAAAAACTGCATGAGGAAAGTGAAGAAGGCTGGCAAGGTCGGCTTCTCCAAGAAATGCCCGTTTGAATTGGCTATGGCGACGATGACTCAGGGTATGGACATGGCGATCATGCTCAGCCAGTTGGGCAGCCAGAAGTTAGAACTGTAGCTTTGGCCTTGAAGAGGTACTCAGTGCATTGCTTGGTTGATTGAAGATTGACTTCCTTTGATTATTATACTGTAATTTTACTTCTGTTGGTTAAATCACATTGTTTTGGGCAGCCAGAGATAATTTTAGGTTGCCCCGCTGTTTGCAGCATATAGTATCTGACCTTCTGCCTGGGCATTTTTGTAAACAGAGTTGCCATATAATTGAATCGAAATCTCATCATTCTCCAATTTGAGAATAACTCTTTCTTCACGGTATCCGTCTAATTGTCGTCTGCTTCGATTATTGTTTTTCTAGTCATATCTCTGCACCTTGGGTCATTGAAATACTGTAGGAATGTGTTGATAACATAGATACAAGAATTGCTAAAATAGCCAAGTTGGAGATACAATGATAAATTTATATCAAGGAGCTGTTCATAGATCATATATTTATTATTAGTCCTCTAATTTGGAACGGACAAATAATTAAAAAGGACAGATCCAGTGCATAGAAACTCCCACACAAGGTGGGGTCTATGGAGGGAACGGAGAGATAATTATTGCATCAAAATAAATAGATAAAAGAGGCGCCAGTACTCTGAATTAAACTGCGTGCATATGATGCCACCAAGAAATATACTACATTTCCCTAAAAAAAGAAATATACTACATTTAGAGGATTTGTGCTTGATCATCCGGAACCTGGATCATTCTAGCACCACCTCCACACCGGTGAGCAGGACCACCATGTCGACGCACCCGGCGCCGTTGTCTCATCCTTCCGTCTCCATGATGTCGAAGCTCCTATGGATGCAGAACCTACTGTCCTCAAGGTACACCATGTTGCGGTGCTGCTGGTGCCATCCCAGTGGTGAGTCAATGTCGAACCACGCGTGCTGCAGCGTCAGGGCTGACATGTCCATTGTCATAGCGAGACTGCAACAAAGTGATATCACCATCGTCACCTCTCAAAAGCTTGATGTTTACCCTCCGTTCCTAAATATAAGTATGTTTAGAGATTCCACTGCGGACTACATACGAAACAAAATGAATGAATCTACACTCTAAAGTATGTCTATATACATCCGTATGTAGTTCGTAGTGAAATCTCTAAAAGATTTTTATTTAGAAACGGAGGGAGTATCAACTACTCCAAGATCTTTCATCTAAATGTTATTACACCTCCTGCATTTAAGTCCGCAACATGATATACATTGCACCACAAGGGGTTAATACATTTAATGTATTGACAAGTCACACTATCATAATGTAGGTTTTGATTAACAAAAAAAAACAATTATATGTTGATGCTACTTTTCCAACAATCCTTGGCTCCTGGTGCTACTTTTGATCGATGCATGGTGATGCCCTATTCGGTCCTCATCGTGGATATGCGCCCTCATTCGACAGCTCTCGTCCAACGCCCTGCCTTTGCCGTTGCCAACAACGGCGCTCGTATGGTCGGTCATTCATGCATGTGGGTCTGCTTTTATTGCTTCTCCTTTGGCAGGTTGGGCACCTTGATCTGGGTTCTTGTGGGAACCACTCTGGCGGCCGCCGGTGTGGCACCCGTCAGCCTGGGTGAAATGGTTGTGGCGTTTTGCGGCGGCGGAGACAGGTCGTGTGCTGCTCATGTTTGGCCCTTGGGATGCAGTGGGTGCATGATGCTTGCATGGTGGTGCCTTCCTCCTGTTACCTTAGAGCCAGTTCTTTTATAGCTTATTTTGGGCTTCTAGAATAAGCTGCCCCCACCCAGCTTATTCTAAAAGCCCAAACTTAAATTTTATTTTAGAAGCCTACTAGTTGATCTTTAATTAGTAGGCTTCTAAAATAAAATTTTAGTTTGGGCTTCTAGAATAAGCTGGGTAGGGGGCAGCTTATTTCCACAGCTCCAAATAAGCTACAAAAGAACTGGCTCTTAGTTTGTTAGTTGGTGTTGGCACAACGTTCGTCGCTATGCTTTGGCTCACTGTTGTTGTTGCCTTTGAGTTGTCCTGCTTAGAACTTTGTGGGTCTATTTGGTTGCAAAGTATTCTCAAAAGTATTTCAACAATACTATAGTTTTTTATACTATGGTTTTAAATACTTTGTGATGTTTGGCCGTAACAAAAATTACAATATTATAAGAAAAACACTTACCTTCAGCCGGCGGATCGCATACGAGCGATCCGTCGTCTTCTCTGTGTGACGCGTGTATGCATTCTTTACGTCTCTCCTTTTACAACATCGTCTGTGTTACAAAATTGCCTTTCACAACAATACCCATGTTGCAAGAAAATAAAGACGAAAAAAACTGTAAATATTTTCTGTAACATTGTCTGTGTTGCGGTTTTTTCTCGCAACAACACCCACGTTGCAAAAATAATGAAGAAAAACAATATGCAACATCATCTATGTTGCAAAAGATTTCTACAACATAATCTTTGTTGTAAAGTATTCTGCAACAATACCCTTGTTGCTATACATCGGACGGTTGCCTGGGCGACGGATCTTTTAGAAAGATCCACCGGCCAACGTGTAGCATGGAACGTATTATAAACTACAGTATCCACAAAACTGTAGTATTTTTTGAGTATTAAAAAAAGAGGTTGGGGCCTCTTTTAGAAAACTGAGAAGCACAACAAATGCCTTGTCTAGTGGTGCCTATTCCAACGCTGTATACTTTTGATTGTCAAACATATCACTATTTCCGCAATACTTCGAAAGACTATTGGTTTCATAAACTACAATATTCATTGTCATCTGTATGAAAAACCGTAGTATCAAAATACCGAGGTTTGTATAAGACATTGCTTCCAAACTAGGGATGACACTCGCCGGGTTTGGGTACGGGTGGAGCCATCCCATACCCTTACCCGTCGCCCCAAATCTTATCCATCACCCGTACCCATACCCTTCAATGGGTACAACTTTTTCTCATACCCATCACCCGTCATGGTAAATGGATACCCATGGATAAAATTACCCAGATTTGTAACACGCCAATTTGAGTATTACATAGTTATAAACGAAAATTTATAATAATAATTTATAAACAACAACACTTCATGACAGCAACACATACTCATAAACAACAGCACATTCTGGACGTCGGCTAGCTGCGGGACTTATGTACATATAATATGTTTAATATGTGAATAAAAAATATTTAAGGCCTACCTTTTAGATTATATGCGGGTACATGGGTACACGAGTATGGGTTATACTAAACCATACCCGTACCCAGTATACCCGATGGGTTTAAAATTTTGCCATTTATGTACCCATGGGTATGTTTTTAACCCATACCCTTGCCCTAATAGCGTTTTTACCCGTCGGGTACGCGGGTAATGGGTATCCACTACCATCCCTATTTCAAACAAGCGATGTGTCTTTTCTTTCCGCTTTGTTTTTATTTCCTCTATATTGTGATACTCTTGTAATTCTGACCGGCTGATGGTTTCATTAATTTAAAGTTGGGATAGGTTGGAGCTCGTCTCGGGCTCAGCTGACGCCTTTTTCTCTAAAAAAAACTTGTAATTGCAAATGGTCATTTATTTTTGTGTGGTGAATATCGGGACCCTTCGTAAATTGTAATGCTTTCTCTTTGGAATAAATAGACTGTTGTGTATCCGCCATGGTCTCACGTTCCAATAAACAAACTTGACAGCTACGCTAAGTTCCAGCTAAAAAACAAAGGAACAGACAACCTGGGAATCAAAAGAGATATGGCGCCCATGGATCATGACCATGGTTTTAAATAGCGCGTTATAGCTCCGATATAGCGCTATAGCACGCTATAGCGTTTAGAAGAGGTCCAACGCTAAGAGTCTTTGGTCCAAACACGTAAAGCGTTTAGAAGAGGTCCAACGCTAAGGGTCTTTGGTCCAAACACGTAAACAAACATTTAAAATAGCGCGCTATAGCTTCGCTATAGCACCCTATAGCGTTTACAAAAGGTCCGCCGCTAAGAGGCTTAGCGCGCTATTTTAAACTTTGATCATGACTTCCCGACGGACATGACGGCGGTGATCCTGCTGCTTCTCCGACCGAGCACTAGGCGCGCCGGGCATGCCTAGTCTGCCGGCTCTGGCACGACGTCGTCAACGAGCGCACCACGGAGTTGCACAGCCGTCCCAAGCTCCTCCTCTGGAGGGTCGACAAGGTCATCGCCTCCGTCTCCGATGACCTGTCATCGCTGTCGCCGACAGGGAGCTGCACCGAGCTGTGGAGGTACTCCGAGCCTGGGCGCAGCTTCTACGGTGAGCTGCAGCCGGTCGGTGCCTGCAACGGGCTGCTGTGACTGTGCGACAACACCAAGGGGGTAGGCGGCACCCACACCCTGCTCAACCCGGCCACCGGCGAGGAGCTTCCAGTCCGGCCGCTTCCAGTCACTAGCTTCGAGCCCTTCTCGGGCTCGACTGGCGCCTTTTCTTATTTCTTAAAAGGAAAAACTCTTGCAACTCCAAATGATCATTTATTTTGGTCGAACATTTGTAATGTGTAAATGCTTTCCTTCGGATTAAATAAACTGTATCGGCTATGGTCTCACGTTCTTGGCACTTTTGTATATTTGCTTTCCGTGTTGTTTTTATTTCCTCTGTATTGTGATGTCTTTGTAATCCTGACCGGTTGATGGCTTTGTTAATCTATAGTTGGACAAGCTTTGAGCTCTTCTCGGGCTCGACTGGCGCCTTTTCCTAAAAAGGAAAACTCTTGCAACTCCAAATGGTCATTTATTTTGGTCGAACATTTGTAATGTGTACATGCTTTCCTTCGGATTAAATAAATTGTATTGGCTATGGTCTCATGTTCCAATAAACTTGACAGCTACGTTAGGTTCTAGCAGAGCCACCGGACTTTCTGGACTGGCCTCTGTGCCGAGATTGTCCTCCTTGCCGCCTCTATCTCTGACCCCTTCTTCCACCGCCGCTCCGGCCCCTCTCGCTCCCATCTCCGGCGGCCACGGCGGCCGGCGGTGAGTGGGTGGGGGGCTCGGTTCTTGTTCCATATGTATAGTTGTAGGACTTTCCTCCCCAATAAACCAGATCTGAGGCCTTCTTTCTTGCTTCGTGGGATCTTCGTTTTGGCCATGCTGGCTGGAATAATGGTCGCCGGAGCTGACCATATGCCTGTATCTGAGGCCCTTCCCCAAGATAAAGGAGTGGAGGAGGGTTATGGTGTGCTTGATTCAGTTTTTTCTTCTTCCCGAGTCGCTCTTGTCTTCATGGAGAAGAGAAGAGAGACAGAGGAGGTGAAGAATGCCTGGATCTGGCGTTGTATGTCGTGTATCTCCCTGATGTGGAAAAGGATCTTCCGCTCGTCTTCGTTTCCTGACACCGCCGTGGTGGTGGATAAGGAAAAGGGGAGGAGCAGAGAGATGGAAACAGCGGATGGGGTGAGAGCTCACCATCGATGGTGCTTCAGGCCGAGCTATGGCGCCCACGATTGGCAGCCAGCCTTCTTCGCCACGCCATCGATTCTTCTGGTCAAAAGGCGGCCATGGTTATTCCTCCCGGCCATGATGCCAAAGGGGAGGCAGGTCAGTTTCTGTTCGGAGTCCATGTCTTCCATCTCCGGTGAGCTTGGCTGCGGGAGGCGAAGCCATGGAAATTGCGGCGACCCAAGTGGTTTCGTCCCCGGTGTCGTCGTGGTTGAATCCGATAAGAAACTGTGTTGGGCCCGATTGCTTTTTTCATTCTATGTATGGGGTCCTTTTTACAAAAGTTAGGGACTGTTCTGTAGTTTCTCTTTTCTGTTGGATCCTGTTGTAATATGGACCGCAATTTTTGCTTATCTACCCTCGTACTGTTCAAAAAAAAAAAAACGTTAGGTTCCAGCTAAAAAGGAACAGAAAGAAAGAAACAACCTGGGAAGCAAAAGGAATCTGTTACGTGGTGGAAGTTAATTAGAAAGAAGAGAAAGAAGCGTAGGGCTATGGCCATGGATCACGATTTCCCCACGGACGTGATGGCGGAGATCCTGCTGCGTCTCCCGCCGAGCTCCAGGCGCCGGGCACGCCTAGTCTGCCGGCTCTGGCGCGATGTCGTCAACGCGCGCACCACGGAGCTGCAGAGCCGTCCCAAGCTCCTCCTCTGGAGGGTCGACAAGGCTGTCGCCTACGTCTCGAGCGACCTCTCGTCGCCGTCGCCGACAGGGAGCTGCACGGAGCTGTGGAGGTACTCCGAGCCTGGGCGCCGCTTCTACGGTGAGCTGCAGCCGATCGGCACCTGCAACGGGCTGCTCTGCCTGTGCGACAACACCAAGGGGGGAGGCGGCACCCTCACCCTGCTCAACCCTGCCACCGGCGAGAAGCTTCCAGTCCTGCCCCTGCCGTGCGCAGGGTCGTTCATCGGGACCCATGGCTGGATCAGGTGGGGCGACGCCTACAGCTTCGCGTACCACCCGATGACGGGGCACTACAAGCTGGTGCACGTCCCGTGCACCTACGACCGGGTCTGCGAGTTCAACGCCGTTCATGTGCTCACGCTGGGCGAGGCCGCGTGGCGGGAGGTGGCGGTCGATCCCGGCGACGCGATTACGAGGCTTGGCGCTTGTATCGTAAGCGTCGATGGTACGACATACTGGGTTAGGGTCACCGGGGGTGGCGCGGCAAAGATCGTGTCGTTCGACCTCAAGGACGAGCGTGTCGTCTCCACCACCATACCGATGCCAGTCCGATGTGATCAATACCGCCTGACGGAGATGCATGGAAGGCTGGGATTTGTCGCCTGGCCTAATGTATGGGTTCTGGAGAAAGACGGACAAGGGTGGAGCCGCCGGTACAACTTCGGGCAACCTATCCCGTGGCGGCACTTTGTGTATGGTGAGTACATCCTGACATGTGAAGGACTCTCGTATTATAGACACAACATGCCGTCTTCCGGCCGAACAACGACGGGGAATGAGGTGGTGCGTGTTGGCCATTGGGATAAGGGGACACTCATTGCAAACATGGCACCGCGTGAAGGCAGCTCTTACAGATACTACGAGGCGTTCGCCTATGTGGAGACCACGGAGCCGCTCGGTGTTTACGCAACAAATTAAGCAATTTATTACTGCTCATAATAAATTTTGCGTTGGTTTTATTGCTGGTTGAGTTCATCTCGATCGACTGATTTTGCTTTCCTTATATGAAATAAAGAACTATATGTGTCTCAGCAAATAAGACAACCTAGAGACACCGATGAAAAAGGGTCTTGGCCGTAAATATTGGGTCAATAGCTCCTGTGCGACACATTTCATGTGAATTGGAAGGAGTGCGACGTACTTGCCAGAAATAACTCGTGCGCGCCGTCTTACATGGCAATAATAGCCCCAATACGACCAGGTGGTTAAAACACGGGTCCGGTTGTCAACGAGACTGCGGTTAAGGTTAAAACAGGGGGTCAAACTAATCAGTGCGTCTGGTGGTGGGTCCCACTTGGCAGTGCATCGATTCCCCGCCTGACTAAACACGTGCTTCTCCCCGCACCCCCCTGCTTCTGGTTGCTGCTCTCTTCTTCGTTCTCGTCGGCGGCGGCGACGGCGGCGGAGCTTTCGTTCACGGCCGCGGCTGCGCATGTGGTGTGTATTCGGCACCATTCCCCTCCGTCTTGAGTTAGATCTGACCAAGTGAGCCTCTGTTTGCCTCTGTTTTCCACGAGATCTAGATTGTGGAGGTGGGTGGGACTGGGGAGCCGCGGTGGGGCGGCGTTGGGCTGAACGAGATGGAGCCACGAGAGACAACGTCGACCAGGTAATCACCCTGTCCAACCTCTTCAACCCTGCGATGTGTGCCTCGTCTGCTTTCGCCGCCTCACAGTGCCCGCCATTGATAAACAGGGGCAATGTTGCTCGGACCTTCGAATTCAGTGTTGAATTATTACCATCTAAAGCAAAGCTAGTTGATGGTAGCGTGCGAGACATAGAGAGAGATACAATTGTTAAATGGGAGGTTGAATTTGAAGAGATTGATCCACAGGAAATACAGAGCATGGAAGATAGGGCCGTGGGGAATGTTGTGGAGAAAATTGGGGAAAGCATTTTTCGGGGTCCAGAGCAAGAGGTAGCATTGTTACGGTTTGATAATTGGAAGGGTGGGTATGTGAGAATTGAGAATGGTGAAGAGATGGTTGATGAAATCGATCGGCAAGACGGCTGGGCAAGCAAACAGACTACCTTTCATGTAGAGCTCGTTGATCTGAAATCAGATTCTAAGGTTGGATATGTGCCCTCAAAGTTGGCTTCGCAGATGGTAGATGATGATTGGGCTTCACAGAGACAGATAACGCCCATGTGTACGGGTGAAGTGACGGTAATAGAGGGGGCTGATCAAGATGCAGAAGAGGGCTGTGATGGTGCTGCAAGGGTTGTTTGTGTTGATCGGAATTCAGTACAATTAGAAGACACTACTGATTTGGTCATTGCACCAATGGCTGACACTGAGATGGCCAATTTTTTTGGCATTCCAGTAGATCCAGTAGATGATCAAGATGAGGAAGAGAGGGGTGAATCGAGTTTGCCTAATGATGCTAACATAGATGCTTGTGTTGGAAATATGCCCTAGAGGCAATAATAATTTAGTTATTATCATATTTCCTTGTTCATGATAATCATTTATTATCCATGCTATAATTGTATTGATTGGAAACTCAAATACATGTGTGGGTACATAGACAACATTGTGTCCCTAGTATGCCTCTAATAGACTAGCTCGTTGATCAAAGATGGTCAAGGTTTCCTAGCCATAGACATGAGATGTCATTTGATAACGGGATCACATCATTAGGAGAATGATGTGATGGACAACACCCAAACTGTGAACATAACATATGATCGTGTCAGTTTATTGCTATTGTTTTCTGCATGTCAAGTATCTGTTCCTATGACCATGAGATCATGCAACTCACTGACACCGGAGGAATACCTTGTGTGTATCAAACGTCGCAACGTAACTGGGTGACTATAAAGATGCTCTACAGGTATCTCCGAGGGTGTCTGTTGGGGATATAACCCCGTGGTAAGACCCGCCCAGGTGGGGCCGAGTCATGAGGTTGGCAGCTTAGCAATAAAGGTTTGGGAGAAGCTTATTTAATGGGCCTGGAGGCCCAGAGGGAGAAAACAATGTATGACCCGGTGGCATAAGCCGCCGGTGGCGGCTTGTTAAACAAGGCAGGTATAGTTAGAGGTGAGGTCGGTTATCAAGTATGACCCGGCCCAGACTCTTGTAAGCCCAGGGCCTCGACCTGTGCATATAAAGGCGGGTTACCTGGGCGGCTTAGGCCACGAGACCTTTGATCGAGTACTAGGTCAAGCGAATCTGCTCCCTTGTAATCGATATCCAGTCAATACAACTCAAAGCAGGACGTAGGCTATTACCTCTTTCGTGAGGGGCCGAACCTGGGTAAACCTGTGTCTTTTGTCCCGGCCAACCCCTTTGAGTTAACCGCCGTAGCGATGGCTCCACACCTAAGTCCTGACACTAGGACATCTGCCGTGACAAAACCACGACAGTTGGCGCCCACCGTGGGGCAGATGCTCGGTGGTTTGGAGTACTCAAAGGGCTCTCTCCCAGGGATAGAGGGATACGCCGTTGGCAGGATGACCAAGAGTCACCGCGGCAAGCTCTACATCGATGACGCTGGCTGGGGCCCCGAGGCCGACTCAATCGAGTACGGGTACCGGGTCCCCTTCGGCGGAATTCATGTATTCATTGGCAAGATCGGCGGATCTAAACCCGGGCCGGACATCTGCACCGACCTCGTCGAGCCGGCCCGGCGCGCGCAACCCGCCCGGGTCAATCCGGGCCGGAAGCACGTTTTCGTCGGCTTCACCCACGTCACTGAGCTTGAAGGTTCTATGTCGCGGGAGGAAACACTCATCTGCTCGGAGGATGGATCCTCGAGCGGGGAGGCGGGGTCAATCTACCAGCTTCACAACGGCGGGCTTGGGGGCTACTTCGAGGGCTACCCTGACCCGGAATACTATGAGCCACCGAGCCGAGCCGCTATCTTCATGGCAGGATCGACACCAGCTCCTGGTAGCACGGCCGCTGGTGCGACCGGATCTGGATCAGGCAGGCCGCCAACTCAAGTTTTGCTGGATCTGATGAATGAACTTACAACTCTGATGGTGTCGTGGTTTTGTCACGGCAGATGTCCGAAGACTTAGGTTCGAGGCCATCGCCATAGCAGTGGACTCAAAGGGGTTGATCGGGACGAAGGACACGAGTTTACCCAGGTTCGGCCCCTCAAGTAGAGGTAAAAGCCTACGTCCTGCTTGTATTGTATTAGCTGGAGTATCGAGTACAGAGGAGCGGATTGCTTGACCTAGCTCTCGATTACTTGGTTTCTTGTCCAAGCCGCCCCGGGGTCTAGCCTTTATATAAGAGGTCAAGGCCCCGGGTTACACGAGTCTCAAACCGACTCACACGGCGTGTCCTATTCTGTCTCTAAGCCGCCATACCATCTTGGGTAAGCCGCCACCGGGCGGCTTAGCCACCCGGGTCTTCACGCCATCTTCCGTCTCTGGGCCCCTGTCAACGGCCCATCTGGTAAGCCGCCCTGGCGGCCTTGCCTGCATCCTTAAGCCCACCTTACAAGTCTTGGGCTTACGAGCCGCCCGGTGTAACCCGGCCCCGCCTGGGCGGGTCTCACCACGGGTTATATCCCCAACAGATGGGAACCAAAGTCACGGTTGAAAACCAAGCAGCCCGTAACACGGAGATCGCGAGGTTGAAGAACCAGATGGCCGGTGCCCAAGAGGAAATCAATGCGCTAAAAGCTCAGATGGATGCTGAGTCAGAGCGCCTCAGGGCGGAAGCTTTCCGCCTTGACCTGGATCAATAGACCGCAGATGCAGTCCGTCGAATGAGGCACCAGACCCGTCTGCCGGATCAGTATGAGCCTAGGAACCTTTTTTAATACGCCGGGGTCAGGACGGAATGCGCCTATGACCTTGACCCGGACGGTGGAAGTACCTGGGAGCAGGGCGCAGATCAGCATCGGCAGCCAAACCCGCCCCGCAGGAACCAGACCCCGCCGCAGCACTTTCCGACACCACCCGGTCATTATTCTAACCCGGTGGAGAACATGGTGACAGCGGCAGTCAGACTTGGCGCGCTCCCCATCCCTGATGGAACGCCTTTTGCGGAAGAAGCGTGGAACGCCATTGGATATTTGCAGACAGCGGTGGCGCAGCAGGAGAAATATACCTACAGCCGGAGTCGCGTGCACTCGACCCCTATCCCTAGCCGCAGTTATAGTCGGCGTATAGAGTCGCCTGCGATTTCTAGCAGCGATCGACGTCGGAATCCGGCACGGGATGACCCGCCTGTTGTTGATGCTTGATGTCTACTACGCAACCTTCTTCTTGTAGATTCGTGTTGGGCCTCCAAGCGCAGAGTTTTGTAGGACAGTAGCAAATTTCCCTCAAGTGGATGACCTAAGGTTTATCAATCCGTGGGAGGCGTAGGATGAAGATGGTCTCTCTCAAACAACCCTGCAACCAAATAACAAAGAGTCTCTTGTGTCCCCAACACACCCAATACAATGGTAAACTGTATAGGTGCACTAGTTCGGCGAAGAGATGGTGATAGAAGTGTAATATGGATGGTAGATATACGTTTTTGTAATCTGAAAATATAAAAACAGCAAGGTAGCAAGTAACAAAAGTGAGCAAAAACGGTATTGCAATGCTTGGAAACAAGGCCTAGGGTTCATACTTTCACTAGTGCAAGTTCTCTCAACAATACTAACATAGTTGAATCATATGTAAATCCCTCACGTGCGACAAAGAGTTCACTCCAAAGTCACAAATAGCGGAGAACAAACGAATATATTATTGTAGGGTACGAAACCACCTCAAAGTTATCTTTTCCGATCAATCGTATGAGCTATCCCTATAAGTGTCACGAACAGCCCTAGAGTTCGTACTAAAATAACACCTTAAGATACACATCAACCAAAACCCTAATGTCACCTAGATACTCCAATGTCACCACGAGTACCCATGGGCTTGATTATACGATATGCATCACACAATTTCAGATTCATCATGTTCAATCCAACACAAAGAACTTCAAAGAGTGCCCCAAAGTTTCTACCGGAGAGTCAAGACGAAAACGTGTGCCAACCCCTATGCATAGATTCCCAAGGTCACGGAACCCGCAAGTTGATCACCAAAACATACATCAAGTGGATTAATAGAACATCCCATTGTCACCACGGATATCCCATCGCAAGACATACATCAAGTGTTATCAAATCCTTAAAGACTCAATCCGATAAGAAAACTTCAAAGGGAAAACTCAATTCATCACAAGAAGATAGAGAGGGGAAAACTCCATATGATTCATCTATATTAATAAAGCTCGCGATACATCAAGATCGTGCCATCTCAAGAACACGAGAGAGAGAGAGAGATCAAACACATAGCTACTGGTACATACCCTCAGCCCCGAGGGTGAACTACTCCCTCCTCGTCATGGAGACCGCCAGGATGATGAAGATGGCCTCCGGTGATGGTTTCCCCCTCCGACAGGGTGCCGGAATGGGCTCCCGATTGGTTTTCCTGGCTACAGAGGCTTGCGGCGGCGGAACTCCCGATCTAGGTTTCTTTCTGCGGGTTTTGGTATTTATAGGAATTTTTGGCGTCGGTCTCACGTCAACGGGGTTCCCGAGGGGCCCACAAGCCAGGGGGGCACGCCCAAGGGCGGGGGGGGCGCCCCCTAGGCTTGTGGCTGCCTCGAGACTCCTCTCCGGTATCTTTTTGCTCCAGTATTTTTTATATTTTCCAAAAATATTCTTCGTAAATTTTCAGCCCATTCCGAGAACTTTTATTTCTGCACAAAAAAACGAGACCATGGTAGTTCTGCTGAAGACTGCGTCAGTCCGGGTTAGTTCTAATAAAATCATACCAAAATCATATAAAATTATTGTAAACATGGCATGAATACTTCATAAATTATAGATACGTTGGAGACGTATCAGCATCCCCAAGCTTAATTCCTGCTCGTCCTCGAGTAGGTAAATGATAAAAGAAATAATTTATGAAGTGTGAATGCTAGCAAGTGCACAAGTTTGATCAATGATAATTCCAATCACTTTTTCTAGCATCAATATAAACCATAAACAGTAGCTCATCTCATAAAACTTCTCATGATCAAGTAACAAGCTATTCACATGTTAAAGTATAGACCAGAAAGTTTCTTGAAAACTAACAAACCATATTCCTAGTCATCGAACAATTGTAATTCATCTTATTTTCAGGAAGGGTCTATGTAAGAGCTTTGATTTAGCAAATTCCACATACTCAACTATCATATAGTCTTCCATGATTATTGACACTCAAAGCATATTTTTAGAACAAATAGCATCCATCGAACACAGAGAAAGATAGGGGCTTAATGTTTCACCTCCCAACTTATTTATCATATAGATAATTGTCAACAATAATAATTCATGATCAAATATATTTGTGTGGATATATATTTCTAGATCATTCCCCAACACATGACGCTTGCCAAGAGAAAAAGGCGAAATATAGGAAGTGGTGAAGATCACCATGACTCTTGCATAAAGGTAAGTACTAGAAAGTAAAAGGTAGACCCTTCGCAGAGGGAAGCATTGATTTGCAAAGGTGCCAGAGCTCGAGCTTTTAAAACAGAGATGAATAATAATTTTGAACGGTATGCTTTCATTGTCAACATAACAACTGAGAGATCTCGGTATCTTCCATGCTAGATACATTATAGGCGGTTCCCAAACAGAATGGTAAAGTTTTTACCCCCCTCCACCAATCAATCACACTCCACGGCGAGCCGAATCCACGGGTACCGTCCATACAAACAACAATCTTGGGGGAGTTTCGTTTCATTATATTTTGATTTGATTTTTGAGCATGGAACTGGGTATCCCGAATACCAGCCACTTTCTCGTGAATGATAGTGAATCAACACATATCGTGAGAATAACCCACCTAGCATGGAAGATACTGACAACCCCTAGTCACTATATGAGCGATTCGGGCATACAAAACAGAATATTATTTGAAGGTTTAGAGTTTGGCACATGCAAATTTACTTGGAACGGCAGGTAAATATCGCATATAGGTAGGTATGGTGGACTCATATGGAACAACTTTGGGTTTAAGGGTGTTTGGATGCACAAGTAGTATTTCTACTTGGTGCGGAAGTTTTGGCTAGTATGAGGTGGAAGCAAGCACCACATGTTGGAGGATCCATAACAATATAACTTCTATACAAATATACCCAAACATAACTCATTAAGTTGTCTTCCTTGTCCAATTTTAACTAATTTGCTCGAGTTTGAAAATAATGAATGAGCTCACAATCATAGAAGATGTCCAAGATAGTATATTTATATGTGGAATCTCTCTTCCTTCAATATTCTTTCATGAATTGTTCAAGTGACCAATGCGGTGTTTGCTAACTTTCAATAAATTTTACCACCTATACTTATTATGTGTGAAGTCATTACTCCCCATGGGATAAGTATATGAAGCATATTTAATTTCAGGTTTATGATATTCAATTCATTCAACCATTTACTAATAGGATATAAGTGAAGCACGAGAGTGAATGACAAACTACTCCAAAAAGATATAAGTGAAGATCAATGAGTAGCCAACAATTAAATAACTATGTGAAGACTCTCTCATCTAAGAATTTCAGATCTTAAGTATTTTATTAAACAGCAAGCAAAATAAAATATAGCACTCCAAGAATAGCACGCATCATGTGAACGAATAAAAATTTAGGCTCCACATAGGCTAACCGATAATTGTTGATGAAGAGAGGTGGGATGCGTAGCATCCCCAAGCTTAGATGCTTGAGACTTCTTGAAATATTTACTTGGGGTGCCTTGGGCATCCCCAAGCTTAAACTTTTGTATCTCGTTCAATCCTCTCATATCATGGTTTCACCTATTCTCAAAAACTTCATCCACACAAAACTCGAAAAGAACTCGTGATAGGTTAGTACACATAATAATAAATCAACTCTTTATATACTGCAAAGACAAGTTGCACAATAATTTTCAAACATTATTTACTGTATACTATCATTTCCACAATTTATATCTACCAATATAGGCTATGGAAACTATAGGATCAGTAGATAACAAAACTATGACAACAATCTGTCCAAACAGAACAGTCTGTAGCAATTTATGAAAACAGTGTACTTATGTAACTCAAAAAATTATGATAATTTAGTACATGCTAAATAATTTATATGACAACACTGTGTAAAAATTTCAGAAACTTTCCACGTTTCAGTAAAATATGAAAATTCAAACACTACAGCAAAAGTTTCTGTTTTTACACAGCACACATCAAAACATGCAATGCAAGCATCGTAAAACAATTCTTGGAACTTTTTATTGAAAAACAAGATTATAAATAACACCTAACAGAGAACAAGAAAATAAAATGACGCTCCAAGCAAAACTCATATTACGTGACGAATAAAAATATAGCTCTAAGTAAGATATACCAATAGTGTTGAAGACGAAAGAGGGGATGCCTTCCGGGGCATCCCCAAGCTTAGACGCTTGAGTCTTCTTTGGATATTACCTTGGGGGTGCCTTGGGCATCCCCAAGCTTAGGTTCTTTTCACTCCTTATTCTCCTCATATCGGTGTCTCACCCAAAACTTGAAAACTTCAATCACACAAAACTTAACGGAACTTCGTGAGATGGGTTAGTATAATAAAGATAGATTATTCACTTAGGTACTGTCAAGACAAGATTCATAATTGTTCCCTCATGATACCTACTGTATTATATCATTCCCATAATTTATACCACTAAATATAAGCTATGAAAACACTAAAACAAGCAAACTATGCATGCAAAACAGAATCTGTCAAAAACAGAACAGTCTGTGAAGATCTGTAGTGTAGCCATACTTCCCTTTCTCTGAAAATTCTGAAAAATTAGGAAAACCTGAAGAATTTGTATATTAAGACTGTGTAGAAATTTCAGATAATTATCACTCTCCAGTAAAAAATGAAAATTCCTGTACTGGAGTCAGAAGTTTCTGTTTTGGTTCAGCATCAATTCTACTCATCTTGTGAGTCATCCCAAAGGCTTTACTTGGCACTTTATTGAAACAAAATCTATAAAACATGATTAATATAGTAGCTTAATCATATGAACACTCAAAAACAGAAAGTAAAAGTGTTGGGTTGTCTCCCAACAAGCGCTTTTCTTTAATGCCTTTTAGCTAGGCATGATGATTTCAATGATGCTCACATAGGAATAATAGATGAAACATGCAAAAGAGCATCATGAATCTCATGACAAGCACATTTATGTCTAACCCACTTCCTATGCATAGGGATTTTGTGAGCAAACAATTTATGGGAGCAAGAATCAACTAGCATAGGAAGGCAAAACAAGCATGACTTCAAAACTTTCAACACATAGAGAGGAAACTTGATATTATTGCAATATGTAGAAGCATAAGATCCTCTCTCATAATAATTTTCAGTAGCATCATGAAGTAATTTCACAATATAACCAGCACATAAAGCATTCTTTTCATGATCTACAAGCATAGAAATTTTACTACTCTCCACACAAGAAAATTTCTTCTCATGACTAATAGTGGGAGTAAACTCAACAAAATAACTATCATGAAATACTTGATTGACATAACCACTTTGAATATTAAAATCATGATGACAAGTTTCATGGTTACTATCACTCTTTATAGCATACATGTCATCATCATAATCATCATAGATAGTAGGCATGTCATTATCATAACAAATTTGCTCATCAAAACTTGGGGGACTAAAAATATCATCTTCATCAAACATAGCATCCCCAAGCTTGTAGCTTTGCATATCATTAGCATCATGGATATTCAGAGAATGCATACTAGCAATATTGCAATCATGCTCATCATTCAAGGAATTCTCATTAAGTATTTTCATAAATTCTTCCTCTACCAATTGAGCACAATTTTCCAAACCATCATTTTCACGAAAGACATTAAAAAGACGAACCAATTGATGCAACCTAAACTCCATTTTTTTGTAGTTTTCTTTTATAAAACCAAACTAGTGGAAAACAAGAAACTAAAAGATTTAATTGCAAGATCTAAAGATATACCTTCAAGCACTCACCACCCCGGCAACGGCGCCAGAAAAGAGCTTGATGTCTACTACGTAACCTTCTTCTTGTAGACTCGTGTTGGGCCTCCAAGCGTAGAGTTTTGTAGGACAGTAGCAAATTTCCCTCAAGTGGATGACCTGAGGTTTATCAATCCGTGGGAGGCGTAGGATGAAGATGGTCTCTCTCAAACAACCCTGCAACCAAATAACAAAGAGTCTCTTGTGTCCCCAACACACCCAATACAATGGTAAATTGTATAGGTGCACTAGTTCGGCGAAGAGATGGTGATACAAGTGTAATATGGATGGTAGATATAAGTTTTTGTAATCTGAAAATATAAAAACAGCAAGGTAGCAAGTAACAAAAGTGAGCAAAAACGGTATTGCAATGCTTGGAAACAAGGCCTAGGGTTCATACTTTCACTAGTGCAAGTTCTCTCAACAATACTAACATAGTTGAATCATATGTAAATCCCTCACGTGCGACAAAGAGTTCACTCCAAAGTCACAAATAGCGGAGAACAAACGAATATATTATTGTAGGGTATGAAACCACCTCAAAGTTATCTTTTCCAATCAATCGTATGAGCTATCCCTATAAGTGTCACGAACAACCCTAGAGTTCGTACTAAAATAACACCTTAAGATACACATCAACCAAAACCCTAATGTCACCTAGATACTCCAATGTCACCACGAGTACCCATGGGCTTGATTATACGATATGCATCACACAATTTTAGATTCATCATGTTCAATCCAACACAAAGAACTTCAAAGAGTGCCCCAAAGTTCCTACCGGAGAGTCAAGACGAAAACGTGTGCCAACCCCTATGCATAGATTCCCAAGGTCACGGAACCCTCAAGTTGATCACCAAAACATACATCAGGTGGATCAATAGAACATCCCATTGTCACCACGGATATCCCATCGCAAGACATACATCAAGTGTTCTCAAATCCTTAAAGACTCAATACGGTAAGAAAACTTCAAAGGGAAAACTCAATTCATCACACGAAGATAGAGAGGGGAAAACTCCATATGATTCATCTATATTAATAAAGTTCGCGATACATCAAGATCGTGCCATCTCAAGAACACGAGAGAGAGAGATCAAACACATAGCTACCGGTACATACCCTCAGTCCCGAGGGTGAACTACTCCCTCCTCGTCATGGAGACCGCCGGGATGATGAAGATGGCCTCCGGTGATGGTTTCCACCTCCGGCAGTGTGCCGGAACGGGCCCCCGATTGGTTTTTCGTGGCTACAAAGGCTTGCGGTGGCGGAACTCCTGATGTAGGTTTCTTTCTGGGGATTTTGGTATTTATAGGAATTTTTGGCGTCGGTCTCACGTCAAGGGGGTTCCCGAGGGGCCCACAAGCTGGGGGCGTGCCCTAGGGGGGGGGGGGCGCCCCCTAGGCTTGTGGCTGCCTCGATCTCCTCTCCGGTATCTTTTTGCTCCAGTATTTTTTATATTTTCCAAAAATATTCTCTTTAAATTTTCAGCCCATTCCGAGAACTTTTATTTCTGCACAAAAACGACACCATGGTAGTTCTGCTGAAAACAGCGTCATTCCGGGTTAGTTCTAATAAAATCATTCCAAAATCATATAAAATTATTGTAAACATGGCATGAATACTTCATAAATTATAGATACGTTGGAGACGTATCAATGCCCAGGCATTGGTGGATCGTGCGAGGGCGCAGCGAGAGGCGGCGGCGGCTTACCAAGAACCCACAGTGGCACCTTCCGTTTCGGTAGGAGCCGGAGTAACCTCCAGGGCTGTGGGAGTTCCGTGTTTAGTGCCGGCTCTAAGAAACGAACGCCTGCCGAAGGATTTCAAGGGTCCCCGCAAGGTGCCAAATTATACTGCCGACCTGCCTCCGGAAGCTTGGATCGAGAGTTATGAACTAGCCATGGAGATGTTAGACGTCACTGATACTGTCTGCGCCAAATACTTCATCATGATGTTGGAGGGGCCGGCTCGCACGTGGTTGATGGGTTTGCCACCCAATACCATTAATTCGTGGGCCGAGTTGAAGGCGAAATTCATCAAAAAAATTCAAGAAACGTGCAAGCAGCCCATGACAATCGTGGATTTGGATCATTGTGTGCAGCGTGAGGATGAGTCGGCCCATCATTGGGTCCGGCGGGTCTCAACCATTATCCATTCCTCTGATAATATCACGGCGGCTCAGGCGGTTCTAATTCTAGAGAAGAATTGCCACTTTTTGCCCCTCAAGCAGAAGCTTGGACGGCTCAAGCGTTCATGCCAGGACATGGGGGAGCTTATGGCGGCTCTCACCAAATATGCAGATTCTGACAGTACGAAGGATCCCAGATCTGATGAGGAGAAATCAGCTAAGGGCAAGAAGAATGGCAATGTCAAGGGTCCGCAGCAGAGTGGGGCAGGAAATAATGTTAATGGTAATGGCGGTAAGCAGAAATACCCGGACGGCGGGTCAGATCTGGTGGCCAATACTAGTGCTGGAAACAACCGCGGCAAGGGCAGTGGTAAACCGCCTTTCGGCAAATCTAAGCCTTTCAATATGGAAACGATGTTGAACGCCCCCTGTCCAAAACATAGTGTTCCCGATAAACCATCCACTCATGCCTGGAAGGATTGTTGGGTCATGCGGGAGTTCCGGAATTATAGCATTAACCAGCATCAGGGTGGCGGCAATGGACCGTCCGGCGGGTCAGGATCCGGCTCTCATGGGTCC
The DNA here is from genome assembly GCA_039707655.1 of Elymus sibiricus. Taxonomy (NCBI): domain Eukaryota; kingdom Viridiplantae; phylum Streptophyta; class Magnoliopsida; order Poales; family Poaceae; genus Elymus; species Elymus sibiricus. The sequence goes on along the minus strand of CM077665.1, from coordinate 468,662,230 downwards.
GGTTTCGGAGCAGGCGGTTCAGGTTCTGGCTATCAAGGCCAGGGAAACCATGGAAATCATAATCAACAGTCTGGCAATGGAGGTCAGCAACAAAACAACCAGTCCGGGTATCAGAGTAACCCAAAACAGCTTAACGGAGGCTAGTATCATGTTTTTACGACAAGCCTTGACAAGCGGGATCAGAAGGTGCGCAAGCGGGCAGTTAATGCGGTTATGCCGGCTCTCCCGCAGTACTTAAAGTGGTCTAAGTATGACAGAACTTGGAGCAGGGAGGATCACCCGTGGCGCGTGGATAACCCGGGGCAGTTAGCCTTAGTAGTAGCCCCCCAAGTGGGAGGTTACGTGTTCACCAAGGTGCTTATGGATGGTGGCAGCAGTATCAACATCCTATACTATGACACGTTCCGCCAGATGAATTTGCTTGACAAGGATCTTAAGCCATCTTCAATGGTATTTCACGGCGTGGTGCCTGGAAAGTCAGCTTATCCGGTTGGAAAGATTTCCCTGGAGGTAGCCTTTGGTGATGAGTTCAACTACAGGGTGGAAACTTATGGTTTGAGGTGGTCAAGATCAAGAGCCCGTACCACGCTTTATTTGGGCGGCCGGCTTATGCCAAGTTCATGGCTAGGCCTTGTTATGTTTACTTACATCTCAAGATGCCTGGTCTGAAAGGAACGATTACAGTGCATGGTGATCGGAAGATTGCTCTTGAGTGCGAGGAAGGCGATGCTGCGTATGCCGAGTCAAGTTGTGCTGAGGCGGAGCTCAAATTTTATAAGGAAAATGTTGACCAGGCAGATATGACCCTGTTGAAGAAGCCCAGCACGGAATCTGAGCCGCCCCTTAAGTTTGTGGCAGAAGATACCAAGCTGGTGGATTTTACTCCTGGCGACTCATCGCAGCAGTTCACTATTGGAGCCAATACGGATCCCAAATAGGAAAGCGCACTCATCGAATTCATCCATGAGAATCGGGACATCTTTGCATGGAAATCTTCTGACATGCCGGGTGTACCGAGAGAATTCACTGAGCACCACCTTAATGTGGATCCTAAGTTTAAGCCGGTCAAACAATTCCTTCGTTGTTTCAATGAGGAGAGGCATAAGGCTATTGGAGAAGAAGTAGCCCGGCTCTTGGCAGTAGGGTTTATCGTCGAAGTTTTTCACCCAGAGTGGTTAGCCAACCCGGTGTTGGTACTCAAGAAGAACGGCACGTGGCGCATGTGTGTCGATTACACTAATCTCAACAAGGCGTGTCCGGCTGATCCATTTGCTCTCCCCCGTATCGACCAGATTATTGATGCAATGGCGGGTTGTGAGAGTTTATGTTTCTTGGATGCTTATTCGGGTTATCATCAGATCAAGATGGAAGTGAAAGACCAAGGGAAGACGTCTTTCATTATGCCTTTTGGAGCTTTCTGCAATGTGTCTATGCCTTTTGGGCTCAAGGGTGCTCAGGCGACTTATTAGCGTTGTGTGCAAAACTGTCTTCATGGTCAGATTGGGCGCAATGTTCATGCTTATGTGGATGATATTGTGGTCAAGTCAAGGAAGAAGGAAACTCTGTTGGCTGATTTGAAGGAAACTTTTGATAATCTGCGGGTTTACAAGATGATGCTTAACCCGGCAAAGTGTGTGTTCGGTGTGCCTGCAGGCAAGCTCTTGGGATTCTTGATCTCCGAGCGTGGCATTGAGGCTAACCCGGACAAGATAAAGGCCATCACTTCTTTGTCTAAACCGGCGTGCATTAATGATGTTCAGCGCCTGGCGGGTCGTATTGCCGCTCTGAGCCGATTCATAAGCCGCCTGGTTGAGAAAGCTATTCCTCTGTATCAGATGATGAAGAAGACAGACGACTTCGTCTGGAGTGATGCGGCTAATGAGGCGTTTGAGGCGCTCAAGAAGCAGTTAGCTGAGCCACCTGTTTTGGCTGCTCCGGTGGAAAAGGAGCCTTTGCTCTTATACGTGGCGGCTAAGAACAGAGCTGTCAGTGCTGCAGTTGTGGTGGAGCGCAAGGAGGCGGGTAAGGAGTACCCAGTCCAGCGGCCAGTTTATTATGTCAGTGAGGTCTTGACAGAGTCCAAGCAAAGATATTCGCATTGGCAAAAGATGGTGTTTGGTGTATTCATGGCCAATTGCAAGCTGAAGCACTATTTCCTTGGGAATCCGATCACAGTGGTTAGCTCTGCTCCTTTGGGAGATATCATTCAAAACAGAGAAGCTACTGGCAGGATTGCTAAGTGGGCAATTGAGCTTGGACCTCTTAATCTGAAATATGTGCCCCAGACGGCTGTTATGCACCTGAGGAGAAGCACCTGAGGAGAAGCCGGATAATACATATTGGACAATTCATTTTGACGGCTCAAGGCAATTGGAAGGCTCGGGGGCTGGAGTTGTTTTAACTTCCCCGCGAGGTGACAAGTTTTGTTATGTCTTGAGGTTAATGTTTCCTTGTACTAACAATGCAGCTGAATATGAGGTTTGCTTCATGGACTCCGTGTAGCCAAGGAGATGAATTTGAGCCGGGTCCGATGTCTTGGCGACTCAGACCTGGTGGCTCAGCATGTCTCTGGCACGTGGGACTCTAAAGATCCTCGCATGGCGGCTTATCGCCAGGCGGTCGATGTTATTGCTGGCCATTTCAAGGGCTATCAGGTGGATCATATTGATCGGCGGCGGAATGAGGTGGCTGACGCATTGTCAAGACTTGGGTCTTAGCGTAAGCCGGTGCCGCCTAATGTGTTCCTGGACGTATTACATCACCCGTCGGTCAAGTTACCGTCGGAGGAGGATTTGGCTATACCTGACCCGGAAGGACAATTGGTGGCGGCCCTCCGTCCAATCCCTGATTGGACGTTGCCTTATCTGGCGTACCTAACCCGTGGTGAGTTACCTCAAGATGAGACTCTGGCACGACAGATCATAAGGTGGTCTAAATCTATGACCATTGTCAATGGCGAGTTACACAGGCGAAGTGTGACTGGCATTTTTCAGCGATGTCTTTCTCCTGATGAGGGCCGTGAAATCTTGCAAGAGATACATGCCGGTGATTGTGGTCATCACGCCGGGTCAAAATCTTTGGTGGCGAAGGCTTTTCGACACGGTTTCTACTGGTTAACAGCTCATAAAGATGCAGAGTACTTGGTCAGTAAGTGTGACGGGTGCCAGAAATTCGGGCGACGTGCCCATGTGCCGGCTCAGGAGTTACGGATGATTCCAATCACCTGGCCGTTCGCGGTTTGGGGGCTTAATATGGTGGGACCTTTTAAGAGGTATAAAGATAAGAAGACCCACCTCTTGGTGGCGGTTGACAAGTTTACCAAGTGGGTTGAGGCTGAGCCGGTCAGCAAGTGTGACGCCGCAACAGCAGTTCAGTTTGTCAAAAAGCTGATCTTTCGGTTTGGTTATCCTCATAGCATCATCACTGATAATGGTACAAATTTTTCCAAGGGGGCTATGAAGGAGTTTTCTGATAGTGAACATATTCGCCTTGATGTATCTTCTGTGGCTCATCCACAGTCCAATGGTCAAGCAGAGCGTGCTAACCAGGAAATTTTGAGTGGGATAAAACCCCGGCTTATGGTTCCTTTGGAGCGCACGCCGGGTTGTTGGGTGGAAGAGTTACCTTCAGTTCTTTGGAGCATAAGAACCACCCCCAACAGATCAACAGGCTATACGCCTTTCTTCATGGTTTATGGTGCAGAAGCTATTCTCCCCAGTGATATTCGTCATGACTCGCCCAGAGTGGCAGCTTATGTGGAAGCTGATAATGAGGCGGCGCGTCAGGATGCTTTGGATGCCTTAGACGAAGAACGGGATCTTGCAGCAGCACGGTCCGCGATTTACCTGCAAGACCTGCATCGCTATCATAGCCACAGGGTCAAGACCCGGACGTTCCAAGAAGGCGACTTGGTACTCCGGTTGATTCAAGACCAGTCAGATATGCATAAGTTGTCACCTCCTTGGGAAGGACCGTTTGTGATCAGCAGAAATCTCAACAATGGTTCCTACTATCTCATTGATATATGGGAGGGTGACAGGTCACGCACTTCTGGTGAAGAAACTGCAAGGCCTTGGAATATTGCTCATCTTCGGCCATATTATACTTAAGCCGCCGATCCGGCTCTCATCAATGTACATATTCCTGTCATTGTATATACCATATTTTATGATATAATAAAGTTGGCATCCCCATGATTAGGGGCCTCTGCCGTTTTTTATGCACCAAGTCTCGTGCAAAGGAGTTGATCCGTCATCCGGTCACTTGGGGGTTTCCAACCCACTGGGTTTAGCTTTCATACCCTCTTGACCAGGCTTTATATGCCATGTTCGAGTTAAACCTGCCTGTTTGCAACTTGCTATTCCGCTATGTGACCCGCCGAACTCTTGACAGTTATTCTTGCTAAGAGACCCTGAACTTTTATAGTCAATCTCGCACAAAGACCCTAAACTTGTCAAGGTTTAAACGGCGGCTTTTGTCACGAGAGAGCCGGCTTATAGTGAGCTAGGATAAACTCGCCTTGTCTGCTGTAGTCTCTCCGCTATGTGCCCTGTTCGTACTCTTAGCAATGTCAATCTTTTAAAGACCCTGAACTTGCTAAGGTTTAAACGACGGATTTATGTCACGTGAGAGCCGGCTTACGAGGTTTTAGGCTTTCATGCCTAGCTTCTTCGGAAGCAATATAAAAAATTTCTTGAAAAATAAAGTCCTCCTGTTTTGCTATGCCTTTAAAGCCAGCTCATAAGGCAGGGGATATGCACTCTGTTGCTTATTTTTGCAGGTATTTTCATGATAAGATTCTAAGTTTTTTGGGTAACCCCAGCTTAGCATTGCTCATGGAATATAACCCGCCAGGCGAGTCAAGGCAGTCAGATGATTACATCAAGACAATTAGGCTAAGTCGTCAGCATACGAACTGAAAGATATTTAAAGATGCACGAAGACACAGGTGCAGACGATCAAGTTTTTCTACTGCGGTTACAAAGCCTCACAGAACAGTCTGTAGCAATTTATGAAAACAGTGTACTTATGTAACTCAAAAAATTATGATAATTTAGTACATGCTAAATAATTTATATGACAACACTGTGTAAAAATTTCAGAAACTTTCCACGTTTCAGTAAAATATGAAAATTCAAACACTACAGCAAAAGTTTCTGTTTTTACACAGCACACATCAAAACATGCAATGCATGCATCGTAAGACAATTCTTGGAACTTTTTATTGAAAAACAAGATTATAAATAACACCTAACAGAGAACAAGAAAATAAAATGACGCTCCAAGCAAAACTCATATTACGTGACGAATAAAAATATAGCTCTAAGTAAGATATACCGATAGTGTTGAAGACGAAAGAGGGGATGCCTTCCGGGGCATCCCCAAGCTTAGACGCTTGAGTCTTCTTTGGATATTACCTTGGGGGTGCCTTGGGCATCCCCAAGCTTAGGTTCTTTTCACTCCTTATTCTCCTCATATCGGTGTCTCACCCAAAACTTGAAAACTTCAATCACACAAAACTTAACGGAACTTCGTGAGATGGGTTAGTATAATAAAGATAGATTATTCACTTAGGTACTGTCAAGACAAGATTCATAATTGTTCCCTCATGATACCTACTGTATTATATCATTCCCATAATTTATACCACTAAATATAAGCTATGAAAACACTAAAACAAGCAAACTATGCATGCAAAACAGAATCTGTCAAAAACAGAACAGTCTGTGAAGATCTGTAGTGTAGCCATACTTCCCTTTCTCTGAAAATTCTGAAAAATTAGGAAAACCTGAAGAATTTGTATATTAAGACTGTGTAGAAATTTCAGATAATTATCACGCTCCAGTAAAAAATGAAAATTCCTGTACTGGAGTCAGAAGTTTCTGTTTTGGTTCAGCATCAATTCTACTCATCTTGTGAGTCATCCCAAAGGCTTTACTTGGCACTTTATTGAAACAAAATCTATAAAACATGATTAATATAGTAGCTTAATCATATGAACACTCAAAAACAGAAAGTAAAAGTGTTGGGTTGTCTCCCAACAAGCGCTTTTCTTTAATGCCTTTTAGCTAGGCATGATGATTTCAATGATGCTCACATAGGAATAATAGATGAAACATGCAAAAGAGCATCATGAATCTCATGACAAGCACATTTAAGTCTAACCCACTTCCTATGCATAGGGATTTTGTGAGCAAACAATTTATGGGAGCAAGAATCAACTAGCATAGGAAGGCAAAACAAGCATGACTTCAAAACTTTCAACACATAGAGAGGAAACTTGATATTATTGCAATATGTAGAAGCATAAGATCCTCTCTCATAATAATTTTCAGTAGCATCATGAAGGAATTTCACAATATAACCAGCACATAAAGCATTCTTTTCATGATCTACAAGCATAGAAATTTTACTACTCTCCACACAAGAAAATTTCTTCTCATGACTAATAGTGGGAGTAAACTCAACAAAATAACTATCATGAAATACTTGATTGACATAACCACTTTGAATATTAAAATCATGATGACAAGTTTCATGGTTACTATCACTCTTTATAGCATACATGTCATCATCATAATCATCATAGATAGTAGGCATGTCATTATCATAACAAATTTGCTCATCAAAACTTGGGGGACTAAAAATATCATCTTCATCAAACATAGCATCCCCAAGCTTGTAGCTTTGCATATCATTAGCATCATGGATATTCAGAGAATGCATACTAGCAATATTGCAATCATGCTCATCATTCAAGGAATTCTCATTAAGTATTTTCATAAATTCTTCCTCTACCAATTGAGCACAATTTTCCAAACCATCATTTTCACGAAAGACATTAAAAAGACGAACCAATTGATGCAACCTAAACTCCATTTTTTTGTAGTTTTCTTTTATAAAACCAAACTAGTGGAAAACAAGAAACTAAAAGATTTAATTGCAAGATCTAAAGATATACCTTCAAGCACTCACCACCCCGGCAACGGCGCCAGAAAAGAGCTTGATGTCTACTACGCAACCTTCTTCTTGTAGACTCGTGTTGGGCCTCCAAGCGCAGAGTTTTGTAGGACAGTAGCAAATTTCCCTCAAGTGGATGACCTAAGGTTTATCAATCCGTGGGAGGCGTAGGATGAAGATGGTCTCTCTCAAACAACCCTGCAACCAAATAACAAAGAGTCTCTTGTGTCCCCAACACACCCAATACAATGGTAAATTGTATAGGTGCACTAGTTCGGCGAAGAGATGGTGATACAAGTGTAATATGGATGGTAGATATAAGTTTTTGTAATCTGAAAATATAAAAACAGCAAGGTAGCAAGTAACAAAAGTGAGCAAAAACGGTATTGCAATGCTTGGAAACAAGGCCTAGGGTTCATACTTTCACTAGTGCAAGTTCTCTCAACAATACTAACATAGTTGAATCATATGTAAATCCCTCACGTGCGACAAAGAGTTCACTCCAAAGTCACAAATAGCGGAGAACAAACGAATATATTATTGTAGGGTATGAAACCACCTCAAAGTTATCTTTTCCAATCAATCGTATGAGATATCCCTATAAGTGTCACGAACAACCCTAGAGTTCGTACTAAAATAACACCTTAAGATACACATCAACCAAAACCCTAATGTCACCTAGATACTCCAATGTCACCACGAGTACCCATGGGCTTGATTATACGATATGCATCACACAATTTTAGATTCATCATGTTCAATCCAACACAAAGAACTTCAAAGAGTGCCCCAAAGTTCCTACCGGAGAGTCAAGACAAAAACGTGTGCCAACCCCTATGCATAGATTCCCAAGGTCACGGAACCCTCAAGTTGATCACCAAAACATACATCAGGTGGATCAATAGAACATCCCATTGTCACCACGGATATCCCATCGCAAGACATACATCAAGTGTTCTCAAATCCTTAAAGACTCAATCCGGTAAGAAAACTTCAAAGGGAAAACTCAATTCATCACACGAAGATAGAGAGGGGAAAACTCCATATGATTCATCTATATTAATAAAGTTCGCGATACATCAAGATCGTGCCATCTCAAGAACACGAGAGAGAGAGATCAAACACATAGCTACCGGTACATACCCTCAGTCCCGAGGGTGAACTACTCCCTCCTCGTCATGGAGACCGCCGGGATGATGAAGATGGCCTCCGGTGATGGTTTCCCCCTCCGGCAGGGTGCCGAAACGGGCTCCCGATTGGTTTTTCGTGGCTACAAAGGCTTGCGGTGGCGGAACTCCTGATGTAGGTTTCTTTCTGGGGATTTTGGTATTTATAGGAATTTTTGGCGTCGGTCTCACGTCAAGGGGGTTCCCGAGGGGCCCACAAGCCAGGAGGCGTGCCCTAGGGGGGGGGGGCGCCCCCTAGGCTTGTGGCTGCCTCGGGACTCCTCTCCGGTATCTTTTTGCTCCAGTATTTTTTATATTTTCCAAAAATATTCTCCGTAAATTTTCAGCCCATTCCGAGAACTTTTATTTCTGCACAAAAACGACACCATGGTAGTTCTGCTGAAAACAGCGTCAGTCCGGATTAGTTCTAATAAAATCATTCCAAAATCATATAAAATTATTGTAAACATGGCATGAATACTTCATAAATTATAGATACGTTGGAGACGTATCAATGCCCAGGCATTGGTGGATCGTGCGAGGGCGCAGCGAGAGGCGGCGGCGGCTTACCAAGAACCCACAGTGGCACCTTCTGTTTCGGTAGGAGCCGGAGTAACCTCCAGGGCTGTGGGAGTTCCGTGTTTAGTGCCGGCTCTAAGAAACGAACGCCTGCCGAAGGATTTCAAGGGTCCCCGCAAGGTGCCAAATTATACTGCTGACCTGCCTCCGGAAGCTTGGATCGAGAGTTATGAACTAGCCATGGAGATGTTAGACGTCACTGATACGGTCTGCGCCAAATACTTCATCATGATGTTGGAGGGGCCGGCTCGCACGTGGTTGAAGGGTTTGCCACCCAATACCATTAATTCGTGGGCCGAGTTGAAGGCGAAATTCATCAAAAAAATTCAAGGAACGTGCAAGCAGCCCATGACAATCGTGGATTTGGATCATCGTGTGCAGCGCGAGGATGAGTCGGCCCATCATTGGGTCCGGCGGGTCTCAACCATTATCCATTCCTCTGATAATATCACGGCGGCTCAGGCGGTTCTAATTCTAGAGAAGAATTGCCACTTTTTGCCCCTCAAGCAGAAGCTTGGACGGCTCAAGCATTCATGCCAGGACATGGGGGAGCTTATGGAGGCTCTCACCAAATATGCAGATTCTGACAGTACGAAGGATCCCAGATCTGATGAGGAGAATTCAGCTAAGGGCAAGAAGAATGGCAATGTCAAGGGTCCGCAGCAGAGTGGGGCAGGAAATAATGTTAATGGTAACGGCGGTAAGCAGAAATACCCGGACGGCGGGTCAGATCTGGTGGCCAATACTTGTGCTGGAAACAACCGCGGCAAGGGCAGTGGTAAACCGCCTTTCGGCAAATCTAAGCCTTTCAATATGGAAACGATGTTGAACGCCCCCTGTCCAAAACATAGTGTTCCCGATAAACCATCCACTCATGCCTGGAAGGATTGTTGGGTCATGCGGGAGTTCCGGAATTATAGCATTAACCAGCATCAGGGTGGCGGCAATGGACCGTCCGGCGGGTCAGGATCCGGCTCTCATGGGTCCGGTTTCAGAGCAGGCGGTTCAGGTTCTGGCTATCAAGGCCAGGGAAACCATGGAAATCATAATCAACAGTCTGGCAATGGAGGTCAGCCACATAACAACCAGTCCGGGTATCAGAGTAACCCAAAACAGCTTAACGGAGGCTAGTATCATGTTTTTACGACAAGCCTTGACAAGCGGGATCAGAAGGTGCGCAAGCGGGCAGTTAATGCGGTTATGCCGGCTCTCCCACAGTACTTAAAGTGGTCTAAGTATGACAGAACTTGGAGCAGGGAGGATCACCCGTGGCGCGTGGATAACCCGGGGCAGTTAGCCTTAGTAGTAGCCCCCCAAGTGGGAGGTTACGTGTTCACCAAGGTGCTTATGGATGGTGGCAGCAGTATCAACATCCTATACTATGACACGTTCCGCCAGATGAATTTGCTTGACAAGGATCTTAAGCCATCTTCAATGGTCTTTCACGGCGTGGTGCCTGGAAAGTCAGCTTATCCGGTTGGAAAGATTTCCCTGGAGGTAGCCTTTGGTGATGAGTTCAACTACAGGGTGGAAACTTATGGTTTGAGGTGGTCAAGATCAAGAGCCCGTACCACGCTTTATTTGGGCGGCCGGCTTATGCCAAGTTCATGGCTAGGCCTTGTTATGTTTACTTACATCTCAAGATGCCTGGTCTGAAAGGAATGATTACAGTGCATGGTGATCGGAAGATTGCTCTTGAGTGCGAGGAAGGCGATGCTGCGTATGCCGAGTCAAGTTGGGCTGAGGCGGAGCTCAAATTTTATAAGGAAAATGTTGACCAGGCAGATATGACCCTGTTGAAGAAGCCCAGCACGGAATCTGAGCCGCCCCTTAAGTTTGTGGCAGAAGATACCAAGCTGGTGGATTTTACTCCTGGCGACTCATCGCAGCAGTTCACTATTGGAGCCAATACGGATCCCAAATAGGAAAGCGCACTCATCGAATTCATCCATGAGAATCGGGACATCTTTGCATGGAAATCTTCTGACATGCCGGGTGTACCGAGAGAATTCACTGAGCACCACCTTAATGTGGATCCTAAGTTTAAGCCGGTCAAACAATTCCTTCGTCGTTTCAATGAGGAGAGGCATAAGGCTATTGGAGAAGAAGTAGCCCGGCTCTTGGCAGTAGGGTTTATCGTCGAAGTTTTTCACCCAGAGTGGTTAGCCAACCCGGTGTTGGTACTCAAGAAGAACGGCACGTGGCGCATGTGTGTCGATTACACTAATCTCAACAAGGCATGTCCGGCTGATCCATTTGCTCTCCCCCGTATCGACCAGATTATTGATGCAATGGCGGGTTGTGAGAGTTTATGTTTCTTGGATGCTTATTCGGGTTATCATCAGATCAAGATGGAAGTGAAAGACCAAGAGAAGACGTCTTTCATTATGCCTTTTGGAGCTTTCTGCAATGTGTCTATGCCTTTTGGGCTCAAGGGTGCTCAGGCGACTTATCAGCGTTGTGTGCAGAACTGTCTTCATGGTCAGATTGGGCGCAATGTTCATGCTTATGTGGATGATATTGTGGTCAAGTCAAGGAAGAAGGAAACTCTGTTGGCTGATTTGAAGGAAACTTTTGATAATCTGCGGGTTTACAAGATGATGCTTAACCCGGCAAAGTGTGTGTTCGGTGTGCCTGCAGGCAAGCTCTTGGGATTCTTGATCTCCGAGCGTGGCATTGAGGCTAACCCGGACAAGATAAAGGCCATCACTTCTTTGTCTAAACCGGCGTGCATTAATGATGTTCAGCGCCTGGCGGGTCGTATTGCCGCTCTGAGCCGATTCATAAGCCGCCTGGTTGAGAAAGCTATTCCTCTGTATCAGATGATGAAGAAGACAGACGACTTCGTCTGGAGTGATGCGGCTAATGAGGCGTTTGAGGCGCTCAAGAAGCAGTTAGCTGAGCCGCCTGTTTTGGCTGCTCCGGTGGAAAAGGAGCCTTTGCTCTTATACGTGGCGGCTAAGAACAGAGCTGTCAGTGCTGCAGTTGTGGTGGAGCGCAAGGAGGCGGGTAAGGAGTACCCAGTCCAGCGGCCAGTTTATTATGTCAGTGAGGTCTTGACAGAGTCCAAGCAAAGATATTCGCATTGGCAAAAGATGGTGTTTGGTGTATTCATGGCCAATTGCAAGCTGAAGCACTATTTCCTTGGGAATCCGATCACAGTGGTTAGCTCTGCTCCTTTGGGAGATATCATTCAAAACAGAGAAGCTACTGGCAGGATTGCTAAGTGGGCAATTGAGCTTGGACCTCTTAATCTGAAATATGTGCCCCAGACGGCTGTTATGCACCTGAGGAGAAGCACCTGAGGAGAAGCCGGATAATACATATTGGACAATTCATTTTGACGGCTCAAGGCAATTGGAAGGCTCGGGGGCTGGAGTTGTTTTAACTTCCCCGCGAGGTGACAAGTTTTGTTATGTCTTGAGGTTAATGTTTCCTTGTACTAACAATGCAGCTGAATATGAGGTTTGCTTCATGGACTCCGTGTAGCCAAGGAGATGAATTTGAGCCGGGTCCGATGTCTTGGCGACTCAGACCTGGTGGCTCAGCATGTCTCTGGCACGTGGGACTCTAAAGATCCTCGCATGGCGGCTTATCGCCAGGCGGTCGATGTTATTGCTGGCCATTTCAAGGGCTATCAGGTGGATCATATTGATCGGCGGCGGAATGAGGTGGCTGACGCATTGTCAAGACTTGGGTCTTAGCGTAAGCCGGTGCCGCCTAATGTGTTCCTGGACGTATTACATCACCCGTCGGTCAAGTTACCGTCGGAGGAGGATTTGGCTATACCTGACCCGGAAGGACAATTGGTGGCGGCCCTCCGTCCAATCCCTGATTGGACGTTGCCTTATCTGGCGTACCTAACCCGTGGTGAGTTACCTCAAGATGAGACTCTGGCACGACAGATCATAAGGTGGTCTAAATCTATGACCATTGTCAATGGCGAGTTACACAGGCGAAGTGTGACTGGCATTTTTCAGCGATGTCTTTCTCCTGATGAGGGCCGTGAAATCTTGCAAGAGATACATGCCGGTGATTGTGGTCATCACGCCGGGTCAAAATCTTTGGTGGCGAAGGCTTTTCGACACGGTTTCTACTGGTTAACAGCTCATAAAGATGCAGAGTACTTGGTCAGTAAGTGTGACGGGTGCCAGAAATTCGGGCGACGTGCCCATGTGCCGGCTCAGGAGTTACGGATGATTCCAATCACCTGGCCGTTCGCGGTTTGGGGGCTTAATATGGTGGGACCTTTTAAGAGGTATAAAGATAAGAAGACCCACCTCTTGGTGGCGGTTGACAAGTTTACCAAGTGGGTTGAGGCTGAGCCGGTCAGCAAGTGTGACGCCGCAACAGCAGTTCAGTTTGTCAAAAAGCTGATCTTTCGGTTTGGTTATCCTCATAGCATCATCACTGATAATGGTACAAATTTTTCCAAGGGGGCTATGAAGGAGTTTTCTGATAGTGAACATATTCGCCTTGATGTATCTTCTGTGGCTCATCCACAGTCCAATGGTCAAGCAGAGCGTGCTAACCAGGAAATTTTGAGTGGGATAAAACCCCGGCTTATGGTTCCTTTGGAGCGCACGCCGGGTTGTTGGGTGGAAGAGTTACCTTCAGTTCTTTGGAGCATAAGAACCACCCCCAACAGATCAACAGGCTATACGCCTTTCTTCATGGTTTATGGTGCAGAAGCTATTCTCCCCAGTGATATTCGTCATGACTCGCCCAGAGTGGCAGCTTATGTGGAAGCTGATAATGAGGCGGCGCGTCAGGATGCTTTGGATGCCTTAGACGAAGAACGGGATCTTGCAGCAGCACGGTCCGCGATTTACCTGCAAGACCTGCATCGCTATCATAGCCACAGGGTCAAGACCCGGACGTTCCAAGAAGGCGACTTGGTACTCCGGTTGATTCAAGACCAGTCAGATATGCATAAGTTGTCACCTCCTTGGGAAGGACCGTTTGTGATCAGCAGAAATCTCAACAATGGTTCCTACTATCTCATTGATATATGGGAGGGTGACAGGTCACGCACTTCTGGTGAAGAAACTGCAAGGCCTTGGAATATTGCTCATCTTCGGCCATATTATACTTAAGCCGCCGGTCCGGCTCTCATCAATGTACATATTCCTGTCATTGTATATACCATATTTTATGATATAATAAAGTTGGCATCCCCATGATTAGGGGCCTCTGCCGTTTTTTATGCACCAAGTCTCGTGCAAAGGAGTTGATCCGTCATCCGGTCACTTGGGTGTTTCCAACCCACTGGGTTTAGCTTTCATACCCTCTTGACCAGGCTTTATATGCCATGTTCGAGTTAAACCTGCCTGTTTGCAACTTGCTATTCCGCTATGTGACCCGCCGAACTCTTGACAGTTATTCTTGCTAAGAGACCCTGAACTTTTATAGTCAATCTCGCACAAAGACCCTAAACTTGTCAAGGTTTAAACGGCGGCTTTTGTCACGAGAGAGCCGGCTTATAGTGAGCTAGGATAAACTCGCCTTGTCTGCTGTAGTCTCTCCTCTATGTGGCCTGTTCGTACTCTTAGCAATGTCAATCTTTTAAAGACCCTGAACTTGCTAAGGTTTAAACGACGGATTTATGTCACGTGAGAGCCGGTTACGAGGTTTTAGGCTTTCATGCCTAGCTTCTTCGGAAGCAACATAAAAAATTTCTTGAAAAATAAAGTCCTCCTGTTTTGCTATGCCTTTAAAGCCAGCTCATAAGGCAGGGGATATGCACTCTGTTGCTTATTTTTGGAGGTATTTTCATGATAAGATTCTAAGTTTTTTGGGTAACCCCAGCTTAGCATTGCTCATGGAATATAACCCGCCAGGCGAGTCAAGGCAGTCAGATGATTACATTAAGACAATTAGGCTAAGTCGTCAGCATACGAACTGAAAGATATTTAAAGATGCACGAAGACACAGGTGCAGACGATCAAGTTTTTCTACTGCGGTTACAAAGCCTCACAGGGCCCAAAATATATGGCTTCCAGTTTTTTACAAGTTAAAGGCCTGGCGGCTCTGTTTTGCCCGGGTCAGAATTTTGGAAGAACGGTTCTTCATCTAGCTTGTCGACAGGTCGCCGTGCGCCGGGTCTTCGGGCTCCTGGATCTGAAGGTTGTCCACATCCCAATTGCAGTTGAGTAGAGCTTCAAATTGAGCTTCATCAATCAAGATGGGAGATGGGTCAACGTCAGGAGCAAAGATATGCTTATGCCGTTGGGGAGTCAGATCCTGACCCGCTGTCAGGAGCAACGTCAGGGCGGCTGATCTCTTCAGCTCTTCTATCTGCTTCGGGAGGGTATAGAGGACTTCCAGCACACCTTTCATAAACTTGGGAACGCCCCTCTCAGTCATGACAGCCTTAATGGTGACAAGGGATCCGGCATACAGCTGTTCAGTAAGTGAGTATAGGGCCTTCAACTTCAACAGACTGTCATCCGGAAGCTGGCGAGTTCGTTGGCCTGCAAAAGGAGATTGAGATTATAAGTCGCCGGGTGAGTCTCTATGGGATTATGTCAAGCATACATACAAGACAACAAATACTTACCAAAAACGGCTTCAGTCATCCGGCTTATGTGCCGCTTTAGGCCGGCCAGCTCTCCAGTCACAGCTTTAAGACGGCCCTCTGCGTCTTCTGCACGCTTGGTCAGGGCGGTTTGGCTCGTTTCAGCAGTTTTCTTGAGGGTCTCGAGCTCAATTTTAATTTTTCCCAGCTCAGTCAAGGCGATTTTCCACTTGGCATTGGTTTCTGCTCGGCCCTCTTGTTGTAGTGCCAGACTCTTTTTAAGGTTTGTCACGTTAGCTTCGGCAATGTTTAAAGATTCCTGCACAAGACAAATCATAACAAGGCAAAGTTATCAGTTTAAATCGCCAGTCCGACTCATACTGGTCTTTACATATTTGGCAGAGAATCGTTACAAGTCCCAAGCAGATTGCAAGCAATATACTTGGCACTTGGGGGCTAATGTGTATCAGTTCTTTCTTATGCAAATAAGGCCTGGATCATCTTCATGAAGATAAACCGTCCCTTGTGGGCTACAATTGGCTCTTATTCTATGATTGAGTGCCGACTCATTACTTACATAATGACCTAGTCCTTGGGGGCTATAATTGGCTCTTATTCTATGATTGAGTGCCGACTCATTACTTACGTAATGACTCGGCCCTTGGGGGCTACACATTGCTCTACAAGTCTAAGGAACAGGTTTATAACAAGTGCCGACTCATTATTGGTATAATGACATCATTGGTCCATTCAACACTACATATTATTGAAGACCCGGCTTATTTTCAAGAATATAAGCCGGCCCTTGGGGACTATGTAAGGGTATGCAAAGAACAGAGATGTGGCGTACCTCATATTTTTTCTTCATCATCTCTACCAGTTTAGCTTCCATGTCCCGGCTAGCGGCCAGGCGGCTCAAATAGCCTGAGTGCAGTTCATCAGCAGTCAGTTTGGAAAGATTGGAAAGATCACCTGACTCCTTTTCAGGCGGAGGCGTCTTCTCCTTAGTGACGTGCTTGGTGAGTACGGTGGAAGGGCCAGGAGCTGTATAACCTGTTCCGGTAACAATAACCTCTTCTTCTTGAGGTGTGTTATCACCCGGCAGATCATCCATGTATAAATGACCCGACGATGCCGGGTCAGTTTCTGGATGGGCCTCAGGGAGTATCACATCAGCATTCGCCGGTTTGGTAGCCCGGGGAGCTTCGTCATGAGCACCCTCATGAGGTTCAGAAGGATCAGTTTGGGCTTCAGGGGCATTGGTTTTCGCCAGCTCAGAGGTAGCAGGATTAGAAGTCGATTCGCCTGTCTTACTTTTCTTTGCCTTAGCCCTGTGAAGGAAAAATTTCATGATAAGTTACATACAGAGATAAAAAGTTGATGAACAGCATCAGGATATAAGAAAGTTACCCTGGGTTGATGACAAGGGGAGGCAGCTTGGAGGCGGTTGAGTCGCCACACGAAGGAGGACTTTCCTGATAATAATTAGAAGCAGTATGAGTAAGTGGCAACGTAAGAATAATATGTAGCAGTACAGATATAAGCCGGAAGTACCTCGTTGCGATGTTTTCGGCGAGCCGGAGTGTCAGGCAAGCCGGCCGCCAGGTCTTCCGAGCCGCCGCTTCGGGTCTGACGTGTGGTGTCATGCTGCTGTTTCTTCAAAAGAAAGTCAGGGTCCAAGTGAGCAAGACGATGTGAAAACTTAACTTTCTGGATGACCTGCCAGATTCTTTCTGGTGGCAGAGGTTCTGAGTCGGAGGAGATGATTGTTACCTCTGCAGCCCCGGCTTCACTGGCATCCGCCTCTTCCTGAGAAGAGTCAGCGTCAATAAGTTGTATAAAAAGACGACTAAGGGAATCAAGTTCTACCTCTGAGTCGTCCAGGTCAAATAGTTCTTCAGCTGATGGTTTCTTTTTGCGAGCCGGAGCTTTAGCCTTGGAGGCCTTGGTTGCTTTACTTTTCTTTTTGGAGGTAATGGTTAACCTCTTGTTCCAGAAGGAAGAGCCAACCTGTATATGATATGTGTGTTGGTAGAAAGGTCAAAATACAATACATGGAATACAACGTTTAAAGAATGAGTAAGGATTAGGATGAAAAGATTCACCTCTGGAGCCGGGTTAAGTGCATAAAAGGGGTTTAACCCCGTCTTGCTACAAGCGGCTTGAGGTTCTCCCAGCAAGGACTTGACGATAGTATTGAGATCCTGGTCTGTCAAGGGGGTCTGATTGAAGCGTTGAGGATCATTCACTTCACCGGTGTATTGGCACATTAAGGCGCCGCGGCAACTCAATGGCAGAATCCTCCAAGAGACCCAGCAGCGGGTCAGATCAACACCTGTTAACCCGTTGGCTAGTAGGGCCCTTATTTTTGAAAAAGTTGGACCATATTTGATGCGCTCTGCGGCAGACATCCGGTCCGGTAATTCAGTGTCAGTGCTGAGCCGGTAAGGGCGATAACCCGGTAGTGGATTCTCTCCCTCTGGGGAGGTGTCTTTGCAATAAAACTAGGTTCTGTTCCAATCTTTGGGATGACTCGGCATAACTGCTGCAGGAAAGAGTACATCCCTCCGTCTCTGAAGAGTGACGCCTCCAAGCTCAAGGCTTAGTCCATCCGCCATTTCTGTCTGGTGGTTCACATAGAAATATTCCTTGAAGAGGTCAACAGACGGCTCTTCTTGCAGATAAACCTCACAGAGAGTTTGAAACTGGCACAGATTGGTGACGGAATTGGGACCAATGTCTTGAGGGTGCAGTTTGAACGAATGCAAGACGTCCCGGAAGAATTTAGACCCGGGCGGTGAGAAGCCATGAAGAAGATGATCTGTGAACACAATGATTTCCCATCTTCGGGATTGGGAGTGGTTTCATTGCCCGGAGCCCGCCAGTGGATTGTTGGGGAACGTTGCATGGGAAACAAAAAAAATTCCTACGCACACGCAAGATCTATCCATGGTGATGAGAATCTACGAGGGGGAGAGTGGATCTACATAGCCTTGTAGATCGCTAAGCGGGAAGCGTTAAGAAACGCGGTTGAAGTAGTGGAACGTCTTCGCGATCCAAATCGCCGAGCGTCCCGCGATCCAATCACGATCTAGTACCGAACGGATGGCACCTCCGTGTTCAGCACACGTACAGCTCGATGACGATCTCCGCCTTCTTGATCCAGCAAGAGGGAGCGGAGAGGTAGATGAGTTCTCCCGCAGTGCGACGGCGCGGCGGCGGCGGTGGTGGAACTATTCCAGCAGGGCTTCGCCTAAGCACTGCTGAACACTAGAGGACTTGATCTATCGGGAGAGAGGGCTGCACTTTGGCCTTTTGGGTTGAAGTGCTATTGCCCTCTGTCCCTCTAGTATATATAGGAGGGAGGGAGAGGAGGCAGCCCCCTAGGGTTTCCCCTAGGGGTTCGGCCGAACCAGGAGGTGGAGGCCAAGCCTTCCACCTCCAATCCTATTTCAAGTAGGATTCACCAATCCTACTTGGTTTTTCCTTTTCCCACTTGGGTTTTTTCCTTTTCTCACACCCCAGCCGCATGGGCCCTTATGGGATGGTATGCCCAGCCCACTAAGGGCTGGTGCACCACCCCTAAGGCCCATGTGGCCTCCCGGCGTGAGTGGCCCCTCCCGACGGCCCCCCGGAACCCTCCCGAACTCCCGGTACACTACCGCAATGCCCGAAACTTTTCCGGCGACCAAAATGGGACTTCCTATATATCAATCTTTACCTCCGGACCATTCTGGAGCTCCTCGTGACGTCTGGGATCTCATCCGGGACTCCGAACAATCTTCGGTCACCAACATGCATAACTCAACTATACCGAAACGTCACCTAACCTTAAGTGTGCAGACCCTGCGGGTTCGAGAACTATGTAGACACGACCGAGACACCTCTACGGTCAATAACCAATAGCGGGACCTGGATGCCCATATTGGTTCCTACATATTCTACGAAGATCTTTATCGGTTGAACCTCTATGTCAAGGATTCAGTTAATCCCGTATGCTGTTCCCTTTGTTCTTCGGTATGTTACTTGCCCGAGATTCGATCGTCGGTATCTCTATACCCAGTTCAATATCGTTACCGACAAGTCTCTTTACTCGTTCCATAATACAAGATCCCGCGGCTAACACTTTAGTCACATTGCTTGCAAGGCTTGTTGTGATGTTGTATTACCGAGTGGGCCCTGAGATACCTCTCCGTCACACGGAGTAACAAATCCCAGTCTTGATCCATGCCCACTTCAACAGACACCCTCGGAGATACCTGTAGAGCATCTTTATTGTCACCCAGTTACGTTGTGACGTTTGATACACACAAGGTATTCCTCCGGTGTCAGTGAGTTTGCATGATCTCATGGTCATAGGAACAAATACTTGACATGCAGAAAACAATAGCAATAAACTGACACGATCATATGCTACGTTCATAGTTTGGGTCTTGTCCATCACATCATTCTCCTAATGATGTGATCCTGTTATCAAATGACATCTCATGTCCATGGCTAGGAAACCTTGACCATCTTTGATCAACAAGCTAGTCTACTAGAGGCATACTAGGGACACAGTGTTGTTTATGTATCCACACATGTATCAATGTTTCCAATTAATACAATTATAGCATGGATAATAAACGATTATCATGAACAAGGAAATATAATAATAACTACTTTTATTATTGCCTCTAGGGCACATTTCCAACAGTCTCCCACTTGTACTAGAGTCAATAATCTAGCTCACATCACTATGTGATTTACATTGTAATGAATCTAACACGCATACAGTTCTGGTGTTGATCATGTATAGCCCTTGGAAGTGGTTTAGTCATCGGATCTGTGACATTCAGATCCGTGTGTACTTTGCAAATATTTATGTCCTCCTCCTTGATGTAATCGCGGATGGAATTGAAACGTCGCTTTATGTGTCTGGTCCTCTTATGAAACCTTGGTTCCTTGGCTAGAGCAATGACACCAGTGTTGTCACAGAACAGAGTCATTGGGTTTAGTGCACTAGGTACTACTCCTAGATCTATCATGAACTCCTTCATCCAGACACCTTCCTTCACCGCCTCCGAGGCAGCGATGTACTCTGCTTCGCATGTAGAATCGGCTACCACGCTCTGCTTGGAACCGCACCAGCTTACCGCACCCCCATTGAGAATAAATACGTATCCGGTTTGCGACTTAGAGTCATCCGGATCAGTGTCAAAGCTAGCATCGACGTAACCCTTTACGACGAGCTCTTGATCACCTCCATAAACGAGAAACATGTCCTTAGTCCTTTTCAGGTACTTCAGGATATTCTTGACCGCTATCCAGTGTTCCATTCCTGGATTACTTTGAAACCTTCCGGCCATACTTATGGCAAGGTTGACATTGGGTCTTGTGCATAGCATTGCATACATGATAGAGCCTATGGCTGAAGCATAGGGGACGACACTCATATTTTCTCTATCTTCTGCAGTCACTGGGCATTGAGTCTTACTCAACTTCACACCTTGCAATACAGGCAAGAACCCCTTCTTGGACTGATCCATTTTGAACTTCTTCAAAACTTTGTCAAGGTATGTGCTCTGTGAAAGTCCTATTAAGCGTCTCGATCTATCTCTATAGATCTTGATGCCTAATATGAAAGCAGCTTCTCCTAGGTCCTTCATTGAAAAACTCTTGTTCAAATATTCCTTCATGCTTTCCAACATTTCTATATTGTTTCCAATCAGCAATATGTCATCCACATATAATATTAGAAACGCTATAGAGCTCCCACTCACTTTCTTGTAAATACAAGCTTCTTCGTAAACTTGTATAAACCCGAACGCTTTGATCACCTCATCAAAGCGAAGATTCCAACTCCGAGATGTTTGCACCAGTCCATACATGGATCGCTGGAGTTTGCAAACTTTGTCAGCATTCTCTGGATCGACAAAACCTTCTGGTTGCATCATATACAACTCTTCCTTAAGGAAACCGTTAAGGAACGCTGTTTTGACATCCATCTGCCAAATTTCATAATCGAAAAATGCAGCTATTGCTAACATGATTCTGACAGACTTAAGCATCGCTACGGGTGAGAAGGTATCATCGTAGTCAACTCCTTTAACTTGTGAAAAACCCTTTGCCACAAGTCGAGCTTTATAGACGGTGACATTACCGTCCGCGTCCGTCTTCCTCATAAAGATCCATTTGTTCTGAATGGCCTTACGCCCTTCAGGTAATACTTCCAAAGCCCATACTTTGTTTTCATACATGGATCCCATCTCGGATTTCATGGCCTCTAACCATTTCTCGGAATCCGGGTCCATCATCGCTTCTCTATAGCTCGTAGGTTCATCGTTGTCCAACAACATGACCTCTAAGACAGGATTGCCGTACCACTCAGGAGCAGTACGCGTCCTTGTCGACCTACGAGGTTCGATAGCAACTTGGTCCGAAGCTTCATGATCATCATCATTAACTTCCTCATCAAGTGATGTAGGCTCTACAGAAACATCTTTCTGCGCCGCGCTACTCTCTGGTTGAAGTAAAGGTTCAATAACCTCATCAAGTTCTATTTTCCTCCCACTCAATTCTTTCGAGAGAAACTCTTTCTCAAGAAATGTTCCGTTTTTAGCGACAAACACTTTGCCTTCGGATCTGAGATAGAAGGTATACCCAACTGTCTCTTTTGGGTATCCTATGAAGACGCATTTCTCCGCTTTGGGTTCCAGCTTTTCAGGCTGAAGCTTTTTGACATAAGCATCACATCCCCAAACTTTAAGAAACGACAACTTTGGCTTCTTGCCAAACCACAGTTCATATGGCGTCGTCTCAACGGATTTCGATGGTGCCCTATTTAAAGTGAATGCAGCTGTCTCTAATGCATAACCCCAAAATGATAGTGGCAAATCGGCAAGAGACATCATAGATCGCACCATATCCAATAAGGTTCGATTACGACGTTCGGACACACCATTACGCTGTGGTGTTCCAGGCGGTGTCAATTTTGAAACAATTCCACGCTGTCTTAAGTGACTGCAAAACTCATAAATCAGATATTCTCCTCCTCGATCAGATCGTAGGAATTTAATCTTCTTGTTACGATGATTCTCAACTTCACTCTGAAATTGCTTGAACTTTTCAAATGTTTCAGACTTGTGTTTCATTAAGTAAATATACCCATATCTACTTAAATCATCAGTGAAGGTGAGAAAATAACGATATCCACCGCGCGCCTCAATGCTCATCGGACTGCACACATCAGTATGTATGATTTCCAACAAGTCAGTTGCCCGTTCCATTGTTCCAGAGAACGGGGTTTTCGTCATCTTGCCCATGAGGCATGGTTCACATGTGTCAAGTGATTCAAAATCAAGTGACTCCAAAAGTCCATCAGCATGGAGCTTCTTCATGCGTTTTACACCAATATGACCTAAACGGCAGTGCCACAAGAAAGTGGTACTATCATTATCAACTCTACATCTTTTGGCATCAATGTTATGAACATGTGTATCTTCACTATCGAGATTCAATAAGAATAAACCCCTCACATTGGGTGCATGACCATAAAAGATATTACTCATATAAATAGAACAACCATTATTCTCTGATTTAAATGAGTAACTGTCTAGCAATAAACAAGATCCAGATATAATGTTCATGCTTAACGCAGGCACTAAATAACAATTATTCAGGTTCATCACTAATCCCGATGGTAATTGAAGAGCGGGCGTGCCGACGGCGATCACATCAACCTTGGAACCATTTCCCACGCGCATCGTCACTTCATCCTTTGCCAGCCTCTGTCTATTCCGCAGTTCCTGTTTTGAGTTGCAAATGTGAGCAACCGCACCGGTATCAAATACCGAGGCACTACAACGAGAGTTGGTAAGGTACACATCAATAACATGTATATCATATATACCTTGTTTGTTGTTGGCCGCCTTCTTGTTAGCCAAATACTTGGGGCAATTCCGCTTCCAGTGACCAGTTCCCTTGCAATGAAAGCACCGACTTTCTGGCTTGGGTCCAGCCTTGGGTTTCTTCACGGGAGGGGCAACTGCTTTGCCACTCTTCTTGGATTTACCCTTCTTACCCTTGCCATTCTTCTTGAAACTAGTGGTTTTATTGACCATCAACACTTGATGTTCCTTCTGAATCTCAGACTCAGCGACTTTCAACATCGCAAACAGCTTGGCGACTGACTTGTTCATCCCGTGCATGTTATAGTTCAACACGAAGCTCTTGTATCTAGGTGGCAATGATTGAAGAACTCTGTCAGTGATAGCCTCTGGCGGAAGGGGCATCCCCAATTCAGCCAGACGGGTGGAATACCCAGACATTTTGAGTATGTGATCACTGATAGACCCGTTCTCCTCCATCTTGCAAGCATAGAAATTATCGGAGGTCTCATACCTCTCGATCCGGGCATTCTTCTGAAAGATAAACTTCATCTCCTCGAACATATCATATGCTCCATGACATTCAAAACGTCTTTGAAGTCCCGGTTCTAAGCCATACAACATCGCACATTAAACTATTGAGTAATCATCAGAACGAGCCTGCCAGGCGTTCACAACGTCTGGAGACTCAACTGGAGCGGGTGGATCACCAAGCGGTGCATCAAGGACATAAGACTTTTGGGAAGCCGTAAGGATAATCCTTAGATTACGGGCCCAGTCCACAAAGTTACTTCCATCATCTTTCAACTTAGCTTTCTCTAGGAACGCATTAAAATTCAGGGGTGCTACTACGCGAACCATGATCTACAACATAAATTTTGCAAAAACAACTTAGACTATTGTTCAAGATAATGAGTTTAGTTAATCATATTACTTAAAAACTTCCACTCAAATTGACATCCCTCCGGTCATTCGAGTGTCACATGATCCAAATCCACCAACTCAAGTCCGATCATCACGTGAGTTGAGGTGGTTTCAATGGTGAACATCTTCATGTTGATCATATCTACTATATGACTCATGTTCGACCTTTCGGTCTCTTGTGTTCCGAGGCCATGTCTGTACATGCTAGGCTCGTCAAGTTTAACCCGAGTGTTCCGCTTGTGCAACACTGGCTTGCACCCGTTGTATGCGAATGTAGAGTCTATTACACCTGATTATCACGTGGTGTCTCGAAACGACGAACTTTCGCAACGGTGCACACTCGGGGAGAACACAATTTTATCTTGAAATTTAAGTGAGGGATCACCTTATAATGCTACCGTCTTCCTAAGCAAAATAAGATGCATAAAAGGATTCACATCACATGCAAATCATAAGTGACATGATATGGCCATGAACTTGTGCTTTTGATCTCCATGTCCAAAGCACCGGCATGATCTCCATCGTCACCGGCATAACACCATGATCTCCATCATCTTGATCTCCATCAAAGTGTCGCCATGAGGTTGTCTCGCCGACTGTTGCTTCCACGACTATTGCTAACTCATAGCGATAAAGTAAAGCAAAACGGTGAAAATAATTAAAGACAACCCTATGGCTCCTGCCGGTTGCCGTACTCATCGACATGAAAGTCGTGATATTCTATACAATACATGATCATCTCATACATCCCATATATCTCATCATGTAATTGGCCATATCACATCACAACATACCCTGCAAAAACAAGTTAGACATCCTCTAATTGTTGTTGCAAGTTTTACGTGGCTGCTACCGGTATCTAGCAAGAACGATTCTTACCTACGCAAAAACCACAACGGTGATACAAAAATTGCTATTCAACCTTCTCAAGGACCGCCTTTGTCAAATCTGATCCGACTAAAGTAGGAGAGATAGACACCCGCCAGCCATCTTTATGCAACGAAGTTACATGTCAGTCGATGGAACCGGTCTCTCGTAAGCGTACGAGTAAGGTTGGTCCAGGCCGCTTCATCCCACAATACCGCCGAATCAAGAAAAGACCAAGGGAGGAAGCAATCTGAATATCAACGCCCACAAACTCCTTTGTGTTCTACTCGTGATCTCATCTACACATAGACCTAGCTCTGATACCACTGTTGGGGAACGTTGCATGGGAAACAAAAAAATTTCCTACGCACACGCAAGATCTATCCATGGTGATGAGCATCTACGAGGGGGAGAGTGGATCTACATACCCTTGTAGATCGCTAAGCGGGAAGCGTTAAGAAACGTGGTTGACGTACTCGAACGTCTTCGCGATCCAAATCGCCGAGCGTCCCGCGATCCAATCACTATCTAGTACCGAACGGACGTCACCTCCGCGTTCAGCACACGTACAGCTCGATGACGATCTATGCCTTCTTGATCCAGCAAGAGGGAGCAGAGAGGTAGATGAGTTCTCTGGCAGTGCGACGGCAGGGCGGCAGTGGTGGTGGAACTATTCTAGCAGGGCTTCGCCTAAGCACTGCTGAAAACTAGAGGACTTGATCTATCGGGAGAGAGGGCTGCACTTTGGCCTTTTGGGTTGAAGTGCTATTGCCCTCTCTCCCTCTAGTATATATAGGAGGCAGGGAGAGGAGGCAGCCCCCTAGGGTTTCCCCTAGGGGTTCGGCCGAACCAGGAGGTGGAGGCCAAGCCTTCCACCTCCAATCCTATTCCAAGTAGGATTCACCAATCCTACTTGGTTTTTCCTTTTCCCACTTGGGTTTTTTCCTTTTCTCACACCCCAGCCACATGGGCCCTTATGGGCTGGTTTTCCCAGCCCACTAAGGGCTGGTGCACCACCCCTAAGGCCCATGTGGCCTCCCAACGTGAGTGGCCCCTCCCGATGGCCCCCTGGAACCCTCCCGGCACTCCCGGTACACTACCAAAATGCCCGAAACATTTCCGGTGACCAAAATGGGACTTCCTATATATCAATCTTTACCTCCGGACCATTCCGGAGCTCCTCGTGACGTCCGGGATCTCATCCGGGACTCCGAACAACCTTCGGTCACCAACATACATAACTCAACTATACCAAAATGTCACCTAACCTTAAGTGTGCAGACCCTGCGGGTTCGAGAACTATGTAGACATGACCGAGACACCTCTATGGTCAATAACCAATAGCGGGACCTGGATGCCCATATTGGTTCCTACATATTCTAAGAAGATCTTTATCGGTTGAACCTCTATGTCAAGGATTCAGTTAATCCCGTATGTTGTTCCCTTTGTTCTTCGGTATGTTACTTGCCCGAGATTCGATCGTCGGTATCTCTATACCCAGTTCAATCTCGTTACTCGCAAGTCTCTTTACTCGTTCTGTAATACAAGATCCGGTGGCTAACACTTTAGTCACATTGCTTGCAAGGCTTGTTGTGATGTTGTATTACCGAGTGGGCCCTGAGATACCTCTCCGTCACACGGAGTAATAAATCCCAGTCTTGATCCATGCCCACTTCAACAGGCACCCTCGAAGATACCTGTAGAGCATCTTTATAGTCACCCAGTTACGTTGTGACGTTTGATACACACAAGGTATTCCTCCGGTGTCAGTGAGTTTGCATGATCTCATGGTCATAGGAACAGATACTTGACATGCAGTAAACAATAGCAATAAACTGACACGATCATATGCTACGTTCATAGTTTGGGTCTTGTCCATCACATCATTCTCCTAATGATGTGATCCTATTATCAAATGACATCTCATGTCCATGGCTAGGAAACCTTGACCATCTTTGATCAACAAGCTAGTCTACTATAGGCATACTAGGGACACAGTGTTGTTTATGTATCCACACATGTATCAATGTTTCCAATTAATACAATTATAGCATGGATAATAAACGATTATCATGAACAAGGAAATATAATAATAAGTACTTTTATTATTGCCTCTAGGGCATATTTCCAATATGGATGACATCCTGAGTCGGCAAAACACCCATGGTGACAAATTCCTTGAGTGACTCTTTAGTCACCCCGGACCTTGCCCAGTCGCAGGAAGCTAGGGCTTTAGACATGGCGGCGACTTAAAAGACTGTGGGAAAGTATGAATATATGGCGGGTTAAAAAACGCATCATGACCGAAGCAGCTATGACTCTAAAATGGTTATAAGTCGCCAAGCAGGCTGCGGCATGACAACGAGAGCCGGCGGTATAATGGCGGGTCAAGTTTGCCAGAGATTATTGGGAAAATTGCTAAGTGTGGAAAAATAGACTCCAACAATTACAGCTACCGATTTAAGATCTACCGACGGGATAAAAGGAAATATTTACTAAACCCTAAACAGCCGCGGTGGAAGAACATGTACTGAATACAGGGAGTTTGAGGAAGATACGATCTACTCTGAACATGGGAAATAAACTAGGCAGAACACCGCGTGATTTTGCTAAACGTTTCGGAGCCGAAGGGTGTTTCCTCTCTAATCACTGAAAAATACCCCGACGAACGGCGATGAACTTGAAGAAACTCTGGCGACCTAATGTGGATCTGAGAGGGTTTAAGATTGAAACCTGAGAAGCGCAGATGGAGCAGCTGAGACGCGGAGTGCTCTGGATGCAATCAGTGTGATGCAGCGGCCAGTGTTGGAGACGATGGCGAGGTCCGGACGGCGCGGTGAGCTTCGGCGGGACAGGCGTCGCGAGGAAGAAGAAGAAGACGACAGTGGGGGAAAGTGAAAATGATGGGGACCCCCGCACCTATTTATGAGGAGGTGATGAGATAGCAAATAGTCTTGTGCGGGAATCGATGAGACACGATGGTGATTGACCAAGAAAGTGCCTCGATTCTCGGGCTGGTCATATTAATGGAAAAGATCCGTTGTGACGACACAAGAATCTTTTTGATTTTCCTAAGATGATGTCATGGCGGGTCATGAAGATTGATCGGAGACGACGTCGCCCATTTTCAGATATGGTGGGTCATGAAGATTTGTCAAAGAAATGCAAGATCCGCCAACAAGAAGACTTGAAGATTGACATGAACCGGTTCAAATCAATCTGGGGCCTAATGTTGGGGATATAACCCCGTGGTAAGACCCGCCCAGGTGGGGCCAAGTCATGAGGTTGGCGGCTTAGCAATAAAGGTTTGGGAGAAGCTTATTTAATGGGCCTGGAGGCCCAGAGGGAGAAAACAATGTATGACCCGGTGGCATAAGCCGCCGGTGGCGGCTTGCTAAACAAGGCAGGTATAGTTAGAGGTGAAGTCGGTTATCAAGTATGACCCGGCCCGGACTCTTGTAAGCCCAGGGCCTCGACCTGTGTATATAAAGGCGGGTTACCTGGGAGGCTTAGGCCACGAGACCTTTGATCGAGTACTAGGTCAAGCGAATCCGCTCCCTTGTAATCGATATCCAATCAATACAACTCAAAGCAGGATGTAGGCTATTACCTCTTTCGTGAGGGGCCGAAACTGGGTAAACCTGTGTCTTTCGTCCTAGCCAACCCCTTTGAGTTAACCGCCGTAGCGATGGCTCCACACCTAATTCCTGACACTAGGACATCTGCCGTGACAAAACCACGACAGTGTCTATTGGGTTGGCATGGATCAAGACTGGGATTTGTTACTCCGTGTGACGGAGAGGTATCTCAGGGCCCACTCGGTAATACAACATCACAATGAGCCTTGCAAGCAAAGTTACTAAAGAGTTAGCCATGGGATCTTGTATTACGGAACGAGTAAAGAGACTTGCCAGTAACGAGATTGAACTAGGTATAGAGATACCGACGATCGAATCTCGGGCAAGTAACATACCGAAGAACAAAGGGAACATCATACGTGATTAACTGAATCCTTGACATAGAGGTTCAACCGATAAAGATCTTCGTAGAATATGTAGGAGCCAATATGGACATCCAGGTCCCGCTATTGGTTATTGACCGTAGAGGTGTCTCGGTCATGTCTGCATAGTTCTCGAACCCGCAGGGTCTGCACACTTAATGTTCGGTGACCTTTCGGTATTATTGAGTTATGTATGTTGGTGACCGAAGATTGTTCGGAGTCCCGGATGAGATCCCGGACATCACGAGGAGCTCCGTAATGGTCCAGAGGTAAAGATTTATATATGGGAAGTCATATTTTGGCGACCGGAAAAGTTTCGGGTTTTTCCGGTATTGTACCGGGAAGCTTCTAGAAGGTTCTGGAAACTTCCGGAGGATTCCGGAAGTCCACCAAGGGTTCCACCACGTCCCAAGGGTTTGCATGGGCTAAGGGGAGGTGCCCTGCCTTTATTGGGCCAGGCGTACTAGTCCCTCAAGGCCCATGTGGCTTGGGAGAGGTAGAAAGTCCACATGTTTATGGAAAGGGACGGAATTGGACTAGGAGTCCAACTCCTCCCCCTTGGCTGCGCCTTAGGGCTTGGAGGGGCTGATCTCCACGCCCCTCCACCTATATATAGAGGTGAGGGGCGCCCCAAGAGGACACATGAAGCCCTTGGCGCCCCTCTCTCTCCCTGGATCGTTTTCTCCTCCATTCGCGGTTTCAGTAGCGCTAGGCGTAGCATTGCCGGGATAGCACCACCACCACCGCCACCACGCCGTCGTGTTACCGGAGAACTCATCTACCTCTCCGCTCCCTCTTGCTGGATCAAGAAGGCGGAGATTGTCATCGAGCTGTATGTGTGCTGAACGCGGAGGTGCCGTCCGTTCGGCGCTAGATCGGAAGGACCGTGATTGGATCGCGGAACGGTTCGTGATTGGATCACGGGACGGATCATGATGGGATCGCGGGACGGCTAGCGATTTGGATCGCGAAGACGTTCGACTACATCAACCGCGTTTCTTAACGCTTCCCGCTTAGCGATCTACAAGGGTACGTAGATCCACTCTCCCTCTCGTAGATGCTCATCACCATGGATAGATCTTGCGTGTGCGTAGGAAATTTTTTGTTTCCCATGCAACGTTCCCCAATAGTGGTATCAGAGCTAGGTCTATGTGTAGATGAGATCACGAGTAGAACACAAAAGAGTTTGTGGGCGTTGATGCTTAGATTGCTTCCTCCCTTAGTCTTTTCTTGATTCAGCGGTATTGTGGGATGAAGCGGCCCGGACCAACATTACTCGTACGCTTACGAGAGACCGGTTCCATCAACTGACATGTGACTTTGTTGCATAAAGATGGCTGGCAGGTGTCTGTCTCTCCCACTTTAGTTGGATCGGATTCGACAAAGGCGGTCCTTGAGAAGGTTGAATTGCAATTTGTGTATCACCGTTGTGGTTTTTGCGTAGGTAAGAATCATTCTTGCTAGATACCCGTAGTAGCCACGTAAAACATGCAACAACAATTAGAGGACGTCTAACTTGTTTTTGCAGGGTATGTTGTGATGTGATATGGCCAATTACATGATGAGATATATGTGATGTATGAGATGATCATGTTTTGTATAGATTATCAGGACTTGCATGTCGATGAGTACGGCAACCGGCAGGAGCCATAGGGTTGTCTTTAATTTATTTTCGCCATTTTTGCTTTACTTTATCACTATGAGTTAGCAATAGTTGTAGAAGCAATAATTGGCGCGACAACCTCATGGCGACACGTTGATGGAGATCAAGATGATGGAGATCATGGTGTCATGCCGGTGACGATGGAGATCATGCCGGTGCTTTGGAGATGGAGATCAAAAGCACAAGATCATGGCCATATCATGTCACTTATGATTTGCATGTGATGTTAATCCTTTTATGCATCTTATTATGCTTAGGACGACGGTAGTATTATAAGGTGATCCCTCACTAAAATTTCAAGATAAAATTGTGTTGTCCCCGAGTGTGCACCGCTGCGAAAGTTCGTCGTTTCGAGACACCACGTGATGATCGGGTGTGATAGACTCTACGTTCACATACAACGGGTGCAAGCCAGTGTTGCACATGCGGAACACTTGGGTTAAACTTGACGAGCCTAGCATGTACAGACATGGCCTCGGAACACTAGAGACCGAAAGGTCGAACATGAGTCATATAGTAGATATGATCAACATGGAGATGTTCACCATTGAAACCACCTCATCTCACGTGATGATCGGACTTGGGTTGGTGAATTTGGATCATGTAACACTCGGATGACCGGAGGGATGTCAATTTGAGTGGGAGTTCTTAAGTAATATGATTAATTGAACTCATTATCATGAACATAGTCAAAATGTCTTTGCAAATTATGTTGTAGATCACTAGCTCACGCTGTAGCTCCCCTGTGTTTTTTTATATACATTCCTAGAGAAAATAGAGTTGAAAGATGATGGTAGCAATAATGCGGACTGGGTCCGTGATCTGAGGATTGTCCTCATTTGCTGCACATAAGGCTTATGTCCTTAATGCACCGCTCGGTGTGCCACCCCCTCAAGCATCGTCTGTAGATGTTGTGAACATCTGACAGGCACGTTCTGATGACTACTTGATAGTTCAGTGAGTCATGCATTACGGCTTAGAATTGAGTCTCCAAGACGTTTTTTGAAACGTCACGGAACATATGAGATGTTCTAAGAGCTGAAATTGGGATCTCAGGCTCGTGCTCGTGTTGAGAGGTATGAGACCTCCAACAAGATTCTTTGCCTGCAAGATGAAGGAGAATAGCTCAATCGGTGAGCATGTGCTCAGATTGTCTGGGTGCTACAATCGCTTGAATCGAGTGGGAGTTGATCTTCCAGATAAGATAGTGGTTGATATAGTTCTCCAAGTCACTGCCACAAAGCTACTAGAGCTTCGTGATGAACTATGAAATGCCAGGGAAGGAAATAATGATCCCTGAGCTATTCGCGATGTTTGACACCGCGAAGGTAGAGATCAAGAAGGAGCATCAAGTGTTGATGGTTAGTAAAACCACTAGTTTTGAGAAGGGCAAGGGCAAGGAGGGAAACTTCATGGATGGCAAGCTAGTTGCTGCTCCAGTAAAGAAACCCAACGTTGAACCCAAACCCGAGACTGAGTGCTTCTATTATGAGGAGAACGGTCACTAAAGCGGAACTGCCCTAGATACTTGGTAGATAAGAAGGCTGGCAACGTCAACAGAAGTATATTTGATATACGTTTTATTCATGTGTACGTTGCTAGTACTCCTAGTAGCACCTGGGTATTAGATACCGGTTCAGTTGCTAAATGTTGGTAACTCGAAATAAAAGCTACGGAATAAACAGAGACTAGCTAAGGGCGAGGTGACGATGTGTGTTGGAAGTGTTTCCAAGGTTGATGTGATCACCATCGCACGCTCTCTCTACCTTCGGGATTAGTGATGAACCTAAATAAATGCTATTTGGTGTTTGCGTTGAGCATAAACGTGATTAGATCATGTTTATTGCAATACGGTTATTCATTTAAGTTAGAGAATAATGGTTATTCTGTTTACATGAATAATACCTTCAATGGTCATGCACCCAATGTGAATGGCTCATTGAATCTTGATCGTAGTGATACACATGTTCATAATATTGATGCCAAAAGATACAAAGTTAATAATGATAGTACCACATGCTTGTGGCACTGCCGCTAAATGTCATATTGGTGTAAAGGGCATGAAGAAACTCCATGCTGATGGATCTTTGGACTCATTCGATTTCGAATCGGTTGAGACATGCGGACCATGCCTCTTGGGCAAGATGACTAAGACCCCGTTTTCCGATATGATGGAACGGGCAAGTGACTTATTGGAAATGACACATGTTGATGTAGCAATCCAATGATTGTTGAAGCGTGCGGTGGATATCGCTATTTTCTTACCTTCACTCATGATTTGAGTAGATATGGTGATATTTACTTAATGAAACACAAGTCTGAAACGTTTGAAAAGTTCAAACAAAATCAGAGTGAAGTTTGAGATCATCGTGACAAGAAGATAAAATGTCTACGATATTATCGTGAAGGTAAATATCTGAGTTACGAGTTTGGTATACAACTCAAGACAATGTGGAAATTGTTTCACAACTCATGCCACCTGGAACACCATAGTGTGATGGTTTGTCCGAACGTCGTAGTCGTGCTCTATTGGATATGGTGCGTACTATGATGTCTCTTATCATTTTGCCACTATCGTTTTGGGGTTATGCATCAGAGACAACTACATTCACTTTAAATTAGGGTACCATCTAAGTCCGTTGAGATGACACCGTATGAATTTTGGTTTGGCAGAAACCTAAGCTGTCATTTCTCAGAGTTTGGGAATGCGACGCTTGTGTCTGATAAGCTCGAACCCAAAGCGGAAAGGTGCATCTTCATAGGATACCCTAAGGAAACAGTTTAGTATACCTTCTATCTCAGATCCAAGGGCAAAGTGTTTGTTGCTTAAAACGGGTCCTTTCTCGAGAAAAAGTTTCTCTCGAAAGAATTGAGTGGGAGGAAGGTAGAACTTGATGAGGTTATTGATCCGTCACTTCAGTTGGATGGTAGCATGACGCAGAAAGATGTTTCTGTGGCGCCTACACCGAATGAAGAGGAAGTTAATGATCATGATCATGACACTTCGGATCAAGTTACTACCGAACTTCGTAGGCCGACAAGAACTCGTACCGCCTCTGAGTGGTACATCAATGCTGTCTTGGAGGTCATGTTGTTAGACAACAGTGAACCTACGAGCTATGGAGAAGCGATGATGGGCCCGCATTCCAACAAATGGCTAGGAGCCATGAAATCCGAGATAGGATCCATGTATGAAAACCAAGTATGGACTTTGGTTGACTTGCCCGTTGAATGGCAGGCCGTAGAGTACAAATGGACCTTTAAAAGGAAGACAGACGCTGATGGTAAATGTCACCATTTATAAAGCTCAACTTGTCGCAAAGAAGTTTCCGACAAGTTCAAGGAGTTGACTACGATGGGACTTTCTCACCCATAGCGATGCTAAAAGTCTGTTGGAATTATGTTAGCAGTTGCTGCATTTTTCGATTATGAAATCTGGCAGATGGATGTCAAAACATCGTTTCCTTAACGGTTTCCTTGAGGAAAGGTTGTATGTGATACAACCGGAAGGTTTTGTCATTCCTAAGGATGCTAAAATGTATGCAAGCTCCAGCGATCCGTCTATGGACTGGAGCAAGCATCTCGAAGTTGGAATATATGCTTTGATGAGGTGATCAAAGTTTTTGGGTCTATACAAAGTTTATGAGAAACTTGTATTTACAATTAAAGTGAGTGGGAGCACTATAGAATTTCTGATGAGTATATGTGGATGACATATTGTTGATCGGAAATGATGTAGAATTTCTGGAAAGCATAAAGGGTTGTTTGAAAAGGAGTTTTTCAAAGGAAAACCTGGAATGAAGCTACTTAAATATTGGACATCAGGATCTATAGAGATAGATCAAGACGTCTGATAAGACTTTCAATGAGTACATACCTTGACAAGATTTTGAAAGAGTTCAAAATGGATCAGTCAAAGAAAGAGTTCTTGCCTGATTTGTAGGGTGTGGAGTTGAGTGAGACTCAAAGCTCGACCTCGGCAGAAGAAAGAGAAAGGACGAAGGTCGTCACCTATGCCTTATCCATAGGCTCTGTATAGTATGCCATGCTGTGTGCCGCACCTAGTGTGTGACTTGCCATGAGTCTGTCAAGGGGTACAAGAGTGGTCCAGGAGTGGATCATTGGACAGCGGTCAAGATTATGCTTAGTAAATAGACGACTAAGGAAATGTTTCTCGATTATGGAGGTGATAAAGAGTTCGTCGTAAAGGGTTACGTCGATGCAAGCTTTGACACATATCCGGCGACTCTGAGTAGCCGTCCGGATACGTATAGTGGGGCAGCCATTTGGAATAGCTCCAAGTGGAGAGTGGAAGCATCTGTAGTATGACATATAGATTTGCAAAGAACACACGGATCTGAATGTTGCAGACCGTTGACTAGAACCTCTCTCACATGCAAAACATGATCGAACCCCAGAACTCATTGGGTGTTAGATTCATTACAATGTTAATCACATGGTGATGTGAGCTAGATTATTGACTCTAGTGCAAGTGGGAGACTGTTGGAAATATGCCCTAGAGGCAATAATAATTTAGTTATTATCATATTTCCTTGTTCATGATAATCGTTTATTATCCATGCTATAATTGTATTGATTGGAAACTCAAATACATGTGTGGGTACATAGACAATATTGTGTCCCTAGTATGCCTCTAATAGACTAGCTCGTTGATCAAAGATGGTCAAGGTTTCCTAGCCATAGAGATGATATGTCATTTGATAACGGGATCACATCATTAGGAGAATGATGTGATGGACAAGACCCAAACTGTGAACATAGCATATGATCGTGTCAGTTTATTGCTATTGTTTTCTGCATGTCAAGTATCTGTTCCTATGACCATGAGATCATGCAACTCACTGACACCGGAGGAATACCTTGTGTGTATCAAACGTCGCAACGTAACTGGGTGACTATAAAGATGCTCTACAGGTATCTCCGAGGGTGTCTGTTGGGTTGGCATGGATCAAGACTAGGATTTGTTACTCCGTGTGACGGAGAGGTATCTCAGGACCCACTCGGTAATACAACATCACAATAGGCCTTGCAAGAAAAGTGACTAAAGAGTTAGCCACGGGATCTTGTATTACGGAACGAGTAAAGAGACTTGCCGGTAACGAGATTGAACTAGGTATAGCGATACCGACGATCGAATCTCGGGCAAGTGACATACCGAAGAACAAAGGGAACATCATACGGTATTAACTGAATCCTTGACATAGAGGTTCAACCGATGAAGATCTTCGTAGAATATGTAGGAGCCAATATGGACATCCAGGTCCCGCTATTGGTTATTGACCGTAGAGGTGTCTCGGTCATGTCTGCATAGTTCTCAAACCCGCAGGGTCTGCACACTTAACCTTCGGTGACGTTTCGGTATTATTGAGTTATGTATGTTGGTGACCGAAGGTTGTTTGGAGTCCCGGATGAGATCCCGGACGTCACGAGGAGCTCCGGAATGGTTCGGAGGTAAAGATTTATATATGGGAAGTCATATTTTGGTGACCAGAAAAGTTTCGGGTTTTTCCGATATTGTACCGGGAAGCTTCTAGAAGGTTCCAGAAACTTCCGGAGGAGTCCGGAAGTCCACCAAGGGTTCCACCATGTCCCAAGGGTTTGCATGGGCTGAGGGGAGGCGCCCTGGCCTTATTGGGCCAGGCGCACAAGTCCCTCAAGGCCCATGTGGCTTGGGAGAGGTAGAAAGTCCACATGTTTATGGAAAGGAAGGGAATTGGACTAGGAGTCCAACTCCTCCCCCATGGCTGTGCCTTAGGGCTTGGAGGGGCTGATCTCCACGCCCCTCCACCTATATATAGAGGGGAGGTGGTGCTCCAAGAGGACACACGAAGCCCTTGGCACCCCTCTCTCTCCCTAGATCGTTTTCTCCTCCGTTCGCGGTTTCGGTAGCGCTAGGCGTAGCCCTGCCGGGATAGCACCACCACCACCGCCACCACGCCGTCGTGTTGCTGGAGAACTCATCTACCTCTCCGCTCCCTCTTGCTGGATCAACAAGGCGGAGATCGTCATCGAGCTGTACGTGTGCTGAACGCGGAGGTGTCGTCCGTTCGGCGCTAGATCGGAAGGACCGTGATTGGATCGCGGAACGGTTCGTGATTGGATCGCGGGACGGCTAGCGATTTGGATCGCGAAGACGTTCGACTACATAAACCGCGTTTCTTAACGCTTCGCGCTTAGCGATCTACAAGGGTACGTAGATCCACTCTCCCTCTCGTAGATGCTCATCACCATGGATAGATCTTGCGTGTGCGTAGGAAAAATTTTGTTTCCCATGCAACGTTCCCCAACAGCTTGTGAAGATGTGGATGGACAGCTGATGAAAGATGCTGCAGATGATGTAGATGATGCACATAATGATGAGCTTGTAAGTGTGTATGACAAAGAAAATCCTGTTATTGAAGTAGGCAAGTTGTTCCCAAGCATGAAGGAGTTTAGGATGTGTTTCAAGACTTATGCAGTCAAACATGAGTTTGATGCCAAGAATATGTGGACTGATAGAAAGAAATTTTATGCAAGGTGCAGAGGTTTTGATGGAAGCGTCAGGCCTTGCAAGTGGTACATATCTGCTAGAATTCAACCTGATGGAAGTGCCATCAGGGTAAATCAAATCCCAAATCCACATACTTGTATTACAAGTTCACAGACAGTATCGACCATGACATCATAGCTTTGGATTGCAGAAAAGATCACTCCAATTTTAGCCAAGAAACCAAACACTACAGCAAAGAAACTTAAAGTGGACTTGGAAAAGCTGTACCCCATTAAGGTGAAGTATACCACAGTGTGGAAAGCAAAACAGAGGGCAATGAAAGAATTATATGGTGATTGGGCAAATACTTTTGGATGCTTTATAACTTCAAAGAAGAGGTGGAGAAGAGGTCACCTGGCAGTGTTGTGGAGATAGATACTGAGGTAACAGAGGATGGTAGAGTTCTTTTCTCCAAGTTCTTTATGGCTTTAAAGCCTTGCATAGATGGCTTCAAAGCAGGGTGCCGTCCATATTTGAGCATAGACTCATCTTTTTTGACTGGCAAATGGAATGGTCAATTGGCAGCATGCAATGCTTTAGATGGACACAACTGGATGTTCCTTGTTGCTATTGGTTTGTTTCAGTCAGAGACAGAGGTTTCATGGACATGGTTCATGATGCAGTTGAAAAGATGCATAGGGCCAGTGTCACCTTTGGCAGTACACACAGATGCATGTAAAGGGCTAGAAAATGCAGTGAAGAATGTTTTTCCTCATTGTGAGCAGAGGGAGTGCTTCGGCCATATGTGGATGAATTTGATCAAAAAATTCAAAGGAGAAGAATTTGGGAGAATGTGGCCAGCAGCAAGATCTTACACCAAATAGACACATTCATATCATCTTGATAAGATAAAAGCAGCATGCAGTGAGTTTGGTCCATGGTTGAACACCTAACATTCTCTATTGTGGTACAGGTCAGGATTTAACACTGCCATCAAGTGTGATCATATCAACAATAACTTGGCAGAAAGTTTTAACAACAAGATAAAGCAGTTAAAGAACTTGCATGTGCATGACATGGTTGACCAAATCAGGATCATGATCATGCGCTTGTGGGAATTGAGAAGAAGGATTGGTGATTGTCTGCAAGGGGGTAAGCTTCCTGCAGTGGTACAACAGGTGGTGAACAGGAGCAGAAATCTTATACATTTGTCTGTTGAAAAATCTTCATTGTGGGGTGCTGAAGTTAGAGATACCAAGACTGGAAGGAGGCACGTTGTTAACACTGAGTTGCATGACTGCACTTGCCTCGAGTGGCAACACACCGGGAAACCGTGTGACCATGCCATAGTTTTCTAGGCCTCCCAACCCAAGATAAACATGCATCCATATTTGCATGAATATTACTCAGTGGCAAGATTCAAGGCTGCATATGCAACTCCAATTCCAGCACTTACAGATCAGTCTCAGTGGCCTGAAGTGGAAATTGAATTTTCCATGTGTCCTCCCCTAACAAAAAGAAAGGATGGCAGGCCTAAAGAGAGTAGATTCAAGGCATGGTTTGAGAAAGGTGGGAGTAGTAAAAAGGGGAAGGGGAAGAAGGATGCAAAGCCAAAAAGGTCCCAAAAAGGTAACAAAAATAGATGCAAGCTGTGCCAGGAACTTGGGCACCGAAAAGGATCTCCAAAATGTCGTTACACTCCTGAAAGGCCAAAGTATCTTTATGTTTGTGTTTTTTTATTTGGATGTTGTTTTTAATTACTAGCCAAATTACAAGCTTTGTTTTCCAGGAGGAAGCGTGGAGGTCAACCCCTTGTTGTGAAGAATGCTGGGCAATCAAAAAGGCAAGAATCAATGGCTGTAGAAAAAAGAGAAGTTTTGGTGAAAGTGTGCAAGATGAGCCAAACTTGGATGATGTTGTGGTGCAAGATGAGCCAAACTTGGATGATGTTGTGGTGCAAAATGAGCCAAACTTGGATGATGTTAGGGTGCAAAATGAGCAACATTCGGATGAAGTGCACAATGAGCAAGATTTGGATGTGGGGCAAAATGAGCAAAATGAGCAGAATGTGGTGCAAACTAGAACTGAAGTTGATGCGGCTGATGTGCAAACTGAACCTATATTGGAAGTTGTGTTACAAATTGAAGCTGCTGTAGTTGATGTTGTGCAAACTAAGCCTCATTTAGATGTTGTGGTCCCAACTAAATCTGTCCTAGATGGTCTTGTGAAGAAAACCAGGAGCTTGAGTGAACTGGGTGTCGTACCCGTCGTAGGATCAACAAGTGCCAAGAAAAAGAAGAAGAAATCGAGTGGTAAGAAGAAGTAGAAGTGAAATATTGTTCTTCTCTGAATAAAAAAAACTTACCTGGATTTGTGTAAAAAACTTTCCTGAATTTGTGTAATGCTATTTTTACTTTGATGGGTATTTGTGTAACTCTATTCAAATTCTGGCCGAATTTCAAATTTGAGCCAAAATTCAAATTTGAAGCTGTTTAGTTTGGGTATTGATGTTACAATGCTTTCTCAAATATTATGCATGTTAGGTGATCAATCCGATGACTTTTTGTTGAGTGAAACACTAGTCATGAAAAATGTGCTCCAAATGAGCTCCAAAGCTAGGATAAACACCCCATTTGCAAGCAAGTTTTTTTCCGACCTTCTCTAAATGAGCCAAAAATCAAAACTTGACTTCCAGTGTGCAAATATAGGGTCATGCCCAATATTGGATCGTTTGGATAAACTATGACATACTTACCGTAACCCCTAACCTGAAACCCACACAACCTTGTTCGTGATAGCTAGGTTTTGTGAAGGGTTTTTCATGA
The DNA here is from genome assembly GCA_039707655.1 of Elymus sibiricus. Classification (NCBI taxonomy): domain Eukaryota; kingdom Viridiplantae; phylum Streptophyta; class Magnoliopsida; order Poales; family Poaceae; genus Elymus; species Elymus sibiricus. The sequence continues at coordinate 468,622,371 of CM077665.1, read as the reverse complement.
ATATAGCCGTAGACCAGGTTTCTTATTTTTCCCAGCAACCTAGTAACATAAAACGATGATGGGTGCAAGTTTCATATTTTTCTGATTTTTTTAAATTAGTTATGGTCAACCCTAGCCCTCATACCCCCCTCAAAACCCCTCATAACCTCTTCAAAACCCCTCAAACCCTGGCCAAAACCCCGCATCCTTCTGGTCCGTTGGATATCTGCGAATGGACGGTGTGGATCAGGTGCTAGGGCAACGTCAGCGATCCGAGTGAGGCGCTCTGATTGGCCGTATTCGAGAACGCTGGATCACTCCCCCCAACCATTTCTGGCCGTTGGATCGCTGCGCGTCGAACGGTGTGGATCAGCCTGCATCGCCTCGAGGGTGGACTGCTGCCATGCATGCACGCCGTTGGGCCGTGGTAAAGAAGCCCACCCGTTGGACCTTTGGACCGAACGTTGCCAGCAGACTACATTGCCATGCATGCGAGCGAGCAGCCTACGATGCATGCATGCATGGGCGGTACACGCACAGAAGAACGAGCGCTGAAACGTCGCAGCCTGGCTATTGATGCAGCCTTCGGTTTCCCAAGCGTGTACACACACCCCACCCCTCCCATTCCCGATGCCACCCAACGCCGCCCGCTCATTACTTCCATCGGTGAAACCAGTCAAAAAACACGTCGCACTTGGGCTATTTAAGCCACCTATCATCTTCCTCCTCCTCTCACACCCTCATCCATCTCCCATCCTCTCCCATATGTATCTGCCCTTCTTCTTCTCACCGCAAACAACCCCAAAACTAGGCCGCCGCAGCCATGCAGTACACTGGGCCAACCTACCGCTTTCCCCTCACTGTGCCGGAGTGGCTCTACCCCGTCGGGGTGTACGTCCAGAGCACACTACGTGTGTGGGCGATGTCAAGATGGAGGGGCGCAAGGGAGTTCACCGACACCTTCCTTGCGCTCGGCTTCGGCCACCTCCCCCGGGGATCTCCAAGGATGTACCAAGTCGAGGAGGTCATCCATAACGGGGTTGTGGTTGCTATCCTTGCCCACTTCACCAACCCCTTCGACGCGTTCTACCTCCTCGGCCGCGTGTTCTGGTGTGGCTGCGAGTTCATAGCTTTCACCACCCACAACATCTTCACGGACTACACCAACATCTTCCCCACCGTGGAGCGCATGCACACTCTGCCGTACCCCATCGACAACACCCCGGAGGAGCAGTGAAGGGCGCCCGGAGGAGGAGCGAGGTGGAGGAGGAGCGAGGAGCAAGGAAGGCAGCAGCCAGGGTTTAGATGATCTACCCATCTATCTATCTTTTTTAGCTAAATCTATCTATCCATATTTGTGTTATGTTATTTAAGTTGTAAGCGTACTATGGGTACCAGTTGTGGGCTTGGTTGGCCCGAACTATCTATATTATGTTTCTTTCTATTATTAAGTTCTTGCTTCTTATTTAAGTTGCATGGTGTTTTGGCTTGTAGGTCTAGATACACCCGTTATTAAAAAATGCATTTCAAAACGTCAAAAAAAGACATTTTTTGTGGACTGTAAAAAGGACAAAAAATGGCTCGTGAAAAGTCATTTTGTAGCAATGAAATTTCTCTTTTATACACAAGCCACAAATAATTTCTTTTTAGTGGATTTTTTTTGCAAACGATACTCTATATTTAAAACTTTTTTTGAATACAATACACTATATTTACACAAGCTACAGAGAATCAACATAGTGGAATTGTTATGAGTTTCCATGAACCATTCAACACTTAACAGAAGTATTATTTTTCAAAGCTTTAAAGAAGAAAAGTTTCTGTTTGAGTTAAGACAAGTAAAACAAGTAAAACATGTGCTACCTCTTTGCATTTGGCCGCATTTTGATTTAAATTATTTCATGAACATTTTGATTTACATTATTCCATGAACAAAAACAAGTAACAAATTTTTTGAAATGTTAAAAGAAGTAAATTTTCTATGAGCTAACACAAGTAAAACGGGCCCAAGTAAAACATGTGCCATGTGCCACCTCTTTGCATTTTGCCGCATTTTTATTTACATTGTTCCATGAACAAAAATTTGGCCAAAGTAAAGACAAGTCAAGAAGTATATGCTTGTTAGAGGTTTATTGATTCGAACCATTTTTCGTTAAACATGGGTGCCTCTATGCTATAAAAAGGGCAGGTGCCCCTACGTGGGCGGGCTGGTTTCTCTTGGGGGCTGGTTATTTTCTCACGGCCCAACATCTATTCGGCAGCCCAGATTTTTTTACTAGAAACTGAATTTGGGTGGGGTGCATTCTGTTAACTGAAGAACAAAAACACGGGCATGAACACTGAATAGCTTCGATTCAGTTACATGAACTTGGCATGGCGCACAGATCGCATCATATCCCCTGACAGGCCTAAATGCCCTTTCTAATGACTGATGAACAACAAGTAAAATAAAAACAGAGCAATGATACAACAATAGAACCCACTGCCCTGATATTTGCTTGCTTCTGCAAATCGATCTTCTGCATTAGATGTTTGTTGATCTTCTTCAGTTCCTCGTTCAGTTCGGACTGCGGGTGCAGTTCAGCATCGCGCACATACCTCGCCATAGACAGGACTCTGCCCGCCCCTCGCCCGTCCGATCTCCCCAAATTCTCCACAGCAATCGGCGGCACTCCGCCCAAATTGAGCTCCCAGGTTGCGGCTCCACTCGAATCAATGTAGCCCTCAAACTGAATCCTCCCAATATAATCATCCATCCACTCGAAATGGGTACATTTCTTCAGGATTATAAAACAACAACATGAACCCTAAATCCCAAATTCGACGAGAAAAAACGAAATCTGGAGAAATCAGAGCAAACGGCAGCGAAAGAACGGGCTAAGAACTGAGATCTAACCTTGGCATCCCTTCCTGCCATTGTTTTGCTCAAGCATTTCACAAATTCGCGCCCAAGATTGCCATTCTCATCAGTCTTACTCACCAACCATTTAAGAGGCTCTGGGCATGGGCAGTCAGGGCACCTTGTGAGCGGCACTGGACCATACTGTCGCCATTTTGAGTGCGTGGCGGAGGAGGTAGACATCTGCGCTAGGTCGCCGTAGAAGAGAAAGATTGGGGAAAGGGGAAGCAATGGGCGGCGGCGGGCAGATGGGCACGGACGCTCGTCTCTTCTAGCTGCGGAGAGGTGAGTCCCGCGTTTACGTGGACAAGTGGTGGGTCCCGTGCTTACGTGGATAAGTGGTGGGTCCAACCCCTAACAGCTAACGAGTGCATCAGTTCAGTTTAAGGGCCATGTTGTGCCTGGGCTATTTACGCGCTCAAATGTGTCGCACCACGACCATTCTGTCAAACAAAGTCGCACTCCTTCCAATTCCCACGAAATGTGTCGCACAGGAGCTATTGACCCGTGAATATTGGGATGCCACTGCATTACTCCTCTGAGGTATATATTGCTGTTATTTCTGCTTTCTTTTCTTCTTGTTTCCGGGGATCCCGCATGGGGTTTGTGATTTTTTTGTTAATTTGTTGGCTGCCAGAGTATATTTCGCACAACCCCACACTTCTGGCTCAAATAGCTACAAGATCTGATATAGATCATATGTTCACAGCGCATCGTGAAAGAAAAAGAAATGACAAGAGCCAAGATCCTTGTAAGACCTTGATGTCGCAACTGAATGTAATTAAGAAGAAGAACAATAATAAGTATATGGTAAATACATTTCTTTTGTCATGGTCTAATTCAAAAATAGAACACCTACATTTGCCATGTGAACATGGCAACGATTATATAAAAATATCCGTCATTTGGGAGACAAAAAATGTCCTAATATTTTTGCCCTATGAATTTACAAAAGCATTGAGAATTTGTCGTCTGACGAGTAAGAAAACATATTTTAAAACATGGATTGTTGTAGAGAACAACACATCCTACAATTTGCATGTGAGCATTCCAAACAATTATCTAAATTTGCCATGATTTAGGACGCAAAAGTTTCAAGCTTGCCATGTGAATTAACTGGATTTTTTTGTCATGTTACCACTACACAACATGTTAATTCACAAGACAAAATTGCCATAAAATTAAATAGCAAATAATTCCTTGAGTTGACAAGCTTAATCTGAATATCTGCACTACCGGAATGAGGCAATATGCCGATGGCTATATCTATGTCGACAGTTCTTTGTTGGGGCCGTTGGCATACCTAGACATAAGCTGACGGCCTAAGGAAAACCGTCAGCATACAATTGTCATTTGCAAACCTCGATATATGCCGATGACAGCCATTAGCATAGATCGGCCATCCGAAAAGCTCAATATATGCGGATGGCAACCGTCGGCATAGATACGTCCGACATCGTATGTTCTGCCAGGTGACCCTAGCGACCCATCTTGAGTGCGGGCAACGTGCCGAGAAGGTGCGAGTGTACAAGGATTACACCACAAATTGAAGTTAGTTTTGTCCACTTAGAGCCAACATAAATATTGTACTCTCATTTTTTTCCCTTCGTCTTTACTTGTTAACTAACATTCAGAATATGTATGCAGTTGTTCAAACTGACACCGCTCCTCCACCAATCGGACCAGCACCACTACTTCCTGGATCATACCCAAGACTGCCTTCGTTTGAAGAATTTTTGGCACATGGCATAGCGACTCCGGTTAGTACATTGCCAAACTATTCAAGCACTACATATAGTTGATTCAACACATACATATTTCTCCTTACTATCTCTTTTAAAACATGTAGTGATCCTATGGATCACATGTTGGTGGTGGTACTGGGTGTGGTGCTACTCCTGGTTCACAGAGTTCGGTGGAGGTGGTGGTGGTGTTTAGTGGATTATGATGTAATGACTATGATGCTATGTGTATATACTTGGTGCTATGATGCTTGTTTATGACTTGGTGCTATGATGATATGATGTTATGCTTATATACTTGTTTAGATGATGATGATGATGATGTATGTGTGGTTGTTTTGATGATGATGATGTTGACAACTTGCTATATATGTGATGTGTTATATATGTGCTCTGAATTTGCAGGGCAGAACCAAAATAGAGCTAAAAAACTTGGCCAAAACAATGTTGACGACAAAGCTGTCAGCATAGCCTGTGTCTACGTTGCCAGGAGCTGACATGTGTCACATATGTCGTCGGCATAGCTCAAAACTATGACAACGGCATAGGTGACACATGTGAGCTCCTGGAAATTTATGGCCGACACGTTTGTCGTCGGCATATACTGAAAACTATGCCGTCGGGACACGTGCCAGCCAGAAACTCCCAGGAGCCGTGGCGGCTCCTGGCTGGTGGCACGTGGCGACGACGTCAAGGTGGCCGTGCCGACTTGTTTTTTGCCGAAGGGGATCTATGCCGACGGTTTTTGTATGCTGACTGGTCTATGCCGACAGGAACGATGACGACGGCCTTATGCCGACGTCAGCCGACGACATAGCCCTATGCCGACCGCTGCGGTCCGTGGGCATAATTCTTAATTTCGGTAGTGCTGATCATCTCAACCTCCAAAACGAATGGAGAAAGACATATCACTTACTTCATTATACAAACCATATGAATAGAAACGAATATATATTTGTAGCATCAACACAAATTATGCTTGAACTAGAAATGAATAGACAAAGAATGTAGGGATTTGAGACATCCATAGAACCGTCTGCTGAAAGTCGTGCTCATGAACACTTGCACATGCCCGAAAGTAATGAGCGGCAAAGCCGATGCACCTTCTCTGTTCATCTGGGACAAAGCCAGCGGTCCTTTTGGGCATGGCGCTGCCCACCAATGTCCCCTTGCCGAACCTCCAACCGACCACCCGATCAAGCTCCTAGAGGATGTGCATCTCCGTCGGGCCTCCTCCTCCCCTCCCTCTCTTCTTACCTCATTCCCCTCTCTTCCTCCCGACCTTTCTCTCGCACCTTGCAAGAGCCATAACCGTCGCCTCCAGCTGCCTCGCCTTCGAGCTCGCTGCTAAGTGTTGACACCAGTTTTTGTCATGGAAGAAAACATTGTTAAGATGGTTTCAAATGAAGAAGTTCTCTACATGAAAAGGTTTCGTAGTGTTGACATGAACATCTTTGAAGTTTGGGCCATCAGTGTCCAATCTCATCTCGAAGGCCGAAACTCTACTCAAAGTACTAAGATTTCATACTCAAAAGTATTGTTCGGCCGATTAAGCCCCCAAGACGACCTGAACAGAGTTTGCCTCGTGGTAGGGCCGCACTCCAAGACGACCTGAACAGATTTCATACTCAAATTTTCTACACGGATTGTCTTCGTCTCGTCTAAACGATTGATTTTGCCTCGTAGTAGGGTCGAAATCGTACGCAAAGTTAGAGTCATCGGAGTGCGGCCCTACCACGAGGCAAAAAGTGGCGCGAGGGATCAGACAACCACCTAGGTGATGTCTGATGGGTCGCGCGAGCTGTTCGACCCGCAAGACCGCCTTGAATGAAAAAACTTACAACATGGAAAAGTTTCGTATCGTCGAGCCGATTGATTCGGATATATAAATCTTCTCAATCCAACGTCGTATGCAACCTAGAGAGGCAAAACAACATCAAGCTAAATTTTCAGTCGGGAAATCTGAGTTAGACTAGAATTAGGACTCTAAAACGTGAATTGATGTAATTTTCTTATAAAGAAAGTCTAGATGAATCCTTTAATTGAACTGGAAGTCCAGCCGCCTCTTATATATAGTGGACGTGACGGCCGATTGAAACAACACCAATCGAACCAATCTATCAATTACACTTTCATCTTCATCTACTTTTATCCCCTACCCTTGTATCTTCTTTCTCCTTCTTCGTTCGTTCTTCTCTTGGAGGGCAGCGATCCATGAGGCCCTAGGTGCGTTCAGGTCGACCTAGGGCAGCCCATAGCCGCCACGCGCCCTGACGGGGTCCCTCCCGGGCGTGTGGGATTTCGGATTTACAAAAGCGCTCGCTGGATTGCCTGCGTACCGCGCTTCCGGATGGGTCTCTTTCGACGTGAGTTGCAGTGCATCACCCTTGACGTCAAGGGTACACGGTGACGTGTTCATGTGCGAATACACTTTTTGGCGACTCCGCTGGGGACGAAGCTTCGAGCGGTCTCCAACATGTTCTTGCTACGAAGAGATCGTCATCTAGGGTTCAATCTACAAAGGTAATCTGAATACCCAATCCCCTAGTGTAGGTGCAAATAATTCATATGGTGTTACTAGATCGTTCAATGAGTATACTCTATCGGCTAGCCCTAATTTTTTCAATCATGCATCTAATTAAGTGCAAAGGCCGATTCAAAGTAATTTACATGCTTCAACTTCTTATGCTACTAGTAACATGTACCATATGTATTCCAACTCTCATGCATCGGCAACCCCACAAATCGTTATGCCGATGAACAACATGATGAGTTTGGTCAATCAAGTTGAAACACCTCATGTAGAAACTTCCAATAGCATGCAACAAAGTGTTTCATCTTTTTATTCATTGGCAACTAACTTGCAATATGTTGATCCAAACATGCCGATGGACGGGAGAATTGGCCATGCTAATAGCTATTCGGCCAATTAGCCTCAACCATCATATGCTACAACTCATGCCAGTAATTTTTTGGCACCATACACTACTGTAGATGTTCATAATTCGACTCCGCGCCTTCAATGTCATAGCCAAATAAGTGAAAACTCTGCAAGAGTGGATATGCCATCACCTAATGTTTGTAGCATATAATGCATGCTCTACGCAATTGCAGAATTTCGGCAACACCTCAATGCCGAAAGAATCTAAAAGTATTGTAGAGCAATCCCTTATAGAATGGGAAGTGGCTAAGTTAAAAAGCACTAGTGTAGAAACGGGCTTTAGTCCTGGTTGGAGGGGGCCTTTAGTCCCGGTTCGCCAACTGGGACTAATAAATAGAGACTAAAGGCCCCCACCCTTTAGTCCTAGTTGGCCACGACCCGGGACTAAAGACCTCCACATGGCTGTCTGCGCGCACCGGAGGCTGGGGGACCTTTAGTCCCGGTTGGTGTCACCAACCGGGACTTAAAGATGGTCATTTTTTCGGTTGGGGTTTAGGGGTTTAGGGGATTATGGTTTATGGTTTATTTTTTCTTTTTATTTTGTGTTTTCCATTCAATTCTTTTTCATTTCAAACTTATTTTACGCTACTACATATTGTACACGTACGACCATACATACATATAATTTGTCATATGACCATACATATATTATATAATTTCTCGTACGACCATGCATACATATATATAAATATATATACAATTTGGTATATACAATTTCTCCTACGGTTTGCAGATCATTACATACAGGCATTAGGCGTAATGGTATTCTCCTCTTTCATCTATGACCTCGTTAAGCAAAAATCCCACAATTTCCTCTTGAATTGCTCGCAGGCGGTTCTCTAGTAGGAGGCTATCCCGCATCTCTTGCATCTTTAAAGAAGGAGATCAATATGAATATATTAGTTGTGTGTATATATATTAGATCATGTTACAAAAATTGTGAATAGTGTTTACGTACGCGAAGTGCTCTTTGATCTGTGCGCCATTCGGTAATAATGCAAAAGTTCTCGCAAACATAGTATGCACATAAATTCGTCCCCTGTTGTTGCCTCATGCACTTTGCAAAAATAGAATTCAATCAGATAACAATCAAGCATGATAATGGTATTGATACTGGAATTGAAGAGGTGCGCGGACCTAGCTAGTACTACTTAATTACCTTGCCCCGTTTCCATGTCAGCTTCTCTTTAAATTCACTGACAACCTCTTTCCTGAACTGTTGCCAAACCATGCCCGGCAAAAAAAATGAATAAAGGAGTTATTAATTACTTGATATCAGGAAATGAACGAAAGAGGCCGATACTGATTGAAATTACCTGTCGAGCATCAAATACACGCTTTTGTACTGTTGGGGGTCTTTAGCTAGTGAGTCAAAGACTTGAACAGTTGAAGCGTCAACTTTAATGTCCAGTAGGATCCAGTGGAAGATGCGCACATGTTTATATAAGCAGGCATGCATAACTCAACTACACTTAACATCGAGTAAGCAAAATAGAATTTGTAGTAAAAGACAGTAACACTCACTTGAAGTTGTAAGGAAATAGTATATTTGTTTTTGTATTTTGTTCCTTCAAAAACATTAGCAAGTTATCCTCTGTTTCAGCAGCGAAGTCGTGTATCGTCATATTATTATGTTACTCGTATTTAATAAACAAAGCGGAGCCTAAAATTGTCTTAGACTAAAGAACATCAATATAGCCTTAGACTAAAGCATATATCACAGTCACTACAAAACATATACTCATCTCATAAGCCTATATAATTTTAGCGGCGCTCCTACACCCAACGATGAAGAAATCTGAGAGTACAAGTCTAGTTACATTCACCGTAGTCCAACATAAAATTCTGTCCAACATAGTACAACCCACTTTGATAATTTCATTGGATTTAATATACCAACCGGAATCTAACAAATGATATTTGTTTACGTATCTACAAAACATGCTCTACAAAGGTCATGTTGTATGTTTATTTTAATTCCACCTCTAGCAGGGCCTAATCTCCCATATGAAAATATTGTACCCAGGAAACTATATTTCTAGACAGCAAACTAAATAAACGACTGCTCTCAAACCGTACATCCAAAGGATGCAAATAAGTACTTTTCGGAAACCTTAGAACTTGCTTTACAAATCATATGTGAAGGCCAACTCGAAATTCTGAACATAGCTAACTCGTTTTTCAACTAGAAGCTGACTGTCCAGATTTGACAAACAGTGCAGTTTTTTGACTGAGAACAAAATTCAGTTTACAGCTCCTGGCGGCGGCCGGAGCTCGGGCGGTTTGGAGCTCGAGGGGTGGTGGCTAGAGGACAAGAATGGAGGGGGCGAGCAAGGGATGAGGAGCAGGATCTCACAGCTATGCGGCAAGGGAGGTCGACGGGAGCACACGGGGGGCTCGTCGGCGGTTTGGAGCAGCAGGGGGGCGGCGATTTCGTCGGAGAGACGTCGGTGGCAAGGTCGGGGATGGGGTCGGGCAGCCTGGCGGCATCGACGGCGAGATCGGGGACGGGGTCGGGCAGCCTCGCGGCGTCGACGGCGAGGTTGGGGACCGGCAGCCTGGCGACGACGTCTCTCGATCTGCTCCTTCTCCCGGGCAGTCGCTCGCTGATTCGTCTCCAACGTATCTATAATTTTTTACCGTTCCATGCTGTTATATTATTATTCTTGGATGTTTTATATTCATTTTATAGCAACTTTATATCATTTTTTTGGGACTAACCTATTGACATAGTGCCCAGTGCCAGTTGCTGTTTTTTGCTTGTTTTTTACTTCGCGGAATATCAGTACCAAATGGAGTCCAATTTCCACGAAACTTTTTGGAGATTTTTTTGGACCAGAAGACAACTTGGGAGCCAAGGAAGCACGTGGGAGGAGGCCCGTGGGGCCCACGATACACCAGGGCGCGTCAGAGGCCCCCGGCGCGCCCTGATGTATCGTGGGGCCCACGGAGGTCTTTCCCACCGCCTCTCAGCTCTATAAATTCTTAGAAATTCCAGAAACCCTAGAGGAGTCGACGAAATACACTTCCAGCCGCCACAAGTTCCAGAACCACGAGATCCAATCTAACACCATCACAGAGGGGTTCATCATCCTCATTGGTGCCTCTGCGATGATGCGTGAGTAGTCCACCATAGACCTACGGGTCCGTAGGCAGTAGCTAGATGGCTTCCTCTCTCTCTTTTGATTCTCAATACAATGGTCTCTTGGAGATCTATTTGATGTAATGAATTTTTGCGGTGTGTTTGTTGGGATCCGATGAAGTTTGAGTTCATGATCAGTTTCTATCCATAAATATTATTTGAGTCTTCTTTGATCTCTTATATGCATGATTATTTATAGCCTAGTATTTATTCTTCGAATCTTTGGTTTAGTTAGGCCAACTAGATCGATTTTTCTTGCCATGGGAAGAGGTGCTTTGTGATGGGTTCGATCTTGCGGTGTCCTCTCCCAATTACAGAAGGGGCAGCGAGGCACGCATGTATAGTTGCTATTAAGGATAACAAGATGGGCTATATTCCTACATGAATAGATCTTGTCAACATCATGTCATCGTTCTTAATGCATTACTCCGTTTCTCCGTAAACTTAATACACTAGGTGCATGCTGGATAGCGATCGATGTGTGGAGTAATAGTAGTAGATGCAGAATCGTTTCGGTCTACTAATCTTGGACGTGATGCCTATATATTGATCATTGCCATGGATATCGCTCTTTTCACGCTTTCTCACAAACAGATTAAAAAATAGATTTTTATTTTTGAAGTTTGGATAAACCATTGCTTCGTCTGGTGTCTACAATACATATGACTCATATAGTACTAATTTCATTTTTACCAGATCGAAAATTTTTAAGTTTATTTGATCTTCTATCGATTTCTCAACAGTAATTTGTTTACCCACCATGTGCTATACTCATGAGAGAAGCCAATAGTGAAACCCACGGCCCCCGGGTCTATTCTTTCAACACATTGCTTTCCGATCTATCTTTTTCCGCTTTTGTTTTCAGATCTATCATTCCAAAAACCCAAAAATACCTTGCTGCACTTTTTATTTGCCTCTTTTATTTTGTGTTCTTGTGCCACCTATTTATCCAATCTCATACAAACTAATCTATCTTTTTACTGTGGAGAGATTGACAACCTCTCTTACGCGTCGGGTTGCAAGTATTTTTTCTTTGTGTGCAGGTACCGTTTACATAGTGTTGCTTGGTTCTCCTACTGGTTCGATAACCTTGGTTTCATAACTGAGGGAAATACTTAACGTAGTTTTGCTGCATCATCCGTTCCTCTTTGGGGAAATACCGACGTAGTCTCAAACCACGTCAAAGGAATTTCTGGCGCCGTTGCCGGGGAGACATCATCAACATCTATTAGGTTCCTAATCACAAATCTCATCTCCTTGCAATTTACATTATTTGCCATTTGCCTCTAATTTTCCTCTCCCCCACTTCACAAAAATTTGCCATTTTATTCGTCCTCTTTTTCGTTCACCTTTTTTCCGTTAGATCTTTTGTTTGCTTGTCATCATGAGTGATTTTGGTATGGTCGAGACAGATGATGGCAGGACTCCTAATGGACGTTCTGGTAATCTGGATGCTAAAACTTTTGTTTTGGGGCAAGGGAGCTGAGGGAGTCCTAGACTAAGGGGTCCTCGGGCTGCCAGCCTATCTCTCATAGGCCGGCTTGGTGGGCCGCTCTCTGATTGTCACAGGGTTGGCCGGATATGCGGCGACCCCGTATTCTAGAAGGAAACCTCCGAAGACGCGGCGTGCACTCCAAGTCAAGAGGAGAGGATCAGCGTCTTTACTTCTGGCTGTAGACTTATCATGTGTAAACCCTAGGTACCCCCGGTGTCTATATAAACCAGAGGGTTTAGATTGTAGAGGGCAGACAAGCTCATCTAGGGTTTTTGGCTAATTGATCTCAAGGTAGATCGACTCTGCAATCTTCATACACATCAATACAACCAAGCAGGACATAGGGTTTTACCTACATAGGAGGGCCCGAACCTGGGTAAAACATCGTCTCCTTCGTCCCCTGTTACCCATCGATCCTAATCTCACAGCTCGGGACACCCTACCCGAGATCCGCCATTGGTGCTTTCATTGAGAGTTCCGCTGTGGGATCGCAATAGGAATTGATGGCTCGCTTAATCGTTAGCGATGAAGTCCGTGCCGGGGGCTCCTTTGCCCCCGGACAGATTCTCGCTGTCGGCAGCATCGTGCTGCACGCCGACCCGACCGGCCACCCTGGCCGGATCGGGAGTCTCGCCCCCGATCAGGAGATCAGATTCGGGAACCTAGAGTTCTCAGTAGACTCCCGGGGCGATCTTTCATTCGCTGGGCTCACAATCTCATCTGACGATCCCGAAGTCTCCGAAGCCTTAACTTCGGATCTTCTTCTCGACTCCGCCCTCGGGTCCATCCCTGTCGATGATCTGGCTCTTAGTCCGGATCCGGTTACAATACCTGAGGGCTAGGGGTCGGCCCCTGCCGAACACACTCTTCGTACGGACACGTTGGAGGTTAACTCCGAAAGTCCTAGGCAGATCGATCCGGCCAAGCTCTCGACGCTCAACGAGGCGCTGGATCGGTTCCTAACAATAAAAACCACAGACTACCCGACCTCGACCCATGCTCAGATCGGTCTGGAGGCGGGTAATTGGGAATTTTTTGACCCACCCACCACCCACTTGGTAGCCACTATCGAGGACTTAATCGATATGCTGGACTACGCCTCCGAGGAGGCAGAAGACATGGATGAAGAGGACGGTGCCCCCACCCCTGTCAACACTGGGCGATGGACTGCCACCTCCACCTACGACGTCTACATGGTAGACACCCCCGACGATAAGGGTGATCGCACCCCTAAGAAGAACGTCGATAAATCTGGTGAGGCGCCGTCAAGGCGCCGGAAGCAGCGCAAACGATCTAAGGCAAACAAGGGAACTGCAGCCATTGCAGGCACCGGGGAAAACGACTCCCCGGAAGACCTCGGCGACACTGAAGCCCCCGAAAAGCCACTGGAGGACCAGGAAAGGCCCGAAGATCGGCGCGACACCGAGTATCCTAATGATTCCGAGGACGACAACTATCTTTCCCCCGTCGAGGAGGAGGACGTCCTGGAAGCCGAAGACTTCACCGTCCCCGATAACCCTGCGGATCAGGAACGGTTCAGGCGGCAGCTTTTAGCCACCGCCCGAAGCCTGAAGGCAAAACAACAGCAGCTCAAAGCCGAACAAGACACCCTCAATGATAGATGGACGAGGGTCTTGGCAGACGAAGAAGGGTACGGTTCCGATCTACCGGACCAACCCAAGAGCTACCCTCGCCGGCGGCTGCTGCCATAGTTCGATGACGAGGCCTTCGAAACATCGCCTCCCAGGCATACTCCGTACGACCGGCCCGACCGCCCTCCCCGAGGACGGGATAGAATGGCCGGCGAGGCTGAGTACATGCCTGGAGCACCCCGCAGGAGAGGAAAAGAACCAGCGGGGCATGAGGACAGGTACGACTTATGACATGACCTGGATTATAGAGCAGGCCACACACGATCCATCTACGGATCTAGAGGGCACTCCCCCCCCCCCCCCGCTAGACGGGACGGGCACCGGTCTTGGCTCGACCGCCATGATAGAGGACGGGAACAATATCGGGCCGGACCTACCGCCGATCATAGGCATGACATAGCTCGAGTCAGAGGCGCTGCCCACCCACTGTGCTTCACAGACGAGGTGATGCAGCATCAGTTCCCTGAAGGGTTTAAACCCGTTAATATAGAACAATACGACAGGACAACAGACCAAGCCGTGTGGATTGAGGACTTCCTCCTCCACATTCATATGGCACGACGAGACGACCTCCACGCCATCAAGTATCTGCCCCTAAAACTCAAGGGGCCAGCTCGGTACTAGTTAAACAGTCTCCCTGAGAATTCTATCGGGAGCTGGGAAGAGCTCGAGGATGCCTTCCGATCTAATTTCCAGGGAACTTATGTCCGGCCACCGGACTCCTCCGACTTGAGCAATGTTGTCCAGAAAGCAGGAGAATCAGCTCGGCAATTCTGGAATTGATTTTTAACCAAGAAAAACCAGATCATTGACTACCCGGACGCCGAGGCAATAGCCTCCTTCAGACATAACATCCGGGATGAGTGGCTAGCTTGTCAGCTCGGCCAGGACAAGCTGAGGACAATGCCCGCCCTCACCACACTTATGACCCGCTTTTGCGCGGGTGAGGATAACTGCCTAGCTCGACGATGCCATAACCCCGAAGACCCCGGCACCTCCGAAGCCCGGGATGGAAACGGGAAACCACGACGCAACAAAAACAAACGCCGGCACACCAACGGTGATGCGGAGGACCCGACCGTCAATGCCGGTTTCCGCAACCCAAAATCCGGACAGCGGAAGAAACCTTCTAAATGTAATCGGGACGGACCTACCACGCTGGACAAAATCATGGATAGACCATGCCAGATCCACGGCACCCACGACAAGCCCGCTAACCACACCAACCGTAATTGTTGGGTTTTCAAACAAGCCGGCAAACTCGCAACTGAGGAGCAGGGCAAGAGCTCACGCAGCGAGGACGATGATGAACCCCGCGGTCCAAGCAATGGAGGACAAAAGCAGTTCCCTCTAGAGGTAAAAACTGTGAACATGATATATGCCACTCACATACCAAAAAAGGAGAGGAGGCGCGCCCTTCGGGAGATCTACGCCGTAGAGCCCGTAGCCCCGAAGTATAACCCATGGTCGGCTTGCCCGATCACCTTTGATGGACGGGATCATCCGACCAGTATCCGTCACGGAGGTTCGGCAGCCCTCGTCCTAGACCCCATTATCGATGGGTATCACCTCACTAGAGTCCTCATGGACGGAGGAAGTAGCCTTAATCTGATTTACTCAGACACGGTGAAAAAGATGGGTATAGATCCATCAAGAATCAAAGCCAGCAACACTACCTTTAAAGGAGTGATTCCAGGTTTCCAAGCCCGTTGCTCGGGTACCGTGAATCTGGAAGTAGTGTTCGGCTCACCCGATAACTTTCGCAGCGAAGAGTTGATCTTCGACATTGTCCCGTTTCGCAGCGGTTATCACGCCCTACTCGGTCGCACGGCATTCGCTCGCTTTAACGCCGTCCCCCACTACGCGTACCTGAAGCTCAAGATGCCTGGGCCCAGGGGGGTCATTAATGTCAATGACAACACAAAGCACTCTCTCCGAACTGAGGAACACACAGCGGCCCTGGCGGCCGAATCCCAGTACGGCGACGACAGGTCGATGCCCAAATCAGCCATAAAGGCACGATAGGTTATTAAACGAGCTCGGGCTCAACCCGAACTCCCAGAATCATCTTCCGCCCAACAAAAATAGGGGTACGCCCCCCCACAGCACAGCCCTAGTCCCCGTAAAATATGTGCCAAGAAGGCACAACTTTGCGCTCAAAATACCATGGGCAGCTGTGGGGATCTACTATCAAAGGGAAAGTGTTCGGCTGGACCGAACTACTGCCAACACTTGTCTTCGGACAAACCACAGGTACCATCTAGGACCTTCCAAGCGTAAAGCTCATACACACTACGGTGACTTCTCAAGATCTTCTTCCCAAGGTCCGTTCGCCGATAACAATCACCTTTAAAGGAACACAACCCCTTCGGGAGCAAAGGAGCAGACATGCGACAGGGCACATCGAGGAATTCAAGCCACCTATCGAAGACCCCGGGTAAAACCTCTCCTTTGTAAACTTTATTTTTCATTTCAAAATACTTGTAACAGTTGCTTCGGCGGTTCGAGTTGTAAGAATTCATCAGAAATAAAGACCATCCTTTACGGCCTCCTCGCTGTATTTTATGTCACATACTCTATTCTCTACTCACCGATGCCGATAGCAACGTTGTTCGGTACATGTTACGATGCGACCGGCTAATAGACCGGGGGCTTGACTCTAAATCGCTCTAAGCATCACCCCGGCACTATTGTTTATGTGTTCGGCGCCTCGGATGTCGCGTTATATGCATTGGTTCCGAATTATGTCTTGGGTCAATGGTTGGGTTGCCCGGATCCTGTGTTTGCCCTCTTACGTTCCGCCCGTTCGGCTAAAAGGGTAAAGGGAGAACCACTGCGATTGTGCTTCCAGCTCGCCTGGTCAAGTACCTCAGTGGAGAAAGCTAAAAACTGACTGTCATAATAAGCGAGAACCGGTCTGCAATCCGAGCATAAGTGACAAACTAAAAATCGATAGAGGTTATTCCATGTTACACGAAGGGTTTGTACTATTACAAACCATGTGATGCTGGTTTCAACCTCGGTGTATCTGAATATCACACAACACTAGGGGCTGGTCATCAGCCCCCGCAGTCAAGCTCCTACGGCTAAGTGAAAGCACTAAAGCAACATAGTCCGATTGCCTTGTTCCCCTCGCACTACCGCCTTCGGGCACCGATATGTCGGCTAAGGGTCACAGTGCGGAGGTCGAAACACCTCGTGTAGTATCTACATGGGGGCTGAAGCCGACGACTCGCAACTTTCAGATACAATGGCCACACAGGAGTCAAAATAATACAAAGCTTAAAAGACATGATAAACCATGCAATCACATTATAAAGCGGAACAGTCATCGGATACATGACAAAACGTTCATTCATACATCACGTCCTTAGGACATTGGGCTTCTATCGCCCGAGCACCATCCATCACGGTGGCAAAGTATTTCTCGGGGCGCCTATGCTCCTTTCCAGGGGGCGGAGGCGCGGTGGCCATCTCGGTCGGCTTGATCTTCGGCCAGTATACCATTGTCCTTGCAAAGGCCATCTGAGCTCCCTCGATGCATGTTGAATGCTTTATAGCGTCAATCCAAGGCGCAGCGTCGCACAGTTTCTGCACCAAGCCGAAGTAACTGCTCGGCAATGGCTCTGCAGGCCATAGCTGGATGTAGAGGTCCCTCATGGCCGGCTCCGCCATCTTGTGCAGCTCCATTAATTGCTTCATCTGCTTGCTCAGGAGGGGAGGATGCTCGAGGGCTTGAAATTGCGCTCAGAACAGCCAACGCTCGACATCCCCATCCCGAGAGGCGAAGTATCTGTTCGCGTCCGCTGCGCTCCTCGGGAGGTCCGTAAAAGCGCCTGAGGAACGCCACACCCGAGTGAGCGATGCAAACCTGTTACCACGAAAGGCACACTGCACTAAGTATGGCTTACCATCTGCGATTGCCTTGACTTGGCGGAGTTCTTCTTCAAAAAGCCGCCTATCAACTCGCTCCGATTTGAGTTCGGACTTCAGAGAGGATAGCTCGGTGGCCTGGTCCTTGTTCTTTTGCTCAAGGGCCTCGCACTTCGTGTTGGCATCCTTGAGCTCCAGCTGCACCTCTACCACCCGGGCCTCGTGCTTGTCGCTCGCGGCCTTCAACGCGGACAGGTCGGCCGCCGCTTGTTCGGCCGCCGCCTTCTCATCCGCGGCCTCCTGCCTCGCCTTTGCCAACTCGGCCTTGAGGTTCTCGACCTCCGTGGCCACGGCTGTGGTAACAATGAGCAAAATAACACTTAGAAATAACAATCCGAATACCTCAATCAATGAGGATAGACAGTAGACCGAATAGTAAATTTCGAACTCACCTTGTGTCTCGTCAAACCTCTTGTTCAGGCGATCCTGCTCCTCATCGGAGCTCTTGATCTTCCGGTTTAGCTCGGCAAGCTCCACTGCGTTGGAGGCCGCCGCCGATGACGAGGCCTACAAAAGCAACTTATGTGCATTAAAACTCCCGAGCTGTCGGATTAAGACCCTCTGCTAAGTACTCCTCGGAGCTCTCGGAGTAGTAAAGGTCAAAGGGTGCCTTGAGCATCGTTTTTAATATTCTGGCATCTGACCCCCGGGTGGGTTTTTCAAACTCACCCAGGGCTCGGGGGCTAATACACTTATAAGGACTGCATAAACTAGGAAAATTAAACTTTTTCTGGAAATAAGAGTATTACGTGGCTCACCTTGAAGCCCGTCAAAAGACCGTTGAAGGCCTCTTTCAGTCCGCTATTAACGGACTGAATGCCTTGCAAAACCGCACCCATAAGGGCGCGGCGATCCTTGGCAATGGAGGAGCCGGCTAAAGCTTCCTCCATCATGGCCGGCCAACCAGTCATGGGCGGCACCGGTGTTGACCCGCCAACCCTCCCTCCGGTCGAGGATTGGGCTGGCACCTCCGGAGGCGTAGAGTGCAACGGAGATGTCCTCGGAGGGGGCTGGGCCGATCGCCGTTCCCCCTCTTCGGTTGCCAGGGGAGTTTCCTTCTCCTGGTCTTCGGCGGCCGAGGTATCAACCTCAACCATAACGTCGTCACCACCGCCGCCGATGTTCGGCTCAGAAGGAGCCAGGCGAGATAACACCTCCGTGGAATCTTTCGAGACCTCAGGAGGCGTAGGGTGCGATGCAGTCCCACTTTCCGCCAATTCGGCGGGCGGAGACTCCCCGTCTGAAACTTGATCGGTGGGGAGATCGCGTGGGGGGCTGCAAATTGAAAGACGCTCGTCCGTTAGGCATCAAAAGCTCTATATAAGTGATCCAGAGGGTCTTCAGATTCATACCTCTGGGCTGCGGGCTTAGCCCTTGGGTTCCTTCGGGGAACCCTCTCAAAAGACTCAGACTCCTTATCGGAGTCCGAGTTATCATCGGTCATGACTACCTTTGACCGGCATGTCCTCTTCGGGGCCGGAGGAGGTAGATCCTCTGTGACGTCCGCCGACGCCGCCCTTTTCCTTGTGAGGGGGGATCCGCACTCCCCCTCATCCTCGTGCTCTTCCTCGTGAGTAGAAGAAGCATGGGTTTCCTCGGACTTAGAATCCAGAAGACCCCTTTGGCGAAGACCCTTTCGGGCTTCCTTCTTCTCTTCTTTCTTCTCCTTCTCCTTCTCTGGCACCGAATACAGCGCCACGACGAGCATCTCTGCCAACAGATCCGATCGAGGGTCTTCGGGCTGCCGGGCCGGCCAGTCGATTTGCACGGCCTTGCTCAGCCATTTCTGTGAAGATGAGGGAGAAGTGGTTCAGGTTTTTGTCAAAAAACAGAACCGGAGAAGTAAAAGTTTTGTCATACCTTGGTGGCAGGAGTTTCGGCGTCGAGACCGGTGTCCTCCTCCTCGGCCGGCCAGCTCTTCTGGGGCTTAAATAGCGCCTTCCACAATTTCTCGTGGGTA
Organism: Elymus sibiricus; assembly: GCA_039707655.1. Classification (NCBI taxonomy): domain Eukaryota; kingdom Viridiplantae; phylum Streptophyta; class Magnoliopsida; order Poales; family Poaceae; genus Elymus; species Elymus sibiricus. The sequence goes on along the minus strand of CM077665.1, from coordinate 468,602,628 downwards.
GTGCGGTAGAAGTGACGCACGGTGACCGGGTCCCTGAGCTGGTGAACCCACATTGGGGAGGACCGATGCTGGCACGGGAGGATACAGCGGCAAAGCATGACCTGGACCATGTTGACCAGCTCGATTTTGGCCTCGATCATCGAGGAGACGCGCTTTTGCAGCGATCTTATCTCTGTGGCCGACCCCCAGTCAAGGCCTTTCTTGAGCCACGAGGTTAGCCTCGCGGGGGGGTCCGGATCTGAACTCGGCAGGTGCCGCCCAGTCCGCGCTCCTTGGTTCGGTGATGTAGAACCATTCCTTCTGCCAGATCTTGACCGTGTCGATGAAGGTGCCATCCGGCCACTCGACACGGGGGAGCTTACTGATCACCGCCCCTCCACAATCCGCATGCGCGCCCGCTATTGTCTTCGGCTTGACATTGAATACTTTGAGCCACAGGCCGAAGTGCGGCTGTACCCGCAGGAAAGCTTCACAAACGGTGATGAACGCCGAGATGTGCATGAAGGAGTTCGGGGGAAGGTCATGGAAATCCAGCCCATAAAAGAACATGAGGCCCCTGACGAAGGGGTGGAGTGGAAAGCCCAGTCCCCGGATGAAATGGGGGACGAACACCACCCTCTCTCCCGGCTTCGGTGTGGGCACCACCTGGTTCGCCTCTGGGGCGCGGTGGGCGATATCGGCGGAGAGGTAGCCGGCGCGCTTGAGCTCTTGGATGTCGTCGTCGGTGACGGAGGAAGCCTCCCACTTGCCCATGGAGCTGGAACCAGCCATGGCCAAGCTCGGAGAGGAGATTGAGGAAGAGCTGGATCTGGACTCTCGGAGCTTGGAAGGGGTGAGGAGGCGGAGGGCGTGGATTTGGAACGCGAATAGGTCTTGGGGGTTTTCTCCCTTTTATGGGGTGCCGTAATACCAAGAGCCTCCCTCTTACTGTGCCAATGGAGAAATGGCCTCGAACTGCGAATCGAGCTTTGGTAACTGGTTCAGTGGCCGTGACGGGCCACGACCCTTCGTCAGAAAGGTTGTCTGGAAATACTATTCACACTTTGACGTTTGGCCTTTGAGGTTAAACAAATTATGGCGACCGGATAACTACATGTTCGGATAACTATGTATCATCGGCGGCCGGCCTAGAGCTAGCCGATCATAAAGGGGGAAAAGAAGTCACCCCGCAAGCCGAAGACTCTGATCACGCGAATCTACTGGTGTCATGACCCCTGGCGTTGGAGGCTAGTTCGGGGGCTACTGAGGGAGTCCTGGACTAAGGGGTCCTCGGGCCGCCGGCCTATCTCTCATAGGCCGGCTTGGTGGGCCGCCCTATGACTGTCACAGGATGGCCGGATATGTGGCGACCCCGTATTCTAGAAGGAAACCTCCGAAGACGCGGCGTGCACTCCAAGTCAAGAGGAGAGGATCGGCGTCTTTACTTTCGGCTGTAGACTTATCATGTGTAAACCCTAGGTACCCCCGGTGTCTATATAAACCGGAGGGTTTAGATTGTAGAGGGCAGACAAGCTCATCTAGGATTTTTGGCTACTTGATCTCGAGGTGGATCGACTCTGTAATCTTCATATACATCAATACAACCAAGCAGGACGTAGGGTTTTACCTCCATAGGAGGGCCCGAACCTGGGTAAAACATCGTCTCCTTCGTCCCCTGTTACCCATCGATCCTAATCTCACAGCTCGGGACCCCCTACCCGAGATCCGCCGGTTTTGACACCGACAGGAATGTTATAGGAAAAGAAACTATCCAAGAATTTTTCAATTGTGTTGGAAATTTGACTCTCAATGATGCTCCTATACTTAAAAGAACTAAAACTTATGCGGAAGCCATTTCAGCGCTAGTTCTGAAACTCGAAAATTGGTTTATTCGCACGCATCCTACCTTGCAAAGATTGTTTTATGAGCTACCCATTATAAAGGATCCAAAAGCTAAAAAGTTAGCCACCCTTGTTCTTATGAATGAATTTGATCACATAGTACGAGAAGCTAGGGAAATTTTTGATTTTTTTGGTATGAGCCATGAAAAACCGGTAATAGGTGAGATCCTTTACAATAGCGACTACATGTTGAGATATCTGCTTGGAAATAATCAATTTTTTTATGAGAACCTTAAAAAGGAAATCCCGTTTTAGATATGATCGAACAAGTTTTCAATGATGTTAATGAACAATATTCTTGGATTATGGCCGGGAATGAAAGAGGGTACGTAGATGGACAACTTGATAGTGCTAAGATTTCTATGGATAATGTGTTTCAAGTTATATTTGCAAAACCTCTTGACAAAAATACATCTATGGAAACTAAAGATAACAACACTTGAATCTATGCATTATGCCTAGCTAGGGGCATAAAACGATAGCGCTTGTTGGGAGGCAACCCAATGAACAAAAATTATTTTTACCTTTTTCTTTCTGATCTTGAGTGTTGACACAATTATGCTACTGTTATGATTGTGTTTTTATGTTTTAATTAGTGTTTGTGCCAAGTAAAGCCTTTGGGATGACTCACAAGATGAGTAGAAACGATGATGAATCTGAAACAGAAACTTTGACTCCAGTGCAGGAATTTGAATTTTTTACTGGAGCGTGATAATGATCTGAAATTCTAACACAGTATTGCTATACAAATTCTTTACCTTGTCCTAATTTTTCAGAATTTCTAGAGTTACAAAAGTATGGTTAGAGTACACATTACTACAAACTATTCTGTTTTTGACAGATTCTGTTTTCATTGCATTGTGTGCTTATTTTGATGAATCTATGGTTTGTATTGAAGGGTATAAGCCATGGTAAAGTTAGAATACAGTAGGTATAATGCAATAATAAAATATTAATGGGTTTTCAATAGTACTTAGAGTGGTGATTTGCTTTATTATACTAACGGATCTCACGAAGGTTTTGTTGAGTTTTGTGTGATTAAAGTTTTCAAGTTTTGGGTGAGATCACAATGGATGAAGGAATACGGAGTGAAAAGAGCCTAAGCTTGGGGATGCCCATGGCACACCAAGATAATATCCAAGGAGAAACAAGCAACTAAGATTGGGGATTCCCCGAGTGGCATCCCCTCTTTCTTCTAATGACCATCGGTATTTTACTTGGAGCTATATTTTTATTCATCACATATCATGAGTTTTGCTTGGAGCGTCTTGTATTATATGAGTCTTTGCTTGATTTGATTTTTAGTTCATCACAATTATCCTTGCTGTACACAGCTATTTGAGAGAGCCAAAATTATGCTATGATTTGTTAGAATTGCTCTATATGCTTCACTTAAATTTTTTGAGCTATGGAATTGCTCTAGTGCTTCACTTATACCTTTTTGAGCACGGTGTGCTTTAAATTTTTGAAGAAATACTCTCATGCTTCACTTAGATTAATTTGAGAGTTAGTAAATTTTGAATAAATTCTCTCATGCTTCACTTATATTATTTTGAGAGATGAAATTTTTATGCTCAATTTCTTCACTTAAATTTATTTGAGCTTGTCAAAAGCAATGGCAATATATGAAACTAGTCCCAAAGTGATAGATATTCAAGAGGGATATAATAAAAACTTTCATGAAGATCATTGGACAAATTAAACTTGATTCCTTGTAATGGTTTTGAGACATGATGATGTAATATGTGAGTCATGTTGGTGAGTAATTATGCTTAGTAAGAATATTGGTGTTAAGGTTTGTGATTCCCTATGCAAGCACGAAAGTCAAAAGTTATGCAATGAAATTACATCCTACTTATGGTGCATTATTCGGTGTTAGTTATGCTTAATGCCCATTTATGTGAATTTTCGTTTCTTGGTTGGTTTCTTCTCAATCTATTTACTAGCCTCCACTTGTACTAAGTAGAAATACTACTTGTGCATCCAAAATCCTTAAAACCAGTTTTGCCATATGAGTCCACCATACCTACCTATATGCGGTATTTCCCTGCCGTTCTAAGCAAATTTGTATGTGCCATCTCTAATTTTCAAAATGAATTTCCTTTTTGTGTGTCCGTACCGCTCATGAAACGGTAGGGGGTGTCCAATAGTTTTCCATGCTAGATGTGTTATTCTCAAGATGAGTGTTCATTCACTTGACATTGCACGAGAGTACGGCGGTAATAGGGATGCCCAGTCCCGAAATGAAAAAGAGATTTACTTTATGTTGTCAAATAATAAATTCCTTGGAAAGTGTTTGTATGGAAGGCAACCGTGGATACGGCTAGCCATGGATAGTGAAAGAATGGTGGAAAAAGGAATACAATTTATTTTATGTTTGGGAACCGCCTATGATGTATCTAGCATGGAAAGTATTGAGAACTACTCGGTCATTTTCGTTGACAGGAAAGGCATGCCACCCAAAATATTTTTCTCTCTCAATTTAAGCTTTGAGCTCTGGCACCTCTACAAATCCCTACTTCGCTCTGCGAAGGGCCTATCTATTTACTTTATGCAATTTTTATTTTTAATTTGAGTCTCCATCTTCTCTCATAAAGCACCAACTAGGGGGCACTATGATCATACTTGTGCATTGGGTGTAGCTAATATTTGAGTGTGTTTCATGAATGGATCAATGATTGAGCACGATGGGCTAGGGATAACTTTCTTTAGTGTTGATATTTTGAAAGACATGGTTGCTTGTTGGTATGCTTGAGTATTAAAGTCTTCATGTCAAAACTAGACTATTGCTTTGAACCATCTAAAAAGTCTACATGTCCATTTTTATCATTTACCTACTCGAGGACGAGCAGGAATTAAGCTTGGGGATGCTGATATGTCTCCAACGTATCTATAATTTTTGATTGTTCCATGCTGTTATATTATCATTCTTGGATGTTTTATAATCATTTTATAGCAACTTTATATCATTTTTTGGGACTAACCTATTGACATAGTGCCCAGAGCCAGTTGCTGTTTTTTGCTTGTTTTTTACTTCGCAGAATATTAGTGCCAAATGTAGTCCAATTGCGATGAAACTTTTTGGAGATTTTTTTTGGACCAGAAGACAACTTGGGAGCCAAGGAGGCACCTGGGAAGAGGCCCGTGGGGCCCACGATACACCAGGGCGCGTTAGAGGCCCTCGGCGCGCCCTGATGTATCGTGGGGCCCACGGAGGTCTTTTCCACCGCCTATCAGCTCTATAAATTCTCAGAAATTCCAGAAACCCTAGAGGAGTCGATGAAATACACTTCCAGCCGCCGCAAGTTCCAGAACCACGAGATCCAATCTAACACCATCACGAAGGGGTTCATCATCCTCATTGGTGCCTCTCCGATGATGCGTGAGTAGTCCATCATAGACCTACGGGTCCGTAGGCAAATGCTAGATGGCTTCCTCTCTCTCTTTTGATTCTCAATACAATGGTCTCCTGGAGATCTATTTGATGTAATGACTTTTTGTGGTGTGTTTGTTGGGATCCGATGAAGTTTGAGTTCATGATCAGTTTCTATCCATGAATATTATTTGAGTCTTCTTTGATCTCTTATATGCATGATTATTTATAGCCTCGTATTTCTTATTCGAATCTTTGGTTTAGTTAGGCCAACTAGATCGATTTTTTTGCCATGGGAAGAGGTGCTTTGTGATGGGTTCGATCTTGCGGTGTCCTCTCCCAGTGACAGAAGTTGCAGCGAGGCACACATGTATCATTGCTATTAAGGATAACAAGATGGGGTCTATTCCTACATGAATAGATCTTGTCTACATCATGTCATCGTTCTTAATGCATTACTCCGTTTCTCCATAAACTTAATACACTAAATGCATGCTGGATAGCGGTCGATGTGTGGAGTAATAGTAGTAGATGCAGAATCGTTTCGGTCTACTAATCTTGGATCTGATGCCTATATATTGATCATCGCCTTGGATATCATCATGATTATTTAATCTTCTATCAATTTCCCAAAAGTAATTTGTTTACCCACCGTTTGCTATACTCATGACAGAAGCCACTAGTGAAACATACGGCCCCGATCTATCTTTTCCCGCTTTTGTTTTCAGATCTATCATTCAAAAACCCCAAAAATACCTTGTTGCACTAATCGGGTTGCAGGTATTTGTTCTTTGTGCGCAGGTACCGTTTACATAGTGTTGCTTGGTTCTCCTACTGGTTCGATAACCTTGGTTTTATAACTGAGGGAAATACTTACCGTAGATGTGCTGCATCGTCCCTTTCTCTTTGGGGAAATACCGACGCAGTCTCAAGCCACGTCACTCGCACCGGGAAAAGAAGCAGCTTATATAGGGGGCACCCTTTAGTCCCGGTTCGTGGCTAGAATCGGGACTAAAGATCCTTTAGTCCCGGCTCTAGTCACCAGCCGGGACTAAAGGGTGGGCGCCTAGCCCACTGACATGCCCCTTTAGTCCTGGTTGGTCACACCAACCGGGACTAAAGGTCCTTTTCGGCGATCCAAATTCCGCGCGGGAAGGGACCTTTAGTCCCGGTTGGTGAGACCAACCGGGGACTAAAGGTTGATTTTCTCTTTTCTTATTTTCTTTTTCTAAACAGAACAATTTCTGTTTTTTTATTTTGAATAAATGTTAGAATATTTAGAGTTTTTGAATGAATCTTTTTGCTTTAGGTCAAAAAAATTATAAACTTAGTGCCAGTAGTTTTCAATGCTGGAATAAGAGCTCCGTGTGCTTATGAGTATCATTAATCACAACCTGATAGATGATATGTCCATTTTGCATCATGATTTCCTACTGTTATTTACTTTGTTTTGTTGAATAATAATGCCTTGGGGAGTGATTCTAATGCCTTTTCTCTCATAATATGCAAGGTTTACACAAAGAGGGAGAATATCGGCAGCTGGAATTCTAGACCTAAGAAAAGCAAGTCAGAGATACCTATTCTGCACAACTCCAATGAAGCTAAAAATTTACGGAGATTATTTTTGCATTTAATAAAAAATACTGGAGCAGAAAACTACCGGAGGGGGCCTCCCAGGTGGGCACAACCCACCAGGGCGCGCCAGGCCCCCTTGGGCGCGCCCTGATGGGTTGTGGCCACCTCGGCCCACCTCCGGTGCCCATCTTCTGGTATATGGTCACTCTTGACCTAGAAAAAATTAGAGGAGGACTTTCGGGACGAAGCGCCGCCGCCTCGAGGTGGAACTTGGGCAGGAGCACTTTTGCCCTCCGGCGGAGCGATTCCGCCGGGGGAACTTCCCGCCCGGAGGGGGAAATCAAAGCTATCGTCATCACCAACACCCCTCTAATCTTTGGGAGGCCAATCTTCATCAACATCTTCAACAGCACCATCTCCTCTCAAACCCTAGTTCATCTCTTGTGTTCAATCTTTGTACCGGAACCTTAGATTTATACCTGTGGGTGACTAGTAGTGTTGATTACCTTGTGTAGTTGATTACTATATGGTTTATTTGGTGGAAGATTATATGGTCAGATCCATTATGCTATTTAATACTCCTCTGATCTTGAGCATGATTATTATTTGTGAGTAGTTACCTTTGTTCTTGAGGTCACGGGAGAAGTCATGTTGCGAGTAATCATGTGAATTTGATATGTGTTCGATATTTTGATGATATGTATGTTGTGATTCCCTTAGTGGTGTCATGTGAACGTCGACTACATGACACTTCACCATTCATGGGCCTAAGGGAATGCATTGTGGAGTATTTATTAGATGATGGGTTGCTAGAGTGACAGAAGCTTAAACCCTAGTTTATGCGCTACTTCGTAAGGGGCTGATTTGGATCCACATGTTTAATGCTATGGTTAGACTTTGTCTTAATACTTTTCTCATAGTTGGGGATGCTTGCGAGGGGGTAAATCATAAGTAGGTTGTTAGTTCAAGTAAGAACATCACCTTAGCACCGGTCCACCCACATATCAAATTCTCAAAGTAGCAAACACGAATGAAACCAACATGATAAAAGTGACTAGACAAAATTCCCGTGTACCCTCAAGAACACTTTGCCTATTACTAGTGATTGTTCTGGCCTGTCCTTTGCCTCAAAAGGATTGGGCTACCTTGATGCACCTTGTTTACTGTTACCGTTACTTGCTTGCTACCAATTATCTTGCTATCAAACTATTTGTTACCTACAATTTCTGTGCTTGTAGAAATTACCTTGCTGAAAACCGCTTGTCATTTCCTTCTGCTCCTCGTTGGGTTCGACACTCTTACTTATCGAAAGGACTACGATTGATCCCCTATACTTGTGGGTCATCAAGACTCTTTTCTGGCGCCATTGCTGGGGAGTGAAGTGCTCTTGGTAAGTGGAAATCGGTAAGGAAAAACTTATACTACGTGCTGAAATTTATTGCTACTTGCTACTATGGAAAACAATCCTTTGAGGGGTTTGTTCGGGGTATTTTCACCTCGACCGGAACCACAATTAGTTGCCCCTCAACCTACAGCACCTACTTAAAAATGTTACTTATGAAATTCCTTCGGGTATGATAGAACAACTACTTGCTAAACCTTATGCAGGAGATGGAACTGAACATCCTGATATGCACCTTTTATATGTGAATGAAATTTGTGGATTATTTAAGCTTGCAGGTTTACCCGGAGATGAAGTTAAGAAGAAGGTTTTCCCTTTATCTTTGGAGGGAAAAGCATTGACATGGTATAGGCTATGTGATGATCTTGGATCGTGGAACTGGAATCGTTTGCAATTGGAATTTCACCAAAAGTTTTATCCCATGCATCTAGTTCATCGTGATCGGAATTATATATATAATTTTTGGCCTCGTGAAGGAGAAAGTATCGCTCTAGCTTGGGGGAGGGTTAGGTCAATGTTATATTCATGCCCCAATCATGACATTCCAAGGGAAGTTATCATTCAGATTTTTTATGCTCGGCTTTGTCATAATGATCAATCCATGCTCGATACTTCTTGTGCTGGTTCTTATATGAAGAAGACTATTGAATTCAAGTGGGATCTCTTAGAAAGAATTAAACGCAACTCTAAAGATTGGTAACTCGACGAAGGTAATGAGTCAGGTATAAAGCTTGAATTTGATTGTGTTAAATCTTTTATGAATACCGATACTTTTCATTAGTTTAGCACTAAATATGGACTTGACTCTAAGATAGTAGCCTCTTTCTACGAAGCATTTGCTACTCACGTTGACCTCCCTAAGGAGAAGTGGTTTAAATATCACCCCCCTATTAAAGAAGAAATTAAAGAACCGGTCATAGCTAAAGAAGAAACCATCTTTTACAATGTTGATCCAGTTGTGCCTACCGCTTATATTGAAAAACAACCTTTCCCTGTTAGGATAAAGGAACATGCTAAGGTATCAACTGTGGTTCGTAAGAGTAATATAAGAGCACCTAAACCACCTGAGGAAATTAAAGTAGAACCTAGTGTTGCTATGGTTAAAGATCTCTTGGTAGAAAATATTGATGGGCATGTTATCTACTTTTGTATTGAAGCTGCTAGAATTGCTAAACGTGATGAAAAAGATAAACATAGACCCATAGTAGTTTTGCCTGTTTTCTCAGTCAAAATAGGAGATCATTCCTATCATGGTTTATGTGATTTGGGTGATAGTGTGAGTGCTATCCCTTTTACTCTATACCAAGAAATTATGGATGAAATAGCACCTGCTGAAATGGAAGACATTGATGTTACTATTAAACTTGTTAATAGAGATACTATCACACCACTTGGGATTGTTAGAGATGTTGAAGTCTTGTGTGGGAAAGTAAAATACCCTACTGATTTTCTAGTCCTTGGTTCCCCACAAGATGACTTTTGTCCCATTATATTTGGTAGACCTTTCTTGAGCACCGTCAATGCTAAGATACATTGTGAAAAACAAACTGTCGGTGTCAGTTTTGGTAATGTGTCTCATGAGTTTAATTTTTCCAAGTTTAGTAGACAACCTCGTGATAAAGCATTATCTAGTAAGGATGAAATAATGGGTCTTGCTTCTATTGTTGTGCCTCCTACTGATCCATTAGAACAATATTTGCTTCACCATGAAAATGATATGCACTTGCGTGAAAGAAATGAAATAGATCAAATTTTCTTCGAACAACAACCTCTCTTGAAACACAATTTACCTATTGAAACTCTTGGAGGTCCTCCTCCACCTAAAGGTGATCCTGTGTTTGATTTGAAACAATTGCCTGGCACTTTGAAGTATGCTTATCTTGATGAGAAAAAGGATATATCCTGTTATTATTAGTGCTAACCTTTCAGAACATGAAGAAGAAAGATTATTGAAAGTTCTAAGGAAGCACCGGACTGCTATTGGATATACTCTCGATGATCTTAAGGGCATTAGTCCCACTCTATGTCAGCACAAGATCAATATGGAACCTGATGCTAAATCCGTTGTTGATCATCAACGGCGATTGAATCCGAAGATGAAAGAAGTGGTAAGAACTGAAATATTAAAGCTTCTAGAGGCAGGTATAATCTATCCTATAGCTGATAGTAGATGGGTAAGTCCCATTCATTGTGTCCCTAAGAAAGTAGGTATTACCGTTGTTCCTAATGATAAGAATGAACTTCTTCCAGAAAGAATTGTCACTGACTATAGAATGGTAATTAATTTTAGAAAACTAAATAAAGCTACTAGGAAAGATCATTACCCTCTACCGTTCATTGATCAAATGCTAGAAAGACTATCTACGCACACACACTTTTGTTTCCTAGATGGATATTCTAGTTTCTCTCAAATACCTGTGTCACAATCCGATCAAGAGAAAACTACCTTTACTTGCCCTTTCGGAACCTATGCTTATAGACGTATGCCTTTTGGTTTATGCAATGCACCTGCTACCTTTCAAAGATGTATGACTGCTATATTTTCTGATTTTTGTGAAAAGATCGTGGAGGTTTTCATCGATGATTTTTCCGTTTACGGGACTTCTTTTGATGATTGCTTAAGCAACCTTGATCGAGTTTTGCAGAGATGTGAACAAACTAATCTCGTCTTGAATTGGGAGAAGTGCCACTTTATGGTGAATGAAGGCATTGTCTTGGGGCATAAAATATCTGAACGAGGTATTGAGGTGGATAAAGCTAAAGTTAATGCAATTGAGAAAATGCCATGTCATAAAGATATTAATGGTATTCGAAGTTTCCTTGGTCATGCTGGTTTTTATAGGAGGTTCATTAAAGACTTCTCTAAAATTACTAGGCCTCTTACTAATCTTTTGCAAAAGGATATTCCTTTTGTTTTTGATGATGATTGTGTGGAAGCCTTTGAAACACTCAAGAAAGCCTTAACCTCTGCACCTATCGTTCAACCACCTGATTGGAACTTGCCTTTTGAAATTATGTGTGATGCTAGTGATTATGATGTTGGTGCTGTCCTAGGACAAAGAGTTGATAAGAAATTAAATGTTATCCATTATGCTAGTAAAACTCTAGACAGTGCCCAACGAAACTATGCTACTACTGAAAAAGAATTTTTAGCAGTTGTGTTTGCTTGTGATAAATTTAGATCCTATATTGTTGACTCCAAAGTTATTGTTCACACCGATCATGCTGCTATAAAATACCTTATGGAAAAGAAAGATGCTAAACCTAGACTCATTAGGTGGGTTCTCTTGCTTCAAGAATTTGACTTACACATCGTTGATAGGAAGGGAGCTGAGAACCCCGTAGCTGATAACTTGTCTAGGTTAGAAAATATTCTTGATGACCCACTACCTATTGATGATAGTTTCCCTGACGAACAGTTAGCTGCAATAAGTGTTTCACAAAACACACCTTGGTATGCTGATTATGCTAACTACATTGTTGCTAAATATATACCACCTAGCTTCACTTACCAACAAAAGTGAAAATTCTTTTATGACTTAAGACATTACTTTTGGGATGACCACACCTTTATAAAGAAGGAGTAGATGGTATTATTAGACGTTGTGTACCTGAGCATGAACAGGAACAAATCCTACGGAAATGTCATTCCGAAGCTTATGGAGGACATCATGCGGGAGATAGAACTGCTCATAAGGTATTACAATCTGTTTTTTATTGGCCTACTCTTTTCAAGGATGCCCGTAAGTTTGTCTTGTCTTGTGATGAATGTCAAAGAATTGGTAATATCGCTAAGCATGAGGAAATGCCTATGAATTATTCACTTGTTGTTGAACCATTTGACGTTTGGGGTTTTGATTATATGGGGCCTTTTCCTTCCTCCAACGGGTACACTCATATTTTGGTTGCGGTTGATTATGTCACTAAGTGGGTAGAAGCTATTCCAACTAGTAGTGCTGATCACCACACCTCCATTAAAATGCTTAAAGAGGTTATCTTCCCGAGGTTTGGAGTCCCTAGATATTTAATGACCGATGGTGTTTCACACTTTATCCATGGTGCTTTCCGCAAGATGCTTGCTAAATATGATGTTAGCCATAGAATTGCATCCCCCTATCATCCTCAATCTAGCGGTCAAGTTGAACTTAGCAATAGAGAAATAAAATTAATATTACAAAAAACTGTCAATAGGTCTCGTAAGAATGGGTCTAAGAAATTAGATGATGCACTTTGGGCCTATAGGACAGCTTATAAAAATCCTATGGGTATGTCTCCATATAAAACGGTATATGGGAAATCTTGTCATTTGCCTCTAGAATTAGAACACAAAGCATTTTGGGCAATTAAAGAACTTAATTATGATTTCAACTTGCCGGTGAGAAGAGGCTATTTGATATTAGTTCACTAGATGAACGGAGAACCCAAGCCTATGAAAATGCCAAGCTATTCAAAGAAAAAGTAAAAAGATGGCATGACAAAAGAATCCAAAAGCGGGAACTCAAAATAGGAGACTATGTTCTTTTGTTCAACTCTCGTTTAAGATTTTTTGCAGGTAAGCTTCTCTCCAAATGGGAAGGACCATATATTATCGAAGAGGTTTATCGTTCTGGAGCTATCAAAATTAATAACGCCGAAGGTACTAACCCAAAGGTGGTCAATGAACAAAGAATTAAGCATTATATCTCAGGTATGCCTATTAACGTTGAGAGCAATGTTATCCAAACCATGACACCGGAAGAATACATAAAAGAAACCTTCCGGAACACTCCAGAGTTATTAAAATTAGGAGGTACGTGATACGGTAAGTAAACGGACTCCAAAAAATCCGCAAAAATATTTTTTGTCAGTTTTGGAATATTTTAGAATTTTGGAAATAAATAAATAAACCGGAAGGTGATCGAGGTGAGCACGATACACCAGGGCACGCCAGGCACCTCTGGGCGCGCCCTGGTGGGTTGTGCCCACCTTGGATGCCTTCCCGACTCCGTTTCCCTTCCATATACTTGTTTTCCAAGAACAAAAAATTCTCTATATATACCCCCGACTGTTTTGACGACCGCATCGCAGAAAAATCCTCTGTTCTTGTTTCTTGCTATTTTCCTGTCAGATCTGTCAAGTCAGGCATCATGTCTTCTCCCTCTTCTAACAACGTAGAAGAAGATGCCTGGCTAATGAAGATAGAGTTGAAGAGGGAGGAGCCGGAAGAAGCCAACAAGGAAGAAAAGGGCAAGAAGGCTATGGTGGATCATCCCCTTGAAGAAGATCAACCCATGCCAGCAAAGGAGGGAGAGGAAGAAGATATCCTTCAACCTTACTATAGTCATCTCACCCCTATTGAAATCGAAGCCTTTAAAGCTTTCGAAGCGGTTCATGTTCAGAATAAATTTCTCATCCGTGAAAATATTTTGCTAGAAGAGCACATCAATAACCTTAGGAGGGTCATCCGCAAGTTGGAGCATCTCCTGAAACTGAAGTGTGACATCATAGCACCTCCACCTTCTTCATCACCACCACGAAAGGAAACTTGAGCACGCGGGTATGGGCACTCCCCTTGGCTTGAGCCAAGCTTGGGGGAGGTGCCCCGGTATCGTATCACCATCACTTTTATTCACCTTTACCTATTTTAGTTCAATATTTAGTTTCCCTTTGCTTTAGTTGAATAAAAGTTATGCATGATCTATTTTCATGTGTTAGTTTCGTGGCCTATCTATCAATGTAATCGAGTGAAAGTTATATAATAAAGTTTAGTTTGAGTTTTTGTCTCTCTACTTTCTTGTTGCAATCAAAATAAAGAAAAGAAAAACAAATGAAAAGAATCATAGGCTAATCCTATGGTGAGTAATGACATCACATAATGAAAAGTATAAGTAGTAAAATTTATTGGAGATTGGCAAACATAGCATTGGTCAATGATGCAATTCATGAAAGAATTAATAAAGGAAGAGAAGATTCACATGCAAATACACTATCTTGGACATCTTTTATGATTGTGAGCCCCCATCAAATATTATATGTCAAAATTGTTGACGTTGGACAAGGAAGACAACGTAATGAATTATGTTTGTTCATATCCACATAGAAGTTATATTGTCATAGATCCTTTAACATGTGGTGCTTGCTCAATATCTTTGCTAGCCAAAAATTCCGCACTAAGTAGAGATACTACTTGTGCATCCAAAAAACCCAAACCCAAATTCTTTCTTTGAGTGTCCACCATACCTACCTATGGATCGAGAAAGATCCTTCAAGTAAGTTGTCATCGGTGCAACAAGGCAATAAAAATTGCTTCTAAAAAGTGTTTTGATCAATTAGTGTAAGAGAAAATTGAGCGCTATACGAACTTATGATGGCAAAGTAATAAAAGTGACATACTGCATAATAAAGGTTGCTATCATAGGGGGCAATATAGCATGACGTTCTTTTACATTAAGGGATTGGGCATACAAACCAATAAGCGCATGACAACCTCTGCTTCCCTCTGCGAAGGGCTTATCTTTTACTTTTATGTATTTACTTTTATGCAAGAGTCAAAGTATTCTTCCCTATTCCTTTTCACTTTTTCTTTTGCGAGCATCATGTGGTGAGGAAAGATCTAGGCACATTTATCCAGTTGGATATGGGTGGGCATGAGTTATTATTGTTGACATCACCCTTGAGGTGAGTAAGTTGGGAGGCGAAACTATAAGCCCCTATCTTCCTATGTGTCCGGTTGAAACTTTTTGTTCGTGGGTATGCCATGAGCGTTAGCAATCATAGAAGACTAAATGATGGTTGAGTATGTGGACTTGCCAAAAGGCTCCGACATGAGACCCTTCCTGAAAATATGATGAATTGTAGTTGCAAAGTATACTGAGAACATAGTTTGTTGGTTCCCAATAAGGTTTATGCTTCATACTTCTATATTGTGATAAATTGTTACTTGTTCATGAGAAGCTATATGATAGAAGAAAAAAAATGTATTGAAATAGATTTTATGTTAGAGTTTGTTGCTGCTATGTTAATAAGCATGATGCTTCTATGTCCGTATTTTGTTTTTATCGACACCTCTCTCTCAAACCATGTGGACATGCTTTTCAATATCGGCTTTCGCTTGACGAGAAGCGAGGTCTAAGCTTGGGGGAGTTGATATGTCCATTTTGCATCATGATTTCATACTGTTATTTACTTTGTTTTGTTGAATAATAATGCCTTGGGGAGTGATTCTAATGCCTTTTCTCTCATAATATGCAAGGTTTACACAAAGAAGGAGAATACCGACAGCTGGAATTCTGGACCTAAGAAAAGCACGCCAGAGATACCTATTCTGCACAACTCCAATGAAGTTGAAAATTTACGGAGATTATTTTTGAGTTTAATAAAAAATACTGGAGCAGAAAACTACCGGAGGGGGCCTCCCAGGTGGGCACAACCCACCAGGGCGAGCCAGGCCCCCCTGGGCGCGCCCTGATGGGTTGTGGCCACCTCGGCCCACCTCCGGTGCCCATCTTCTGGTATATGGTCACTCTTTACCTAGAAAAAAATCAGAGGAGGACTTTCGGGATGAAGCGTCGCCGCCTCGAGGCGGAACTTGGGCAGGAGCACTTTTGCCCTCCGGCGGAGCGATTCCGCCGGGGGAACTTCCCTCCCGGAGGGGGAAATCGAAGCTATCGTCATCACCAACACACATCTCATCTTTGGGAGGCCAATCTTCATCAACATCTACAACATCACTATCTCCTCTCAAACCCTAGTTCATCTCTTGTGTTCAATCTTTGTACCGGAACCTCAGATTGGTACCTGTGGGTGACTAGTAGTGTTGATTACCTTGCATAGTTGATTACTATATGGTTTATTTGGTGGAAGATTATATGTTCAGATCCATTATGCTATTTAATACTCCTCTGATCTTGAGCATGATTATTATTTGTGAGTAGTTACCTTTGTTCTTGAGGTCACGGGAGAAGTCATGTTGCGAGTAATCATGTGAATTTGATATGTGTTCGATATTTTGATGATATGTATGTTGTGATTCCCTTAGTGGTGTCATGTGAACGTCGACTACATGACACTTCACCATTCATGGGCCTAAGGGAATGCATTGTGGAGTAGTTATTAGATGATGGGTTGCCATAGTGATAGAAGCTTAAACCCTAGTTTATGCGCTACTTCGTAAGGGGCTGATTTGGATCCACATGTTTAATGCTATGGTTAGACTTTGTCTTAATACTTTTCTCGTAGTTGCGGATGCTTGCAAGGGGGTTAATCATAAGTAGGTTGTTCGTTCAAGTAAGAACAGCACCTTAGCACCGGTCCACCCACATATCAAATTATCAAAGTAGCGAACATGAATCCAACCAACATGATAAAAGTGACTAGGAAAAATTACCGTGTACCCTCAAGAACACTTTGCCTATTACTAGTGATTGTTCTGGCCTGTCCTTTGCCTCAAAAGGATTGGGCTACCTTGCTGCACCTTGTTTACCATTACCGTTACTTGCTTGCTACCAATTATCTTGCTATCAAACTATCTGTTACCTACAATTTCAGTGCTTGTAGAAATTACCTTGCAGAAAACCGCTTGTCATTTCCTTCTGCTCCTCGTTGGGTTCGACACTCTTACTTATCGAAAGGACTATGATTGATCCCCTATACTTGTGGGTCATCAATAGACGGAGGGAATCAACACATGTGATAAGAGGAGATCCAATGCCAGGGCCAGGCTGGCAAAATTCGGGGCCCTGTGCAAAACTAAAAAATGGGCCCTATCTTACAAAAAAATCACTGACGAGCAATTATAATTTGTATATATCTCAAAGAAAAATATAATATATATAATATAATGTCTTACATAACAATTGAATATATAAAAAAGTCATACTTATCCAACCCCGGGTTGCTATTTATTTGAACATCCTCATTCTTTTAATACTCTTTGAAATGAAATCTTAGATGATATCCTCATAGTCAATCTTCTCCAACACTTCACTCTCAAGTGCTATTGTGGCTAAATCAAGAAGGTAAGAATCAATATTAACAGTCTAATGAAGTAATGATCCCTGCCAATATTTAATTGGAAAATTAGGAATTAGAAGTAGGAACCGAAGTTAATCAAAAAGAATGACTCGCTAAGCATCTGAAGGCTAGAGTTGGTCACCGATCAATCCGACGAGACGACGTCAACGAGTCTGAAATTGAAAGAGGAGGAGAGGAAGGCAACGACGGCAGCGGCTTGTTGCCCTGGCGACCTGAATCTGAATTTCGATCGATCTCTAACCAGGGACAAGGGTACGAGCCACGAGGCGACGAGACAAGGGCATGAGGCGACGAGAACAAGCGATGAGATGTCTCCTTCCACGATCAAAAGTTGCCCTGCCTCCCTGATCCCGATCCTATAGCGATCTTTTTATTTATTTTTTCAATCCTTGTAGCGATGCGATCTAACATAGCTGGAGGGGACGAGATCCCATTTCAGCGACTCCATGCTCCAGCCCAACTCCAGCGGATCAGCGCCCAGCGGCCCAATAGCATTTAGTTTTTTTCCTTTTAATACTAGGTCTACATAAAAAAAATTGGGGCCCCTCAGAAGTTTGGGCCCTGTGTGGGCCCCACAATTAGCACCACTGTGGGCCCGGCCCTGTCCAATGCTAGCAAAAGTGATTCCCGGCAAGCCCGTGCTTCAAGGCATGCTACAGCAGTTATCCCTGCCACCCGGATAGCATACGCTCCCAAGAACTTGCCAGTCGCGTCCCGATAGACAACATTAAAAGTGCCCTCATTGGATTCCTTCGAAACAGCTCCATCAACTCGTATCTTGGCAACCGCCACTAGCGGTGGGATCCATCTCAAGTTCAATCTCGGCGATACTTGGGTAATTACTTGCGTTTTCTTAGGTTTAGAATCGGTAGTTCCCAGATGTAACTTTTAACAAAGTTGTGTGTTGCAAATGGAGATTGGAAAATTTACTCATGCGGCGCCTTCCTCGTGGAGTGACCATGATAAGAACAAAATAATCATGTGAGATGGCATTTAGCTAAGAAAAAATTCACCTCTTTGCATCTGGTTCACACGCATCGAGCCATGTTACAGGGCAATAGGAATGTTGCCAATAGTCCACAACGCCACATAGACTGCAGCTCTTTTCGGTTGAAATGTTTCTGTGCTCCAATAAATCAGCACTAGGCTAGTATTGTTGCGCGAGTCTCTAAAGAAATGTTTTAACTTTTGAGGGCACGTCAACATTCCACACTTTTGTCGAGGATTTATGTTTGTATGCTCCTCCAAAAGGCTTGGGAGGCCTTCAAATAAAAAACCTAGCTTTGTACAGTAGATCCTTGAGAATAAGGTGGGCTTGGTACTCTGGAAATACCCCAACGGGCCATGTGTTGGATTGCAACTTCCTTGCACACTAACATGCAATTGTTCAATGACTCCAAGGTGACGGTCAAAGCGCCATATTCTGAAGTAGATCGTGGCTAAATGGTGAAGGGATCGATAGAAGAGACGTCTAGAGGGGGGGGGTGAATAGACTACTTGCAAGAATTAAAACCTAACCTTTTCCCATTTTAATAGGTTGGCAGTTTTAGCAATTATAACAAGTCTAATGCACCCTACCCACGCTAGTCAACAAGTATGGCAGCGGAAAGTAAGACAAGCACATGTAAGAGAGAGTAGAGATAGGAAGATCAAACGCAATTTGGAGACGCAAGGATTTTTCCGGTGGTTCCGATAGGTGGCGCTATCGTACATCCACGTTTATGGAGTCTTCAACCCACTGAGGGTAACGGTCGCGAGAGTCCATGGAGGGCTCCACCCATAAGGGTCCACGAAGTAGCAACCTTGACTATTCCATAACGGCTTCCGTCCATGAAGGACTAGCCTCACTATGGGTAGATCTTCACGAAGTAGGCGATCTCCTTGCCCTTACAAACTTCTTGGTTCAACTCCACAACAAGAAGTAGGAGGATCCCAAGCAACACCTAACCAATCTAGGAGGAACCACCCTCCAAAAGGTAATAGGCTTGATAATGATGATGAACTCCTTGCTCTTGTGCTTCAAGATGATAGACTCCTCAACACTCAATCACTCTCTCACAGATTTGGCTTGGTGGAAGGGATTGATTGGGTGGAAAGCAACTTCGGGAGGCTAGAAATCAAGATCCATATGGTTGGAGTGGATGATCTTGATCTCAACACAAGGGTAGGTGGTTCTCTCTCAGAAAATTGGATGGGCAAGTATGGAATAGTTCTGAGTGCTTCTCTCCCGAGTGGGATGTGGTGGAGGGGTATATATAGGCATCTCCAAAAATCCAACTGTTACAACATTATTGCCCAACTCGGTGAAACCGAAGTAAATCTCGGTGGCACCGACTTGTTCAAAATGTGGCAACTTTAGGAATCTCGGTGAGACCGATATGGAACTCTCGGTGGTACCGAAACCAGTGGCCGAGGGCAGTTTCCAAAACTCAGTGAGACCGAAGCATAAACTCGGAAATTCTGATTTTATGATTTGGGACACCAGAAGGTTGGTCATTGAAACTCGGTTGCACCGATGTGAACTCAGTTTCACCGAAGAAGGGTTTGTGGCTAGGGCTTCTGTCTAGGGTTTAAACTCGGTGTAGCCGATATGGAATTCTTGGTGGCATCGATTTTGAGTGGTAGGGTTTTTTAGACAGAACCTTTGTGGGAGAGCTTGTGGGTGTTTTTGGTGACTAGCACTTGTGCACGTGGAGCAATTTGTTCACCAACAAATACTTACCCCCTGTTAATAGTATTGGATTTCCTATGGACTCAAAGTCATTTCTCACAAAGTAAAATGTAGAGTCTTCTAGCTTGAAGCTTTGCCATTCCATTCCTTGCACCTTGGGGTATCTGCTCACAATTTGTAGCCATCACATCATTGGACTGCTACTTCTTGAGCTTGCGTTAGTTTTCCCTTGAAGAGGAAAGGGTGATGCAGCAAAGTAGATAAGTATTTCCCTCAGTTGTTGACAACCAAGGTATCAATCCAGTAGGAGGAACAAGCAAGGCCCCAATCTTTGCACCTACACAAACAATCAAACTCTTGCACCCAACGCTAAAAGGGGTTGTCAATCCCTTCACGGTTACCTGCAAGGATGAGATCTGATAGAGATAGATAAAAAAGATTACTAAAACGAAAAGTAAAATAAAAGTAAAAAGATTGCAGCAAAGTATTTTTGGTATTTTTGGTTTATAGATCTGAAAATATAATATGGAAAATAGACCCGGGGGCCATAGGTTTCACTAGAGGCTTCTCTCTTGAAGGAAAATAATACGGTGGGTGAACAAATTACAGTCGAGCAATTGATAGAAAAGCGCATAGTTATGACGATATCCAAGGCAATGATTATGCATATAGGCATCACGTCCGTGTCAAGTAGACCGAAACGATTCTGCATCTACTACTATTACTCCACACATCGACTGACTCCTGCCTGCATCTAGAGTATTAAGTTCATGAAGAACAGAGTAACGCATTAAGTAAGATGACTTGATGTAGAGGGATAAACTCAAGCAATATGATGAAAACCCCATCTTTTTATCCTTGATGGAAACAATACAAATACGTGCCTCGCTACCCCTACTTTGTCACTGGGTGAGAACACCGCAAGATTGAACCCAAAACTAAGCACTTCTCCCATTGCAAGAATTACCAATCTAGTTGGACAAACCAAACCAATAACTCGAAGAGACTTGTAAAGATATGAAATCATGCATATAAGAATTCAGAGAAGATTCAAATAATATTCATAGATAAGCTGATCATAAACCCACAATTCATCGGATCTCGACAAACACACCGCAAAAGAGTATTACATCGGATAGATCTCCATGAAGATCATGGAGAACATGGTATTGAAGAACATAGAGAGAGAAGAAGCCATCTAGCTACTAGCTATGGACCCGAAGGTCTGAGGTGAACTACTCACGCGTCATCGGAGGGGCAATGGTGTTGATGTAGATGCCCTCCATGATCGAATCCCCCTCCGGCAGATTACCGGAAAAGACCCCAAGATGGGATCTCATGGGAACTGAGGCTTCCGGCGGCGGAAAAGTATTATCGTGGCTCTTTTTGGTATTGGGGGAATATTTCGGAATTTATAGGCCGAAGATTAGGGTTAGGAGGCCTGCTGGGGGGCCACAAGCCAGGGGGGCGCCCCCCCCTAGGGCGTTCCCTGCAGGCTTGTCGCCTCCCGGCAGGTCTCCTACCCTTCTCTCCAAGTCTGGTAGGTTTCTTCTGGTCCAAGAAAAATCATCGCGAAGATTTTATTCCGTTTGGACTCCGTTTGATATTCCTTATCTACAATACTCAAAAACAAGGAAAAAACAGAAACTGGCACTGGGCTCTAGGTTAATAGGTTAGTCCCAAAAATAATATAAAATAGCATATTAATGCATATAAAACATCCAAAACAGATAATATAATAGCATGGAACAATCAAAAATTGTAGATACGTTGGAGATGTATCAAGCATCCCCAAGCTTAATTCCTGCTCGTCCTTGAGTAGGTAAATGATAAAAACAGAATTTTTGATATGGAATGCTACCTAACATATTTATCCATGTAATATTCTTTATTGTGGCATGAATGTTCAGATCCATAATATTCAAAACAAAAGTTTAATATTGACAAAAAAACAATAATACTTCAAGCATACTAACAAAGCAATCGTATCTTTTCAAAATAACATGGCCAAAGAAAGTTATCCCTACAAAATCATATGGTCTGGCTATGCTCCATCTTCCCCACACAAAGTATTTAAATCATGCACAACCCCGATGACAAGTCAAGCAACTGTTTCACACTTTTTATGTTCTCAAACTTTTTCAACTTTCACGCAATATATGAGCGTGAGCCATGGATATAGCATTATAGGTGGAATAGAATATGGTGGAGGTTGTGAGGAAAAGGAGAAGATAGTCTCACATCAACTAGGTGTATCAACGGGCTATGGAGATGCCCATCAATAGATATCAATGTGAGTGAGTAGGGATTGCCATGCAACGGATGCACTAGAGCTATAAGTGTATGAAAGCTCAAAAAGAAACTAAGTGGGTGGGCATCCAACTCGCTTGCTCATGACGACCTAGGGCAATTTGAGGAAGCCCATCATTGGAATATACAAGCCAAGTTATATAATGAAAAATTCCCACTAGTATATGAAAGTGACAAAACAGGAGACTCTCTATCATGAAGATCATGGTGCTTCTTTGTAGCACAAGTGTGGAAAAAAAAGATAGTAGCATTGTCCCTTCTCTCTTTCTCTCATTTTTTTTGGCGGGCATCTTTGGCCTCTTTTTTTTATTTGGGCTTCATTGGCCTCTTTTATTATTTTTAAAGTCCGGAATGTCATCCCAACTTGTGAGGGAATCATAGCTTCCATCATCCTTTCCTCTCATGGGACAATGCTCTAATAATGATGATCATCACACTTTTATTTACTTACAACTCAAGAATTACAACTCGATACCTAGAACAAAATATGACTCTATATGAATGCCTCCGGCGGTGTACCGGGATGTGCAATGATCTAGCGTAGTAATGACATCAAAAAACGGACAAGCCATGAAAACATCATGCTAGCTATCTTACGATCATGCAAAGCAATATGAAAATGATGGTGCATGTCATAATAAACGAAACGGTGGAAGTTGCATGGCAATATAACTCGGAATGGCTATGGAAATGCCATAATAGGTAGGTATGGTGGCTGTTTTGAGGAAGGGTATATGGTGGGTTTAATGCACCGGCGAAAGTTGCTCGGTACTAGAGAGGCTAGCAAAGGTGGAAGGGTGAGAGTGCGTATAATCCATGGACTCACATTAGTCATAAAGAACTCACATACTTATTGCAAAAGTCTATTAGTTATCGAATAAAAGTATTAGATGCATGCTCCTAGGGGAGAGGTTGGTAGGAGTTAACCATCGCGCGCTCCCGGCCCTCACACAAAGGATGACAATCAATAAACAAATCATGCTCCGATTTCGTTACATAACGGTTCACCATACGTGCATGCTATGGGAATCACAAACTTTTAACACAAGTATTTTTACCAATCCACAATTACTCGCTAGCATGACTCTAATATCACCATCTTTATATCTCAAAACTATATGCAAGGAATCAAACTTCTCATAGTATTCAATGCACTTTATATGAAAGTTTTTATTATATCCCTCTTGGATGCCCATTATATTAGGACCAAATTCATAACCTAAACCAATTACCACGCTGTTTAAAGACTCTCAAAATAATATAAGTGAGGTACGAGAGTTCAATTATTTCTATAAAATAAAACACCACCGTGCTCTAAAAAGATATAAGTGAAGCACTAGAGCAAAATTGCCTAGCTCAAAAGATATAAGTGAAGCACAAAGAGTATTCTAATAAATTCACGATTCATGCGTGTCCCTCTCAAAAGATGTGTGCATCAAGGATGATTGTGGCAAACTAAAAAGCAAAGACTCATATCATACAAGACGCTCCAAGCAAAACACATATCATGTGGTGAATAAAAATATAGCCTCAAGTAAATTTACCGATGGATTGAAGACGAAAGAGGGGATGCCTTCCGGGGCATCCCCAAGCTTAGGCTCTTTGGTATCCTTGAATATGGCTTGGGGTGCCTTGGGCATCCCCAAGCTTAGGCTCTTGCCACTCCTTATTCCATAGTCCATCAAATCTTTACCCAAAACCTGAAAACTTCACAACACAAAACTCAACAGAAAACTCGTGAGATCCGTTAGTATAAGAAAAATAAATCACCACTTTAGGTACTGTTGTTAACTCATTCTTTATTTAAATTGGTGTAATATCTACTGTATTCCAACTTCTCCATCGTTCATACCCACCGATACAACCCATAGATACATCAAAATAAGTAAACAACACAAAGAAAACAGAATCTGTCAAAAACAGAACAGTCTGTAGCAATCTGTAAACTTCGAATACTTCTGTAACTCCAAAAATTCTGAAAAATTAGGAAAATCAGGAAAATTTGTATATCAATCTGTTGTAAAAATTTCAGCCTCATTCGACGCTCTGGTGAATTTATAAAATTCCTGGACTGAGCACAAAAGTGTCTGTTTTTCAGCAAAATCAAATCAACAATCACCGTAGACCATCCCAAAGGTCTTACTTGGCTCAAACACTAATTAAAACACTAAAACACAATTACTACAGAGGTAATAATGTGTAAATCACTCAAAAACATAAACAAAAACAAAATACATAAAAATAAAATTGGGTTGCCCCCAAATAAGCGCTATCGTTTTACGCCCCTAGCTAGGCATAATGATTTGAATGATGCTCACATAAAAAGTAGTAATTGAAATATGCAAGAAAGCATCATGAATCTCATGACAAGCACATTTAAGTCTAACCCACTTCCTATGCATAGGGATTTTTTGAGCAAACAATTTATGGGAACAAGAATCAACTAGCATAGGAAGGCAAAATAAGCATAACTTCAAAACTTTGAACACATAGAGAGGAAACTTGATATTATTGCAATTCCTACAAGCATATGTTCCTCCCTCATAATAAATTTCAGTAGCATCATGAAGAAATTCAACAATATAACTATCACATAGATCATTCTTTTCATGAAGCACAAGCATAGAATTTTCATTACTCTCCACATAAGCAAATTACTTTTTATCCATAGTAGTGGGAGCAAACTCAACAAAATAACTATCATGAGACACTTGATTGACATAACCACATTGCAAATTAAAATCATGATAATAAGTTTCATGGTTATCATTATTCATTATAGCATACGTGTCATCACCATCACCATAAATAGGAGGCATGCAATCATCATAATAAATTTTCTCATCAAAACTTGGGGGACAAAAAATATCATCTTCATCAAACATAGCATCCCCAAGCTTGTGGCTTTGCATATCATAAGCATCATGGATATTTAGAGAATTCATACTAGCAACATTGCAATCATGCTCATCATTCAAGGGACTATCATGAATCACCTTATAAATTTCTTCTTTCAACACTTCATCAAAATTTTCAGATTCGTGATTTTCAAACAAAACTTCATAGAGATAATCAAGTGCACTCAACTCACTAGCATTGGTTCATCATAATTTGGCCTTTTGAATATATTAGCAAGTGGATGAGGATCCATATCAATAGATTTTTAGCAAGCGAAGATGCAAGCAAATAGAAGGCACATGGCAACACAAGCAAACAAAAAGAGATCCGGCGAAAAAAAGGCGAATAAAACGGCAAATTGGTGAAGTGGGGGAGAGGAAAACGAGAGGCAAATGGCAAATAATTTAAATGCAAGAGATGAGTTTGTGATGGGTACTTGGTAGGCTTGATGTGTATCCTCCCAGGCAACGGCGCCAGAAATCCTTCTTGCTACTTCTTGAGCTTGCGTTGGTTTTCCCTTGAAGAGGAAAGGGTGATGCAGCAAAGTAGATAAGTATTTCCCTCAGTTGTTGAGAACCAAGGTATCAATCCAGTAGGAGGAACAAGCAAGGCCCCAATCTTTGCACCTACACAAACAATCAAACTCTTGCACCCAACGCTAAAAGGGGTTGTCAATCCCTTCACGGTTACTTGCAAGGATGAGATCTGATAGAGATAGATAAAAAACATTACTAAA
This sequence comes from Elymus sibiricus, assembly GCA_039707655.1. Taxonomy (NCBI): domain Eukaryota; kingdom Viridiplantae; phylum Streptophyta; class Magnoliopsida; order Poales; family Poaceae; genus Elymus; species Elymus sibiricus. Next base: position 468,576,771 of record CM077665.1, on the reverse strand, counting down.
ACGAAAAGTAAAATAAAAGTAAAAAGATTGCAGCAAAGTATTTTTGGTATTTTTGGTTTATAGATCTGAAAATATAATATGGAAAATAGACCCGGGGGCCATAGGCTTCACTAGAGGCTTCTCTCTTGAAGGAAAATAATACGGTGGGTGAACAAATTACTGTCGAGCAATTGATAGAAAAGTGCATAGTTATGACGATATCCAAGGCAATGATTATGCATATAGGCATCATGTCCGTGTCAAGTAGACCGAAACGATTCTGCATCTACTACTATTACTCCACACATCGACCGACTCCTGCCTGCATCTAGAGTATTAAGTTCATGAAGAACAGAGTAACGCATTAAGTAAGATGACATGATGTAGAGGGATAAACTCAAGCAATATGATGAAAACCCCATCTTTTTATCCTTGATGGCAACAATACAAATACTTGCCTCGCTACCCCTACTTTGTCACTGGGTGAGGACACCGCAAGATTGCACCCAAAACTAAGCACTTCTCCCATTGCAAGAATTACCAATCTAGTTGGCCAAACCAAACCAATAACTCGAAGAGACTTTCAAAGATATGAAATCATGCATATAAGAATTCAGAGAAGATTCAAATAATATTCATAGATAATCTGGTCATAAACCCACAATTCATCGGATCTCGACAAACACACCGCAAAAGAGTATTACATCGGATAGATCTCCATGAAGATCATGGAGAACATGGTATTGAAGAACATAGAGAGATAGAAGAAGCCATCTAGCTACTAGCTATGGACCCGAAGGTCTGAGGTGAACTACTCACGCGTCATCGGAGGGGCAATGGTATTGATGTAGATGCCCTCCGTGATCGAATCCCCCTCCGGCAGATTACCGGAAAAGGCCCCAAGATGGGATCTCACGGGAACAGAGGCTTCCGGCTGTGGAAAAGTATTATCGTGGCTCTTTCTGGTATTGGGGGGATATTTGGGAATTTATAGGCCGAAGATTAGGGTTAGGAGGCCTGCTGGGGGGCCACAAGCCAGGGGGGCGCCCCCCCCTAGGGCGCGCCCTGCAGGCTTGTCGCCTCCTGGTAGGTCTCCTACCCTCCTCTCCAAGTCTGGTAGGTTTCTTCTGGTCCAAGAAAAATCATCGCGAAGATTTTATTCCGTTTGGACTCCGTTTGATATTCCTTATCTACAATACTCAAAAACAAGGAAAAAACAGAAACTGACACTGGGCTCTAGGTTAATAGGTTAGTCCCAAAAATAATATAAAATAGCATATTAATGCATATAAAACATCCAAAACAGATAATATAATAGCATGGAACAATCAAAAATTATAGATACGTTGGAGACGTATGATGGACTTTTCCTGAAATAAACTTAGTAGAACCATGAGTCCAATGACATATATGTTGTTATTAATTACGAAAACCACCAAGGGAGCATATGTGCTTTAAATCACCCCCTTTTTGATAATTGATGACAACATACAATCAAAGCTTCAAATAAAGATACGCAAAGATATAGTGAAGACTTTGAGAGACACATGACTAAGACTTGCTCCCCCTAAACATGTGCAATCCCTTTAAAGGACAGTTGCTTTGGAATGCATAGACACACATTTGAAAGGATAAGATGAGTCATATGTGTATCTTGGCTATATGCATCAAATATATATGAATGAGTTGCATCCTTGTTCAAGACTTCACTCTTGCAAACAATATGTGCAAGAAGCAAGAGATCATCTTGATCAAAGATATGATGCATATACTTACCTTGAGTTCTTGAGCATCCTAATAGTAGAAACACACTTGAGAAAACAATGTTAGGGAACACAAGAGTATTCTAAAAATCAAAAAGCGATAGAACTCAATAGTACCAAGATGTGGAGAACATATAGAAGATAGTATTCCTTAAGATTGATATGTCTCCAGGAACATTTAGAACTTTCTCCCCTAGATATGAGATAGTAGGTCATCCTCTCCCCCTGAATCTTCACATGTAGATATTGGGATTGGATAGGGTGAGACAAGTCTAACATGAAAATAACAAATAAGAGTATCAAATTAGAATAAGATTAGGCATGCTCTCTCTCCTTTGGGACACAACGAAACTTCTCCCCCTACTTTGGTATTCTCCCCTTATCTATATAAGCATAAGCTTTGATATTATCCCCCTTGATTGTATCTCCCCCTTTGCATTGAAGCATGTATCTCCCCCTTTAGCATTGAAGCTTTGGTATTTCTCCCCCTTTGGCATTAATTGCCAAAAAGGTCCATACACAAGGTCAGACACAGGGATCATAGAGTCTGAAGGGATCCTTGAGAACAAAGGTCATAGAATGTAGGGTTCACAGAAAAGAATGAGGATCATAGAGAGCATTAAGAACTAAAGGAACATAGAATAGAATTTCTCCCTCTTTCACTGATCTGAGAGTTTGTAAGACTTCTCCTCCTTTGAGTTAGGGATCCTAGAATAAAGTTTCTCCCCCAAATTTTATTAGGAATATGTATCAAAGGAATCACTGAAAAAATAAATATTTGCTAATATGAACACAAATCAGAGAAGAAATCAAAGTCGGTGGCTCAAAGACAAGTAAGTCGGTGGAACCGAGACGTGGTCATGCAGCTTATTCTGCTAAATCGGTAGAACCGAGTCACTTGAATCGGAGGCTCCGAGGACATAACAGAAACTTGGCAACTTCTAGAAAATCTCAAATGACTTTAGAAAACTTGCAATAAAATTTTAAAAGGATTTGCAAAGTAAATACAAAATAATTTACAAAGAAATATCAACCAGATGAGGGTTGAGTGATTCCAGAAAACAAACAACTATAAGATAAATCACACAAGAATCTTCATCAAGATGATGGTCGGTGACTAGGTCACCTATATTAGAGTATATTGACTTAAGGAGCCAAGCAAGAATACTTGATCATAGGTCATACTCATCGTTAAGCTCAAAATGGGGTTACCATTTTTCGATTAAGCATTTTAATGTTTCCATATCACTTGAGTTGCTTTATCTCATGACTTGGAGTAAAGCTTTTTCAAGGATATGAGTAGATACCTTTGGGTGATGTTGATGACGTAACATGTAGAAGAACTTGTTGTGGATGCTCGATGTTGATGAAGACCATCTTGAGTTGGGAGCAATCCTTGTTTGTTTTGGTTCTCTTTTCACCTACATGGGTTAGTCATGCAAGGAAGAACAAGATATATCCAATTTGACATGATATCAATTAAGAATTAGCAAATGTGATCACATCAAAGATGTGCCAATGATATGGTTGAGTTGTCTTCGTCCATCTATCAACAAGAAAGGTTGTGGATACTTGGTCATGACAAGATTGTGGAATGAAGTTCTTCCAAGTACCTACAAAAGATTAGTTGCCAAGGGAGCATATATTTCCATGGTGTAAGATAGCATTCAAGTGTATCATGGAAGTATCATGTAAGCTCATGCCCTTGCATGCAACCGAGTGAGTCTAGCTGAAGTTTGAAGCATCAAGGATGTTCAACTCACTCCTCAAGTGGCAAAACACTTTCTCATCAAGTGGCTTAGTGAAGATATCAGCCAGTTGTTTTTCAGTGCGAACATGCTTGAGAGTGATATCTCCTTTGGCAACATGATCACGAATGAAATGATGTCTAACCTTAATATGCTTAGTTCGAGATTGTTGCACAGGATTATGGGCAATTTTGATTGCGCTCTCATTGTCACATAACAATGGTACATGTCTCACATGTATGCCATAGTCCTTAAGAGTTTGAGTCATCCATAGCAATTGAGCACAACATGATCCAGCGGCAATGTATTCCGCTTCGGCAGTATATAGAGATACCGAGTTTTGTTTCTTGGAGGACCAAGACACAAGAGATCTACCAAGAAATTGACAAGTACCCGAAGTGGATTTTTTGTCAACCTTGTCTCCGGCATAGTCCGAGTCAGAATAGCCAACAAGATTAAAAGAAGATCCCTTGTGATACCATATTCCAAAGTTTGTTGTATGTATCAAGTATCTCACAATTTTTTTCCCGGCCTTAAGATGACACTCTTTAGGAGCAGCTTGATATCTAGCGCACATGCATACACTAAGCATAATGTTGGGACGGGAGGCACATAGATATAACAAGGAACCAATCATAGATCGATAAACCTTTTGATCAACCGGTTCATCCTCCTTGGTAAGATCAACATGTCCACTAGTAGGCATAGGAGTTTTCATACCTTTACACTCTTGCATGTTGAACTTCTTGATCAAATCCTTGGTATACTTGGTTTGAGAGATGAAGGTTCCTTCTCTCGTTTGCTTGATTTGCAAACCAAGGAAAAATTTCAGCTCACAAATCATGGACATCTCATACTTCTCGGACATCAACCTTCCAAATCTTTCACTAAATTGTGGGTTAGTAGATCCAAAGATAATATCATCCACATAAATTTGGCACACAAATAGTTCACCATTAACTCTTTTAGTGAATAAGGTTGCGTCAATTTTACCAATCTCAAAACCCTTTTCAATGAGAAACTTCATTAAGCATTTATACCGAGCACGTGGGGCTTGCTTAAGTCCATAGAGAGCTTTACGAAGCTTGTAGACATGATTAGGTTTCTTAGGATTCACAAAACCAGGGGGTTGTTTAACATAGACCTCTTCTTCAATCTCACCATTTAAGAATGCACTTTTAATATCCATTTGATAAAGCGTGATATCATGGTGATTAGCATAAGAAAGAAGAATGCGGATAGCTTCAAGTCTAGCAACGGGTGCATAGGTCTCACCATAGTCCATACCTTCGACTTGGGTGTAGCCTTGAGCCATGAGACGCGCCTTGTTGCGTACGACTTGACCATCTTCATCTTATTTGTTCTGAAACACCCATTTGGTTCTGATGATGTTTTGCTCGGCCTTGGGCTTCTCCACAAGTGTCAACACTTCGTTCCTCTCGAAGTTGTGTAGTTCCTCGTGCATAGCGTTCACCCAATCTGGATCCTGAAGAGCTTCTTCTACCTTCAAGGGCTCAATAATAGAAATGAATGAATAATGTTCACAAAAGTTTGCTAGTCGAGTTTTAGAGCGAGTTATCCTCCCGGTTTGTATGTCACCGAAGATTTGATTTAGAGGATGGTTTTTGTCCACTCTTGCTCGAACTCGGGGTAGCTTTTGCTTGTTGGATGGTGGAGCTTCTTCATCATCATCATCTTCTTCATCGTTGTTGAAGGTGTCGTTGCCTTGAGGTGGTGGTGAATGTGGTTGTGGTGGATCATCATGATGAGCTTCTTCCTCCTATTCATCTTGTCGTGTACCGCTTGTGGATGCCTCCATGTCGTGTTGAGGTTCGCCTTGACGTGAAGTAGGGGCTTCCACTTGAGTTGATGAGGTACTTTCCTTCACCTCCATGGGACGAATCTTGCCGATGGACAAGTCTTGGATAGCTTCCGAAGGTTCCTTATCTCCTACATCATTTGGCAATTGTTCGACTTGCGAACCATTAGATTCATCAAACTTCACATCTACTGTCTCTTCAACTTTTCGAGTGAAGTTGTTGTAGACACGGTAAGTGTGAGAGTTTGATCTGTAACCGAGTAGGAAACCTTCATGAGATTTAGGAGCAAATTTTGAATGACGATGCTTATCAAGAATGTAACACTTGGAGCCGAATACCCGAAAGTATCCAACTTGGGGTTTGTTACCGGTGAGTAGCTCGTATGCTGTTTTACTGAGAAGCTTGCGAAGATAGAGTCGGTTTGTGGCATGACAAGCTGTTTCCACGGCTTCTGCCCAAAAGTGTCTTGGCGTCTTGTATTCGTCTAGCATCGTTCTTGCCATCTCAATAAGAGTTCGATTCTTCCTCTCAACAACTCCATTTTGTTGAGGCGTGTACGTAGCTGAGAACTCATGTAGAATCCCTTCTTCGTCAAGCAAGGTGTCTACATTTGTGTTCTTGAACTCCGATCCGTTATCGCTCCAAACTTTCTTGATCTTCACTTCAAACTAATTTTGGGCTTTGCGAGCGAAGTTCTTGAAGATCTTTTGTACCTGCGACTTATCATCGAGAAAGAATACCCAAGTAAATCTGGAAAAATCATCAACTATAACTAGACCAAAGGAATTTCCATCGAGGCTCTTGTAATCATTGGGACCGAAAAGATCCATATGAAGCATCTCGAGTGGTCTCCTAGTAGTCATGATATTCTTTACGGGATGACTTCCACCTACTTGTTTTCCGGCTTGACAAGCACTACAAAGTCTATCTTTGTCAAAGATAACATCTTTAATACCAAGTATATGATCACCTTTGATAAGCTTGTCTAGATTACGCATACCAACATGTCCTAGTCTTCTATGCCAAAGCCAACCTTTAGACGATTTTGCAATAAGACAAGTACGAGCTTTGGATCTTTTAGTGAAATCGACAATGTATAGATCACCTCTACGGAAACCGGTAAAGACCATGTTATGATTATCTTGACAAAACACTTGGCAATCTACTTGGGTAAATAGCACATTAAAACCGAAGTCAGCAAGTCTAGATACGAAAAGAAGATTGTAGCCAAGGGATTCAACAAGCATGACGTTTTGAATAGAGCTATCATGGTATATGGCCACCTTACCAAGACCAAGTACCTTACCCTTGGAGTTGTCTCCAAAAGTTACATACCTTCGCGGTCCATGGTTTGGTGTGATCTCTTCAAACATGTCTCTATCTCCGGTCATATGATCGGTGCATCCACTATCGAGAATCCACTCTTTTCCTTCGGACATGTAATCTTTGAAGTTTGCCATGAGACTTAGATTCTTCATTGTCTTCTCATACTCGATGTCGAACAACTCATCTTCATCATAGTAGCCATGTTCCACATTGTCATCATCAAGTGGGAAATCCTCGTCATAAGAAACAAGAGATTCATTAGGGTTGTGATCATGACAATGTTCAAGATTATGAATGCGAATGGCTTCAACAATGATGTTGTTGATAGTTATGACATATCTCCTTTAGCACACATGAGGTCTCTAAGCTCAAATAGATAGTCATCAAACTTAGGATCACTAGGCATCATTTTGTGAAAGGCAATAGTTTTATGAAGAATTTCATCAAGATTACTTAATGAATAATTTGGATATCATTTCTCCAAATAATTCCACAAAGTATAAGCAAATTCAAAGTTCTTCATTTGATTAAGCACAATTCTAGGCAATCCTCTAATGATAAGATTAACGGTTCTAAGATTGCATAGCATATCAATTTCCTCTTCGTGTGTGGGATGTAAAGGATCAATGGGAGGTACATAGTGATGTAGCACAGACTAGCGAGACGCTAATTCGTGCGTGTACATGGCCCGATCTTTCACGGCGATGCTGATCTACAATTCATACCCGGAGTTCCTCCTTGCAACCTCCAATAACAATCTCTACCCGCGCACGATCAGTACACGAACAAAGATAATGATCCCCTCGGATCAGCACGTAGGCGTCGATGTGATGATCAACCCTCCGTCGCTAGCAATTTTCCACGATGGGAAATCACAGATGATACACAAAATATGGTCGCCCAAAACCTCGACGTTTTACTGTGTTCTTCCTAACTCACAAAATAACCGAAAACTGATCCGTACGAGGCCGAAGCTGCTGCCCTTTTACATCACGCGAACGTAGCCTAAACCAAGCCTTATGTAAACTACAAGTAAACTAGGGATAAAGAAATATTGTTTAAGATGGAAAGAATCCTAACAAAACAAACAAAACGTGAACCTGTATATTATTATAATGGCCTATGCATGGATGTGGATCAGCATGTCACATAGATGGATATCGTGCCAATGAGAAGCCAGGTTTTGGAGGCGTACGGAACATAGGATGCACATCATTAGGTTGTGGTTCCTCCTGGCTAACGAAATGTGACGTCCCCTCTGACTTGTATTGCTCGTGTATCCATCTTTTCTGCTGCACCACATAATTGAATTCTGGTATACTGATTACAAAATTGATTTTAGGTCCACACAATTGACGCACGCGACCATCGTTTTCTCGATGACATCTGACCGGATGCACAACATTATTTTCCGCAACTTTTTCATGACTTGATTTCGTAACTGGCTCAGCTTCAAGAGCATCAACCATTGGTTGTGCGATGCTCGTATCACATAGGGGTTCTTAACATACTTGATCAAATGGAATTCATTTAATAGCTCAAGCATCTCGTATTTCCATTGACTATAGTACTCCCCATCGAGAACGGGCACTCTACAATAAATACTCCCCAAACTAGACACATCCATCTTCCTCCACAGTGATGAAACCGAAGCTATGGAGACCAAAGCTCTGATACCAATTGAAGGGATTGATAGAAGAGACGTCTAGAGGGGGGTGAATAGACTACTTGCAAGAATTAAAACCTAACCTTTTCCCAAGTTAATAGGTTGGTAGTTTTAGCAATTATAACAAGTCTAATGCACCCTACACATGCTAGTTAACATGTATGGCATCGGAAAGTAAGACAAGCACATGTAAGAGAGAGTAGATATAGGAAGATCAAACGCAATTTGGAGACGCAAGGATTTTTCCGGTGGTTCCGATAGGTGGCGCTATCGTACATCCACGTTTATGGAGTCTTCAACCCACTGAGGGTAACGGTCGCGAGAGTCCATGGAGGGCTCCACCCATAAGGGTCCACGAAGTAGCAACCTTGACTATTCCATAACGGCTTCCGTCCATGAAGGACTAGCCTCACTATGGGTAGATCTTCACGAAGTAGGCGATCTCCTTGCCCTTACAAACTTCTTGGTTCAACTCCACAACAAGAAGTAGGAGGATCCCAAGCAACACCTAACCAATCTAGGAGGCACCACCCTCCAAAAGGTAATAGGCTTGATAATGATGATGAACTCCTTGCTCTTGTGCTTCAAGATGATAGACTCCTCAACACTCAATCACTCTCTCACAGATTTGGCTTGGTGGAAGGGATTGATTGGGTGGAAAGCAACTTCGGGAGGCTAGAAATCAAGATCCATATGGTTGGAGTGGATGATCTTGATCTCAACACAAGGGTAGGTGGTTCTCTCTCAGAAAATTGGATGGGCAAGTATGGAATAGTTCTGAGTGCTTCTCTCCCAAGTGGGATGTGGTGGAGGGGTATATATAGGCATCTTCAAAAATCCAACCGTTACAACATTATTGCCCAACTCGGTGAAACCAAAGTAAATCTCGGTGGCACCGACTTGTTCAAAATGTGGCAACTTTAGGAATCTCGGTGAGACCGATATGGAACTCTCGGTGGTACCGAAACCAGTGGCCGAGGGCAGTTTCCAAAACTCGGTGAGACCGAAGCATAAACTTGGAAATTCTGATTTTATGATTTGGGACACCAGAAGGTTGGTCATTGAAACTCGGTTGCACCGATGTGAACTCGGTTTCACCGAAGAAGGGTTTGTGGCTAGGGCTTCTGTCTAGGGTTTAAACTCGGTGTAGCCGATATGGAATTCTTGGTGGCACCGATTTTGAGTGGTAGGGTTTTTTAGACAGAACCTTTGTGGGATAGCTTGTGGGTGTTTTTGGTGACTAGCACTTGTGCACGTGGAGCAATTTGTTCACCAACAAAAACTTACCCCCTTTTAATCGTATTGGCTTTCCTGTGGACTCAAAGTGATTTCTCACAATGTAAAATGTAGAGTCTTCTAGCTTGAAGCTTTGCCAATCCATTCCTTGCATCTTGGGGTATCTCCTCACAATTTGTAGCCATCACATCATTGGACTTTTCCTGAAATAAACTTAGTGGAACCATGAGTCCAATGACATATATGTTGTTATTAATTGCCAAAACCACCAAGGGAGCATATGTGCTTTCAAATGGTTCTGCACCTAAGGACATCGCCCGAAACCTCCATAAGCTTGCAAGAAGGAAACATGCCTCTGTGGGGGCTGCTCTCCATAAGGGCCACTGGATGAAAGGAATTGAGCAACTTAGTACCATTGAGGATGTGCTCAGTTTCATCGACCTTTGGCACCAGATACAAGGGGTTAATTGATAACCCACAAGTATAGGGGATCAATTGTAGCCTTTCTCGATAAGTAAGAGTGTCGAACCCAACGAGGAGCTAAAGGTAGAACAAATATTCCCTCAAGTTCTATCGACCGCCGATACAACTCTACGCACGCTTAACATTCGCTTTGCCTAGAACAAGTATGAAACTAGAAGTACTTTGTAGGTGTAACGAGATAGGATAGGTTTGCAAGATAATAAAGAGCACGTAAATAAAAACTAGGGGCTGCTTAGATAAAGAAACAACTAAGTTAGTCTTAGTAGAGAGCTTTTTGTCACAAGAAAGTTATTTGTCCCTAGGCAATCGATAACTAGACCGGTAATCATTATTGCAATTTTATATGAGGGAGAGGCATAAGCTAACATACTTTCTCTACTTGGATCATATGCACTTATGATTGGAACTCTAGCAAGCATCCGCAACTACTAAAGATCATTAAGGTAAAACACAACCATAGCATTATAAGGTATCAAGTCCTCTTTACTCCCATATGCAACAACCCACCTACTCGGGTTTATGCTTTTGTCACTCAAGCAACCCACCATAGGCAAATCATGAACACATTGCAACACCCTACAGCGAGGATCCCTCACGCTTGCGCGACATGGAGAGCACCATAGGACAACACCAATAATAAAACATGCAACTCAAACCAATCATGATCATCAATCAACCCATAGGACAAAACGGATCTACTCAAACATCATAGGATAGCCATACATCATTGGGAAATAATATATAGCGTTGAGCACCATGTTTAACTAGAGATTACAGCGGGGATAAGGGATGTTACACCACTGCATAGAGGGGGAGAGAGTTGGTGATGATGGCGGCGAAGTTGTTGGTGTAGATCGCCGTCACGATGATGGCCCCGGCGGCGTTCCGATGCCATCGGGAGAGAGGGGGAGAGAGCCCCCCTCCTTCTTCTTATTCCTTGGCCTCCCCCCTAGATGGGAGGAGGGTTTCCCCTCTGGTCCTTGGCTTCCATGGCGGCGGAGGGGCGGGAGCCCCTCCGGGATTGGATCTCTCTCTCAGTTTCCTTCTGTTTCTGCCTTCCCAGATTCTGGCCTTTCACCGTTTCTTAAATTCTCGGAGATCCGTAACTCTGATTGGGCTGAAATTTTAACACGATTTTTATCCGGATATTAGCTTTCTTGCGGCGAAAGAAGGGAACCAACCGCCTTACGGGGTGACCACAAGCCACCCTGGCGAGCCCTACCCCCAGGGCGCGCCCCTGTGGCTTGTGGGCCCCTCGGGCACCGCCTTCTATTGATTCCACTTCCCAAAATTCACATATATTCCAAAAAAAATCTCCATAAGTTTTTATCCCGTTTGGATTTCGTTTGATATGGATTTTCTGCGAAACAAAAAACATGCAACAAACAGGAACTGGCACTGGGCACTGGATCAATATGTTAGTCCCAAAAATAGTATAAAAAGTTGCCAAAAGTATATAAAAGTTGTAGAACATTGGCAAGAAACAATCAAAAATTATAGATACGATGGAGACGTATCAGCATCACCAAGCTTAATTCCTGCTCGTCCTCGAGTAGGTAAATGATAAAAAAAGATAATTTTTGATGTGGAATGCTACCTAGCATAATCTTGATCATATAATCTAATCATGGCATGAATATTAAGACACAAGTGATTCAAAGAAATGGTCTATCATTTGACATTCATACAATAATACTTCAAGCATACTAATAAAGCAATCATGTCTTCTCAAAATATCATGGCTAAAAGAAAGTTATCCCTACAAAATCATATAGTCTGGCTATGCTCCATCTTCATCACACAAAGTATTTAATCATGCACAACCCCAGTTTTAGCCAAGCAATTGTTTCATACTCTAGTATTCTCAAACTTTTTCAACTTTCATGCAATACATGAGCGTGAGCCATGGATATAGTACTATAGGTGGAATAGAATATGCTGGTTGTGGAGAAGACAAAAAGAAGGAGATAGTCTCACATCAACTAGGCGTATCAATGGGCTATGGAGATGCCCATCAATAGATATCAACGTGAGTGAGTAGGGATTGCCATGCAATGGATGCACTAGAGCTATAAGTGTATGAAAGCTCAAAACAAACTAAGTGGGTGTGCATCCAACTTGCTTGCTCACGAAGACCTAGGGCAATTTGCGGAAGCCCATCATTGGAATATGCAAGCCAAGTTCTATAATGAAAAATTCCCACTAGTATATGAAAGTGACAATATAGGAGACTCTCTATCATGAAGATCATGGTGCTACTTTGAAGCACAAGTGTGGAAAAAGGAATAGTAGCATTGCCCCTTCTCTCTTTTCTCTCATTTTTTTTGTTTTTTTTGGTGGGCTTCTTTGGCCTCTTTTTTTTATATGGGCTTCTTTGGCCTCTTTTATTTATTTGTAAAGTCCGGAGACTCAACCCAACTTGTGAGGGAATCATAGCTTCCATCATCCTTTCCTCACATCACTAGTAGAAAACAGGCCATTAGTCCCGGTTGGGAAGGGCATTTAGTCCCGGTTCCCCAACCGGGACTAAATTATAGAGACTAAAGGGTCCAAGCCTTTAGTCCCGGTTGGCTACGAACCGGGACTAAACCCTGGCCACGTGGTCGGCAGCGCGCACCAGGGCATGGGGACCTTTGGTCCCGGTTGGTAACACCAACCGGGACTAAAGGTTTAGGGGTTTAGGGGTTTAGGTGTTTAGGGGTTTAGTGTTTATTGTTTATTTTTCCTTTTCATTTTGTGTTTTCCATTTAATTCTTTTTCATTTCAAACATATTTTATGCTACTACATACTGTACACGTTATGCATATATAATAGAATACTTCGTAGAACCGATCATATATCATAAAATTTCTCGTACAAGCAATCATATATCATAGAATTTCTCGTACGATCACATGCATACATACATACAATTTGGTATATACAATTTCTCGTACAATTTGCAGATCATTTGGGGATCGGGTAATGGTATTCTCCGTCGGGAGATATGACCTGCTCAAGCAAAAATCCCGCAATTTCCTCTTGAATTCCTCGTATGCGGTCCGTTGGTAGGAGCTTATCCCGCATCTCGTGCATCTTTAAAGAAGGTGATCAATATGAACATGTTAGTTGTGTGTATATGTATTAGATCATGATAAAAAAATATGAATGGTGTTTACGTACCCAAAGATCTCTTGCACTCCTGTTGCTTTCGGTCATAAAGCGAATGTTCTCGCAAACGTAATATGCACATAGTTCAGTCCCCTGTGCCTGCCTCATGCACTTTACGAGAATAGAATTCAATCAGATAATAATGAAGCATGACAATGGTATTGAAACTAGAATTAAAGAGATGCGCGGACGTAGCTAGTACTACTTAATTACCCTGGGCTTTCGCCATCTCAGCTCCTCTTTCCATTCACCTCTAACATCTTTGGTGAACTTTTCCCAAACCCTGCCCGGCAAACAAAATGAATAAAGGAGTTATTAATTACTTGATATCAGGAAATGAACTAATAAAGAAGCCGACATAGTGCGTCAATGATTGAAATTACCTTTCGAGCAGCAAATGCAAGCTTTTGCAATCTTCGGGGTCTTTACTTAGCGAGTCCAGTACTTCAACAGTTCCAGTGTCAACTCTAATGATTAGAAGGATCCAGTGGTATCTGCGCACACGATTTGTATAAGCGGGCATCCATAACTCATCAACTACACTTAACATCAAGTATATATATATAAGCAAAAATAGAATTTGTAGTACAAGAAAGTAACACTCACTGGAAGTTCCAATGTAAAAGTATTTCTGCTTTGTACTTTAGGGCCTTCAAAAACCTTAGAAGCATTTTCTCCGTGTCTTTAGGGTCCCTTCTCAACACTTCTTCATTGACGGTATTTGGGTCAATGAACCCAATGCCATAGACTCCAGCTCTTTTCAATTCAAAAATCTTCATTCTGCATAATACCACACAAAAGAATATAGTGAGTATAATAACAGGCAATGAACGAGCTGAGCTAGAGACTTAAATTACAAAAAGAAATCACTTACAGACAATAGCAACTGACGATAGATTTGTCGAGTGCTTTTTGATTGAATAACTGAAAAAATTCCGAGTTTTCAATCCACAAAGCATTTTTATGGACGTAATGCTCTTTCTCGACTTTCACCATGAGGCTCTCCATCCCGTTCTTTATTTCTCTCATGTACCAGGCATGCAATTTGTACATTTGCGTTGTTAGAAGCTTCTCGTCGTCAGGACTGACCAGAGGTTCCCCGGGGACATATTGCCGTTCTATTTCCTTCGGATCTAACGGTGGAAATTCCTTGATCTCTAGGAATTGTTCAACGGTGATACCGAGCATTCTAGCAGTCTCTCTATCAGCGTCGGTTATTACCACGTTATTGGCACTCACCTTGAGTGGGCTGATCGATTGGACTACCTGTTCTCCGAGCTGGGGAACAGTTTTCCCGCATTTACTGCTACCGCTCGACTTCTGTCTTTTCTGGGATGATGCATAGGACTTGGTAATACAAGGTTCATAGTCTGATACCGGTCTTTTCTCCGCCGGTTTAGCTGCATCAATAAAGTGTTGTACGACCTCCTCGGGTATTTTCTCCTTTGGCGGCAGGGGCGATTTTGGTCCAAAACAGGCCCGCAAAGCGAGCTTCACTGATTCATCGAGTTCCTCGTCAGTCTTCTCGTAAGATAACTAATTTTTGGCAGGAGGCTCGGGTTTCTTCTTTTGTGTTCTCTTCCGCTTTGGAGACGCTGTTTTTGATATCGCGGACGTCTCGCGCTAGGCTCCATCTCGGGGTGGGATGGACTCTGCTTACGTGGCGGAGCTTGATATCACGGACTCGCCATGCGCTCCGTCTCGGGGTGGGATGGATTCGGCTGGCGCGGTGGAGATGGATTCGAAGGACTCACCCTGCGCTCCATCTCGGGGAGGGTTGGAGTCTGCTGACGCGGCGGACCTGGAGGAGGAGTCGGTGGCCTTGGCACCAAGTTTGGAAACACGATGCATTCCTTTTTCCATAAAATGACAAAACGCCTGGCTTCTCCCAGTGTCCGCTCCCCTTCACCTCCAGGGTAGTCAAGATCTAGTGTTTCATATGCCGGCACAACTTGATCCACCCCGACACGAGCATAGCCAGGTGTAATTGGATTGCCGTGGAAAGTTGCTTCATGTCCACTCGGTAAAGCAAAGCCGTCCGCCGCCTTCATGGATATGTTCTTCAGTTTCACGTGTAGCTCACAAGGCGTCGACTCTAAGATATCATCCACGGGGTAGCAAGCCAGCAGTGCATCATCGGCCGGGACCTCCGTGGAACCCACGCTGCTTTTCGGCATAGATGATGGAATGGTACCATCCAATGCTGGATCTGGTTGCTGCTGCTGCTGAGACGCGCTTTGCTGGCTAAGTTTGTTGATTTGCTCCTGCTGCATGTTATATTTGTGTTCCAAGTCCTGGATCCGATCTACTTCATGCTTCTTCTTTCTGTCACGACTTCTGTAGCTGTTGTTCCAATCCGCAAACCCCATAAACCACGGAACCATGCCTTTGCCTCGTGTTCGTCCCGGGTGTTCAGGATTCTTGAGGGCGCGCGAAAGCTCGTCGTTCTCTCTCTCCAGCTGGTACACACCCGCTCGAGCTTCTTCTATTGCTTTAATTATCTCGTCCGTGTCATCTTTAAGACTGGCCTGTTGAAGAACCTGGCATGTCTTTGGGTCCAACTTTCCCCCATGTGCATAAAACCAAATCCTGCACCTCTCGGGCCAAGTATCTGTTACTGGAAAGACCCCTGCAGCCCTCATGTTTCTCTCAGATTCATCCCACTTAGGCAACCCAGACTTGTAGCCGCCTGGCCCCAGACGATGGTGCCACGTTTTTTTGTTGGCATTTATCTTGTTTATTCTCGACCGTTTCTTAGCTTATTCTGATTCCTTGAACTTCACAAATTCGTCCCAGTCATCTGCTAACTTCACATATTCTCCTTTGAATTCTGGAGTCTTCCTTTCGTTTTCCACGTAACTTTTCCATAATCTTTTCTTCCAAGACTGGAATTGTGTGGCCATCTTCTTAAGAGCACACTTCTTGACTTTCTCCCATTGGAGATCTGTGAGAGCCTCTGGTAGGGTGAAATGTTTCATTAGCTCTTCCCAAAGCAGATCTTTTGCTCTTTGGCTGACAAAAGAAACTGCTTGGGTATCTTTTGGCTGATTCCATTCTTGAACGGTGATTGGGATTTGGTCCCTAACGATAACTCCGCATTGACGTATAAATTTGTCCGCACTCTCTTTAGGAGCAATCGGTTCGCCATCTGCTCTGATTTGATCGATGTTAAACTTTACGCCTTGTTTCAACTTTTTTGTCGGGCCACGTTTAACCCTTGTAGAAGATTTACTCGATCCGGAGGGCTAAAAGGAAGAAAGATTCGTTAATATATACAAATCAATCAATACATCTGATGATCACCAGAGGGCAAATTAATACCTCGCCGGACTCTGTTAAACGGACAAAAATTTCTTCGCCATCGTCATTGTCAGCTGGTTCGCCTTCGTCTCTTGGTTGTTTTTTCTCAATTCCCTCACCGGATGGGTTAAGGTATTGTGAGCCATCATCTACTTCATTCTCTTCATTTCCGGAGCGTATCAGGCCGTACATGGCATTCTCTTGATCACGGTCGTCCATAGCTTAACTAATCTAGAACAAATATAAAACAATTAGGATGCGGGATGGGCATCGTCGACTCGACGGCTACGCTATGCAATCGATTCGACGGTTAGGAAAGATGCCTTATATGCAATATGTCAATTAGCAATATGTCAATCGTCGACTCCTAGGGGCAAATTTAAACAAATATTATTCTAGTATTATCATTTTTTTCTAACATACACATATACACATCAATATATACGTACAATGCTATAAACTCCTATGATCATACGTACAATGCTATAAACTCCTATGATCAGAAGTTAACAAACAGTAGCAGTTTAACTACTGAGATAAGCATCAGTTTTTCAGTCAGTTTTAGTACCAAGGTAAGCTGCAATTTTTCAGTTAACAAACAGCAGTAGTTAACAAAAAACAACAGTTTTACTACTGAGATAAGCAGCAGTTTTTCAGTCAGTTAACAAACATCCACAAGTTTTTAGTAACATCTTTCGTGTATACTTCCATTGCATAAACATGAGCAGAGATAAGCTACAATTTATGCAAATAATGACTCAAAAAATTGTAGAGAAGCAGCTCTTGTGTAAAACACTATTCTTCAGATTTCTTGAGAGACAATGATCCACTTATCATTGAAATTCAGAAGCTCTTATACAATCTTAGAACCAAGTGCTATTACTGAGACAATGATTCAAGTGTAGAAATTTGGCCCGTTCACATACACATACACATACACATATATACACATACACATCAATTTGGAGGGCGGAGGACGGATCGGGCTTACGGCGTGGAGGAGGAGAGCGGCGCCGGCGAAGCTGACGGCGACGGCGTGGAGGAGCGGCGCCGGTGGAGCTGAGGGCGCCGGCGTGGAGGAGGAGAGCGGCGGTGGATTCGGCGGAGGTGAGGGAGGATCGGCGGTGCTGAGGGCTACGGCCGGCGGCTGGGAGGAGCGGCACCGGCGGAGCTGAGGGTGACGGCGTGGAGGAAAAGAGCGGCGGCGGCGCGTGGACGGACGGCGCCGTCGATCGAGGGCGCGGGCGGGGCAGCCTGGCGGCGTCGTCGAAGCGGGTGAAGACGGAGTGATTTGGGGAAGGAAGACGGAGAAGTTATATAGAAAGGACCTTTAGTCCCGGGTCGTGGCTCCAACCGGGACTAAAGACCCTTTAGTCCCGGTTGGTATCACCAACCGGGACTAAAGGTCCTCCCTTTAGTCCCGGTTGGTGATACCAACCAGGCCTAAAGAGGCCTTTTCGGCGGCCCAAATTCGCGAGGGAAGGGGCCTTTAGTCCCGGTTGGTGGCTACAACCGGGACTAACGGTCCATTTTCTCTTTTTTTTGTTTTTCTGTTTTTATATTTGGAATAACTGTTTTTATATTTGCAATAACTGTTAGAATATTTATAGTTTTTTAATGAATCTTTTTTGCTTTAGGTCAAAACAATTACAAACTTTCTGTTAGTGCCAGTAGTTTTCAAATTTAAATAGTTTAAATTTGAATTCTTTTGAATTTTTTGTGAATCACTAGTTTGTGAATAACTTTAGTTTAAAAATAGATTTTTGAGTGATTGTTTTTGCTGTTGTTTAATATTAGTATTTTTTATCATTATGTTAAATTTTGGAATTTTTAGGATATTTTAAATAGGTGTTTTAATCAAAACCAGATTCTGTTTAACTCTTTTTAGTTTTATACCTTCTTTTATTTTAATCAAAATCACTACAAATGAACTCTGAAAAGGTTGAAAATTGGCATGGTATCATCATTTCACCCACATAGCATGTGCTAAACATTTGAGAGGGTTACGGCAAAAACTGGATGCACTTTGTGTACAAAATGGACAATCTCTTTCGAAGTATCAGGGTTTCGGACGAAAACTCGTCTGTTACAAAAGGAATTCAATTTTTTTTAAATTATTTCAACTCCAGACTTTTTGTGCATTCAATATGAACCATTAGAAGCCACATCCTAAAATTTCAACCCTATCTAACTTCATTTGCTAGTTTTCATGCATTTAATGAATTATTTTGAGCTAAATGACCCTGAAATTAAAAAGCACCACAAATGAACTCTGAAAAGGTTGAAACTTGGCATGGTATCATCATTTCACCCACATAGCATGTGCTAAAAAGTTGAGAGGGTTACGGCAAAAACTGGATGCACTTCGTGTACAAAATGGACAATCTCTTTCGAAGTATCAGGGTTTCGGACGAAAACTCGTCTGTTACAAAAGGATTTCAATTTTTTTTAAATTATTTCAACTCCAGACTTTTTGTGCATTCAATATGAACCATTAGAAACCACATCCTAAAATTTCAACCCTATCTAACTTCATTTGCTATTTTTCATGCATTTAATGAATTGTTTTGAGCTAAATGACCCTGAAATTAAAAAGCACCACACATGAACTCTGAAAAGGTTGAAACTTGGCATGGTATTATCATTTCACCCACATAGCATGTGCTAAAAAGTTGAGAGAGTTACGGCAAAAACTGGATGCACTTCGTGTACAAAATGGACAATCTCTTTCGAAGTATCAGGGTTTCGGACGAAAACTCGTCTGTTACAAAAGGATTTCAATTTTTTTAAATTATTTCAACTCCAGACTTTTTTTGCATTCAATATGAACCATTAGAAGCCACATCCTAAGATTTCAACCCTATCTAACTTCATTTGCTATTTTTCATGCATTTAATGAATTGTTTTGAGCTAAATGACCTTGAAATTAAAAAGCACCACAAATGAACTCTGAAAAGGTTGAAACTTGGCATGGTATCATCATTTCACCCACATAGCATGTGCTAAAAAGTTGAGAAGGTTACGGCAAAAACTGGATGCACTTCGTGTACAAAATGGACAATCTCTTTCGAAGTATCAGGGTTTCGGACGAAAACTCGTCTGTTACAAAAGGAATTCAATTTTTTTAAATTATTTCAACTCCAGACTTTTTTTGCATTCAATATGAACCATTAGAAACCACATCCTAAAATTTCAACCCTATCTAACTTCATTTGCTATTTTTCATGCATTTAATGAATTGTTTTGAGCTAAATGACCCTGAAATTAAAAAGCACCACAAATGAACTCTGAAATGGTTGAAACTTGGCATGGTATCATCATTTCACCCACATAGCATTTGCTAAAAAGTTGAGAGGGTTACGGCAAAAACTGGATGCACTTCGTGTACAAAATGGACAATCTCTTTCGAAGTATCAGGGTTTCGGACGAAAACTCGTCTGTTACAAAAGGATTTCAATTTTTTTTAAATTATTTCAACTCCAGACTTTTTGTGCATTCAATATGAACCATTAGAAACCATATCCTAAAATTTAAACCCTATCTAACTTCATTTGCTATTTTTCATGCATTTAATGAATTGTTTTGAGCTAAATGACCCTGAAATTAAAAAGCACCACACATGAACTCTGAAAAGGTTGAAACTTGGTATGGTATTATCATTTCACCCACATTGCATGTGCTAAAAAGTTGAGAGAGTTATGGCAAAAACTGGATGCACTTCGTGTACAAAATGGACAATCTCTTTCGAAGTATCAGGGTTTCGGACGAAAACTTGTCTGTTACAAAAGGATTTCAATTTTTTTAAATTATTTCAACTCCAGACTTTTTTTGCATTCAATATGAACCATTAGAAGCCACATCCTAAGATTTCAACCCTATCTAACTTCATTTGCTATTTTTCATGCATTTAATGAATTGTTTTGAGCTAAATGACCCTGAAATTAAAAAGCACCACAAATGAACTCTAAAAAGGTTGAAACTTGGCATGGTATCATCATTTCACCCACATAGCATGTGCTAAAAAGTTGAGAGGGTTACGGCAAAAACTGGATGCACTTCGTGTACAAAATGGACAATCTCTTTCGAAGTATCAGGGTTTCGGACGAAAACTCGTCTGTTACAAAAGGAATTCAATTTTTTTAAATTATTTCAACTCCAGACTTTTTGTGCATTCAATATGAACCATTAGAAACCACATCCTAAAATTTCAACCCTATCTAACTTCATTTGCTATTTTTCATGCATTTAATGAATTGTTTTGAGCTAAATGACCCTGAAATTAAAAAGCACCACAAATGAACTCTGAAATGGTTGAAACTTGGCATGGTATCATCATTTCACCCACATAGCATGTGCTAAAAAGTTGAGAGGGTTACGGCAAAAACTGGATGCACTTCGTGTACAAAATGGACAATCTCTTTCGAAGTATCAGGGTTTCGGACGAAAACTCGTCTGTTACAAAAGGATTTCAATTTTTTTTAAAATTATTTCAACTCCAGACTTTTTGTGATATTCTAGATATTTTAGTTGATTCTTTTTAGATAAAAGTGTTCGCCATTGCAAACACTACTCGTCGTCCGGATCAGAATACCCCCAAGCAGCAGACCCATGGGGCACTAGTGGTGGTACTAGCGGTACAATCTTCATCACATACATCACAAGCTTGCTCACATCATACTAAATATTCTTACACACAAACCGTACTTAAACAGGGACATAATAGAAATAATAGTTCAGATATCCATTACAGAAAGTACTGCATAATTGAAGATACCAATCCTACTCTTCCGGATTGCAAACCTACTCGTCCGAATCAGGAGACCCCCAAGCACTACATAATACAGATAAAAGTGTTCGCCATTGCAAACACTACTCGTCGTCCGGATCAGAATACCCCCAAGCAGGAGATACTAGCGGTACGAGTTGACGCTACCCATAATTGAAGATTTCAATCCTGCGGTACAACTCGTATGCAACGTACCCATCTATTGTTGCATACTCAATGTTGATAGGGTCAAGTGTGGTCTTCTCCCAATGTTGGTGCCCTGACTTGGGGAATTTTGTCTTCATATCAGCGTAGTCCTCGTCGATCAGGGCGGCTGCCATATCAGCCATTGAAGTCTTGTCATGCTCAAGCCTGAACCTGCCCTAAAGATAAATGTGGCATTCAGCTGGTATCTCAATACCCCAAGTGCGCCTCATCTTGATCTTGTCATTCGTTATATCAACGCTAGCAAAATATATGCCGCTGCGAAGGAACTCCATGAGTTTTGGACAGTGCTTGTCACTACTGCAACAACAAAATGGAACAAATGTGTTAAATACTGCTGCAACAAGTATATTTTAGAACAAGTATAATAAGAATCATAACAAGTATATTTTAGAACAACTATAATAAGAATCATAACAAGTATATTTCGGCACAAGTATAATATAAGAATCATAACAAGTATAATAAGAATCATAACAAGTATAATTCGGAACAAGTATAATAAGAATCATAACAAGTATAATAAGAATCATAGCAAGTTTCCTATTCCTATGCATTTCCTATCCTATGAATCAAAAGAAGCCCCTAAACTATGACATGTTCTCCCACGATGGCCAATATGCAACTACAAGGAAAATTCTTATGCAATTTTCCTATCCTCCTATTCCTATTCCTATGCAATTTTCCTAATCCTCCTATTCCTATTCAATTTTCTATTCCTATGCAATTTTCCTATGATCGAATCAAAGAAAAGCCCCAATTTTGCTATGAATCAAAGAAAAGCCCCAATTTTCCTATGCATTTTTCCTATGAATCAAGGAAACTATGACATGTTCTCGACATTCCCAATCCTCCTATTCCTATGCAATTTTCCTATCCTATGAATCAAAGAAAAGCCCCAATTAAAACTATGACAAGTTTCGTATTACCTTGCCCACTGGAAGACCATGACATGTTGCTTCAAACAAAGTTGGACGACGGCAACATTGCGACCATCGGCCGTGTACTCGAGATCGGGGCCCATGAACTTGTGTTTCTCCTCTTGAAGCCATTCCTCGAACATGGAAAGAAAACCCTCGACTTTCGCGCTATCGTTCATGTAGACGACATGGAGATTGGTCGTGCCATGTGCAAGCTCGTTCCCGTAGCGAGTTCGTGGATTCATGGTGGAGGATGGGGAAGAAGCAGAGAGGAAAGGGAGACGAACAGAAATGGAGGCCGGTCGCGTTACTGTAGCGTTTCCGATGTATATGATCTCGCGCGGAACAACTTCCAAGGCACGGGATTTGAATGGTTGGGACCTTTAGTCTCGGTTGAGCCACGAACCGGGACTAAAAGGGCTCGCGCCAGGCGAACGGTTGCCACCACCCCTTTAGTCCCGGTTGGTGTCACCAACCGGGACTAAAGGGTCCTCACAAACCGGGACTAATGCTTATCCTCACGAACCGGGACTAATTGAGGCATTAGTCCTGGTCCAAAATGCGACTGGGACTAATGCTCCGGTCGAAAGGCCTGATTTCTACTAGTGCATGGAACAATGCTCTAATAATGATGATCATCACACTTTTATTTACTTACAACTCAAGAATTACAACTCGATACTAGAACAAAATATGACTCTATATGAATGCCTCCGGCGGTGTACCGGGATGTGCAATGATCTAGCGTAGCAATGCCATCAAAATGAAAACATCATGCTACCTATCTTACGATCATGCAAAGCAATATGACAGTGATGGTGCGTGTCATAATAAACGGAACGGTGGAAGTTGCATGGCAATATATCTCGGAATGGCTATGGAAATGCCATAATAGGTAGGTATGGTGGCTATTTTGAGGAAGGATATATGGTGGGTGTAATGCACCGGCGAAAGTTGCGCGGTACTAGAGAGGCTAGCAATGGTGGAAGGATGAGAGTGCGTATAATCCATGGACTCAACATTAGTCATAAAGAACTCACATACTTATTGCAAAAATCTATTAGCTATCGAAACAAAGTATTAGACGCATGCCCCTTGGGGAGAGGTTGGTAGGAGTTAACCATCGCGCGCTCCCGACCTCCACACAAAGGATGACAATCAATAAATAAATCATGCTCCGACTTCTTCACATAACGGTTCACCATACGTGCATGCTACGGGAATGACAAACTTTAACAAAAATATTTCTACCAATCCACAATTACTCACTAGCATGACTCTAGTATCACCATCTTTATATCGCAAAACTATTGCAAGGAATCAAACATATCATATTCAGTGATCTACAAGTTTTATGTAGGATTTTATGACTAACCATGTGAATGACCAACTCCTGTTAACTCTCTAAATAGATATAAGTGAAGCATGAGAGTTTAATTTATTCTACCAAAGATATGCCCACGCTCTAAAAAATATAAGTGAAGCAAAAGAGCATTCTACAAATGGCGGTTTTCTATGTGTAGAGAAACAGGCAATCCAAACTTCAAATGATATAAGTGAAGCACATGAAGCATTCTATAAAGCCATACTCAAAAGATATAAGTGAGGTGCAAAGAGCCTTCTATAAATCAACCAAGGACTTTCTCATACCAGCATGGTGCATTGTTAAAAGAAAAATAAAAAGCACACGACGCTCCAAGATTTATGCATATCATGTGACGAATAAAAATATAGCTCCAAGTAAAATTACCGATGGTTGTTAGAAGAAAGAGGGGATGCCTTCCGGGGCATCCCCAAGCTTAGTTTCTTGGGACTCCTTGAATATTACCTTGGGGTGCCTCGGGCATCCCCAAGCTTAGTCTCTTTCCACTCCTTATTCCTTCATCCATCGTGATCTCACCCAAAACTTGAAAACTTCAATCACACAAAACTTAACAAAACCCTCATGAGATCCGTTAGTATAATAAAGCAAATTACCACTTTAAGTACTGTTGCAAACCCATTCACATTTTATTTTTTTCATTTTAGATACTGTATTATAACTTCTTTATGGCTTATACCACCGATAAAATCGATAGTTTCATCGAAACTAGCAAAACAATGCATCAAAAACAGAATCTGTCTTAAACAGGATAGTCTGTAGCAATCTGAACATTTACTATACTTCTGTAACTCTAAAACTTTTGAAAAAATAGGAAAAAATAAAAAAAATTCATATCAGTACTGTGTAAAAATTTCAGAAACTTTTGACATTCCAGTAAAAAATGTAAATTCACGCATTACAGCCAAAGTTTCTGTTTTTGCACTGCACACACCAAACAAGCAATCTAATCATCCTAAAGGCAAATCTTGGCACATTATTTTTATAATACAATGGATTTATACAAGGGGGTAATTATTTTTGTTGAAAATTTTCTGTAATTAAGATTCACAAGGTTTCCATGGGCATGAACAAAGTTCAAGGCTAGCTCCCACTTTCACAATGCTCGTCCCTCTCACTTTCACTTTTCTTTTTGAAAAAGTTTTAGGTTCCCCTCTTTATTTTTTTTGTTTTTAAACTATATAAAAGCACACAACAGAATAAAATGACTCTCTAAAACTTCCGGGTTGTCTCCCTGGCAGCGCTTTCTTTAAAGCCATTAAGCTAGGCATAAAGTGCTCAAGTAATTGATCCACCCGGATCCCAAGGTATATCAAAGCCAATTTTAATTAACAATGATTTGTAATTTAGTAGTGAGCACAAAGTAACATATATCATGCAACAACGAAGTCTAACTCTCTTCCTATGCATCGGCATGTCATAAAAGAACAATTCATGCACATCAAGTAAAGGCCAATACATAGCATAAGCAGTTTCTTGTAATTTTATCGTATTGGAAACATAGAGAGGTGGAGATGTAGTTACTCTCTCATAATAATTGCAAGTAGGAGCAGCAAGCACATGCATATTATATCCATCAAAATCATCATGTGTAATAGTAGAAGGCAACCCATCTATATAATCCTTAATAAGTGCAAACTTCTCCGATATAGTATAGTTGGGAGAATTCAAAAAGATAATAGGACTATCATGTGTGCGTGCAATAGCAACAATTTCGCGTTTAACATAAGGAACTATAGCAAGTTCATCTCCATAAGCATCATTCATATTGGCATCGTGGCCACAAGCATAGCAAGCATCAATTTCATCAAAAAGGGATATTTCAAAAGAATCCAAGGGATCATAGCAATCATCATAGCATTCATCCTTCGGTAAGAACGAAGGGAAATTAAACAATGTATGAGTTGAAGAGTTACTCTCATTAGA
This sequence comes from Elymus sibiricus, assembly GCA_039707655.1. Taxonomy (NCBI): domain Eukaryota; kingdom Viridiplantae; phylum Streptophyta; class Magnoliopsida; order Poales; family Poaceae; genus Elymus; species Elymus sibiricus. Next base: position 468,551,082 of record CM077665.1, on the reverse strand, counting down.
AGGTGGGCACGGGTAGCTAATCCGCTCTTCCTCCTTTTTTTCTTCGCTCTTCTCCTCATCTTTTTCATCCAATGAGCTCACAGTGTCATCAATTTCTTCTTCCATAGATTCCTGCAAAATATTAGTCTCGTCTTGGATAGCGGAGACTTTCTCAATAAATTGATCAATATGGGCATTTTATTCATAATTGGCATAACAATAACGAAGCATAGCCAAATTTTGAGATCGGTAAACAGCATCATCATAATCTTCATACTTTTCAAACAAAGCTTCAATTTCATAAGCACCCTTAAAAGCAACAAACTCTTCTATTTGTTCCACATCATAGTAATCATATATACCATTAGCATAAGAAGCCAAGGTTTCATTATCATTAAATTTACATGAAAAGGGAAGGTGTTTAGCCTTCATCCTAGAGCAACAAGTAATATCATATCTCAAGCATAGATTCCAACTATACCATTTCAACATATGAATTTGATCCCATAACAGTTTCCCTTTTTGAATCAAGTGATAATCCCTAAAGTATTCACGTTGATCCAACGTGTATCCCATTATATAATTGAATGGGGTTTTCTCAGGATTATTAAAGTAGTGCATAATATCTTTCACATAATGAGCATCGAGGGTTTTAGGAGGTTCCCCATCTCCATGAGTAGCAAGTACACCTAATTTTTTTGGTATTTCGTGTTCCATATCCATAACTAAAGATAGAGAACAACTTAGAACAGCAAATAAAATCTACTTAGTGATAAAGCAAACAAGCACACACGAGAATATTCACCCCACGCTATTGCTCCCTGGCAACGGCGCCAGAAAAAGGTCTTGATAACGCACAAGTATAGGGGATCAATTGTAGCCTTTCTCGATAAGTAAGAGTGTCGAACCCAACGAGGAGCTAAAGGTAGAACAAATATTCCCTCAAGTTCTATCGACCACCGATACAACTCTACGCACGCTTAACGTTCGCTTTACCTAGAACAAGTATGAAACTAGAAGTACTTTGTAGGTGTAACGAGATAGGATAGGTTTGCAAGATAATAAAGAGCACATAAATAAAAACTAGGGGCTGCTTAGATAAAGCAACAACTAAGTTACTCTTAGTAGAGAGCTTTTTGTCACAAGAAAGTTATTTGTCCCTAGGCAATCGATAACTAGACCGGTAATCATTATTGCAATTTTATATGAGGGAGAGGCATAAGCTAACATACTTTCTCTACTTGGATCATATGCACTTATGATTGGAACTCTAGCAAGCATCCGCAACTACTAAAGATCATTAAGGTAAAACCCAACCATAGCATTATAAGGTATCAAGTCCTCTTTACTCCCATATGCAACAACCCACCTACTCGGGTTTATGCTTATGTCACTCAAGCAACCCACCATAGGCAAATCATGAACACATTGCAACACCCTACAGCGAGGATCCCTCACGCTTGCTCGACCCGGAGAGCACCATCGGACAGCACCAATAATAAAACATGCAACTCAAACCAATCATGATCATCAATCAACCGATAGGACAAAACGGATCTACTCAAGCATCATAGGATAGCCATACATCATTGGGAAATAATATATAGCGTTGAGCACCATGTTTAAGTAGAGATTACAGCGGGGAGAAGGGGTGTTACACCGCTGCATAGAGGGGGAGAGAGTTGGTGATGACGGCGGCGAAGTTGTTGGTGTAGATCGCCGTCACGATGATGGCCCCGGCGGCGTTCCGGTGCCACTGGGAGAGAGGGGGAGAGAGCCCCCCTCCTTCTTCTTCTTCCTTGGCCTCCCCCCTAGATGGGAGGAGGGTTTCCCCTCTGGTCCTTGGCTTCCATGGCGGCGGAGGGGCGGGAGCCCCTCCGGGATTGGATCTCTCTCTCAGTTTTCTTCTGTTTCTGCCTTCCCAGATTCTGGCCTTTCACCGTTTCTTAAATTACCGGAGATCCATAACTCCGATTGGGTTGAAAGTTTAACACGATTTTTATCCGGATATTAGCTTTCGTGCGGCGAAAGAAGGGCACCAACCGCCTTACGGGGTGACCACAAGCCACCCTGGCGCGCCCTACCCCCCAGGGCGCGTCCCTGCGGCTTGTGGTCCCCTCGGGCACCGCCTTCTGTTGATTCCACTTCCCAAAATTCACATATATTCCAAAAAAATCTCCGTAAGTTTTTATCCCGTTTGGACTTCGTTTGATATGGATTTTCTGCGAAACAAAAAACATGCAACAAACAGGAACTGGCACTGGGCACTGGATCAATATGTTAGTCCCAAAAATAGTATAAAAAGTTGCCAAAAGTATATGAAAGTTGTAGAATATTGGCATGAAACAATCAAAAATTATAGATACGACGGAGACGTATGATTAATCTCTCGGATCAACCGGATGACATTGAGTGGAAATAGAACGATAGCAAATCATACACTGCTGCCACTATGTATGATGCCCAATTCATCGGAACCATTGAGAAGCCTGAGTTGAATGCCATTAGGAAAGCAAAGGTCGAGATAAAGATCGAATTCTTTGCTTGGCTTCTGTCTCATAATAGACTGCCAGCTGCTCATCATCTCCACGTAAGAGGAAGTGAACTAAATGACCCCTGCTCCTTCTATGACCAAGCGATTGAGACTGCCTCTCACCTGATTTGTGGCTGCCCATTTGCAAAGCAAGTGTGGCAGAAGATCAACACCATGCTGCCTAACTTTCATCTTCAAGCAACCAACCTTGCCGTTTACCTCTATCGCATCCTGGTGGAGATGTTTTGCCTACGGGCAACAGAAAAAGGTAGCAGTTGCACTATACTTCGCGTGCAATATTTGGAATAAGAGAAACCGAAGAATCTTCAAAAACCTATCTTCAACTGCTGATTTATCGTGGCTTGCTTAGCCTGACTTAGCATACTTGGACATGGCCAATGTGAGGCCTTAGGGCATCTCCAAGGCGGACCCACAACCCTCCCGTGTCCGGACCGCGAAAGCCATCCAACATGGTCCTGTATCGGTCCGCGGGGCAGTCCAGACGCGATTTCTCCCGTAAATCGGAGACAAACGTGGGGAGCTTTGCGGGAGTCCGGACCGCTATTTCGCCCGATTCTAACCGACCTGGCCCATCAAAAACCCCTTTCCCTCCCGTGTGCGCTTCACGTCCGGCGCCATCTGCCCGCTTTCATGCCGTTGTAGAGAGACCGCTCCCTATTGAAGAGCGGACGCGACCTCTCACTCGCGCTGACATTGAAGCGGCTCGCCGGCCAAGGGCGCTGCCCGCGACATGTCTCCGGTGTCCGCGCCTGTTAAGTGCCGGAAACACGTGACTGGACGAGATAGGACGGATATTTACCACACCCATTAAATGCCCCGTACGTTTGTATGCCGTCATTAAGAAGGATCGTCGGCCGAGAAACACACTCCGGTGTCCTGCATTGACGCCTGGCCTTACCACAATCTGTTATTTAAGGGCGGCCAAACCTGACTATCTCCACAGCACAATGCATCTGTTGTCTGCAGCAGGCGAAGCTCTATGGGACAGCCATTCCCCGAAGATGAAGCAGGAAGTGGACGCCCTTGCCGCCGACTAGCAGAGCCGTCGTGCCAGGCGAATCAAGGTTGTCTTGCCGGCCAGCTCGCCCGAGGTCTCCGACGATGACGAGGATGACACCACGATGGAAACGGGCTCCGATGACGCCGCCCCTGCTCCCCTCACCTCCTGTGCACTCCAACTACACCATGGCGCAACGCAGGTGCAGGCGCACTACAACGCCGCCATCACGGAGGGGCAGCCTACGCCGGCGCGTACGTCGGCGATAGACCGAACGCTGGAGCAACATCGGCTCGCATTGGGTCACATCGACGGTGAACGCGCGAACCAAGAGGCCCTGACGGCCATGGCCGCGATGAACGCGAACTTCGTCGCGGAGCAGCGTGCCATCTATGATGCCATCCATGCTCAAGCCGCCACTCGCCAGGAAGCGGCCGTCGCAGAGGCGCAGTTGCAGGCGATCGCGGAGGAGAACAAAGACAGCCGCGCCTCCTACGTACCGCCGACGAACCATCATGCGGCCCCGTGGGACGACGATAGCCAGGGCGCCACAATTTCCCTCATGGACCTCACGTCCGCCGGCGACGGACAGGGCGCGGACTCCTCCGAGGATGAGTAGGGCACGGGAGGCGGCAGCGCTTGGTGTCTCTTGTGGGACAGTCCGTCTCCCATGTTCTATTCTTCCTCGCCAGAGACCACACCTTTAATTCTTCGGTTTTATCGCCGATGTTCATGGAGACAGCGGATGGAAGACGACACGGGTTTGGACGCCGGGCGCCGCCTTCATAGGATAGGTTTAGGAGGGGTCTTTTTTTTTGTTCTAGATATTCGAAATGTAATGAAATCCGTTCGTGTTTATATGAAGTTCGTCATGTTTGCACGATATCCGGCCGTGTTTGCATGAATTTCGTCTGGTTAGTTCGAGTTGTTGTTGAAATGTAAGCGGCTAGTGTTGGATGTCGTCCTTCCGCATCTGTGTCCGCGGACTGGTCCCCTGTCCATGAACGGATGGGGAAGGAAATTTACGGGTTGCCGTTGAAGATGTCCTTAGCTTTTAAATCTGATGTTTCTCTATCTTTTTGTCGGTCTTAGGGCTTCAGACTTCTCCCTTGTAAATCCCTAATCTATAATGAAAAAGCAGAGCACCTGCCATCTCTTATTTACTAATTGGAGGCACCTTTCAAGCGATCTCATTAATCCAGCGAACCAACCTGTGGTTGGATGGTTAGAGGGACTGTGGTATCCCCAGCCCACCAGGGTTCAAATCCTGGTGCTCGCATTTATTCCTGAGATTATTTCAGGATTTCCGGCGATGTGCATTCAGTGGGAGGAGACGTTCCCGTCGATGACGAGGTGCCTACGGTGACTTCGTAAATTTCAAGATGATATGCCGGCTCAGTCTCTCGAAGGTGCTCATAGGGGTAGGGTGTGCGTGTGTGCGTTCATAGGGGTGAGTGTATGCGCGTGTATATGAGCGCTTGCGTCTGTACTGTGTTAAAAAAAAACGATCTCATTAATCCACGTCATTAGAATTAATTATACCGTTAGATTACGGAATTTACGGCCAGGATAAAAGGAAAAGTTACGTAACAGGGATGGTCCTGTCCCATAAGAAAACCATCTGCCACGTCCACCATTTGTTAAAAAAAAAGAATTCACACATATAAACTCCATCAAAGTTTCCATTAAAATAAACTCCATCAAGGGTGACAAAAAATATTCCATACAATCCGATCTATGTGTTATTCATTTGCAGCACTCGTATGAAGTACAAAGTCCTCTTCATTTATCCCACACGTATGCAACTTTGCAAAACGGATCCAGAAAATACATCTGCTTCTCCCCATCTCTCTGCACCGATCATCTGCCCAATTGGCCCGTCAACGAGCAAGCCCTAGAGGCGCTCTTCCTCCTCTATCTCTTCAAGTTGTATTTTGATGCCATCCTCGACTTCAGCGTTCCATCTATACTGCAATCCATCAAGAAGAACACGACTCAATCCAGATATCCCTCCCCTCCAACCTTTAGATGTTCTCCTATTCCAAATTATATGCAATTCAGGATGGTTGATGGATCAGACGAGGAGGTCAGGAAATGTATCCACGATAATTTAAAGGGGGAAGGATGACAACAATACTTGAGGCTGCCAAGGGGATAAATTACGTTGGAGTGGTGGTGTAACCCAACTCACACTCTAAACCTAATTCGAGTTCATCTACCAGGAATCCCGCCCTTCCCCGTCGGTAAATAATCCAGCTTCCTAAATCCGTCCTCTGTTATCCAGTTTGTCGAGTTAATCACAGAATCCCCAATAAGTCTGCTTCATCCCATGTAGAAAAATCGACCTTTTCCCTTTTAATCTTGCAGCACCACTCTATACTATTATACATCAGCGGGAAGGATGAGAAGCAGCAATGGTGTTATGCAGCGCCTTAAGTGGAACACTGGACGGTCATCCCTCCGATGATGATGATATTTGGTTGGGTTCAGTGATAGCACGAGCTTGAGAGCGCCCAACTCCTCCATCAATCCATGCTGATAAGGCTAGCTCCTTGATGCTCCTGGAGGTCCCGTTTGACTACTATATACAGTTCAGGATCAGTAGATCAGGTAGGCCGGATCATGTTTGCACTTTGTTTGATGTTTTCCTGGTCTGCGCACATGCATTTGAAATTGTTCCCATCATGTCACAGGAATGAGCTTTGTGCAGATAGGTAGAAATAAGTTTGTGATTAATCGAAGACAAGGAATACATTTACTGAAAAATTGTAATGTTCAGGACATGATGCGGTGCTCCAAACAACCCATCATAGTAGTTAGCAAATCATTGTCTATTGTCAGTTATGCACTCCTTCTTCTCTTCATATATAATATACTATTTTGGGGAAAGACATCACGTTTCTCTCTCTTTCTGTCGACATGAATCCTGGGTTTTGATAATAGTCTTCGGGATTGCAAGATGTGATTATGTTCAGCAGAAGACATTTATATCAGTGGTAGATCAACGACAACGTATGTGGAGTGCATTGGCGAGAGCTACTCATTAGCGCACATGTTTCAGTACGCAGCCAGAGTCATTCAGGCAACAAAGGTAATGCAATAGCATCATGTGTTGTATACTGGAGTAGTGCATAGTTATATTTGATTATTATTTTCTGGACGCAACCAAGGCAGTGGAAATGTAATCACGAGCTAATGCTTCTATTTAATTAGTTTTTTTTTTTTTTGCACAATGCTTTATACATATGTGTAGTTGCTTGGAACAACTGATTGGTCAGACCTGACAACATTTTTAAATCGTCCAGAAATTTGTATACACATAAAGATGGAAAAACAATGAGCCATCCCTATGGATGATCCTTGACAAAGTTATCACATTTGCCTGACTACATATGTACGCCATATATCCAATATTTGTATAGTCAAGTGTTAAGTGATTAAATATACATCTATTACACCAAAATATTTAAGAATCTTCAGTTCAATATATTATTTTTGTAAATAAATTCATGATTGCCACAAAGCATATATCCTACGTTATGGAACTAAAGGGCAATATAACAAAGAGCAAAATCGGATATTCAATTTAGTGTCATTCGGCTTCAGTATTGAGAGAAATAAAGTTAGGGTAACTATTCATTCTTAATGGAATAAATTGGTCGTGTAGCGAAGGTAATGTAAGCACATGTGCTTCTATGATAAGGGAATCACATATATTAACAATAGGACAACGTGCATGTGTTCGTTCTTGGCGACCAAAAGATGAAAGGAAATGATTACCCTTTCATCTTGATATAATTATACACCTTTACATGTATCGAGCGAAACATATCCAACAAAGTTATGGCTGATAAAATATTCTTTCATGATGAAGCATGGAAAACATACAATGACAATTGCTTAGTGTCTTTGAAACTATTAGACCCAAAGAAAGTGTCTAATTTCATTGGACCTCACGATTTGTTACAATTAAACATAGATTCCCTTATATATATTGAAAATTTATAGATGCACACGTTCAAAGGAAATATCATAGAAAATGAACTTCACATTTGCAACGATGTTGACTGCCATTAATTCTTCAAATTAATGTGAACTATATATCAAATTTGAGAATTATGAGACATGCCAAGTCCAAAAAAGTATAATTCATGCTAATGATCTAATCATAGCTTGATCAAACAATGGTAATCCCTCTTACCCTGAGATCACTAAACAATCATATTACATGTTTAAAATATTATTATAGTTTTCCTGAAATTCTACTTCTTATAATGTCATAGATCATAAATATTAAATATCCACTAGCCTGTGCGGATGCACGGGTTGGTGACTAGTTAGCCCTAATAATGAAAAAGTCTGAGTTTGAAGAATCCGGTCTTCCTTCCAGCACGATACGACAGTGCGTGCCTGATACTCACGTTCCAACAAACAAACTTCAGAGCTACGTTAAGTTCCTCCAGCTAAGAAGGAAAGAAGCAAACAAGCTGGGAATTAACCAAAAGAGATCTGTTACGTACGCACACGAGATCGACGCACGAGCAGCCGTGGTCGAAGTTAAAAAGAAGAAAGAACCGCAGCGCGCGCAGAGCTATGGCCATGGATCATGACTTCCCCACGGACGTGATGGCGGAGATCCTGCTGCGTCTCCCGCCGAGCTCCAGGCGCCGGGCACGCCTAGTCTGCCGGCTCTGGCGCGATGTCGTCAACGAGCGCACCACGGAGCTGCAGATCCGTTCCAAGCTCCTCCTTTGGAGGGTCGATAAGGCCGTCGCCTACGTTGCCGACAGGGAGCTGCACCGAGCTGTGGAGGTACTCGGAGCCTGGGCGCCGCTTCTACGGTGAGCTGCAGCTGGTCGGCACTTGCAACGGGCTGCTCTGCCTGTGCGACAACACCAAAGGGGTAGGCGGCACCCTCACCCTGCTCAACCCTGCTACGGGCGAGAAGCTTCCAGTCCGGCCGCTTCCGTGCGCAGGGTTGTTCATTGGAACCCATGGCGGGATCGGGTGGGGCTACGCGTACAGCTTCGCGTACCACCCGACCACGGGGCAGTACAAGCTTGTGCACGTCCCATGCAGCTACGACCGGGTCTGTGACTTCAACGCCGTTCATGTGCTCACGCTCGGGGAGGCCGCGTGGCAGGAGGTGCCCGTCGAGCCTGGCGACGCGATTTCCAGGCTTGCCGCCGGTATTGTAAGCGTCGATGGTATGACATACTGGGTTAGGGTCACCGGGGGTGCCGGGGTGGCGCCGCAAAGATTTTTTTTTTGGAAAAGGAGGTTAAACCCTCGGCCTATGCATCAATCGATGCATGCAGCCATCTTTATTAATTATTTCATAAAGGTCTGAAAAGAATATACATCAATCCACCCGTAGCCACTACTCACACCTAGAAACTCAATAATGTGAAGTGGTCTCACTCCTCATATCTAAACTGGTGTCGTCGTCAATCCATCCACATAACGTATCGGGACTCACAGCCGGTGCAGCAGACCTAAAGTGCACACCACATGCACACGTTTTAGAAGCCGCCATCATCATCGGACCACTGACCCATCTTCAGGAGAGAGATCGCATCATCCTTGCCAGTCCGAACATCTGTCGACGCCACCACGGCACCCAACGACGCCACCGCCCTGCGCTCATCCATCCAGACGCGAAGACTCTGGAAGAACTGTCGTGTGTAGCACCTGCCAACCAGGCATGACTCAGCGTAGCACTTGTCGGCCAGGCATGACTTGACAGCTCCACCAAAGCTCCGTGCAAGACGAAGCCGCTCCACCTTATGCCTCTGTCATCTAGCGCTGCTTCACAAACGATGCTCCCAAGAGAGAAACGGCACCGCGGTACCGCCATCATCCGATTAGGAGGACCAGATCCTAAGGTTTCCCCCGAAGCAATGCCCACCACCAGCAACCGTCAAGGACCAACACAGTGCCCACCACCACTCAGCCCTTAAGGCGACGCCTTCAGAAAGGTCACGAGGTCAAGAACGCCGCCGCCGCTCACCGGAGTTAGGGTTTTCACCCAAGAGCTAAATTGAGAGAAGCCCTAACATGCCACTGCATTCCTCCTCTGAGACATATATTGCTAGTACTATTTCTACCTTCTTTTCTTCTTGTTTAAGGGGATCCCACATGGACATGGGGTTTGTGATTTGCCTGTCAAGTTGTTTTCGTATGGAAACAAACTTGGCTGCCAGAGTATATCTAGCACAACCCCACGCTTCTGACCCAAATAGCTATAGGTTCGTAGGAAAAAAAAAACATACGCGCGTGTCTAACTAGTCCGGCGACGTGCGTTTAAAGAGAGGCAGCATCCATACAGTGATGAGTTGTGTACGTGCACACGATCTAGTGCGTGCGTTTTTTTTCCTGCATCTATACGGTAGTTCGTGCGTGCCTGCGTACGTAGTTCGCCGGACGGGGTTATCTTGGACGATGCTCCTACTCCGACTTGGTATCCTCCTAGTATAGTATAATCCGCGAACCAACCTGTGGTTGGATGGTTAGAGGGACTGTGGTATCCCCAGCCCACCAGGGTTCAAATCCTGGTGCTCGCATTTATTCCTGAATTTATTTCAGGATTTCCGACGATGTGCATTCAGTGGGAGGAGACGTTCCCGTCGACGACGATGTGCCTACGGTGACTTCGTAAATTTCAAGATGATATGCCGGCTTAGTCTCTCGGAGGTGCTCATAGGTAGGGTGTGCGTGTGTACGTTCATAGGGGTGAGTGTATGCGCGTGTATTTTTTTTTTTTTTGAACACAGTACAGACGCAAGCGCTCATATACACGCGCATACACTCACCCCTATGAACGCACACACGCACACCCTACCCCTATGAGCACCTTCGAGAGACTGAGCCGGCATATCATCTTGAAATTTACGAAGTCACCGTAGGCACCTCGTCGTCGACGGGAACGTCTCCTCCCACTGAATGCGCATCGCCGGAAATCCTGAAATAATTCCAGGAATAAATGCGAGCACCAGGATTTGAACCCTGGTGGGCTGGGGATACCACGGTCCCTCTAACCATCCAACCACAGGTTGGTTCGCGTATGCGCGTGTATATGAACGCTTGCGTCTGTACTATGTTCGAAAAAAATAGTATAGTATAATCCGTTTTCCTTTCGAGAAAACAGCTTACAAATACAAATATAGATGACCAGGTTTCCTTCAATCAAGTTTCCATATACGTAAATAAACGAGACCGGCTCACCCGTACGTTTGCCCTTCTCGTCCACCGACTTAATCTGCCATGGGAAACATCAACTCTTGGTGCGGAGCGGAGACGACGACGTCGAGATGCGTTACCCAGACCGCGACGGGTGCACACAAATTCGAGGTGACAAACTACTCGCTGCTCGACGGCATGGGCGTCGCCAACAATGTAAGCTCCAACACGTTCAGCGTCGGCGGCTACGACTGGAGCATCGTTTTTTACCCTGACTGGAGCCGGGCGTGACGGTCAAGTCCACGCTGAGCTTTCTGGGGAGCGACGGCAAGCCGTATAAAGGCACGGAACCTGTGACCGCGACACGAACTCTTCCCTTCTCAAGTGTAGGTATCAAAATTTTCAATGGCTGGGAAGATCGGGTGATTGTTGAAAAGTGCAAGCTGCAGGCCGACGGCCGCTTCACCATCAGGTGTGACCTGACCGTCATGAGAAACACCGTCGCGTAGATGGTGTAGCCAGCAGCAGACCGAGTCGATTGGAGTATAGTTGCTTTTCAATTGCTTGTAACGAAACATGGCTTTATGAACTTTTATAATCAATTCATGGTATTATTTCTATGCAATCAAGTTGTGTATGTTTCTCAGGTTCGCCACTTTTGCATCCCTAGTTTATGTTGTTCGTACTTTCGTCCTACACTAGCAAATAGAAAGAACTTTTTTTTTTGTCTGGAGACTTGTTGGATCTTGTGACCTTGATACTGCATAAAGCTGAAAAAAACTAGACACTTTTTTTTAGATGAACAGGAAGGCTCTCCCCGGCTCCATATTGATATGAAACCCAAAGCGGTTCAAACATCTTGTTACATCAGCTCACTAGAGGAGCAGTTCGAAAGAAAAACTAAAAAGGTCAGCAAACTAGCATTACTGAACTGTGGTAGAGCGGAGAAAGGCCGGCTCGCAGGCCGCCAAAAACAGAGCAGTTTCTGGTGCAGTTTTCCGCATCTCCCAGGTATTTCAGATCACGATTTTGGAGCCTTTTCTGCATTTAATCGGAGGAGCGCCTGCGGAGACCAGCATGCCGTGAGGGTTGACACTGGACTCAGAGCTGCAATCTTGCTATCCGGGGTCTTCCTTTTGGTTGGCGATTGGAAACTGTCAACATCTCTAGAGATCTTGAGATTCTCTCATTGAGCAGCCACTTTATCTTGAGTGAGGTGTTTGGCACTCAACCACCCAAAATCTTTAGTGGTTTTTGAATGAAGATCATCAGAGCCTTGAGAAAGTCCTCCAATATCCCCTTGCTTTTCTCTAGGGCCAAAATTGCCCAAGTTTTGAGGGTGTTGAGGATTGATTTCCAAACCCGTGTTAGAGACATCCAGGGGGGTGTTGTTAAAACTAGACTCTTTTATGTCTCTAGGTTTTAGTAAGGTTGGATTTGCTTTTTAGTTGTAGGTATATACTACTTTCTCCATCTCAAAATAAGTGTGTCAACTCTAATATAAGTCTATACAGAAATTGTACTAAACATGAGGCATTTATTTTGGGAGAGGGAGTACTATATATAACAGTACATATTTTTAGAAAATGTATGCATGTAGAGCTTTGGTGGCTTTTAAAATCCACATAAAATATGTTGTTTGCCCGTTTGTACTTAAATGCATGCTTGATTTCACACTACTAGAATCGGGTTTTGTCTGGAGTTCCAAATCTTTGTCGAGTTTATTCTATCAGGCATTGGACTCGACATTGATAAGGAAATCGACAGATTTCATACTTTGTCTAGTTCCAATGGAAAATGACTCGGCGAACAAAATAATTTTGGCAGAATCTCAAGTTCACCGAGTTCCAGCCTAAAAAAACTCGGTACTGACTGGTGGGCCCTGTTGTAGAGCAGGCGACGGAGCCATGACGGCGGTCTTTCTTTGCCGAGTTTCAGTTAACGGAGGCTCGGTAAACATTTTCTATTTTTCATTTTTTAAACTTGAAATTCCAGGGGTCACATTTTTGCCAAGTTTCCGCTAGTGGAGACTCGGTAAACATTTTTGCCATTTTCCTTTTCAAAAATCGAAATTTCAAGGATCACATTTATACGGAGTTTTGTTAATGGAGACTCGGTAAACAATTCATATTTGTCATTTTTTAAAATAAAAAAATTCAGGGTCACATCTTTGTTGAGTTTCGGCTAACGAAGACTTATCGAGTTTATTTTGGACTCTGCCATGTTTTTTTTTGAAACTCGGCAAAAAGAAAGATTCTAGTAGTGGTATCACCCACGGATATACCTGGGCATACTTCAGGCCGGGCCGGGCCAAAAAAAGCCCGATGCTAAAAACCCAGGCCCGAGCCCGGCCCAGCCCGACCATCGGGCCTAAATATTGGGCCCGAGCCCGGCCTGAGCCCGAAAAAATCCAACTAGGCCCGCCCGTCCTGGCCCGACTGCGACATAAAATCAGTATTCTTCAAGCCCGAGCCCGGCCCGGCCCGACCGTCGGGCTCAAATTCCATGCTCGAGCCCGGCCCGATGGCATGTTTAAGCCCGGCCCGGCCCGGGATTTTCGGGCCGGGTCGGGTCGGGCAGTCGGGCCAGGCTGCCATGGCCAGGTATACCCACGGACCATGTTGGCAAGGTGCCTAATAGCCTGTGACATGGATGAGCATAGCAATGATGTGCGTAACTCAGATTCACACTGCTTTCATTTATGTCAACATGTACTTATGCCATCTTAGCAAATATGCCACCTCAACAAAAACCCAACTCAATATGCATGGGCATATTAGAGAGTCTACAGTCGGACCTCTCAAACCCGTTTCAGACGGCCCGGCAGGCCGACCGATCACTAACCGGTTATAAAAAATTGACCCAAACAGGCCTCAAACGTTCGGGCTGACCGACACCCCTCATATCCAACCCAAATATGGGGCGGATATGGGGGCGTCCGGGCGCGTACGGCATGTCGGACCCGACAGCCTGACCCCAGCGTAAATTGCATCAAATCCACTCCTCGACCTATCAGATCCATTTGCTCTCTCCTCTTTTCTTCCTCCTTTGCAATGTCTATCTCGCAGCTTCGTCGCCGCGTGCGCTTCGTAGCCGTTCCGAGCGTCTGCGCCGCCAGCATCGGCACAGCACTCATGTCTTCCATCCTCGCTGTTGGGGACGTCGTTGTCCGCCCGGATGCCACCGTGGTACGTCCGGCAACTCCCGAGCTCCCACTTTGCACTCTATGTGTTGGATACAATGTATGTCCTAGTTTTTTGTGATTTTTAAGGGAAAACAATGAATTCCGATGCTTCGTCGGACGAGGAGTATGGACCGATGGAGCTTGATCAAATGATTCAAGATGAGTTCTTCGATTCCTTGGATTCTGACGAAGAAGCAAATATGATCATGCTCATGAGCATGCAAAGAGAAAATGGACTGGAAAACTGCAACATATTCTTAACTTCAAGGGTTCAATCATAGGGAGAAGAGTTATCAATCGGGATAGGATATCCGAAGCACGGCTACTGCAGAAGGACTACTTTGCTCCGAACCTAACTTTTCCGGATGATCCATGGTTTCGTCGCCATTTTCGCATGTGAAACCCATTGTTTTTACGCATTATGGAGGGAGTGGAGGCACATGATGATTACTTCAAGCTCATAAGAGATTGTTGCAGTCAACTTTCTTTCTCTGCTAAGCAGAAGTGCACTGTTGCTGTGAGGATGCTTGCACTTGGTACTGTCGCAAATGTCGTTGGTGAGATGGTCAGGATGGAGGAGAACACATGCCTGAAGACTATTGTTAAGTGTGCCTGCGCCGTGGTACAGGTGTTTGGAGCAGAGTATGTGAGAGAACCAAATGCGCGGGACACGAAGAAGTTGTTGGCTATTGGAGAGGCCAGGGGGTTTCCAGGAATGCTCGGATCAATTTATTGCATGCATTGGCAATGGAAGAACTGCCCCAAAGTTTTGCGAGGAATGTATCAAGGTCACACCAAAGAGGCCACCATCATACTAGAAGCGGTGGCATCACATGACTTATGGATTTGGCATGCTTTTTTTGAAATGTCGGGTTCTCACAACGACATCAACGTGCTTCAGCGATCTCCGGTGTTCAAGAGGCTTTGCAATGGGGAATCGCCGTCGTGCAACTAGACCGTCACCGACCGTGACTACAACATGGGATACTATCTTGCCGATGGCATCTATCCTCAGTGGGCGGCGTTTGTGAAGACCATATTCGAACCACACGGCAAGAAAACAAAATCACTTCGCAACAATGCAGGAAGCAGCTAGGAAGGATATGGAGAGAGCATTCGGAGTGCTTCAAGCTCATTGGGCAATTTTTCGTGGAGCTGTAATGATGTGGGAATCAAAAACTTTGTGGCAGCTGATGACATGTTGAGTTATTTTGCATAATATGATTGTCAAAGATGAGGGTGATGGTGTTGCCCAAACCAATGATTTTGAAGCGTCTGGAGAACAAGTTCAAATCCCAGTAGATCAAGATGCAGCTCATCTTATGAACTTTCTACAGATACATCCGAATCTTCGAGATCATCATGCTCATGAAAACGCGCAGCTACTCAGTGATCTTATGGAGCATATCTGAACCTACAATGGAAACCAAAGAGTTGATGATTGAGTTGTGCATTTTAAATAAATTTTATGTAAACGCTATTTATTTTTGCTACCAAACATGTTATTTACGTGCACCATTGACGTGCATGATCAACGTGCATGAATTTGCGCGAATTCAAGAGTCCGGATTTGAAATATGTGGATACTGGGAGCGAGATATGAGGACCCATCCGGATGTGTCTGCGGACGTGCCCGGACGCGTCCGCGGAGGGGGTCGGATTTGTCAAGTTCAGTTGTAGATGCTCTTAGTTCCCATTACTTACACGTACACTGGTCACCATAGCAAACATGTCACCTTATCAAAACCCCACCTGAATATGCATGGTCATTATTAGTTCACATTACTTCTATTTATCTCAACATGCACACATCACATGTTACCTCATCTAAGGTCCACCACAAGATATATTAGCTTGTTTTTACCAAAATACATCAAGGTTTTATGGGCCGCGCTACGTGTGGGCCGTCGGATATTTTTAAAGATCCACCGCCTCCCACGTTGTTGGATTGAGCCACAAATAGCCGTCCGATATCCCAAATGAGGCGCGTCTGCGTAACTCACTCTGCAACAATTGCTTTGTTGCAAAACCAACGAAGTGCTTTTTTTGCTGGAGTTTTTTTCTATTTTTGTCTTCAATTTTTTGCAACATAAATGATGGTGCGGGAGGACTTTTGCAACAGCAATGACATTGCAGAATTGTTTTTTTCGTCTTCATCTTTTTTGCAACATAGATTATGTTCCAGGAGGACTTTTGCAACATAAATGATGTTGTAAAAAAATTTCACTGAAAAGAGGATGTCGTGTGCGGTGTGACTAAAGAAATTCATGCAACAAGAAATCATGCTGGGGGAAGACTTTTGCAACAAAAATATAAAAAGCACCGCCGTCCGAAGCGATAATGGAGGGAGAGAGGGAGTCTGGAGCGGCCCGACTGGGCTGACGCTGGCCGAAGCGGAGCTCGGGATTGCACACTCGAGCAGCAGCCATTGCTACGAGCGGACGTAGAAAGGCGGAGAGTACATAAGAAAAAAAAAATAGGAACACATGTTGGGCGTAGGATGCGGCGGATGCAGTGCGTGTGATTCGTCTGAACCATAGCGTTTTTCAAGGTTTATTAACAGAGAGAAGGAAACGAAAACAGAAGTTTTGCCACTGGGCCCGACCCATGTGAACGCCCCGTGTGGGGCCACAACAACAAAAAGAAGGGGGGAAAAAAGCGTCCGTGTTCTTCTGCCGCTCTGTTTCGATTCTAGTTCGGTATGCCAGCAGCTATCGGATTCCTTATTACTTTGGGTACAACCGACGTGTGTATATAAAGACAGAAGGCCTGCACACAATGTCCAAATCTCACAACGTACGTACGAGACCAACGACCCTGAGTCGTTCGTGAGGCTTCGCCCTTGATTCGACAATGTCTAGCAGCTCGGCCTCGTGGGCTAATTACGACGACGACGAGAACCCGTCGGAGACGTCGTCGTCAAGATCGCTGACGGACACCGTCACCGTGGCACACAACTTCGAGATCACCAGTTACTCGCTGCTCGACGGCTTTCGTCCCGGCGAGTACATTTGCTCGAGAAGGTTCAGCGCCGGTGGCTGCGACTGGTGTATCAGGTTCTACCCCGACGGACAAACGGAGGAGGATGCTTTCTACACCTCGGCCTTCCTGTGTCTATGTGGAGGAGATCCATGGCCGGGCGTGAGAGCCAAGTACACTCTGAGTTTACTGGATAGAGACGGGAATGCAACCATACAAAGAAGCGCCTTAAGACATATCTTTGTGTCGCCGGGTTTTTATTATGGATATACTAGGTTCTTCTCCAAGAAGCATACCAACGATGACTGCTTCACAATCAGGTGCGTCTTGACCGTCATCACGCACCGCACGGAGGACCGGAGCGCCGTGGTTGTGCCCCGGTCGAACCTGCACGACCATTTGATCGACATGCTGGAGAGCGGGGAAGGCACGGACGTGACGTTCAGCGTGGGTGACCAATTGTTCCACGCTCACAGATGCATGCTGGCGGCACGATCGCCGGTGTTCAAGGCGGAGCTCTTCAGTGGAATGGAGGAGAACGCTACTCGGCGCATCAAGGTCGACGATATGGAGCCCGCCATCTTCCAGGCACTTCTTCACTTCATCTACACAGATAACTGTGGTGTAGTCGTGTAGACAAGAATGTGCCATTGCAACACTTGTTTGTTGCCGCCGATCGGTATGGGCTGGACAGGCTCACGGCAATGTGTGAACAAAGGCTGTGCCAGAGCATCGACGTGCACACAGTTGCCACCACACTTGCCTTAGCGGAGCAGCACCACTGCGTGCAGCTCAAGCGTGCATGCCTTGGATTCCTGTCCTCGCATGGTGTGCTCAGTGACATCCAGGAGACTGATGGATTCAAGCACCTCGTATCCAGCTGCCCTTCGGTTGTAGGGGACATCATAAACCACGTTGCCATTGCTAGTGGTAGTGGCAGGGCTGCCAAAAGAGCTCGAGTCGAAGCCACTCGCAGCGAGTCGTCTTCTAGCTACACCGGAGATTGACTCCAAAATAAATTAGTAGAACGAACACATGAGTCTATTTAATTTGTAGCTCAGTTTGAAAATGAGAAGAGTTTGCACCATTGTTAGCTCGCTTGATTTTGGTCGACATAGCATACATTTACGTAGCGGAACATTACGACCTGTGCTTTGCAATATGTTGATGCTTTTTGTTGCGAATTTCAATATATTGATGCAACTATTATTCCATAATTTAATTTTATCAAGCCTTTTAACTCGAGCCTTCCAATATAAGTAGTAATGTAGGTCATGCCATTTTCGAAAGTGAATATGCTATTGTTTTTCATTGGCCCAAAATTCACTCAAAAACTATTACGGTTAAATATGAGCCAACTCTAAAGCATGACCTCTTATTCGAGTCAAACAGAGCTTACTTGTTTGAAACACCAGCTTAGTCTACATCGCCCGGACTTGACACATTTGCACCCCTAAGCCCTAGCTAAGTACCGACTAGGGGTAGGGTTTGTCTTAGTGGCGATTTATGTGATGCCGATCTAGAGCATGTCGGAGCAGCAAGCTATGTCCGATGGCTAGCGGTGGAGGCTTTGCTCGCTTTAGAAGTGGGATGCCAAGAGCAGCCGGAGAAGAAACCATGGCTGATTCCATAATAA
Source organism: Elymus sibiricus (assembly GCA_039707655.1). Classification (NCBI taxonomy): domain Eukaryota; kingdom Viridiplantae; phylum Streptophyta; class Magnoliopsida; order Poales; family Poaceae; genus Elymus; species Elymus sibiricus. Next base: position 468,532,574 of record CM077665.1, on the reverse strand, counting down.
GCTTGAGTCTCTCCCTATGGTGGAGGAGGCGTCACTGCTTCTCGACGGTTTCGGGGGCCATCGTGGAGATGGAGAAGGAGCAGGGGGAGAATCAGAGAGATGGAATTCGCATTTGGGGTTCGAGATCATCCTTAAAGGCTGTCAAGGATTCAAGGTGGTGCTATGGAGCGCAAGACGGCAGTTAGAGCCCGTCTGTAATTCTGCTTTACTTTGGACTCGGTTGTAAAGTGGAATGCATCACTATTTCACATTTAATGCAATTTATGGATTCTTCGGGAGCTAGGACCCATCCATCATTGAGAAAAAAATGCTTGAAGTTACACCACCACATGCACATGCGCCAATACTTTTCTTTAATCTTGAACCTAAGGAGTTTCAAATCTTGTTTGAGAAAGTATCTCCACGCTTGAACTGTCTGCATTTGTGCTCTAAACACTTTTCCATTTCGTTGTATCCATATATTCCAGCAGCCAAGGATGACAATTTTTGTAGCAAAATGCTTGGGAAGTTGTTTCATAGCAAGAATGGTATCTTCATATGGAGAAGTGCCTCTTTTCCTCTTTGGAATTAGAGAAGTCTAGCAATCTCGTGCAAAATTACTGTCCCATAGCAGGTGCATGGTAGTTTCCTGTGCTCTTTGATTGCAGTTGGGGCAATGAGGATCATCCAGTTGCATTCCTTTCCTTAAGAGAAGAGATTTAGTGTTGATTTTGCAGTGTGCTACCAGCCAGAAAAATATTGTATGCTTCAGTCCGCTTGAACTTTCCCAAATTAGTTTAAAGAATGGATGCTCTTCATGTTCTCCCATCATTTGATTGTAAATGTGCATGGAGGAGAAGGTGCTGGGTAGTCCCTTACAAATCCATCTATCTGTCTGATCTGGATTCAGCTGTGGGACTAGAGTATCTATATGTAAGAATTGGTGGAATGCCTCATTTGACAATGGGAGATGGAAGATGTCAGTCCAGTCTTGGGTCTCACAGAAATGTTGAACAAATATAGATTCATCATGAGCAAAAGAGTGCAGCTCAAGGAATTTTAGATGAAGTTTCTCATCAGCCCACTTGTCTTGCCAGAAGAGGATGGTTTGACCAGATTCAACTGTGCAACTGCATAAAGTTTTGAAATCCTGCAGAAGGGAAATATGGGCTTTCCACCAAAAAGATCCTTCAGATTTTCCCATGAGTGCTCTTGTATGATAGTATTTTTCCCAAATAAGATTGACCAATGGAATGTTTGCCTTGTTCATGAATTTATAGAGGTTTTTCATGAGAAGAGCCTTGTTGTGAAGAGCAATGTCCAAAATTCCAAGTCCTCCATATTTCTTTGGCTTGCAGATTTTTGACCATGCAATGAGTGCAGTTCCTCTGTCTTCCATGCCAAATTTTCTCCATAAGAAGTTCCTTAAATATTTATTAATCTGCTCAATGACACCAACTGGAAGTGTCAAGGTGCTCATGAAAAAAACTGGCAGATAAGCAAAGACATAATTGATTAAGAGTAGTCTACCATCATATGATAGCATGGTGGAGCAACCTGATAATCTCCTTTCAATTTTCTGCATCATTGGGCTGAAATCCTCTATATTTGGCTTAGATGCCCCCATTGGGAGGCCTAGATAAGTGAAAGGTAATTGACCTTTCTTGCATCCCAGGATGCTGAGAAGGCTGGGAATTTGATGGGCATGCACATTTATTGGTACCATAAAAGATTTCTCAAAGTTAACCTTTAATCCAGTGAATTCAGTGTAATGCATAAGAAGGTTTTTGATGTGGGAAATCTGTGTGGCATCTGCAGGTAACATCAGGATGGTGTCATCAGCATACTGAATAACTGGGAAGTCTGAGCAGGCTTGACTGTCAATTGGAGGCTGATGCGTCTCCAACGTATCTATAATTTTTGATTGTTCCATGCTATTATTATCATTCTAGGATAATTTTTGGGTGTTTATTTACCAATTATTATTATTTTTGAGCACTGACCTATTAACCTAGTGCCCAGTGCCAGTTGTTGTTTTCTACGTGTTTTTGGCTTTTCGGGTTTACCGTATCAAACGAAGTCCAATTGTCACGAAATTTTTTGGTGATTTTTTCTGGACCAAAAGAAGACCTGGAAGCTTCGGGAGGAGACCGAAGGCCGCACGAGGAGAGCAGCACGCAACCAAGCGCGGCCAGGGGGGTAGGGCATGCCTGGTTGCGTGCTCCTCCCCTCGGCTGCCTCCTGGCTTACCTCTTCTCCCTATAAATTCACATTAATCCCAAAAACCCTAGAGGACATCCCGAAACATTTTTTCCGCCGCCGCAAGTCCTTGTTCCGTCGTGTGCCCATCTGGGGCCCTGTTCCGGTGCCTTGCCGGATGGGGGATCGATCACAGAGGGCCTCTTCATCATCCTTGCTGCTCCCATGGTGATGTGTGAGTAGTTCACCACAGACCTACCACTACTAGGGAAAAGCCTAGCAGTAGCGCGGTTTTTAGGTGTATCAGTAGCGCGGGAGCCCGCGCTACTGATATAGCGCTACAGCTAACTTGTAGCAGTAGCGCGGGTCGACCTGCGCTACTGCTATACATGGGTAGCAGTAGCGTGCTTTACCGGAACGCGCTGCTGCTAATAGCTGTAGCGCTCTAGAGTAGGACGCGCTACTGATAATAGGTGCAGCGCGCTACAGTAAGCCGCACTACTGCTAGTTTTATTAGTTTCTGATATATTTTTTCTGCATATTTGTTTTGTATTTGTATAGGCTTTATACAATAATATCTAGCATATCATACACATACAAATGTAATCATAGCATACACATACAAATAGTCTTATCAATTCATGTCATCATCATAATCATCATCCAACACAAAGTGGTCTCTCGTCATCATCTCTCGAAAATAGCGATACAAGTCTCGAATACTTGCAACTACATCGTCATCCATCTAAACAATGATATACACAAGAAGAGCTATCACTATGAGTGAGAGCGAAACTATGCAGTACATGAGGCGGCGGTTATGAGTCCTCTCTCGCGCTAGCGTGAGCCTCCTCAATTAACTAGCTTCCGCTTCTTGTCTGCTTTTGAAGCCTTTATGGCTGGCGCCCGAGACCCCCTCCACTTGCGCCTGACACTCGGACCACTCGTCATATGCTCCCGGAACCTTCCCTTTGTACACGACATAGCACCGGTACTTCGCCATCAAGAATCTAGGTACCTGTTAGAGATGCATCTTCATCAAGAGAATGTACAATCATATGCAACAAAATATACTTGAGCAACACGAAAAAGAAAGGGTTAGCAACTAGATGCAACATATAGTAAACATAAATAATCAACGCATTTTCATCGTACGCAAACTAATTAACTAGAGGTACGCAGGTCATCGTACCCAAACTAACAAAGTAGCGTTACGCAAGTTCGGTAGGGACCGTGGACATCACAAAGTTTCATCGCTACAGAAAGTATACAAGTTCAACCGACACATATCATCATCATCGGCATCGTAAATCACTAGAATTTCCATCCTTCCAGATCATCGAGGATGCACCCTAGCTTCTTGAACGGCGTGAGGTCTTGACGTTGCATGCCTATGCGAGTTCGGACGTCAGCTCGCGATATAGGGCCGTGGTGGAACATCCCCTTCTCTTCGACGACTTCTTTCATGATGATCGTCGCAATGTCCCTCTGGATGCGAAAGAAGTCATCTCTAAGTTTATAATCCGCTTCTCCTTGAGATTCTACCCACTTGCGGATATGATCATCGTTTCTGGTTGTCATGCGAAGCTTTTGGTGATCCCTTCTGAACTCCATCATGAGATGGAGGAGGTAGAATCCATCGTTCCTACTTGATTTCGGGACATGGATGCAGCAGAAGTTGGTTTTATGCGAGAAACCCGTCTTGCGGTTCCTTTGTTTCCTGATCTGCATGTGGCCACCCCTCAAGCTGAAGCCTTGGAGAGCATCATCTAGAATATTCATTACATGGGTGTAGTCCTTCTTCTCGTAGTTTCTGGTAGGGTCGAAATACACGGCGTGGGAGACTCGCGGGTAAAGAACGATAAGGATGGCGCGCCCGTTGCTGCGGGGAAAAGAACACCTCAAATTATTCTCCATATGAGTGAGAAGGAATGATTGAAATGTACGAAAGGGTTGTCCGGCACTGACTTACTTTGGATGATAAGGCGGGAGGACAATTTCCTGGTCCTTATTCTGTACCATGAAGTTTTCGAGGTACTCCCTAGCAGTTTTACGCTCAAAGTCGCCGAGACTCAAGAAGGACTCGTGCATGTAGTATGGATCCGCCACACTGATTTGCGAGACGACTTCTCTCTTCATGACGGAGCTCATATGTAGCGCAAAAAGGCGGACGATTGTAAAATCGAGCCGCCTTGTCAGAAACATCTCGAAGATATGGTCAAACCGCATGAAAAACACCTCCGCGGGCCGTGTGTCGACGTAGCACTTCCCCTCGGGCACACGAGCCGCGTATGTCGGATATCCTGGATCCTTCGAGGCTAGTAGGCTTTTCTCAGTCGACAGCACATGGCCGCAGTCTCCTGAGATCCCCTGATATTGCCTCCAGCGGTTTCGGCGGTAGGATCGGCTCGCCCGTGACATGGATCATTGCCGCACCTTTGACGGGTACACGCTCTTCAAAATCCGCCGTCTGGCTGCTATGTGCTCTGTCTTCTTTGTAGGCAGCAGAGCCTTTCTTCGGCGGTCTCCTCCTTTCCTTTTTCTGCTTGGGCTGACCATCCAGACTCTCCTTTTTCTTGGGCTGATCTTCCAGACCCTTGCTTAACCCCTGCCATAGTGTTGTCGGGCTAAGCACTGTACGACCCTCGGCTAGTTGAGCATGTGTTGAGGCGGCATCTTCAGGCGTGTCCTTTGAGGATTGCATGAAGAGAGACTTCTTGCAATCAACCCTGCTAGGACGTTCCTGCCCGGGCAGATCATCCATCTCCTCATCAGCATGCTGATAGCCCGAGTCGTCATATGGCTGACTCATCAACAATTCCAAGTCATCGTCAAAGGCGCCTGTATTGAGGAACTGAAGAAGGTCCTCGTCCATCTCATCATCCATTCTCTGTTCTACGGGGGCGATTACATCAGCCACTATTAAACCCCCTTCCTCGCGTCGTCCGCCGCTCTCACCCGGCACTACTACAGGCGCTGGTAATTGCATAGGCAGGGTGGTGGTGTTCATACCTGCTTGCTGATGTGTGGTTATTGTATACTCTCGGCCGGCTCCAGACGAAGAAGATTCTTCGGCCATAGCAGCACCCAACCCTTGCAGTTTCCAAGCCGCGGCGGGGTCTCGTCGTCCTCTCCCCCTAGCCGTACTGGTGGAGGCAAATCCTCGTGCCCCGATTTCACACTCGACAAGGTAACCCTGAAGTGCCCACCGGGCATCGGCTGGCCGTGGAACGTGAGTTCCAAGGGCTTCGTTATCACCGCCTTTCCTATGTCCACCTTCTGGCCTTTGATCCAGTAGAGTACGGTGCACGGGGTTTCGTTGGCCTGTAAAGACATGTCTGCGGCGTAAAACATTCGAAAGGCAACGAAAACGGAATATTCTAGATATATGTTGGTGCGACATGTAATTACCGTGAGGGCGTCGAGCTCAGCCAAAGACGAAGGCCCGCCTAGCGAGCCAGAGACTGAGGACGGGCTGCTATGAGCGGCTGCGGGTGCGGGAGCAGGCGCGGTTGCGTGAGCAGGTGATGGTGCGGTTGTGTTGTTCACAGAGTTGCTCCCGACGAAGCTGGACATGGGGAAATCATCTACCGTCTAGTCTGGATTTTCCTTCGTCCAGTTGATGATAGCCAGGACATGGTTAGTAGCGAAATCATTTCTGCAGGCATCTACAGCTGCAGCGACTGCCTGCTGTAGCAACTCATTTTTCTCCTCGGCTGCTTTTTTCGCATCCTCAGCTGCTTTTTCTCGAACGCAAGCTTCACCTTCTCGTCGATGTCCGCCTGACTGAACTTCTTTTTCTACTTCTTGGCCTTCGGACCCTCGTTGTAAAAGACCTTCCACGTGGCGCTGTCTCCGGCACCGTGCACACGTCCATATTGCGGCCGCTGGTCCAAAGGGAGTCCCTTAAGTTCGTTCAAGGCCCGGTTGAGAGGGGTATCCCACTTGGGCCTCATCGACGAAGACTAGCTTTCGGCTGCAAGCTTGTGTTGCTTGTCCTGCAGAAGGAACGTGAACCGTTTACGAATGTGTAGTCGACTTGATCAGAAGCTAAATGTAAGGTGGTAAAAGAATAATTACCAGTATTCTAATCAATTTCCTCGTGATCGGGTCCATGTAAAAAATCTTCTTTTCCTTGTCCCACTTGTAGCCGGCCCTGATGAAGTCACGCTCCAAGGGGTTGGTGAACTTCGCGAAGGGGTCTGGGAGACCCGCGGCTTCACGTTCCGCGTCCTCCTTATCCCATATGGGCCCTTTGACAAGGTAGCCATGGCTCCCGAGGCGTTGGTTCCCCGTGTTCCTTTGCTGAAGGCTCTTGAATTTCGCAGTCTTAGCCTTGGCTGCCTCGGTAGCGCAAGTGTCCTTGAACTTTTGGAACTCCTCTTCCGTAAGTGTCGGATTTTCCTCCAGAATCTTGGACATGGGTTCCTCAGCCTCAATAGCTCGTTTCACCCTCCCTTTCCAGGAGACCAAATCATTGCTAAACATGCCCATGGCATGATTGTTAATCTTTTTCATCTTCGGATCTTTCCACGGGTGTTCTATGTCATCATCCCGGTCGGGGAACTTGAATCTCTTGTGCAGCTTCATCAGGAGCAACTGCTTCAAATGTTCTTTACCCCTTAAGTCATCGTCGTTGATGCTCGCGCATTTCCGTAGGATGCATCCGACTTGGTTCCTGTAGCACTTGCGAGGTTCTTCCGGCTCTAATGGCTCAAACTTGCTAGGGGCCATCTTTGTGATCACCAGTCGTCCGATGCCGAGTTTGTTAGGTTTTCGTATCCTCTGCTTCTTCTTTTCGGTAGCGGCTTCGTTGCCGGTACCTTCCCCGCCGGTACCTTCCCCGCTGGTCTCGGCGCCGCCATTGGTGCCAGCGCCGTCGGTGTCGATGTTAACTACACCTAGAATTCTGTTAACTACACCTAAAACACCTAGAATTCATTTTAGGTATGGGTGGACTAAAATACCTAGAATTCATTTTAGGTATGCATACTAATTCATACCTAGAATACATTTTAGGTGCGGGTGGACTAAAATACCTAGAATTCATTTTAGGTATGCATACTAATTCATACCTAGAATTCATTTTAGGTGCGGGTGGACTAAAATACCTAGAATTCATTTTAGGTATGCATACTAATTCATACCTAGAATTAAGAGAGAAGGAGGGGCAGAGGACTTACAAGGGGCTAGGGGAGACGTCGGCGGCGAGGTGGAGCTTGGGGGAGATGCTGGCGGCGAGGTGGAGCTCGGGGGAGACGGGTGCGGGTGGAGGAGCGGGCGGAGACTGAGGACGCGCGGGCGGCGACGGGGGCACGGGCAGGCGACGGAGGGCGCGGGCAGGCGACGGAGGGCGGCGACGGACGGGGCGCGGGCGGCGATGATGTATACTACGCAACCTTCTTCTTGTAGACTCGTGTTGGGCCTCCAAGCGCAGAGTTTTGTAGGACAGTAGCAAATTTCCCTCAAGTGGATGACCTAAGGTTTATCAATCCGTGGGAGGCGTAGGATGAAGATGGTCACTCTCAAACAACCCTACAACCAAATAACAAAGAGTCTCTTGTGTCCCCAACACACCCAATACGATGGTAAATTGTATAGGTGCACTAGTTCGGCGAAGAGATGGTGATACAAGTGTAATATGGATGGTAGATATAGGCTTTTGTAATCTGAAAATATAAAAACAGCAAGGTAGCAAGTAACAAAAGTGAGCAAAAACGGTATTGCAATGCTTGAAAACAAGGCCTAGGGTTCATACTTTCACTAGTGCAAGTTCTCTCAACAATACTAACATAGTTGAATCATATGTAAATCCCTCACGTGCGACAAAGAGTTCACTCCAAAGTCACAAATAGCGGAGAACAAACGAAGAAATTATTGTAGGGTACGAAACCACATCAAAGTTATCTTTTCCGATCAATCGTATGAGCTATCCCTATAAGTGTCACGAACAGCCCTAGAGTTCGTACTAAAATAACACCTTAAGATACACATCAACCAAAACCCTAATGTCACCTAGATACTCCAATGTCACCACGAGTACCCATGGGCTTGATTATACGATATGCATCACATAATTTCAGATTCATCATGTTCAATCCAACACAAAGAACTTCAAAGAGTGCCCCAAAGTTTCTACCGGAGAGTCAAGACGAAAACGTGTGCCAACCCCTATGCATAGATTCCCAAGGTCACGGAACCCGCAAGTTGATCACCAAAACATACATCAAGTGGATCAATAGAACATCCCATGGTCACCACGGATATCCCATCGCAAGACATACATCAAGTGTTCTCAAATCCTTTAAAGACTCAATCCGATAAGAAAACTTCAAAGGGAAAACTCAATTCATCACAAGAAGATAGAGGGGGGAAAACTCCATATGATTCATCTATATTAATAAAGCTCGCGATACATCAAGATCATGTCATCTCAAGAACACGAGAGAGAGAGAGATCAAACACATAGCTACTGGTACATACCCTCAGCCCCGAGGGTGAACTACTCCCTCCTCGTCATGGAGACCGCCGGGATGATGAAGATGGCCTCCGGTGATGGTTTCCCCCTCTGGCAGGGTGCCGGAATGGGCTCCCGATTGGTTTATCGTGGCTACAGAGGCTTGCGGCGGTGGAACTCCCGATCTAGGTTTCTTTCCGGAGGTTTCTGTATTTATAAGAATTTTTGGCGTCGAAAACAAGTCAAGGGGGGCCACGAGGCGACGACAAGCCAGGGGGGCGCGCCCCCTAGGCTTGTGACTGCCTCGTGGCTCTTCTAGCCCAACTCCGATGCCCCGTGGGTCTCTTCTGGTCCATAAAAAATCACCATAAATTTTTATTCCGTTTGGACTCCGTTTGATATTCCTTTTCTGCGAAGCTCAAAAACAAGGAAAAAAAGAGAAACTGGCACTGGGCTCTAGGTTAATAGGTTAGTCCCAAAAATAATATAAAATAGCGTATTAATGCATATAAAACATCCAAAACAGATAATATAATAGCATGGAACAATCAAAAATTATAGATACGTTGGAGACGTATCAAGCATCCCCAAGCTTAATTCCTGCTCGTCCTCGAGTAGGTAAATGATAAAAACAGAATTTTTGATGTGGAATGCTACCTAATATATTTATCAATGCAATCTTCTTTATTGTGGCAAGACTGTTCAGATCCATAAGATTCAAAACAAGAGTTTAATATTGACATAAAAACAATAATACTTCAAGCATACTAATAAAGCAATCATGTCTTCTCAAAATAACATGGCCAAAGAAAGTTATCCCTACAAAATCATATAGTCTGGCTATGCTCCATCTTCATCACACAAAGTATTAATTCATGCACAACCCCGGTTTTAGCCAAGCAATTGTTTCATACTTTAGTATTCTCAAACTTTTTAAACTTTCACGCAATACATGAGCGTGAGCCATGGACATAGCACTATAGGTGGAATAGAATATGGTGGTTGTGGAGAAGAAAAAAAGAAGGAGATAATCTCACACCAACTAGGCGTATCAACGGGCTATGGAGATGCCCATCAATAGATATCAATGTGAGTGAGTAGGGATTGCCATGCAACGGATGCACTAGAGCTATAAGTGTATGAAAGCCCAAAAAGAAACTAAGTGGGTGTGCATCCAACTTGCTTGCTCACGAAGACCTAGGGCAATTTTGAGGAAGCCCATCATTGGAATATACAAGCCAAGTTCTATAATGAAAAATTCCCACTAGTATATGAAAGTGTCAATATAGGAGACTCTCTATCATGAAGATCATGGTGCTACTTTGAAGCACAAGTGTGGAAAAAGGATAGTAGCATTGCCCCTTCTCTCTTTTCTCTCATTTTTTATTTCTTTTTTTTCATTTTTTTTGGTGGGCATCTTTGGCCTCTTTTTTTTATTTGGGCTTCTCTGGCCTCTTTTATTTTTTGTAAAGTCCGGAGACTCATCCCGACTTGTGAGGGAATCATAGTCACCATCATCCTTTCCTCACATGGGACAATGCTCTATAATGATGATCATCACACTTTTATTTACTTACAACTCAAGAATTACAACTCGATACTTGAACAAGATATGACTCTATATGAATGCCTCCGGCGGTGTACCGGGATGTGCAATGATCTAGCGTAGCCATGAAACATCATGCTAGCTATCTTACGATCATGCTAAGCAATATGACAATGATGGTGTGTGTCATGATAAATGGAACGGTGGAAGTTGCATGGCAATATATCTCGGAATGGCTATGGAAATGCCATAATAGGTAGGTATGGTGGCTGTTTTGAGGAAGGTGGGTTTAATGCACCGGCGAAAGTTGCGCGGTACTAGAGAGGCTAGCAAAGGTGGAAGGGTGAGAGTGCGTATAATCCATGGACTCAACATTAGTCATAAAGAACTCACATACTTATTGCAAAAGTCTATTAGTCATCGAAACATAGTACTAGACACATGCCCCTAGGGGAAGGGTTGGTAGGAGTTAACCATCGCGCGACCCCGACCTCCACACAAAGGAGAGCAATCAATAAATAAATCATGCTCTGACTTCGTCACATAACGGTTCACCATACGTGCATGCTACGGGAATCACAAACTTTAACACAAGTATTTCTACCAATCCACAATTACTCACTAGCATGTCTCTAATATCACAATCTTTATATCTCAAAACAATCATAAGGAATCAAACTTCTCATAGTATTCAATGCACTTTAAATGAAAGTTTTTATTATATCCCTCTTGGATGCCCATTATATTAGGACTAAATTCATAATCTAAGCAAATTACCATGCTGTTTAGAGACTCTCAAAATAATATAAGTGAAGCATGAGAGTTCATCAATTTCTATAAAATGAAACCACCGCCGTGCTCTAAAAAGATATAAGTGAAGTACTAGAACAAATTGACAAACTACTCCAAAAAGATATAAGTGAAGATCAATGAGTAGTCAAAAATTTAAATAACTATGTGAAGACTCTCTCATCTAATAATTTCAGATCTTAAGTATTTTATTCAACAGCAAGCAAAAGAAAAATAGCACTCCAAGAATGGCACGCATCATGTGAACGAATAAAACTTTAGGCTCAACATAGGCTAACCGATAATTGTTGATGAAGAGAGGTGAGATGCGTAGCATACCCAAGCTTAGATGCTTGAGACTTCTTGAAATATTTACTTGGGGTTCCTTGGGCATCCCCAAGCTTGAGCTTTTGTATATCATTCAATCCTCTCATATCATGGTTTCACCTATTCTCAAAAACTTCATCCACACAAAACTCGAAAAGAACTCGTGAGATAGGTTAGTACACATAAGAATAAATCAACACTTTATGTACTGCCAAGACAAGTTGCATAATAATTTTCAAACATCATCTACTGTTTACTATCGTTTCCACAATTTATATCTACCAATATAGGCTATGGAAACTAGAGGATAAGTAGATAACAAAACTGTGACAGCAATCTGTCCAAACAGAACAGTCTGTAGAAATTTATGAAAACAGTGTACTTCTGTAACTCAAAAAATTATGAAAATTTAGGACATACTAAATAATTTATATTACAATACTGTGTAAAAATTTCAGAAACTTTCCATGTTCCAGTAAAATATGAAAATTCAAATACTACAGCAAAAGTTTCTGTTTTCACACAGCACACATCAAAACATGCAATGCAAGCATCCTAAGACAATTCTTGGAACTTTTTATTGAAAAACAAGATTATAAATAACACCTAACAGATAACAAGAAAATAAAATGATGCTCCAAGAAAAACTCATATTATGTGACGAATAAAAATATAGCTCCAAGTAAGATATACCGATAGTGTTGAAGATGAAAGAGGGGATGCCTTCCGGGGCATCCCCAAGCTTAGGCGCTTGAGTATTCCTTGGATATTACCTTGGGGGTGCCTTGGGCATCCCAAAGCTTAGATTCTTGTCACTCCTTATTCTCCTCATATCGGTGTCTCACCCAAAACTTGAACACTTCAATCACACAAAACTTAACGGAACTTCGTGAGATGGGTTAGTATAATAAAGATAGATCATTCACTTAGGTACTGTCAAGACAAGATTCAGAATTGTTCCCACATGATACCTACTGTATTCTACCATTACCATAATTTATACCACTAAATATAAGCTATGGAAACACTAAAACAAGCAAACTATGCATGCAAAACAGAATCTGTCAAAAACAGAACAGTCTGTGAAGATCTGTAGTATAGCCATACTTCCCTATGTATAAAAATTCTGAAAAATTAGGAAAACCCGAAGAATTTGTATATAAAGACTTTGTAAAAATTTCAGATCATTATCACTCTCCAGTAAAAAATTAAAATTCCTGTACTGGAGTCAAAATTTTCTGTTTTGGTTCAGCATCAATTCTACTCATCTTGTGAGTCATCCCAAAGGCTTTACTTGGCACTTTATTGAAACAAAAGCTATAAAACATGATTACTACAGTAGCTTAATCATGTGAACACACAAAAACAGAAGGTAAAAGTGTTGGGTTGTCTCTCAACAAGCGCTTTTCTTTAATGCCTTTTAGCTAGGCATGAGGATTTCAATGATGCTCTCATAGGAATAGTAATGGAAACATGCAAAAGAGCATCATGAATCTCATGACAAGCACATTTAAGTCTAACACACTTCCTATGCATAGGGATTTTGTGAGCAAACAATTTATGGGAGCAAGAATCAACTAGCATAGGAAGGCAAAACAAGCATAACTTCAAAACTTTGAACACATAGAGAGGAAACTTGATATTATTGCAATTCCTACAAGCATATGTTCCTCCCTCATAATAAATTTCAGTAGCATCATAAAGGAATTTCACAATATAACTATCACATAAAGCATTATCTTCATGATCCACAAGCATAGAAAATTTGTCGCTCTCCACATAAGCAATTTTCTTCTCATTCATAATAGTGGGAGCAAACTCAACAAAATAAATATCATGAGACACTTGATTGACATAACCACATTCAATATTAAAATCATGATGACAAGTTTCATGGTTACTATCACTTTTTATAGCATACATGTCATCATCATAATCATCATAAATAGGAGGCATGCCATCATCATAAAAACTTGCTCATCAAAACTTGGGGGACTAAAAATATCATCTTCATTAAGCATAGCATCCCCAAGCTTGGGACAAACATTAATTAAAGCAAATAAATTCTCAAACATGTCATTTTCATCAAACATAGCATCCCCAAGCTTGTGGCTTTGTATATCATAAACATAATCACTCTCATCATTAATAGTACGAATAGCACCAATAGTATAGCAATTATTATCATCATCCTTCAAGTTGGTGCCATAAATATTTTCAAGATTATAAGAAGTATCATTATCTTCCCAATCATAATTATCACAACAAGCAATAGGCATAACAAAATCATCCTCAAGTGTATCATCTTCCACAACTATTTTTGATTCATTCTCATGAGGCCTATCAATAATGGGAGCAACATTATTTGGGAGAGATACCTCTTTACCTTTACTTTTCCTTCTTTTCTTCTTCTTCACCACATTATGTGTGGGTTTATTTAATTACTCCAAGCTTCTTTTTGAAGAGGTTGGTTGAATAAAAAGCTCCTCCTCATTACCTGATTCATCATAAGAAAAAAAATAGGAGGATATTGGGAAACCTCTTCCCCTTCATTAGTATTCTCTTCATCTTCTATTTGTTTTCTTGTCTTTAAGTAATTGGCAATATAAGGATTCTCAATGCAATTTACCACGCAATACATATAGATTTCATTTAGATCAAAATCAATCATTTTCATGAGAACCCAAACTGGAACATCCTTAGTATTATGTTTCATTTCTTCATACCCCAAAAATAGACTAAGTTCATTATGATGCTCAAGGGTAATGAGGTTATCACAATTTTTGGACACAATTCGATCATGAAATAATTCACATTGGAAATTAAAATGACCACTTTCATTGCAAAGTTCACAAGGACGGCAAGAAATATTAAGTCTTTCAGCACAAACATATAGCCTCTCTTGCAACCATTTAGTTTCTAAATACTTATGCCTCTTACAAAATCTATCTTCCCTTTTAGGCATGTCTTCACAAACTCTATGCACTCCACAAAAATTGGCATGCTTATAAGAAATCTTTTTATCATGACTAGTGCAATCATCATTAGTAGTATGGATATTCAAAGAATTCATACTAACAACATTGCAATCATGCTCATCACTCAAAGATTTAGTGCCAAACATTTTAATAACTTCTTCTTCTAACACTTGAGCAAAATTTTCCTTTCCATCATTTTCACGAAAGACATTAAAAAGATGAAGCATATGAGGCAACCTCAATTCCATTTTTTTTGTAGTTTTCTTTTATAAAACCAAACTAGTGATAAAACAAGAAACTAAAAGATTTAATTGCAAGATCTAAAGATATACCTTCAAGAACTCACCTCCCCGGCAACGGCGCCAGAAAAGAGCTTGATGTCTACTACGCAACCTTCTTCTTGTAGACTCGTGTTGGGCCTCCAAGCGCAGAGTTTTGTAGGACAGTAGCAAATTTCCCTCAAGTGGATGACCTAAGGTTTATCAATCCGTGGGAGGCGTAGGATGAAGATGGTCTCTCTCAAACAACCCTGCAACCAAATAACAAAGAGTCTCTTGTGTCCGCAACACACCCAATACAATGGTAAATTATATAGGTGCACTAGTTCGACGAAGAGATGGTGATACAAGTGTAATATGGATGGTAGCTATAGGTTTTTGTAATCTGAAAATATAAAAACAGCAAGGTAGCAAGTAACAAAAGTGAGCAAAAACGGTATTGCAATGCTTGAAAACAAGGCCTAGGGTTCATACTTTCACTAGTGCAAGTTTTCTCAACAATACTAACATAGTTGAATCATATGTAAATCCCTCACGTGCGACAAAGAGTTAACTCCAAAGTCACAAATAGCGGAGAACAAACGAAGAAATTATTGTAGGGTACGAAACCACCTCAAAGTTATCTTTTCCGATCAATCGTATGAGCTATCCCTATAAGTGTCACGAACAACCCTAGAGTTCGTACTAAAATAACACCTTAAGATACACATCAACCAAAACCCTAATGTCACCTAGATACTCCAATGTCACCACGAGTACCCATGGGCTTGATTATACGATATGCATCACACAATTTCAGATTCATCATGTTCAATTCAACACAAAGAACTTCAAAGAGTGCCCCAAAGTTTCTACCGGAGAGTCAAGACGAAAACGTGTGCCAACCCCTATGCATAGATTCCCAAGGTCACGGAACCCGCAAGTTGATCACCAAAACATACATCAAGTGGATCAATAGAACATCCCATGGTCACCACGGATATCCCATCGCAAGACATACATCAAGTGTTCTCAAATCCTTTAAAGACTCAATCCGATAAGAAAACTTCAAAGGGAAAACTCAATTCATCACAAGAAGATAGAGGGGGGAAAACTCCATATGATTCATCTATATTAATAAAGCTCGCGATACATCAAGATCGTGTCATCTCAAGAACATGAGAGAGAGAGAGAGAGAGAGAGAGAGATCAAACACATAGCTACTGGTACATACCCTCAGCCTCGAGGGTGAACTACTCCCTCCTCGTCATGGAGACCGCCGGGATGATGAAGATGGCCTCTGGTGATGGTTTCCCCCTCCGGCAGGGTGCCGGAACGGGCTCCTGATTGGTTTTTCGTGGCGACAGAGGCTTGCGGCGGCGAAACTCCCAATCTAGATTTCTTTCTGGAGGTTTCTGTATTTATAAGAATTTTTGGCGTCGAAAACAAGTCAAGGGGGGCCACGAGGCGACGACAAGCCAGGGGGGCGCCCCCTAGGCTTGTGGCTACCTCGTGGCTCTTCTAGCCCAACTCCGATGCCCCGTGGGTCTCTTCTGGTCCATAAAAAATCACCGTAAATTTTTATTCCGTTTGGACTCCGTTTGATATTCCTTTTCTGCGAAGCTCAAAAACAAGGAGAAAACAGAAACTGGCACTGGGCTCTAGGTTAATAGGTTAGTCCCAAAAATAATATAAAATAGCATATTAATGCATATAAAACATCCAAAACAGATAATATAATAGCATGGAACAATCAAAAATTATAGATACGTTGGAGACGTATCAGACGACAGAGGGCGACGGCGGCGTCGGAGGAGAGGGGATCGAATGGGGAATGGGATGGAGGAAGCCCGCGCGGGGGGTTATGTGGAAGTAGTAGTAGCGCGTTTCTGTAAAACACGCTATAGCTATGTCGAGTAGCAGTAGCGCGGTTTACAGAAACGCGCTACTGCTATCACTCCTCTATTTTCTTTTCTTTTCTTTTCTTTTCTTGTTTGTTTCTTCTATTTTCTTTTCCTTTTCTTTTCATGTTTGTTTCTTCTATTTTCTTTTCCTTTTCTTTTCTTCTTTTTCTTTTTTTTCCGAGAGCAGGAACGAAGGGAAGGTGATACAATGTATATAACTAAGGCGATATATATTGCATCATTTGACGGTTAAGTGTGTATACAAAATAGGAACATATATATTACATCATTTGACCCATGCATAACGGTTAAGTGTGTACACAAAATAGGAACATATATATTACATCATTTGACCGATAACGGTTTCTCGATCAGCGTCGACGTTTTCGTTTTTGAGTGAGCTTCTTTCCCTTAAGCTTCTTGTTCGTTGACGAATAATTGAGCCCCTCATTGTGACTTTTCCTTTTCCATGGAGTACGATCTTTCTTAGGTAATGTAGTATTGATTCTTCTTTTGATGTATACTTCATCGTCATCGTCATCTTCCCTCATCGGGTTGCCGTATTGGTCGTAGTCTTCCTCGTTGGCGACTCCATCCATTCCAATGATGTTCCTTTTGCCTCTCCTCACGACAACACAGCTGGGATTTCTCGGGTCAGTTATGAAGAAGCATTAATTGTGTCACGTGCTTAGCGTGTACCCATGGCTCATTTTTTGCAATGGAGTTCACGGTAGCGCTCTTGGCGTCGGGTATAGTCATGGTAGTGAAATACCGGTTTTCTCTTTCGACATTCTTAGCCCATCTGACACGGAACATCGTCGCTTTGTGCAGTCCAGAGTAGTCAAGCTCCCAGATCTCCTCGACCCTTCCGTAAAATCTCTCAGTTGCGCCGTCGTCGCTTCCGGTCATGTATTCCATTGTCACCCCTGAGTTCTGCCAATCATTGTTCATATCTTTGGCCTCCGTGTAGAACGTGTATCCGTTGATATCGTATGCCTGATAGGTCACGAGGTTGGCCGAGGGGCCATGTGCTAAGGCGTATATGAGCAATCCGTCCTTAGAGCCCTGTTCCGGGGGATTAGCAAGAATATGCTCTTTGAACAAATGCAGGAAAGTGGAGTTGTACTCTCTAGTAATTTCGGCGTCCGTCCTGCATACCCCCCGGTCACGATACTTCTTTGCGATGGTTTCTTTGTGCAGTGTCACGAAAGGATCTACCTGGTCTAGGTGTTGTAGCACTACTAAGTTTGCTCTATCAAAGTCGTTGTGTCGATCTGAGTAGGCCACATGCACTTCCCTGCGACCGTTGGAGTGACCTTCTCCTTCGAGCCTCCCAACGTGCTTCTTAACGGGCAAACCAACACCAGGAAGGTCTCCGCCATATAGATAATTCTCGCAGAAATAGATGCACTCTTGTGTCAGATACCCCTGGACGATGCTTCCATCCGGACGGGACATGTTACAAACGAATCCTTTGATGACCCCATTCATCCTCTCGAACGGCATCATGTTATGCAGGAATGACGGCCCCAGGTCTATTATGTTGTCCACAATATAGACACACAGATGCACCATGACGTCAAAGAACGCGGGCGGGAAGTACATCTCAAGCTCATTTAGTATCACAACGATCTCTTCCTGTAGCCTTCGGAGCTGCTTCACACTGATCGACTTTCGAGAGATGACGTCGAAAAAGTTGCAGAGACCAATAAGCGTCTCACGGACGTGCTTGTCCATTATCCCTCTAAGGGCAACAGGTAGTATCTGCGTCATCATCACATGACAGTCATGGGACTTCATCGCGCTGAACCTTTTCTTCTTCGTGTCTAGAAATCTGCTTATCTTCCCACAGTAACCGGAACTAACTTTGATTCCGGTAAGGCACTTGAAGAATTGATCGATCTCAGCCGGACTTAAGGTGAAGCAAGAAGGGGGGCAATAATCCTCTTCCTTCACTTTTTTGCACTTCTTCTCCCGCGCCTCCGTCTCCGTCTCTGTCTCCTCTGACTTTTTATGGGGCGGCATGTGCAGATCTGCCCTGATATTCAAATCTTGCAAGTCTCTTCTTGCCTTCGGCCCATCCTTGGTCTTATCCGGCATGTTCATCAGTGTCGCAAGCAAGCTCTCAAGGACATTCTTACATATATGCATTTGATCAAGGCAATGTGGCGTGTCAAGTTTGTGCCAGTACTCCAAGTCCCAGAAAACAGACCTCGTCTTCCATACCTTCAGCAGCGGCTCCGGCGCCTTTTTCATCGTATTTCCCGGCATGGGGCACTGTTCCCATTTTTTCAAGAGCTCATCGATTTCGGCGCCGCTCCGCTTACGTGGAGGTCCTCGATGCTCAGCCTCACCATTGAATAGATCTCCACGGTCTCTCCACGGGTCATCCTTCTCGAGCCATCTTTGATGCCCCATGTACACGATTTTCCCAGACCCGCCATCTTTCGTTGACGTTAGCTGCTGAGACGTCGTATCATCCATGCACCGCGTGCATCCGCAATATCCGTGCCACACCTGGCCTGTGACATATCCGTAACCGAGATAGTCGTGCACCGTCGTCATCAGCGCGGCTCTCATATAGAAATACTCGCCTTTGCTGGCGTCCCATGTCTTCGCCGGTGTTTTCCATAACGTGTCTAACTCCTCTTGAAGTAGCCCCAGATACAGATTAATATTATTTCCCGGTTGTTTCAGCCCTTGAATCAGCATGCTCATGTGTATGTACTTTGACTTCATGCACAACCAGGGGGGATGTTGTACATCCATACAAACACGGGCCATGTGCTATGGTTGGTGTTCTGGTTGCCAAACGGATTCATGCCATCGGTACACGCGCCAAGCACGATGTTCCTTGCATCACATGCGAAATATCGATATTCGCCGTTGAACGCTCTCCACTGGCTTCCATCCACGATGTGTCTTAGCTTCGGATCATCTCCATCGTCGGGCTTTGTCCTCTCCGCGTGCCAACGCATGAGCTTTGCTTCCTTGGGATCTACAAAATAAAGTTGCAGACGGGGAGTGATCGGTAAGTACCATACAACTTTCTGGGGAGATTTCTTCCCGGCCTTCTTGTATCGAGAAGCATTGCACACCGGACAGCTGGTTTTTTCCGCGTGCTCCTTCCGATAAATTATGCAATCGTTGATGCATGCATGGTATCTAACGTGCGGCAGATCAAGAGGGCACACGATCTTCTTGGCCTCATCCACACTAGTAGGACATAGATTCCCCGCTGGAAGAACATCCTTTAGGTACTTGAGAAGCTCATCGAGGCTAGTGTCGGTCCATTTGTTTTTAGCCTTCGTCTTCAGAAGTTCGAGCGTGAAACTCAAGCGGGTCACCTCAGGATCCCAACCATCATACAATGGAGTGTTCGAGTCAACCACCAGTTGCTGCAGCTTGGCCTCCTCTCTAGAAGCAGCTCTGTCAGTACTCGTCTCCTTGCGTAGCAGTTCTTGAACATGAGGGTCCCGCATGATTGAACTTAGTACCGACGAAGTGTGCGGCGTGGAGTCCACGTTTTCTCCACCGCCATGTCCGGCCTCTTCTCCGCCGCCATGTCCGGTCTCTTCTTCGCCGCCATGTCCGGCCTCTTCCCCGCCGCCATTATCGGTCATCTCTTCGTCTTGAAACCAGTCATGAGCAGGTGCGCCATCACACGACCATCCTCATAGGGGTCGAGCCAAACTCCTCCTTTGCATCTTCGACACGGACATATAATCTCTTTCCGGTTATTTTCATTCACGTCCTGCACCGCCAACCGCCACCACCTTTCCACCATCGTTCCACTGACCATCATGAACGCCTGCACGGTAATAATAAACAAATTGATTATAAAAATGCATGCATGCATCAAAGTCATACAAAAATTCGGCATGACCTTCCCTAAAAATAGGACATATAGAGTTTGCTCGAAATTTGTCGAAACGGAAATAAATCGACATTTCGGCAAAACATAGGCAACTCAAGCACAATTCGGCGGCAACTCATACCACACACACAATTTCCATCATATCACCCGATTATGTCATATCGCACACATACACATATTTCCATTCTTGCAAAAGCACAAATTTTTAATCACCTATCTCGAGATCGAGCACGGTGATGATGATGCGATCGGTGTCGCCACACCACCTAGGCGAATGATCAAAAGTGGACAAAGCTTACTTCCATGACATGGCTAGATATAGTTAGGGAGGTACATAGGTCACTTCATTAAATGCTAGATCTACCTAGCTAGTTTGGGAAGGAGATGAGGAGAGGGAAGGAAAAAGAGAAAGGAGATGCATTAATGGAGGTGGTGTAGTTAGCTAGGAGCAATAAAGAGAGAGAGGGAGGTAGAAGAAGGAGAGTAATGGGGGGGAGAAGTAGTGAGGAAGAAGCAAAGTGAGGGAGAGAGGAGGTGGGAGCTAGGGGAAAGTGAAGGAAGAGAGGATGATGGGGAGGGGGGATGGGGGGAGGAAAAAGGTGGTGGCTTGGCAGAAAACGCGCTGCTGCTAAAAAGATAGCAGTAGCGCGCCTCAGGGAGAGGCGCTACTGCTAAGTGGGGCCCGCCATGTGGCCAGGTTCAAACTTAGCAGTAGCGACCTACCCTGGAAACGCGCTACTACTACTCTTTTAGCAGTAGCGCGTTTCTCTGTTGCGCGCTACTACTAAACCTAGCCTGGCGGCAACGGTGCGGGCAATATTAGTAGTAGCGCGTTTTTGGAAAATGCGCTACTGCTAACTTTTTAGCAGTAGCGCCTGTTCTACACGCGCGCTACGGCTAAGTAGCAGTAGCGCCTCTTTTTAGACAGCGCGACTGCTAAGTTTCTGTGTATAAGGTTTTCCCTAGTAGTGTACGGGTCCGTAGTTAGTACCTAGATGGCTATCTCTCTCTCTCTCTCTCTCGATCTTCAATACAATGATCGTCGCATATTCGCTTTGATCTATCTGATGTAACTCTTTTGTGCGGTATGTTTGTTGGGATCCGATGAATTGTGGGTTTATGTTTCAGATTATTTATGAAAAGTATTTGAGTCAAACCTGATTATTATGATTCTTATGTGCATGATCATCATAGCTTTGTAAATCTCTCCGATCTATTCAAATAGTTTGGCCAACTAAATTGATATTTCTTTAGTGAGAGGTGTGCGTTGTAGTGGGTTTAATCTGGCGGTGCTCTATATCCCAGTGACAGAAAAGGGACAAGACACGTCTTTGTATTGTTGACACTAAGGATAAAACGATGGGGTTAGTTCATATTAATTGAATTCTCTTTGTCTACATCATGTCATCGTTCTCCAAGCATTACTCTGTTTTACTTAATACTCTAGATGCATGTTGAATAGCGGTTGATGGGTGGAGTAATAGTAGTAGGTGCAGGCAGGAGTCGGTCTACTTGCTTATGGACGTGATGCCTATATACACATGATCATTGCCGTGAATATCACATAACTATCCGCTTTTCTATCAATTTCCCAACAGTAATTTGTCTATCCACCGTATGCTTATTTTCATGAGAGATGCCACTAGGGAAAACTATGGCACCGGGTCTATCCACTTATAAGTTTACAAACGCTACTGTTTATTTTATGCTATTATTTGTCTTTTATTTTATTTTGCAATTCATAACTATCTACTACCAACCACACTACTCATAAGCTTGCAAATAACGAGTCCAGGGGGATTGAAAACCCTCTTGCCCGTGTTGTGTGCAAGTGTTTGTTTCTTTGTGTGTGGCCGCTGAAGAAGGGCGTTGGTTGTTACTCCTATTGGTTCAATAAACCTTGGTTCTCTACTCAGGGAAATACTTACCTATATTGTGTTGCATCACCCGTTCCTCTTCACAGAAAACCCCAACGCAGATCACAAGTATCAGGAAGGATTTCTGGCGCCGTTGCCGGGGAGTATCATCAACCTACCATCAAGTATCTTCACACAAATTTTCATTCACTTGTTCTTATTTTTATTTGCTGTTATATTTTGCTTTCTTCATAAAAAAACAAAAATACAAAAATATTTATCTTTGCTACTTGCTAATTTACTAGTTTTGCTTGGCCTGTTTGCTTGAAGTTGCTATCATGTCTGATTTTGAAGTTAGTGGTGCTTCCGCCTCTAGTGTGGAAGCCCTTGAATATCCAACTTCACCTTGTGATAAGAATACTAAAAGAAAATTTGATGAACTTGCTAAGGAAAAACTTGATAACCCTGCGGATGATGATCCCTCTAAAGAGGAACCTATTATGCAAACTAAGAAATTCCGTATTGGTAGTGGCAATATTATTGGAAAAAGTGTGATCCAAGATTTTTTTCACTTGTGTTGGTTCTTTACCTATGATAGGAGGATCTATTATTGCTAGGACCACTATTTATGCGGATGCCATATCCTTGCTTGTCGTCAAATTGGAAAGACAAATTGTTCATATGCATCCCTCCATACAATGCTTGTTTCTAGAGTTCTCTAATATCCAACATGCTCCTACTAAACGGTTGGCCACAATATTTCTTATTCATGAATTTAATCACATTATGCAGAAAGCAAGAGAAATATTTGTTCATTATAGGATCAATAGTGAGTGCCCACCAATAGAGGGAATCCTTTATGGGTTGGAAGAAATAAGAAGATTAAGATCAACGGACTATGTTGCTTATAATGAAAACCTTAGGAAAAAGGTTCCACCTAATGTCTTGATTGATAAAAATTCCAAATTCAATGATCAAATTATTGTCACAAATCTTGAATTAGATTATGAGCTTGAGATGAAACTAAGGAAATTTCTTTATCGGAATCTTTACAATGAAGAGTTTACTATAACTTATGAAAGGTCCAAGGAGGAACCTCCTTCTCCTCCGCAGATAGATCTCACGGATCCTTGTGTTGTAAAGTTTAGTCCCTTCAACTATTTTTGCCCATAAGAAAACTTGCTGCTGATAGAAGGGAATATGATTATAGCATGGTGAATATCTCTTATGGTTATGACAACACTTGATCATATGCATTATGCCTAGCTAGGGGCATAAAACAATAGCGCTTGTTGCGAGGCAACCCAATAGTTATCTTTAATTTTGCTTTTTTCTTTCTATTTGTGTGTGATAACATGATTTTTGCTACTGTAATGATTATGTTTTTATCTTTAAATTAGTGTTTGTGCCAAGTAAAGCCTTTGGGATAATTTGCATGATGAGTATAATTGATGTTGTGCAAAAATCAGAAACTTTAGCGTTCAGTGCAGAATTTCTATGATTTTACTGGAACGTCTATTTGATCTAAAAAATTTATACAGTATTTCTATACAAATTCTTCAGGTTGTCCTAATTTGTCATAAATTTTACAGCTACAGAAGTATAGGTTCTATACAAATCTTTACACACTGTTCTGGTTTAGACAGATTCTGTTTTTGCTCGCATAGTTTGCTTGTTTTGATGAAACCATGGAATGTATCGGGGGGTATAATCCATGGAGAAGTTATAATACAGTACCTATTATGCAATAATGAAATATGAATAAATTTATAACAGTACCTGAAGTATTTGATATGTTGCTTATACTAATGGATCTCACAAAGTTTCTATTGAGTTTTGTGCGCTGAAGTTTTCAAGTTTTGGGTGCTATCGCGATGGACGAAGGAATAAGGAGCGGCAAGAGCCTAAGCTTGGGGATGCCCAAGGCACCCCAAGATAATATTCTTGGAAGACTGAAGCCTCTAAGCTTGGGGATGCCCCGGAAGGCATCCCCTCTTTCGTCTCAATCAATCGGTATGTCACTTGGAACTATATTTTTATTCATCACATGATATGAGTTTTGCTTGGAGCATCATTTGCTTTAGTTTGATTTTTGTTTTACTTTTCCACAATCATTTTTTGCTGGACGCACCTATTCGAGAGAGACACACAATCACCATGATTTGTTAGAATACTCTATGTGCTTCACTTATATCTTTTGAGCTTAACAGTTGCTCTGGTACTTCACTTATATCTTGTAGAGCACGGTAGAGTATAGATTTTATAGAAATAATTGCACTCTCATTCTTCACTTATATTTTTTTGAGAGTTAATAAACAGCGACGGTAATTTGCATGGGTTATAAGACTAGTTCAACAATAATAGGTATTCAATGAGTGCATAATCAAAATCACATGTAGCACATAAAAGAGAAATCACGGTTAATGATATTAATGTGGTAATGTGAAAGAGCATGAGTGCATGATCATCGGTTAATTAAAGTATCGTGAATTAGAGGTTGTTAACTTGTTGTTCATCCAAATATTTTTATAGCATGGTGATGATGTGTGCGCATACCTATTCCTCGTTGAAACCCTAGTGTTTTTTAAGTCGGGGGCACGTGATGGTTAACTCCTACCAACCTCCTCCCTAGGGGCATGCGAGTAGTGATTTGCTTCGAGAGAGCTAATAAAATCTAGCAATAAGTATGTGAGTTCTTTATGACTAATGTGAATCCATGGATATACGCACTCTCACCTCCACATATTTGCTAGCCTCTTCGGTACCGTGCATCGCCCATTCTCACCTCGAGGATCGGTGCAACTTTCGCCGATGCATCAAAACCCCGTGACATGATATGCTCTGTTGCACATAAGCCTCATTATACCTTCCTCAAAACAACCACCCTACCTACCTATCATGGCATTTCCATAGCCATTCCGAGATATATTTCCATGCAACTTCCACCATCACATCATATGACTTGTACTTCCATTGTCATAGTGCTTTGCATGATCATATAAGCTGACATAGTATTTGTGGCAAAGCCACTGTTCATCATTATCATACATGTTACGCTTGATCACTCCACATCCTGGTACACTGCCAGAGGCATTCATATAGAGTCATATCATCCTATCAATTTTTCATATCAAGTTGTAAGTAAATAAAAGTGTGATGATCATCATTATTTATGGCACTGTCTAGGTGAGGAAAGGATGATGAAGTCAATGATTCCCCCACAAGTCGGGAAGAGACTCCGAGCGAAAAATAAAAGAAAAAAATGAAAGAGAAAAGAGAAAAATAAAAAAGGGAGAAAAGAAAGAAAAAAGAAAAATATATAAATGAGAGAAAAGAGAGAAGGGACAGTGCTACTACCTCTTATTCCACACTTGTGCCTCAAAGTGGCACCATGTTCTTCATATAGAGGGTATCTTGTTTTGTCACTTCCATATGCTAGTGGGAATTTTTCGTTATAGAACTTGGCTTGTATATTCCGATGACGGACTTCCTCAAATGCCCGAGGTCTTCATGAGCAAGCAAGTTAGATGCACACCCACTTAGCTTCAGTTGAGTTTTCATACACTTATAGCTCAAGTGCATCGGTTGCATGGCAATTCATAATCCTCGCATTGATATCTATTGATGGGCATCTCCATAGCCCATTGATACGCCTAGTTGATGCGAGACTTTCTTCTCCACTTTCTCCCCTTTGAAACGTACCACCATATTCTATTTCACCTTTATGCTATATCCATGGTTCACGCTCATTTATTGCGCAAGTAATAAAAAGATGAAGCGCGTTAAAAAGTACGATCTAATTGCCTGACTTGACACCGTGGTGCTTAACATTTGTATTTATGCGGTGAGGACGGAGCCATGCTATTCTTATATGATAAAATGAATAGGGTGTGAACATTCTTTCTGGATCGTATGCTTTGATACTTTATGATTATGTTGCTTATGTTTATAAGTATTACTATGTTGATGTTTATTAATTCATCGTTTCTCAATGATCAAACCTGCAAAAGATTACATGTTGGGTAGCATGTCACATCAAAAATTATGTTTTTATCATTTACCTACTCGAGGACGAGTAGGAATTAAGCTTGGGGATGCTGATACGTCTCCAACGTATCTATAATTTTTTATTGTTCCATGCTATTAGAGGATGAATGAGATTTTGTTTCATTGCTTCATTTAAGATAGATTGCAAAAGATCAGCTGCCAGTACAAATAACAGTGGGGATAAAGGGTCTCTCTGCCTGACCCCTTGTTTGAAGTGAAACACTTTACCAGGTACTCCATTGAAAAGAACTGAGGATGTACCAGAGGTGAAGATCATGTTGATCCAATTGATCCATCTGTGTCCAAAGCCCCTTGCTTTCAGGATTGCTAAGATTGTTTTGTGATCAATTAGGTCAAAAGCCTTTTCAAAGTCTAGATTAATGATCACAGTATTCACATAGCTACACACTTTGGATAGAAAAATAATTTGTAATCTAATGATAGTGACACCTAGAGCAGGAATTGGGTAATCTCTTACTGGTGCTTTCTGAACCTATAAAATACCGTAGAACCATTGTTCTACGGTTTGGGGGTCAAAAAAAACATGCGCCAATACGCACCTCCTACACATGTTAGGAAAATATTGGATACGACTCGTCCTCGCTTATCTCATGTGTGCATTGTTTTTCTAGAGGGAAATGTACATATTTCAAGCCTAAACTATCACATTTGTCTATAAACCCAAAACTTTTAAACTGTCTAAGTTTCATCCCTAAATTGTCAAAACCGTCTAAGATCAACCCCTTCCCTCACCTATAGCTGGTTTTCTCTTAATTGACCTAGTTTCACCAGTCAAACCAAAATTAACACCCATGTGTATGAGTACTCCAAATAAATGTTGCATATCTTGTCAATCCTAGAGACTAGATTAAATGGGTGGTAATGAACAAACTTGCCCTTACATACCAAAATTCAAAAGAACGGCGTCGGTGTGAAAACCGGCAGACCTCGGGGTAGGGGGGCCTGAGCTATGGATCTCGGACGGATGGTAACATGGACAAGTTGAAAGCACATATGCTTCCTTGGAGGTTTTGATAATTCATGACAACATACATTGTCTCTTGGACTAATAGTTTTGCCTAGCTTATTTCAGATGAAGTCCACAGAGAGAATTGGCTGAGAAGAACCCCCCGAGGAAAGAAGAAGAAGAAAAATAATAGGATTGGCAAGACATCAAGCTTCAAGACTCTATATTTTGCATTTTGTGAGAAATCACATTTCAGTCCATAGGAAAGCAATACTATTAAAAGGGGATGAGGTATCTAGGATGATCTGGTTGCTCAAGTGCTTAGAGTTAGCCACGAAAAATACTCATGAATTCTGCCACAAAGATATTCTTTCTAAACCCAACACTCAAATTCGGTGCCACCAATATTTCCTAATCGGCCCTACCGAGTTTCACCCTAGACAGATCCAGAGCCGAACCCTAGCTTCTCGGTGACACCAAGTTTGATTTTGGTGCAACCGAAATCAGTGACCAACTTTCGGGTAACCAATTTCTAAGAATCAGAATTTCCGAGTTTTAGGAATCGTTGACACTGAAACTGGAAACTGCCTAGGCCAGCCAAAACCGGACTCACCGAGAATTATATATCAGTATCGCCGAAACGCCAAAAGTTGGCACATTTTGCACTAGTCGGTGCAACCAAGTTTTTGCTTTAGTTTCACCGAGTCGGGCAATAGTGTTATAACGGTTGGATTTTTGGAGAAGCCTATATATACCCCTCCACCCCCCTCTCATTCGCAGCAGGACCACTCAGAGCAAACCAACACTTGCCCCATCCATTTTCTGAGAGAGAACCACCTACTCATGTGTTGAGATCATGATCTTCCACTCCAACCATATGAATCTTGATTTCTAGCCTCCCCAAGTTGTTTTCCACCGAATCAACCTCTTCTACCAAGTCAAATCTGTGAAAGAGAGATTATGTGTTGAGGAGACTATCTTTTGAAGCACAAGAGCAAAGAGTTCATCATTCTTACCACATCTATTACCTTTTGGAGAGTGGTGTCTCCTAGAATTGTTAGGTGTCGCTTGGGATCCTCTATCTTTGTGCGGAGTTGAATCAAGAAGTTTGTAAGGGCAAGGAGATCGCCTACTTCGTGAAGATCTACCCCGAGTGAGGCTAGTCCTTCGTGGACGTAAGCCGTGATGGAATAGACGAGGTTGCTACTTTGTGGACCCTTATGGGTGGAGCCCTCCGTGGACTCTCGCGACCGCTACCCTCCATGGGTTGAAGTCTCCATCAACGTGGACGTACGATAACACCACCTATCGGAACCACGGGAAAAATCTTCGAGTCCCTATTGCGTTTGATCTTCCTTTCTCTACTATTACTTACATGTGCTTGTCTTTACTTTCCGCTGCTATACTCATTGACTTGCATGTGTAGGGTGTGCTAGACTTGATAGAATTGCTAAACTTGCCAACCATTAAAATTTGGGAAAAGGCTAGGTTTTTATTTTTGCGAAGTAGTCTATTCACCCCCCCTCTAGACGTCCCTTATCGATCCCACACAAGGAGACGATGTTTCCCCAGGTTCGGGCCCTCTTGATGGAGGTAATACCCTATGTCCTGCTCTTGTTTACATCAATGGAGAAGTATCAAGTACATATATAGTTGATTTGCCTCGGGGATCTCCGACGTGGCGTGGGTATCAGGGTTCGCGAGGCTGCCGTCCGGAGGTCTCCGCTTCCCGCCGGGGATGGAGATGGAGATGGAGGATGGAGGTGGAGGCTCTTCCAACTCCTCCTGCTCGGGCGGTGAGGGTGAGAGAGTTCGTGCGACGAGAGCGGTTAATTGATAAGGTAAGAGTAATTAGCGGTCGGGTCCGGTGTGGAGACCTGTGATTGATGTGATTAAAGGAACAGACTGTCCCCTCAAAAAAAAAATTGATCATGGGGACGGGTAGCGATACACAGCGGCAAACCACTGGCAGAACATAAAATCGAGGCCGATAAATGCTATGGCAGACCATCAAAATAATGTAGATCTTTGGATCTTATTAGGTGGGAATGATCTAAGGGTACTGGTTGATCTGTGTACATTATTGTTGGTGGCTTTACAAGAATTCTAATTTTCTTTTATTTAGGGTAATTGGCTTTTTTAATAGTAGTGGAGACTTCACGTGCATTGCCTGCGTACCGGACGTGGATTCTCAACTCTTCCCGTCTTCCGTCTTAGGCTACACGTTACTCCGGGCGTCTGGCGCGTGCATATACGACACGGTCGTTGCCTTTTGCTCGATCGATCGACCTCCTGCCCTTCGCCATGGGAAACATCATAACTTCTTCTCCGTGTCCGGCGAAACTGCACGCGCCCGAGACACTGCACGCGCCCGAGACGTGGTCACGATGCTACACGGAGGGCGACACCGTGATACACAACTTCGAGATCGCGGACTTCTCGCTGATCGACGGCATGGGCGCCGGCAACTACGTCACGTCGAGCAAGTTCAGCGGCGGCGGATGCGAGTGGGACATCCTGTTCTACCCCGACGGGCTCAAGAAGAACGAGGCCGGAGCTGTGCACGCCGGCACACCGGCGGCCTTCCTCCGTCTCCATAGAATACAGCCAGGGGTGGAGGTGATGACCAAGTACACTCTGAGCGTATGGGGCAAGGACGGCAAAGTCGTTGAGCAACCGAGCCTGCGATATACCTTTACCTCCATGGTTGCGAGCTGGGGCTACGAGGGCTTTGTTCCCAAGCCCAAGCTGCGGGCCCTCAAAGACGGCTGCTTCACCGTCAGGTGTGTTTTGACCGTCTTGAAAGAGCGCCGCACGGAGGACGTGAGCACCTTCATCGTCCCCATCCCGCCGTCGAACTTCCACGGAGATTTTGGGAAGATGCTAGAGGACGAGGAAGGCGCGGACGTGACGTTCCTCGTGGGCGGCCAATCGTTCCGTGCACACAGAGCTGTGTTGGCCGCACGGTCGCCGTTCTTCAGGGCCGAGTTCTTCGGTCCCATGAAGAGGAACAGGATGCAGCACATCAACATCGATGACATGGAGCCCCAAGTCTTCAAGGCCCTTCTTCATTTTATGTACACGGACACGCTGCTGGATGATCGCGAGGTTAAGGAAAACACGGCGCTGCAGCATCTGCTGGTTGCCGCGGATCGGTACGGGCTGGACAGGCTGGCGGCCATGTGTGAAGGGGAGCTATGCCGAAGCATTGACGTGCAAACCGTCGCAACCAGCCTCACGTTAGCGGAGCAGCATTACCGCGAGCGGCTGAAAGATGCTTGCATTGACTTTGTGTCTTCCCGGGATGTGTTCGGAGCTATGAAGAAAACCGATGGGTTCAAGCACCTTGTGACAAGCTGCCCGGAGGTTATATCGGATATTTTACAAGAAAATTTGCCGTTGCCAGAGGTAAGAGTAGTCTACATAAGGACTTTTCTTCGTGTAATGCATTAGTTTTGTATTAAAATAGAATTTAATTTTAAAAACCACTAGTGTATCCATTGCACAACTTGCTGAATCACCAAGCTCAGTGGCGATTCGATGTGTCGGACCTGTTGGTTGCAGGGTTGGTCTCTCGAGAAACACCACTAATTTTACTCATACGCGTATGAAATTCACGACAGCATAGAGGGAGGGCTCCTGCGATTCAAAGGAGTATTTCTTCTTTTTTCAAAAAGAGGGATGACACCCCGGCCAGGGGTGGACTAACATGAAATTCTTTGTAGATATTCAAAAAAAACATGAAATTCTTTGTATAAATTTATTTATTTTAACTTTTTTATTTGATAGGATGTAAGGTCTATTCAGAATCAATAGATCCCAAATATCAATTATGAAAAAAAGAATTCCAAATATTTCCATCAGATTCGCATGTTTTGAGAATCTTGTGGAAAGAGGATCCTTAACTATGTTTGAGAATCCTTCAAACTAAAGAGCATCCATGTTTAATTATGTCTCTTCTTGCCTTTAATTTGGCATCACCACTACCTGAATAATCGGCACAATGAACTGTAAACTGATTTGCACATGCAATATTTTCACGTTTGTTTCTTGAGATCATCATTTGCCTAGTTAGGCTTGAGCTGAATAATAAACTCCTACACTTTCCTTTTACCTTCGTTGGTTGATACCCCAAGCGCGTGTGTTGAGAAGAGATGATGCATATGCAGCTATCAATAGTACTCCTGGTATATTATACTTATTGGCTCTCTGTTGCAATCAGGTGGTGCGGACCAATCCGCGGAGGACACCCGGATGGCTCAAGAGGCAGCAGCGCTCATCGCAGGTCCGCCGTGCGGTTGTCGTCTCCGCTTGCGTTTTGGTGCCGGCGGTGGTGGTCTCCTGTCGAATGTACATGAGGCGCCGCTAGTCCGGTCCGTTGATCAGTTCGTTAATTTGAGCTGAAAGGGTGGATCGATCGGCATGTGAACCGATCGAGCAGAGATTGTTCTCAGACTCTCAGTCCGTAACCACAAATTGGTAGAATGAATGTTCAGGCTACGATCTTATTTTGGACTTTATAGTTATTATGTGTATAACGACTTCTTTTTGCCAACATTATTCAGTGTAAAATATAACCTTGTGGGTTTGCTTTTGGAATTGATTGTGCTTGTTTTCTCCTACCTAACCACAATGCCTACCTGTCAGGAGCTGAGCGTGAGTCTGTGCAGTTTTTTTTAGAAAAGGAGGATATACCCTCGGTCTCTGTATCTGGACGATGCATGCAGTCATTTTATTAATTATTTACAAAGATCTTATAAAGTAATACATCAGTAGGCCTGAATCTGTGCAAGTGTCTCATTTCTTCAGTTAAGTACCGCATCAATTCACCTTGCTGAGTTCTCGCCGTTGATCTTCGATCCGCTTGCCTTACTTACACCGCTCCAGGGCCATAAGATGCCGCATGCAGAAGCAGTAATTTTGAAAAATTATAAAGATTAGGTATCCAATCAGCTAATCCTCCAAACCAACTAAACTAAAGAATAAAGGTTGAAATGCCAACGGACTTCTGTATATTCTCTAATCCACGTGTGTCGACGGGTGATCGCCGATATCGAAGCTACGCTTAAGCTTCTAGATTGTTCGGCTAGGGGTTAAAATGCCCGATCACTTTACAGGCTACGTCAAGGCAGTTTACCCAGGTTCGAGCCACCAACGTCAGTTTAATCCCCTACTCATGATGTTGTTTCTTTGCTTGTGTATCGAGAGGGCTTACAAATCGGTGGAGTGAGCTCCTAGAGCATCTAGAGCCGTATATAGCTAATCCGGTCCCTCAAACATCCACGGACAATGACTGGTCAAACCTCAAAGTTTCTGATCCACATGCCCTTGCTAGGCCAATCAAGGACAATTTGCTTCAAGCCCAAGCAAGAATAGAAACACTACTAACATGAAAAGGAAGGAAAGATAATTTCAAGCGGAAGACATTTTACGTCACGCCACAACCCTACAAACATGCCCCTTTGAGTATTCACCACCACCTGAAACTTCACTCCAGATTTTACGAGGCGTGAGCAACATGGTACTATTTCCTATTCAGTAACAAACATGAAGGCTAGCTAAGGGGCGTCCCAGTTCGGCGTCTCCGTTACCGAGCGCTTCTCCGGGTTTGAGCTATTTTTTAATTTCATTTTGACCTTTTCATAATTTTATTTTTCAGCATTTTTTCTTCTTTTTTATTTTCCTTCCTAATACATGATGTATTTTGAAAAAATATACCAATTTTCTAAAATACCTGATCAATATTATGAAAATACACGATGAACATTATATAAATTCATGAAAACATTTTAAAATACATGTTAACACTTTTTAGATATACATTAAACATTTTTACTGCATGGGTAGCATTGATTACATAGTTTTTTCTCGAAAATTATTAATATTATTATAATATTTAATTTGTAAAAATATTTTAAGAAAATATTGCTATATTTTTGTATATATTTATATTTGAATAAAAAATTTAAGCTCCATCGGCCGCGTCTGTGGCCGGGCCAGTTAGTACTAGGTGGGCTCCGGGGCAACACCTTCTAGGGCTGGCCCATGAGCGTTACAGCGTGGGCGACGATTCCATACCACCCACACCCACGGACTTCCACTCGCCCACGGCGCCCGGCGACATGGCGGCCGTGCGCCTATCCCCACGCCTCCGCTCGATTCCCCTCCTGCTCCCCGGTCTCGATCCCGCGGCCGCAGTCCACCGCAGCTGCTCCTGCGGCAGCTCGGCCACCGCCGCCGCGCGCGCCATGTCCTCCTCCTCCTCCTCCTCCGCGTCGTCGGCCCCCACCCCCTACACGACGCTCGTGGGCCGCGTCCGCTGCGAGCGCGAGATCAAGCGCAGCAAGTTCATCGCAGTCGCCGCCTCCGTCCCCGACGAGCGCGCCGCCATGTCCTTCCTCAATGAGGTGAGCCTCCTCGTTCCCACTCGACTCCTTTTCCATCGAGGTCCTGACCCCTAATCTCCAGTTGCAGCAGGCTCCTGTTGTCCTGATTGCAGGTTGGAGCAATCCAGTTTGTTTTCTGTGCCTGGTCATCAGACGAGGATGTGCACCAATCAAATGCTCTCTATCAAGAGAACTCGTTAGTTTAGCTCGTAAATAACATGTTCTGCTCACCTGAGCCACTCGTTAGTTCAGTTATTATGCTCTGCAATGTTATCCTTGTCATGCTGGTTAATTGCTGAAGGGGTTCGCTCGCGAAGTCACGATCTATTGCTTCCAATGGTATAATTTTTGGCTAGGATTTATAAGCATTGCGCCTGATATGTTGCTTGTTATGTGTGCGGGCTTAGCCTTGCAGTTGTATACACATCAGTGTATTTGCATTTTGGACCGTACTAGCAAACTTATGACTTGTCCATCCTGAAACCAGAACTTCTGTGTACTCTGTTGACTAGATCTACACGGTTTTGTGTTATAGGTCAAGGATCCTCGTGCCACCCATAATTGCTGGGCGTACAAGGTTTGTGGTTTTATATAAAGCCTGCTGCTCATATGCCATGTCTATGATTGTTAATGGTGGGTTGTCTTTGCATTCATGTGTTATTTAGGTGGGAGAACAATTCCGTTATAACGACGACGGAGAACCTTCAAGCACAGCTGGAAAGCCAATATACTCTGCCATCATTTCATCTGGCATAGATATGGTCATGGTGGTTGTAATCAGGTAGCTATTTTGTCAAATAATGCCCTTCATTTTCATGAATTTTTGTCATGACCAATAATTTTACCAATTTGTGGTATTTAATTTTGTGTAAGTTAATTGAATTGTGGAAATGAAATTATAGATAAGTGATGTTGAACTTACATTTCGCTACTTTTTGTGGGACACATGGTTAATGTGATTACCCCTTTACAGTTTACACTAATTTACTGCTTTAAACATTGCTAAAGATATTTTGGAGGCATAAAACTGGGAACCGGCGGGCTGGTCAGAGCTTATGGTGGGGTTGCTTCTGAGTGCCTTAAAGATGCTCCTACTTGTCTTGTGAAACCCAAGGTGATCAAGTTCAGTTATGTTCCATCTGCTCTTGCCTGATTCATGCAATAATTTGAAGTAGGAAGTTGTGTGTAATTCAGACTTGGTGGGTATTTTCATTTCAGGCTCGTGTGGGCATGGAAGTACCATTTGATCTCTTGGGCACAGTCTATAATAAGGTACCGTAAGCATGTACACAAAATATTTGTACTTTAGACACCAACACTTATTTTCAGACGATTAATTAAAGCATAAATACAGAGTTGCTATTATAAACATTTGTGGGGTATATCATGTTGCATGTATGGTGTCTGCTCAATAAATCCAATTGTGCTGAAAAACCGAAGCATTGTTTATCTAGTTTGAGTACTTGCATGCAACAAAGCGAAAAAAAATCACAGTACATCGAATTGTTCAGCTGTTTGTTCTGTTGATTTTATAGCCTAATGTAACTGGTAAATTAATTCCAATGAATACTTGTGTGTCTTCTGGAGGTTATTCATGTACTTCTAAGTTCTAATATAGTTTGTTTTGGGTGAGTGGTTATGATTTGCTGAAGCCTGACCGCTGAATCTTTGAACAGCTGCAGCATTTCCATGCCGAAGATATTAAACAGGACTATGACACTGGCAAAGATGGTACAGTTGTCGTCATGTTCAGAGTAGAATATGAAAAAATTGAGAGTCTTGGAAGCGCAGTGAATTCAGCATGCAGCAGGAAAATTGAATTATTACAATAAGCAGAGGGGACAAGATTGATTGTTCAGTTTCAATGTTTAACTGGCAGCTAGTATAGCTTCTGTTTGTTGAATGTAAGTATTTGTACAATCTAATCCCACCATGTTTGTTTCGGCTCAATGGCTTAATGGAAATTAGTTCATGTGGGCTTAAAGCAACTTGTTTACCTTTCCAAAAATATATCATATGTACTTCCAAGCCTTTAATTCTGCTTTGTTTTACACTTGGCTCAATGGCATGTAGGCACCAGAAGTATTTACTCCCTATTCTCACTGTAATTTCAACTCCATACTGGAGTGCCTTTGATGAATGTTAAATCTACCTCCAAGGAGGTGACTGTTCACTCCCAATAGTATAGATATATTAGCTTGACATGATGTATCTTTTTGAAGTTACAATGAATGGAACTTAGTGTTGTCCATTTCTACATTTTGTTGTTGTGTGTTAGTGTTGTCTTATGCTATGAAAATTTCTGATGATAATGTATCCTTGTTCGTTATCACCACATTATTTGTATCTCTTGCTTCAATGTGTCAGTTCAATGGATAAATCTTCTCTTGCATCTATGGCTCAATGTATATTTTTCCTTTACTTTTTCTGTTCCCATTGTTTCGAAGTCCAGGAATATCCTGTTGCATTGTTGCATGTCTGGTGTTTATTATTTCTCCTACGAGTCAGAGATAGCCACAGGATTTGTTTAGATACACTGAAGCTTACATCTACCTAATAGTTGCCATATAGCATGTCTTGGTAAATTACCACGCCATGCCTGCTTCTTCTTGGTGTTTATTTTGTTAATACCATGCTGTCTTTATTTAATTTTGTTGAAAGGAAAATGCTATCTTTCCTTTCTGTCAAACAAAAGACGAGCATGGTAGGTGGTATCATTCTTTTCTGTCAAACAAGATAAGAGTATTTTAGAATTAGATGTCATCATTCTTTTCTGTTGACAGCTGACACGATGCTTTCATTGAAAAAAGGAATTCAGGATTCTTATCCTTTGCAGCAACTTAAACAAACCAAGCAATGCTTTATTAACAAACAGGGCAGTACAGAAACTTATCTGCATTTACAATCAACACCAAGCTCAAGCCAGTA
The DNA here is from genome assembly GCA_039707655.1 of Elymus sibiricus. Lineage (NCBI taxonomy): Eukaryota > Viridiplantae > Streptophyta > Magnoliopsida > Poales > Poaceae > Elymus > Elymus sibiricus. The sequence goes on along the minus strand of CM077665.1, from coordinate 468,496,077 downwards.
AAACATCCAACAGAACAAACATTACAAACACACTGATAATAACTATACGTAGCACACTGATAATAACTATGTGTACGAATCAAACCCCCTGACCAGCAGTCTCATGCTATGACGACCTTCATGGGCTGGTGGTTTGTGGTGGTGGGGACATGAATGGAATGGGTGGCATCTGGAACCCAGGAATGGTAGGGATTGTTGTCGGTATTGTGATCGGAATGGATGGAATAGTAATTGGAATTGAGGGCATTGGTGGCATGGTAGCAGGCAAAGTAGGAATGATCGGCATGGTGGTTGGGATCGCCGGAATCGGAAGAGATGGAACCGTGCCAGCGGCGTTTGGTGCCATGGCGACCTTCGGGATAGGAATGAATGGTATCGGCGGCATTGTCAGTTTCGGAACTGCAGGAATGGAAGGCATTGGAGGCAATGTGGTTGGAACTGCCGCAGTTGTAGGCATCGGAGGCAGTGTCGTTGGAGCTTCCGGTGTAGAAGGCTGGGCTGGTGTGCCCTCTGGTGCAGCCGCCGTGTCCAAAAGACGGCGAGCCGCCGCGTAGCTGCCATTGAAGGCTGTGAAGGCTAGGAGCAGCACAAGGAGATGGTGGACACTGGGAGCCATGGTTAGTGACTGTGTGCGTACGCTAGGCAGGCTTGCTATGTTTATTTTCCTCTGTGATGATATCTGTGAGTACTGGGGCTATTTGTACCCAGATGTGATCGTTGGATAAAGAGCTTTGGTCCCACTGGTGGTTGATCTGAAGTCCTTGGTCTGGTTGTTCTACCGCCCAGTGTACTTCGGTGGTGCAGATGAGGGAGTTGGGAAGTTTTTCGCCAAGCGGTTGAGCTGATGGGCGGCAGAGTTCCGAAATACTGTACTGCCATAAGAGCAGCATTAAGGTTTGGAGGAATTTCAGAGAAATTGTATAGGATATGATTCTTGTAGGAATTTTTCCTTTAGGGCTCTTTGGTTTGTAGGAATGCATTCCTATTCCTATATAGGATTGGTTCCTATCCTTCGTATTTCAAAGGAAAATAAAAAAGAACCTAGACTCAATGAAAAAATTTCTATGTGAATCAAATGGCATCTCTTTTTCTAATCCTACTCATAGGATTTGAGATGCATGTTATCTCATTTGCTATAAGTTTCATATTCCTATGATAATTCTATCATATGAACCAAAGGAGGCCTACAGTAGTAGAAAACAGGGCACTAGTCCCGGTTCCAGAGGGCCTTTAGTCCCGGTTCTGGAACCGGGACAAACCAAACGGGACTAATGCCCAAAACCTTTAGTCCCGGTTTGCTTACGAACCGGGACCAAAGGGGCTCCACGTGGCCTCTGCGTGGCGCCCAGGCAGGAGGACCTTTAGTCCTGGTTGGTAACACCGACCGGGACTAAAAGGCAGCCACGCGTCAGCACCTGCCAGGCGCTGGGTTTTTTTTTTTGAAAGGAGGGGTTTAGGGGTTTTCCTATTGTGTTTCCCCCTTTTATTTTTGTGTTTACCATTTTTATTTTACGCTTTTCATTCAACTCGACGCTAGCTACTACATATAGCAATGAAGGAACCATTACACAACATCGTCATGATCAATATATAGAGAGAAGTGACCTCTCTTTCTCCGTGCTTGGTCGAACAATATGCAACAAGTTTTCGTAAATCTATTCGACGCTATTACATATAGTACACGTTCATGCATATATACAATATAACATCTCTTACGATCCTAACTTCTATTACCAATCCTGATGGCATTCTCCGTCTTTAGCTATGACATGCTCAACAAAGAATCCCGCCAATTCCTCTTGAATTGCTCGTACGCGATCAGTTGGTAGGAGTTCGTCCCGCATCTGCCAGATCTAATTTAAAGAAGGGGGTCAATAAAACTCAACACAATTGATGGTAATAAAATAAAATTGTGAATATTGTTTACGTACTTCAAATTGTTCGTCAGATATGCCCTGGCCCCGCTCAGTGGTCAAGTGGCGAATGAACTCGCAAACGTAGTAAGCACATAAATTAGTCACGGATGCCTGCCACAAGCACTTTACGAGAATAGAGTTTAATCAAAATGATAATCAAACATGATAATGGTATTGAAACTAGAATCAATGAGAGATGCGCGGTACTAGAGTAATACTTACTTTGGGGTGTAAAAATTGCAGCTCTTTTTTCCATTTGACACCCTTAACCTGTTTGGTGAACTTTTTCCAAACCCTGCTCGGCAAAGAAAATGATTACTTGATATCAGGAAATGAACGAAAGTTGCCGATATGGTGCGATAATGATTGAACTTACTTCTGAAGCATTTGACGCATGCCCGTCCACACCTTAGGGTCTTTACGTCTCGAGTCCAAGACAGTTACTTTTCCCTCTTCAAGCTGAATGTCTAGCAGAATAAAGTGGTAACTGCGCACGCATAACTCATTAATTACACTTAACCTCGAGTAAGCGAAACAGAATGTGCACAAGATAGTAACACTCACTTGAAGTTGTAAGGAAATAGTATTTCCTTTCTGGTTTGTTGTCCAAGTAACGCATCTAGCAAATTTTTCTCTGTATCAGCGGGAAATTCTTTTAACGTATGTTCATTTATGAAATTTGGGTCAATGAACCCAATGTCATAGATTTGTAGTTGTTTGCATTCGAGGATCTTCATTCTGCATAATATAGTGTGAGGATAATTAATACATGCAATGAACGAGCTGAGCTAGAGACTTAATTACAGAAAAAATACTTACAGACAATAGGAACTGACGATAGTTTTGTCGAGCTCCTTTTGGTTGTATAACTGAAAAATTTCTTCAAATTCAACGAACAACACCTGCTTTCCATTGAAGAAGTGCTCATTTTTTATTCCCACCAAGATATTGTTCTTCCCCTCCTTGCAGGCTTGCAAGTACCATTCATGCAAATGTCGCATCCTCGTTGGTAGACCCTTGAGCTCCTCCCGTGTGACGAGAGGCTTCCCGTGCTCGTAGCTTAAGGATGGTACTACCTCAGCCATTTCGAACTGTACCGAATTGGGTAAGTAATCATCAGCAGTGATAGCAAGACCATCGGCCGCTTTCTCTGGATCATTAGCGATATCGGTAACCGCCTTGAGCGGAGGGCACGATTGCAGTTCTTGTTCGCCGAGCTGGGGAATTGTTTTCCCACTTCTTGAGCCACTTCTACTTAAGCTTCCCGACCGCCTCGCTTGATCATATTTCTTTTGAATACATCAGTCATAGTTTGATGGCAGCGGAGGCGGTGGTGGTCGCCTAAGGGCATCCAGAGTTCGCTTTGCTATCACCGGATCTATTTTCTCCTCTTCAGGTGGGCGTTTCGGTGCGAGCTGACATTTCACATCGGCATCCACGATCTCGTTGAGTTCCTCCTCAGACCTCTCGTAGGGTAACTTGGGAAGAGGCTTCAGGCTTGGGCCGTAGCTGAATCTCCTCTGTTTCGTACTGCTGCTAGCCGCCGGAGCGGCGGCGACTCTCTTCCGCTGTTGCTTACGCGGCGGAGGAGGCGGAGTTCGATGACGCGGCGGAGACAGCTGAGGCGGAGGAGGATTCTGCTGAGGGGCCTCCTCCGTCGGAGTTCGCTGAGGCGGCGGAGACGGCAGACGCACCGGAGACGGCTGACGCACCGGAGACGGTTGACGCACCGGAGACGGCTGATGCACCAGAGACGACTCAGGCACCGGGGCCTCCTCTGCCTGAGTCTGCTGAGGCGGCGTCCAGTATGGAAGCACGATGTGTTCCTTTCTCCATAGACAGGTAGTCCTTAAGGCATATCGAAGAAGAAGCTCCCCTTCACCTGTAGCGTACTCAAGCTCTAGCCCATCAAATCCGTCCATTATTTCATCCACCCCGACAATAGCAAAGCCAGCTGGAACCGGAGTGCAATGGAAAGTTGCATCAGGTCAAGGAGGTAAGACATGGCCGACCGCCGCCTTGAAGGTCAGGTTATGACATTTCGCCATTAGCACACAATGTTCATTTTGCGTGATACCATCCACGGGGTAGCGAGGAGCCGTGCTATCAGGATGAACGAGCTCAGTGGAAGCCACGCTGCTTCTCCGCTGAGATGGTGGGGTAGCATCGTGGGTAGTCTCCAATGAAGGATCTTCGTGCCGCTGAGATGGTTGGCCGGTAGCTCGCTGGCTCTCAAGTGCCTCTAGTTTCGCTAATCTTTCATTCAACTTCTGCATTTCGCTTGCTTCCTCTTTCTTCTTTCTCTGTCGGCTTCTGTAACCAGCGCTGTCGGGAAACCCAACCTTCCACGGAACGGAGCCTGATGTGCCTCGTGTTCGTCCAGGGTGTTCAGGATTCCCGAGGGCAAATGACAGCTCGTCCTTCTCTCTGTCGGGAACGAACGTCCCTTCCAGCAATTTCTTGATTGTTTCCTCAAGCTTTTTGAATGGTATTGCAAGTTGAGCTTTCGTCCAGACACACTTCCCTGTTTCTGGGTCCAAAGTTCACCCAACCCCGAAGAACCAAGTCCTTGCCCGATCTGGCCAGTGCAATGTCGCTGGTTGGAAATCTTTAGCAAGCAGGTCTTGCTCAGCTTTGTCCCACGTAGGCCGGGCTTTTCTGTAGCCACCTGACCCCGTAACATGGTGATACTCCTTCCTTGCGGCATTTTTCTTATTTGTAAGTGACCTATTCTTAGCCTTCTCTGATTTCTTGTAGGCCACAAATGCGGGCCAGTGATCTCTCATCTTCTCATATTAACCTCTGAATTCTGGAGTCTTGTCTTTCTCGACAAACTTCATGTTCAATACTTTCTTCCAGTTCTTGAATAGTTCTGCCATCTTCTTAAGAGCAAACGCCCTGACCTTTCGCTGTATAACTGGGTTATTCGGATCCTCCTCTGGCGGTAGACTGAAATTTCTCATCAGATTGGTCCAAAGATCATCTTTCCGTCTATCGTTGACATAAGTAACTTGAGGGTCCTTCTTCTTATTCCATTCTTGGCAGCTGATCGGGACGATGTCCCTAACAACCACTCCGCATTGATGTATAAATTTGTTCTTGGTCAGGTAGGGAGCAATCGGTCGGCCTTCTGGAGAGACTTCTTCGATCGTGAACCTTTCTTGCGCGTCCAACCTTCTCATCGGGCCTCGTCTCCTTACCGAAGTGGAGCTCGATCCGGATGGCTAATTAAAAGAAGAAAGAAGCGTTAATATATGTACAAACAAAAAAATTAATGTATCTAGTCAGCAGAGGATTAATTAATATATACCTCGCCGGACTTTGAAGCATTTATGGCTCCCTTCTCCATTCGATCACCGGAGCCGTCATGATCTCCTTCGTCCCCAGTTCGATCACCGGAGCAGTCATGATCTCCTTCCTCCTCACCGGAGCCGCCATCCTCTCTTTCCTCGCCATCGGTCTCGTTGAGAAACGACAAGCAGGTGAGATCGATATCACCTCCGTCGCTGATTATATCCTCTTTTTCTAAGTCTCTGTTGGCCATAGTTTCTGCAAATATTAGATGTCAAACTATAGTAGTAGAAATTCAGTAATGGCTATCTATATCCAATAAATATACATGCAATTGCATTGACGTATCCTTGAACACTAAATTCAGGCTTTTTTCAAAATAAGATATGAAAGTGTGGAGGCACCAGCTAAGAGAATAAGACGACTCTGAAGTGAAACCTTCTGCCCGATGCACAAACTCCAATTTCACAACAGTAGATTGCATAATTGTGCAAGTGTATGAAAAAAGCGACGGCCCATGGACCATGGTAGACCGACACAAACTCATGCGACGCAATTTTTTTTCGTTTTCTAGCTGTATACGGGGAGTGGACGACGGTGAACCCGACGGAAGTAATTGTAACCATGCGCAGACGCACTGGCGGTGCGTCGGAGGCACCCTTCCCATCCTGGCTCTTGGGCTTCTTACAATTGTTGCATGGCCCATGTTAATTAATGCTTTTGTTCATTGTTATTCAAATGGCCTAGTCTTGTTTATGGATGACACTGACATATCCACGGACGTTGAAGATACATGACACCTAGATGTGCCCAAGCAAATGTACTTAAGGTAGTGTCATGAGGGCTTCTATATCAAACCAGAAAACAACATTGTCGAACACCATATGGACGTTATTCGGAACCTCCCAACACCTCCCATGCCTATTAGAAACCGAGAAGCGACTATAGTGAGTAAGGTTGATCAACTAGATGCGGGGACTCGTGGTGTGCATCGGCAGTACGAGTTAGACGCCTTTTGTTACAAAGTGTTGGTAGAGAAAACATGCACATTGTTCGGAGCTTCATAAGTAGTTGAGATGTAAATTGAACAAGGACCAAAGAGAACATGATAATAAAGTGAAATAAAGATATATATTGAATTGATGTATATACCAATGTATATACGTCGAGAACGGCAGGGGCGCGGCGACGGCGACGGGGCAGGGGGAGGCGACGGCGGGGAAGGGCGAGGCGACGGCGACGGCGACGTAGGGGCAGGGCGAGGCGACGGCGACGGCGACGTAGGGGCAGGGCGCGGCGACGGCGACGACGACGTAGGGTCAGGGGCGCGACGACGGCGGGGCGAGGCGACGGCGACGGCGACATACGTAGGGGCAGGGCGCGGCGACGGCGACGACGACGTAGGGTCAGGGGCGCGACGACGGCGGGGCGAGGAGACGGCGACGGCGACGTACGTAGGGGCAGGGCGCGGCGACGGCGACGACGACGTAGGGGCAGGGGCGCGACGACGGTGGGGCAGGGCGAGGCGACGGCGACGACAGGGCAGGGAGCGGCGACGGCGACGGGAAGGAGGGCGCGCGAGGAGGTCCGGCGCCGGCGCCGATCAGCGGGCTCGGGGACGGCAGGGCGTCGGCGAGGGTGACGGCAAAATCCGGCAGCCTGGCGGCGTCGATGTCGTCGTCGGCGCCGAGGAGAGAAGAAACTGCAATGGATTGGAAATTTTCCCAACTCCCGCTTATATACAGAGACCTTTAGTCCCGGTTGGTGGCTCCAACCGGGACTAATGCACCCCTTTAGTCCCGGTTGGTGCCACCAACCGGGACTAAAGGTCAAATTCCAGCAGCCCAAAGGGCGGGAAGCAGAGACCTTTAGTCCCGGTTGGTGGCACCAACCGGGACGAAAGGGGGGGCATTAGTCCCGGTTGGTGGCTCCAACCGGGACTAAAGGATGGGCTTCCCGTACCAAAAGTTTAGTCCCATCTCGCTAGTCGAGAGGGGCTCGGAGTGGTTTATAAGCTCTGCTGCCGCTGACCTCTCGAGCTCTTCTCTAATGCAGGCAGTACATGCCAATTTGATGCCCTGTTGGGCCTGCTAGCATTGCGGGCCTGCATCCTGGCCCATTGAAGGGTTTCTAGTCGTATGCACGCCGTCCTGCCAAGTGGGCGGGCCTTTTTTTTGCATATATTATGATTTTTAATGTTATTTTTTGCATATGTTATTTTTAGTTGCATAAGTTTTGTTTTTTATTGGTTCTTTTTAGTTGATTCTTTTTGCTATTAGAGTTTTATAAAAGCTTTTTAGTTTCTATTAAAGCTTGTAACAAAATATACTTTATGAAAATTCATTTAACAAAATATAATTTATAAAAGCTTTTTAGTTTCTATTAAAGCTTGCATATATCATAATTTCACCCACATAGCAGAGGCTAAAATGACCCTGAATTGAAAAGCACCATTCAATTTTTTAAACATATTTGAACTGAAGACTTTTTCTGCATTCAATATGCACCATTCGAAGCCACATCATCACTTTTCAAACCTTTTCTGACTTCATTTGCTATTTTTCATGCATTTCATGATTTATTTTGAGCTAAAATGACCCTGAATTGAAAAGCACTGCAAATGAACTTTGAAATGGTTGCAAGTTGGCATGGTATCATCATTTCACCCACATAGCATGTGCTAAAAAGTTGAGAGGGTTACGGCAAAAACTGGATGCACTTCGTGTACAAACTGGACAATCTCTTTCGAAGTGTCAAGGTTTTGAACGAAAACTCTTCTGTTACAAAAGGATTTCAATTTTTTAAACATATTTGAACTAAAGACTTTTTCTGCATTCAATATGCACCATTCAAAGCCACATCATAACTTTTCAAACCTTTTCTGACTTCATTTGCTATTTTTCATGCATTTCATGATTTATTTTAAGCTAAAATGACCCTGAATTAAAAAGCACTGCAAATGAACTCTGAAATGGTTGCAAGTTGGCATGGTATCATCATTTCACCCACATAGCATGTGCTAAAAAGTTGAGATGGTTACGGCAAAAACTGGATGCACTTCGTGTACAAACTGGACAATCTCTTTCGAAGTGTGAGGGTTTTGGACGAAAACTCTTCTGTTACAACAGGATTTCATTTTTTTAAACATATTTGAACTAAAGACTTTTTCTGCATTCAATATGCACCATTCAAAGCCACATCATCACTTTCCAAACATTTTCTGACTTCATTTGCTATTTTTCATGCATTTCATGATTTATTTTGAGCTAAAATGACCCTGAATTGAAAAGCACTGCAAATGAACTCTGAAATGGTTGCAAGTTGGCATGGTATCATCATTTCACCCACATAGCATGTGCTAAAAAGTTGAGAGGGTTACGGCAAAAACTGGATGCACTTCGTGTACAAACTGGACAATCTATTTCGAAGTGTCAGGGTTTCGGACGAAAACTCATCTGTTACAAAAGGATTTCGATTTTTTAAACATATTTGAACTAAAGACTTTTTCTGCATTCAATATGCACCATTCAAAGCCACATCATCACTTTCCAAACCTTTTCTGACTTCATTTGCTATTTTTCATGCATTTCATGATTTATTTTTAGCTAAAATGACCCTGAATTGAAAAGCACTGCAAATGAACTCTGAAATGGTTGCAAGTTGGCATGGTATCATCATTTCACCCACATAGCATTTGCTAAAAAGTTGAGAGGGTTACGGCAAAAACTGAATGCACTTCGTGTACAAACTGGACAATCTATTTCTAAGTGTCAGGGTTTCGGACGAAAACTCATCTGTTACAAAAGGATTTCAATTTTTTAAACATATTTGAACTAAAGACTTTTTCTGCATTCAATATGCACCATTCAAAGCCACATCATCACTTTTCAACCCTTTTCTGACTTCATTTGCTATTTTTCATGCATTTCATGATTTATTTTGAGCTAAAATGACCCTGAATTGAGAAGCACTGCAAATGAACTCTGAAATGGTTGCAAGTTGTCATGGTATCATCATTTCACCCACATAGCATGTGCTAAAAAGTTGAGAGGGTTCAGGCAAAAACTGGATGCACTTCGTGTACAAACTAGACCATCTCAACTTTTTAGCACATGCTATGTGGGTGATTTTAGTTAATATTTTAGTTGATATTTTTAGTTCATTCTTTTTAACAAATAAATACTTTGATAATTTTAGTTAATATTATTTTGATTCTTTTTAGTTCATTCTTTTTAGTTAATGTTTTAGTTGATTCTTTTTAGTTCATTCTTTTTAGTTAATATTTTAGTTGATTCTTTTTACTTCATTCTTTTTAACAAATAAATACTTTGATAATTTTAGTTAATATTATATTTAACTGCAGTGGTATTGTAGATCAAAGCCATCATCAGAATAGTTGTGGAGAGAAAGTCTTCACTTTTTTCTTCGCGTGTGTCCCTTGCTTATTGCTATGTAACCATGGACAATCTTCATCACATACATCACAATGCTTCAGAAAGCTTGCTCACATCATACTAAATATTCTTACACACAAACCGTACTTAAACAGGGACATAATAGAAATAATAGTTCAGATATCCATTACAGAAAGTACTGCATAATTGAAGATACCAATCCTACTCTTCCGGATTGCAAACCTACTCGTCCGAATCAGGAGACCCCCAAGCACTACATAATAGAGATAAAAGTGTTCGCCTTGCAAACACTACTCATCGTCCGGATCAGAATACCCCCAAGCAGGAGATACCAGCGGTACGAGGTGATGCTGCCCATAATTGTAGATTCCAATCCTGCGGTACAACTCGTATGCAACGTACCCATCTATTGTTGCATACTCAATGTTGATAGGGTCAAGTGGGGTCTTCTCCCAAAGTTTGTGCCCTGACTTGGGGAATTTTGTCTTCATATCAGCGTACTCCTCGTCGATCAGGGCGGCTGCCATATCAGCCATTGAAGTCTTGTCATGCTCAAGCCTGAACCTACCCTGAAGATCAATGTGGCATTCAGCTGGTATCTCAATACCCCAAGTGCGCCTCATCTTGATCTTGCCATTCGTTATATCAATGCTAGCAAAATATATGCCGCTGCGAAGGAACTCCATGAGTTTTGGACAGTGCTTGTCACTACTGCAACAACAAAATGGAACAAATGTGTTAAATACTGCTGCAACAAGTATATTTTAGAACAAGTATAATAGAATCATAACAAGTATAATTCGGCACAAGTATAATAAGAATCATAACAAGTATAATAAGAATCATAGCAAGTTTCCTATTTCCTATGCATTTCCTATCCTATGAATCAGAAGAAGCCCCTAAACTATGACATGTTCTCCCATGATGGCCAATATGCAACTACAAGGAAAATTCTTATGCAATTTTCCTATCCTATTCCTATTCCTATGCAATTTTCCTAATCCTCCTATTCCTATCCAATTTTCTATTCCTATGCAATTTTCCTATGAATCAAAGTAAAGCCCCAATTTTCCTATGAATCAAAGAAAAAGCCCCAATTTTCCTATGCATTTTTCCTATGAATCAAGGAAACTATGACATGTTCTTGACATTCCCAATCCTCCTATTCCTATGCAATTTTCCTATCCTATGAATCAAAGAAAAGCCCCAATTAAAACTATGACAAGTTTCGTGTATTACCTTGCCCACTGAAAGACCATGACACGTTGCTTGAAACAAAGTTGGACGACGGCAACATCGCAACCATCGGTCGTGTACTCGAGATCGAGGCCCATGAACTTGTGTTTCTCCTCTTGAAGCCATTCCTCAAACATGGAAAGAAAAACCTTCACTTTTACGCTGTCGTTCGTGTAGACGACATGGAGATTGGTCGTGCCATGTGCGAGCACCTTCCCGTAGCGAGTGATTGGATTCATGGTAGAGGATGGGGAAGAAGAGAGGACAGGGAGACGAACAGAAATGGAGGCGCTGGTCGCGTTTACTATAGCGTCGCGGTTACTGTAGCATTTGATCTCGCGTGGAACAACTTCCAAGGCGCGGGAATCGAACGGTTTGGACCTTTAGTCCCGGTTTGAGCCACGAGCCGGGACTAAAAGGGCTCGCGCCAGGCGAACGGTTGCCATCACCCCTTTAGTCCTGGTTCGTGGCTCAAACCGGGACTAAAGGTCCCATCTGAACCGGGACTGATGCCTGCCGATGCCCGGCCGGCGTCCTAGCCTCCCGAACCGGGACTGATGCTCCCATTAGTCCCGGTTCATAAAACGACCGGGACTAATCCTCTGATCTGGCCAGGATCAAAACCCTGTTTTCTACTAGTGTAATAGTATAGCCAACAACAGGTTGCGTCAATTTTCATGCGCCTAAATTTATGGGGTGACATGAATTGAATACAGTGTTGCTAAATCTCAACTATGACTTTATCGATGCTATATTCATGAGATCTTGCACTAAGATTCATGCAAAAAAATGATTTTCTTTCCATTTTCTTTCTTACATGTCATGTCACATTGAGACTTAAGTCTTAGTAGACCGAGAGCTAGCCACACCCAATAGAGGAATAATCACATTGCCTAAGGCACCACCTCCCCATGCCTTCACACCCCTGTAAGCTCACCCTTCTCTAGTGGGGCTGATGACCGGTCCCTGCACCCCACACTCGAATTCGACAAACTTTGGACTCACTCCCTCCAGTGATACCACGGCTGTTGCGTTCCCTCCGGCTTGTTTTCGCTTCTCCCTCGTTGTGGAGGCCATAACCTCCCTATCTCGGGCTCGGGGCTTTACTGCTCCTTGCTCCCTCGTCTCTCTTTACACAAACTAGATGACCCGTTGCGCCAATGGCGCAAAGGGCAAGAGGGAGCCAAGTATTGAGAGAATATTCAGACACCCAAGTCTTGACTGTTGGTACATAGATGCTTAGCTACACTATGATACGCAAGGAAAGTAGATAAGAAGAGATACATTATATAGGTGGCATGAAGCAATGAACAATAGAGAGACCCATTGCTGAACTCTTCATAGTGGGTATGGTTGGTGGTTTTCATTGCCCAGAGCAGAAATTCCTTTGATATCATCGTCGAGGCTCCAGTAATACTTGTTTGTCTGTTGGAGTTCATACTCTGATTGTGTACTTGTATCACTAAGACGGTCAGCAACACATTTTACCTGTGATAAAATATGATTCAGATCATTGTCTTTGGATGTTGATCCGGCTGTGAAGTTAGTATTTATTATGCGGTAGAGTTCCTCCGCTGCCATGCGATCTCCACCAAGGCTACTGCACCAGTTGTTGCTAAAATAGTCAATTATTTCGTTTTTCTCTTTGTTCTATGCTCCAGAGAGTTGCATTTTTTTCTTAACCAGCTATAATTTATCATAGTTTAGGTCTTGCATAATCTTGGTGTGAGTTCCTTTCATGTATTTGAGAGCTTCAGTTGCCAGTTGATCTTTAGCTTCTTCAAGTTTATCGTGCACATGGATGGATTTTTTTTGAAGTCTGTTCTCCAGTTAGTGCTTACATCCATAGAAGTGAATTGTTGCATCAAGACCATCTGGCCTACCCTTTTGTGTTGAGTACACTGCAGTTGGGAGGCTAAGCTGCTGCATCATAGCGTCGAGGAGCACCTTTATTGGAATCCTCACTCTTTCCATTGTGGCTGCTTAAAGACAAAGAAGAGTACACTGAGCAAGTGTAATTTATAATCCTACATTTCCTTGTATGTGTATAACATTTCCTTGTATGTGTATTAATGTCTAAAAAGACATACAGCAGTAGAGTAGCCAAGTTATATGTGTTGTATACCTATCTATAAAGAGGACACCAGGAACTTATTTACCAGGTGTTGCTAGTAGAAAATAAATTTGTTATTTTTGTTCTTCATTCGACACTATGCATTAAATTTGATCATGGAAGCAAACCTAAAGTAAAATCTTCCTTTTGTCTGATTTGGTCTGAATAACAGTCCGTACTTACAATTTCTTCTCTGCAGGTGTTTTGCAAAGCAAGTTAAATTCGCCGGAATGAATCAAAAAGGATTAAAAGATCAAAAGGGTGAGCATACAGACATAATTTTCAGAAGAATAAACATTGCACTGATAATAATTGATATATTAGATATCATGGCCAAACGAATATTTACAATGGATACAGACAGTCACTAAGGAGGCAATGGAAAGCAAATAAAGCGAACGATAATATTTACAAGACATGAAAGTAGCCTAGATCAAATCTTAAACAGGGAATTGTATCAACAAAGGTTTAACATGGCTCTATGAGCGCCAAAGACTGGGTTTGCAAACATGACATCAACACATCAGTAGCCTGTTCAAAAGGGTGCAAAGATAAGGACTTGATAATAGCAATGATGAACCAGTCTTCACTTGTTCTTGCGGATGGTGCCTTTAGTAGTGAGGGCGGAAGTAGTGAGGGCCAAGGCATTGAGCTTCTATATACAGATCAACCTGATGCAAAAGACAAGGAAGTTCATAGGATTATCATTGCTATAAATGTAGATGAAATGAAGCTCCACATTCAGTGTGATTTTCTTACTTCTTTTTAAACATTTAACAAGGAAAGCCATATAAGTTGGAGAACACTTCAAACCACATTTTTTGTACCTGTGAGCTTGTCAATTAAGTTTGAGCCTCCGTCTCTTCCTGATCTCACCTCGACCACTTGCCTCATCAGTGACCCGTGCCATCTTATAGTGGCAAACACATTCATTCATGGCGGAGGATATATCCTCCACCACTGCAACTGAAAAGGAAACCTAAATGTATTAAATAAACATGTAAAGACAATAAAATAAAATTGTGCCCAAAAAGAATCAGGTCCATACGCTCTCGGATGGTTCAACAAAGCAGTAGTATGGCAAGGATCAAAGATAAAACTTCATGTGACACTATGGTCATGCATCATTGAAAAGAAAAAAGGACGTTTAAGATAGGTGACCTAAATGCATTTTTTTGCCGAGGGGGGCAACACCACTACCAGATTTTGCTTCAGACTTCCAGGTTAGCCATCCACAAAAGTATTGTTAAGGTTCAGTTGCAAGCTCATAGCTGGAAGCACCACAAGATTAAATAAAAGCCATCCACAAAAGTATTGTTAAGGTTCAGCTGCAAGCTCGTAGCTGAATACACCACATGAACACAAACACTATATCTCTTGCTTCAGGTGTTAATTTTGGATAACTTTCTATCAAACCATTATGTTCATTTGCTTATGAAGGCTGTAATAAGATCTCATGCGGAAACAAGCATGCACAGAAGATTTTGTTCAAGAATAGAACAGGGAAATCATCATCACACTTGAACGATTTAAAAAAAATAAAGCAAGTAAACCGGTATGATAGAGGAATTGAGCCAAAGGAGTATTCAGATGTAAGATTATATTCAGATTACATAGCTCTGTACCATTCATTTATGAAGGTGTGAAGCCTTGTTCAGAGTTTTTTTCTAACATGTGTCTGTAGCATCTAGAAAATAGTTTTCCTTTTACCAGGACATTAGAATGTGAATAGCCAAGAATCAAAGTGTTTGCAGCGAATGATACAAATTCTACAAGCAGATATTCCGAATCTTGTAAAGATAGATAGAAAAATGTAAGAAATCTCTGAAAACTACATGAAAAATGTCAAGGTTATTTCATTTCAATTTTTGAACATGTTCGTAACTCTGATTCAAACCTTCAAAGCTCTTTGAAGCAACATAGATTGGGTTTAGAAGCAACAGAATCACACAAACAGATAGTATAGGAAGATGTGTTACCTTCCTAATGAAAATATCGATGCTCGTCGATTTAGTTCCTGGCCACTATTGATGTCTTTTGTCGTGCCTACTGCAGAGTGCACTGCCATTTATAAGAAAAAAAACTATTCATGAGTTGTTGGACCGGTATGGGCCCAAGCCCATCAGCCGTGTCACTTAGGGCCCAAGCCCATGAGGAGGAGCTGACCTAGAAGAGGCATCCAGTCCTCCCGTTCCCAGTAAGGCCGCCACACACATTCAACCTCACGTGAACCACCAGACAGAAAACAGTGCGCTGTCTGAAGGTACTCTCCCCTCCCTCGATTCAACATGGTATCAGACCGGGCGGTGGCGTAGCCGCTCGCCGGCGAGGTGGCCGGGTCCGACGGGGCCAGGCAAGGAGCGGCGACTGCGTGCGCGGCTGCGCGCGGGCGCGGGCCAGGCTGCGCGCGAGGCGCGGGTGTGGCTGCCAAGAGGAGGTGTTGCGCGGCAGGGGGAGGAAGCGAAGGTGTTGCTTGTTCTCCTCGAGGAGAGTGAGGCGAGCTGCGGCTGCTGCTTGCTGCGCGGGCTGAGGCACTGCGGGAGGAGCAGGGGAGAAGAAGGAGGAGGTGTGCGTATGTGCTTGCTGGGGCTGCTGCTGTGCGGAATTGTTGCTGCTGCTGTGTGGACGTGGGAGCAGAGGTGCTTGCTGTTGCGGCTGACTGGAGAGGCAGAGAGGCAGGTCAAGCTGCTTCTGTTGGTGGTCTGCTGCTGGAGCTGCTGGGGAATGAAGGGGAACTGAGGCTGAGTGCTGTTGCTGCTGGGTGTTGTGCTGCTGCAGTTGCTGCTGTTTGAGGAGAGGAGGCAGCTGGGAGCTTGGGACTGCGCTGGATTGCTGCTGCTTCTGCTGGAAGTGTGTTTCTGCTAGTGCTGCTGCTGCTGTTTGCAGAGGAGAGGAAGTCTGCTGTGCATCTGCTGCTGCTGATTGTAGAGGAGAAGAAGGGCTTGAGGGGGAGAGCCTCACACTCAAGGAGAGGCTCTTCCTGATGGAGCAGGAGGTCGGCAGGGGGTGCCGTCTTGTGACCGTTGAGGCGCGTTTTGCAGCGGCTGATGGTGCTGCTGGCAGCATCAAGAATGCTGTTGTTTTGGAGGAGATGGATGATACCATAGCTGCGGTTGGTGCTCACCATGCAGTCAAGGAGTCTCTAGGTAATGATGACATGAGAAGGGGTGATGTGGAGCTAGAGAAGAGTGGTGAGGACAGTGCAGAGAAGGCCGGTGCCGGGTCAGAGAAGGAATACATCATGACTGTAGCAGAGGTTGAGAGGCTCAGGGAGGAATTGGAGAGCTTCAAAAGGAAGGTGGAGGAAATCCAGGCTGACAAGGAAACAGCCGAGGGGGCGACACGTGAGAAGGATGCTCAGACTGTTAAATTGAGGGCTGAGTTGGAGGAGCTCCATGCTTTCATATCACAGCTCCAAACTGCAGGCTTGAATGCTCGCTATGGAGGTTGTGCTCACTGGGCCTCCACTGATGAAGATAATCCGGAAAAGGCATCTCTTGCTACTAATGCGAATGGTTCAGAATGGGTTCTAGACTCTGGAGCATCTCAGCATGTTGCGGGCAAATGCTGCGTGTTTGAGTCTTACAATAAGCATCCTCCTTCTCACACGGGCACTATGCAAACTGCTGATGGCACAAAACAGCCTGTCATAGGGGTTGGTACAGTAAAGTGCACTCCGACCATCTCCTTATCCTCAGTTTTGCATGTGCCAGCTTTTCCTGTCAATTTGGTCTCTTTCAGTGCTCTCATTGATCAAATAGACTGTCGTGTGATCCTTGACCAATTCGGTTGCGAGATTCAGGAGCGACAGACAAGACAGACGGTTGGGACTGGCACCAGGCGTAGGGGGCTTTGGTATATGGACCAGGAGGTGCAGCCAGACTTGGTGTGTACTGCGACCATGGAGGACAAGGAGAAGCAGGCGATGATCCATCACTGTAGGATGGGACATGTATCTTTTGATAAGATGCGCAGAATATTTCCGGATGTTATGTGTGGAATAGGCAAGGGCAAGCTGACATGTGATGCTTGTGAATATGCAAAACACACAAGAGCCACATATGTGAGTAAGGGGCTTAGGAGCATATCTCCTTTTATGCTTATTCATTCGGATGTATGGAAGAGCCCAGTTGTGTCAATGCATGGAATGAAGTACTTTGTTACCTTTATCGACTGCTATACTCGTAATACTTGGATTTATTTGATGCGTCACAAGGATGAGGTGTTTAGCTGTTTTTCAGAATTTCCATGCCTTGGTGAAGAATCAGTTTAAGGCGCAGGTGCAGGTGATCAGGACTGACAATGGCACAGAATATGTGAACAACACCTTTGGGGTCTTCTTGTCTGACCAAGGGATTCTTCATCAAACTTCTTGTCCGGACACCCCCCCCTCAGAATGGAGTGGCAGAAAGGAAGAATCGACATATTCTTGAGGTTGCTCGGTCGTTGATGTTTACCATGAATGTGCCCAAGTTCTTGTGGAGTGAAGCTGTTATGACAACCACATACCTGATCAACCGGACACCTTCAAGGATACTTGGCATGAAATCTCCGTGTGAATTGCTGCTTGGAGAAAATAAGTTTGTTGTTCCCCCAAAGTTGTTTGGCAGTACCTGCTTTGTTCGTGACCACCGACCTTCTGTTGGGAAGCTAGATCCGCGGGCAGTGAAGTGTGTTTTTCTGGGCTATGCTTCTAGTCAGCAGGGGTACAAATGTTGGTGTCCCTCTGAGAAACGCAGATTTGTAAGTATGGATGTCACCTTCAGGGAGTCTGAGCCATTCTATGGTGAGCCCACAGATCTAAGTGTGTTGTTTCAAGGGCTTGACCATTCACACTCTGTGCAGGATGGTCAAGAGGGGGAGAAGGTTGCGTCTCACACTCAGGAGGATTCTGTGGACACCAACACTGATGATGATGTGCAGGTTCAAGTCCAGCCAATTGAGGGTACAACGTCTCACACTCAGGAGGATTCTGTGGACACCAACACTGATGATGATGTGCAGGTTCAGGTCCAGCCAATTGAGGGTACAATTCCGGTTGGTACTCTCTATTGATAGTGATGTGCAGGTTCAGGTCCAGCCAACAGTGGGTTCCATTCAGATTGGTAATCTCCAGCTCCCTGTTCGAGATCGGTGGCAGCAGACCCCCCTAGTGTACTCTCGACGAGAGCCACAAGTGCCACAAGTGCATGACTCATCTGACACTCGTCTGGTATATTCTCGGCGGCAGCCACTTGTGCAGGAGGAGCAGCAAGTGCAGGGGGAGCAGTCAGTGCAGGGGGAGCATCAAGGCAGTGGTGCAAGCTCATCTGACACAGTGGAACTGCCTATTGCGTTGCGAAAGGGGACACGTGAAGCGGCACAGAAGGCCTTACCACCGGAGGTTTTTGATGATCATGATATTGGAAATTTTGTGTCTTATGAGGCTTTGTCTCCTTCCTATAGAGCGTTTGTTGCCTCTCTTCAAACTGTGTCAATCCCAAAGGATTGGAAGGCTGCAAAGCAAGATCCGAAGTGGCGTGAAGCGATGATAGAAGAGTTGGAAGCACTGAGGAAAAACAAGACGTGGGTGCTAACCACATTGCCGGCAGGAAAGAAAGCAGTGAGTTGTAAGTGGATCTATACGGTGAAGCAGAATCCTGAGGGGAAGGTGGAACGGTATAAGGCCAGATTGGTCGCCAGAGGATATAGTCAAACTTATGGAATTGACTATGACGAGGCGTTTGCTCCAGTGGCAAAGATGAACACGGTAAGGATATTGGTTTCCTGTGCTGCAAACTTTGGGTGGAAATTGCATCAATTAGATGTCAAGAATACCTTCTTGCATGGTGAGTTGCAGGAAGAAGTGTACATGGAGATACCACCAGGTTTTGGTACTTCACAGACCACGGGGAAGGTATGCAAGCTGAAGAAATCCTTGTATGGACTGAAGCAATCACCAAGGGCATGGTTTGATAGGTTCAGACGTGATGTCCGTGCTATGGGGTATGGTCAATGTAATGGAGACCACACAGTGTTCTACAGACACTCACTCTTTGATCGGAAGATCACCATCCTTGCAGTTTATGTGGATGACATTATCATCACTGGAGATGATAAGGAGGAAATAGAGAGATTGAAGGGGTGTCTGAGTAAGGAGTTTGAGGTAAAGGATTTGGGCAACCTAAAATACTTCCTTGGCATTGAAGTGGCTCGGACAGAGAAGGGAATCCCTATGTGCCAACGAAAATACACCATGGATCTCTTGAGTGACATGGGCATGATGGGATGTCGTGCAGCCTCTACTCCGATTGAACAAAATCATCAAGTGACAGCAAAATCAGGTGAGCTGGTGAATAAGGAAGATTATCAGAAACTGGTTGGGAGGTTATTGTACTTGTGTCATACAAGGCCTGACATTACGTATGCCGTGGGTGTGGTGAGCAGATACATGCATGAACCAAGGAGTGGGCATCTTGATATTGTGCACAGAATTCTGAGATACTTGAAGGGGACTCCGGGTAAAGGGTTGTGGTTTGCGAAGAGTGGACATCTTGAGGTGGATGGCTATAGTGACTCTGATTGGGCCAGTTGTCAAGATGATAGAAGATCAACTTCTGGCTACTGTGTGTTTGTGGGAGGAAATTTGGTGTCATGGAGAAGCAAGAAACAGATAGTTGTGTCTAGATCAACAGTAGAAGCTGAGTATAGAGCATTATCTCAAGGGTTGTGTGAGATGCTCTGGGTGAAGTACCTACTGAGCGAGCTGAAACTTCTGAGGAAGGGCCCCTTGAAGGTGTGATGTGATAATCAGTCAGCTATAGCCATTGCTAATAACCCAGTTCAACATGATAGGACAAAGCATGTGGAAATTGATCGCTTCTTCATTAAGGAGAAACTTGATGCTGGGATCATCAGCCTTGGTCATGTCAGCTCTGGGCAGCAGTTTGCAGATTGCTTGACAAAGGGATTGGGAACAAAGGACTGTAACTTGGCATGTGACAAGATGGGAATGATAGATATCTACCACCCATCTTGAGGGGGAGTGTTGGACCGGCATGGGCCCAAGCCCATCAGCCGTGTC
This sequence comes from Elymus sibiricus, assembly GCA_039707655.1. NCBI lineage: Eukaryota > Viridiplantae > Streptophyta > Magnoliopsida > Poales > Poaceae > Elymus > Elymus sibiricus. Next base: position 468,476,043 of record CM077665.1, on the reverse strand, counting down.
ACTTAGGGCCCAAGCCCATGAGGAGGAGCTGACCTAGAAGAGGCATCCAGTCCTCCCGTTCCCAGTAAGGCCGCCACACACATTCAACCTCATGTGAACCACCAGACAGAAAACAGTGCGCTGTCTGAAGGTACTCTCCCCTCCCTCGATTCAACATGAGTAGAAAGAACATTGCTGCAACTTGGAACAACATGTTCAAGTAACAGTCCTAGATATACGTCCTAGATATACTGAGAGAGGCTTATTTCAGCAAAATCAACACGATTACATGACAAATTGCAACCAGTTCTTCTAACAATGTGTAACTATGTGCCATCAAGCTCGATATATCTCACTTTTGGGAGAAGTCAAGATCCACTCTAGATCAATGCAATACGATTCAATATTTCACCTTTCACAAAATGCAGGACCTTGTCTGTATTTTGATGTGCCTCCAAATAGCAGCAATATCATAATCTTCTGCCGCTTGCTCCCCTTTTCTAGTTCAAGCAAGAAAAATATATTCAGTAAACTGAAATGAAAATCTTTTAGTAACTAGGGGGGCTCAGTGTGAATTAATGGTTTTAGGTAACTGTCTGGTTCAAACATTCACTATGCCAATGTGTGTGTGTCATCTCCTGTATTTCTACCTTCCAGTAACCACGAAAGATGATTATTCCAAAACTACCTAAGTGCACATCATTGTATGCATATATCGAGAAACAAAGATAGATTCCCATAACTTCTGGCTTATTCCCGGGATAAAAAAATGGTACTTTACCTTCGCGAACATCAAGGGCATCCAGGGATCAGCTGTTGGAAATATGCCCTAGAGGCAATAATAAATTAGTTATTATTATATTTCCTTGTTCATGATAATCGTTTATTATCCATGCTATAATTGTATTGATTGGAAACTCAAATACATGTGTGGATACATAGACAACACTGTGTCCCTAGTAAGCCTCTAGTTGACTAGCTCGTTGATCAAAGATGGTTAAGGTTTCCTAGCCATAGACATGAGATGTCATTTGATAACAGGATCACATCATTAGGAGAATGATGTGATGGACTAGACCCAAACTGTAAACGTAGCATTTGATCGTGTCAGTTTATTGCTATTGTTTTCTGCATGTCAAGTATCTGTTCCTTTGACCATGAGATCATGCAACTCACTGACACCGGAGGAATACCTTGTGTGTATCAAACGTCGCAACGTAACTGGGTGACTATAAAGGTGCTCTACAGGTATCTCCGAAGGTGTCTGTTGGGTTGGCATGGATCAAGACTGGGATTTGTTACTCCGTGTGACGGAGAGGTATCTCAGGGCCCACTCGGTAATACAACATCACATTGAGCCTTGCAAGCAAAGTGACTAAAGAGTTAGCCACAGGATCTTGTATTACGGAACGAGTAAAGAGACTTGCCGGTAACGAGATTGAACTAGGTATAGTGATACCGACGATCGAATCTCGGGCAAGTAACATACCGAAGAACAAAGGGAACAGCATACGGGATTAACTGAATCCTTGACATAGAGGTTCGACCGATAAAGATCTTCGTAGAATATGTAGGAGCCAATATGGGCATCCAGGTCCCGCTATTGGTTATTGGCCGTAGAGGTGTCTCGGTCATGTCTACATAGTTCTCGAACCCGCAGGGTCTACACACTTAACGTTTGGTGACGATTAGTATAATTGAGTTATTATGTTGGTGACCGAAAGTTGTTCGGAGTCCCGGATAAGATCCCGGACATGACGAGGATCTCCGGAATAGTCCGGAGGTAAAGATTGATATATGTGATAATAGTGTTTTGATCTCCGGAAGGGTTCCGGAGTTCACCGGAAGGGGTTCCGGATGTTTACCGAAGTGTTCGGGTGCAGCAACACTTTATATGAGCCAAAGGGATAAAGCCCACAAGGTATTGGAAAGTGCAAAAGTAGTTTTGCTGCCGCGTAAGCGGTACTACCGCTTGGTGAAGCGGTACTACCGCCGGAGCGGTACTACCGCTTGTGTGAAGCGGTACTACCGCCCAAGCGGTACTACCGCTTGTGTGAAGCGGTACTACCGCTTGTGCGCGGCTGTGCACGATTCGGCAGGGTCCGAATTGGACTCTTTTCCTGCGGGCCAAACCGACCTTGTGCGGGCAAAACCGACCCGGAGGAGGCTTTTACTCCAAGTTTAGACCCCAAGGCTCAACATATAAATAGAGGGGCAGGGCTAGCACACGGGACACATCAGGATTTCCCAAGCCGTGTGCCGGCAACCCTAGCCCTCTAGTTCCTCCGTCATAATCTCCGTAGTGCTTGGCGAAGCCCTGCAGAGATTGTTCCTCACCACCATCACCACGCCGTCGTGCTGCTGGAACTCAACCACTACTTCACCATCGCTCGCTGGATCGAGGAGGTGAAGGCGTCATCAAGCCGTACGTGTGTTGAACGCGGAGGTGCCGTCCGTTCGGCACTAGATCGGAAGGATCGTGATTGGATCGCGGGACGCTCGGCGATTTGGATCGCGAAGACGTTCGACTACATCAACCGCGTTTATTAACGCTTCCGCTTAGCGATCTACAAGGGTATGTAGATTCACTCTCCCTCTCGTAGATGCTCATCACCATGGATAGATCTTGCATGTGCGTAGGAAAATTTTTGTTTCCCATGCAACGTTCCCCAACAGTGGCATCTGAGCTAGGTCTATGCGTAGATGAGATCTCGAGTAGAACACAAACGAGTTGTGGGCGTGGGTGTATACATATTGCTTGCCGTTACTAGTTGATACTTGATTCCGCGGTATTGTGAGATGAAGCGGCCCGGACCGACATTACGCGTACGCTTACGCGAGACTGGTTTCACCGCTGCGTGCACTTGTTGCATAAAGGTGACTGGCGGGTGTCTGTCTCTCTCACTTTAGTTGAATCGGTTCAATGAAGAGGGTTCTTTTAGAAGATCAAAAAGCAATCACTACACCACGTTGTGGTTTTGCGTAGGTAAGAACGGTTCTTGCAAACCCGTAGCAGCCACGTAAAATTTGCAACAACAATTAGAGGACGTCTAACTTGTTTTTGCAGGGTATGTTGTGATGTGATATGGCCAATTACATGATGAGATATATGTGATGTATGAGATGATCATGTATTGTATAGAATATCACGACTTGCATGTCGATGAGTACGGCAACTGGCAGGAGCCATAGAGTTGTCTTTAATTATTGTATGACCTGCGTGTCAATCATTAAGCGCTATGTAATGCTTTACTTTATCGCTAACCGTTAGCAATAGTCGTGGAAGCAACAGTCGGCGCGACAACCTTATGGCGACACGTTGATGGAGATCAAGATGATGGAGATCATGGTGTCATGCCGGTGACGATGGAGATCATGCCGGTGCTTTGGAGATGGAGATCAAAAGCACAAGTTCATGGCCATATCATGTCACTTATGATTTGCATGTGATGTTAATCCTTTTATGCATCTTATTTTGCTTAGGACGACGGTAGCATTATAAGGTGATCCCTCACTTAAATTTCAAGATAAATTGTGTTCTCCCCAAGTGTGCACCGTTGCGAAAGTTCGTCGTTTCGAGACACGCCGTGATGATCGGGTGTGATAGACTCTACGTTCGCATACAACGGGTGTAAGCCATGTTACACGTGCGGAACACTCGGGTTAAACTTGACGAGCCTAGCATGTACAGACATGGCCTCGGAACACAAGAGACCGAAAGGTCGAACATGAGTCATATAGTAGATATGATCAACATGAAGATGTTCACCATTGAAACCACCTCAACTCACGTGATGATCGGACTTGAGTTGGTGGATTTGGATCATGTTACACTCGAATGATCGGAGGGATGTCAATTTGAGTGGGAGTTTTTTAAATATGATTAACTAAACTCATTATCTAAGAACAATAGTCTAAGTTGTCTTTGCTATATTTATGTTGTAGATCATGGCTCGCGCAGTAGCACCCCTGAATTTTAATGCGTTCCTAGAGAAAGCTAAGTTGAAAGATGATGGAAGTAACTTTGTGGACTGGGCCCGTAATCTAAGGATTATCCTTACGGCTTCCCAGAAGGCTTATGTCCTTGATGCACCACTTGGTGATCCACCCGCTCCAGTTGAGTCTCTAGACGTTGTGAACGCCTGGCAGGCTCGTTCTGATGATTACTCAATAGTTCAATGTGCAATGTTATATGGCTTAGAACCGGGACTTCAAAGACGTTTTGAACGTCATGGAGCATATGAGATGTTCCAGGAGTTGAAGTTTATCTTTCAGAAGAATGCCCGGATCGAGAGATATGAGATCTCCGATAAGTTCTATGCTTGCAAGATGGAGGAGAACGGGTCTATCAGTGATCACGTGCTCAGAATGTCTGGGTACTCCACCCGTCTGGCTGAGTTAGGGATGCCCCTTCCGCCAGAGGCTATCACTGACAGAGTTCTTCAATCATTGCCACCTAGCTACAAGAGCTTCGTGTTGAACTATAACATGCACGGGATGAACAAGTCAGTCGCCGAGCTGTTTGCGATGCTGAAAGCCGCTGAGTCTGAAATTCAGAAGGAGCATCAAGTGTTGATGGTCAATAAAACCACTAGTTTCAAGAAAAATGGCAAGGGTAAGAAGGGTAACTCCAAGAAGAGTGGCAAAGCAGTTGCTCCTCTCGTGAAGAAACCCAAGGCTGGACCCAAACCAGAAACTGTGTGTTTTCATTGCAAGGGAACTGGACACTGGAAGCGGAATTGCCCCAAGTATTTGGCTGACAAGAAGGCGGCCAACAACAAACAAGGTATATATGATATACATGTTATTGATGTGTACCTTACCAACTCTCGTTGTAGTGCCTGGGTATTTGATACCGGTGCGGTTGCTCATATTTGCAACTCAAAACAGGAACTGCGGAATAGACGGAGGCTGGCAAAGGACGAAGTGACGATGCGCGTGGGAAATGGTTCCAAGGTTGATGTGATCGCCGTCGGCACGCTCGCTCTTCGATTACCGTCGGGATTAGTGATGAACCTAAATAAGTGTTATTTGGTGCCTGCGTTAAGCATGAACATTATATCTGGATCTTGTTTATTGCGAGACGGTTACTCATTTAAATCAGAGAATAATGGTTGTTCTATTTATATGAGTAATATCTTTTATGGTCATGCACCCGATGTGAGGGGTTTATTCTTATTGAATCTCGATAGTAATGATACACATGTTCATAACATTGATGCCAAAAGATGTAGAATTGATAATGATAATACCACTTTCTTGTGGCACTGCCGTTTAGGTCATATTGGCGTAAAACGCATGAAGAAGCTCCATGCTGATGGACTTTTGGAGTCACTTGATTTTGAATCACTTGACACATGTGAGCCATGCCTCATGGGCAAGATGACTAAAACGCCGTTCTCTGGAACAATGGAACGGGCAAGTGACTTATTGGAAATCATACATACTGATGTGTGCGGTCCGATGAGTATTGAGGCGCGCGGTGGTTATCGTTACTTTCTCACCTTCACTGATGACTTAAGTAGATATGGGTATATTTACTTAATGAAACACAAGTCTGAAACATTTGAAAAGTTCAAACAATTTCAGAGTGAAGTTGAGAATCATCGTAACAAGAAGATTAAATTCCTACGATCTGATCGAGGAGGAGAATATCTGAGTTATGAGTTTGGCAGTCACTTAAGACAGTGTGGAATTGTTTCACAATTGACACCGCCTGGAACACCACAGCGTAATGGTGTGTCCGAACGTCGTAATCGAACTTTATTGGATATGGTGCGATCTATGATGTCTCTTGCTGATTTGCCACTATCGTTTTGGGGTTATGCATTAGAGACAGCTGCATTCACTTTAAATAGGGCACCATCGAAATCCGTTGAGACGACGCCATATGAACTTTGGTTTGGCAAGAAGCCAAAGCTGTCGTTTCTTAAAGTTTGGGGATGTGATGCTTATGTCAAAAAGCTTCAGCCTGAAAAGCTGGAACCCAAAGCGGAGAAATGCGTCTTCATAGGATACCCAAAAGAGACAGTTGGGTATACCTTCTACCTCAGATCCGAAGGCAAAGTGTTTGTCGCTAAAAACGGAACATTTCTTGAGAAAGAGTTTCTCTCGAAAGAATTGAGTGGGAGGAAGATAGAACTTGATGAGGTTGTTGAACCTTTACTTCAACCTGAGAGTAGCGCAGCGCAGAAAGTTGTTTCTGTGGAGCCTACATTAGCTGAAGAGGAAGTTAATGATGATGATCATGAAGCTTTGGATCAAGTTGCTATCGAACCTCGTAGGTCGACAAGGACGCGTACTGCTCCTGAGTGGTACGGCAACCCTGTCTTAGAGGTCATGTTGTTAGACAACGATGAACCTACGAGCTATGGAGAAGCGATGATGAGCCCGGATTCCGAGAAGTGGTTAGAGGCCATGAAATCCGAGATGGGATCCATGTATGAAAACAAAGTATGGACTTTGGAAGTATTACCTGAAGGGCGTAAGGCCATTCAGAACAAATGGATCTTTAAGAGGAAGACGGACGCGGACGGTAATGTCACCGTCTATAAAGCTCGACTTGTGGCAAAGGGTTTTTCACAAGTTCAAGGAGTTGACTACGATGAGACCTTCTCACCCGTAGCGATGCTTAAGTCCGTCAGAATCATGTTTGCAAACTCCAGCGATCCATTTATGGACTGGTGCAAGCATCTCGGAGTTGGAATCTTCGTTTTGATGAGGTGATCAAAGCGTTCGAGTTTATACAAGTTTACGGAGAAGCTTGTATTTACAAGAAAGTGAGTGGGAGCTCTATAGCGTTTCTAATATTATATGTGGATGACATATTGCTGATTGGAAACAATATAGAAATGCTGGAAAGCGTAAAGGAATATTTGAACAAGAGTTTTTCAATAAAGGACCTAGGAGAAGCTGCTTTCATATTAGGCATCAAGATCTATAGAGATAGATCGAGACGCTTAATAGGACTTTCACAAAGCACATACCTTGATAAGATTTTGAAGAAGTTCAAAATGGATCAGTCCAAGAAGGGGTTCTTGCCTGTTTTGCAAGGTGTGAAGTTGAGTAAGACTCAATGCCCAGTGACTGCAGAAGATAGAGAAAAGATAAGTGTCATCCCCTATGCTTCAGCCATAGGCTCTATCATGTATGCAATGCTGTGCACAAGACCCGATGTCAGCCTTGCCATAAGTATGGCCGGAAGGTTTCAAAGTGATCCAGGAATGGAACACTGGACGGCGGTCAAGAATATCCTGAAGTACCTGAAAAGGACTAAGGACATGTTTCTCGTTTATGGAGGTGATCAAGAGCTCGTCGTAAAGGGTTACGTCGATGCAAGCTTTGACACTGATCCGGATGACTCTAAGTCGCAAACCGGATACGTATTTATTCTTAATGGGGGTGCGGTTAGCTGGTGCAGTTCCAAGCAAAGCGTGGTAGCTGATTCTACATGCGAAGCGGAGTACATCGCAGCCTCGGAGGCGGCGAAGGAAGGTGTCTGGATGAAGGAGTTCATGACAGATCTTGGAGTAGTGCCTAGTGCACTTAACCCAATGACTCTGTTTTGTGATAATACTGGTGCCATTGCTCTAGCCAAGGAACCAAGATTTCACAAGAGGACCAGACACATAAAGCGACGTTTCAATTCCATCCGCGATTACATCAAGGAGGACGACATAAATATTTGCAAAGTACACACGGATCTAAATGTTGCAGATCCGTTGACTAAACCTCTTCCAAGGGCTAAACATGAACAACACCAGAACTGCATGGGTGTTCGATTCATTACAATGTAAATCACATAGTGATGTGAACTAGATTATTGACTCTAGTGCAAGTGGGAGACTGTTGGAAATATGCCCTAGAGGCAATAATAAATTAGTTATTATTATATTTCCTTGTTCATGATAATCGTTTATTATCCATGCTATAATTGTATTGATTGGAAACTCAAATACATGTGTGGATACATAGACAACACTGTGTCCCTAGTAAGCCTCTAGTTGACTAGCTCGTTGATCAAAGATGGTTAAGGTTTCCTAGCCATAGACATGAGATGTCATTTGATAACAGGATCACATCATTAGGAGAATGATGTGATGGACTAGACCCAAACTGTAAACGTAGCATTTGATCGTGTCAGTTTATTGCTATTGTTTTCTGCATGTCAAGTATCTGTTCCTTTGACCATGAGATCATGCAACTCACTGACACCGGAGGAATACCTTGTGTGTATCAAACGTCGCAACGTAACTGGGTGACTATAAAGGTGCTCTACAGGTATCTCCGAAGGTGTCTGTTGGGTTGGCATGGATCAAGACTGGGATTTGTTACTCCGTGTGACGGAGAGGTATCTCAGGGCCCACTCGGTAATACAACATCACATTGAGCCTTGCAAGCAAAGTGACTAAAGAGTTAGCCACAGGATCTTGTATTACGGAACGAGTAAAGAGACTTGCCGGTAACGAGATTGAACTAGGTATAGTGATACCGACGATCGAATCTCGGGCAAGTAACATACCGAAGAACAAAGGGAACAGCATACGGGATTAACTGAATCCTTGACATAGAGGTTCGACCGATAAAGATCTTCGTAGAATATGTAGGAGCCAATATGGGCATCCAAGTCCCGCTATTGGTTATTGGCCGTAGAGGTGTCTCGGTCATGTCTACATAGTTCTCGAACCCGCAGGGTCTACACACTTAACGTTTGGTGACGATTAGTATAATTGAGTTATTATGTTGGTGACCGAAAGTTGTTCGGAGTCCCGGATAAGATCCCGGACATGACGAGGATCTCCGGAATAGTCCGGAGGTAAAGATTGATATATGTGATAATAGTGTTTTGATCTCCGGAAGGGTTCCGGAGTTCACCGGAAGGGGTTCCGGATGTTTACCGAAGTGTTCGGGTGCAGCAACACTTTATATGAGCCAAAGGGATAAAGCCCACAAGGTATTGGAAAGTGCAAAAGTAGTTTTGCTGCCGCGTAAGCGGTACTACCGCTTGGTGAAGCGGTACTACCGCCGGAGCGGTACTACCGCTTGTGTGAAGCGGTACTACCGCCCAAGCGGTACTACCGCTTGTGTGAAGCGGTACTACCGCTTGTGCGCGGCTGTGCACGATTCGGCAGGGTCCGAATTGGACTCTTTTCCTGCGGGCCAAACCGACCTTGTGCGGGCAAAACCGACCCGGAGGAGGCTTTTACTCCAAGTTTAGACCCCAAGGCTCAACATATAAATAGAGGGGCAGGGCTAGCACACGGGACACATCAGGATTTCCCAAGCCGTGTGCCGGCAACCCTAGCCCTCTAGTTCCTCCGTCATAATCTCCGTAGTGCTTGGCGAAGCCCTGCAGAGATTGTTCCTCACCACCATCACCACGCCGTCGTGCTGCTGGAACTCAACCACTACTTCACCATCGCTCGCTGGATCGAGGAGGTGAAGGCGTCATCAAGCCGTACGTGTGTTGAACGCGGAGGTGCCGTCCGTTCGGCACTAGATCGGAAGGATCGTGATTGGATCGCGGGACGCTCGGCGATTTGGATCGCGAAGACGTTCGACTACATCAACCGCGTTTATTAACGCTTCCGCTTAGCGATCTACAAGGGTATGTAGATTCACTCTCCCTCTCGTAGATGCTCATCACCATGGATAGATCTTGCATGTGCGTAGGAAAATTTTTGTTTCCCATGCAACGTTCCCCAACATCAGCATCATTCTTAAAGATGCCTCCATCATAGTAACCATGACAGGCACCTGTTTGCAAAATATGAACAATTCAAGTTTATCTGCATTCATCACATGGTTCTGCTTTTCAAGATTTAAATACACAAATTTGATGACAAAGCATGTTGGAGAGCAGGAAACAATCACAGGTTTCAGAGGTCAGAAAGAATCACTCCTTAAAAGCAAATAGGCTTCAGGTATGATCTGATTTTTTTACAAAACTGTCTTGTCGTGTTCACACAATATTATGCATCTAATCCTGGGCATTTAAGTAACCAAATTACTGTGAATAATTTTTGGACCCCTATTTATCAATTCTGATATAGCCGAATCGAAGTCACTGAATCAAACGGATGCTATGAGCTGCAAGGCTAAAGAGAATATGTTACAACCACTTGTTTATCATCACAGAAACAAGTATTTGCAGCTAATAACAGATCATACTATGTGAATGATTAGTAATGAATTGGCTAGGCTGCTGCACATTGCAAGAGAAGTCTGCAGAAGAATCAGACCTTACAAAAGTATGGGATGTCGGGTTAACCTGACACTACATCATCTGTCTGCACCTCCTCTTATGGTATCCAACTGCAAAAAAATTACCTTGGTCTTCTTCCACTCATAGCTAAACTTATTTTCCCTCTCTTCTATGTCAGATCTGCACACGTCAAGTTTAAAAATCCATATATTAGCAAATTAAAATATGAGTGAGGAAGGAAGCAAGAGAGGGAGAGAGGAAGAGTGGAGCACCTAGTTCCTCCTTTGCATACTGATATAACACTTGTCTTAGGGCGAGCTCCTCCTTTGCATACTGATATAACACAGATCAGGAGCAAGACAGGGATTAAGGCACTGGAAACATGCCGAGAAATTTTTGGCGAAAACCTGCAGAATTCAGGTGCTTACCGTATTTACTGGCTGAAGAGCCATATTCGCGTACACCTCATCGCTACCCTGGTGTGCCTGGAAAGTCAAGAGACAATATTTTTCAGAATTTGCGATCATGGGCGTGCCGTGTCGAAGTAGATGAAGATTTTTCCATCTGGCTTCTCCTTAAAGAGACCCCGAACATTTGGGTCAGCAAAGTAGCACCACATAATCTTGATGAAGTAGATGTAGTGTCATGCATGTACTCTAAAAATTCTGGTACACAATTGAATGCATAAATCTAATAATTTGGTGAAATAGACTTAGCTGGCAATATTTGTACCATTAACAATGTACAGAACTCACTGCTTTAAATATGAAAATTGATGAAAGGGCACTCTGATATGAAGCTGAAAATATATTATCAAATTATGAATAAGAAGCAGGTCTCTGGAACTGCAAATGAAAGATCATGCATATTATTAAAAATGAACCTAGGAAATATGCATTCCATGGTCAAATTTGCAGAAAAAATTCATATGAATGTTAAACATTAGAAACATAGATCTGGTTCCCTTTTCAAAATACCATATATGTGTGTGGTCTCAATAAAAACTTGTATATCTCCAAGTATGTAATACATTACTACAGATATACCAAGGAAAGATTATACACTCTCTGTTAGAATGATTTTAAGAAATCGGCAAGCTCGTAAAACTTAAATGCCAACATACATTCCTTTAATTAATACTCTGAATTATTAGATATATACTTAATGCCAAAAGAGTATTGGTAGCAAAGATTATTCAAAAACATATGTTAGTTAGCGTTTATTGATTTGGAAGAAACAATATATAACATCCAAATCCTCTCCATTTAGGAATCATCAACTAACTACGCTAGCAAAAATAGTTTTCAATGGAAGAACATCTATAAAGCTCCTATAAACAATCATGTGAACTGGATGTAGTGGACGCAAGCTTGCTGCAGGGTGCCACTTTAAGCGACGCATAACGACCCTAGTTGATTCTCGCTGCTGAGAGCCCAACTAAGCAATGCAGCAACTAATCCTAAATCAATTTGCAAAAAAAGTGTCTGCTCGGCTACTTGGCATGCAACCAGAAAGTAGTGAACTAACCAGTGAGCAAAAGAACAACGGGCATTATGGATCGTCATCTTGTTGATCGTCACACATCATCTTCATTGGATAGTTTTTTTTCCAAACCACTTTATCAGGGAACTGGAAGATAGCAAGAACAAACATAAAACTCAGTGAATGAAGAGTGCATTTTTCACTAAATTGATACCTAGTGTAGAAAACACAACCAGTTCTCTTGTTTTCAAGGTTTGCCTGATATGATATTCCTGGGCTATTGTAAGTTATCTATCATTAAACCCATATAGGTGAAAGTAGGTGCTCCATCTATTGTAACAGTTATCTATCATTAAAAAGCATGCAGTGAGCATGCAATGTGCGACACTTGATAAATCAATAAATATAAACAAAAAAGATGAAGAAAGAACATAGGAAAAATCGACAGTCGAGTAACTACTACCTGCAAATATCATGTTGCAAAATTTATATTGCTCAGCTATTACTTTTTTTTACAATGGTGTCTGGACCAAAGATCTCCTACCAAGAGCAGAACTGATAACATGCCTGAGTAAGTTGATAGCTGTCAGGCAAATGCAAACGTCAGAAAAGGCAAGGCCATAGGAACAGATTTCATCTAGGTGAAAGCTAAAAATAAGCAAGATAATAATAAGAGGTCAAGTCCAATAAAGTGTAAGTTGTTTCCAAGTACACAACAAAATATTAGCAAACACAAGTCCGACTACACAACAAAGTGAGGAATGAGTCCACCGACGTGACCATTCTATTTTAGCCATCTGCAATAAGGGCAACTGGCTTATTGGCAGCTTTGTTGAATAGGATAGGTTGTGTGATGGCTAGGGTTGCTTGACAAAAAACTTTACCTTCGTCAGATTACCGAAAACTCAAGTGAAGTTCTCTAAAATTTCAGTTGAGTGTGTCATATATCCAGCACGTACTTCTACGTATATCCGTAGGTGTTTCTACAATCAAGGTCAAACGGAGCCTAACTATCTAACTCATCTTGACATAATTAATTCCCTGTCTGATTAATACACTGATGTTACACACTATCTGAAACTAATAAGCTCTAGTGCTACACAGTTTCTGAATTTAATCAGCTAGCTAGCTAGTGTCTTCCGTGTCTGTTGTGGGAAGCTTGTCGTGCTGCCCTCCCCATAATCTCACCCTCTCCAGCGCCCTCGATGCCTGAAATCAAATCAGGACACACATTTTTACAAAGCTTCCATTGACCAGCAGAAATTTCAACTAAACAACAGGGAATTTAGTCCCCTGGTTGCAGATGGAACATAAGTTACCTCGGCCTTCCAGTCGGTCATGAAGACCATGTACATGAGGATCGCCGTCTGCAACGCCGTCCCGCACATGAAGACCATGTACATGAGGATCGCCGTCTGCAATGCCATCCCGCACAGCATCCCCGCCCAAATCCCTGCTCCTCCACCCCAGCGAGAAGACCCCGCCTCCCCAACCATTGGTCGTGGGTGGAGAAGGGGATGTGGGGTGAGCCGCTCCTCGGCGTCGGACGGAGAAGATGGAGGTGGAATATAGGAGCGGCGGCTGACGAGAGAGGAGGCGACGGCGGCTGGGGGAAGGAACGAGGCGTGGGAGGCGGAGGAGGCGGCGGGAGGGAGCGGGGTACTGGGGCGCGAGGCCGGGCACGGCGGTGACAAGGGGGGATGGGAGAGAGGTCCGCGGCGGCGAGGTCTGAGGGGCGGCGGCGGGCAGCGGCGTGGGTAGGAGGGGGCGGGGAAGAGAAGAGTGGGCAGGAGGGGGAGGAGAGTTCGGGAGCGGGCAACGGCTAGGGTTTCTCCACGGCAGCGGCTGAGTTTTATACATCTGTACGTGAAATTACTATAATGCCCTCGGCGGGGCACTGAATTTACACGCGGTTGCACGAGCACTATTCATAGCGCTATAGGGGCGACGTGGCTGTCTTCGTCCTGCCTAGGAGCCCAGCGTCCTTTATAGGTTAGATTAATTCCCTGTCTGATTAATTCACTGATGTTACACACTATCTGTAAAAGAACAGAAAACTGAAACTAATAAGCTCTAGTGCTACACAGTTTCTGAATTTAATCACCTAGCTAGCTAGTGTCTTCCGTGTCTGTTGTGGGAAGCTTGTCGTGCTGCCCTCCCCATAATCTCACCCTCTCCAGCGCCCTCGATGCCTGAAATCAAATCAGGACACACATTTTTACAAAGCTTCCATTGACCAGCAGAAATTTCAACTAAACAACAGGGAATTTAGTCCCCTGGTTGCAGATGGAACATAAGTTACCTCGGCCTTCCGGTCGGTCATGAAGACCATGTACATGAGGATCGCCGTCTGCAACGCCGTCCCGCACATGAAGACCATGTACATGAGGATCGCCGTCTGCAACGCCGTCCCGCACAGCATCCCTGCCCAAATCCCTGCTCCTCCACCCCAACGAGAAGACCCCGCCTCCCCAACCATTGGTCGTGGGTGGAGAAGGGGCTGTGGGGTGAGCCGCTCCTCGGCGTCGGACGGAGAAGATGGAGGTGGAATATAGGAGCAGCGGCTGACGAGAGAGGAGGCGACGGCGGCTGGGGGAAGGAACGAGGTGTGGGAGGCGGAGGAGGCGGCGGGAGGGAGCGGGGTCCTGGGGCGCGAGGCCGGGCACGACGGTGACAAGGGGGGATGGTAGAGAGGTCCGCGGCGGCGAGGTCTGAGGGGCGGCGACGTGGGTGGGAGGGGGCGGGGAAGAGAAGAGTGGGCAGGAGGGGGAGGAGAGTTCGGGAGCGGGCGACGGCTAGGGTTTCTCCACGGCAGTGGCTGAGTTTTATACATCTGTACGTGAAATTACTAAAATGCCCTCGGCGGGACACGGAATTTACAGGCGGTGGCACGAGCACTATCCATAGCGCTATAGGGGCGACGTGGCTGGCTTCGTCCTGCCTAGGAGCTCAGCGTCCTTTATAGGTTAGATTAAGAATCCAACGGATGGTAAAACTATTTTTCAGCTGCGTGGCAAATAGCAAACCCGGGTTTTGGACATAATTGAGTGCATCTCGCACTTGAATGATCTACAAAGCTCTCATCCCAAACTGGTCTTCACAAATTTTTGAATATAATTTGGGCAACTTTCACTTTTTTTTAGCGGTATTTGAGCAACTTTCATGGAAGCAGTAGGTCTGCTACGGGGCTATGGGCCGCCCACAGAGGCGATAGTGCGTGTAAGACGAAACAGTGTGGTGGTCTGCAATAGGAACGATCGATTCTTGCTCAGCCCGTTCTGAACTAGAGATGGACAGAACACGACACAACACCACAGTGCAGCACACGAGGCAGGCTGCAAAATTCAACCACCGCCACAGTGTACACCCGACAGGTCTCCTACTGCTGCTGGTTGCAAGTACACGAACCGACCATGGCAGGCGAAACGACACGTACGTACGTACGTACACAGGTCGGCCTGTAGCAACACGAAACAGGCAACAATGGCGCTGCCGTCTACTACACCGTATTGCCCCCTCCGTTTTGCTGCCCTGCGTTGCATAGGTGCAACAGGCTAGACTAGCTGAGCTGCTGCACCGGTGAGAGGCGCGGCCGCTTGTACCCGTCCACGGCGGCGGCGGCGGCAGCGCCAAGGAGCTCCTCCCGGTTGAGCAGGACGGTGCGGAGCGCGGCGCGCAGGGTGGAGAGCGCCACCGCCCTGTCGTTGGCTGGCTCGGCTTGGAGGCAGACGTGGTCCAGCTCCAGGACGCTCCGGGTCCTCCCGCCGACGGTGGCGATCTCGGCGCGCACGGGGCGCGCGCTGCCGACGGAGCTCACGGCGCGGCCCAGGTCGGACATGAGCCCTGGCCGGTCGGCGCAGCACACCCATGCCCGGACGCGTCGCCGCCACCGGGTGTCGTCGTCGTCCGTCGGCCCGCCGTTGAGGAGGTAGTCGTCCTCCTCCACGCCCGCCTCGTCGGTCTCCCCGGGAACGACGCCCACCACGCCCTCCGTCGCATCGTTGGCCCTGCCCTGCAGCTCCCGCACGTGCCGCACCACCTCGCCCAGCAACGCCGCCTTGTCCATCTGCACAAACGTACGCGAACAACCATGCATCTCACTGAAATGCGTCCATCTGTATACCGATGCCGATTGAAATCCAGCTACCACTAGACTCGTGCGTGCCCATGGCGGCACGTAGATGTAGGTACGTACCCGGGAAGCAGAGGGGATGAGCGTGCGGAGCGTGGCGAGATGGGCGTTGATGCGCTGCCTCCGCTTGCGCTCCGCCTCGCTGTGGCTCCGGCCCGTCGCCGCCTTCCGCGGCGCTCCCGGCGTGGAGCACTCCCCGTCCGTCGCCATCGTCCTCACTCGTGGTATCGGCAGCGGAAGCGTTGCGTGGAAGCGTCGTGCTCTGCTGCTACCACCATGGGAGGGAGAAGGGGTTTAAGAGGGAGGAGGCGGGAAACCACAGGGGTCGGTGGTATCAGCAATTAGATTAACTCCAACGCGGCGACCAAATTGTCCGGACGTGCGTACAACGGCCGCCGATCCAAATCTAAAACACGTTTGTTTGCTGTTCGTCTAAACTCATTTCAGGCACAAATTTACATACAGGTTGCGTCTAGCGCGTCCGCTTGATGTCTGCGACGGTTTTATCTGTGTCCATGCCTAGCCAAGTTTGCTCCCTTGTCGGCGACACCCAAACCCTAGCCACCTTGGCCATCCTAGCCATGGGTTTTTTCGGCAAGGGTAAGGGAAAGCTCACCCCTGCGTCAGTTCTTCCCGCGCGCCTCCTCCGATAGAGGTTGTACAATCGGGTGCACCAGGCGCGTTAGCATTGGCAATATCGACAGTCGCTGTCGCATCTGGATGTCAACCTCTCCCACGGCTGGCATCTGGATCTGCACCGCATCACCGTGTCCCGGGCGTCGTGGGCGCATGCAGAGGAGATGCGGCGATGCCGCGCACTCCTTACACTGGAGCAGCGGTGTCTCCTAGCCTACGCGTCGTACTCCCTTAATTGGGAGGCCTGGTTCAGTTAGAGGAGGAGGCGGCCTACCAGGCCGCTCTCGAGGCTGCGACGCAGCGTGCCATGACGGAGAGCCGGCGCGACGAGGACGTGCACGGGGCGGCCTCGAGGTAGCCCTCGCCCTGTCGGTGACATGGGACTCGATCTACGCCTAGCTCTACCCCCGCCACCGCCGCCGCCTGTCCTCGAGCCCAAGGCCGAGCCCGAGCGCACACCCACGTGTAATTGCACGCCCCGGCCACCGGCTTGGCCCGAGGAGACGTACACGTGGACCGATGTCGTCCGCAAGTGGGTGAGTGCGCCTCCCGTTCACATGGACGCGACGACGGAGGAGGAGGTGGCGCGAGCATAAGGAGGAGCGTGCCCGCCTGGCAGCAATGCCGCCGCCGGAGCAGACACGGAAGGAGGCGGCGCTGACGGCGTGGGAGAGTGCATTCCCATGGGTTTGGCCACCGCCATCCTTCATCGACCTCATCAGCGGCGACGATGACGACAAGGACGGCGGCAAGGCCTAGGGCAGCGTGCGGGCACGTTTATAATTTTTTATGTTTTATTTAATGCTTAAGTGAACTTTGGCGGCGATTGACGGGTGTTAATGTTTAATTATGTTCATTTTGGTCGCATGTTTTTGAATTTGTTTTTTGTGCACACAGAAAAATTGCCTCGGTTATCCGTTGACGCACAAACCGATCCAAACAAAAAAAACAAAACACCCATCCATTTCGCCGACCCAAATAGACAAAAACTGAAAAAAAAAAAGTGTTGTGTCGCTGCGTTGGCTTGTTAACCCACTATTAAGTTACTCCCTCCGTTCCAAAATATAGTGCGTCCTCGGTTCTCGTGCTTCAACTTTGACCATAAATTTAACCAACGAGACCGACTGCGGCGGGAGCAAAAATTATATCAGTGAATTCATATTCGAAAGAAGTTTTCAATTATATAATTTTTGCTTCCGCCGTAGTCGGTCTCGTTAGTTAAATTTATGGTCAAAATTGAATCTCGAAAAGCGTGGGCGCACTATATTTTGGAACGGAGGGAGTAACACATTACTGACACAAGGAGACCGTGTTCCACCTAGTGGCGGTGCTCGGGCCAGACGCCGACACGCGGCCGCGCTTTCCCGTCCCATGTTGCCGCGCGGCTGGATCGTGGATGGCGTCAGCGCTCGCGGCCGACGACGGCTGTTTTGGCGCCTGGCGGTAGGGTAGGGGGGACACGGCAGGGACATGGCGTATGCTTCGATCGCTGCGCGGTGGCAGCCTTTGCGATTGGAGATCTCATCATGCCGATTCCAGCTCCTCCCTCCGCCTTTTATCGGAGGAGTAATTCGGGTTCAGAGCGTCGGCGGCGCTGCATTCCACTCCTCCGTCCTCTCGCCCGCCCATTACTAATGTCCTGCTCCATGTGATCCGCCTACGGTTAATGTTTCTACAGTGGTGCTTCTTCCATGGCAGCGAGCGGATCAATGAAGTTCAGAGTTGGCCACTGTGCTGGATCTCGGGTCAAGTCGTGGAGACAGGCGTCGCAGAGAGGACCCGCCCCGCGAAAGAGAGTGGCTTTTGTCGATGTTGAATGCTGTGGCGCTACTGCTAAAAGGGTGCGCTGCGTGTGTGTATACTCCCGAACAGTGGTCAAAATTCCTCGAGCTTTTCGGTGCAGTAAAAAAACGCTGGATGCATGGACGGAGCGGAGCCGAGGCTTTTCTCACACTCCACCGCTGAACCAAGACGAAGGACAAGTCGCCGAGACCAAGACGAAGGACAAGTCGCCGAGATCTGTGTGGCGTGTCCCCTCCCGACGAGGCAGGTAGGGGGCAGGAGAGGAGACTCCGGCAGAGAAGGGATAGAAAGATGAGAGGTTGCAGGCAGCAAAGGGAGTGGCCGGGACATGTCATTGGTACGCTGACTGCTTGGCATAGGACCCTCTCCTTTATTTTCCCAGTGCATGCCGATGATGTATTTAGCTCACATGAAAACGAGATGTATATCAAGCGGGCATTCTACATTCATCCTCAGAGCAAGTACAATAGTGGGCTTATAGCCCACTTAAAGCATCTACAGTCGGACCTTGCAAATCCGGCCTCTCAAACGCCCGCGGACGCGACCGGGCGCGTCCACGGACACTGACCGGGCGCGTCTCATTTGTTGGCTTCCACACCCGCGTCCCTCATATCCGATCCCTCAAAACCATACAACCCCATGCAACGCTACGTAAAATTAGATCAACACACAGGTTCGTCGGATCGGATTGCAAATGCCGAACAAAAGGAGCATAGTTCATCGGCAAATCCTAACTACAAACTAGATAAACATAATTAAAATACAAACGGAGACAGGGAACAGTCACCACTTCCTCGCCGGCCCTTTGCCCTTCCGGTCGCCGGCGCAGCTGTAGGAGTCGGCGGCTGGTGGGGAATCGTCGGAGCCGTGGTCGTCATCCTCGTCGTCGGAGAGGACGACGAGCCCTTGTAGCCGCTGAATCTCCCCGTCCTGCTGCCGCTTGAGCTTGGCGAGCCGAGCCGCCTCCGCCGCTGCCTCTGCCGCCTCGTGCTCGGACTGCTCAATGGCAATCCGGAGCGCCTTCGCCTTCTTCCGCCGGAGCCGCCGCGCGTCCGTCTCCGCTGTCGTAAGCGACCGGCGGTAGACCCATTCGAGGAGCCGCGCGTCCTCGTCGGGCTCCGCCTCCATCCCGCGGCGACGGCGCACGGATTGCTCCGCCTCCAACCTCTTCCTTTGTCGTTGACGCTCGCGGCGGGCGGCGCGCGCCTCTGATTCCGGCGTGCGCGTCCGGGCCGGCGCGGCGGGCACAAGCACCCACCGCTGCCCACTTGGGGGAGCAGCCGGCGGGGCCAGGGGACGGCACAGGGGAGGCGCGGATTGTGCAGGCCGCCTGCCGGAGCTACGCACGGGCCGGGAGGAGCCAGCGCCGACGTCCGATCTGCGACGGAGGGGAAGCGACGAGGCTGCAGATCCGGAGCTGCCCCCGGTCTCCACCTTGGACCGCTCCAAGGCGATGCGGAGGGCAAGCTCATACTCCGGATCCAGGCCGTCGTCGGAGCGGCTGCCGGAGCTCGACATTCCGCCGGATTCGATTGAAATCGGTGCGGGGAGAGGAGAGGACGGAGCGAGAGAGGAGAGTGAGTGAGCTAGGGTTTCGGAGCGATGAGCCGGATGCACCTTTTTGTGGGACAGCCGTGGGGTCGACGGTGGGCCGGGCGTGTCAGGCGGGCGTGCCCGGGTGTGTCCGGGCTCCCCCATATCCGCCCCATATTTGGGCTGGATATGAGGGGTGCCGGTCAGCCCGGGCGTTTGAGGCCCGTTTAGGGAGTGCGTTTGGGTCAATTTTTCGTGACCGGGCAGTGACCGGACGGCCTGCCCGGGCGTATGAGACGGATATGAGGGATCCGGCTGTAGATGATCTTACATGGCATTTTTGCTTATGTGGAGGAGAGAGATGAAAAAGTAAGAGAGTGGGCTCTCATGCAAAAGCCTAGCTATATGCGTATTCCTGCGCAAATGCAATAAATACAAAGAAAGAGATAGAGAGAAGATGCAAAAAAGTAGTACTCTCATAGCCAACCTTATAGCTAACTTTATTGTATGTGTGGCTATAAGTGATGACTATATGTGACATGGCAACATCATATAGCCAGCAGTTGGCTATACTATTAACCATGCTCTTAGAGCATCTACAATGGACCCTTAAATTAACCGGACGGATGCACGTCTTAATCCAACAAGACCTTTTAAAACCTCCTTAAATGTTCCGGCTGTCCTATACTTCTCATATTGTCCTTCTATATGAGATGAGTAAGAGAAGTGTCCGGTCAGTGGTCCTGCGTCCGTCACATGGGATTGAGCCCAACATGAATCACTTTTTATCTTCGTTTATTCTTTCTCTCTCCATCTTCACCAATCACATGCATGTCACTAGACATACAGAAGGGAAAGTAGGGGACATGGTTGTGCAAATGAAAATTTGAGAGGTGATTGATCACTGTCCACGGATGCGCACGGGCGCGTTCGCGGACGTTTGAGGGGCCCTATTAAGGTGTACGCGCCTGTAGATGCTTTTACGCCCATGTGATCGCGATCGCTCGCTCATACTCATCTCACTTCTCACACGTTCGTGCAACAAGTTCAAATAAGTAAATTTACCGGGAACTAGTATGTATCGGTGGGGAATCCACCCTCCATACTGTGCATCAAGATTGGTGAGCAAATTCCATTTTCCCAACATATGCAGGTTATATGCAGGAAATATGATGTGGCCCCACCCAAACAAGTTCCAAAAAATCTTGTCTTGATGTACCTAGCTACTTCACATACGAAGTTTAGTGGCAGAAGCGTGTGATCGGGAATCACAGGTAAAATACACAAACCTCTGCAGAGTGTAAAAATTGATCATGATTAGCCGTGTCTCCGGTTATGGACAACTTTGAGCAATTCATCTGAGAATTGTCAGATTGATCTTATTCACCTCTTCCATCTAAAATCAATGGGTTGAATCAATGGGGAGTATCGGAGCTGATCTCAGAGGTCTGGGGTTTACCAGGGTTTGTGGAGAAGCTTGGGATGACCGGGGTGTACCGGAGTCCACGTGCTCAAACTGCTTGGGTTGCGACCGGGGTTTACCGGAGTAACTTGGACTACGAATGGGACGTACCGAAAGTGTCTTGCTGCTGCTTGATTAGGCCACCTTATTGAGATAGGAAAAACTATTTTTGCACAAAAAAATAGCCGCACCACCTTGCATATTTATGTTCCACAAGCCAAATCATGGTGAAGCTTGCCAATAAATTCTATGTATTGACCCTTGTGGCTGCAACGTAGCATGTTACATGTTACTTTATCAAGGGAAGATTACCAAGTAGGGTTATGACACTATACTCAACTTTTGCCTGTGAGTCGATGGACGCCACAAGACTAGATATTTATTCCGCTTCATGATTGTACTATAAGCCAGCCATGAGCTAAACATGTGTGTATTATATTGCACTGGATCTTCGATGTAAATACTATGACATGTGATGTATTTTTTTGGTATTTTATCGTCGACTGTGCGTGTCAGCTATTGATCGAGGGACTGACACAGTAAGCACAAAGATTCGGGGGCCCATGATGGGACCGGGTCGTGACAATGATTCTCCAATTACTATGCTTTGCCTGATCATCCTCTTAAGAAAAATGAAAAACTTGATATTTTGACTAACCGATGCTTCTAGGGACTTCGTTGACAGTTGTGCTGGCTGTGCTTTCAGGAAACGAACTGTTGGACAAGCTGAAGAACTATTGAATAATATGTTAAAGAATGCCAATGATTGGACACTTGCTGAACCACCACCAAAACCAACTCCAAAGAAGAGAGGTATTCTATTCCTCAGTCCAGAAGATATGCAAGATCCATGAAAGAAAAGGTTATTAAATCTAAAGGTGTCAATAATTTACCACCTATTGAAGAAATACATGGAATCGATATCCCGACACATATAGTAAATGTAAATTATCTTTATAGATTTGATGAGGTTGATATTCCTTATAATAAAACTGCTAGTCAGTGCTTGGATGAATTTGATAACTACATTGTTAAGTAAGAGAGCTTCAATATGTATGTTAAAAATCAATAAAAACAAAATGCCATGATGATTGAATGTTTGAGTGACTTGATGTTTACGATTGCTAATGATGTTAAGGGTTTAAGTAAACATTCATCCATGGTTCATACTCAGTTAGAACAAGTCTATAAGTCACAAAATGATTTGCTTAATAAATGAATAATAAAATGAATGACCGTGTTGTCAGAGTTGTGACTAGAGAAGGCAAAATGACCCAGGATCCTCTATAGCCTCAAGGCCATCCTAAAACAATCGAGCAGGATTCTGAGAGGGTTAATAATGATACACCTAGTCCATCTAAGAAGAAAAATAAAAAGAAACATGATAGGACTTTATACGCTTCTAGTGAACCTGGTATAGAAAAACATTTTGAAAATCATAATGATGTTTCTATTTCTGATGCTGAGACACAATCTGGTAGTGAACATCAACCTAGTGATATTAATAATGATAATGATGATGTTCATGTTGATGCTCTTGATTTTGATTATGATAACCCACCTCCTAAGAAGTAAAGATATAACCTGCTATTGATTTTGATAACCCACCTCCTAAGAATAAGAGGTATTATAAAAGCGATTTCATTGCTACAAAACATGGTACAGAAAGAGAGCCATGGGTTCGAAAACCCATGCCTTTTCCTAGTAAACCTTCGAAAAATATGGACGAGGAGGATTTTGAGCGCTTTACTGAAATGCTTAGACCCGTATTTTTGCGCACACGTTCAAAAAATATTTTGAAAATTCCTCCATATGCTAAATACATGAAAGATATTGTCACTAATAAAAGGAAGATATCTGAAACTGAAATTTCCACCATGCTTGCAAATTATTCTTTTAAGGGAGAGTACCTAAGAATTTAGGAGATCTAGGAATACCCACTATACCTTGCTCAATTAAAAGAAATTATGTCAAAACTGCTTTATGTGATTTAGGAGCCGGTGTCAGTGTTATGCCTTTTTATCTATATAAAAGACTTGATTTGGATAAATTGACACTTACTGAAATATCTTTGCAAATGGCTGATAAATCGACTGCTATACCCATTGGAATTTGCGAGGATGTTCCTGTTGTGGTTGCAAATGTTATTATCTTAACAAACTTTGTTATTCTTGATATGCCTGAGGACGACAACATGTCGATTATCCTTGGTAGACCCTTTTTGAATACAGTAGGGGTTGTTATTGATTGCAACAAAAGCAAGGTCACTTTTTATGTCAATGGTAACCAAGAGGGAAACAAAGTTCAGTGAATAATATAAACTCCATTGCACCAATTGCAACAATTACTATCGGAGGGTTCAAGTTTCCTCTTCCTACCAGCAAAAAGAGATATAAAATTCTTATTGTTGGGGAACTGCATATCCCTGTTGAGGTAACTTAGTGTTATACGAAAAAATTTGTTCCATGTTATTCGGAAACGGTTTGTTAATAAGACTTGATTAACCTTATTAATGGATTCTTTGTGAGGGGAATGTGGTCGATAAATTTAGTAAGCACAACCTGCTGTACCCATAGTTTTATTCCATGTTATTTAAAGTTTTAATAAAGTAGAATGCCATGATGATCTTGTTTTGTGAATTATCCGTGCAATAAAAAATGTAACGAAAATAAAAGTTCTCAGAATGGCCTGAAAATTTAGTATGATTTTTCTATAATAAATAAGAATTTTGGGCACTGAACACACACACCAGGGGTGCACCTGTGAACCACGAGCTCGCAGGGCATGTCCACCCCCTTGGCGTGCCTAGCAGGTTTGTGGGTCCCATAAAGACCCCACCACTCAGCGCACCAACCCATTATCTTCTCCTACCTCCAGAAAAAATCATCCTTGCTCCCTCGCCCGTGTTCTTGCTCAATTTCGAGTGATTTTCGATATCTTTGCTCGAAACTCCGTTTTTAAAACTGTTTTGAGGAATTACTCCTTGGTATGTGACTTCTCCAATGCTTCAATTCGTTTTTGTTATAGTGCTTTATGTTTTGCAAATTTTACTACTGTTGGTCACCATGTATATGAGCTTGCATGTTGAATTTGTGTGGTTCAAAGTAGTTTTGATGCATGATATAGCTTCTAGGCACTTGTGGGAGTAGTTGCTATTAATTTTATTGAGTTTTGTTCACTTTTATTTTGAGGGACTAAAAAATTCAAAAAAAAATCAAAGAAAAAGAGAAAATAATGGTGAGATTCTTGAGAGGATCTTCGAACCGGAGTTCCAAGGAAATTCCAGGGAAGAAGCCAAGTACAATCTTCCTCGCGTAGCTGAGGTGCGGCCATGTGAATAGCCATGCAACACGTTCTTGAGGGACGCGAGAATTCATCATGATTTCTATTATTTGGCCAACAAAGTCGGACTCACTCTGTTCCTCGAAGATAAATGTGATCAGTATATCCTCCTCACTAATACTTTTGTGCAAAACTTTCACTTTCATGCTAGGAGAAAGCCACCCAATGTATCATTTCACATATATGACGTACACAAAGAAATGACACTTCATATGTTTTCCCAAGTCTGCAAAATTCCTAATGAGGGCAGCCCTCTAGAGCCTCGTCCTAGATACGTTTGTGATTCAAGTTCTGTGAATATCCAATCCGGAGGCTTGTTCCGAAGCCCTAATGGAGGGGAAAATTCATTGCGGGAGGCTTCTTCATCAACTTTGCTGCCTCCATGACCATGTGTGAGTAGTTCAATTAGAACCTTAGTGTCCATAGTAGTATCTAGATTGCTCTCTCTCTCTCTCTGCTCTTCAATACTATGTCCCTTGAGTTTCCTCACATGAGCGGGATCATTTTGATTTTGATGTAATCAGTGGTGTGTTCGTTGGGATATGATGAATTGTCACTTTATGATCAAATTATTCATTTAAATCAATTGAATTTTTTGAGATTTTCTTGCTATATATAATTAATTAGCTTTGCATGCTCTCAAATCTATTTATCTTCTTTGACCAAGTTCGATGCGTTTTTCTTCAAACGGAGTGGTGCTTTATAGTGGGTTCAATCTTTTGGTGCTCTAACCCAATGACAATAAAGGCAAAGACAGGCATTGTATTGTTGCCGCTAAGGATAAAATGACAATATCTCGTCTTATTGATTGAAGTTTTCTTGTATACATTATGCCATCTTACTTGTTGCGATGATCTGCTTCTTGCAAACTTAATACCTCGAGAAGCATGCTTTATAACGGTTAGGGGTGAAGTATTTGTAATATATGTAGTTGGACAAATGGTGTACTTACCATGACATGCTGCCTATATGAGATTATACCATAGTTGATTATAGTTATAAATATTGCAATTTAAGCGCCGCACAACTATAATTTGTTTACCATACCATTCGCCCGTTTTCGAGAGAGATGCCACTAGTGAACCTATGCCCCTGGGTCTATTCTCCATTACTTAATTCTTCTACACAATTTCTACTATTATCTTGTTACCTTACTACCAAATAGCAGACGGAAGGCGCGACAACACGCCGTGCCCGTTGCAAAGCTCTTGTCCATGTGTGCTTTTTTTATTTTGTTGAGAGTGAGCTGGTTTCAAAGAGATTCCATTATAGTTTTGTTTGTTAACAAAGAATTGTTAGACTATAGTATTGCTTATTATTTATTTTAAATTTTTCGTCATCCTATGTGGTTTTGATTTATTTATTTTTGTTAAATTGCAGTAAATTAAAGTAGATTTAAAAATTGAAACTATTTTATGCTGATTAATTTATGAATATAAATTATGTTTTATATGGTAGAGCTGCAAAATATATATGATGGGTCGTTGTTCATTTTGGTATTTTTTGGCTTGCACAGGAAATTAGTGGATGGGTCAAAGGAGGCAAGGAACTTGATAATTATATCTTTTGCGTAAATGTTGCAAGTGATCCCTCAAAGGAAGAAAGAAAGGAAATGAAATAAGTATCATGCAGTAGCATGATCACAAATAAAGGGTCATTATTGAGTTGGATTACCTTGTCATTGGCATATCAAACAACAACATAATCACAAACAGTCTAAGAAAGAACCTTGACACACAAAAAAGCAATTTAAATTTACTTAGAACCATCCACCTGCATGGAACTTCAGCTAATTCCTTGCAAAAATGAAAAGACCCAGCTGGAAACTAAACATCATACACCTTTCCATAAAGTACTAAAACATCAACGGATGAATACATGAAAGAACAGTCCGAAAGAAAAATGAAGAGTTTGAGAAGGAACATGATCTTGGCTGAGCTTTGGCCGAGTATTACAAATGTGCCAACATGATTACATTTGGGAGATTATGTCACATAGTAAGGAGGAGCATCAATGAGGAATCATACCGCTAGGCAGGAGCTTT
Organism: Elymus sibiricus; assembly: GCA_039707655.1. Taxonomy (NCBI): domain Eukaryota; kingdom Viridiplantae; phylum Streptophyta; class Magnoliopsida; order Poales; family Poaceae; genus Elymus; species Elymus sibiricus. The sequence goes on along the minus strand of CM077665.1, from coordinate 468,449,426 downwards.
TTTAATCATGATTTCTATGTAGAGTGTACTCACCATCTGTTAGAGCATATTTCTCCATGTGTGGTTTTGGTAATTGATGAAAATCCCTATGGACTAATGGTTGCTTTGAGTTTTATTTCAAGGATTTGTCCATAGGCATTTCTTGAAGTCCATTTGTTGGTTTCAAGGAGGTTATGTGATGACCAAGGTGGTATTCAAGGTTTTATCCAAAGATTGGTCATGTGAGTGTTGAGCTTATTGCAAGCATGTCTTGAAGAAGAAGATTGTGGGAACATTCATGTTTATCCTCAAGACATCAACTTTATGAAGAGAGAAGATAAGATACAAGGTTGATCAAGACTAAATACAAAGAGTGAATCAAGTTGATCAACACACAAAGGGTACATAATGTACCGAGAGAGATCAAGTAATCCCATGGTTTGGTAAGCATTGTTGAGTACTAACCCATGGTCTACGTGAGAGTTCTATGTGGGTTTAGGTATGTGTCCATGGGATTGCATCAAGAGAAAGATCACATACAATCCATGGAGCATGACATCAAGTGGTGATCGTCATCAAGTTTGCGGTGTGCAAGTTCAAGTGGAGCATCACAAAGAGAACATGCTTGAAGCTTGCCGTCCTTTGTGATGACAATGGACTCGTGCAGATGTGCCGAAGAGTGGGTCACCCACAGTAGAGTATGGGGGAGCAATCTACTAGTCTTCATCGAGCCGACGCAATCAAGAAAGGTGGTCCATCTTGAGGAGGACAAGATCTTCATTGATACGTCTCCGTCGTATCTATAATTTTTGATTGTTTCATGCCAATATTATACAACTTTCACATATTTTTGGCAACATTTTATATGATTTATTGGACTAACATATTGATCCATATCAAACGAAGTCCAAACGCGGTGAAAATTTACGGAGATTGTTTTGGAATATTTTTGAATTTTGAGAAGTGGAATCAACGCAAACGGAGGCCCACACCCCCCAAGATACACCACGGCGCACCCAGGGGGCCCAAACGCGTGGTGGTGGGTTGTGCCCACCTCGTATGTCGGTTGGAGCTCTCCTTCGGGCGCAAGGAAGCTAATTTTTGGATAAAAATCCCCTCAAAATTTCAGCCCGATCGGAGTTACGGATCTCCGGGAATATAAGAAACGGTTTTCGGCCAGAAAACAGGAACGCGAAACAGAAGAGGACAGAGAGGGAGATCCAATCTAGGAGGGCTCCTTCCCCTCCGCCGCCATGGAGGCCATGGACCAGAGGGGTAACTCTCCTCCCATCTAGGGGGGAGACCAAGGAAGAAGAAGAAGGAGGGGGGCTCTCTCCCCATCCCTCCCGGTGGCGCCGGAACGCCGCCAGGGCAATCATCGAGACGGCGATCTACACCAACAACTTCGCCGCCGTCAACACCAACTCTCTCTCCCTCTATGCAGTGGTGTAACACCTCTCTTCCCCGCTTTAATCTCTACTTAAACATGGTGCTGAACTCCATATATTATTTCCCAATGATAGTTGGCTATCCTATGATGTTTGAGTAGATCTCTTTTGTCCTATGGGTTAATTGTGGTATGATGTTATGGATGTGAGTTGTATGTTGATATGGTGCTATCCTATGGTGCCCTCTGTGTCGTGCAAACGTGAGGGATCCCCGCTGTAGGGTGTTGCAATACGTTCATGATTTTCCTATGGTGGGTTGCTTGAGTGAAAGAAGCATAAACCCGAGTAGGTGGGTTGTTGCGTATGGGAGTAAAGGGGACTTGATACTTAATGCTATGGTTGGGTTTTACCTTAATGAACTTTGGTAGTTGGGGATGCTTGCTAGAGTTCCAATCATAAGTGCATATGATCCAAGTACGGAAAGTGTGTTAGCGTATGCCTCTCCCTCATTGCATATGACAAGTATCTATCATGTTATATTCAATTGCCTAGGGACAATCTTTCTCTTGCGTTACACAAAAAGCTTTCTACTAAGTTATTTACTTTTATTGCTATTTTATTAAAACAACACCTAACTTTTATTTCCACGTTCTTTATATTCTTGCAAAGTACTTCTAGTTTTATTCCCGCAAAGTAGTTTCATACTTGTTCTAGGTAAAGCAAGCATTAGCGTGCGTAGAGTTGTATCGGTGGTCGATAGAACTTGAGGGGATATTTGTTCTACCTTTAGCTCCTCGTTGGGTTCGACACTCTTACTTATCGAAAAAGGCTACAAACGATCCCCTACACTTGTGGGTTATCAAGAACTTTTTCTAGCGTCGTTGCCGGGGAGCAATAGCGTGGGGTGAATATTCTCGTGTGTGCTTGTTTGCTTTATCACTAAGTAATTTTTATTTTCTGTTATTAGTTGTTTTATATCTTTAGTTATGGATATGGAACACGAAACACGAAAAAAAATTAGTGGTACTTGCTACTCATGGAGATGGGGAATCACCTAAAACCCTCGATGCTAGTTATGTGCAAAGTATTAAATACTACTTTGATAATCCTGAGAAGACCCCATTCAACTTGATAATGGGAGTAATGTTGGATCAACGTGAATAATTTAGAGATTATCGCTTGACTCAAAAAGGGAAATCGTTATGGGATCAAATTCATATGTTGCATTGGTATGCTCGGGAGCTATGCTTGAGATATGATATTACTTATTGCTCTAGGATGAACGCTCCACACATTCCCTTTTCATGCAAATTTAATGATAATGAAACCTTAGCTTCTTATGCTAAAGGTATTTATGATTACGATGATGTGGAACGAATAGAAGAATTTGTTGCTTTTAAAGGTGCTTATGAAGTTGCTTCTTTGATGGAAAAGTATTATGATGTTTCTTACGAATCTGAAAATCTTGCCATACTTAAATATTGCTATGATAATTATGAATACAATGCTGATATTATTGAATTTATTGAAAGAATGACCGCTTCCTTGGAAGAGACTAATATTTTACAGGAATCTATGGAAGAAGAAATTGCTGATACTGTGAGCTCATTAGATGAAAAAGATGAGGAGGAGAGCGAAGAACAAAAGGAGGAAGAGCCGATTAGCTACCCGTGCCCACCTTCTAATGAGAGTAACTCTTCAACTCATACATTGTTTAATTTACCTTCGCATATACCGAAGGATAAATGCCATGATGATTGCTATGATCCCTTGGATTCTTTTGAAATATCCCTTTTTGATGAACTTGATGCTTGCTATGCTTGTGGCCAAGATGCCAATATGAATTATGCTTATGAAGATGAACTTTCTATAATTCCTTATGTTAAGCATAAAATTGTTGCTATTGCACCCACACATGATAGTCCTATTATCTTTTTGAATTCTCCCAACTACACTATATCGGAGAAGTTTGCTCTTATTAAGGATTACATTGATGGGTTGCGTTTTGCTACTACACATGATGATTTTGATGAATATAATATGCATGTGCTTGCTGCTCCTACTTGCAATAATTATGAGAGAGGAACCAAATCTTCAGCTCTCTATGTTTCCAATACTATGAAATTGCAAGAAACTGTTTATACTATGCATTGGCCTTTACTTAATGTGCATGAATTGTTCTTGTATGACATGCCTATGCATAGGAAGAGAGTTAGACTTTGTTGTCACATGATATATATCACTTTGTGCTCACTACTAAATTACAAATTATTGTTAATTAAAATTGGCTTTGATATACCTTGGCATCCGGGTGGATCCATTACTTGAGCACTTTATGCCTAGCTTAATGGCTTTAAAGAAAGCGCTGCCAGGGAGACAACCCGGAAATTTTAGAGATTCATTTATTTCTGTTGTGTGATTTTATAAAGTTTAAAAACAAAAAAATATATAGAGGGGAAACTAAAACTTCACAAAAAGAAAGGTGAAAGTGAGAGAGATTATGAGCATCGTTGAAGTGGGGGACGTCCTTGAACTTTTGTTCATGCCCACGGAAACTTTGTGAATCTTGAATCACATAAACTTTTCAACAAAAATAATTATCCCCTTGTACAAATCCATTGTATTATAAAAATAATGTGCCAAGATTTGCCTTTAGGATGATTAGATTGCTTGTTGGTATGTGCGGTGTAAAAACAGAAACTTTGTCTGTAGTGCATGAATCTACATTGTATTATAAAACGTCAAAAGTTTCTGAAATTTTTACAAAGTATTTCTATACAAAATTTTTATTTCTTCCTAATGTTTCAGACATTTTGGAGTTACAGAAGTATGGTCAAAGTTAAGATTACTACAGACTGTCCTGTTTAAGACAGATTCTGTTTTTAATGCATTGTTTTGCTTGTTTTGATGAAACTATCGATTTTATCGGTGGTATAAGCCATGGAGAAGTTATAATACAGCAGGGATAATGCAAATATAAAATATGAATGGGTTTGCAATAGTACTTAAAGTAGGAATTTGCTTTATTATACTAACGGATCTCACCAGTCTTCTGTTAAGTTTTGTGTGGATGAAGTGTTCGAACATCGAGGAGGTCTTGATATGAGGAGAAGGTGGAGAGGAAAGAGTTCAAGCTTGGGGATGCCCAAGGCACCCCAAGTAAATATCCAAGGAGACTCAAGCGTCTAAGCTTAGGGATGCCCCGGAAGGAATCCCATCTTTCTTCAACAAGTATCAGTATGTTTTCGTTTTCATTTCGTTCATGTGATATGTGTAAATCTTGGAGCGTCTTTTGTGTTTAGTTTTCACTTTTCTTTTATGCACCATGCTGGTATGAGATAGTCCATGGTTGATTTATAGAATGCTCATTGCACTTCACTTATATCTTTTGAGTATGGCTTTATAGAATGCTTCATGTGCTTCACTTATATCATTTGAAGTTTGGATTACCTGTTTCTCTTCACATGGAAAACCGTTATTCGTAGAATGCTCTTTTGCTTCACTTATATTTATTAGAGCATGGTATTTTGTAGAAAGAATTAAACTCTCTTGCTTCACTTATATCTATTTAGAGAGTCAACAGGAATTGGTCATTTGCATGGTTAGTCATAAAATTAGTAATATATCGGTGTTAAGGTTTGTGATTCCCGAAGCATGCATGTATAGTCTCCCGTTATGCTAGGAAGTTGGAGCACAATTTATTCTTGATTGTCTATCTTTGTGTGAAGGTCGGGGGCGCGCGATGGTTAACTCCTACCAACCTCCCCCCTAGGAGCATGCGTAGTAATACTTTGCTTCGAGGGCTAATAAACTTTTGCAATAAGTATGTGAGTTCTTTATGACTAATGTGAGTCCATGGATTATACGCACTCTTACCTTTCCGCAATTTGCTAGCCTCTACGGTACCGTGCATTGCCCTTTCTCACCTCTAGAGTTGGTACAAACTTCGCCGGTGCATCCAAACCCCGTGATATGATACGCTCTATCACACATAAGCCTTATTATATCTTCCTCAAAACAGCCACCATACCTACCTATTATGGCATTTCCATAGCCATTCTGAGATATATTGCCATCCAACTTCCACCGCTTCCGTTTTGATGACTTGAGCATTCATTGTCATATTGCATTACATGATCGTAAGATAGCTAGCATGATGTTTCCATGGCTTGTCCGTTTTTTGATATCTTTGCTACGCTAGATCATTGCATTCATATACAGTCATACTTTGTTCTACTGTCATTGTAATATTGAGTTGTAAGTAAATAAAAGTGTGTGCTGATCATCATTATTCATTATTAGAGCATGTCCCAGTGATGAAAGGATGATGAAAACTATGATTCCCCCACAAGTCGGGATGAGGCTCCGGACAAAAAAAAAAGAAAAAGAAAAAAATAGAAAAAAAAAGAAAACGAAAAAATAGAAAAAAAAGAAAGAAAACAAGAAAAAGAAAGAAAAAGGGGCATGCTAATTCCACACTTGTGCTTCAAAGTAGCACCATGTTTTTTCATATAGAGAGTCTCCTATGTTGTCACTTTCATATACTAGTGGGAATTTTTCATTATAGAGTTAGATGCATACCCACTTAGTTTTCATATTGAGCTTTCATACACTTATAGCTCTTAGTGCATCCGTTGCATGGCAGTCCCTACTCCTCGCATTGATATCTATTGATGGGCATCCCCATAGCCCGTTGATACGCTGAGTTGATGCGAGACTTTCTTCTCCACTTTTACCCCTTTGAAACCTACCACCATATTCTATTCCACCCATAGTGCTATATCCATGGCTTGCGCTCATGTATTGCATGAGAGTTGAAAATGCTGAAGCGCGTTAAAAAGTATGAACCAATTGCTTGGCTGACACCGGGGTAGTACATGATTTATACTTTGTGTTAAGAAGACAGAGCATGACAAGGCTATATGATTTTGTAGGGATAGTGTTCTTTAGCCTTGATATTTTGAAAGACATGATTGTTTGTTGGGATGCCTAAGTATTAATGTATTTATGTCAAAACTAGACTATTGCTTTGAATCACTTGTGTCTTAATATTCATGCCATGATTAGATATATGATCAAGATTATGCTAGGTAGCATTCCACATCAAAAATTATCTTTTTTATCATTTACCTACTCGAGGACGAGCATGAATTAAGCTTGGGAATGCTGATACGTCTCCATCGTATCTATAATTTTTGATTGTTTCATGCAAATATTATACAAATTTCACATATTTTTGGCAACATTTTATATGATTTATTGGACTAACATATTGATCCAGTGCCCAGTGCCAGTTCATGTTTGTTGCATGTTTTTTTGTTTCATAGAATATCCATATCAAATGAAGTCCAAACGTGATGAAAATTTACGGAGATTTGTTTTGGAATATTTGTGAATTTTGAGAAGTGGAATCAACGCAAACGGTGGCCCACAGCCCCCAAGATACACCACGGTGCACCCAGGGGGGCCAAACGCATGGTGGTGGGTTGTGCCCACCTCGTACGTAGGTTTGAGCTCTCCTTCGGGCGCAAGGAAGCTAATTTTTGGATAAAAATCCCCTCAAAATTTCAGACCAATCGGAGTTACGGATCTCCAGGAATATAAGAAACGGTTTTCGGCCAGAAAACAGGAACACGAAACAGAAGAGAATAGAGAGGGAGATCCAATCTAGGAGGGGCTCCTGCCCCTCAACCGCCATGGAAGCCATGGACCAAAGGGGGAACTCTCCTCCCATCTAGGGGGGAGGCAAAGGAAGAAGAAGAAGGAGGGGGGCTCTCTCCCCCTCTCTCCCGGTGGCGCCGGAACGCTGCCGGGGCAATCATCGTGACGGCGATCTACACCAAGAACTTCGCCGCCGTCAACACCAACTCTCTCCCCCTCTATGCAGCGGTGTAACACCTCTCTTCCCCGCTGTAATCTATACTTAAACATGGTGCTCAACTCCATATATTATTTCACAATGATATTTGGCTATCCTATGATGTTTGAGTAGATCTCTTTTGTCCTATGGGTTAATTGTGGTATGATGTTATGGATGTGAGTTGTATGTTGATATGGTGCTGTCCTATGGTGCCCTCCGTGTCGCGCAAACATGAGGGATCCCCGCTGTAGGGTTTTGCAATATGTTCATGATTTGCATATGGGGGGTTGCTTGAGTGAAAGAAGCATAAACCCGAGTAGGTGGGTTGTTGCGTATGGGAGTAAAGGGGACTTGATACTTAATGCTATGGTTGGGTTTTACCTTAATGAACTTTGGTAGTTGCGGATGCTTGCTAGAGTTCCAATCATAAGTGCATATGATCCAAGTACGGAAAGTGTATTAGCGTATGCCTCTCCCTCATTGCATATGACAAGTATCTATCATATTATATTCAATTGCCTAGGGACAATATTTCTCTTGCGTTACACAAAAAGCTTTCTACTAAGTTATTTAGTTTTATTGTTCTTTTATTAAAACAGCACCTAACTTTTATTTCCAAGTTCTTTATATTCTTGCAAAGTACTTCTAGTTTTATTCCCGCAAAGTAGTTTCATACTTGTTCTAGGTAAAGCAAGCATTAGCGTGCGTAGAGTTGTATCGGTGGTCGATAGAACTTGAGGGAATATTTGTTCTACCTTTAGCTCCTCGTTGGGTTCGACACTCTTACTTATCAAAAAAGGCTACAAACGATCCCCTACACTTGTGGGTTATCAGTCATCAACTAGCTCAAGTGGACTATGCGCAAGGCAAAGGTTTGCCCTTGATAGGTTTTCTATTTTACCGGTCTCATGGTGGTAGTTGGAAGACCGGGTTATAGGATCGATTGTCGTACTATCAAGGGGGGCTCTAAAGTAAGTAGCTTGATCATACCGTTCGTTCAGAGCTCAAACCATTTGCATCCTTGCATCATCTTTCTTGGTTCTTGTTTGGCTTTTCGCTTTGGGAGTTTTGGAGCTTATGGTCTTCATCGGGATAAGCTCAAGCTCATCGAACACGGTTTTCGTATGTATCATATTGAAGTTTTCGGTGTTGGAGATTTTCCGGATAATTCTTGGGAAGGTCATCTTCCTTATACTATTGGCATTTATTCTCCATTGCTTGATAGTACTTGTCGTCATCTACCCAACAAGCTTGAGTGTGATCATTTCGAAGTCCGTATGCGAAAGTTATGGCGGTTTCACTTTTGCTTGGGCTGAAGTACTGCTTTAAGCAGTAGTACCCCTCAAGCGGTAGTACCTCTCCCCCGAGCGGTAGTACCTCTTAGGCGGTACTTCCACTGACCATTACCACTTCCACTTCCGCTTATTTAATGCTTCTGGTGCCCAATCTGCTTGAGCGGTAGTAGAGAGCGGTAGTACCTCTCAAGCGATGCTACCTCTCCCCCGAGCGATAGTACCTCTCAAGTGGTACTACCTCTCCCCCGAGCGGTACTACCTCTTTGGCAGAACTATCACTCGTGTTTTTGTGTCCCGTTGGGCTGTTTTGTCCATGCTAAGCGGTAGTACCGCTCCCCCGAGCGGTAGTACCGCTTGAGCACGACATGTCGGCATACCGGTTGGATTCAAGGGGGGCTATTTAAGGGGTCCTTCTTCCCCAATAGTTCCCATCTCTTAAGCTCGTGTTCTTCCCCCATTGTTGACCTTCTTAGAGCTTGCTAAATTTCAATCCCTCCAATTATGCTAGTTCTTTAGGGAAAAGAGAGAGGAGATCTAGATCCACATTTCAACCAATCACTTTCTCCTCTATGTGAGGGGAACCCCTTCGATCTAGATCTTGGAGTTCTTCGTGTTCTTCTTTGTTCTTCCTCTCATTTTATTACATAGCATTAGTTGTTGTGGTGGGATTTTGGAGAGAAGGACTTGGGCACTCCGTGTGCCCTTGCCCTTGCATTTGGTGCATAGGTTTGAGTTCTCCACGGTAATACGTGGAGGTGAAGTTCGAGAAGCTTATTACTCTTGAGTGTTTGAGCACCCTAGAGCTTGTTCCTATTGGGTGCCTTGGCGCCCTAGACGGTTGGTGGTGTCTCGGAGCTCAATCATTGTGGTGTAAAGCTTCGGGCAAGCATTGGGGTCTTCAATTATGTTGTGAAGATTGCGCCGAGCAATTTTTACGGGTACCGGTGACCGCCCCCAAGGGTTGCCAAAGTGTACGGGTTCGGTGACTGCCCTCAAGGGTTACCATTTGTACGGGTTCGGTGACCGCCCTCAAGGGTCCCTTAGTTGACGGGGATATTACCCCGCGATATGACCCGGCAGACATGCTGACCCGGCAAACAGTACTGACCCGGAGAACAGTACTGACCCGGCAGACATGCTGACCCGGCAAACAGTACAGACCTGGTTATAGTTGTAACCCGGCAGCTACAGTATCAGGGGTGTAACCCGGCAGCTACAGTATCAGGGGTGTAACCCGGCAGCTACAGTGTCAGGGGTGTAACCCGGCAGCTACAGTGTCAGGGGTAATCCGGCAGCTACAGTACCAAGATGGTAACCCGGCTACAGTGTCAGGAGGCTAACCCGGCTACAGTGTCAGGAGGATAACCCGGATGCTACAGTGCCAGGAGATGAACAGTGTTATCAGACAGTCACGGAAACGAGTCTCTGTAGATAAGCCCTGGTTGTAACCCGCCCGGTGTAAGCCGCCCGGGACGGGTTACAAGCCCAGGACTCGGAAGCCCATGAAGAGAAGCCCGCGATGGGAAGTCATCAATCCGACTTAGACTCTATATGTAAACCGCCCCTTCAGCCTTTATAAGGAGGGGCGGGTCACCCCAAGAGGGGGAGGTTAGACGTCTCATAGACAGGTCTCATAGACAGGTCAGAAAGATGGTCAGATTAGAAGGTCTCGAGATTAGAGGTAGCGACTCCGCACCCTTGTAACCGAGATCGTCATCGTCATCGATATAAGACACAAAGCAGGACGTAGGCTTTTACCTCCATCGGAGGGGCCGAACCTGGGTAAAAACTCCGCGTCTCTCGTCCCGCTCAACCCCTCTCAAGCTACCAGTTACGTGCGATGACCCCACACCTTAAGTCCGTTAACCCGGACATCTGCCGTGACAAATCCACGACAGTTGGAGCCCACCGTGGGGCCCGCGCACGGTGGTGTTGAATTCTTGAAGGGATCTCTCTCTGGGGTCGAGAAGTTCGCAGTCTTCCGGATGAAGAACCGGCCTGGAAGGATTTACCACAGCGCCGATCTGACCCGGCGTTGCGCCCCTCTGACATAACCTCGGAGAGCCGCCATTACCACCGAGTGTCCCGCCTTATCTCGCCGATTCGCGATGAGACACCGGCCTCCATTACAATAGCCGCTGTCCTCGTTTCTTTTCTGGAGGAAGAGAAGACTGGTTTTTGGAAGGATCTACAACAGCTTTGGGTTGATCTAGCTTTGGGTTAACTAGATCAAGATCAGAAAATTTTCTTGGGCAGCATCCATCAGACAAACAAAATCAAGGACCTGGAGGAAGACCCGGACATGGACGGGTCAAACCTGCCATGACTCGGAAAAAACAGCCACGACCCGTGACTCGCTTGGAATCCGCCTCTGACTCCAATCCGTCATTGAGCCGCCGTGGTCCCTTCTACGCTGCTGCGGCCTGAGCGATACGCTCGGCCCCGTGACCTCCACGGCGCGCCGCCCACTTGCATCACCTCTGCTGCTCCCTCCGCATGAAGAAAAACAATTCATCTACCAAAGTACTGGTTGAGTGCTCACGTCAACGATCAATCAGAATACTACTTTTGTACTACTGTTCGTCACACAAAGCTGCGCAGGGGAGAGCCGCCGCAGCTGCGCCAAGCCGCCTCGCCTTGCGCCAGTTCTGTCGACCCGGCCTCGTCTCCGCCTCGGCCGTGAACCTTGAGCTGGCCTCCACCGCCGCCTCTACAGCCGAGGCCCCGCCTCTGCCGCTGTGACTCGCCGCCTCTGCCGAGCCGGCCCCCCGCTGCGCTGCCCAACTCCACCTTGCGAGACGGCGATGTCTGTACTCAGTTTCAATCAAAAGCGAAGAAGAGTCGAAGTCAAGACAAAAAAAGACCCCGACCCGGAGATAACAATTGTGGATTTTTCAAAGACAATGACGACCCTGAATCAAACAGAGTCACGGATTCGCCCCCACCACGTCGCTGGTTCACCTCGCCGCTTGGCCTCGTCAAAACCGGCCGCGCCTGCACCACCCTGGCCGGCGCGCCGAGCCGCGGCTGCGGCCAGTCTCGGCCTTGTCTCCTCTGAGCCGCCTCCTCGCCTCGAGAGCCGCCTGGCCGCCGTAAGCCGCCGGCCCCGCCCTGCAAGCCGACGCGCGCCGTCTCCTCTGAGCCGCCTCCACGCCGCGAGTCGCCATATTGGCCTCGACCCGCCGACGCCTATCCATCGCCGCTCCGGGCCGCCGGCCGCCATGGCCGGTGTCGCCGCGCCCACGCAAGCTGCCGCCTCGAGCCTCCGCGTCTCCGTGCGAGCCGCCGCGGTCCGCCCCGTCAACCCGCCGTGGGGCGCCATGCTTCGCCGTGGTCGCGGCCCCGCCGCCTCGAGCCTCCGCGTCTCCGTGCGAGCCGCCGCGGTCCGCCCCGTCAACCCGCCGTGGGGCGCCATGCTTCGCCGTGGTCGCGGCCCCGCCGCCTCGAGCATGCCTCCCCCTCACACGCGCCCACGCAGGCCGCATCCGCCCTTGAGCTGCCGCCATGAGCCCCGCCTCGCGCCTCTGCCGGGCCGGCCCTCTGTTGCTCCCACTGCGCCGGCCGCCTTCGCGCCTCGATCCGCCGCAGCGCATGCGAGCCGCCTCTGCCGCTGCTCCCGCTGCGCCGTTGCATCACTGAGCCGCCCTGCTCCGCTGTGCTCCCGCGCCCCCGCGCGCTCACCCCGTTGCGCCCGCCTCGCCAAACGGATGCCGCCGCGAGCCGCCGGGGTTTCTCCAACCCGCCTGTCGATCGCCAAGTCGCCGCAGCCACCGGAGTTTCCTTCGCCGAGTCGCCCGCTCGCCAAGCCGCCGTACCGCTTCTGCACTCCTCACTCCGGCTTCGTTTCGATCTATTTCACCTGTCGGTTGACCAAGTCTGAAAGAAAAAGGACAGGGAAAGAGAAGTGATGAGCCGGACGCAAAAAAAAAAAAAAAAAAAAGGGGGATGACCCGTCTGATCAACATGCCGCCACGCGTTCATCGAAAGCCGCCCCGGCCCGGCGCTGTCTCCGAGCCGCCGTGGCCGAGTCACCGCTTTCGTCCTCGTGATCGCAACCTCGCGCTGAGCCGCACCCATTCGGCCTTCTTCTGAGCCGCCGTGCGTCCGCTACGCTACGGATCATCTGTCAATTAAAGACGTCAGGTGATATCCATCTAAAGTTATTCTTTACACATTGTTTTTGTCAAAGAACAGTTACTTTGGTCTGTATATTTTTATATGCAGGACAAGTTATTCGCTACAAGCGTGGTTTATACCACGGGAACGGAGCACGCGCTGGCAATATTCCGCCCGGTGTTCGTCCGTGCCACATTAACCGGTGAATGGACGCGAGCAAGCCGCCGCCCTTGCGGCCCGGTCTACCTCAGCTTGCCGGGATCGTGCTTACTCGCTGCTTAACAGACGCGCGGAAGCCGCCCATGGTCTGATCCAACGTCAAACATGCCGCGGCCGACTCGTGCTTCCGTGCCGTCTTACAATGCCGCGGCCGTCTTCCGCGCCGCCCCGGCTTACAACGCCACGGCCGTCTTCCGCGCCGCACTGGCTTATAATGCCGCGGCCGTCTCTCCCGACCGTACCGGCTCGCAATGCCGCGGCCGTCTCCTACGACCGTACCGGCTCACAACGCCGCGGCCGTCTCTCCCGACCGTACCGGCTTACAACGCCGCGGCCGTCTCTCGCAAACCGCGCCGTCTTCAAACACACGGATGACTCCTACATCTACATCAACATACTGGTGCTGTGCTTGCCTGTTCAAGCCGCCCAATGGACGCTCATGAGTCGCCGCCCTGCGGTCTGATCTACATCAGCATATCGGTGCAGTGCTCGCCTGTACGAGCCGCCCAACGGATGAGCGCAAGACGCCGCCCACAGTCTGATTTACATCAGCATATCAGTGCAGTGTTCGTCTATACGAGCCGCCCAAATGGACAGGCGCACAAGTCGCCGCCACTGCAGTTTGGTTAACTACAACAACCAGCCGGGACGAACCATCGACCGGATCATTGAAATAATTCATACGGGATCATCTATAACCCGCCACGGCCAACCTCAACCTTCAGTGGAGATTTTCAAGTCGTCTCTTTGAGTCGACTCAAGACTCAGGGGCTACAAACATGGCTCGACACACTTGGCCGTTTTAAACGAGAGCTCCAGATCATGGAAAGGAAGTTAACCCGATCTTGGGGATACTACATTATTGGCGGAAGGATTACAAGTTACCCAAGAAGACGAGTCGCCATGATGCACCGTTCAGCTTGGGGGCTTCTGCTATTTCTTCATACAAGATGGCGGCCTACAAGATGCTGCAACAATGTTGATACTTCAAAGGTCATTTGGGGTCTTCTAACCCGCCGGGTTAAACTTCAACCCTCTTGATCGGCTCTTCAGCCAAAATAGCACCATTATCTGGCGGCTTACAAGTTGGCGGTCCACAGGACGGCGACTTACGAGTGGGCGGCCTAACTGACGGCGGCTTACAAGATGACACGCCAATTGATATCTTCGACAAGGCCGTTTGGGGGCTTTCAACCCACCGGGTTAAGCTTCAACCCTCTCGGTCAGGCTCTTCAGCCAATATAAGGCGGGTCGTGGACCCAAATGTTGACTCCGTCAACAAAGATCACTAGGGGTGCAGCGAGTTCTGAAACTTACCTCCTTTTCGATCTGCAAGGCCGGGTTATACCTGCCTGTAAGTAGATGCGCTTTGTCAGGGGTGCAGCGAGTTCTAAAACTCACCCTCTGCAAAGGCCTCTTACAGCGGCGAGGCAAACCCTTACATCCGCAAATCCGAGTTATACCTGCCTGTAAGTTGCTGCCGCTTTGTCAGGGGTGCAGCGAGTTCTAAAACTTACCCCCTGCAAGGGCCTCTTACAGCGGCGAGGTAAACTCTCCCATCTGCTGTGTCTCTCTGGTTCGTTGCGCTCTTATCAGTTAATCTCGCCTAGAGACCCTGAGCCGTTCAAAGGAGTTGACGGCCACTCTCGTTAGAGACCCTGTACTGGTATGAGTTCAAGCATCGAGTCCACCCAGAAGAACCATCATATGAATTTTTTGGAAGGCAAAGCAAGAAACATCATACATTGCATCATACATTGTATTGCATCATACATTACATCATACATTACATCATACATTGCATCATATTTACATATCATGCCGGTTTGCCAAACCGGGTCAGAGCAAGATTGTGAAAGAGGAAGCAAGGCTATACGAGATTTTAACATCTCCGGGTTGTGCTTTTTCAAGCCGCCCTTACAACAATGCAGAATACACTCTGTTTTGTTTATTTTTTGCAGGTCTTGTCTTATAAGATAAGCCGCCAGAACAAATAGATCTTTAATAGCCAACATGGCTGGATCTTCATCATGGATTTCTCACATACTCGCCGGGTTGCACCGCAACTACGAGCAGGGATTTCATATCAAAGACAAAGGAATTATTCCAGGATATTCATTCCGGGTTATATTACAACCACGGCCAAGGATTCATCCAACAAATTATGATGAGTCATATTATTATCACAATAGTCCCGAGTCGCCGCAGGCAGACGACCCGCCACTTGGGGGCTACATTATTCAAGGCACGTTTATATCAAGTATGCAAAGTCCCATGTCGTTGCAAGCATGCACCACGGCACTTGGGGGCTAATGCAAATCGCTTTTCAAAGTCATCACCTCATCAGCAAGACCCGGCTATCTCAAGGAGATAAGCCGGCCCTTGGGGGCTACATGTCGCTCTTTATTCAAGTATATGGATTCAAGGAAGAACCGGTTCATCATTTTCATAATGACCCGGCACTTGGGGGCTACACCGCTCAGATCAAATTTTTCTAAAAAAGTCCCAAGTCGCCGCAGGCGTGTGACCCGGCACTTGGGGGCTACAGTATTCAGTTGTTCAAACAGATTATAAGGTACAAATTGAAGACCCGGCGCATCACATATTGATGAGCCGGCCCTTGGGGGCTACACCAGCTGAAGCTTTATAAAGTATAAGACAGTTATAAGTCCCAGGCTGCTGCAGGCAAGACAACCTGGTACTTGGGGGCTACACAATCAAACATATTGTTGCAAAGCACCAAGTCATCATGGATCAACTTGGAGCTTGGGGGCTACAGGTAATATGAATATATCAAAAAATTGGAGAAGTTTTCAAGATGTCAATTTCAGCGGGAGTTCAGTTATTTGACCCGGCGGCACCATCAATGATTATAACCCGGCGGAGGAGACCCGCCAAGAGCATTGAAGGCTGACTCAACGGCATATGGGTGTTGTATCCCAATATTTTATTTCAAAGGACATATACCTGCAAGACGATGGAGCTTACCATGAATAAATTCAAGCTAACCTGGGGGCTAATGACGGGGATATTACCCCGCGATATGACCCGGCAGACATGCTGACCCGGCAAACAGTACTGACCCGGAGAACAGTACTGACCCGGCAGACATGCTGACCCGGCAAACAGTACAGACCTGGTTATAGTTGTAACCCGGCAGCTACAGTATCAGGGGTGTAACCCGGCAGCTACAGTATCAGGGGTGTAACCCGGCAGCTACAGTGTCAGGGGTGTAACCCGGCAGCTACAGTGTCAGGGGTAATCCGGCAGCTACAGTACCAAGATGGTAACCCGGCTACAGTGTCAGGAGGCTAACCCGGCTACAGTGTCAGGAGGATAACCCGGATGCTACAGTGCCAGGAGATGAACAGTGTTATCAGACAGTCACGGAAACGAGTCTCTGTAGATAAGCCCTGGTTGTAACCCGCCCGGTGTAAGCCGCCCGGGACGGGTTACAAGCCCAGGACTCGGAAGCCCATGAAGAGAAGCCCGCGATGGGAAGTCATCAATCCGACTTAGACTCTATATGTAAACCGCCCCTTCAGCCTTTATAAGGAGGGGCGGGTCACCCCAAGAGGGGGAGGTTAGACGTCTCATAGACAGGTCTCATAGACAGGTCAGAAAGATGGTCAGATTAGAAGGTCTCGAGATTAGAGGTAGCGACTCCGCACCCTTGTAACCGAGATCGTCATCGTCATCGATATAAGACACAAAGCAGGACGTAGGCTTTTACCTCCATCGGAGGGGCCGAACCTGGGTAAAAACTCCGCGTCTCTCGTCCCGCTCAACCCCTCTCAAGCTACCAGTTACGTGCGATGACCCCACACCTTAAGTCCGTTAACCCGGACATCTGCCGTGACAAATCCACGACATTAGTGGAATCACGCATCTTGCATTGTGCGAGGGCGTGAGGAGATTACAGTGGCCCTTGTGGATTCTTGGGGAGCATTGTGCCTCCACACCGCTCCAAACGGAGATTAGCATCCGCAAGGGTGTTAACTTCGAGATACATCGTTGTCTCCACATACCTCGGTTATCTCTTACTCGGGCCCTTTACTTATGCACTTTACTTTGTGATAGCCATATTATTTCTTGTTATATATCTTGCTATCACTTAGTTGTTTATCTTGTTAGCATAAGTTGTTGATGCACATAGGTGAGCCTAGTTGTTTTAGATTTTGTGCTTGACATATTAAACGCTAGTTTTATTCCGCATTTGTTCAAGCCTAAACCGTAATTATTTTGAAGCGTCTATTCACCCCACCTCTAGGCGACATCCATGTCCTTTCAATTGGTATCAATGCTAGGTCTCTCATTATTAGGCTTTACCGCCTAGAGAGTAAGGATGTCGACTAGGGGGTTAGGATTCTTTGACACACTTAGTTTCGATGGCACAAATTTTGATGTTTGGGTAATTTGCATGCTTAATCTCTTTAGGGTCATGGACCCAACTTTAGAGCGAATTGTAGATATAAGTTTTTCTCCTCCAAAGAATTCTCAAAACCTATCTTTAGAGGATGAGGAAAAATCTTATCTCAATGCTTAAGCTTCTAATGTGCTTTTCGATGCTTTGAGCAATGTAGTTATATTTCAACTCATGCCATTCTGGGATGCTCATGAGTTGTGGACAAAGCTTCAAGATAAATATGGTGTGTCCAAGATTTGTAGGGATGATTGCTCTCTCTCCACCTCTGGTCGTGTTGTCTTCTCAACTTGTTCTACTTCACCTGCATGTGGATTTCCACAAGGTAATGATATGGTGAGTAGTGTTGATAATTGCAATGATGATAGTGGGCTTATTGTTAATGATCCTTCACCACTATCTTATTGCAATGCTTCTTCTTTGGACTTTAACACTTCGAGCACCCTAAATGTTTCACATGCTTGTGTTGATAGTCCTTGCATATCATGTAGAAATTGCTTGACTAAATCTCATGATGATATGCTTGCTATGTCTTGTTGCCTTGATAAAAATGTATCTATTTCCTCGAGTTGTTGTGCTAATAATTTAGAGGAAACCAAACACTCCATGGAACAAGATGTGATCTTGAATGGTGCTTCAAGGGATCCTACATCATCTATTGTTTCTCACTTTTGTCTTATGGCTAAGGCTTCAAAGGTATCTCCTACTTTGAACCCCCAATATTTCTCATGATGATGATGTTGATAATAATGAGGATGGGCTTATTGATGAAGAGGGTCATAATATTGCTTCCTTAAAAATTAAGGGTGAATAGATTTTTACAGCTCTTCCTAAGAATAAAATTCCTCGTTCCAACTTCATGGAAATCATGTCTATTGCCATTGAGGGCAAGAAATACATTTAGGAGTTGGAAGCTCATCCTGAGGAGCATGAGGTCACCATTGAGAAATGGAAGGTCATGAGCATGAGTACACAAATGAGATAGCGGATCTTTATCAAGCTCTTGAGGAAGAACAAACCGCCAAGGAATCTCTTGAGGAGACTTTTGCTCTAGAATTATCTAAAGTGAAGGAATCTGATGATAGAGCTCTTGTGGTGGTTAATGATTTTAAAATTAAAAATGATAAGCTTGAAGTTGCACATGCTAGACTCCTTGAGGACTTTGAGCACCTCGAAAATGGCTCTAAGGCCATTAAGAGTTCGCTCATCGAACTCACCGAGTATCATACTCACCTTGAAGCTTCATATTTAAAAGAGCTTGCCAAGTTACCTTCTGATGACCCACAAGTGTAGGGTATCAATTGTAGTCCTTTCGATAAGTAAGAGTGTCGAACCCAACGAGAAGCAGAAGGAAATGATAAGCGGTTTTCAGCAAGGTATTCTCTACAAGTGATGTAAGTAACAATAGTAGATAGTTTGTAGCAAGATAATTCATAACAAGTGACAAGTAACAATAGTAAAAATGGTGTAGCAAGGTAGCCCAATCCTTTTTATAGCAAAGGACAGGCCTGAAAGTACTCTTATATTAAGCAAGTGCTCCCGAGGACAGATGGGAATTCTGTCTAGTCACGTTCATCATGTTGAGTTGATTCGCGTTTGCTACTTTAATAATTTGATATGTGGGTGGACCGGTGCTAAGGTGTTGTTCTTACTTGAACTAAAAACCTACTTATGATTACCCCCTCTCGCAAGCATCCGCAACTACGAAAGAAGAATTAAGATAAATCTAACCATAGCATGAAACATGTGGATCCAAATCAGCCCCTTATGAAGCAACGCATAAACTGGGGTTTAAGCTTCTGTCACTCTAGCAACCCATCATCTACTTGTTACTCCACAATGACTTCCCTTAGGCCCATAACATGGTGAAGTGTCATATAGTCGACGCTCACATGACACCACTAAGAGAAGTAACAACATACATATCATCAAAATATCGAACGAATACCAACTTCACATGATTACTTATAACAAGACTTCTCCCATGTCCCCAGGAACAATAGTAACTACTCACACCTCATCAACATGTTCAAGATCAGAGGTGCAATAATAATAATTAAGGATCTGAACATAATATCTTCCACCAAGTAATCCAACAAGCATCAACTACGAGATGTAATCAACACAACTAGTAACCCACAGGTACCAATCTGAGGTTTTGAGACAAAGATTGAATATAAGAGATGAACTAGGGTTGGAGATGAGATGGTGCTGGTGAAGATGTTGATGAGGATTGGTCCTCCCATGAAGGAGGAAGCGTTGGTGATGACGATGGCTTCGATCTCCCCCTCCCGAAGAGGAGTTTCCCCGGCAGAATCTGACTGCCGGAGTGCAAAAGGGCCTCTGCCCAGGTTTCCGCCTCGAGACGGTGACGCTTCATCCCGAAAATTTGCTTATGATTTTTTTCTAGGGTAAAACACACCAAATAGGAGAAGATGGGCGTGGGGAGCTCAGCCAGGGGGCCATCAGCCATCAGGGCGCGGCCTGGGGGGTGCCCTGTTGGCTTGTGCCTGGCTGGTGGCCCCCCTCTGGTATATTTTTGCCCCATAAATTCATATATATTCAATAAAAATTCCTCGTGAAGTTTCAGGTCATTTGGAGTCTGGTGATATTTATGCCTTTTTCTCGGTTTTCCGGTCCAGAATTCCAGTTTCCAGGTAATTCCCTCTTTGTGATGTACCTTGCATATTCAAAGAGAAAAGGCATTTTTTTATGATAATAGGGAATAATGGACGAGAATATCATAAATATGAATAAGAAATCATGATGCAAAATGGGCGTATCAGCTCCCCCAAGCTTAGACCTCGCTTGTCCTCAAGCGAAAGCCGAACTCGAGAGTAATGACCACATAATTTGAGAGAGAGGCGTCGATAAAAACAGAATACAGACATGGAAGCATCTGTAATATCACTATAGAAGCAAGTATTTCATCATATAACTTCTCATAAACAAGTAAAGATCTATTCACAATTATCAAAGTATGAAGCATGAACGTTATTGACAACCAACAAACGATGCCTTTAGTCATGGAAATAATCCCAATTCATCATATTCAAGAGAAGAGTCTATATAAGAGCTTTCACTCTAGCAAACCCACATACTCAACTATCATTTAGTCATCTATGATTGTTGACACTCATTGCATATTTTTGGAGCTAATGTTTTTGCCGGACACATAGGAAGATAGGGGCTTCATTTGCCACCCAACTCATTTACCTTAAGGAGAATGTCAACAATAATGAATCATGATTCCTTACATTCAACTGGATATATATACCTGGATCTTTCCTCAACATGTGATGCTTTCCACTAAGAGAGTTTTTAACTTAAAAGAAGGGAAAATAGTAATGACTCTTGAGTAAAAGTAAGGACTAAACAAAATTAAAGGATATGCCCTTCGCAGAGGGAAGCAGAGGTTGTCATGCGCTTCTATTTGTTTAGATGTGCCATCTCTTAATGCAAAGGAACGTCACTTTATATTGCCCCTTGTGATAACGAACTTTATTATGCACTCCGTCGCTTTTATTTCTTCGTCATCACAAGATTGTACAAAGCTTGTTTTCCCTTTCAATAAAAGATCATACATGATTATAAGCAATTTTTATTACTCATGCACCGATGGCAACTTACTTGAAGGATCTTATTCAATCCATAGGTAGGTATAGTGGTCTCTCTCGGAAAGAAACTGGGTCTAACGGGTTACGGATGGACAAGTAGTATCTCTACTTGGTGCAGGAAGTTTTGGCTAGCAAAAGTTATAAAGGAAACATCACATGTTAAAGGATCCATGACTATATAACTTCTTTGTAAATGTAAACAAACATAACTATTAGGTTGTATTCCATGTCCAACTTCAAAACTCGGTCATTATTTAATCATAGATGATGTCCAAGATAGTGTATTTGTATGTGGATCTTCTCTTCTCTATCATAGTCTTGCATAGATTATAACAATAACTAAGGCTATGTTTGTTCTATTCCCAACAATTTTCATGGCTCATACTTTCTTTTTATGTGAAGTCATTACTCCCCATGGGATAAGCATATGATCTTTACTATTCTTTTTATTGTCATGCTATGATGATTGATGCAAGAGAGTAAAGCACATGGACTCAACTAATCTTTATTATATAAATCTCACACTCGATTACAAGGATAGGTAGAACTCAAAGCAAAATCCTAAGCAAAGCAAATCTGAAACTTTATTTCTCTAAACCACGAAATAACTAAAGATCAAACCAAAATAAAAGATGATGGTGAAAAGTAATGGTGATACGATACCAGGGCACCTCCCCCAAGCTTGGAACAAGCTAGGGTTGTGCCCATACCCATGTACTCAAGTGTTCTTCGGTGATGGTGGTGGTGTGCAAAAATCCCCCATCTTCCAGGGCATAGGCTCCCCATCGTGGAAAGAAACTCTTGTCTCCAGAGTCCTGAAATCAGCAGCGAGGCTCATCCTTTTAAACCTAGAATCATACTCACAGTTCTAGATTTGAAGTTCATAGATTTGATCTTGGAGGTGCTCGATCCGCTCTTGAATCTTTAATAGAGCTTGTTCCACGCTCATGGTGTCAATCTTGTTCTCGCGGATGAAGTCTGTGATCATAGATTTATTGGCACTCAGACCATGTTCAACCATCCCATGGCACTTGGAGATCTCTTGCTCCACTTCTTCAAGCCTAGCCTTGTCACTTCCCTCCTTCTTGGGGCCTTGGACATCCCGGATGTGGAGCACCCCCTCATGCATCTCAATGGCTTGAGGGTGCTTCATCACCTTCGGCAAGTAGGGGTTGATGACCTTCTCGAAGAACTTATCTTTAGATGAACTTGGGGAAGTCATGGCGATCTAGATCTGTCAGAAAAACAGCTCGAAGCAAGAACAGAGGAGAAACTTGCGATGAGGTGGTTGATATGTCTCCAACGTATCTACAATTTTTGCTTGTTCCATGCTGTTATATTATCATTCTTGGATGTTTTACAATCACTTTATAGCAATTTTATATCATTTTTTGGGACTAACCTATTGACATAGTGCCAAAGTGCCAGTTGCTGTTTTTGCTTGTTTTTTACTTCACAGAATATCAGTACCAAACGGAGTCCAATCGCGACGAAACTTTTTGGAGATTTATTTTGGACCAGAAGACACCCAGTGGGCCAAAGAAGTGCCAGAGAGGTGGGCTGTGGAGGCCACAACCCACCAGGGCGCACCAGGGGGCCCCCGGCGCGCCCTGATGGGTTGTGCCCTCCACGGGCCCCCCCTCCACCGCCCCTGATGCCTATAAATGCCTAAATATTCAGAAAACCCTAGGGGAGTCGACGAAAAACACATCCAGCCGCCGCAAGTTCCAGAGACTCAAGATCCAATCTAACACCATCACGGAGGGGTTCATTTTCTTCATAGGTGCCTCTCCGATGATGCGTGAGTAGTCCACCATAGACCTACGGGTCCGTAGGCAGTAGCTAGATGGCTTCCTCTCTCTCTTTTGATTCTCAATACAATGATCTCTTGGAGATCTATTTGATTTAAACTTTTACGGTGTGTTTGTTGGGATCCGATGAATTTTGAGTTCATGATCAGTTTCTATCCATGAATATTATTTGAGTCTTCTTTGATCTCTTATATGCATGATTACTTATAGCCTCGTATTTCTTCTTCGAATCTTTGGTTTAGTTCGGCCAACTAGATCGATTTTTCTTGCCATGGGAAGAGGTGCTTTGTGATGGCTTTGATCTTGTGGTGTCCTTTCCCAGTGACAGAAGGGGCAGCAAGGCATGCATGTATCGTTGCCATTAAGGATAACAAGATGGGGTCTATTCCTACATGAATAGATCTTGTCTACATCATGTCATTGTTCTTATTGCATTACTCCATTTTTCCATGAACTTAATACACTAGATGCATGCTGGATAGCGGTCGATGTGTGGAGTAATAGTGGTAGATGCAGGCAGGAGTCGGTCTACTTATCTTGGACATGATGCCTATATAATGATCATCGCCTTGGATATCGTCATGATTATTTGATCTTCTATCAATTGCCCAATAGTAATTTGTTCACCCACCGTGTGCTATACTCATGAGAGAAGCCACTAGTGAAACCTACGGCCTCCGGGTCTACTTTTCCAACATTTTGCTTTCCGATCTATCTTTTTGCCTCTTTGTTTTCAGATCTACTAAACCAAAACCCCAAAATATATTGCTACACTTTTTATTTGCCCTTTTTATTTTGTGTTCTTGAGAGATCTATCTCTCCTATCTATCATTACCTAATCTATCTTTTTACCGTAGAGAGATTGACAACCTCTCTTACGCGTCGGGTTGCAAGTATTTGTTATTTGTGTGCAGGTGCTACTTATTAGGTGGTGGTGATCCTCCTACTGGTTCGATACCTTGGTTTCATAACTGAGGGAAATACTTACCCTCGCTGTGCTGCATCATCCCTTCCTCTTTGGGGAAATACCGACGTAGTCTCAAGCCACGTCAGTGGTCAAAACAAACGGGAGTATAAATAATAATTTCTTCTAGGTCAGAATACATGTTCGGGAAGAAATCGGAGTCGGGGAGGCACACGAGGGCCGCACAAGCCATCAGGATGAGCCCCAAGGGGGGCGCGCCCTGTTGGCTTGTGCCTCCCTCGTGGGTCCCCCTGACGCCGTTTTATTTTTGGAATTTTTCTAAAATACTAAAACCAACAGAAATTATTTTTTTGGAATTTTTGGAGTTGGTTTACTTACCGTACCACATACCTAGCTCTTTTTCAGGTTTCTAGAGTGTTCCGGAAGGCCTCCTGTATATGTTCTTCCGGTGTGATTACTTGGATGACATTAGTCTCTTCATTAATGGGTGAACCTGAAATATAATGCTTGATTCTTTGCCCATTCACCACTCTCGGGTTCTTGCCTTCGAAGTTATTAATTTTTATAGCACCGGAACGGTAGACCTCATCGACAATATATGGGCCTTCCCATTTGGATAAAAGTTTTCCTGCAAAAATCTAAAATGAGAGTTGTGCAAGAGCACAAGGTCTCCTAAATTGAATTCCTGTTTTTGAATCCTTTTGTCATGCCGTCTTCTGATGTTTTCTTTAAACAAGTTAGAATTTTCATAGGCTTGTGTCCTCCATTCATCTAATGAGCTAATGTCCAATAACCTCTTTTCACCGGCAAGTTTAAAATCATAATTCAGTTCCTTTATTGCCCAATAAGCCTTATGTTCTAGTTCAAGAGGTAAATGACAGGCTTTTCCATACACCATTTTATATGGGGACATTCCCATGGGATTCTTATAAGCAGTTCTATAAGCCCACAGAGCATCGTCTAATTTCTTAGACCAATTCTTCCTAGATCTATTGACAGTCTTTTGCAAGATTAATTTTAGTTCTTGATTGCTCAATTCAACTTGGCCACTAGACTGAGGATGATATGGTGATGCAATTTCTATGGTCAACATCATATTTAGCTAGTAGTTTGCGGAAAGCGTCATGAATAAAATGTGAACCACCATCAGTCATTAAATATCTAGGGACTCCAAACCTCAGAAAAATGATTTCCTTAAGCATTTTGATAGAGGTGTTATGATCAGCACTACTAGTTGGGATAGCCTCTATCCACTTAGTAACGTAATCAACAACAACTAAAATGTGAGTGTACCCATTTGAGGAAGGAAAAGGTCCCATAAAATCAAAACCCCAAACATCGAATGGTTCAATGGCAAGTGAATAATTCATAGGCATTTCCTGACGTTTGCCAATGTTACCAACTCTTTGACTTCCATTACATGAAAGGACATACTTACGAGCATCTTTGAAAAGAACCAGATTGTAATACCTTGTGTGCAGTTCTGTCACCAGCATGGTGTCCTCCATAAGGCTCAGAATGACACTTACTTAAGATTTGTTCCTGTTCATGCTCAGGTATACAACGTCTAATAATACCATCTACTCCTTCTTTATATAGGTGTGGGTCATCCCAAAAGTAATGTCGTAAATCATAAAAGAATTTTTTCTTCTGATCATAGGTGAAACTAGGTGGAATGTATTTAGCGACAATATAATTGGCATAATCAGCATACCAAGGAGTACTACGTGAAGTATTTATAGCACCAAGTTGTTCATCAGGAAAATTATCATCAATAGGAAGTGGGTCATCAAGAACATTTTCCATTCTAGACAAGTTATCTGCTACAGGATTTTCAGCTCCCTTTCTATCAACAATACGCAAATCAAATTCTTGAAGCAAAAGTACCCACCTAATAAGTCTAGGCTTAGCATCTTTATTTTCCATAAGATATTTAATAGCAGCATGATCCGTGTGAATAGTTACGTTGGAGTCAACGTGCAAAGACAACTGCTAAAAATTCCTTTTTAGTGGTAGCATAATTTCTTTGAGCAACATC
Organism: Elymus sibiricus; assembly: GCA_039707655.1. Classification (NCBI taxonomy): domain Eukaryota; kingdom Viridiplantae; phylum Streptophyta; class Magnoliopsida; order Poales; family Poaceae; genus Elymus; species Elymus sibiricus. The sequence goes on along the minus strand of CM077665.1, from coordinate 468,423,755 downwards.
TAGGGTTTTACTAGCATAATGAATAACATTCAATTTCTTTTCTACTCTTTGCCCTAGAACAGCACAAACAGCATAATCACTAGCATCACACATAATCTCAAATCAGGTTCCAATCAGGTGGTTGAACAATGCGTGCGGTAATCAAAGCTTTCTTAAGGATTTCAAAAGCTTCTACACAATCATCATAAAAAACAAAAGGAATATCTTTTTGAAGAAGATTAGTTAATGGCCTAGAAATCTTTGAGAAATCTTTGATGAAATGCCTATAGAAACCAGCACGACCAAGGAAACTTTAGCTTTGTCCACTTCAATACCCCATAAATACCCCATTAGTGTGAAGAAACCTTTGATATCCTTTGGGCATGGCATCTTCTCAATCGCGTCAACTTTAGCTTTGTCCACTTAAATACCCCATTCAGAAATTTTGTGCCCAAGCACTATACCTTCATTCACCATAAAATGGCACTTCTCCCAATTCAAGACAAGATTAGTTTCTTCAGATCTCTGCAAAACTTGATCAAGGTTGCTCAAGCAATCATCAAAAGAAGTTCCATAAACGGAAAAATCATCCATGAAAACCTCAACAATCTTTTCACAAAAATCAGAGAATATAGCAGTCATACATCTTTGAAAAGTAGCAGGTGCATTGCATAAACCAAAAGGCATACGTATATAACCATAAGTTCGAAAAGGGCAAGTAAAAGTAGTCTTCTCTTGATCCTCTTTTGACATAGGTATTTGAGAAAAACCAAAATATCCATCAAGAAAGCAAAAGTGTGTGTGCTTAGATAATCTTTCCAGTATTTGATCAATAAAAGGCAAAGGGTAATGGTCTTTCCTAGTAGCTTTGTTTAATTTAATGAAATTGATCACCATCCTATAACCAGTTACTATTCTTTGTGGGATAAGTTCATTTTTATCATTAGGCAAAATAGTTATACCTCCTTTCTTAGGAACACAATGAACAGGACTTACCCATCTACTATCTGCAATAGGATAAATTATACATGCCTCCAGAAGCTTTAGTATTTCAGTTCTTACCACTTCCTTCATATTATGATTTAAGCGGCATTGATGATCAACGACAGGTTTAGCATCCAGTTCCATATTAATCTTGTGCTGACATAGAGTGGGACTAATGCCCTTAAGATCATTGATAGTATATCCAATATCAGCCCGATGCTTCTTTAGAGTTTTAAGTAATCTCTTTTCTTCATGCTCTGAAAGGTTAGCACTAATAATAACAGGATATATCTTCTTTTCATCAAGGTAAGCATATTTCAAAGTGTCAGGTAAAGTCTTAAACTCAAACACGGGATCTGGGTGGAGGGGGATCCCCTAAAATATCAACCGGTAAGTTGTGTTTAAGAATAGGCGTTTGTCTGAGAAATATGTCATCTATTTCATTTCTCTCATTCATATGGATATCATTTTCATGGTCTAATAAATATTGTTTTAAAGGATCGGTAGGAGGTACAACAATAGAAGCAAGACCAATGATCCCATCTTTGCTCAGTAATTCTTTCTCATGAGGTTGTTTACTTGGATAAATTAAATTCATGAGACACATTGCCAAAGCTTACTTTAACCTTCTCAGTAACACAATTAGTTTCAGCATTAACGGTATTCAAGAAAGGTCTACCAAAAATAATGGGACAAAAGTTATCTTGTTTTGAACCAAGTACTAGAAAATCAGTGGGTGATACGTCTCCAATGTATCTATAATTTTTGCTTGTTCCATGTTGTTATATTATCATTCTTGGATGTTTTACAATCATTTTATAACAACTTTATATCATTTTTTGGGACTAACCTATTGACATAGTGCCAGTTGCTGTTTTTGCTTGTTTTTTACTTCGCAGAATATCAATACCAAACGGAGTCCAATCACGACGAAACTTTTTGGAGGTTTTTTTTGGACCAGAAGACACCCAGTGGGCCAAAGAAGTACCAGAGAGGTGGGTCGTGGAGACCACAACCCACCAGGGCGCGCCAGGGGGGCCCAAGCACGCCCTGATGGGTTGTGCCCTCCTCGGGGCCCCTCTCCACCGCATCTGATGCTTATAAATTCCCAAATATTCCAAAAACCCTAGGGGAGTCGATGAAACACAATTCCAGCCGCCGCAAGTTCCAGAACCTCGAGATCCAATCTAAACACCATCACGAAGGGGTTCATCTTCCTCATAGGTGCCTCTCCGATGATGCGTGAGTAGTCCACCATAGACCTACGGGTCCGTAGGTAGTAGCTAGATGGCTTCCTCTCTCTCTTATGATTCTCAATACAATGGTCTCTTGGAGATCTATTTGATGTAAACTTTTGCGGTGTGTTGGTTGGGATCCGATGAATTTTGAGTTCATGATTAGTTTCTATCCATGAATATTATTTGAGTCTTCTTTGATCTCTTATATGCATGATTACTGATACATCTCCAACGTATCTATAATTTATGAAGTATTCATGCCATGTTTACAAAAATTCTATATCATTTTGGTATGATTTTATTAGAACTAACCCGGACTGACGCTGTTTTCAGCAGAGCTACCGTGGTGTTGTTTTTGTGCAGAAATAAAAGTTCTCGGAATGGGCTGAAAATTTACGGAGAATATTTTTGGAAAATATAAAAAATACCGGAGCAAAAAGATACCGGAGAGGAGTCCCGAGGAGGCCACAAGCCTAGGGGGCGCCCCCCAGGGCGCGCCCCCCTGGCTTGTGGGTCCCTCGAGCACTCCCCTGACGTGATTCCAACGCCAAGTACTCCTATAAATCGAGAAACCCCCAGAAAGAAACCTAGATCGGGAGTTCCGCCCCCGCAAGCCTCTATAGCCACGAAAAACCAATCGGGAGCCCGTTCCGGCACCCTGCCGGAGGGGGAAACCATCACCGGAGGCCATCTTCATCATCCCGGCGGTCTCCATGACGAGGAGGGAGTAGTTCACCCTCGGGGCTGAGGGTATGTACCAGTAGCTATGTGTTTGATCTCTCTCTCTCTCTCTCGTGTTCTTGACATGGCACGATCTTGATGTACCACGAGCTTTATTGATATAGATGAATCATATGGAGTTTTCCCCTCTCTATCTTCTTGTGATGAATTGAGTTTTCCCTTTGAAGTTTACTTATCGGATTGAGTCTTTAAGGATTTGAGAACACTTGATGTATGTCTTGCGATGGGATATCTGTGGTGACAATGGGATGTTCTATTGATCCATTTGATGTATGTTTTGGTGATCAACTTGCGGGTTCCGTGACCTTGGGAATCTATGCATAGGGGTTGGCACATGTTTTTGTCTTGACTCTCCGGTAGAAACTTTGGGGCACTCTTTGAAGTTCTTTGTGTTGGATTGGACATGATGAATCTGAAATTGTGTGATGCATATCGTATAATCAAGCCCATGGGTACTTGTGGTGACATTGGAGTATCTAGGTGACATTAGGGTTTTGGTTGATGTGTATCTTAAGGTGTTATTTTAGTACGAACTCTAGGGCAGTTCGTGACACTTATAGGGATAGCTCATAAGATTGATCAGAAAAGATAACTTTGAGGTGGTTTCGTACCCTACAATAATTTCTTCGTTTGTTCTCCGCTATTTGTGACTTTGGAGTGAACTCTTTGTCGCACGTGAGGGATTTACATATGATTCAACTATGTTAGTATTGTTGAGAGAACTTGCACTAGTGAAAGTATGAACCCTAGGCCTTGTTTTCAAGCATTGCAATACCGTTTGTGCTCACTTTTATCATTAGTTACCTTGCTGTTTTTATATTTTCAGATTACAAAAACCTATATCTACCATCCATATTGCATTTGTATCACCATCTCTTCGCCGAACTAGTGCACCTATACAATTTACCATTGTATTGGGTGTGTTGGGGACACAAGAGACTCTTTGTTATTTGGTTGCAGGGTTGTTTGAGAGAGACCATCTTCATACTACGCCTCCCACGGATTGATAAACCTTAGGTCATCCACTTGAGGGAAATTTGCTACTGTCCTACAAAACTCTGCGCTTGGAGGCCCAACACGAGTCTACAAGAAGAAGGTTGTGTAGTAGACATCAAGCTCTTTTCTGGCGCCGTTGCCGAGGAGGTGAGTGCTTGAAGGTATATCTTTAGATCTTGCAATTGAATCTTTTAGTTTCTTGTTTTATCACTAGTTTGGTTTTATAAAAGAAAACTACAAAAAAATGGAGTTTAGGTTTCATCATTTGTATCGTCTTTATAATGTCTTTCATGAAAATAAGGATTCAGAAAATTGTGCTCAATTGGTAGAGGAAGAAATTATGATAATACTTAATGAGAATTCCTTGAATGATGAGCATGATTGCAATATTGCTAGTATGAATTCTCTGAATATCCATGATGCTAATGATACGCAAAGCCACAAGCTTGGGGATGCTATGTTTGATGAATACGATATCTTTAGTCCCCCAAGTTTTGATGAGCAAAACTATTATGATGATGGCATGCCTCCTATCTATGATGATTATTGTGATGACTCGTATTCTATAAAGAGTGATAATAACCATGAAACTTGTCATCATGATTTTAATTTTCAATTGGATTATGCTTCACATGATAGTTATTTTGTTGAGTTTGCTCCCACTACTATTGATGAGAAGAAATATGCTTATGTGGAGAGTGACAAATTTTCTATGCTTGTAGATCATGAAAAGAATGATTTATGTGCTGGTTATATTGTGAAATTCCTTCATGATGCTACTGAAAATTATTATGAGGGATGTAGCGACCCGACCCGAAACGGTTGAATCTCCGGTGTTTCCGTACCATCCCAAGATCATGCTGGTACACACACGGTACATCAATGTATATATCAAGAGTTCAATCACAACTGCTTTATTAATCGAAATCTCATATCGAGTCCTTTATTACAATAAGGATTACAATAAAGTGGCTGAAGGCCAACTCATGAGATAAACTAATCAAAATCTTGCGGAAGCTTCAAAGGTAGTTGAGTCCATCTGACTCCAAGGGCATCTCACCGAGCGTAGAGCGTATCCTCACTCCTGGTCGGAAAAGTACTCTGCAACATGATACGTTGCAGCCGTGTAGGTCAGCATATTGAATATGCCGGCAAGTCACAAAAGAGAGGGGGAAAATAATCATCTATTCTATATGCATATATGGCAGGTGGGGCTAAAAGTTAAGTTTAGCGTAAAGCAAATTTTCCTACAACAAGAGAGGGGCAAAGCGAAAATTATTACTACCATGTTGGTTGATTAATGAGAAGGTTCCACCAACCATTTCTCATACCCAATAATACCCACATCATTATAATTATTTGTGTTGAGAATTCCTGATAGTTTCAGTTCCTTTGGCTCAAGTTGTCCATGACCGTGGACACGGCTAATCGATTAGGTTTGGTACTCTGCAGAGTTTTGCACACGTTCCCCACAAGATTTGATCGCCTCCGTTGAAGTCCTCGCACTGCAGTGTGTTTGAGAACCGGATGATCAAAACATGGTCTTCTAAAGGGTTCCTCTGAGACACTGTCGGTGCCCATCCTTTCCTACCGTTCGTCTACTTCTCGTAGCACCGCCCGTCCAGAGTCGCCACGATGTCCAACCAAGCCAGAGCCCATAATGGCTTGTGGCTGTGCAGGTAAGCCTCGGGTCTTGAAGTATCCATCCATCTCTTTGTGCCTGGGTGGACCTTTCCGCATGAATACTGGCGCTTCTCCAGCATCATCTAGGCAAATCCACTGGTTTCTCCAGGGTGCCGTTCATACCGTCATCCACCCAGAGGTGTATTGCATCTTGAGGTCTTGAAAATTCTTGGAGTCTTGAGTCTTTATCATTAAGTTCTCACAACACTCATGAAACACTCAACCACACCCCGTCTACTAAAAGCATAGCAAAATAAAATAACGTCCCGGGTCAAAGTAACAAGGGTGTTGGGGTACCTACCACATGATACTACTCAAGTAACCAAATTTCCAAGTACCTACTTTGCATGCAATGGGTGGAAGGGTAGAACTAATGCAATTTGAAAACATAGGTAATAACATGATCAATGTGAACTTGCCTTGCTGACGATCTTCGTACTCGAGTGACTCTAGATAACAAGCCTCGCACTCCGGATGATCTAACGAATCAAACAATTACACAATCAGCATAACCATAACACAACTTACACTAACAGCAAGGTAAACTAATAATACTAAAACAATCAATAGCACAATCAAAAGAAAAGAAAACCAAAACAAATAGAAAGCCTCTCAAATTTTGTGGCAAAGCTTCTACTAAAACAAAACATGACAAGAATTGTTTTCAGCAACTAATATATAAATAACAGAAAGTAAAAGTAAAAGTTTTATTAGAAAACAGAAAGTATTTCACCATAAATCTTTTATGCAAAAAAGAACTACTATAAACCTATTATAAAACACCACATAAAGTGGAAACAATGTTTTCCTACTAAAACAAAGAACAAAACAATAAAAATATTTTTATTAACATAAAATAAATCACCTAATGCTAAACAACAGAAACTAAAAGAAATATGACAGAAAGTTAAAATAAAACAGAATCAAAACAAACTAGAACAAAATAAAACAAATTAACCCTAAAAGAAACTAAACAGAATCTGTTTTGCCAAAAACACTATTTTAAAATATACTAAAAATTCCCAAATGGAACAGGGTGATAACACTAACTAATACAAAACAGTAGCAAAAAGAATCACTCAAAAATATATTTTTAAACTCAAGATATTCAGATTCTAGTGATTTGAAAAAATTCAAAATAATTCAAATTTAAATGTCCAGAATTTGAAATCTAAAGCTACTGGCATAAACTACATACAATTTGTGAACTACTGCAAAAAGAATAAACTAAAAACTCCTAATATTCTAGGAGATATTCACAAAACAAAAACTGGTTGTATTCTGTTTAAAAAACTAAAAACAGAAATAAAAGAAAAACCTATACTACGAACATGCTACGTGGCGGGCTAAGAGTGGATGCGGGTGTGCGCGCGTTAGCTAGTCCGGTGAACGTTCACTAAATAAAAAAAACGGTTCGGGACTAAATAAAATCTAATCGTGGCCGTACGTTTTAGATCTAACGGTCAAAGGGGGGGTCGGGTGCTCACAGCGGCGGCGGGAGGTGCTCCGGCGATGACCGACGGCGGTGGAGCTTCGGGCGTGGACGGGGACAATGCTCCGGTGGTCGGGGACGGTGTCCGAGGCTACCAAACGGCGGCGGGGATCCTCCGGCGTCGATTGGCGGTGGAGTTGGAGCTCGGGGGCGTCGGCGTTGAGCTCCACGAGCTCGGGGAGCTTCGGGTGGTGGAGCCGAACTCCGACGAAGATGTGCGGTGGCGTGGAGGCGTGGAGGTTCGGGTTTTTGAGCAAAAATGAGCTGCGGGGGTCCTCCTCTATTTATAGGGGCGTCTCGGGGCGAAGATTAGGCAAGGGAGAGGGAGATCTGGTCGGATCCGGTGCGGCTCCGGCGACAGAAGGAAAGGGAGGGAGAAGGAAGGAGAAGAGCGACGGGAAGGAAGGAGCGGACGGTGGGCCCGGGCGGTCAGTGGGAGAGAGGGAGGCGGCGGGGCAATCGGTGGCCGATCCGAAAGATCTTCGGATCTGATCCGGGGTGGATCGGGCCGCCACTATTCCTATTGGGCCTCGGATACGATTCCGTTTATAAAACTTTTTCCTAATAATCAAAAACAGGAAAGAAAACAAAGAAAAGGAAAAAGTAGATAGGGTTAAATATAGAGGTATTATATACCAAAATGTTCATAAAAATAAATTCTACACGATGGACATTTTTCCACGGACAAATAAAATACTTTTTAAAACAGTATTTTCAGAAATGCCCAAATTTGATTTATATCTTTTGCAAATATTTTTCAAATAACCCTCTGGTTATTATAGTTCAAAAGTTTCACAGCAATACCCCTGGTGTGGAGGGTCATGTTCCTCCTCTCCTATTTGAAATATTTCAGGGGTTTGCAAATTTTTGAAAAGCAAAAGCAAAAGAATAGAAATGAGTTTCCATATTTCAAATAAGAACTCCAGATTTTTTTTTATTCACTCACAGATATTATGCAAACAATATGATGTGATGCTTAACTATATTTCATAACATTCCAAAATGAAATTTTGGGATGTTACAAGGGAGGAACATATGCTTGTAGGAATTGCAATAATATCAAGTTTCCTCTCTATGTGTTCAAAGTTTTGAAGTTATGCTTGTTTTTCCTTCCTATGCTAGTTGATTCTTGCTCCCATAAATTGTTTGCTCACAAAATCCCTATGCATAGGAAGTGGGTTAGACTTAAATGTGCTTGTCATGAGATTCATGATGCTCTCTTGCATGTTTCAACTACTACTTTTTATGTGAGCATCATTGAAATCATCATGCCTAGCTAAAAGGCATTAAAGAAAAGCGCTTGTTGGGAGACAACCCAACACTTTTACTTTCTGTTTTTGTGTGTTCAAATGATTAAGCTACAATATTAATCATGTTTTATGCCTTTTATTTCAATAAAGTGCCAAGTAAAGCCTTTGGGATAGTGTGGATGATAGTTGACTTGATTCTGTGCAAAAACAGAAACTTTTGCTCTCAGTCCAGAAATTTTGTAAATTCACTGGAACGTGCTTTTGATCTGAATTTTTTACACATGATTGATATACAAATTGCCTATATTTTCCTAATTTTTCAGACTTTTTAGATACAGGTAAGTATGGTTTCACTACAGATCTTCACAGACTGTTCTGTTTTTGACAGATTCTGTTTTGCATGCATAGTTTACTTGTTTTAGTGTTTCTATAGCTTATATTGAGTGATATAAATTATGGGAATGATAGAATACAGTAGGTATGACGTGGGAACAATTATGAATCTTGTCTTGACAGTACCTAAGTAAATGATTTATCTTTACTACACTAACCCTTCTCACGAAGTTCCGTTAAGTTTTGTGTGATTGAAGATTTCAAGTTTTATTGAGACACCGATATGAGGAGAATAAGGAGTGACAAGAATCTAAGCTTGGGGATGCCCAAGGCACCCCCAAGGTAATATCCAAGGAACACTCAAGCGCCTAAGCTTGGGGATGCCCCGGAAGGCATCCCCTCTTTCGTCTTCAACACTATCGGTATATCTTACTTGGAGCTATATTTTTATTCGTCACATAATATGAGTTTTGCTTGGAGCGTCATTTTATTTTGTTTTTCTCTGTTAGGTGTTATTTATAATCTTGTTTTTCAATAAACAGTTCCAAGAATTGCCTTAGGATGCTTGCATTGCATGTTTTGATGAGTGCTGTGTAAAAACAGAAACTTTGTCTGTAGTGTTTGAATTTTCATATTTTACTGGAATGTGGAATGTTTCTGAAATTTTTACATAGTATTGTCATATAAATTTTATATTGTGTCCTAAATTTTCATAATTGTTTGAGTTACAGAAGTACACTGTTTTCATAAATTTCTACAGACTGTTCTGTTTGGACAGATTGCTGTCATAGTTTCGTTATCTACCTATCCTATAGTTTCCAGAGCCTATATTGGTAGATATAAATTGCGGAAATGATAGTATACAGTACCTAATGTTTGAAAATTATTATTCAACTTGTCTTGGCAGTACATAAAGAGTTGATTTATTATTATGTGTACTAACCTATCTCACGAGTTCTTTTCAAGTTTTGTGTGGAAGATATTTTTGAGAATAGGTGAAACCATGATATGAGAGGATTGAACGAGATACAAAAGCTCAAGCTTGGGGATGCCCAAGGCACCCCAAGTAAATATTTCAAGAACTCTCAAGCATCTAAGTTGGGGATGCTACGCATCCCACCTCTCTTCGTCAACTATCGGTTAGCCTATGTTGAGCCTAAATTTTTATTCGTTCACATGATGCGCCCTATTCTTGGAGTGCTATTTTTCTTTTGTTTGCTGTTTGAATAAAATACTCAGATCTGAAAATATTTATTGAGAGAGAGAGAGAGAGAGTCCTCACATAGCTGCTTAATTGTTTGACTACTCATTGATCTTCACTTATATCTTTTGAGAGTAGCTTGTCATTTCCTCTCATGCTTTACTTATACCTTTTTGAGGGATGAAATCTTTATGCTCATGTGCTTCCTTTAAATTTGTTTGAGCTTGTCGAAAAAGCAATGGCAATATATGAAACTAGTCCCAAAGTGATAGATATCCAAGGAGGATATAATAAAAACTTTCATGAAGATCATGGGACAAATTAAACTTGATTCTTTGTAATAGTTTTGAAACATGATGATAGTAATATGTGAGTCATGTTAGTGAGTAATTATGCTTTAGTAGGAATACTGGTGTTAAGGTTTGTGATTCCCTATGCAAGTACGAAAGTCAATAGTTATGCAATGAAGTTACATCCTACTTGTGGTGCATTATTCGGTGTTAGTTATGTTCAATGCTCATTTATGTGAATTTTCGTTTCTTGGTTTGGTTGCTTCCCAATCTATTTGCTAGTCTCCATTTGTACTAAGTAGAAATACTACTTGTGCATCCAAAATCCTTAAACCAACTTTTGCCTTATGAGTCCACCATACCTACCTATATGCGGTATTTCCATGCCGTTCCAAGCAAATTTGTATGTGCCATCTCTAAATTTTCAAAATAAATTTTCTCTTTTGTGTGCCCGTACCGCTCATGAAACGGTGGGGAGTATCCAATATTTTTCCATGCTAGGTGTGTTATTCTCACGATATGTGTTGATTCACTATCATTCACAAGAAAGTGGCTGGTATTCGGGATGCCCAGTTCCATGGTCAAAAATCAAATCAAAATATAATGAAACAAAACTCCCCCAGGATTGTTGTTTGTATGGACGGTACCCGTGGATTCGGCTTGCCGTGGAGTGTGATTGATTGGTGGAGGGGGAGTAAAAACTTTACCATTCTGTTTGGGAACCGCCTATAATGTATCTAGCATGGAAAGTATTGTGAGCTACTTTGTCGTTTTCGTTGACAGGAAAAGCATGCCACTCAAAATATTTTTCTCTCTCAATTTAAACCTTGAGCTCTGGCACCTCTACAAATCCCTACTTCCCTCTGCGAAGGGCCTATCTATTTACTTTATGCAATTTTTATTTTTGCTTTGAGTCTTCATCTTCTCTTATAAGCACCAACTAGGGGGCACTATGATCGTACTTGAGCATTGGGCATAGCTAATATTTGAGTGTGTTTCATGAATGGATCAATGATTGAGCATGATGGGCTAGGGATAACTTTCTTTAGTGTTGATATTTTGCAAGACATGGTTGCTTGTTGACATGCTTGAGTATTGAAATCATTATGTTAAAACTAGACTATTGCTTTGAATCATTTACAAGTCCAAATGTCCATGCTATACAAAGAAGAAAAGAATATGATGAACATGTTAGGTAGCATTCACACTTCATAAATTATTTCTTTTATTATTTACCTACTCGAGGACGAGCAGGAATTAAGCTTGGGGATGCTGATACGTCTCCAACGTATCTATGACTTATGAAGTATTCATGCCATCTTTACAATAATTCTATATGATTTTGGTATGATTTTATTAGAACTAACCCGGACTGACGCTGTTTTCAGCAGAGCTACCGTGGTGTTGTTTTTGTGCAGAAATAAAAGTTCTCGGAATGGGCTGAAAATTTACGGAGAATATTTTGGAAAATATAAAAAATACCGGAGCAAAAAGATACCGAAGAGGAGTCCCGAGGAGGCCACAAGCCTAGGGGCGCCCCCCCTAGGGCGCGCCCCCCTGGCTTGTGGGTCCCTCGAGCACTCCCCTGACGTGATTCCAACGCCAAGTACTCCTATAAATCGAGAAACCCCCAGAAAGAAACCTAGATCGGGAGTTCCGCCGCCACAAGCCTCTGTAGCCACGACAAACCAATCGGGAGCCCGTTCCGGCACCCTGCCGGAGGGGGAAACCATCACCGAAGGCCATCTTCATCATCCCGGCGGTCTCCATGACGAGGAGAGAGTAGTTCACCCTCGGGGCTGAGGGTATGTACCAGTAGCTATGTGTTTGATCTCTCTCTCTCTCTCGTGTTCTTGAGATGGCACGATCTTGATGTACCGCGAGCTTTATTGATATAGATGAATCATATGGAGTTTTCCCCTCTCTATCTTCTTGTGATGAATTGAGTTTTCCCTTTGAAGTTTACTTATCGGATTGAGTCTTTAAGGATTTGAGAACACTTGATGTATGTATTGCGATGGGATATCCGTGGTGACAATGGGATGTTCTATTGATCCACTTGATGTATGTTTTGGTGATCAACTTGCGGGTTCCGTGACCTTGGGAATCTATGTATAGGGGTTGGCACATGTTTTGTCTTGACTCTCCGGTAGAAACTTTGGGGCACTCTTTGAAGTTCTTTGTGTTGGATTGGACATGATGAATCTGAAATTGTGTGATGCATATCGTATAATCAAGCCCATGGGTACTTGTGGTGACATTGGAGTATCTAGGTGACATTAGGGTTTTGGTTGATGTGTATCTTAAGGTGTTATTTTAGTACGAACTCTAGGGCTGTTCGTGACACTTATAGGGATAGCTCATAAGATTGACCAGAAAAGATAACTTTGAGGTGGTTTCGTACCCTACAATAATTTCTTCGTTTGTTCTCCGCTATTTGTGACTTTGGAGTGAACTCTTTGTCGCACGTGAGGGATTTACATATGATTCAACTATGTTAGTATTGTTGAGAGAACTTGCACTAGTGAAAGTATGAACCCTAGGCCTTGTTTTCAAGCATTGCAATACCGTTTGTGCTCACTTTTATCATTAGTTACCTTGCTGTTTTTATATTTTCAGATTACAAAAACCTATATCTACCATCCATATTGCATTTGTATCACCATCTCTTCGCCGAACTAGTGCACCTATACAATTTACCATCAAGAAAGCAAAAGTGTGTGTGCTTAGATAATCTTTCCAGCATTTGATCAATAAAAGGCAAAGGGTAATGGTCTTTCCTAGTAGCTTTGTTTAATTTAATGAAATCGATCACCATCCTATAACCAGTTACTATTCTTTGTGGGATAAGTTCATTTTTATCATTAGGAAAAATAGTTATACCTCATTTCTTAGGAACACAATGAACAGGACTTACCCATCTGCTATCTGCAATAGGATAGATTATACCTGCCTCCAAAAGCTTTAGTATTTCAGTTCTTACCACTTGCTTCATCTTATGATTTAAGCGGCATTGATGAGCAACGACAGGTTTAGCATCCAGTTCCATATTAATCTTGTGCTGACATAGAGTGGGACTAATGCCCTTAAGATCATTGATAGTATATCCAATATCATCCCGATGCTTCTTTAGAGTTTTAAGTAATCTCTTTTCTTCATGCTCTGTAAGGTTAGCACTAATAATAACAGGATATATCTTCTTTTCATCAAGGTAAGCATATTTCAAAGTGTCAGGTAAAGTCTTTAACTCAAACACGGGATCTGGGTGGAGGGGATCCCCTAAAATATCAACCGGTAAATTGTGTTTAAGAATAGGCGTTTGTCTGAGAAATATGTCATCTGTTTCATTTCTCTCATTCATATGGATATCATTTTCATGGTCTAATAAATATTGTTTTAAAGGATCGGTAGGAGGTACAAAAATAGAAGCAAGACCGATGATTCCATCTTTGCTCAGTAATTCTTTCTCATGAGGTTGTTTACTTGGATAAATTAAATTCATGAGACACATTGCCAAGGACGCAGTTGTCCTGATCCCGAGCTCATGTGAGCTCGGGTGAACAGTAAAATCGAAAAAAATAGTAAAAAAATTCAAAAAAATCTGAATTTTTCCCACATGCTTGCAAAATTTCATCACTAGATGACATTCGTGGCAAATGTGGCAAAAAAAACGATGTTCCAAAAAGTTTGTTTTTGTAGCATTTTGGAGCATCGATTTTGTTTTTTTTGCTGCATTTTCCACGAAAGTCATATGGTGATGAAAATTTGCACACATGTGGGAAAAACATCAATGTTTCTCACAAAAAAAATTCAGATTTTTTTGAAATGTTTTACTATTTTTTTCGATTTTACTGTTCACCCGAGCTCACATGAGCTCGTGATCAGATGAGCACTTTCGCATTGCCAAAGCTTACTTTAACCTTCTCAGTAACACAATTAGTTTCAGCATTAACGGTATTCAAGAAAGGTCTACCAGAAATAATGGGACAAAAGTTATCTTATTTTGAACCAAGTACTAGAAAATCAGTGGGTGATACGTCTCCAATGTATCTATAATTTTTGCTTGTTCCATGTTGTTATATTATCATTCTTGGATGTTTTACAATCATTTTATAACAACTTTATATCATTTTTTGAGACTAACCTATTGACATAGTGCCAGTTGCTATTTTTGCTTGTTTTTTACTTCGCAGAATATCAATAACAAACGGAGTCCAATCACGACGAAACTTTTTGGAGGTTTTTTTTACCAGAAGACACCCAGTGGGCCAAAGAAGTACCAGAGAGGTGGGCCGTGGAGACCATAACCCACCAGGGCGCGCCAGGGGGCCCCCGGCGCGCCCTGATTGGTTGTGCCCTCCTCGGGGCCCCTCTCCACCGCATCTGATGCTTATAAATTCCCAAATATTCCAAAAACTCTAGGGGAGTCGACGAAACACAATTCCAGCCGCCGCAAGTTCCAGAACCTCGAGATCCAATCTAAACACCATCACGGAGGGGTTCATCTTCCTCATAGGTGTCTCTCCGATGATGCGTGAGTAGTCCACCATACACCTATGGGTCCATAGGCAGTAGCTAGATGGCTTCCTTTCTCTCTCTCTGTCTTACGATTCTCAATACAATGGTCTCTTGGAGATCTATTTGATGTAAACTTTTGCAGTGTGTTTGTTGGGATCCGATGAATTTTGAGTTCATGATTAGTTTCTATCCATGAATATTATTTGAGTCTTCTTTGATCTCTTATATGCATGATTACTGATACGTCTCCAACGTATCTATAATTTATGAAGTATTCATGCCATGTTTACAATAATTCTATATGATTTTGGTATGATTTTATTAGAACTAACCCGGACTGACGCTGTTTTCAGCAGAGCTACCGTGGTGTTGCTTTTGTGCAGAAATAAAAGTTCTCGGAATGGGCTGAAAATTTACGGAGAATATTTTTGGAAAATATAAAAAATACCGGAGCAAAAAGATACCGGAGAGGAGTCCCGAGGAGGCCACAAGCCTAGGTGGCACGCCCCCCCCCCTAGGGCGCGCCCCCCTGGCTTGTGGGTCCCTAGAGCACTCCCCTGACGTGATTCCAACGCCAAGTACTCCTATAAATCGAGAAACCCCCAGAAAGAAACCTAGATCGGGAGTTCTGCCACCGCAAGCCTCTGTAGCCATGAAAAACCAATCGGGAGCCCGTTCCGGCACCCTGCCGGAGGGGGAAACCATCACCGGAGGCCATCTTCATCATCCCGGCGGTCTCCATGACGAGGAGGGAGTAGTTCACCCTGGGGGCTGAGGGTATGTACCAGTAGCTATGTGTTTGATCTCTCTCTCTCGTGTTCTTGAGATGGCACGATCTTGATGTACCGCGAGCTTTATTGATATAGATGAATCATATGGAGTTTTCCCCTCTCTCTCTTCTTGTGATGAATTGAGTTTTCCCTTTGAAGTTTACTTATCGGATTGAGTCTTTAAGGATTTGAGAACACTTGATGTATGTCTTGCGATGGGATATCCGTGGTGACAATGGGATGTTCTATTGATCCATTTGATGTATGTTTTGGTGATCAACTTGCGGGTTCCGTGACCTTGGGAATCTATGCATAGGGGTTGGCACATGTTTTTGTCTTGACTCTCCGGTAGAAACTTTGGGGCACTCTTTGAAGTTCTTTGTGTTGGATTGGACATGATGAATCTGAAATTGTGTGATGCATATCGTATAATCAAGCCCATGGGTACTTGTGGTGACATTGGAGTATCTAGGTGACATTAGGGTTTTGGTTGATGTGTATCTTATGGTGTTATTTTAGTACGAACTCTAGGGCTGTTCGTGACACTTATAGGGATAGCTCATAAGATTGATCAGAAAAGATAACTTTGAGGTGGTTTCGTACCCTACAATAATTTCTTCGTTTGTTCTCCGCTATTTGTGACTTTGGAGTGAACTCTTTGTCGCACGTGAGGTATTTACATATGATTCAACTATGTTAGTATTGTTGAGAGAACTTGCACTAGTGAAAGTATGAACCCTAGGCCTTGTTTTCAAGCATTGCAATACCGTTTGTGCTCACTTTTATCATTAGTTACCTTGCTGTTTTTATATTTTCAGATTACAAAAACCTATATCTACCATCCATATTGCATTTGTATCACCATCTCTTCGCCGAACTAGTGCACCTATACAATTTACCATTGTATTGGGTGTGTTGGGGACACAAGAGACTCTTTGTTATTTGGTTGCAGGGTTGTTTGAGAGAGACCATCTTCATCCTACGCTTCCCACGGATTGATAAACCTTAGGTCATCCACTTGAGGGAAATTTGTTACTGTCCTACAAAACTCTGCGCTTGGAGGCCCAACACGAGTCTACAAGAAGAAGGTTGTGTAGTAGAAATCAATTACTTATAGCCTCGTATTTCTTCTTCGAATCTTTGGTTTAGTTAGGCCGACTAGATCGATTTTTCTTGCCATGGGAAGAGGTGCTTTGTGATGGGTTCGATCTTGTGGTGTCCTTTCCCAGTGACAGAAGGGGCAGCAGGGCATGCATGTATCGTTGCCATTAAGGATAACAAGATGGGGTCTATTCCTACATAAATAGATCTTGTCTACATCATGTCATCGTTCTTATTGCAGTACTCTGTTTTTCCATGAACTTAATACACTAGATGCATGCTGGATAGCGGTCGATGTGTGGAGTAATAGTGGTAGATGCAGGCAGGAGTCGGTCTACTTATCTTGGACGTGATGCCTATATAATGATCATCGCCTTGGATATCGTCATGACTATTCGATTTTCTATCAATTGCCCAACAGTAATTTGTTCACCCCCCGTGCGCTATACTCATGAGAGAAGCCACTAGTGAACCCTACGCCCCCCGGGTCTACTTTTCCAACATATTGCTTTCCGACCTATCTTTTTGCATCTTTGTTTTCAGATCTACAAAACCAAAAACCTAAAAATATATTGTTGCACTTTTTAATTGCTTTTCTTATTTTGTGTTCTTGAGAGATCTATCTCTCCTATCTATCATTACTTAATCTATCTTTTTACCGTAGAGAGATTGACAACCTCTCTTTCGCGTCGGGTTGCAAGTATTTGTTGTTTGTGTGCAGGTGCTGTTTATTGGGTGGTGGTGATCCTCCTACTGGTTCGATAACCTTGGTTTCATAACTAAGGGAAATACTTACTGTCACTGTGTTGCATCATCCCTTCCTCTTTGGGGAAATACCGACGCAGTCTCAAGCCATGTGAGTGGGGTTCTTGACTTTTCCACACAAGACCTCAACATCTCTAACAATCCCAAGTGGTGTAATAGTGGCTCTGTTTGCAAGTTTAATAGTAACATCAATGTCCTCAAGCTCAGATGGTGCTATGTCATTCATAATTTCTTGATATAG
Organism: Elymus sibiricus; assembly: GCA_039707655.1. Classification (NCBI taxonomy): domain Eukaryota; kingdom Viridiplantae; phylum Streptophyta; class Magnoliopsida; order Poales; family Poaceae; genus Elymus; species Elymus sibiricus. The sequence goes on along the minus strand of CM077665.1, from coordinate 468,406,173 downwards.
GGTAGAAGGTATAGCACTAACACTAGCACCAATGTCACACACGCCATGGTAACAATGATCTCCAATTTAACCAAAACTACATGCATGCCAACAACTGGTTTATTTTTATCTAATTCATCTTGTGCATTTCTAGAATGTATTGCAATTCTAGCAGCTTCACCACAAAAGTAAATAACTTGACCATCAATGTTGTCAACTAATAGATCTTTAACCATATCAACTTTAGGCTCAACATTTATTTGTTCAGGAGGTGTAGGTGTCCTGGCATGACCTTTATTAACCACTGTTGTATCTTTAGTGTGTTCCTTAATTCTAACAGGGAAAGGTGGCTTCTCAATGTAAGCAGTAGGAACAATTGGGTCAGCATGGCTAACAATTATTTCTTCCTTCTCAATTTTAATAGGGTTTTCTAGTTGCTTTTCAATGGGTGGATGGTATTTAAACCACTTCTCCTTAGGGAGATCAACATGAGTATCAAATGATTCACAGAAAGAAGCTACTATCTCAGAGTCAAGGCCATATTTATTACTCAACTTATAGCAATCATCAGTTTCCATAAAAGATTTAACACAATCAAACTTAAGCTTTATACCTGACACTTTACCTTTGTCGAGTTCCCAATCTTCGGAGTTGCGTTTAATTCTTTCCAGAAGATCCCATTTGAATTTGATAGTCCTCTTTATGAAGGAACCAGTAGAAGAAGAATCGAGTAGTACCTGATCATCATGAGAAAGTCGAACATGATTTTTTTGCATAATAGTATTTCTTGAGATCTCATGGTTGGGGCAGGTATGCATCATAGATTTAAGCCTCCCCCAAGCTTGAGCGATACTTTATCCTTCACGAGGCCAGCAATTATAAATAAAGTTCCGATCATGATGAACTAGATGCATAGGATAAAACTTATGATGAAATTCCAACTTCAAGCGATTCTAGTCCCATGATCCAATATCGCCCAATAGCATGTACCACATTAATTCCTTTCCCTCCAAAGATAAAGGGAAAACTTTCTTCTTAACTTTGTCTCTAGACAACCCTGCAAGCTGAAATAATCCACAAGCTTCATCGACAAATATCAAGTGATAATGAGGATGAGTCGGGTCATCATATGGATGTGATAAGAGTTTTTCAAGCATACCTGAAGGAATCTCATAATAAATATTTTCAGTAGGTTCAGTAGGTTGAGGAACAATTTCCTCATCTTCAGTTCGGGGCGAAGATGCCCCGAACAAGCCACTCAAATGGTGACCGTTCATAGCGTCAAGCAACAGTAAATTTCAGCACGTATAGAAAATATTACCTTACCAATTCCACTTACCAAAGGCGCTTCACTCCCCAGCAACGGCGCCAGAAAAGAGTCTTGATGACCCACAAGTGTAGGGGGTCAATCGTAGTCCTTCGATAAGTAAGACTGTTGAACCCAACGAGGAGCAGAAGGAAATGATAAGCGGTTTTCAGCAAGGTATTCTCTACAAGTGCGGTAAGTAACAATAGTAGATAGTTTTGTAGCAAGATAATTCATAACAGGTGACAAGTAACAATAGTAACAATGGTGCAGCAAGGTAGCCCAATCCTTTTTATAGCAAAGGACAGGCCTGAAAGTACTCTTATATTAAGCAAGCGCTCCTGAGGACACATGTGAATTCTGTCTAGTCACGTTCATCATGTTGAGTTGATTCGCGTTCGCTACTTTGATAATTTGATATGTGGGTGGAACGGTTCTAAGGTGTTGTTCTTACTTGAACTAACAACCTACTTATGATTACCCCCTCTTGCAAGCATTCGCAACTACGAAAGAATAATTAAGATAAATCTAACCATGGCATGAAACATGTGGATCCAAATCAGCCCCTTATGAAGCACCGCATAAACTGGGGTTTAAGCTTCTGTCACAATAGCAACCCATCATCTACTTCTTACTCCACAATGACTTCCCTTAGGCCCATAACATGGTAAAGTGTCATGTAGTCGACGTTCACATGACACCACTAAGAGAAGTAACAACATACATATCATCGAAATATCGAACGAATACCAACTTCACATGATTACTTATAACAAGACTTCTCCCATGTCCTCAGGAACAATAGTAACTACTCACACCTGATGACCCACATGTATAGGGGATCAATTGTAGTCCTTTCGATAAGTAAGAGTGTCGAACCCAACGAGGAGAAGAAGGAAATGACAAGCGGTTTTCAGCAAGGTAATTTCTGCAAGCACTGAAATTGTAGGTAATAGATAGTTTGATAGCAAGATAATTGGTAACGAGCAAGTAACGGTAACGGTAAATAAAGTGCAGCAGGGTAGCCCAATCCTTTTGTGGCAAAGGACAGGCTAGAACAGTTTCTTATAATAGGCAAAGTGTTCTTGAGGGTACACGGGAATTTCGTTTTGTCACTTTTATCATGTTGGTTTGATTTGCGTACGCTACTTTGATAATTTGATATGTGGGTGGACCGGTGCTTGGGTGCTGTTCTTACTTGAACAACCTCCCACTTATGATTAACCCCCTCGCAAGCATCCACAACTACGAGAAAAGTATTAAGATAAAATCTAACCATAGCATTAAACGTTTGGATCCAAATCAGCCCCTTACAAAGTAGCGCATAAACTAGGGTTTAAGCTTCTGTCAATCTATCAACCCATCATCTAATAACTACTCCACAGTGCATTCCCTTAGGCCCAAGGATGGTGAAGTGTCATGTAGTCGACGTTCACATGACACCACTAAGGAAATCACAACATACATATCATCAAAATATCGAACACATATCAAATTCACATGATTACTTGCAACATGACTTCTCCCGTGACCTCAAGAACAAAGGTAACTACTCACAAATAATATTCATGCTCAAGATCAGAGGGGTATTAAATAGCATAATGGATCTGAATATATAATCTTCCACCAAATAAACCATATAGTAATCAACTACAAGATGTAATCAACACTACTAGTCACCCACAGGTACCAATCTGAGGTTCCGGTACAAAGATTGAACACAAGAGATGAACTAGGGTTTGAGAGGAGATGGTGTTGTGGCCTCCCAAAGATGAGAGGGGTGTTGGTGATGACGATGGCTTCGATGTCCCCCTCCGGGAGGGAAGTTCCCACGACGGAATCGCTCCTCCGGAGGGCAAAAGTGCTCCTGCCCAAGTTTCGCCTCGAGACGGCGGCGTTCCGTCCCAAAAGTCCTCTCTCTATTTTTTTCTAGGTCAAAAGACCTTATATACCAGAAGATGGGCACCGGAGGTGGGCCGTGCTGGGCACAACCCACCAGGACGCGCATGGGGGGCCTGGTGCGCCCTGGTGTCTTGTGCTCACCAGGGTGGCCCCCTCTGGTAGTTATTTGCACCAGTACTTTTTATATATTCTAAAATAATTCTCCGTAAAGTTTTAGCTTATTTGGAGATGTGCAGAATAGTTATCTCTGGTGTGCTTTTTCAGGTCCGGAATTCCAGTTGTCGGTATTCTCCCTCTTTGTGCAAACCTTGCATATTATGAGAGAAAAGGCATTAGAATCACTCCCTAAAGCATTATTATTCAACAAGACATTATAAATAATAGTAGGAAATCATGATGCAAAATGGACGTATAAATACCTCATCAACATGTTCAAGATCAGAGGTGCAATAATAATAATTAAGGATCTGAACGTAATATCTTCCACCAAGTAATCCAACAAGCATCAACTACGAGATGTAATCAACACAACTAGTAATCCACAGGTACCAATCTGAGGTTTTGAGACAAAGATTGAATACAAGAGATGAACCAGGGTTGGAGATGAGATGGTGCTGGTGAATATGTTGATGAGGATTGGTCCGCCCACGAAGGAGGAAGCGTTGGTGATCATGATGGCTTCGATCTCCCCCTCCTGGAGAGGAGTTTCCCTGGTAGAATCTGACTGCTGGAGTGCAAAATGGCCTCTGCCCAGGTTTTCGCCTCGAGACGGCGGCGCTTCGTCCCAAAAAGTTGCTTATGATTTTTTCTAGGATAAAACACACCAAATAGGAGAAGATGGACGTCGGGACGCCAGCCAGGGGCTCACAAGCCATCAGGGCGCGGCCTAGGGGGCGCCCTGTTGGCTTGTGCCTGGTTGGTGGTCCCCTCTGGTATATTTTTGGCCCATAAATTTATATATATTCAATAAAAATTCCTCGTGAAGTTTTAGGTCATTTGGAGTCTGGTAATTTTTCTGTCTTTTTCTCGGTTTTCCGGTCCAGAATTCCAGTTTCCAGATAATTCCCTCTTTGTGATGTACCTTGCATATTCAGAGAGAAAAGGCATAAGAATTTTATGATAATAGGGAATAATGGACGAGAATATCATAAATATGAATAAGAAATCATGATGCAAAATGGGCGTATCACCTTCTCCTCTTGTTGCTAATGATGATTCTTGTGCTACTAACTCTATTTCTTGTGAAGCATCCATATTAAAGGAGAATGTTGAGCTAAGGGCTAAACTTGAGTTGCTATCTAGCAATTATGGGGAATTTGAAGAAAGTCATGAAAAGCTCTCGAGCTCTCATGGTGATCTTCTTGTATCCCATAATGTGCTAAAGTTAGCTCATGAGGCTATTACTACCAAGGTAACATCAAGTGTGCCTCATGTGGATATTAGCACTAGTTCTTGTCAAAATGATACATTGGCATGTGCTAGTCCTCGTAATTCATCTACTCATAATGTTGCTACATCTTGTGAAGAATTACTTTCATTGCCTTGTTGCTCTAACGATGAAGCTTATACTTTCTCTAGTACTTGTGTTGATACTAACCACGTAGAGGAAATCAAAGAGCTCAAGGCCCAAGTCACTTCTTTGAAGAAAGACTTGGAAAAGAGTCATGAAGGGAAGTCCACACTCAACAATATCTTGACTGTGCAAAAATCTCCCAATGACAAAGGTGGACTTGGATTCAACTTCAATAAGAAGAAGTCCAAGATGAACAAGAAGAAGGGCCAAGAACAAGTCGAGAATTCGACCAAGATTGTTTGCTTCAAGTGCAAAATTGAAGGGCGTCATGTTAGTACTTGCCCATTGAAGAAGAAGGTCATTAGTGACAAGCAACAAGGGAAGAGTCCACAAGTTCAATCTCATGCTCAACCACAAGTTGAAGAAAGTCAACTTCCCAAGAAGACTCAAGTCAACACTCCTCAAGTTGAGAAATCAATTGAGAAGAAAGTAAAGAGTAGATGTTGGTACTTATGTTGTGAGAAGGGTCACCTTGCTTCTTCATGCATGAATGGTAACTTATCCAACCCAATTATTATTGATGATATATATTCTCTTGGGAAGGATAAGGTTGGCAATGTGTTTGCCAAGCTTGTTGGTACTCAAAGTGGTGTCAAGAAAAGAACCATTTGGGTTGCCAAGCCTATTGTGACTAACCTCTTAGGAACCAACTTGGTTGTGGACCAACAAGCTCAAACTTGATCAATAGGTGTTGATGGAGGGCTTTGGAGACTTGGCTACATCATGAAGAATTAAGGGATCTTCATCATTCATATTATCTCAAGCCAAGTCATTTGGATTATCGAGTTTCTATCTTATATCCAATGTGCCTCCTTGCGGTAACTTGTACTTTAATTGTTTACATTGATAGTTACTTGCCCCTTTGCATGTTGTGGTTTTGTACCTTGCATGTGTTTGTATATGTTGTGTTTCCTATTTGTTTCTCTTGAATCAAGTATGTATGGTGGGTTGCACAACATGTATGTGTGAGTCTTGTGTTGAGCCTTTTTGCATCTTGTCGTATCTTAGTTGGCTCCTTTGAGGGATTAATGGATTATCCCATTTTGGGGGAGTGATGTGTTTTGTGCACTTCACGATCCTAAAAATGTGTGTACATGAGGATTACCACTTAGTATTTATATTACAAGATTATCTAGCTTCTATGTGGTATGTCTTCTCATGAGAAATTCAAATTCTAAATGGTCTATTAATTATCCTTTGTTGGATTTGATTTGCTACTTGTTAATTATTTTGGGTTATCACATTATGGGGGAGTAATATTCTATGTGCATATTAAAAGCCTAGAAAATGTGTACATTTGAGGTATTGCCACTTAGAATTGATATTGTAAATTATCTTGTTCCTAGGTGGGATGTTAGCTCTACAAGTGTCATTTGCTTATGATTTAGGTGTGAAGATGATGTTGGATATCTTTGCAATCTACCAATGGGAATATTTCGAATTACTTCTTGTCCTTTGACAATTGGTATTCTTTTATGTGGTAAAAATTTCTACTCATCTTTACATTGGTTTTGTTTATCCGTTTGTCTTCCTTGCCTCTTGTTGATTTTTTTTGAACATGTCTAGTGTTTCTATAGATATAGTGAAAGTGATGATCCCATCTTGTGCATCTTGTATTCAAATGAAAATTCTATACAATCCACATCTCTTGGGGGAGCTATCCTATTTTTTAAAGCACTCTCTTTATGTGTTTATCATAAAACCTTTCGATCCTTATCAAGTGTGTGTTGGTGGAAGTCGAGCCTTTTCTTTTTGGTGCTTTGTGCCATCATGAAAATTTGTCGAGGGTTTGGTTTTTTTTGGAACCTAGCTCTCTTTTGGGAACTTGATACCTCTTGTTTATTTTCTTTCGATTGGTATCTCATTTCCTTTTAATTGGAATGTGTTAATGGATATCTCATTCCTTGATGTACCTTTTATTGGTATCCTTCAAGTGATAATTTCTTCGTTTGGTATCTTAGTTTCACTTGGTACCTTTCTTTTGGTATCTTATCAACTATGTGTTGATTTGGTTCTTGAAAGTCTTGATCATGCATATCTACTACATGTAATTACTTTGGCATGCTTTCTTTCTTTGACCCAATATATAGGAGAAACTCCACCATGTCACAAATTAGCCAAAGTGTGCATGAAATTCAATTTCACATGTATATGCACATATTTAGGTGGAGTTTGTCCTATGTATTGTTGGTCCACTAACTATTTGGTCCCAATGAGTTTGGGTACCACTTTGTTTATAGTGTTGTTCTAGGAACAATTGGAGATGCATTGGACGCTCAGCTCACTTACAAGGAAGGTGTTGACACCATGTGCTTATTGAAGCCTAGCTAGGATGATCAAAGAATCATTATCTACTACATCATTCCAATGCTATCTCGATAACAAGTATCTAATTCATGCATGCATTTCTTGCATTCAACCTTGTGTAGGTTGCATCATGGCATGAATTTATTGATTCGTTCTTGTGATACTTGTTTCCTTTCTCAAAGCATCCAACAATGATCTATTATTGCTAGTTGTGATGTCTTTGATGTTCGTGTGGTTGGAGTTCATTTATATACAATAAGATAATATTGAGCCATATGCTATGCTTTTCAAGCAACGATCTTGTTGGTATATTTATGACTCCCTTTTGGATATCTTGTTCCTCCCATGTGTAATTATTTCGTGTGTATATCCTTCTTGATGGATATATATCGTCATGATTGTCTTCTACCTAGAATCTTTTACACATGAGAGAAGTTACATCTCTAGTTGATATCCTATTCTTTCACGTCCACCGTAGCACATCCCTTTTTATTTCCTTGGTGGTTTCGTGAAAGGATTTGTATTGAGTGCTGATCTTATATCCTTGTATCTTAATGCACTCTTTGGTGGTGAAGATTATTTTCCTTATGCTTGTCTTGACGAGGGTTTTGCCATTTCGATTGGTATCCCTCCTCTTGACAAAGCTATTATTTCCTATCTTCGCCATGGGTTGTCACAAGCTTTGGTTTTAATTTTCTTATTAGTAAGCTTGTGAATCCCTTTTCTAGTAGTGTGTGTGTGGGAAGGATATGTCGTGCACTTTGTGTTTCGTTTCATCAAGACTATGTTGATGCTTAATGCTCATCCTTATATTAGTCTTATCAAGTGTTTTGCCATGATTCACACACATCATTTTTGTTGAGCCTATTTTTAAGTTGGCTCTTTCATGTTGCTCAACCATATGTTTGTTACAAGTGCTATGCATTATTTCCTATCTATGCTCACTTGCACATGTTATGTATTTTTATTGATTTTGGGGGAGCGATGATCCTATTTTGGGCACTTGTATCTAAATACAAAAATTCTAAATAGTGCACAAATCATGGGGAGCTTCTCTAGTTTCTTTAGAACACTCCTTTTCCCATATCATAATATCTTTTATTAATGTGGCTCGTTGGATCATGTGATTGTTTGGTCCAATAGGTATCTTTTGATTGCTTTCTTCACTCTTTGGTATGTCTTTGTGCCATACAGTCCTTTTTTGCAATCTTTGGATCCTCAATATAGTTTGTCTTCCTCTAACTACTTATCATTGTATATGTTTATTTCATTGCACTTCAATTTTGAGAAATACACACTTTTTGGAGGAACACCTATTATATTGGCTTTCTAAGTATTTCGTGCATTTTGGCAATCGATGCCAATGGGGGAGAAGTTTAGAGAGTTTAGTTTGGAGAAGTTTAGAGAGTTTTGCTTTTGTTGCTTCAGCATTTGCATATCATACCCATACATTATTGCTTTGCATGTGTGTGTGCTTCGTTGTGCTTATTTCCTTATATAAACTCTATTGAAAGTGATTGTCATCCATTACCAAAATGCGTGAGATTGTTAGAGCATATTCTCCATGTGTGGTTTTGTTAATTGATGACAATCCCTATGGACTAATGGTTGCTTTGAGTTTTATTTCAAGGATTTGTCCATAGGCATTTTTTTGAAGTCCATTTGTTGGTTTCAAGGAGGTTATGTGATGACCAAGGTGGTATTCAAGGATTTGGTTGCTTTGAGTATTTATTTCAAGGATTTGTCCATAGGCATTTTTTTAAGTCCATTTGTTGGTTTCAAGGAGGTTATGTGATGACCAAGGTGGTATTCAAGGATTTACCCAAAGATTGGTCATGTGAGTGTTGAGCTTATTGCAAGCATGTCTTGAAGAAGAAGATTGTGGGAACATTCATGTTTATCCTCAAGACATCATCTTTATGAAGAGAGAAGATAAGATACAAGGTTGATCAAGACTAAATACAAAGAGTGAATCAAGTTGATCAACACACAAAGCGTACATAATGTACCGAGAGGGATCAAATGATCCCATGGTATGGTAAGCATTGTTGTGTACTAACCCATGGTCTACGTGAGAGTTCTATGTGGGGTTAGGTATATATGCGTCCATGGGATTGCGTCCAGAGGAATATCTCATACAACCCATGGAGGATGACATCAAATGGTGATCATCATCAAGTTTGCGGTGTGCAAGTGGAGCATCACAAAGAGATCATGCTTGAAGCTTGTCGTCCTTTGTGGTGACAATGGACTCGTGAAGACATGTCGAAGAGTGGCTCACCCATAGTAGAGTACAGGGGAGTAATCTACTAGTCTTCATCGAGCCGGCGCAGTCAAGAAAGGTGGTCTATCTTGAGAAGGACAAGATCGTCATCATCTAGGTCAAGTGGACTATGCACAAGGAAAAGGTTTGCCCTTGATAGGTTCTCTATTTTACTGGTCTCATGGTGGTAGTTGGTAGACCGGGTTATAGGATCGATTGTCGTACTATCAAGGGGGGCTCTGAAGTGAGTAGCTTGATCGTATCATTCGTTGAGAGCTCAAACCATTTGCATCCTTGCATCATCTTTCTTTGTTCTTGTTTGTCTTTTCGCTTTGGGAGTTTTGGAGCTTATGGTCTTCATCGGGATAAGCTCAAGCTCATCGAAAACGGTTTTTGTATGTATCATATTAGTGTTTTCGGTGTTGGAGATTTTGCTGGATAATTCTTGGGAAGGTCATCTTCCTTATTCTATTTATTCTCCATTGCTTGATAGTACTTGTCTTCATCTATCCAACAAGCTTGAGTGTGCTCATTTCCGAGTCCGTATGCGAAAGTTATGGCGGTTTCGGTTTTGCTTGGGCTGAAGTACTGCTTTAAGCGGTAGTAGAGAGCGATAGTAACCCTCAAGCGGTAGTACCACTCCCTCGAGGGGTAGTACCTCTTAGGAGGTACTTCCGCTCACCATTACCGCTTGCACTTCCGCTTATTTTATGCTTCTGGTGCCCAATCTGCTTGAGCGGTAGTAGAGAGTTGTAGTACCTCTCAAGCGGTACTACCTCTCCCCCGAGCGGTAGTACCTCTCAATAGGTACTACCTCTCCCCCGAGTGGTACTGCCTCTCTGGCAGAACTACCACTCGTGTTTTTCTGTCTCATTGGGTTGTTTTGCCCATGCTACGCAGTAGTACCGCTCCCCCGAGTGGTAGTACCGCTTGAGCATGACATGTGGGCATAACGGTTCGATTCGGGGGGGGCTATTTAAGGGGCCTTCTTCCCCAATGGTTCCCATATCTTAAGCTCGTGTTCTTCCCCCATTGTTGACCTTCTTCGAGCTTGCTAAATCTCAATCCCTCCAATGATGCTAGTTCTTTAGGGAAAAGAGAGAGGAGATCTAGATCCACATTTCCACCAATCACTTTCTCTTGTATGTGAGGGGAACCCCTTGGATCCAGATCTTGGAGTTCTTCGTGTTCTTCTTCGTTCTTCCTCTCATTTTCTTCCATAGCATTAGTTGTTGTGGTGGGATTTGGGAGAGAAGGACTTGGGCACTCCGTGTGCCCTTGCCATTGCATTTGGTGCATAGGTTTGAGTTCTCGACGGTGATACGTGGAAGTGAAGTTTGAGAAGCTTATTACTCTTGGGTGTTTGAGCACCCTAGAGCTTGTTCCTCTTGGGTGCCTTGGCGCCCTAGACGGTTGGTGGTGTCTCGGAGCTCAATCATTGTGGTATAAAGCTTCGGGCAAGCGTCGGGGTCTCCAATTAGGTTGTGGAGATTGCCCCGAGAAATTTGTACAGGTACCGGTGACCGCCCACAAGGGTTGCCAAAGTGTACGGGTTCGGTGACTGCCCTCAAGGGTTACCATTTGTACGGGTTCGGTGACCGCCCTCGAGGGTCCCTTAGTGGAATCACGGCATCTTGCATTGTGCGAGGGCGTGAAGATATTACGGTGGCCCTAGTGGCTTCTTGGGGAGCATTGTGCCTCCACACCACTCTAAACGGAGATTAGCATCCACAAGGGTGTGAACTTCGAGATACATCGTCGTCTCCATGTACCTCAGTTATCTCTTACCCGAGCCCTTTACTTATGCACTTTACTTTGTGATAGCCATATTGTTTCTTGTTATATATCTTCCTATCACTTAGTTATTTATCTTGCTTAGATAAGTTGTTGGTGCACATAGGTGAGCCTAGTTGTTTTAGGTTTTGTGCTTGACATATTAAACGCTAGTTTTATTCCACATTTGTTCAAGTTTAAACCGTAATTATTTTAAAGCGGCTATTCACCCCCCCCCCCCTCTAGGCGACATCCACGTCCTTTCACCATCGCCGCCAATGTTGGCTATCTTGCAAGTTGAGAAGGTCACCAGTTAGTTTCTATATAACCCTAGGCAACCCCGGACGACCAAGAGAGTGCGAGGACGGACGAAACTAGCAGTGTTGCAAAACGATTCAGAAGCTAGAGTATTTTTCTTATATAATAAGAATGAAAAGAGCTCTCTTATTAACATCTTACTTGCACATTCCCTATCAACTATTTTCAACACTCCAGTTATCCAAGCATGACCAACATTTTAATAAGCATGACCAACATTTTAATAAGCATGTTCAGTACATTTTAATATCGGTGCTACAAAAATTAATTTCAAAAGAAGATGGAAGTCTTAGAGTTTGCCACAGATGGATATTTAAACCCATGTATTAGTAAATATTAAGTTGATTTAAAATGTAGTTGATTTATTAAGAGTTCCATATTCAGATTGCTTCTATAAAATCCAATTTAGGTATGTATGGATCAATTTTGAAATTTTATATAAGAACAAACCAAGATGCAAAAAATATAAGAAGGAAACATAATAAAGAAATAACAAAATGAAAGAGTAATTGGATACAATACTTCTATTTTTTTCTCATGACTTTTGGATAGATTCGTTATATACCGTGATTTCAATTGCGCTTAGATCTTAAGAAAGTCTATTGAACTTCTATGCAACTTCCATCTAAATTATTATACTATGAATTTTTTTCATGATCTCTTTCATCCTTTAACTATAGAATCGAGATGAACCACTGATCAGATGAGCGAAGGGATGATTAGAACAAACTGATGGAGCATGGTTGCTTAGAAGTTGCATGCCAATTGGAAATAGTATTGTCTTTTGTTAGATCATATCACAGTGTGTTGTTGGTCATACATATTAATGAGAATTTAAACAAATATCAAAATCTAGTGTTCTTGGCAGCAACTTGGTCAGTGGGAATTGTTGGATGAATGAAAACAAATAAGTTTGTAACGCATGCGCTTGGTAGAAAATGTTTTATTTAGAATTATTCTTACCTTTATAATACACACGCGGTTGTTCAAAAAATCGAAGTTTATATCAGACAATGAAACAATACTCAATTTGATTTCTCCTCCCAGGCACTAACCAGAACAATGAACGTGCGGTGCAAGGGGGAGGTTAACTTTTGAAGATTTGAATAGGATTAGCACGTCAGGGCGATGCATCAACTCGAACCAAGTACCACATCAAAAAGTGGAAACTGAATCAGAGTCAGTGAGAGTAATTTGTTGAGAGAGCGAAGTGGCCAGGAACTTCACCTCAAGGCTGATGGCCAGTAATTTGTTGAGTCTTCTTTGATCTCTTATATGCATGATTACTTATAGCCTCGTATTTCTTCTTCGAATCTTTGGTTTAGTTAGGCCAACTAGATCGATTTTTCTTGCCATGGGAAGAGGTACTTTGTGATGGGTTCGATCTTGCGGTGTCCTCTCCCAGTGACAGAAGGGGCAGCGAGGCACGCATGTATCGTTGCTATTAAGTATAACAATATGGGGTCTATTCCTATATGAATAGATCTTGTCTACATCATGTCACCGTTCTTATTGCATTACTCCGTTTCTCCATGAACTTAATACACTAGATGCATGCTGGATAGCGGTCGATGTGTGGAGTAATAGTAGTAGATGCAGAATCGTTTTGGTCTACTAATCTTGGACGTGATGCCTATATAATGATCATCGCCTTGGATATCGTCATGATTATTTGATCTTCTATCAATTGCCCAACAGTAATTTGTTCACCCATCGTGTGCTATACTCACGAGAGAAGCCACTAGTGAAACCTACGGCCCCCGGGTCTACTTTTCCAACATATTGCTTTCTGATCTATCTTTTACCGCTTTTGTTTTCAGATCTATTATTCCAAAAACCCAAAAATACCTTGCCGCACTTTTTATTTGCCTATTTTATTTTGTGTTCTTGTGAGATCTATTTATCCAATCTATTACCATCTAATCTATCTTTTTACCGTTGAGAGATTGACCACCTCTCTTACGCGTCGGGTTGCAAGTATTTGTTCTTTGTGTGAAGGTACCGTTTACATAGCGTTGTGTGGTCTTCCTCCTAGGTTCGATACCTTGGTTTCATAACTGAGGGAAATACTTACCGTAGCTGTGCTGCATCATCCCTTCCTCTTTGGGGAAATACCGATGCAGTCTCAAGCCACGTCAAAGGAATTTCTGGCGCCGTTGCCAGGGAGGAGGTGCGAAAGCAGTCTCTCTTCAACGTGCCAATCTCTGGCGCCGGGGATACATCATCAATATCTATCAGGTTCCTAATCACAAATCTCATCTCCTTGCAATTTACATTTTTTGCCATTTGCCTCTCGTTTTCCTCTCCCCCACTTCAGAAATTTGCCTTTTTATTCGCCCTCTTTTTCGTTTTCCCTTTTTTCTCGTCGGATCTCTTGTTTGCTTGTCATCATGAGTGATTTTTTGTATGGTAGAAACAGATGATGGCATGACTCCTAATATTGGCCGTTCTGTTAATCTGGATGCTAAAACTTTTGTTTTGGGGCAAGGGAACGTTATAGGAAAAGAAACTATCCAAGAATTTTTCAATTGCGTTGGAAATTTGTTTCGCGATGATCCTCCTATACTGAAAAGAACTAAAACTTATGCGGAAGCTATTTCAGCGCTAGTTCTGAAACTTGAAAATAGGTTTATTCGTACCCATCCTACCTTGCAAAGATTGTTTTATGAGCTCCCCATTTTAAAGGACCCCAAAGCTAAAAACTTAGCCACCCTTGTTCTCATGACTGAATTTGATCACATAGTATGAGAAGCTAGGGAGATTTTTGATTTTTTTGGTATGAGCCATGAAAAACGGTTATAGGGGAGATCCTTTACAATAGTGACTACGAGACACCTGCTTGGAAATAATCAAAGTTTTGATGAAAACCTTAGAAAGGAAGTCCCCGTTTTAGATATGATCCAACAAGTTTTCAATGATGTTAATCAACAATATTCTTGGATTGTGACCGGTAATCAAAGAGGGTGCGTAGATGGACAACTTGATAGTGCTAAGATTTCTATGGATGATGTGTTTCAAGTTATATTTGCAAAACCTCTTGATAAAAATATCTCTACAAAAACCAAAGATGACAATACTTGAATATGTGCATTGTGCCTAGCTATGGGCGTAAAACGATAGCGCTTGTTGGGAGGCAACCCAATGAATAAATTTATTTTCATGTTTTTCCTTCTATATTTGAGTGTTGACACAATTATGCTTCTGTTATGATTTTGTTTTTTTACTCCCTCCGTCCCAAAATAAGTGACTCAAAAGTGACCCAACTTTGCACTAAGTTAGTGCAAAGTTGGGTCAGTTTTGAGTCACTTATTTTGGGACGGAGGGAGTATGTTTTAATTAGTGTTTGTGCCAAGTAAAGCCATTATGATGGCTCACAAGATGAGTAGAAATAATGGTAAATCTGAAACAGAAACTTTGAATCCAGTGCAGGAATTTTAATTTTTTACTGGAGTGTGATAATGAGCTGAAATTTTAATACAGTGTTTCTATACATTCTTTATGTTATCCTAATTTTTCAGAATTTTTAGAGTTACATAAGTACGATTAGAGTACAGATTACTACAGACTGTTCTGTTTTAGACAGATTCTGTTTTCGTTGCATTGTGTGCTTGTTTTGATGAATCTATGGTTTGTATTGAAGGGTATAAGCCATGGTAAAGTTAGAATACAGTAAGGTATAATGCAAAAATAAAATATGAATGAGTTTTCAATAGTAATTAGAGTGGTGATTTGCTTTATTATACTAAAGGATCTCATGAAGGTTTTGTTGAGTTTTGTGTGATTGAAGTTTTCAAGTTTTGGGTGAGATCATGATGGATGAAGGAATAAGGAGTGAAAAGAGCCTAAGCTTGGGGATGCTACAACACCCCAAGATAATATCCAAAGAGAAACAAGAAACTAACCTTGGGGATGCCCCGAGTGGCATCCCCTCTTTCTTCTGACGACCATCGGTATTTTACTTGGAGCTATATTTTTATTCGTCACATATCATAAGTTTTGCTTGGAGCATCTTGTATTATTTGAGTCTTTGCTTGATTTGCTTTTTAGTTTGTCACAAGTATCCTTGCTGGACACACCTATTTGAGACAGCCAAAATTATGCTATGATTTGTTAGAATTGCTCTATATGCTTCACTTAAATTTTTTGAGCTATGGAATTGCTCTAGTGCTTCACTTATATATTTTTGAGCACGGTGTGCTTTAAATTTTTGAAGAAATACTCTCATGCTTCACTTAGATTAATTTGAGAGTTAGTAAATTTTGAAGAAATTCTCTCATGCTTCACTTATATTATTTTGAGAGATGAAATTTTTATGCTCAAGTTCTTCACTTAAATTTATTTGAGCTTGTCAAAAGCAATGGCAATATATGAAACTAGTCCCAAAGTGATAGATATTCAAGAGGGATATAATAAAAACTTTCATGAAGATCATTGGACAAATTAAACTTGATTCCTTGTAATGGTTTTGAGACAGGATGATAGTAATATGTGAGTCATGTTGGTGAGTAATTATGCTTTAGTAAGAATATTGGTGCTATGGTTTGTGATTCCCTATGCAAGCACGAAAGTCAATAATTATGCAATGAAATTACATCCTACTTATGGTACATTATTCGGTGTTAGTTATGCTCAATGCCCGTTTATGTGAATTTTCGTTTCTTGGTTGGTTGCTTCTCAATCTATTTGCTAGCCTCCACTTGTACTTAGTAGAAATACTACTTGTACATCCAAAATCCTTAAACCCGGTTTTGCCTTATGAGTCCACCATACCTACCTATATGTGGTATTTCCATTCCGTTCTAAGCAAATTTGTATGTGCCATCTCTAATTTTCAAAATGAATTTCCTTTTTGTCTGCTCGTACCGCTCATGAAACGGTAGGGGGTGTCCAATATTTTTCCATGCTAGATGTGTTATTCTCAAGATGAGTGTTTATTCACTTGTCATTGCACAAGAGTACGGCATTAGTAGGGATGCCCAATCCCGAAATGAAAAAGAAATTTACTTTATGTTGTCAAATAATAAATTCCTTGGAAAGTGTTGGTATGGAAGGCAACCGTGGATACGGCTAGCCATGGATTGTGAAAGAATGGTGGAAAAGGGAATAAACTTTATTTTATGTTTGGGAAGCGCCTATTATGTATCTAGCATGGAAAGTATTGAGAACTACTTTGTCGTTTTCGTTGATAGGAAAGGCATGCCACTCAAAATGTTTTTATCTCTCAATTTAAGCATTGAGCTCTGGTACCTCTACAAATCCCTACTTCCCTCTGCGAAGGGCCTATATATTTACTTTATGCAATTTTTTCTTTTATTTGAGTCTCCATCTTCTCTTATAAAGCACCAACTAGGGGGCACTATGATCATACTTGTGCATTGGGTGTAGTTAATGTTTGAGTGTGTTTCATGAATGGATCAATGATTGAGCATGATGGGCTAGGGATAACTTTCTTTAGTGTTGATATTTTGAAAGACATGGTTGCTTGTTGGCATGCTTGAGCATTAAAGTCTTTATGTCAAAACATGACTATTGCTTTGAACCATCTAAAAGTCCAAATGTCCATGCTACAAAAGAAAAGAATATGTGATGAACATGTTAGGCACCATTCCACATCAAAAATTCTGTTTTTATCATTTACCTACTCGAGGACGAGTAGGAATTAAGCTTGGGGATTCTGATACGTCTCCAACGTATCTATAAATTTTTATTGTTCCATGCTGTTATATTATCATTCTTGGATGTTTTACAATCATTTTATAGCAACTTTATATCATTTTTTGGGACTAACCTATTGACATAGTGCCAAGTACCAGTTGCTGTTTTTTGCTGTTTTTTTACTTCGCAGAATATCAGTACCAAATGGAGTCCAATCGCGATGAAACTTTTTGGAGATTTTTTTTGGACCAGAAGAAAGCCAGAGAGCCAAAGAAGTACCCGAGAGGGGGCCCAGGCGGCCCACAAGACACCAGGGCGCGCCAAAGGCCCCCGGCATGCCCTTTGTAGGTTATGGCCGCCTCGGGAGTCCCCTCCACCGCCTCTGAACTCTATAAATACCCAAATATTCCAGAAACCCTAGAGGAGTCGACGAAAAACACTTCCAGCCGCGGCAAGTTCCAGAACCGCGAGATCCAATCTAACACCATCACGGAGGGGTTCATCATCCTCATTGGTGCCTCTCCGATGATGCGTGAGTAGTCCACCATAGACCTACAGGTCCGTAGGCAGTAGCTAGATGGCTTTCTCTCTCTCCTTTTGATTCTCAATACAATGGTCTCTTGAAGATCTATTTTATGTAATGACTTTTTGCGGTGTGTTTGTTGGGATCCGATGAATTTTGAGTTCATGATCAGTTTCTATCCATGAATATTATTTGAGTCTTCTTTGATCTCTTATATGCATGATTACTTATAGCCTCGTATTTCTTCTTCGAATCTTTGGTTTAGTTAGGCCAACTAGATCGATTTTTCTAGCCATGGGAAGAGGTGCTTTGTGATGGGTTCGATCTTGCGATGTCCTCTCCCAGTGACAGAAGGGATAGCGAGGCATGCATGTATCATTGCTATTAAGGATAACAAGATGGGGTCTATTCCTACATGAATAGATCTTGTCTACATCATGTCACCTATTGCATTACTCCATTTCTCCATGAACTTAATACACTAGATGCATGCTGGATAGCGGTCGATGTGTGGAATAATAGTAGTAGATGCAGAATCGTTTTGGTCTACTAATCTTGGACGTGATGCCTATATAATGATCATCGCCTTGGATATCGTTATGATTATTTGATCTTCTATCAATTGACCAACAGTAATTTGTTCACCCACCATGTGCTATACTCATGAGAGAAGCCACTAGTGAAACCTACAGCCCCCGGGTCTACTTTTCCGACATATTGCTTTCCGATCTATCTTTTGCCGCTTTTGTTTTCAGATCTATTATTCCAAAAACCCAAAAATACCTTGCTGCACTTTTTATTCGCCTCTTTTATTTTGTGTTCTTGTGAGATCTATTTATCCAATATATTACCATCTAATCTATCTTTTTACCGTTGAGAGATTGACAACCTCTCTTACGCGTCGGCTTGCAGGTATTTGTTCTTTGTGTGCAGGTACCATTTACATAGCGTTGTGTGGTCTTCCTCCGTAGCTGTGCGGCATCATCCCTTTCTCTTTGGGAAAATACCGACGCAGTCTCAAGCCACGTCAGGATGTAGATACTATTTAATACGCTGAACCATTGCGTCAACATATAACATAGAGCAAGGTAAGAAGTATACTTAGTGCAATGGTTAATTTCTATCATCTATGTTATAGTTCCAAACTGAGTGACCAATTTGACACTAATTCTCATGTTTTCCCCTCATATATGTCTGGCATAACTTTCCTCATGGACTTCCATTGGTGCAATTTTTGACAACATTTTTAAGATGATAAAACAATTATGTTAGCTAAAGTAACCTTTGTATGCTAGCTATAAACTATCAGTACTCATTCCACAAGGGATAATTATCAAATTCAACATGTGCGTGCGCCTACATTCTTAGGAAAGCAGCATATTTAAATGTATATCCTACAAAATCTGAAAATTTGAAGCCTATGAAATTAACCAAACTTTACTTGCACCATAATACACAGGAAGTAGGGTCGTAGATCACAGCGAGAAAAACAATCGTGTGTGGTCGAATAAGAGGAAGAGGTTATCGGAGTTGAAGTTGGGGACACGGCTGTCGCGATGTTGTGGGGATGATCAGCAAGGTAGAAGTTGCCGAGGCAATGCATTGGAGCTGGGGAGTCAGGGAGACGACCGAAGTAGGATTGGCGAGGTAGGAAAAATTGGCAAGGGTCGACGGAGGGGTCCTAGGAACTGCAGGACAGTGAGGCTGCCGAGTTTATGCCGCTGGCTCCCGTGGCCAGTGGGGAGACACATTGGCAGAGAGAGCATGATGGTGAGGTCCGGTGTAAGGATGCCATTATGCTACGCAGCCCATGGTCAAGGTCGGGGGCACGCGGTGATCTGCTGCCATCCATGAGGAGAGGCGGGGAGTCGTTCGATGGCTGCGGGAGCTTATGCATAGGAAGAGGATGGATTTGAACCGGGAGGGGGAAGAAGAGAAGAACACGCGGTTACGCTGGATTGATGTGAGAGGATAAAGCGATAGGGTGGGACCGGCAAAGTTTCTGGAGTCCATGAGAAACATCTTGTTAAGTCCAAACAAATGAAAAATTAGCACGCTAGCAAAATAATGCTACCTTTAAAATACACTATTAGCGAGAAATTATACACTGATTTATTTAGAGAGGCATTGCTTAGAACACTATGGCGTGCTATTTTTTCCATTTTCTAAACACACTACAAAACTGGGAATGGACTGTATTAGAAAAACCAAGAGTGAATCAGAGGAAATTAAAATTTGACACACGCTACTCATGTACACTGGTTTATCTAGCGAAGCATTGCTCGGAATGCTATAGCTGGCTATTATATATGCTACGCCGTGCTATTTTTTCCGGTGGTCTAACACTACAACACCGGGACTGATCTGCATTAAAAATACAAAGAGTAAACTGGAGGAAAAACGGGACATTTCGTTCATGTGCACCGACTTATCTAGTGATGCATTGCTCAGAATGCTATAGAATTGCTATTAACAATGTTGTAGCATGCTATTTTTTAGTGTTCTAAACACACTACAAAACCGGGACTAAATTATGTTAAAAAAAACGAAAAGTGAACATGAGGAAAAACAGAACACATGTCGCTCATGTACAATTATTTATGTGGCGAGGAATTTCTCATAACACTATAACATGCTATTAATGATATTATAGTGTGCTATTTTTTCAGTGGTCTAAACACACTATAAAATCGAGACTGAACTGTATTAAAAAATAAAGAGTGATCAGGAGAAAAAAAAACATACACTGATTTATCTGGTGAGGCATTGCTCAGAAATGCTATAACATGCTATGAGCGATGCTATAGCATGCTATTTTTTAGTGATCTAAACGCAATACAAAATCGAGACAGAACTATGTTAAAAAATAAAAAATGAATGGAAGAAAGAATCAGTCACACGTGTTGCTTGTGAAAGTGCTCGCGGTTGCACTTGAAACGCACGGGAGGGGCCGACGCTTAGCAGCTTTAATATATGTTAATATATATTATTTTTATCAGTTGTGTTTAATGTTGTAACTAGCAAGACAAATGGATTAACAATCATTTTGCCGTGTTGGGGACGTGTGTGTCTGTTTTGAATGCAGGGTGTTGTTGACCTTGTTAGCTTGAGAGACATTTACTGAATTGATAATATTGGTTTTTCTAACTGAGGAGAATACATGCTATCGTTTTGCTTCATCCTTATATTTAAGGAACCCAACAACTTTCGCGCGAGCAAGCAAAATTTATATCATCGCTGCCTAGGAGTACTACACAAAAAGGTGCCCTCACACCAACACATGTTTGCATTTTTTTTCTTTTTGAAATCTCAACACATGTTTGGTAGGGAGCATTATCCAACGCATGTTTGCTAGGGAGCATTACCCAAAGCATGTTTGTTGGATCCCCTTTGAAATGGTGGATTTGACGCGCACGTACGGTACAACAACCTAAGAGCATCTCCAGCCGTTCGGTGCCCCCCAGGGGCAGAAATAGCGCCGCCTGGGGGTCAACCGGTGTAAAAAACGGCGTAGGGGCGGTCTGGTTCCCAGTCGCATCCCCAAGTTGGCCCCCGATGGCGCTTTTTGAACACAAAAAATGTCAAATTTCGACCAAAACGACGCATGTTTGGACAAAGTTCAGGCGATTCAGTTGATATTTGTACAAAAAGTAAAATAAAAACATAAAAAAACATAGTAAAAAAACTAAACTACGCCGCTGCCGTTGCCGCCGCCTTCTAGATGCCGAGGAGGCTGTAGAAGGCGGTGTAGTCACCGCCGTCGTCATCGTCGCCGTCGTCGTCGCCGCCGTCGTCATCGCCGTTCTGCACGCCGCCGCCGTCCCTGCTGCAACCCTGTCCTGGGTCGCCAAGGCGATGCAGCTCGGGGTTGGATGGTCCGGGTGCATCCTCGTCGTTGTCGTCGAGGATGATGACGCCGCCCTCCTCGCGTCCACGACGGCGAGCAGCGATATCCTCGAGGGCGCGGTGCTGACGCACCATTTCCTCGCGGACGTAGTCGTCTCGAGCCCATTTGAGGGCGGTCTCATCGTCGGCGGCCATGTCGAGGTGCTCCTGCTTGACGGCGACCGGCGTCGCCACCGCGTCCGGCTCCGTCTTCGGCCTGACAAGGCGGAGGTGGCCGCCGAAAGGGGGGAAGGCTGGCGGCGACCACTGCGCCGGAGCGGCGTCTCGCCGGGCTCGGTTTTCACGGCGACGAGGGGCGTCCGTGCGCCGAAGGAGTTGGACTGGGAGCCGGACGATGACGACGACGCCCCGGCCATGCGCCTCGGCTGCCACAAGGAGCCGCTCCGGCGCGAGAAGGACTGCGCCGGGTAGGCAAGCCACGGCGAGTTGCCGCCCTTGATGTGCTCGAGGACGGCTTTGAGGGTGCGCCCGGGGACGCCCCACCACCGCCGCCGCCCCTTGGAGTTGTGGCGCCCGCGGCTGGGCGGAGCGCCGTTCATGGACGCAAGCTGCTCCTCGTGGCGGCGCTTGAAGTATGCCGTCCACAGGTTGTGGTTGTCCGGGGCGTACCTCGGCTGCTGCCTCGCCGTCTCCCACAACGAGGAACGGATCCTAGCGATCTTGGCGTGCCGCTCAGCACCGGCGGGCGGTGGAGGCACCGGGACCCCGTCGGCGCTAAGCCTCCAAGAGCCCCGCACCCGCATGTCGAGCGGCGCCGGGTACTCCGCCTCGTACAGGAGGCGAGCTTCATCCTCGTGCAGGTGGCGGCCGCCGAAGCTGTTGGCCGCGGCGCCGTCGCCTGGGATGCGCTCAGCCATGGCGCGCGTTGGGGAGAAGAAAGGTCGCCGGGGAAGAGAGAGAAAAGGGCGTCGGCGGCGAGATTGGGAGAGAAGCTATGGCGAGAAGTGCCCAGCCACCGGCGAGGAGGGCGGCTTTTATAACGGCGAGCGGGCGACACCGTGTGGCCGCGTGGCGGGAGAGGGTTGGACGCGCGTCGGCACGCGTTCACTGCGCCACCCGTGAGAAATCAATGGAAGGCTGATCGGCGGCAGCCTTCGCATTAATTCCCGCGGGAAACCGAGGTGATGAGGACGACGAAGCGCTTGGTCGCTGACTCGGCGGACCCACCCGTTTTCGCGCCAAAAAAGTTTCACCCGGCGCCCCCAGCGCGCCGGGTTCGGCCTGGGTCCGCCGGCGCCAATTTCGGCCCTAACCGGCGAAAATTGGGCTCCTGGGGGCGCGACTAGGCCGATTTCCCCCAGCCGGCGATGAAAAAGTGGCCTGGGGGGGCTGTTGGGGGGGGGGGGGGCGAGTGGAGATGCTCTAACCGCAGTAATCCAATCGACCGATCAAACATCTGGCGGCCGGATCTCACGGGTTTACCAGATTTCAGCAGCTTTCGAGTTAAAAAAAGAAAGAACTGCCTTTAATTTCTATTTTTCCGGATCGACTTGAGCTACAAGTCTACTCAAACAAGTCAGGTACTAATAAGGTACTCCCGTGAAAACCATAACTGGTGTATGTAGGAAAAAGTCTAAAATAAACCTTAAATTTGTAGGCGAAAGTTAAATCAAACCCTGAATTCTCAAAGCGGCTGCTAGGCGGCAGCCGGATGTAGGATCGGAAATAACAGCCGCCTTCTCAACCGTATGATGAGCTTGCAATTAACCGTCCGATCCCTTCTTTCTCGCCTTCTTTCTTCTCCCGTGCGCTCCCTTCCTCGCGCATGCAACTTGCCCTCTTCCTCAGTGCACATCCTTTCCCCTCGCATGTCGTGTACATCGCCGTCACCGAGCGCATGCTCCCAGCATCGTCAATAGCGTGCAACATCACCTCGGAGCAACCAATGCTTCCGGCGAGCGGCCTTGCAGCACCGGTGCTCCCGCCGGCGAGCGACCTTGCAGAAACCGATGCTTCCGGCGAGCGGCCTCGCAGCACTGGTGCTCCCGTCGGCGAGCGACCTTGCAGCAACCGATGCTTCCGGCGAGCGGCCTCGCAAGTCGCAGCACCGGTGCTCCCGCCGGCGAGGGACCTTGCAGTAACCGATGCTTCCGGCGAGCGGCCTCTCAACAGCTGATGCTTCAAGCTTTCCTTCGCCGTGCTCGCCATTGGACCTGTAACATATCCGCCGTAGCTTCTTCAAACGCCATTGCAGCATCGCCAGCCCGTCGGAGTGTTGCTCACAGCTCACGACAACGTTATGGCCCTCGCAGGCACGCAGCGAGCGGCGCGCCTCGCAGCAATAGTCATGGATTCTTAGCTCCGTCACAGCCCTTGTCTCGCAGCAGCAACATCGACCATATAGATTATGGGATCCCTTCTCCGGTGAGGTGCAAAAGGAGAGAGGGAGAGGAGGAGGAGGAAGACGCACAAGACATTGGATATGCGATAGAGAATGTGTGGAGGAGGTTCTTCAGCTTGATAAGGCAAAAGGGAGATAAGCGCTAGATGGGCCCACTCAACACGCACACGGCGGCTGTTGTTTTTGTGTTTACATCTGACTGTTTATAATCATTTTCCAATTCTCAATCCCTGAAATTAGCACACCAAACTCTCAAATTCCGGTCTATTTTCAACCTTGAGAGAGTTTCTAAATAGGGATTGTCGACGTGGCGGTTAAATCCTGGGATTGTTGGCTGTGGACTCTCGACTGGACCGGCCCACCAGGCACGACAATGCGAGTTTTATTTTCCATTTTCTTAACGCACGACGTAAAAACTGTTTCTCTTTTTTAACGCGCGGCATAATAAAAACGACAACAGCAGACTCGAACTTGGGACCTGGCACAGTTGATCTCACCCCGATAGCCACTAGAATACACGACAATTTGGGATTAAATTAGAGGCCCGATGTATTTAATCACACACGGAAGCGTTGAACTTTGAAAATATTTTTTAGGGGCAAACAACTATTGAAAACGTAAACAGTTCTGGAAATATCCGAACATTTTATAAAGTGTGAGCACTTTTTGCAAATTCCGAATACTTTAAGAAAACGACTATTTTTTGGAAAAACAATCAATTTAAAAAAGTGCACACTTTTTGAAACATAAAAAAAATTTAAACCTGAAGAATATTTTAAAGTGCGGACACTTTTTGAAAAGTTTAAAAATGGGAACAAATTTAAAATGTGGGCGAGTTTCAAAAAATATTCATACCCTTAAAAGACTATATGTAACATTCCAAGAATGTTCATGAGTTTCAAAAAATGTGCTTGTGACATTTGAAAAAAAGTGTATACAATGTAAAATAATGTTCACGTGATGTAACAAAATGTGTCATACCCTTAAAAGACTATATGTAACATGTGTTTGTAAGAAGTTTATACAACTTTAAAATGTGTAACAATGTAAATAAATGTTCGTGTAGTTTATAAAATGTTTATAGTCCTGAAGAAAATGTAAAACGTGTACTTGAAATAGTATTACCATGTATTCAAAAAAGTATTGAAAACATGTATTTTAAAATACACACATAATGTATTTGAAAAATGTCCAAAATGTACCAAACAATATTTCATGTGTGCGCTAAAAATGTACATTGGGTACCAAGAATAATTAGAAACGTGTAGAAAAAGGGTTACCGGTAAAGAAACGAAATAAAGCGAAAAACAAACAATATGAAAAATTAAAACAAGAATAAAAAAAACAAAGTATAACGACAAAAATAAAAACCAGATAAAAGGAGTGGAAAAATAAAGTATAACAAGTGAAAAAACAGAAGAAACCCGATGAAAAGTCAAACAAAAAAACAAAAACGAAAAAATGAAGGAAACATCAAAGCAACGCGAGCGACCGCGCTAATGGGCCGGCCCAATTCAGCAAATACCAGCTAAATCCTCTCAAGCTTTAATATAGACCGGGATTAGATAGTTTGGTGTGCTGATTTCAGGGATTGAGAATTCAGGGTTTGATTTAGCTTTCACCCACAAGTTCAAGGTTTATTTTGGACTTTTTCCGGTGTATGTATGTACTCCATCCTTTCTGATTTATATGGCTCAAATCCGAAATCTCATCAACCAATATAGACGGTGAGTGGAGGACACGAGGTTTGTTGATATAAAATTGTCCAATGAAATATTCCTCACTTATTCAACTTCCAAGGCAATAAGTGCAACACACTTTCTCTCATTGGATTTTTAGACTACCCACAATGAAAGTAACATAGGTAGTAACATAGATGCCACCTAAGCAAAAAAATGTGATGTGGCAGCTAATTAATGAGAAGAGAGAGAGAGAAATTAAGTAATATAGCTAGTTACTCATTCTATGAGTAACATAACACAAAGCAAGACAAGATGAGTCTATAAGCTAATGAAAGACTCAATGTAACTACCCCTATGTTACTACCCACTGTGGAGGTAGTAATTTAGACTAATAACATATGCATGTTGCTGCTCTATGCTACTTTCTATTGTGGTTAGTCTTATGGTGCATGTAGAATAAGATGCATGCATAACCAATTATTATCTCACTTTCATTGAATGTGATGTTGAACTAAAAGCTCTTTAATTTAATTTAAGGGAAACATTATTAATCATCCGGCCGATCATAACTTACGCGTCCGCCGGACGATGCACCGTCAGATCGCTTCGTGACGATTTCACTCGTGCTGTGTTGGAAGTGTTCACTCGGTCCATTAGTTGAGACTTTTAATATACGTGTCGCACATTGTTCAGATGAGTGTGTGTGCGTTCTGACTTACAGCCTTCAACGTCATATTGTATTGCCACCTTACTGCACGTATCCCACATGGCATGCCGCTGGCTCCTGACAATTATTTGACAATTTCTGCAACATCACCAATGTTGCACAAGATTCTTCCGTAACATGAGGTATGTTGCAAAAAGACGAAGACGGAAAAGGCAATTCTGCAACAAAGCCTCTGTTGTAAAAAAAACTGCAACAAAACCTTAATTGTAGAAAATGTTGCAAAAAGATGAAGAAGAAAAAACAATTCTGCAACAAAGTCTCTGTTGCTAAAAAAAAAATTACAACGAAACCTCAGTTGCAAAAAAATATTGAACAAGAGCTCCGTTGCAGAAATTTTCTGCAACAATTCATATGTTGCAATGATGGAGGACGCCGATGCACCAGGTTTGACGGCCCGCGAGCCGACCGGTCTTTTATAAAGATCAATCGGCGGACGCATAGCAGTCCCTTAATTTAATTGGACTCAAAGTGAACCTTATAGAATGAAAGTCTGCAAAATTTGAGATGAACCCTCTAGACCCGAAAGGAGAGAATATGTATTTTTATTTCAATGTATTCTGTCTTGTCTACTTGTACAACAAGAAAGTAAACAATTCACGTCTACTCCCGTGCATGGATATATAACAGCAGATGCATGGAAATCTCCTTTATAGTTGCAGATTTATAGCCGAAACACCAACGTCCTCTGCCCTACTGCCTCGATCTCTGCCATGGAAAGCATCCCTCTGCTCTCCCGCCTTTCCGCCATGGAGAACATCGATCTGTCCTCGCTGAGGAAGCGGCTGAATGCCGATCTCTCCTCGGCGAAGCGGTACCTGCGCTGGAAGTGGCTGAAGCTGTCGAGGAGGCGGTTCCTGGCGCGCAGCGTCGAGGGGGCGCCGCCGGGTCTGAAGGCGGACTTCGCGAGCATGCTGGAGGACGAGGAGGGCGCGGACGTGACCTTCGTCGTGGGCGGCCGGCAGTTCCGCGCATACAGGCGCGTGCTGGCCGCGGGGTCGCCGGCGCTCGAGGCGGAGCTCCTCGGCCAGATGCAGGAGACCTCCGCGGAGCTCGTCAAGATCGACGACATGGAGCCGTCCACCTTCGAGGCGCTCCTCCACTACGCGTGCACGGGCGCGCTGCCGGACAACGTGGACGGCAACGAGCCGCTGCAGGACCTGCTGGCCGCCGCGGACCGGTACGGGATGCACAACCTGATGGCCATGTGCGAGTGGAGGCTGTGCAGGAGCATCGACGCGGAGACCGTCCCGACGACGCTGGCATTGGCCGAGCAACACCACTGCGCCAAGCTCAAGGATGATTGCATCAGATTCGAGTTCTCCAAGTGCGTGCTCGGCGCCATCAAGGAAGAGGTAGCAGTTTCTCCCATATATACCGTGTTTGATTCCGATAAGTCGATCGTTAATATTCTGCAGTAATCGATCTCTGCTCGCGATGGATGCAGGGGATGATGGCCCGGTTGGGGACGAAGGCGACCTCGCTGTTCCTCCGTGCGAGGGACAGCCAGGCCTGCCGGGGTGTCGGCCTCGTCGTGGTGTATTTGCCATTGGTTGGCCTTTTCTTCTACGCAACCATCAAAATGGATCAGATCATAGAGGAGGCTGTCCAACGCCAGCAAGAGTCTTGGCTCGAGGACTTGTGACAGATCCAGTCTTGCGTCTCTCGGGTCTCCTGGGTCTGCCGGCTCGCTTTCCTCGAGCGTAATCTCCAAGAGTTCCAAGAATCCGCCTGGCTGAACTCGGATATATGAATCAAATCACCCAGCTCATCGTCTGCTCCTATATATAAACTCGTTCCTTCATTCGTTCGCAGCACAATTCAGCATGCATGCATCCACGGGGTTCCAGTGATTATCCAGTAGTTATCAATTTTGGTTTAGGCCAAGTTTTTCTCTTACGACTTTGAACTATTTTTAGTTAGTGCTAAACGTACGAACCCCCTCTCCGATTCAAGTTATTTCATATAAGCTAGTACGGAAAAGTAGCAGCAACCATACGTGCTTGAGCTGAATCACCAATTCACCATCCTTGCTTGCTTGCTCTTCTTGTTCTTCTACATCTTTTACTGTATATATATATACTCCCTCCAAAGTCTTATAAAAGTTTACATAGAAAGTGTGTATATACAAAGTCTTACAAAAGTTTAAAGTGGGAGAGAATGGTCCACGATCTTGGGCCGGGTTTATTGTGCGATTTCGGAGATACTATCATGAGGCACGTACTATGTGGAGGATGGCCTCATTTCTTTTCTGAAGCCATTTTTTCGGCACCAATACTTGTTTCTGCTATAAACAATATATCAATGTATGCATCAACCAATATGACAATGGTGAAAATGAGGGAAACCTCCCGATCCATAATATGCGTACTGATCGCTCTTGTCTCCCATGACGGCGGCGGCGGCGGTGCTCCACTAGTCTGCCTCCTCACTCCCACCATCTTCCTCCTCACTCCCCATCCACTTTCTCCTCCTCATGCTCGTGTCTGTCGTCCCTGCTAGCAAGCGGGCATACATGGCGCCGTCCAGAGAAGCATTGTCGTGGATGTGCACCGTCGGGCACTGTCGGAGATACTTACGACGACAATGACAAACAAATCGAAGCCAGGAAAGCCTTACGACACCATGGATGGTGTTGTATGCAAACGTGATTTGCACCGTATATGCATGCCAAAACCAAGTTGTAGCATCAGTTCAATGTATGCCGCAAGTTTTGACACTGAAATGACTTTTTATGTCCAATTTTAACATCATTGGTGTAATTAACTCTTTTTGCAGATAATACACGAAATACCGGGTTTAGTACGATCAGTCTTTTTTTCAGAAGAAGAGTACAGTACGAACAGTGTACTTATCCCCCGATTAACAGGCGATGCGTCTAGCTTATAGGAGCGATCGAACAAGAGTCCTAAAGTGTTACGCACCGCCACATCTTTTACAGTTCGTACCTTAATCTGCAATGTACTCCGTCTCAAATCGGGATCGACTCATCACGTACGTAATACGGACATGCACAGCATAGGTATATATAAAAGTATCCCGTTGGTCGAGGTGCTGGACGGAGAGCGCCACCATGACGCACAACTTCGAGGTGACCGGTTTCTCGTTGCTGGAGGGCGTGGGTGCCGGCAGTTTCGTCACGTCCAGCGCGTTTACCGTCGGTGGCTACGAGTGGGAACTCAAGTTATACCCCGACGGATGGAAGGAGGAGCACAAATCTCTCTGGGTAGCAGTCTTCCTGTCTTTGCGTGAAGGACAAGTGGGGACGTCAGGGGTGGAGACCACCTACACCTTGCGTTTGCTGGACAAACGTGGGAGAGTATCCAAACATACCCAGGGCCAGGAGAGCCCAACAGCGATACAACACACCTTCAAAGCTACTGGCAGCTATTGGGGATTTTCCACATCTGTCCACAAGTCCAACCTGCGACGTCTGCTAGCCCTCAACGAGGACTCCTTCACAGTCAGATGTGTCTTGACTGTCATCAAAGAGCATCGGACGGAAGATGTGCGCACGGCCATTGTCGTCCCGCAATCGGACATGCACAAACACTTTCTGGATATGTTGAAGGGCGGGGAAGGCGCGGACGTGACCTTCACCGTCGGCGGCCAGTCGTTCCTCGCACATAGATGTGTGCTCGCGGCGAGGTCCCCGGTCTTTAAGGCCGAGCTCTTTGGTAAGGTGAATGAGACTCTTGCGCAGAGCGTCAGATCGACGGCATGGAGCCCTCCATCTTCGAGGCACTTCTTCACTTCGTCTACACGGATTCTCTCCCGGATGACCGGCATTTGGATGATAGACACACGGAGATGCAGCACCTGTTGGTTGCCGCTGATCGATATGGAATGGAGAGGTTAATGGCGATGTGCGAAGGGAAATTGTGTCGAAGCATCGACGTGCAAACCGTTGCAACAACCCTTGCTCTAGCGGAGCAACACCACTGCGTGCACCTGAAAAGGGCATGTCTTGAGTTTTTGTCTTCGCGGGATGTGCGCCAAGCTGTCAAAGAAACAGATGGATTCAGCCACCTTGTTACAAGCTGCCCATCGGTTATCCTCAAGATTTTTGACAAGCCTCCCCCGCAATCCTGACTATGGGTGTTGCATGGTTTAGGGTTTACTCATGTCGGATGGATGTTCATACTTCTTTTGGAATGTATGTGTGCATTTGACTTGATGACACCGTAAATTCCACATAATTAATCTAGCTTATCCAATTTTTGTTCCTTCTCTTGTCTTTATTTTGGTATCTGTAATTTTTCTTATGGCCATTACGTGGCTTCAAATGTTTGTTTTCGACGTATTGGCACCATTAGTTCCATGTATTCGTCGTGATAAATTCTATTCTTTTTTGGCCTGTTGGATCTTTGTAGAAACAGACACTTTATCAGACTATCACACCGGTTGTACTTCATATCAGTTTGGTATATACATGAAAAATATTCTGGCCATTGAAAGAAAAAAACTAAATGTTAAAGGTTAGACGTAGTTCTGGGCGTTTTCGGAGCGAAACTCGCTGGATCTGACACACGAATCTTGGCGCTAAGGCGATTAATATGTCGGCAACAGATATGGTTCGCTCCAAACGGGGAGCTGAGGGAATGACGACGTCGTTATCACCATTTTCCGTGTGTCCCCACACTCAAAATCACTCTTCTTCAAACCCTAGAGATAGCATTGAGAAGCACGAAGGCACTCCGCTCTGTCCTCCCGCGTCGTGTGCTCTCCTCCAGATCCGAGCAACCTAGCGCGCAAATGTTGGCTAGTGGAGGGGGCACCAAGGGTGTTGTCGTCCCACATGGCGGAAGCGTCAAGCTGGTGGAGCAACTCGGGGCATCGGCCAACCTTTGCGACCTCAAGGGCACACGTCGCGCCATGGGAGGCAAGTGATGCATGCTCATCAACATCATCTGCGGGAGCCGGCGATGATAGCGCTCCTCCGGCTCCCCCCCCCCCCCCCCCCCTCCTCCACGCGTCGCGGAGCATCCGCGAGGCGATGCCCGTGGAGGGACTAGGGACGTCATTGCCCAGACAGAGGGAGAAGTGGAGGGTTGCACTGATGGCGCTGCCGGAGGAGGTGGAGTAGCAGTGGATGTTGACGACGGACAACGCAAAGGTGTGGACACGCTTGGAGTAGGACGCGGCGGCCGTGGAGGTGGAAGGGAGTAGGAAGGGTGGTGGGGGCATGTGCAGGTGGTGGTGTGTGCGCATGGCGGGAATTAGGTCTTTGGACCATCATATCTAAATTGAAGGGATGCTCTTCTTTCTCCTACCTTTGACCACATACGTATTCTCCTTCCTCCAGTCCACCCGATCTAATGCCGGCCAGGGCCTCCTACTGTCGTGTCGTCTCACCCTCCCTTGGCCACCAACCACCGTTGTGCATCCGTCGCGCTGGTCATCCTTTTAAACCCTCGCCTCATGTTCTTCTTTAGGGCATGCACCCCCTACACGCAAACTGTCAACCTCCGTCTGCCCTCAATCGGCGACGCCATTGTCATATCTTCCACTGCTCCAGATCTCTCCTGGCCATGGCCTCGCTGGCGCTCACCGCCTCCGCCTTTGGGATGCGCCTCCTCTTCTAATCAACTGACCCCAAATAAAATTTCAGCCCAGAATTGAATTATTTCGGGTCAGGTGCAGTTGGGCTGCGTATGTTCGATTGTGTGGTGGTTAGGTCAGTTGCTCCTTATCTTCGTCTGATCGTCTTGGACCTTGGAACTCTTGTGTCTGACTCAGATGATGTCCCTTGATGTCGTGTATATGTGTTTCTTTAGTGTCTATAATCCCAAGCCCCACTCTTTTTTTTTTTTGGTTTTCTCTCGGTTTTCTACCGGGATTTGTGATTTTTAGCCTATCTTTCCTTATAAACATGGCCACGTTATATCTCTTCTTTTTCGCCATCTTAATGAAACCGGCAGAGCTCCTGCCTTGCATTGTAAAAAAAAAAACTACTGCAAAAAAAAAGGTACATAGGTGCACAATGTTTACTCCCTCGTTATTTTCTGCTAGGTTCGGAGGAGAGATCCTGACTCATTGTGAACGATGTTTAAACCTTTGATTTTTTTTAGCACTTTTTAAACCTCTGATGTGTGTGCGCGCGATTAATGCGTTTCCCTAGCTAAGTCGCTAGTATTGGCCCATCTATCATCGTTCTATCATCGCAGGCCCTAAAGTGGGTTATTTTAGTTGGACAGAGCCCAACACGCTTAGGCCGCGCCGGAAACGGACAGCCAGAGGCCGAGAGCAGAGAGGACACCGCCCACACGAGAGAATTCAGATTGATCGAATGTATTCTTTCCCGTAGGTCAGAAGCAGAGAACACCTATATTCGCTCAAGAGAAAAACTCACTGTACGTTCTCATACTTGTCGCGGTGGTCACTTTAATCCGTGTAGTTGCAAATACTCAAAATACGGTCCTCATACTTGTCTTAGGGGTTCACATACGGTCCATTATACGATTTTGTCTACGTACAAGTTGATTTGGCGGTTGACTGGCTTGTCCACGTGGGCGTTGACTGACAAGTCAGCTCCAGGCCGTCGCTGAGCTGCAATACGCGTCTAGACCAGGGGTTTTTCTGCAAAATCTCAGCGGCTCGTCTTCCACTCCCACCCGCATCGCCTTGGGGGAGTGAGCGCTGCTGCTGCCGCCACTGCATTCTCCATGGAAGTGAGCGCTGCTCTTCGAGGCCGCCGTGCCGTCTTCTTGCTGCCGTGTCAGTGTGTCTTCTTTTTATTCTTCTTCTCCGGTGCGGGCGACCTGCACCTGGATGACCACCTCCTCTCGTGCTCGTCTCGGCGGCCGGTCCATCATCAACGGAACTTGTTTGCCGACGGTGGCGGTGATGTTTCACTATTTTTCCACTAAATGTAAATATCTCGGTACTATTGGAAATCACCGGAATTTATGACTCTCTTGAATAAAGTTTCTGGGCAAAAGAGGAGCACTGCTTTGACATGAAGAACGCTGTAAGAAAAATCATTGATGGCTTCACTTGGTGTAACAAATCTGCATTTCCCTCTCTGGTGATTGAGTGGCTTCTTCTTCTTCTTCGAGGTGTGCCCGATCTGCGCCGACAATCTCGGGGCCGCAGCAGTGCCGGGGATGATTTCGCTTGGCGTCTCCGGCGACAGTCCGCCAGCAATGGACCTCCTTTTCCAGTCGCCCATCTCCGGCGTCGGTCCGCCAGCAATGGACTTCCTCTTCCAGTCGCCCATCTCGCGTCTCCGGGAGCGCTGCTCGCCAAGATGCTATGAGGCCAACAATTGAACTTCGCCGCCTCCGACCAGGAACTCCCCGTGATGCACGGGCCGGAGCCCGACGAGGCTCGCGGCGGGCTCGGGGAGCCGGCCATCCGGGCTCTGCCGGCGTTCAGGTACAGCAAGGCCGCCAAGGACGACGCCGCCGCCGGCATGAGCGACGCAAGCGAGTGCGCCGTGTGCCTCGGCGAGTTCCAGGAGGGGGAGCGGGTGAGGCTCCTGCCGGGCTGCCTCCATGTCTTCCATGCGGAGTGCGTCGACACCTGGCTCCAGGGCTGCGCCAACTGCCCGCTCTGCCGGGGCAGCCATCACCGCCACCGCCGGCAAACAAGCTCCGTTGATGATGGACCGGCCGCCGAGACGAGAGGGGGTGGTCATCCAGGTGCAGGTCGTCGGCACCGGAGAAGAAGAAGAAAAAGAAGACACACTAACACGGCAGCAAGAAGACAGCACGGCGGCCTCGAAGAGCAGCGCTCAATTCCATGGAGAATGCAGTGGCGGCAGCAGCAGCGCTCACTCCCCCGAGGCGATGCGGGTGGGAGTGGAACACGAGCCGCTGAGATTTTGCAGAAATACCCCTGGTCTAGACGCGTATTGCAGCTCAGGGACGGCCTGAAGCTGACTTGTCAGTCAACGCCCACATGGACAAGCCAGTCAACCGCCAAATCAGCTTCTATGTAGACAAAATCGTATAATGAACCGTATATGAACCCCTAGGACAAGTATGAGGACCGTATTTTGGGTATTTGCAACTACACGGACTAAAGTGGCCACCGCGACAAGTACGAGGACGTACAGCGAATTTTTCTCTTCCCTCAAACACACATAACAGATAGGAATACCTAGCGAACCAACCTGTGGTTGGATGGTTAGAGGGACTGTGGTATCCCCAGCCCACCAGGGTTCAAATCCTGGTGCTCGCATTTATTTCTGGACTTATTTCAGAATTTCCGGCGATGTGCATTCAGTGGGAGGAGACGTTCCCGTCGACGACGAGGCGCCTATGGTGACTTCGTAAATTTCAAGATGATATGCCGGCTCAGTCATTCGGAGGTGCTCATAGGGGTAGGGTGTGCGTGTGTGCGTTCATAGGGGTGAGTGTATGCGCGTGTATATGAGCGCTTGCGTCTGTACTGTGTTCAAAAAAAAAGATAGGAATACCTAGGTTTGGGACGCAAGCCCCCGACCCATCGCCCTCCTACCTTCGCCATGGCTAACCACGGTGATTGCCTGGCCAAGACGTCGTCGAGATGCATCACGGAGACCTTCACCGGGACGCACGACTTCGAGATCACCAGCTACTCGCTGCTCGACGGCATGGGCGTCGGGAAGTTCGTGGGCTCGAGCATGGGCGGAGGAGCCGGTAGGGCAAGGGCGGGCGGTCGCCCTACCTTGATTTGTCTGGTGCAGGCATGGCGCAAGGTGGCGCATCGGCACGGCTGCGTCGCCGGAGTCGAGTGACCAAAGCCCGCCCTACCTCAACTTTTGTCCGTCCTCCGCCACTGGGCTCGAGCACGTTCAGCGTCGGCGGCTACGACTGGCAGATCCGATTCTACCCCGACGGAGACAGGGAGGCGAACGAAAGCGCCTACGCATCCGCCTTCTTGTTCTCCACCGAGAAGTCGGTCAAAGTGAAGTTCACTCTGAGTCTATTTGCGAGGGAAGGCAGCATATCTGTACTGAACGCCGGGGCTAAGCCGTATGCATTTGAGTCGGCAGATCTTGTCTTTGGGTTTCCCACGTTTGCGGAGAAATCCAGGCTGCTACAACTCAACCGCTTCACAATCAGATGTAATCTCACGGTCATCAAGGAGCCTCGCACCGAAGATGTAAGCGTGGTCGTCGTCCCTCCATCGAACCTGCACGAGCACTTCGCGAGCATGTTCAAGAGCGGGAAAGTCGCCGACGTGAAGTTCAGCGTAGGCAGCCAGGTGTTCGACGCGCACGCGTGCGTGCTAGCCGCACGGTCGCCCGTCTTCATGGCGGAGCTCTTTGGTCACATGGAGCCTTTGATCTTCGAGGCGCTTCTCAGCTTCATCTACACGGACAACATGCCGGATGGTTTGTATGTCGGGGCCAACATGCCAGGCCTGCTGGATGCCGCAGATCGCTACGGGATGGACAGGTTGAAGGCCATGTGTGAACAGAAGCTGTGCTCGAGCATTGGTGTGCAAACAGTTGCGGCGACACTAGATTTAGCAGAGCAACACCATTGCGTTGAACTAAAAGATGCATGTATTAGATTCTTGTCTTCACGAGACGTGCGCCGAGCTGTCAAAGCAACTCGTGGATACAAGAACCTCGAAACAAGCTGTCCATCGGTTGTGGTGGAGTTTTTTTGACATGGCTGCCCCGCTGCCATAGTAGCTTAGATTGGAGTCTAGTCTTAGGTATTTCGTACTAGTTGACTGATCTTAATTTACCATGTAACTGGCATTATCGATGAACTTGTCTTAAAGTGTGTTTCCTTTGATTTATCGACAAAGGCTTTCGCATCGCTTATATATAAAATAACAACCGATCAATACAACCAACACAAGCGAAAGAACTGAAAACAGAGAGGGAAGCTGCAAAGATACAAGAAGCTACGGATCAGCTAACGGGATCCGAATGCACCAAGCAAGCCTGAGCATCAAAGCCCACAGCGAACTACAGACCGTAGATTTGACGAGGCCAAGGGAGCAACCCGCCGCCGGAAGAAGAGCACACTCCGTCCACTCCCATGGGCCACCAGAATTGCGTTTTTACCTGTTTAGTGGCCGGAAAATCAGCTAATGCTTTAAAATAGAAAAAACAACTCAAAAATTTGTCAAATTTAAGCATGATGCTTACAATGGTGTATTAATCCTGGAAGAAGTTTGAAGTTAAAATTACATATGAAATTGAATTATTGTGTGGCAACCAACGGTTTCCGTTCGAAACACTGATAGTTCGTTGGAGAGTGTTTAGTTTGTTCACGAAGTGCATAAAGTTTTCCGCGTAACCCTCTCAAATTTTTATCACACCCTAACAAGGTCCTATGAAGACACCATGCCAAGTATCATCCATTTTGAAGCTCGGTTGCTCAGTACGTGGAACGGAATTACGTTCTGACCTTTTTAGTTGTCAAAAATCAGTTAATACTACAAAAATATCGAACCAACTCAAAAAGTGATCAATTTGACCATGGCACTTAGAATGGTGTTTATTAATCATGAAAAACACTTGAAGATGAAATGATGTATGAAATGGAAGTATTATATGGCAACCCGCGGTTTTTTGTTCGAAATGATGATACTTCGCGCGAGAGTGTTCAGTTTGTTCACGAAGTGCATCAAGTTTTCCGCGTAACTCTCTCAATTTTTTATCACACCCTAACAAGGTCCTCTGAAGACACCATGCCAAGTATCCTCCATTTTGAAGCTCGTTTGCTCAGTACGTGGAACGGAATAATGTCCTGACCTTTTTAGTGGTCAGAAAATCAGTTAATACTTCAAAAATAACAAATCAACTGAAAAAGTGGTCAATTTGACCATGGCACTTAGAATGGTGTTTATTAATCATGAAAAACGCTTGAAGATGAAATGATGTATGAAATTGAAATATTATATGGCAACCAACGGTTTCTGTTCGAAACGATGATACTTTGCGCAAGAGTGTTCAGTTTGTACATGAAGTGTGTCAAGTTTTTTCCGAGCTCGTTTGCACGATATGTTCAATGGAATTGCGTTTTGACCTTTTTAGTGGCCGGAAATTCACTGAGTCCACACTCCACCATCCCTTGACACTTGAAGATTTCTTGCTCCACCGCTTGAAGCCTGGCCCTCGCTTTCCTCCTTTTTTTGGTCCTTTAACGTCCCGGATGTGAAGCACCCCCTTACGCATCTCAACGGTTTGAGGATGATTCATCACCTATGGAAGATAGGGGTTGATGACTTTCTCATAGAACTTGGAGGCTTGGACGACCTTGATGACGACATGACGATCCAAATCTGTCAGAAAAACAGCCCGAAATAAGAACAGAGAAGAAACTTGCAATACGGTTGTTAAACATGCGGGAGTATATATAATGAATTTTAATCTTGTGAAACACGAATATGAGAAGAAAACAGAGTCGGAAAGGCACACGAGGGGCCCATAAGACATTCTGGCGCGCCCTGTTGGCTTGTGGCCTCCTCATGGGCCCCCTTGGTTGTTTCTTATTTTTTACTTTTCTAATTTTCCAAAACGGACATAAATTATTATTTTTGGAATTTTCGAAGTAGGTTTACTTACCGCATCACATACCTCTTCCTTTTCAACATTAATGGGTATACCTGCAATAGAATGTTTAATTCTTTGCCATTAACTACCTTCGAATTATTGCCCTCGGCATTGTTAATCTTGATAACTTCAGAATGATAAACTTCTTCGACGATATAAGGTCCTTCCCATCTGGAGAGAAGTTTTCCTACAAAAAAACTTTGCTTGCTCGCCAAGATGATTCTCGATTTTGCTCCGCCATCATCTTGGTTTGCTCACCAAGATGGTTCTCGATCCCTATTCGGGCCTCCGGGCTCCCTCCCATCGCCGGGCTCTGATGACCCACAAGTATAGGGGATCAATTGTAGTCCTTTCGATAAGTAAGAGTGTCGAACCCAACGAGGAGAAGAAGGAAATGACAAGCGGTTTTTAGCAATGTAGTTTCTGCAAGCACTTCAATTGTGGGTAACAGATAGTTTGATAGCAAGGTAATTGGTAACGAGCAAGTAACGGTAACGGTAAATAAGG
This sequence comes from Elymus sibiricus, assembly GCA_039707655.1. Classification (NCBI taxonomy): domain Eukaryota; kingdom Viridiplantae; phylum Streptophyta; class Magnoliopsida; order Poales; family Poaceae; genus Elymus; species Elymus sibiricus. The sequence continues at coordinate 468,367,911 of CM077665.1, read as the reverse complement.
TGTAGCAAGGTAGCCCAATCCTTTTGAGGCAAAGGACATGCCAGAACAATCTCTAGTAATAGGCAAAGTGTTCTTGAGGGTACACGGGAATTTCATTTAGTCACTTTTATCATGTTGGTTTGATTCGTGTTCGCTACTTTGATAATTTGATATGTGGGTGGACCGGTGCTTGGGTGTTGTTCTTACTTGAACAACCTCCCACTTATGATTAACCCCCTCGCAAGCATCCGCAACTACGAGAAAAGTATTAAGATAAAATCTAACCATAGCATTAAACGTTTGGATCCAAATCAGCCCCTTACGAAGTAGCGCATAAACTAGGGTTTAAGCTTCTGTCACTCTAGCAACCCATCATCTAATAACTACTCCACAATGCATTCCCTTAGGCCCATGAATGGTGGAGTGTCATGTAGTCGACGTTCACATGACACCACTAAGGGAATCACAATATACATATCATCAAAATATCGAACACATATCCAAGTCACATGATTACTTGCAACATGACTTCTCCCGTGACCTCAAGAACAAAGGTAACTACTCACAAATAATAAACATGCTCAAGATTAGAGAGATATTGAATAGCATAATGGATCTGAACATATGATCTTCCACCAAATAAACCATATAGTAATCAACTACGCAAGGTAATCAACACTACTAGTCACCCACAGGTACCAATCTGAGGTTCCGGTACAAAGATTGAACACAAGAGATGAACTAGGGTTTGAGAGGAGATGGTGTTGTTGAAGATGTTGATGAAGATTGGCCTCCCAAAGATGAGAGGGGTGTTGGTGATGACGATAGCTTCGATTTCCCCCTTCGGGAGGGAAGTTCCCCCGGCGGAATCGCTTCGTCGGAGGGCAAAAGTGCTCCTGCCCAAGTTCCGCCTCGAGGCGGCGGCGCTTCGTCCCGAAAGTCCTCCTCTGATTTTTTCTAGGTTAAATGTGACTATATACCAGAAGATGGGCACCGGAGGTGCGCGCCCTGGTGGGTTGTGCCCACCAGGCTTGCCCCCTCCGGTAGTTTTCTGCTCCAGTATTTTTTATTTATTCCAAAAATAATCTCCGTAAAATTTCAGCTTCATTGGAGTACTAGTTTTAAAGATTACTCTATTAACATCAAATCCAAGTTATTTTATAATTTATCTTAAAAACACATTAAATAGGATGTCACTTCGACACAACATTAAGATAGTACAATGCATGAGATGGGAACCGACGCCGGGCGGCCGCAACTTTCTAAAAGGTGTTGAGAGAGTTATTGAAGTACCATAGATATGGCTCTTATTTACATCAAATCCGGAACTTCCCCAGAAGAAGAAAAAAAGACAAATATATTGTTCGGCGGGCTACTCGCTAATGTATATTCTGTTCTACAAAACAATTAATGCGAGTTCACCGAAGACATCTTATCTCATCCTATCTTTTCTCCGCGAGGAAAGGCATATCCTATAGGAGTATAGAAAAACAATTAATTGTGTATTCATTAGTAGAAGATACATGCCATTAAAATTGTATAGCATGCATCTCCTAAAAAAATGTATAGCATACATTAATTATGTTTCTATCTAGGAACACAATTAATGGGTACCCTCCCATGGAAAGATACGATGCATTGCATTAACCCACGAGATAGGCACGCACGGGAGGCCCCTCGGCCGAGTATAAAATCCCCCCGAGCAATCCCCTCGACAAGAACAAGTCAGTCCCCCGCTCCTGCAGCCGAAACCCATCCGGGGCGCAGCGCAGGGAGCGAAAACAAATCACGAGCCTCCACGCGTGCACCACCACCGGCGAGCGTTCGTTCCCTCGTCGCTAAGGCTGTGCGGGCCCTCGACCCATTAGGGCTCGCGGGCTTTAAAGGCGCACGGGCGGAGCAAAACCGAAGGGGCAGGGGTTTCGACTGGGGCAGGCAATTTCCGTTCAGTTTCGGGGGTTTTCCTCTGCTCCGCCGTCTCCTCCACCACCGCCGGCCGCCGCGACCTCCTCTTATCCCCTCCACCGCCGCCGACCTCGCGCGGAGGGGGCGATCAGAGTCCCACCTTCCCGTCAGTCAGGGGAGGGATTCACTTCCGCCCCGACCTCCGCGGATCTCCCCCCCGACTGGTCCCCCGATGGTCGTCTCCCCCGGCGCCCGCCGATCCGCGGCCGGGGCGCGCCGCTGAGGCCGTCGGGACCGATCCGCGCGGCCCTGCAATGCCCTCGTGCACGCCCGGCGGAAGAAACCCCTCCCCTGATCATCGGCCCGCCGCCCCCTCCTCCTCCTGCCATGGGTGATCACCGCGAATTCCCCGTCTTGGCGCCGGGCCACTGCCTGCCCAAGACGTCGTCGATGAGCGTGACGGACTCGGTCACCGCCGTCCACGACTTCCGGGTCACGGGCTACTCGCTGCTCGACGGCATGGGCGTCGGCAGGTTCGTCAGCTCCAGCACCTTCACCGTCGGCGGCCTCGACTGGGCCGTCAGGTTCTACCCGGACGGCTCCACCGCCAACTGCCTCGGCAACGCCTCCGCCTTCCTCTACTACTGCAGCCGCGACAAGGACGTCAGGGCCAGGTTCACCCTCAACCTCATGGAGAAGGACGGCCGGCTGTCCCAGGTAACCAACTCCTACATGAAGCACACCTTCTCTCCGGCGAGCGACAATTGGGGCTTCATCAAATTCATCGAGAAGTCCAAGATTCAGGGCTCGCCGTTCCTCGACAACGACTGCCTCACCATCAGGTGCCTGCTGACCGTCACCAAAGAGTCTCGCACCCAAGATGTCGAGACCAATTCGATCGTAGTCCCGCCGTCCAATCTGCACCAGGATTTCGAGAACATGCTGCGCGATGGGGAAGGTGCGGATGTGACGTTCACTGTGTGCGGCCAATTGTTCCATGCTCACAGGTGTGTTTTGGCCTTCCGCTCTCCGGTCTTCAGAGCAGAGCTCTTTGGCCCGCTGAGAGAAAATGCCACAGAGTGCATCAAGATAGATGACATGGAGCCTATGATATTCGAGGCGCTCCTTCACTTCATCTACACAGATACCCTGCCTGATAACTGCAAAGATGGAAGGGCTGCGGCTATGCAGCACATGCTCGTTGCTGCGGATCGGTACGGCGTCGACAGGCTACGGCTTCTGTGCGAAAGAAAGTTGAGCGAAGCAATTGATGTGGAAACAGTGGCCACCACCCTTGCTTTGGCAGAGCAACACCACTGCTCGCAGCTGCGAGGAGCCTGCGTCAGATTCATGGCCTCGCCAGACATGCTTGGCCCTGTCATGCTAACCGATGGATTCAAGCATCTCGTAGCCAGCTGCCCGCTGATTTTGAAGGATGTATTGGACGAGGTGTCCCGCATTTGGCGTGACAAGTCTTCTGAGAAGTAGAATAAGATGACACCTTATATGGACTGATAGGCGCTACTGAGTTCTACTCAGGTTCAGATATCATAGATCTGTATGTCACCGTTATATCTCTTTCGTGTAAGCCTTAAATCTTTTTGCATTTTTGTATATACACATTACATGACAGAATGATCCATTGGCAACATGTAGTGCTAAGTGCTAAATACAAATCTGTAGGTTTGGGCATCCTCCTCCTTTTTATTATTTCTCAAAGTTTGGAATTGCAATTTATTTGTATGTTTTACTGATTCTTGATTGCATACATATACTAGTCGCTAAATAAAGCAACAAACAACACCTTAGCTGATCTAACAAAACAAGGAACCTGTAAACCACATTCTTTAGCCTATAGTACTCACTGAAGCCCTGGACCATCTTTGCCCCTTTTCAGAAGCGTTGTTTCAGCGATCAGACTGATTTAGTACTCACTGAAAGTTCTGTTACAGGAGTTTTGCCCATTGTCCGGAGCATCACTGTGCTCCTCTTGCAGGGATTGTGCAAGGCAGCATGACTGTAAATGTTGAGCCTTCATTCTCTTTGCTAAGCACAGTGAGAGTACCATCCATCAAGTCCACCTGTATCATTGTGAAAATCAAATAACTGTTGCACAATTTTTACACATACGAAGTCGAAAACACCTTAATATCCTAATGTTGTCTTCCTGATGAACCAAGGATTCAAACTGAACAAATTCATACCAACTGCTTGCAGACAGCAAGGCCAAGCCCTGTCCCACCATATTTTGTTGTATGATCCTCATAGTCATTGGCATGCATATACCTCTTGAACAGAAACGGCAATGCCTTCTCTGCAGATGATCATAAGCCGAAAGAACCAACAAATATGAGTCAGAAGCATATTCCAGAAACTATAAAATGTTTCCCTATCAAGAAGTATGCAAATTATGATCATGAAGATGTATAACCAAAGTTGCAGCGAAAACCTGGTATTCCTATTCCAGTGTCATAAACATCGAAGCGAAGCCAAACAGCTTCCCCCATAGAATTTTCATTTGATGGAATGCCATTCTGATGAGCATCTTCACGGTTTGAGCAATGCAGGGCATCTTTATCAGAAATTTTTGGCCAGGCACGATGATATTCTGTCTGAGTGTTAACTGGGCTTGCAGAAGGAGGTCTTGTATGTTCTATTTGGCATTCCAGTTGCTGCTTATCTACAACATTAAGGTTTATCCCAACCTTCCCTTCTTGTGTAAACTTCACCACATTGCTGAAACTGTTTCAAATATTAAATATCATCAAACATACGTTTCATACTACACCCTCCAGTATACAAGGCCACTGCATATTTTTATGTTTAACTTTGAGCATCAAATTTACCAACAAAAAGTGATCTATATGCCACAAAAAATGTATTTTGGATGCACATTTCAAAGAACTTTCCGATGATATATTTTTTATGACATATAACCCATATTTTGTTGACAAAAATTATAAGTCAAAGAACGGAGTGGCCTTGTATACAGAAATGGAGGGAGTATTATCGTTAACAAACCTCTCAAGAAGGCCAGTATGCCTTAGAAATATAAATGAAATCGAAGCTTACCTGATCAAGTTTGTCAGAATTTCCTGAATCTTTCGCGCGTCACCGATGACCTATACAGACATTGAAAAAACACAGCTGAACTTGAAGATATCATTTGTAAATTGTAAGTCAGTCGGATACCTGAACCTCGAAAGATCTCTCCTACTTAACAGTTACTAAATATTATTTCTTAAGGCAATTGAATGAAAGTTGCATATACATTAACAGACCTGAACAATACAAACAACAAGTATGGAAAAAAAGATGGATTATTGTCGGTACCTCCGATGGAACATCATCACCTATGCACCCTTCAAGAGTCAGTTCCTTCTTCATAAATGAAGAAGCAGTTTGGAGTACTTATTCAACTACTTCCCTTGGCCTAAATATTGCAGGTTGTAGTTTCATAACTCCTGAAATAATGAAGGTAGGGAAAATCTACTTCAGATCTCAAGCGTGTTCAACACATATAAGATACATAGATAATTAGAGAAACAAACATTAATGCACATACCGACTTTTGAGATTATTTTCGAAACGGAACCTAAAACCCATCTCCATTCGGAAACATCGTTCTTGACTTATTTGCTACACATAACTAATATATATGTGGACCTATGCCATATTAAAATTATTCAAAAATATTACTACATACTATATGTATATGCATGAATCAATCAGTATTGTTGTGCCTTTGCATTAAAAGAACTCAATCAGTACTAATTGTCAACCAATTGTCAAGTTAGTTATGCGCTCAGCCAGTCGGAGCTATCTAGGAAACCCAACAATGTAACTAATCAAAGGAACAACAGATCATTAAGCACCTTCCAAACTAGAAAAATGCCCGGGATCCCTACCGCAACCCTGCATAGATAGCCCAATAGTCCATTCCCTAAGAAGGATTTCTCTTAAATACCATATTCTTTGAAATACCTGATTCCACTTTGGAGTGACCAAGGATGTCATCGACCGATTGTAACACAGCCTTTCCAGAGGATAACATAACCTCTAGCAACTGATGTTGTTCTTGATCCAGTTTGGTAGTTGCAAGAATTTCAGCTATGCTAAGGACTTCTGAAAGGGGAGATCCGATCTCATGTGACGTTGTGGCTAGCGTTTGTTTTGCTTGCGTTGTTTCCTCTGCATTGTTAGATAAGTGGATCTACTCAGTGTACCATTCTGAATCAAAATGCAATAAATCAATACTAGAGTAAAATGTACACCCTGCAAACCTGTAATATTAAGTGCTCTGCTATGCTCTGTTTCCTTGGCTTTTTGAACAGCTTCCCTCACCCTTATGTCTGCCATTTTCTCTCTTGTTTTGACCTAAAGTTCAAGGAAGTAGACGCAGTTCAGAAGCGTGGAATAAAATGTAATTCAATGTAGAACAACATGAAATGAGATTCAGTTCGAGGAATTTTATTTTCGAATGAAAATGGTATCTCAGCTCATGCGGAAAATACCCTCAAACTCAAAAGTTTATAAGATAACTGCACCATGCTTTTCATGCGCACTATCAAAGCTGAAATCATGACGACCTACAACGATGGCGACGCTATTTTATTCATGGAGACCAACATGGATGGCGATGCTATTTTATTCATGGAGACCAGCAAGGGTGACGACAGTATTTTTTTATCAATGGAGACCAACAAGGATGACGATGCTATTTTCACTAAAGAAAAAGGTGTACAATTTTGCACAAGAAACAAGGGAAACAAAAAGCACATAATCAGTCTCAACATAAAACTGGGACATATTTTATCATTCTCTAGATTTTGAAGGAATGAAAATTGAAGAAATATGAATATGAGAGAATTCAATATAACAAATCACCTGGTCTGTTATATCCAGTCCAACATAATTCACACCGAGTGTTTCCCCTATTTTGCTGAAAACCGGTTCGATGTATACCACAAAGGTCTTTTGCCCAAACAATGGAGTATCAAATACAAACTCTCTCTTAGTCGGTATACCCTTGGCCATAACCTCTCTCTTGACCTTATTCATCTCATCTATACCCTCTCCCGACAATATCTCATGGTCTGTTTTACCAATAACATCCTGAAAACAAATTGTGACCCAGCCACAAATTACAACTTAAGTTCAGGATTAAAGAGCAGTGCACAATACGGAGCAGAAAAAAATCAGCAGCAAACGCATTCACCTCATCCACAAGTGTCGGGAAGTGATTAAATATGTAGCGATACCGTAACTCAGCATCCTGAAAAGAAGAAAGGAATTGTTATTAGTACCATATATATATCATCAAATTTCATGGAAAGTTGTAAAAGGTGTGGAAAAGCATAAAGGCAGACCTGATGAGCAATCACAATGGGGGCACTTTGGAGAATCAGGTGCAAGAAATAATCGGCCCGTTTTAACATCGCAGAGAATTCCTCCGCCGGTATTTCTGGCTGAAATTTCTTCAGATATTCCTCCAGCTTCTCCTCCAACGAACGCTCCCTTTCGAGGCTTGCCTCATGCGCTGTCTCCGACCGCAGCGCTCACCGTTTCCAGTAGGAGATACTGTCATGCTCTGCATCTTCTCCAAGATCCTGGTCATGAGAAGGGTCACTGCTCCCTTGGCTTGAACACTTCAGGGCATTGTACCACCTTTTGTCGTCCTCTAGCATCTGCTGCTTCTTTTGCTCAATCTCTTTTCGCTGTTGGGAAAGACGGCCGAGCTCTTCATTCAGGAGCCGGGCATTGTTGGCCCTCTTGTGTTCCCGGTGCTTCACGAAGTATTGCATTTGAGAAGCGCCTTTCTTGGAATTTGCTATTTCCATTAGCCTGTCGAGATCCACGCGACCGGGCTGCTCTCTGAATTCAACATCCTTGAGCGCATCTTCGTGGCCCTTCCCAGGATTCTCCATTTCGTACCGACGCTGCCTGGTAAAATTGTGATAATAAGTACTCTCTCCGTATCATAATATAAGCCCCTTTACGAAAAAATCATAATACAAGTCATTTTTTGACAGTACGACAGTGCCAAAAAACGTCTTATGTTATGCTACAGAGGTATTACTCAAATGATGCCAGTGATTGTTGCACGTGGCAGGTATTGTTGAGGAATGTAGCTGATGAGCACTGTTTTTTTCACTTCAAATCGCAATGTTCCCGGGGGGGGGGGCGGGCAGGGCTCTACTGAAGAGAAGGCACTACTGAACAGAATTCATCATTCAGATTGAAGATAGAGCAGTGGAAAAGGTTGTGAAGAAAAACGAATCTAGGCCGGCTAATCTGGCTCACAGCACAATCAAGTTGAGATCGCTCGCACTCATCACCGACTGACATGAAAGTTGAAAGCCACGGGACGCGCCGCCGCAGTGGAAGGAAGGAGCTGCGGGACAACGAGCGAGGGACGTTCGTACCGGGAGCGGAGCGGAGCGGAGGAGGAGGGGGTCAACCGGTCAATGCACCGCACAGCGCTGGGAGCGTGCTAGACTGCTTACTGCTAATGGCTGGCAGCGAGCGGGCCGAGGAAGGTGGTGGTGCGGCGGCCGCGGCCATGTGACGGGAAACAGTATAAAACGCCGGGGCGCAGACGGGCGTGCAACTGTTTTTTTTCCAAAACTGGCACGTTTTTTTATAGCAATTTCGAAAACTAGCAGTGCTAACATGTTTTTTGCAAAATTAGCACCCCGTCGGTCGTTCGTTGGCCGAAGACGGCCTTTTCGGCCAGCCGAATACCGAAGAGGCCCCTTCAGTTACGCGTAGGCCGAAGAGTGCGTGAGCTGGGCCGAAGACGGGCCTCTTCGGCCAACCAGCGGCCGAAAACCTTTTCGGCTAACCAGCGGCCGAAGACGGGCCTTTTCGGCCAACCAGCGACCGAAGAGCTCGTGGATAACGCCCGAGCCAGTTTCTTCTTCCTCTGGCTGTTCTTACGAGCTCTCTCTCTTGTTCCTCTCTGTAACGTCGCCCCCCCCCCCCCCCCTCGTTGATCTCTCCGTTTCTCCACCCATTTTCGAATCCAAACCACAGAAACGGTAGATCGTAGCCATCTCCACCGGCCTACGGTCATTTTTTTCCTATGGGATAGCTATTTGTGCGTACAAGTGAGTTGGAGTCATGGTGGGGTGAGGAGGAGGAGGAGGCGGTTTGGCTGGTGAGGAGGAGGTGCAGCTTCTTGCCGCCGAGGGGGTGGCGTTGGTGTTGTCCGTTGGTGCAAGTTCTTCGTGAGGTGGCCACACGCGTCGAAGGTATAATCACGCGTCACTTTTTTTTAGTTTTATTTGGTTTGTGCTGTCATTTTAGCGGTTAGTTAGTGTAGCGGGTAATAATTTTGTTCCTTGTGATTAATGAGATGGAAGTGTCTGACAGGTTAAAATGTCTAAATCAGTAAATTTGACTGTTTACTATGGCCCTGGCAATGTTCGATATAATGAGTTGGGGGTTGATCTTAGCGAGTATAAAAAATGTGTCATGACACTTCCAGACCCGGACAGACTGGACATTAGACAGTTGAAGTACTGGTTGACAACTAGTTTTGGGCTGGATCCTGGGGTATGTTCCGTCAGTATTCAAGCATTGTGGACCAAATCGTGTAAAAATGTGAAGTGGGAGTTGATGCTGATAGATAGGAGCCAGCAGTGGTTGACCCTGTTAAGGCGATGCAGAGACCGAAAAATCCACCCATATGCCCTAGTGCAACCTGTGGCGAAGGAGGAGAATACCGGACAACCAGAGGGGGGGTATGAACCCGGACAGGGCAGCAGTGGTTGACCCTGTTAAGGCGTTGCAGAGACCGAAAAATCCACCCATATGCCCTAGTGCAACCTGTGTAAGCCGAAGAGTACTCCCATGCAACTTCGGTTAGCGTCTGACGTAAAGAGTATGAACTCTTCGGCCAACGAATGACAGAAAAGGACTATTCGGCCATCTGCTGGCCGAAGACAGCTCTTCGGCCCAGCACCGCTGGTCTTCGGCCGACGCCTGACCGAAAACACACTCTTCGGCCAACACCTGACCGAAGAGTCCCTCTTCGGCCAACGGATGACCGAAGACTCACTTTTCGGCCAACGAACGACCGACGGGGTGCTATTTTTGAAAGAAACGTGTTAGCACTGCTAGTTTTAGAAATTGCTATAAAAAACGTGCCAGTTTTGAAAAAAAATCCGTGCAACTTGGGATCGAGCAGGAACACGTTGGCGCCGGCAAGGGAGCAAGAAACAAGTTGTGGGTCCCACCAAGATGACGCGCGTGTCTTCGGCATTAGAAAACCTGGCTCGGGCTGCCGAGGGTTGGACGGAAATCCAACGCTTTCAGAATCAGGGGTAATTTGTCCGATTTCAGAGAGTTCGGGGCTGTAATGCAATATTTCCATAAATTCAAGGGATAGTATTGACTTTGTTCATCAAAATATAAAATATATAAGTAATTATCCACATTTATAAAGATTGAAGTTGATTGTGAGTTTCGCATGTGGGATCGATAACCTTAATAGAACGCGTATGTTGACCGTTCCCCAGAAGGAATCCCAGCAAGCCACCTCGTAGCCACATAATCAAGATCTGACGAGGCCATTTTTCGGATGGAGAATGCACTAAAATAAATGAAATGCCATGTTTTTGGACAAAAATGCCATCCCAAAACACTAAAACTGCCACACCATTCGCAAATGTCATTTTGGCCAGGGGACGGTCGTTGGCTATTGCATTCCTAATAATAAAACAAATGCACTGCTACCCACCTCTGGACTAGTATTAATCCAAAAGAATGTAAATAAACAAATGCACATTTAATTCATATTAGATCAACACTCCTGTGGAAGCCACAAATGAAAAATGCAGAAATGAGACTCGAACTAAAAATCATGCTCTTGATTTTATTCCTTTTCCTACCAATTCTTCTAGTTATATATCAAAGCATAACAGAGGGAACAAATTGCAATCTCAAAGCGATGATAGGCTCCGTCCTCATGTTATTTCTATAACTTTCTAGCTCCTGGCAAGAAAATATATAAATAATTTAAATGTTCACTAGGGAATTCAAGCCTTGACATGAGCCCTATTGTTCTTTATTTTTTATATATTTCACAAGTATAAACTTTAAGTATTTTCTTGCAATATGCTGTTCACACAACATAAAAACTTTTGCCGACTATACCCAGTGACGGCACCAGCCTCAGAAATCGGTGGGGTCAATGATTTATTTTTTCTTCATGATGAACAATAATTCTATGATGTTTTTTTTTGCGGGGGAATAATTCTATGATGTTTCCCAAAAAAAGCTGTAAGATTGGCTGACCCCACAAGTTACACGTAGGTTGACTTTACCAGTGTCCAAAACGATGACTTTTAGAGGACTGGATCTAGAAAGAATTAACACATAGGTGAGCATTTTTTTTGAAGTGAAACCGTAGAACAATTGTGCTACGGCAATTATATTAGATAAAAGTGTATATATACAGATGGAAATAGAAAGAAAAAATCTAGCCTACACATAGGTGAGCATGGTGACTTTGGCATTTGGGAAGCTTCAACCTACTATATTACACAACAATAAGTTGAATTGAACATATTCCACGTCATTGCACATGGCCTACAGGGCAACAACACTTGGACTGTACATGGATACTCCAACTTGTGTATTACGACTACAGCAATATCATACGTTTATTGCAATAACTAATTATAAAACATGCTTATATTACATTAATGAAACACACCATGCAGATTGCAGGCATATAAGTAGGAAGTGCTCCTACGATTATTACAGACACTACTACGATCTTACGACACGGCAGCGCCAGCGGCGCCGCTGCCACCGGCCTGATCGTCATTTCCGCGGGGAGGGAGGCGGTGGCAGTTCTTGGTTACCCTCTGCATCAGCTCCTTAAGAACATCGTACAGTTGTCTTTTCTCCATCACAAAGCCATCCACCTCCCTCCTGATCTTGGACAGTTCACTCCCCACACGCTTGGCCGAGTCCTTCTCGAATCTCTTGATCTTATGGTTGAGTTCTCTTAGCTGCACCAAATCCCAAATGTCACATGAAAATGTAAACCCAAATGACACATGAAAATGTAAACCCAAGTGACAGCGTCTAAATTAACTTAATTACCCTGCTAAACAGAGCTTTGCGATTATTATTGTCTGGAGCTCTTTGGTTGCGGACGCTCCTGACCTCGGAGATAGCTCCCTCGCGGCCATGTCCGCGGCGTCGCGAAGGTATTGCCGCGTCTTCTTTTCCTCTTGCTCGGTCGGCGTCGGCGGCGGCGGAGGCGGAGGCGCAGCTGCAGGAAACGTAGCGGTGTCACCAACGCAATTGTACGTACGCACAAAGATGAATGAAATTACTGAAGATTCACGGAGGTGGCAGAGAATGTACGCCGCCGCATGCCCCTCTCTGGCGCCCAGGGCGAGCCGGGGTGCCCCGGAGGAGCGCGGATCATGGTAGAGCTGGAGGCGCCGCCGCCGATGACCTCCTCCAGCGGGCCGGCTTTGTCCCCCATCTTCCGGATGCAGGACTCGACGTACTTGGGCGCCGACTCGGGCGTGAGGTCACGCAGGCTGAATCAAAGAGAAGAAACAGAAGGAAAATGTAGTGGAAATTAGCAGGCGGTGGATGTTCAAGCTTTCCAGTACATGGGAATTATATGGGACGCACGCACGCAACATTATATATCTCACGCATAAAAAAGTGCCCCAGTCACTTAATTACCACTTGTAAATCCGTTGGGTGCCAGAATTTGGGCCTTGGGCGGCGGTGCCTTTGAGTTCGAGGATAGCGTGCGTGTATGTTCCGTCCGTCGCGCGGTGCGCCGAGAAGGTCACCAGCCCTAACGCTGCACAAAAATCACAGGAACAAACTCCTCAAGGATCATGCATGCATGCGTGGCGATCCATTGCATATACAGTACGTACTGCTAGTTTAATTTACAGGGTTGCCTAGGGTTTTGTTGCATGCTTACCGCTGTGGTTCCTGACCTCTCTGACGACGTAGCAGTGTTCGCACGATTCTTGCTCTGGCTGGGCTGGTGCCGCCACCGGAGGCGTCACCACCGGCTCCGGGCCCGGGATGCTGGCGGCGCCACTGGGACCCACGTCGTCGCCTGCCTGCGGCGCTACGGCGAAGAAGTGGCCCTCTCCACCTTCCTGTGACGGCTTCGGTATTTGGTCGCCCTGGTGGCCACGCGTCGCCACCGGAGGCTCCATGTCCGGGATGCTGGCGTCGCCACCGCCGCTAGGAATGTGTACTTCTTCGTCTTCTACGTACAGGTGAGTGAGACCCAAATCGGCCATTATCTGCTGGTATTCGTGTGTCGACATCTCCTCCGGCGACGGCTCGCTTAGGCCTTGCATCTGCTGGTGTTGGGGTTGCATCGTGGCCGGCGAGTCGACCAGCATCTGCTGGTGATGGAGTGGCATCGCCGACGACGACTCGCCCATCATGTGCTGGCCCTGGCCATCATGGAGTAGCACCGTTGCCGGCGATTTCCCAGGCATCTGTGGATGCTGGAGTGGCATCGCCGGCGCTGGTCGAGGGTACTGGGAGTGTACCATGGAAGGCGCCGGCTGATGTTCCACCGGCATCGCCGGCGCCGGTTGAGGCTGATGCACGTGGACCATGGGAGGCGCCTGCTGGTGATCGAGTTCCATCGCCGACCCCGATGGTAAGTCGGCCATCAGTTGCTGATTAGAGACGACGGACTGAGCGCCCGCGGCCGCGGTGGCAACCGGCGGATAGGCTGGTTGGGTGTCGGCGTGAGCCGCCAGAGCCTGTTGCTGCTGCTGACGCTCAGCGGGCACGGCCGTGTCCCCTTCGGCGAAGCGGAGGAGCTCGTCATCGCTGTCGGAGTCGTAGAGGAAGCGCCAGGAGACCCCGCCGTCCATGGCAACTCGGATCGCCGGAGTGGTGGAGGAAGACGTACGTGGTGAGTGCGTCGCCGGAAGTCGCCGAGGGAATGGTAGTGTCGTGGGTAACTGCAATGTGCGTGCAGTGCGCGGAGGGGCGTATATGCGGCGCGATGGGGCGGCGGTTCGAGGAGTTGCGACGTGGCGGTTGGAACGGACACGGCGGTTCGCGGCCGCACGTTCGCCCGCGTTTTGCCTGACGTGCCGGCGGTTGGATTGAAAGAGAGGGCGGGACGACGGCAGTTTTAGGGGCCGTGTGCGTGTACAGTTGCAGAGTAGCAGAAGCACGCGCGCACGTGGTGATTATGTGGCGCTCCTAATGAAAAATGTTTTCATCAGTCACTTTGTTTCCGTTTGTCAGATCAAAATCTAACGGTTCGTATCCCTTCTTTCTCCTCAAGCGTGTCACGTTCATCTTCCTCCTCAAGTAGCCGCCCTCCGGACCAGTCTAGCCATCTGCCACCGCCACCACGGTCGGCGGCTAGCGCCATCTCGCCGCCCCACCCTTCCCACCGTTGTGTTGGCCGTCTCCTCGGCCATCCTTTTAAACCTCCTCAATCTGCAGGAACCCTAGCGACACCCGCACCCCCCTTAAGTATTCTCCTCGCCTCCACCTAGGGTGTCGCAGCCCTGTTGCCGCTTGCAGTGTCGTCCCCGGCTCCAGCGAGGTCTTGGCTCGGCCTCAACATGGTCGATGCTCGTCGCTGTCATTCCTCACGTCGTCTCCACCTTCGGCCTCATGCAAAGCGAAAATCGACTATCGCGGGGAAAATTTCCAGGCACCTCACAATTGGCAAAACCGTTTTTCTTCTCAAGGAAACAATATGTTGGTTTATCCCATCATTCAATTTTCAAAATCAAAGAGAAGGGGCCAATTATATGGAAATATCCTGGTTTTTATGTACTAAGTCAATTTTGCTCCTACTGGAAACCATTTTTCTACTCTAGCCTAACACTTCTTCTTTCTCCTTCACTAGTAGAAAATAGGGCATCAGTCCCGGTTCGAGAGGGCCTTTAGTCCCGGTTCTGCAACCAGGACAAAACGATCGGGACTAATGCCCATCACTTTTAGTCCCGGTTGGCTTACGAACCGGGACTAAAGGAGCTCCACGTGGCCGCCGTGGGGCGCCCAGGCAGGAGGACCTTTAGTCCCGGTTGGTAACACCGACCGGGACTAAAAGGCAGCCACACGTCAACCCCTGCCAGGCGCTGGGGGTTTTTTTTTTGAAAGGAGGGGTTTAGGGGGTTTGGAGGGTTTAGGGGTTTCATATTGTGTTTCCCCTTTTCTTTTTGTGTTTACCATTTTTATTTTATGCTTTTCATTCAACTCGACGCTAGCTACTCCATATAGCAATGAAGGAACCATTACACAACATCGTGATGATCAATATATAGAGAGAAGTGACCTCTCTTTCTCCGTGCTTGGTCGAACAATGCAACAAGTTTTCGTAAATCTATTCGACGCTATTACATATAGTACACATTCATGCATATATACAATATAACATCTCTTACGATCCTTTACCAAGATCACATTTCATATCCCGATGGCATTCTCCGTCTTTAGGTATGACATGCTCAACAAAGAATCCCGCCAATTCCTCTTGAATTGCTCGTATGCGATCAGTTGGTAGGAGAGATGGTAACAAAATTAAAATGTGAATATTGTTTACGTACTTCAAATTGTTCTGGAGATATGCCCCGCTCAGAGGTCGAGTGGCGAATGAACTCGCAAACGTAGTATGCACATAAATTAGTGCCGGGTGCCTACCACAAGCACTTTACGAGAATAGAGTTCAATCAAAATGATAATCAAGCATGATAATGGTATTGAAACTAGAATCAATGAGAGACGATGTGCGGTACTAGCTAGTAGCTAGTACTTACTTTGGGGTGTGAAAATTGCAGCTCCTTTCTCCATTCACCCCTAGCCCGGTTGGTGAACTTTTTCCAAACCCTGCACGGCAAAGAAAATGATTACTTGATGTCAGGAAATGAACGAAAGTTGCCGATATGGTGCGATAATGATTTAACTTACTTCTGAAGCATTTCACTCATGTTCGTCCACTCCTTAGGATCTTTACGTCTCGAGTCCAAGACAAGTACTACTCCCTCGTCAGGCCGAATGGCTAGCATAATAAAGTGGAAACTGTGCACACGCATAACTCATCAATTACACTTAACCTCGAGTAAGCGAAACAGAATGTGCACTTACAAGACAGTAACACTCACTGGAAGTTGTAAGGAAATAGTATTTCCCTTCTGTTTTGTTGTCCAAGTAACGCATGTAGCAAGTTTTGCTCTATTTCAAGGGGGCTGTGTTTTAAAGTATGTTCATTTATGGTATTTGGGTTAATGAACCCAATGTCATAGATTTGTCGTTTTCTGCATTCGATGATCGTCAGTCTGCATATAATGTAGTGTGAGGATAATTATACATGCAATGAACGAGCTGAGCTAAAGACTTTACAGAAAAAATACTTACAGACAATAGGAACTGGCGATAGTTTTGTCGAGGTCCTTTTGATTGTATAACTGAAAAAATTCATCAAATTCAACGAAAAACTCCTGGACTCCATTGAAGAAGTGCTCATCTTTAATTCCCACGAAGATATTGCCGGTCCCGTCCTTGCAGGCTTCCAAGTACCTTTCATGCAATTGTCGCATCCTCGTTGGTAGACCCTTGAGCTCCTCACGTCTGACGAGAGGCTTCCCGTGCTCGTATCTTAAGGATGGTACTACCTCGGCCTTTTCGAACTGTACCGAATCGGGCAAGTAATCACCAAGAGTGATAGCAAGACCACCGGCCGCTATCTCCGGATCATTAGCGATATCGGTAAACACCTTGAGCGGGGGGCACGATTGGTTTTCTTGTTCGCCGAGCTGGGGAATTCTTTTCCCACTTCTTGCACCACTGGTACTTAAGCTTCCCGATCGCTTCGCTTGATCAAATGTCTTTTGAATACAGCGGTCATAGTTTGATTGCAGCGGAGGCGGTGGTGGTCGCCTAAGGGCATCCAGAGTTCACTGCGCTTTCACCGGATCTACTTTCTTCTTTGTAGGCGGACGTTTCGGTGCAAGCTGGCGTCTCACTTCTTCAGCCACGATCTCGTTGAGTTCCTCCTCAGTCCTCTCATAGGGTAACTTGGGAGGAGCCTTGAGGCTTGGGCCAGCTCTGAATTTTTTCCCCAGCGGCGGTGGCTCTCTTTCGCTGTTGCTGAGGCGGCGGATGAGGCGGAGTCCGCTGACGCGGTGGAGACAGCTGAGGCGGAGGAGGATTCTGCTGAGGGGTCTCCTCAGTCGGAGTCCGCTGACGCGGCGGAGTCCGCTTAGGCGGCGGAGTTGGCTGACGCACCGGAGACGACTCAGGCAGCGGAGACGACTGACGCACCGGAGACGGTTGACGCACCGAAGACGGCTGACGCACCGGCGACGGTTGACGTGCCGGAGACGACTCAGGCAGCGGAGACATATGACGCACCGGAGACGGTTGACGCACCGGAGACGGCTGACGCACCGGAGATGACTCAGGCACTGGGGCCTCCTCCGGCTGAGTCTGCTGAGGCGGCGTCCAGTTTGGAAGCAGGATGTTTTCCTTTCTCCATAGACAGGTAGTCCTTAAGGCATTTTCTAGAAGAGTCTCCCCTTCACCTATAGCATACTCAAGCTCCAGCCCCTCAAATCCGTCCATTATTTCATCCACCCCGACAATAGCAAAGCCAGCTGGAACCGGAGTGAAATGGAAAGTTGCATCAGGTCGAGGAGGTAAGACATAGCCGACCGCCACCTTCAAGGTCAGGTTATGGCATTTCGCCATTAGCACACAATGTTCATTATCCGTGATACCATCCACGGGGTAGCGAGGAGCCGTGCTATCAGGCTGAACGAGCTCCGTGGAAGCCACGCTGCTTCTCCGTTGAGATGGTGGGGTAGCATCGTGGGTAGTATCCAATGAAGGATCTTCGTGCCGCTGAGATGGTGGGCTGATAGCTCGCTGGCTCTCAAGTGCCTCTAGTTTCGCTAATCTTTCATTGATCTTCTGCATTTCGCTTGCTTCCTCTTTCTTCTTTCTCTGTCGGCTTCTATAACCAGTGATGTCGGGAAACCCATGCACCCACGGAACGGAGCCTGATGTGCCTCGTGTTCGTCCAGGGTGTTCAGGATTCCCGAGGGCCATTGACAGCTCGTCCTTCTCTCTGTCGGGAACGAACCTCCCTTCCAGCGCTTTCTTGATTGCTTCCTCAAGCCTTGTGACGGGTGTTTGAAGTTGAGCTTTCGTCCAAACACACTTCCCTGATTCTGGGTCCAAAGTTCCCCCAACCCTGAAGAACCAAGTCCTTGCCCGATCTGGCGAGTGCAATGTCGCTGGTTGGACATTTTTAGCAAGCAGGTCTTGTTCAGCTTTGTCCCACGTAGGCCGGGCTTTGCTGTAGCCACCTGAGATGGTGATACTGCTTCTTTGCAGCATTTTGCTTATTTATATGTGACCTTTGCTTGGCCTTCTCCGATTTCTTGTAGGCCACAAATGCGGGCCAGTGATCTTTTATCTTCAAGTATTTGTTGGAAATATGCCCCAGAGGCAATAATAAATTGGTTATTATTATATTTCCTTGTTCATGATAATCGTTTATTATCCATGCTATAATTGTATTGATTGGAAACTCAAATACATGTGTGGGTACATAGACAACACTATGTCCCTAGTATGCCTCTAGTAGACTAGCTCGTTGATCAAAGATGGTCAAGGTTTCCTGACAATAGACATGAGATGTCATTTGATAATGGGATCACGCCATTAGGAGAATGATGTGATGGACAAGACCCAAACTATGAACGTAGCATATGATTGTGTCAGTTTATTGCTACAGTTTTCTGCATGTCAAGTATCTGTTCCTATGACCATGATATCATGCAACTCACTGACACCGGAGGAATACCTTGTGTGTATCAAACGTCACAACGTAACTGGGTGACTATAAAGATGCTCTACAGGTATCTCCGAAGGTGTCTGTTGAGCTGACATGGATCGAGACTGGGATTTGTTACGCCGTATGACGGAGAGGTATCTCAGGGCCCACTCGGTAATACAACATCACAATAAGCCTTGCAAGCAATGTGACTAAAGTGTTAGCCATGATATCTTGTATTACGGAACGAGTAAAGAGACTTGCCGGTAACGAGATTGAACTAGGTATAGAGATACCGACGATCGAATCTCGGGCAAGTAACATACCGAAGAACAAAGGGAACAACGTACTGGATTAATTGAATCCTTGACATAGAGGTTCAACCAATAAAGATCTTCGTAGAATATGTAGGAACCAATATGGGCATCCAGGTCCCGCTATTGGTTATTGACCATAGAGGTGTTTCGGTTATGTCTACATAGTTCTCGAACCCGTAGGGTCTGCACACTTAAGGTTCGGTGACGTTTTGGTATAGTTGAGTTATGTGTGTTGGTAACCGAAGGTTGTTCAGAGTCCCGGATGAGATCCCGGACGTCATGGGGAGCTCCGGAATCGTCCGGAGGTAAAGATTGATATATAGGAAAGTGGTGTTTGAACTCCGGAAAAGTTTCGGGCATTTCCGGCAGTGTACCGGGAGTGATGAATGGGTTCCGGGGGTCCACCAAGTGGACCCACCACACCCCAAGAGGGCCACATGGGCCTTAGGGTGGCGCACCAGCCCCTGGTGGGCTGGGCGGCCAGCCCAAGTGGGCCTATGCGGCTGAAAGCACATTTGCTCCCTTGGTGGTTTTGGTAATTAATAACAACATATATGTCATTGAACTAATGTTTCCACTAAGCATATTTCAGGAAAAGTTCAATGATAGGGATGGCAAAAGGATTGTGGAATACCCCAAGATGCAAGGAAATAGGTTGGCAAAGCTTCAAGCAAGAGGACTCTACATTTTACTTTGTGAGAAATCACTTTGAGTCCATAGGAAAGCCAATACTATTAAAAGGGGGTAAGGTTTTGTTGGTGAACAAAATGCTCATACGTGCACAAGTGATAGTCACCAAAAACACCCACAAGCTCTTCCACAAAAGTCTGTCCAAAGTCAAATATCCAAAATCGCTGCAACCAACACTTCCCACTCAGTGCCACCGATTCCCATACTCAGACAGACCTAAGCCAAACCCTAGCCTTTCGGTGCCACCGAGTTTGGGTTGGCAACTTTCTGTTACGCAAATTCACAAAATCGGTACCACCGAGTTTGTTGGATCGGCGTCATCGAGATTGGGCAATCTGACCATTGGTCACCTTATCGGTGCAACCAAGTTTTATATATCGGTCTCACCGAGATTCAAAAGTTGCTACCTTTGGAGCAACTCGGTACCACCGAGATTCACACATCGGTGTCACCGAGTTGGTCAGTTTAGGTGTAACGGTTGGATTTTTGGAGATGCCTATATATACCCCTTCACCACCACCTACTCGAAAGTGAAGCACTCAGAACTATTCCATACTTGCCCCATCCAGTTTTTTGAGAGAGAGCCACCTACTCATGTGTTGAGATCATGCCATTCCATTCCAACCATATGAATCTTGATCTCTAGCCTCCCCAAGTTGCTTTCCACCAATCCCATCTCTTCCACCAAGCCAAATCTGTGAGAGAGTGATTGTGTGTTGAGGAGTCTATCATCTTGAAGCACAAGAGCAAGGAGTTCATCGACATTACCGAGCCTATTACCTTTTGGAGGGTGGTGCCTCCTAGATTGGTTAGGTGTCGCTTGGGAGCCTCCTACTTCGTGTTGTGGAGTGAACCAAGAAGTTTGTAAGGGCAAGGAGATCGCCTACTTCGTGAAGATCTACCCATAGGGAGGCTTGTCCTTCGTGGATGGAAGCCGTTATGGAATAGTCAAGGTTGCTACTTCGTGGACCCTTCGTGGGTGGAGCCCTCCGTGGACTCTAGCGACCGTTACCCTCCGTGGGTTGAAGACTCCATAAACGTGGACGTATGATAGCACCACCTATCGGAACCACGTGAAAAAAATCATCGTGTCTACAAATTGCGTTTGATCCTCCTACCCTTCCTTTACTACTCATGCTTGTTGTTACTTTCCGCTGCTATACTCTTAGACATGCATGTGTAGGGTGTACTTGCCTTGCAATGAATGCTAAAATCTGCCAACACTAAAAATTGGGAAAAGGCTAAATTTTTATTTGGTCAAGTAGTCTAATCACCCCCCTCTAGACATACTTTCGGTCCTACAAGTGGTATCAGAGCTTTGGTCTCCATCGCATTGGTCTCACAACCTAGGAGAGTATGGCGTCTAGTGAGGGAAATTATCACCGTAGAGGTCCGTACTTTGATGGTACTAATTTTGCTAGTTGGAAGCACAAAATGAAAATGCATATTCTTGATCATAACCCCGCCGTATGGGCTGTTGTTCGTGTTGGCTTGCAAGGTGAATTCTTTGGTGATGGAAAGGAACCGGATCGTGAAGCGACCACGGATGAATTGAAGATGTTGCAATACAACGCTCAAGCATGCGACATTCTCTTCAACTGCCTATGCCCCGAAGAATTCAACAAAATCAGCCGTCTTGAGAATGCAAAAGAGATTTGGGATACTTTGGTTGATATGCACGAAGGAACCGAGTCCGTGAGAGAATCCAAGTTGGATGTTCTTCAAAGTCAGCTTGACAAGTTCAAGATGAAGGATGGTGAAGGAGTCGTGAAGATGTACTCTAGGCTAGCTCTCATCACCAATGAGATTGCCGGCTTAGGAAGCGAAGAGATGACCGACAAATTCATCATCAAGAAGATACTTCGAGCTTTGTATGAGAGATACGACACCGTGTGCACATTGATCCAAATGATGCCAAACTACAAAGATCTCAAGCCTACGGAAGTCATTGGAAGGATTGTTGCTCATGAGATGACACTCAAAGACAAAGAAGAGCGTCACAACAAGTCTAGCGGTGCTTACAAAGCCACAAGTGATGCTCCCGCAACTTCAAGCGACAACCTTGTCACCAATGAAGAGATAAGCCTCATGGTCAAGAAATTCAACAAGTTCTACAAGAATAGAGGCAAAGAACGAAGCTCCAACTCAAGATATGAAGAGAAGTGTTCGTCAAGCCGTGACCGCAATTGCTACAATTGTGGGAAGCCCGGAACACTATTCCAATGAGTGCACGGCTCCCTACAAACGAAGAGAAGAGTCACCTAGAAGACGAAGCTCAAGGAATGAATCACCTCAAAGAGAGAGAAGGAGTAGAGATGATCGTTATGAATGAAGACCCTTAAGGAGAAGTAGAGATTCAGAGAAGAGGGACAAGTACACCAAGAGCTACACAAGAAGAAAACATCAAGCTCATGTTGGTGAATGGGTTTCCGGCTCCGACTCCGACTCCGAGAGAAGCTATCACTCCAACTCCGACTATAGTCAAGATGAAGGTGTTGCCGGACTTGCACTAGTGACTACCAACTCCTATGATCTATTTGATTCACCAAACGAAGGGAGTGGAAGTTGCTTCATGGCTAAAGGCCCCAAGGTATTACACCCCGAGTATCTTGATTTCAATAGTGATGAAGATGATTTGCTTTGTGATGATGACTTGCTTTTTGATAAAACTAGTGATGTTAGTCAAAATGAACTTGATAATTCTCATGGTAGTCAAGATAAGTCATTTGATGATGATAAGATGAAAATAGAACAACTAACTAAATAACTAAACACTCTTAAGTTAGCCCATGAATCTACTCTCGAAGATCATAGAGAGCTTGTAAGAACTCATGAGAAGCTACGCTTCGAGAAGCTCAATTTGGAGCAAGAGCATGAGTTTCTTAAAGCTATCAATAACGATCTCCGAAAGAAGACTTCATCTTATCTAGCCAAACGACTACTCTTGTCTATATTTATGCCACAAGTTAAATCTAAACAAACTAGTAATAAAGGCAAGAAAGGTTCTTCATCTAGTAGAAACAATAAAAATGCCAAACCTAATGATGTTGCTCCTAGTAGTTCTATTGATTCCACTAATGATGATTCTCTTAGCCAAGTTACACTTGAGCAAGAAAATGCTTTATTGAAAAGAATTATAGAGAAAGGTATCTACAAGAGTCTTGCCGGGTGTAAGCAATTTGAGGAAATTGTACGCAAGCACGGAGGATACCGGAAGAATCATGGTGTTGGCTACTTCAACGCTAATGGAGTTGAATGGGAAGAAGGTCAATACCCCAAGCCCAAGTTTGTTCCTCAAAAGGAGAAGTATGAGAATACTCTCCCCAAGGGAACAAACACCCAAGATGACCTTCCACCACAAGACCACAAGCTAAAGGGCAAGAACAAGCTTCAAGAGGACATTGACTCATATGAAGATGAATCCCTAGCTTTGGTGGAGTGGGTTCCCAAGGCTACTTCAAGCTCAACTTCTACAAAGGCTACTTCAACACCAAGGATCCCCATCAACTTGATGTGGGTTCCCAAGAAGAAGAACTAGTGAGTTCTTGAGGGGTGACTCTGCCAATGAAATTCACTCACATTCATTATTGGCAAGAACTATTTGCAATCAACATCAACTCTATGCAATAGTTCAAGGAGTCACACATTCCCTCAAAGGTAAGCAAGGGACAAGGTAATCAACAAATCAATGGACATCATCATACATACTTTGCACTCCATGTCCATAGATATCCTTGTATTTGTCTCTTGTGTGTTGGGACTAACCCATGTAGGTGAGAAGAGTAAGGAAACAACAAGGATGCTCCCAACTCTTGGTGATCTTCATCAACCTTGAGCATCCACCACTACCTCACCAACGTGAAGTCTTCATCGACAAAACCCAAGGTTAGTTTATCCCTCTTATGGGGGGATGTCACATCAAGGGGGAGCTTTACTCTAAGACTTGAGTCAAAGCATCTCTTAGTATGTGACAATATTAAATGCTTTATGTAAAAGTGGTAACCCCACTTGTGCTTAAACGATGAGTATGACCTATGATCAAGTATTCTTACTTGGCTCCTAAGTCAAAATACTCATATATAGATGACTACGTCATCGCCAAAGTGCTTGATAGATGCTAGTATGTATGTGCATATTTGCCATGATTTCATTTGACATCTTATTGAGTGAGCATGTTGGTCTGCATTTATTTACCCATTCGAGGACATCCAATTGTTGCTATTTGGGTCTTGTTTTCTCTTTTGCCAATTGGATGGACAAGAATGCCTAGGACCACTCTCTAGCTATCTATGCTTTCTCACCTCATATTCTATTCATGCTGCATCACAAAATTTGAACAAGTACTTTTCGATCCCTCTGTGTGTGGAGCACTCGGAGTTCCGTATCGACAAGGACTGACCATTAAAACCTCCCAAGTGCATCTCGGTGGAACCAATCCACAATTCTCGGTCTCACCGAATGCCTAGGGTTGATATGGTTTTCCATCTCGGTACTACCGATTCCATATTCTCGGTTACACCGAGTTTCCCTGTCAGCTGACAGTTGAGGAACTCGGTGACACCGAAAATTTAGAATCGGTGTCACCGACAGTGAGGGGTATATATGCTGTGGACCCGACGCTTTGAAAATCAATCTTCAAACCGTCGCGCTCCAAAACCCTAAGCTGCCGAAAAGGACCCCCTGGTCGTCTCCCTTGTCTCCCCGCGCTCCTCCGCCGCTGGGATCCTCGCCGTCGACGGGCATCTTTGCCGCCATCTTCGCCGTAGCGGACCGTCACCAAGCTAAGGTACGGATCCGATTCTTCTTGCGCTTCCCGTTCAATTCTTGCGCAATGAAGTTAGATTTATCTATAAGCCACCGATTGCAAATCTCTCTATCCTTGAGAAAACTCAATAGAATAGCGAATGATGGATTTTTTAGGTTTTGCCGTCCGCCTCATGTATCTCGGTAGAACCGATGCAAAATAATCGGTAGCACCGATTTGGTTTTTCTGGCACACTGAGAACACCTCGGCGGAACCGAGTACCTATTTTCGGTGTAACCGAGAATGGTGCCAAGTTCCTGGAAAGCAGGTTGTTAGTCTCGGTGTGTCCGAAATTTTTGTCTCGGCTGTACCGACATACACTTGGCAGAATGCAAAATTTGAGAAATTCTGAGTTCAAACTTTTGAAAAGTGTCTGCATTTTGTGATGACTCATCTTCTTCTACTCTTCTACACTCTATTCACAGGGTCAGAGATGTCTGCTTCAGATGACAGTGAAAACAACTTCAGAGAGCAGAGTGTTGAGTTGGATTCAGGCACTAGTCCTGAGTCTAGTTCATTTTCAGATCCAGGCACCCCCAGTTCTCATGGGTTGCCCAAGGCTGCTACTAGGGCCAGAAAGAAACTGAATTCAGATGAAGAGGATTCAGATTTTGTGCCAGAGGAAGTTCTTGCCAAGAAGCAAGAAAAAGCTGCCAAGAAGTCTGCTAATGAAGCCACCTCTTCCAGGAGGACTGTCAGCAAGGTATATGCCCCTCCAGAGGCTATGAGAGCACCTGAGAGTGCTAGGGCTACCATGACCATTGAGCCCCCAAGGAAGTCTATGCCTAAGAAGGCCGGGGAGAAGAAGAAGAGAAGAAAGAGGATAATCCATGTTGTTGGCAGGCCTACCTCTATGTTTGAAGATCCAGAGGAGGCAGCTGCTGCTGAAGAGGAGATAGAGCCAGCTGCTAAGGCTCCTCTCAAGAAGAAGACAAAGCTTATGGCAGATGCTATGCCTAAGGCTACAACCTCCAAGAGCACCAAATCCAAATCCAAGAAGGCTGCTGCTGCTGAGAAGTCCAAGAAGACCACCAGAGACATTCCAGCTTCTTCCAAGAACAAGGGAACTACCTTTAGAGAAGAAGATGATGATGACTTGACTGCCTTGATGAAGCTTAGGCCACACCTTCCTGTACACAATGCCAGCCATCCACTTGCTGAAGATATGAAGAAGAGGAAGGATTCTAGTCTGAGGGCATGGAGAGCTATTGATCCATATGCCCAGAGGAGAAAAACAGTTGTGGACTACAAATTCTACACCAAGGAGCAACGGGATTTCTATGAGACTGTGCTGCTTGACAAGAGCCCAGCTGTCAGTGATATGAGATTCGTTGATTGGAAGTATATCAAGGATAATGAAGATTACTTTCCCAATGTCCAAGACAACTTCCATTGCATTGGACTAGATGAGTTTATTGGCAAAGAATTCACAGCATGGAATGATGAGATGATCATGCAATTCTACTCCACTGCTCACTTCTATGGAGATGGTAGAATTGTATGGATGACAGAAGGAGCAAGATATGAGTCTACTGTTGAAGAATGGGCTACCATCTTAGGAGTCCCAGAGGTGCAAGATGGAGATCTGGATGTCTACTCAGAGCCCAAGGAGTGCCACAATGAGATGAAGAACATGTATAAAGAGATCCCTGCTGCTAACTTGAAATCTCACAAGTTAGGATCTATCTACTTCCTCCAGGCTGGCCTCCGTACCATGAACACCATTTTGAGGCATACTTTAATGCCCAAGTCAGGAGATGAGAAGATGATTCGAGGCTACTCCATCAATATGCTGATCCACCTTGACAATCACACCAGGATAAGGGTGATGGATCTGATTGTGGAGACTGTGAAGAGGGTTGCTGCTGATCAGAAGCACTCTTGCTGCTATGCACCCTACATTCAGATGCTCATAAATTCCAAGCTGGAGAAGCAGATCTTTGCTCTGGACAGACCCCATTTGCCCCTACAGCCAGATCTAGAGGCACTAGTAGAAAACAGGCCATTAGTCCCGGTTGGGAAGGGCCTTTAGTCCCGGTTCCCCAACCGGGACTAAAGTATAGAGACTAAAGGGTCCAAGCCTTTAGTCCCGGTTGGCTACGAACCGGGACTAAACACTGGCCACGTGGTCGGCAGCGCACGCCAGGGCATGGGGACCTTTGGTCCCGGTTGGTAACACCAACCGGGACTAAAGGTTTAGGGGTTTAGGGGTTTAATTAGTGTTTATTGTTTATTTTTCCTTTTCATTTTGTGTTTTCCATTTAATTCTTTTTCATTTCAAACATATTTTATGCTACTACATACTGTACACATTATGCATATATAATAGAATTTCTCGTAGAACCGATCATATATCATAATATTTCATGTACAAGCAATCATATATCATAGAATTTCTCGTACGACCACATGCATACACACACACACACACACACATATATATATATATATATATACAATTTGGTATATACAATTTATCGTACAATTTGCAGATCATTTGCGGATCGGGTAATGGTATTCTCCGTCGGGAGATATGACCTGCTGAAGCAAAAATCCCGCAATTTCCTCTTGAATTGCTCGTATGCGGTCCGTTGGTAGGAGCTTATCCCGCATCTCGTGCATCTTTAAAGAAGGAGATCAATATGAACATGTTAGTTGTGCATATATGTATTAGATCATGATAAAAAAATATGAATGGTGTTTACGTACCCAGAGATCTCTTGCACTCTTGTTGCTTTCAGTCATAAAGCGAATGTTCTCGCAAACGTAATATACACATACTTCAGTCCCCTCTGCCTGCCTCATGCACTTTACGAGAATAGAATTCAATCAGATAATAATGAAGCATGACAATGGTATTGAAACTAGAATTAAAGAGATGCGCGGACGTAGCTAGTACTACTTAATTACCCTAGGCTTTCGCCATCTCAACTCTGGTTTCCATTCACCGGTGACCTCTTTGATGAAACGTTTCCAAACCCTGCCTGGCAAACAAAATGTATAAAGGAGTTATTAATTACTTGATATCAGGAAATTAACTAATAAAGAAGCCGACATAGTGCGTCAATGATTGAAATTACCTTTCGAGCAACGAATGCAAGCTTATGTAATCTTCAGGGTCTTTACTTAGCGAGTCCAGTACTTCATCAGTTCCATCGTCAACTCTAATGATTAGAAGGATCCAGTGGTAGCTGCGCACACGATTTGTATAAGCGGGCATGCATAACTCATCAACTACACTTAACACTGAGTAAATATATATAAGCAAAAATAGAATTTGTAGTACAAGACAGTAACACTCACTGGAAGTTCCAAGGTAAAATTATTTCTGGTTTGTACTTTAGGGCCTTCAAAAACCTTAGAAGCAATTTCTCCGTGTCTTTAGGGTGCCTTCTCAACACTTCTTCATTGACGGTATTTGGGTCAATGAACCCAATGCCATAGACTCCAGCTCTTTTCAATTCAAAAATCTTCATTCTGCATAATACCACACAAAAGAATATAGTGAGTATAATAACAGGCAATGAACGAGCTGAGCTAGAGACTTAAATTATAGAAAGAAATCACTTACAGACAATAGCAACTGACGATAGATTTGTCGAGTGCTTTTTGATTGAATAGCTGAAAAAATTCCTCATTTTCAATCCACAAATCTTTTTCATGGACGTAATGCTCTTTGTCGATTTTCACCATGAGGCTCTCTCGCCCGTCCTTTACTTCTCTCATGTACCAGTCATGCAATTTGTACATTTGCGTTTTTAGAAGCTTCTCGTCGTCAGGAGTGACCAGAGGTTTCCCGGGGACATATTGCCATGCTATTTCATTCGGATCTAACGGTGGAAATTCCTCGATCTCTAGGAATTGTTCAACGGTGATACCGAGCATTCTAGCATTCTCTCTATCAGCGTCGATTATTACCACGTTATTGGCACTCACCTTGAGCGGGCTGATCGATTGGACTGCCTGTTCTCCGAGCTGGGGAACAATTTTCCCGCATTTACTGCTACCGCTCGACTTCTGTCTTTTCTGGGATGCATAGGACTTGGTAATACAACGTTCATAGTCTGATACCGGTCTTTTCTCCGCCGGTTTAGCTGCATCAATAAAGTGTTGTATGACCTCGTCGGGTATTTTCTCCTTTGGCGGCGGGGACGCTTTCGGTCCAAAATGGGCCCGCAAAGAGAGTTTCACTGATTCATTGAGTTCCTCGTTAGTCTTCTCGTAAGATAACTTCTTTTTGGCAGGAGGCTCGGCCGGTTTCTTCTTTTGTGTTTTCTTCCGCTTTGGAGACGCTATTTTTTGATATCGCGGACGTCTCGCACTAGGTTCCGTCTCGGGGTGGGATGGACTCTGCTGACGTGGCAGAGCTTGATATCGCGGACTCGCCATGCGCTCCGTCTCGGGGTGGGATGGATTCGGCTGGCGCGGCGGAGATGGATATGGCGAACTCACCCTGTGCTCCGTCTCGGGGAGGGTTGGAGTCTGCTGACGCGGCGGACTTGGAGGAGGAGTCGGTGGCCTTGGCACCGAGTTTGGAAACACGATGCATTCCTTTTTCCATAAAATGACACAACGCCTGGCTTCTCCCAGTGTCCGCTCCTCTTCACCTCCAGGGTAGTCAAGATCTAGTGTTTCATATGCCGACACAACTTGATCCTCCCCGACACAAGCATAGCCAGGTGGAATCGGATTGCCGTGGAAAGTTGCTTCATGTCCACTCGGTAAAGCAAAGCCGTCCGCCGCCTTCATGGATATGTTCTTCAGTTTCACGTGTAGCTCACAAGGTGTTGACTCTAGGATATCATCCACGGGGTAGCGAGCCAGCAGTGCATCATCAGCCGGGACATCCGTGGAACCCACGCTGCTTTTTGGCATAGATGATGGAATGGTACCATCCAATGCTGGATCTGGTTGCTGCTACTGCTGAGACGCGCCTTGCTGGCTAAGTTTGTTGATTTGCTCCTGCTGCATGTTATATTTGCGTTCCAAGTCCTGAATCCGATCTACATCATGCTTCTTCTTTCTGTCACGACTTCTGTAGCTGTCGTTCCAATCCGCAAACCCCAGAAACCACGGAACCATGCCTTTGCCTCGTGTTCGTCCCGGGTGTTCAGGATTCTTGAGGGCGCGTCAAAGCTCGTCCTTCTCTCTCTCGGGCTCGTACACACCCGCTCGAGCTTCTGCTATTGCTTTAAGTAACTTGTCCGTGGCTTCTTTAAGACTTGCTAGTTCAAGAACCTCCCCTGTCTTTGGGTCCAACTTTCCCCCATGTGCATAAAACCAAGTCCTGCACCTCTCGGGCCAAGTCTCTGTTACTGGAGTGACCCTTGCAGCCTTCATGTTTCTCTCCGATTCATCCCACTTAGGCAACCCATACTTGTAGCCGCCTGGCCCCAGACGATGGTGCCACTTTTTTTTGTTGGCATTTACCTTGTTTATTCTCGACCGTTTCTTAGCTTCTTCTGATTCCTTGAACTTCACAAATTCGTCCCAGTCATCTGCTAACTTCACATATTCTCCTTTGAATTCTGGAGTCTTCCTTTCGTTTTCCAAGTAACTTTTCCATAATGTTTTCATCCAAGACTGGAATTGTGTGGCCATCTTCTTAAGAGCACACTTCTTGACTTTCTCCCGTTGGAGATCTGTGAGAACCTCTGGTAGGGTGAAATGTTTCATGAGCTCCTCCCAAAGCAGATCTTTTGCTCTTTGGCTGACAAAAGAAACTGCTTGGGTATCTTTTGGCTGATTCCATTCTTGAACGGTGATTGGGATTTGGTCCCTAACGATAACTCCGCATTGATGTATAAATTTGTCCGCATTCTCTTTAGGAGCAATCGGTTCGCCATCTGCTCTGATTTGATCGATGTTAAACTTTACGCCTTGTTTCAACTTTTTTGTCGGGCCACGTTTAACCCTTGTAGAAGATTTGCTCGATCCGGAGGGCTAAAAGGAAGAAAGATTCGTTAATATATACAAATCAATCAATACATCTGATGATCACCAGAGGGCAAATTAATACCTCGCCGGACTCTGTTAAATGGACAAAAATTTCTTCGCCATCGTCATTGTCAGCTGGTTCGCCTTCGTCTCTTGGTTGTTCTTCCTCAATTCCCTCACCGGATGGGTTAAGGTATTGTGAGCCATCATCTACTTCATTCTCTTCGTTTCCGGAGCGTATAAGGTCGTACATGGCATTCTCTTGATCATGGTCTCTATCTCTACCGTCCATAGCTTAACTAATCCAGAACAAATATAAAACAATTAGAATGCATTCAATAAGCAGAACCGGAGATATGCAAATCAATACAAGGCAATGCAACAACAAATACGATCATACAATATCACTAATACATCATCGAATAGTATCACTAATACATCATCGAATATAATATCACTAATACATCATCAGAATAGTTGACGTCTCGCGGCGCAGGCGGTGGACACCCAAAGATAAGGAAGTATGACAGGATCATAGCTCGGGTGTGATCCCTGAAGAACCTACCAGGTATTGGAGAACCTGGCGTCCAACGCAGCCATGTAGCGTTGGACGTGCTCGTCCTCCTCCCTGACACGGCGACGTACCACCTCCGCGGGGGCTGGCTCGCTCTGCACCGACTGTGGTCCACGCGACCGCCACCAAATAACCTCCGGGTCGACGACGGGACCCTCATTCCGAAAGACGGGAAGTTGAGAGCACCCGATGATGGGTCGCAGTGGAGAAAGATCGAGAGAAAGTGGGGGGACTTTACAGGTGACCCAAGGAATGTATGGTTTGGTTTAAGTGCAGATGGCGTTAATCCTTTTGGGGATCAGAGCAGCAAGCATAGCACATGGCCTGTGACTCTATGTATGTATAACCTTCCTCCTTGGTTGTGCATGAAGCGGAAGTTCATTATGATGCTAGTGCTCATCCAAGATCCTAAGCAACCCGGCAATGACATTGATGTGTACCTAAGGCCATTAGTTGATGAACTTTTACAACTGTGGAATGGAAAAGGTGTACGTGTGTGGGATGAGAACGAATAGGAGGAATTTGACCTATATGCGTTGCTGTTTGTAACCATCAATGATTGGCCTGCTCTCAGTAACCTTTCAGGACAGACAAACAAGGGATACCACGCATGCACGCACTGTTTAGATGACACCGATAGTATATATTTGGACAAATGCAGGAAGAATGTGTACCTGGGGCATCGTCGATTTCTTCCGACCAACCATCAATGTCGAAAGAAAGGAAAGCATTTCAAAGGTGAGGCAGATCACCGGAAGAAGCCCGCCCTCCATACTGGTGATCACATACTTGATATGGTCAATGATTTACAAGTAATCTTTGGAAAGGGTCCTGGCGGACTATCTGTTCCGAATGACGCTGAGGGACGCGCACCCATGTGGAAGAAGAAATCTATATTTTGGGACCTACCCTATTGGAAAGACCTAGAGGTCCGCTCTGCAATCGACGTGATGCACATGACGAAGAATCTTTGCGTGAACCTTCTAGGCTTCTTGGGAGTGTATGGGAAGACAAAAGATACACCGGAGGCACGGGAGGACCAGCAACGTGCGCACGAAAAAGACGGCATGCATCCAAACCAGTATGAAGGTCCTGCCAGCTATGCTCTTACCAAAGAAGAGAAGGAAATCTTCGTTGAATGCCTGCTCAGTATGAAGGTCCCGTCTGGCTTCTCGTCGAATATAAAGGGAATAATAAATATGGCAGAGAAAAAGTTCCAGAACCTAAAGTCTCATGACTTCCACATGATTATGACGCAACTGCTTCCGGTTGCATTGAGGGGGCTTCTACCGGAAAACGTTCGATTAGACATTGTGAAGCTATGTGCATTCCTCAATGCAATCTCTCAGAAGGTAATCGATCCAGAAATCCTACCAAGGTTAAAGAGTGATTTGGTGCAATGTCTTGTCAGTTTCGAGCTGGTGTTCCCACCATCCTTCTTCAATATCTTGATGCACGTCCTAGTTCATCTAGTCGACGAGATTGGCATTCTGGGCCCTGTATTTCTACACAACATGTTCCCCTTTAAGAGGTTCATGGGAGTCTTAAAGAAATATGTTCGTAACCATGCTAGGCCAGAAGGAAGCATCTCCATGGGCCATCAAACAGAGGAAAGCATTGGGTTTTGTGTTGACTTTATTCCCGACCTTAAGCCGATTGGTCTCCCTCAATCGCGGTATGAGGGGAGACTGACTGGAAAAGGCACGCTAGGAGCGAATTCAATAATATGTAGGGACGGGCATTCTTGGTCTCAAGCACACTACACTGTTCTACAGAATTCTACCTTGGTGACCCCGTATGTGAATGAACACGAGAATATTTTGCGCTCCAAACACCCGGAGCAGTGTGACGACTGGATTACATGTGAACACATCAGGACTTTCGTCAGTTGGTTGCAAACACATCTCATGGGTAACACCACTGTTGTAGATGAGCTGTACTCGTTGGCCAGGGGACCATCTTCGACTATATTGACTTACAAAGGGTACGAGATAAATGGGAATACATTTTACATGATCGCCCAAGATCAAAAGAGCACCAACCAAAACAGTGGTGTCCGCTTTGATGCAGCAACCAACAGGGGAAATGACACATATTATGGTTACATAGTGGACGTATGGGAACTTGACTATGGACATGATTTTAAGGTCCCTTTGTTTCGCTGCAAATGGGTCAATCTGTCAGGAGGCGGGGTACATGTAGACCCGCAGTACGGAATGAGAACAGTGGATCTGAACAATCTTGGGTACACAGACGAACCATTCGTCCTAGCCAATGATGTGGCGCAGGTTTTCTATGTGAAGGACATATCTACCAAACTGAGAAAAAGAAAATATAAGGAAGCGAATACATCATACGATGAGCCAAAGCGCCACATAGTTCTTTCAGGGAAAAGAGACATCGTGGGAGTGGAGGGCAAGACAGACATGTCTGAAGATTATGAAAAGTTTCATGAAATTCCTCCCTTCAAAGTGAAGGCTGACCCAAGCACCCTGTTAAACGAAGAAGATTATCCATGGTTACGGCGCAATAAGCAAGGGACACACGCGAAGAAAAAGTGAAGACTTTCTATCCACAACTATTCTGATGATGGCTTTGATCTAGAATATCACTACAGTTACATGTCAAGAAATGAAATGCCTTTTGTAACTAATGAGTTTTCGTCTGAAACCCTGATACTTCGAAAGAAATTGTTCATTTTGTACACGAAGTGCATCCAGTTTTTGCCGTAACCCTCTCAACTTTTTAGCACATGCTATGTGGGTGAAATGATGATACCATGCCAACTTTCAACCATTTCAGAGTTCATTTGCAGTGCTTTTCAATTCAGGGTCATCTTAGCTCAAAATAAATCATGAAATGCATGAAAAATAGCAAATGAAGTCAGAAAAGGTTTGAAAAGTGATGATGTGGCTTTGAATGGTGCATATTGAATGCATAAAAAGTCTTGAGTTCAATTATGTTTAAAAAATTGAAATCCTTTTGTAACTGATGAGTTTTCGTCCAAAACCCTGATACTTCGAAAGAGATTGTTCATTTTGTACATGAAGTGCATCCAGTTTTTGCCGTAACCCTCTCAACTTTTTAGCACATGATATGTGGGTGAAATTATGATACCATGCCAACTTTCAACCATTTCAGAGTTCATTTGCAGTGCTTTTCAATTCAGGGTCATCTTAGCTCAAAATAAATCATGAAATGCATGAAAAATCGCAAATGAAGTCAGAAAAGGTTTGAAAAGTGATGATGTGGCTTTGAATGGTGCATATTGAATGCAGAAAAAGTCTTGAGTTAAAATATGTTTAAAAAATTGAAATCCCTTTGTAATAGACGTGTTTTCGTCCGATCAAAGTTATTTAACTTAATATTATATAAAATTTATGAAACTAAAATTATGAAAGTTATTTTTGTTAAAAACTTTAATAGCAAAAAGAATATTCATAAAGTATTTTTTGTTAAGAACTTTTAATTTGCAAAAAAATAACATAAAAAATAGCAAAAGTGAACATAGATGCGCTTATAGGGAAAATTCGACCTAAATTCAAAGTGTATACCAACACTTTGAATTTAGGTCGAATTTCCTGTATAAGGGCATATATTTCACTTTGACAGGAGCTCAACGTTGCAGCCGCGGCGGGGCTTATAAACAGGTCCGGCCACCCTTCGCTTGGCGAGGTGGGACTAAACATCCAACCGCACGGCGGCTATGCCAGGCACAGGCCTTTGGTCCCGGTAGGTGGCTCGAACTGGGACCAATGCCACCCTTTAGTCCCGGGCACAGCAACGAACCGGGACCAATGCCACCCTTTAGTCCCGGTTGGTGCCACCAACCGGGACCAAAGGTCTCTGCTTCCCGCCCTTTGGGCTGCTGAAATTGACCTTTAGTCCCGGTTGGTGGCTCCAACCGGTACGAAAGGGGGGCATTAGTCCCGGTTGGATCCACCAACCGGGACTAAAGGTAGGGCTATATAAGTGGGACTTGGAAAAATTTCCAAATCCACCTGCAGTTTCTTCTCCTCCTCTCCCCCGACGGCGCCGACGACCACCTCGACGCCGCCAGGCTGCCGGATTTTGCCGTCCCCCGCTCCCCTGCCCTGACGTCGCCGT
The DNA here is from genome assembly GCA_039707655.1 of Elymus sibiricus. Lineage (NCBI taxonomy): Eukaryota > Viridiplantae > Streptophyta > Magnoliopsida > Poales > Poaceae > Elymus > Elymus sibiricus. The sequence goes on along the minus strand of CM077665.1, from coordinate 468,332,782 downwards.
CACCGTCGCCACGCCCTGCCCCTACATCATCGTCGCCATCGCCGTTGCCGCGCCCTGCCCTGCCGCCTTCGCCCTCGGCACCGTCGGCCTTCTCCGGTCGATTCGCAGCAACGAGGACCTCCCCGGCCGCGCCGTCGACGCCTTCGCAACCGCGGTGAGGCCCCGATTTTTTTTACCCCTAGCCCCGTCGCCGATCTCCTCTCCTAACCCCGCTAGCCGCCTTGCCCGTGAGCTCCTCGCCGCCGGTTGTCTCGCCGCCGTGGCTAGAGCTCCTGTGACCCCCTTTAGATGCGGCCGAGCATGGGCTATGCCCTAGTGGCCTCAGGCGCCGCTCCTGTGGTCCCTAGCGTGGGCACCGCCGCGTCCAGAGGTCGCCGGCGACGAGCATCGCCGCCTGTGTCACCTGCAGGTGGGCCCCAACCGGGACATATGGGCCCGACCCTGTTAATTTGATAGTTAGGTTAATTTTAAAACCCCTGGGTCACTGACATATGGGCCCGATCACTAGTACATCACCGTCGCTCGCCCCCGCCCACCGCGCATAGCACCTCCACCGGCCCCGCCTCTGCCAACCGCAGCACCGCTGTTGGCCCCGCGCGCGTCTCCGGCGAGCCCGCAGCGCCGCCCGCGCACGACGATTTTAGTTGATTTAGTTAATTTAGTTGTTTAGTTAATTTAGTTAATTTTAGTTGTTTTAGTTGATTTAGTTAATTTAGTTGTTTAGTTAATTTAGTTGTTTTAGTTGTTTAGTTGTTTTTAGTTGTTTTTATTGTTTAGATGTTTAGTTCTTTTATCGTCGGTCGTCGGTGACGCGATATCGAGGAGTCCCCGACGATCGTCGGTAAGGGAGAGTCCCCGACGATATCGAGGAGTCCCCGACGATCGTCGGTGACGCGATATGATGTTTAATTAGATGTTTAAATGTTTAGTTGCATAGCGTAGCCGTTGAGTCGACGATGCTCGGCCCGCATCCTCGTCGTCGACTCGGCGCCGGTGACCACCTGCTTGAGAGGCGCCATGTCCGGGACTGGGCTCCGCCAGGCTGGCACTGGGAGGTGCTGCCTTCCGGGGTGCCCAGCTTGGTGAGGAATGAGGGTCCCGTCGTCGACCCGGAGGTTCTTTGGTGGCGGTCGCGTGGACCACTGTCGGTGCAGAGGGAGCCGGCCCCCGCGGAGGTGGTACGTCGCCGTGTCAGGGTGGAGGACGAGCACGTCCGACGCTACATGGTTGTGTTGGACGCCAGGTTCTCCAATACCTGGCAGGTTCTTCAGGGATCTCACCCGAGCTATGATCCTGTCATAGTTCCTTCTCTTTGGGTGTCCACCGCCTGCGCCGCGAGACGTCAACTATATCTGTATTAGTGATATTATATAATACTATTCGATGATGTATTAGTGATGTTATATAATCGTATTGTTGCATTGCCTTGTATTGATTTGCATATATATCTCATGTTTGTATATTGCCATGTTGTATAATATTTGCAGAAACTATGGATCAAAGAGACTTAGAAAAAGAACAGTTGTTGGGGGATATAATCCGCGCCGGAGGTGATCCCTTGTCGTATCTCAACGACACCGATTATCAGGAAGGAGAGGATGACGGCTCCGGTGATCCAATAATGGAGGAGGAAGGAGATCATGACGGCTCCGGTGACCGAATGGCGGAGGAAGGAGATCATGATCACGGCTCCGGTGACCGAACGGAGGAGGGAGCCTCAACTGTTTTAAAGTCCGACGATGTAAGGAGACGAGGCCCGAAGAAAAGGTTGCGCCCGGATTAAAGGTTCACGATCACAGAAGTCGCTAAAGATGGCCAACCGATTGCTCCCAAGCGGACCAAGGACGCATTTGTACATCAGTGTGGAGTTGTTGTTAGGGACCATGTCTCGATCAACACCCATCAATGGAATAAGAATAATAATGACCCTGAAGTTTCTTATGTCCATGATAGACTGAAAGATGATCTTTGGACCGAGCTGATGGCAAATTTCAGCTTACCACGAGAGGAGGATTCGAATAACCCAGTTATAGAGCGAAAGGTTAAGGCGTTTGCTCTTAAGAAGATGGCAGAACTATTCAGGAACTGGAAGAAAGAGTTGAACACAAAGTTTGTCGAGAAAGAGGAGACTCCGAAATTCGTCAGTCGATATGAGAAGATAAGAGATCAATGGCCTGAATTTGTGGCCTACAAGAAATCGGAGAAGGGTAAGAAATGGTCACTGACAAACAAGAAAAATGCTGCAAGGAAGAAGTATCACCATCACACGGGGTCAGGTGGCTACTACAAAGCCCTGCAGTTGTGGGACAAAGCTGCGCAAGACCTGCTTGCTAAGAATGTCCAACCAGCGACATTGCACTGGCCAGATCGTTCACTACTAGGAAAACACATACTAGTGGCGCACCAGTTTTGCCTACTAATGGCGCACTACTGGTGCGCCACTAGTACCACGCCATTATAATTAAATTCTAATGGCGCACCCCTGGTGCGCCATTAGTATCTGGTGTACTAATGGCGCACCAGGGGTGCGCCATTAGAATTGCCCCCCGTGCGCCATTACAATGCCTCCCAGGGCGCCATATGTACCCATGGGCTATGGCATACTAATGGCGCACTACGCTCTGATGCGCCATTAGTGTAGTTTTTTTAGTGCGCCATTAGTTTCCTTGTGGTGCGCCACTAGTATTAATATTAGGGATTTTTTTTTTCTTTTCTGATATTTTCACAGGATACAAAATATATCGAATACAAATAGATTTATCGAATACAATCACACAACAACAGCAGATTTATCGAATACAATAGAAGATTAGTCTCCGAATACAATTCATCATATTAGTCTCCGAATTTAAAATACCGAACAAAGTTAGAACATTACAAGTCTCGAAACCGCGAGTAGCGAGTTTGTCTTCACATTACAACCATATCAATCATCTAAACTACCATCACATAGAAGAGAGCTGCGGTTATCACGATGAGCATCATCGCGATGAAACTGATCTTCATCCGGTTCCTCCTCCGCTCCCTCCTCTCTCCCGCTAGATAGCGCGCGTATCGAGCTTCCGCCTCCGCCCTAGTGTCGTACCCTTTGTAACTGTTACCGCTGAAACGGTGAACCTGTCTCCGACACTCCTCCCAGTCGTCGTAGACTCCGGGAACCCTACCCTTGTACACGACATACGTCGGCATCTCTATGCACTAGCCAAACAAAACGTTAGTACCAACAATACATAAGCAATATATAAGTATGCAACAAAAGGATCGGAAGAGAAAAGCAAGACATTAATAGCATCGATCACATCTAAGTTGAACGACTGTCCAAACCAAAGAGACATACAAGTTCATTAAAGTTTAATTACAACATGAGCCAATCGATGTTTCAGAACTAGACATAGCATGACTCAAGGGGCCGGAACGTGGATGAAGCCGCCGTCATACGTGGGGGTCATGAAATTGCGGGCGTTGTCATCCTGCATTTGTAGCGTTGTGTCTATCTCACTGTTGGACGGTTGATTTTTGAAGTTGAACTGCCCGCAGGAATGAAGGACATCTTGATGGATGATTTCCGCAAACTCCGACTGGATGCGAAAGAATTCTTCTCTAATGTTCGCGTCCTGGATTGCCGACAAGCTCGCGGCCCAATCTTTGAGATTATCTGGTAGCAGAAGGTGATTATGGTCCCGTACGATCGCCCGCATGTGATGGAGGGCGTAGTAGGCATCCTTCTGACCGCCAGTCGGCTGCTTGACGCAGCAGAACGTCGTATTGTGGGCGAACACGTGCTTGCCGTACTTACGAACTTTCCTGGTGAAGGTGCCTCCAGATTTGGCGTAGCCGGGGAGAACATCATCAAGAACTTTCTTGACATTTGTGTAGTCTTTCTTCGACTGACGGTCCGAGTCGAAGTACGTCGCCATGGAATATTTAGGGCTTAAGAGGATGAGTGTGCAATGTGTGTCACTGCACAAAACACGGAATGTTAAAAAAAAACGATCGAAATCTAAGAAATCATATGTTACAGGGCGGTTGAGGGGACGACTTACTCGGGAAAGTAAGGCACGATGAAGTTATCCTTATCTGGGTTTGCCAGAATGACGCCTTCGAGGTAAGAACTCGCGACTTGCCGGTCCCCAGCGCTGCGCAAGATCTTGGCACGCATGTAGAAGGGGTCGACTATCACGATGTCCGGGGTCTTGTCTCTAATGATCCGCATCTCCATACTCAGCGAAAATAGCCGAACGAAGGTGTAGTGCAGCGGATGAAGGTTGAACATAGCGAAGATGTCATCAAACCGCAGGACGATCGTACCCCCGATGGAGTTATCCATAAAGCCCTTGCCCTCTGGCACCTTGGCCACGAAAACCGGGTATGCCACATCATTCTCTCTGAGACGCCGCTTCTCCAAAGAAAGAACACTGTCATGCAGACTCCGCATAGCACCGGTTGCAGCATTGAGCATATTAGTCGGTAGCATCGGCCTACCCGCCACATGCACCCTCCTCGAGATATCCTTAGGTGAAGGTGGCCCGTCCTGAGCACGGATCGTACTCGGTGCCGGCTGGCTCGCACCCTTGTTACTCTTTCTTTTCCGTCCCTTCTTCTGCTGTAATGGGATCGAGTTCTGCTCACAGACCGCCTTCTTGAGTGTGTTGGGGCTGATAATATTTCGCACCTCGGCTATCTGAGGCTCGGTGAAGTCGGCAGCTGGAGGCGTCTCCTGAGAACCGAATGCCAGACGACGCCTGTTGCAATTGGGTTTCTCCGCGGTACCAGCTAGATCGCGATCGTCTTTTGTAGGGTTGGGTTCTTGAGAAGAAGGCCCCATGAATTCGTCATTGTACCCATGTTCGGCAAAGTACTCATTGACTTGGGCAAACGTACCGTCGTCGTTGTCGTCGTCGTCCGGATCCTGTGCCATATGCATGTTCGGATCCTGTGCCATAGGGATGTCCGGCATGTCCGGTAGCGTTGCGGCGGTCTTGCCATGGCTTGGCGCCGGCACGACTGGCGGTGTTGTCTTTGGGGTGGTGTCCCCCGCCCCCAAACGAATCTGGCTCTTCGGCCAAAGCAGGGGCCAGCTTAGGCAGGCGCTGAGGGTCATCACATCATCTTCGTCGGCCCCGGCGGGTCGAATCGGAGGTAACAACTCGTCGCAGCCTGGCAGCACCCGAACCATATCATCGACACCGAGGAACAAGATCATGGCCTAATCACTTGGCTCTATTGCCACCTATGGTTTAATGCAGCAAGAATGGCGGGGCAGTTGATCCTACTTAATTAAGTACTAAGATACCCCGGCCCATGCATTAGTCGCAAGTACCCCATATGTCCTATTTTTAGCAAAGTCATGCTAAAATTCACGGAAAATTTCAGCATGACCTTTGCTGAAAATAGGACATATGGAGTACCCGAATTTGCCGGAACGGAAGTTAATCGACATTCCGGAAAACTCAAGGGCCTCTCGGGGTACCTACAAAATCATCACGACACGATGGTCGGAGACAAAACCCAGCAGCAGCAGCAGAACAGAGCTGCTCCTATATAGAGCAGCAGCAGCAGCAGAACAGAGCTGCTCCTATATAGAGCAGCAGCAGCAGCAGAACAGAGCAGCAGCAGCTACTGACAGTTAATTCAAAAAAATGCTGCTGTTCCATGCAGGTGTATAGAAGGAGACTTGCTTCATGGAGCTGCGGTTATCGTTTGATGGTGGATTCCTAAGAATCTATGTGTGTATATAGATGCTATGGATGCTATAGATGCTATAGATGCACTTCATATAAGCACTGTTATCCAGTTAAGATTTGTGTTTTTCTCTTTCTGAAATTAAAAGAAAAAAAAGTCTATTGATTGTTTTGAAGATATTGTTCCTAGTCCTTCTAAATTATTTGCTGAATTCTCTACCTATTGGTTATACATCCCTGCACAAAATGACAGAATATTTGACACGCGACATCTTGAAAGGATTAGTAGGAAGAATGTTAATCACAGTACATGAAAAGGTATGCAGTAACCTTCAGCTTGAATAAATTTTCCACTGCTTAGATCATATTTGATCCCAATGCTTGCTTTCATATCATTGGTTTGTCCAATGTTTATGTTCAGAGATTATGCTTCAAAGATATGTCAGTGTGGTTTCAGTTCAGAGCAAACAGAGCAGCAGCAAAAACAGAATAAACTTAGTAGTAGCTTTATTGCTGTACTGTTGTTCAATGACAATGACAATGACTGTACTGTTAACTTAATTGCTGAGTAGAGTAGTTTCAGTTTCAGGTATTTTGTGCAGACCGCTCCAGTGTGATGCTGCATCTTTTTAGACAAATATAAACATGTTTATTTAAAAAAAAAAAAATTGCCATCAAACAATTATTTGCTCAGCAGCAAATCCGAATACTAGATGGAAATGGTCCAGAATTACAATTTACGGTACGTTTCATCATACAGCAAGATTGATTCTTTAAGCCAGCCAGACTTAACACGGAGCAGCAACACTACTTGCTGTAAACATGGAACAGCAACACTAGACTGAACTGAAGATAGCAAATTAAGTAACAGAATCACAGTAACGAATCATTGGATATTTCCAGGAAAGAACTAAATCACAGTAACGAATGATCCCCTAGTATCAGCGAGTATTGACATGTGCAGCAATAAATCAGAGCCAACACTAAACAATGGTTAACAGTACAGTCATTGTCATTGAACCACATTAAGTTAACAGAATAAACAGAATAAAGCAGGGGAGGAGGGGGAGATTTGACCTTGAGCAGTGGGAGGCGAGATTAGGGGAGGCCAGGGGACGGGGACGGGGACGGGGACGGGGCTCGGCCTCCTCCTGCTGGTGGTCTCCGGCGGGCCTCCTCCTCCTGGTGGTCGCGGGCGGGCGCTGCCGGACGGGAGATGTCAGACAGGGGAGAAGGCGGAGGGGAGAGAAAGGAGGGGAGGGGGGAGGGAGGCGGAGGAGGAGGGGGAGAGGGGGAGCTCACCCTCGACGTGTGGTGGCGGCGGACTCGACGGCGACGACAGGCGATGGCGCGGCGCGGGGGAGAGGGGGGGGGGAGAGGCCTGGGCTCCGGTGGCGGCGAGAGGGAAGTGGATCGGGGGGACGAACTGGCGAGGGAGGGGGGAAGTGGATCGGGGGACTGTAGCTATAGGGGAGGCTTTCTAATGGCGCACCCCCTGGCGGTGCGCCATTAGAATGTTTTCTAATGGCGCACTGCCAGGGGGTGCGCCATTAGAATGTTTGCTATTGACGTTAAAAGGGCCGCGTCTGTGTTATGGACAGACTTACTGCCATAGCCTAGTGGTTGGACCCTTGATGGATGTCTCTGCCAGCCAGGGTTCGAATCCTGGTGGCCCCATTTTTTTCAATCTTTTTTAAATTTTTTTTTTGATGTATATATGTCTATTAGTTGCACTAGTCCGGTCTTTAAATATTTTTTTACCTTTTTCTGTGTTTTTTCTTTACTGTTTTTGTCAATCTTTTTAAAAAAAATGTTTTTGATGAATATGAATATGAAACAGTAATAAATATTCAATATTCAATATCGAGATGGAGGGGGATCGAGATCGAGTGTCCTCATGAATATTCAATATTTTTTCATGAATTCAAAAAGTGCCCATGAAATTTAAAAATATTCATGATAGTTCAAAAAGTGCCCATGAAATACAATCGAGAAATGAAGGCTACAATTTAAATACAATCGATCTTAGCTAGCTATCTGTTCACAATCTTCTTGCCCTTCTTTTTCGCAAATGGAGTTCTTCTGTGGAACGGACGTCCTTTAGGTAGGGTGGTCCTGCTTCTTCTTGTGGTGTATGCTGCTACTTCATCGTCGTCGTCATGTTCCATCTTCGGGTCGCCGTACTTGTCGAAGTCTTGCTCATTGGCGACTCCATCCATTCCGATGATCTTCCTTTTGCCTCTCCTCACGACAACACGACTGGGCTTTGACGGGTCGGTAATGAAGAAGCATTGGTCCACTTGGGAAGCCAGTACCCATGGCTCATTTTTCGCGGTGACGTTTGCGCCCGCGGTCTTGGATTTGGCTTCGGGTATAACCATGGTGGTGAAATACCGGTTTTCTTTTAGGACGCTCTTGGCCCATCTGACACGGAACATCGGGACCTTCTCTCCAGCGTAGCTCAGCTCCCAGATCTCCTCGATCCTTCCGTAGTATCTGAACTTGTCGTTACCGGTGTAGGATTCCATCGTTACCCCGGAGTTCTGATAACCATCGCTCTTCATGTCCTTGTCCTCGGTGTAGAATGTGTAGCCGTTGATATCGTACGCCTCATAGGTCATCAGGTTGTGCTCGGCGCCCTGTGACAAGGCGAATATGAGTTGTTCTTCCGCAGGAGAATCTTCATGTAAAGGGTACGACAGAAGCTTCTGCTTGAACCAACGCGTGAAACATGAGTTGTGCTCTTTGATTATATCTCCGTCCGTCCTCTGTTGGCCTCGGTCATTGTACGTCTTCTCAATAAAGGTTTTGTGCTCTACCACCCAAGGATCGACCACGTCTATGTGTTGTAGCGCGACTAGGTTTGCTCTTTCAAAGTCGGCGAGTCGACCCTCGAAGTCGACATGCATTTCGCGGCGACCCTCGCGGTGACCCCATCCAGCGAGCCTGCCGAGGTGCCTGTTGACGGGAAGACCAACGGGGTTCTCGATGCCTAGATAATTCGTGCAGTAGGAGATGCACTCTTCGGTCAGAAAGCCCCTGGCTATGCTTCCCTCTGGACGTGACATGTTACGAACGTATCCTTTGATGACACCATTCATCCTTTCGAACGGCATCATGCTGTGCAGGAACGTCGGCCCGAGTTGGATGATATCCTCCACGATATGGACCAGCAGATGCACCATAACATCGAAGAATGCGGGCGGGAAGTACATCTCAAGCTCGCATAGTATCACCACGATCTCTTCCTGTAGCCTTCTGAGTTGCCTCACGCCAACCGACTTCCGAGAGATGACGTCGAAAAAGTTGCATAGGCCAAATAGCGTCTCACGGACGTGCGCGTCCATGATCCCACGGATTGCAACTGGAAGTATCTGCGTCATCAGCACGTGACAGTCGTGAGACTTCATCCCGCTGAACTTCTGCTTCGCTGGGTCTAGGTATCTGCTAATCTTCCCCGCGTAACCGTAAGGAAGTTTTACTCCTACGAGGCAGGTGAAAAACTGCTCGATCTCCTCCTGACTTAGAGTGAAGCACGCGGGAGGGTAGTCATTTCCGGTCTTCTTGGCCTTTTTGCCTTTGCGACGACTTTCCGTGTCCTGCTTCGCCTCATCATCATCATCATCATCATCATCATCATCAGCGTGAAGCTCCTGCCTGATGCCCATTGATTTCAAGTCTGCCCTTGCTTTCGGCCCATCTTTGGTCCTCTCTGGCATGTTGAGCAGGGTACCAAGCAGACTCTCTCACACGTTCTTCGTGATATGCATGACATCAAGGCTGTGAGGCACACGGTGGATCTTCCAGTACGGCAAGTCCCAGAAAACAGACCTCGTTTTCCATACCTTCAGCAGCGGCTCTGGCGCCTTTCGCTTCTTTCCCGGCTCTAGCGCCTTTTGCTTCTTTCCCGGCAGTGGGCAATCTTTCCAATTTTTCAACAGCTCGTCTATTTCCTCGCCGCTCCTCGTACGCGGGCGTCTTCGGGGTTCGGTTTCACCATCGAACAGATCCTTGCGTTTCCTCCACGGGTCATCGTCGCGAAGCCACCTTCGATGTCCCATGAACACGGTTTTCGAAGACCCGGGGTCTCTAACTAGCTGACGATACGTTGTGTCATCCATGCACCTGACGCATCCAGAAAATCCGTGGACCACCTGCCCCGCGAGATATCCGTAACCGAGATAGTCGTGCACCGTCGTGAGCAGTGCGGCTCTCACAGGGAAATATTTTTTCTCTGCGGCGTCCCATGTTTTGGCTGGCGTTTTCCACAGCGTGTCTAGCTCCTCTTTCAGCAGCCCCAGATACAGATTGATGTCGTTCCCTGGTTGTTTCGGCCCTTCAATTAGCATACTCATGTGAATGTACTTCCTCTTCATGCACAACCAGGGGGGAAGGTTGTACATCCACACAAACACAGGCCAGGTGCTATGTGTGCTTCTCTGGCTGCCAAACGGATTGACTCCATCGGTGCTCGCGCCCAGCACGATGTTCCTTGGATCGTTCCCAAATTCTGGGTCTTCGAAGTTCAACGCTTGCCACTGGCTCGCATGCTTAGGGTGACTCAGCATCTTGTCTTTTTTATTTATCTCCGGATCATTTCCGTCATCTTCTCGCTTCTTCTCCTCCCTATCCGCGTGCCAACGCAGGAGCTTTGCTACCTTAGGGTCCGCGAAATACCGCTGCAGACGAGGAGTGATCGGAAAGTACCACACCACTTTTCGAGGAGCTTTCTTCCTCTTCTTGTATCGAGTGACGCCGCACACCGGACATATGGTAGACTCTGCGTGCTCGTCCCGATAAATGACGCAATTGTTCATGCACACATGGTATTTCACGTGCGGTAAATCCAGAGGACACACGATTTTCTTCGCCTCCTCGAAACTGGTCGGGCACTTGTTCCCCTTGGGAAGACGTTCGTGCCAGAATGACATGTTCTCGTCGAAGCATGCGTCGGTCATTTTGTGTTTTACCTTCATCTCCAGAGCCATGAGCGTTACTTTCAGGCGGGTATCCTCGGGCCTGCATCCTTCATACAATGGAGTAACCGCGTCTATCTCCAGTTGATCCAGCTTGGCTTTCTCTCGGGCGGCAGCTCTTGCGTTATCCGTCTGCTTGAGAAGCAGCTCTTGAATATGAGGGTCATGCACCCAGCCTCCATCGTCGTCTGCTCCGGCATCTTCATCTAGATCATGATCATGCCCTTCGTCTTGATCTTCCTCATCATCATGTCCGGCATCTTCTACATGATGACTGTGTGCAGCATCACCGTCGTGATCATGTCCTGGAGATTCTTCGTCTTCTCGCCCGCCCTCGCCGCGGTGGTTGTCTTGCTGCCGATCCTCATTTCTTGCCCGGCCATGGACGACTTCATAGTCATCTTCATCACCTTGCCACCGATAGCCATCCATGAAACCACGCAAGAGCAGGTGGTCCCGCACCTGCCCGGAATCCGGGTCCGCAATAAGGCTCTTCAGCTTGCATCTTCGACACGGACATCTTATCTCCGTCTCGTTCTTTTGAAGCATCTCGGCCTTCGCGGAGCTCAAAAACCTATTCACGATGCCTTCGGTCATCGTGCGGACCATGGTCGCCTGCGGGGTAGAGCAAAACGATATTTTAGAACCAAGAAAAAATTTGGCATGACTTTCCCTAAAAATAGGACCAAAAAGAATGCATAGTGCCAAAATTCTCGCCGAAACGGAAATGAATCAACATGTCGGCAGAATATTGGCAACTATCGCATTTCAAATACCGGTACCTGCAAACACAAACATATATGCAACACCACAAACATATGCAACACCACAAACATACATAGATCTAGCTAGGCCATAAAAAGTGTATGTGCACGGTTGTTGGAGCTCGAGGGAGAAAAAATGTAGATCTACAACATAAAGATAGCTTTCCCCTTACTTACCTATCAAAAAAAGCTAATTTAACCACTTAATTTTGATGAATCTATGGTGCAAATGAGGTGAGGAGGAGGAGGCAGCCGACACAAGCTTGGAGGAGGAGGTGGAGAGAATGAAGTGGGGAAAGTGAGTGGGTAGGTGAGGCTGTCCAAAATATCTAGCTGGTCCCAGCTTACTAATGGCGCACCCCTATCTGGTGCGCCATTAGTAACCCTGGTTACTAATGGCGCACCAGCTAGGGGTGCGCCATTAGTAGTTTTGCAAAAATAAAAAAAAATAAAAAAAAATAGTAGTGGCGCACTGTGTTGGAGGTGCGCCATTACTACTCAAAATAGTAATGGCGCACTCTAACGTGGTGCGCCATTAGAATTTTTGGAAAAAAAAAATTGTTACTAATGGCGCACCGTGGGCCTGGTGCGCCATTAGTATCTACCACTCTAATGGCGCACTGGCTCATGGTGCGCCATTACTATATAGTAGTGGCGCACCAGGAGTCTGGTGCGCCATTAGAGCCCATTCCATCTATAGCCCTTTTCCTAGTAGTGGTTCAAGGACTTGGTTCTTCGGGGTTGGGGAACTTTGGACCCAGAAATAGGGGAGTGTGTTTGGAGTGACAAGCAACTTGCAATACCCTTCCGGAAGCTTCAGGCAGTAATCAAGGCAGCGCAGGAAGGGGCGTTCATTCCCGACAGAGAGAAGGACGAGCTGACAGAGGCCCTCGGGAATGCTGAACACCCTGGACGAACACGAGGCACACCAGGCTCCGTTCCGTGGAAGCATGGGTTTCCCGACAGCGGTGGTTATAGAAGCCGAAAGAGAAAAAGGAAATAGGAAGCAAGCGAAATGCAGAAGCTCAGTGCAAGATTAGCAAAACTAGAGGAACTTGAGAGCCAGCGAGCTACCGGCCAACCATCTGAGCGGCACAAAGATCCTTCCTTTGACGCTACCCCACCATCTCAGCGGAGAAGCAGCATGGCTTCTACGGAGCTCGTTCAGCCTGATTTAACGGCTCCTCGCTACCCCGTGGATAGTATCACGGCGGCTGAACATTGCGAGCTAATGACGAAATGCCAGAACCTGACCTTTAAGGTGGCGGTCGGCTCTGTTGTACCTCCTCGAGCTGAGGGAACTTTCCATTGCCGTCCGATTCCTCATGGCTATGCTGTTGTGACGGTGAAAGAAATAATGAATGGATTTGAGGGGCTGGAGCTTGACAACCCTACAGGTGAAGAGGATATTATTCTTTTGGAAAATGCTTTGAGGAGTACCTGTCTATGGAGAAAAGAGTACATCAAGCTTCCAAACTGGACGCCTCAGCAGACTCCGCCTCCTCCTCCTCCGGCGCGTCAGGGCACTCCGCCTCCTCCTTCTCCTCCTCCGGCATGTCAGGGCACTTCGCCTCCTCCGGCGCGTCAGGGCACTCCGCCTCCTCCTTCGCCTCCTCCGGCGCGTCAGGGCACTCCGCCTCCTCCTTCGGCGCGTCAGGGCACTCCGCCTCCTCCGGCGCGTCAGGGCACTCCGCCTCCTCCTCCTCCGGCGCGTCAAGGCACTACGCCTCCTCCGGCGCATCAGCAACGGCGGAAGAGAGTCGCCGCCGCCACTCCGGCGGCTAGCAGTACAATAGGCGGGAAGAAATTCAAATTTGGTCCAAGCCTCAAGCCTCTTCCAAAGTTATCATATGAGAGGAGCGAAGAGGAAAACACTGAAATCAGTGCAGCCGAAGTGAAGGCCCATTTTGCACGGAAAGATCCACCTCCAAAGGAAACGGTAGATCCGGTGAAAGCGAAGCGAACTCTGCATGCCCTGAAGCGACCACCACGGACTCGGCTATCCAACTATGACCGCATAGTTACTAAGACACATGCTGAAGCGCAGCGGTCGGGAAGTACTTCCAGTGCTGCAAGAGAGAAAAAACGAAGAAGTGGGAAAACAATTCCCCAGCTCGGCGAACAGGAGAAGCAATCGTGCCCCCCGCTCAAGGTGTCTAGCGATATCGCTAATCATCCGGTGCTACTGCCCGGTACCACTCTTGATGATTACATGCCCGATGATGTACAATTTGAAACGGCTGAGGTAGTAGACGACTTTAGATACGAGCACGGGAAGCCTCTCGTCAAACCTGATCATCCTCATCTAACAACGATGATGCAAAAATTGCATGACTGGTACATGGAAACCTGCAGGAAGTCCGGGACCGACAGTTTGTTTGTCGGAATTAAAGAAGAGCACGACTTCCCTGGAGTCGAGCTGCCGCCTGTTGAATTTGTGGAGGTATTTCAGTTATACAATCAAAAGGCCCTCGACAAACAACTCATGACTTGCTACTGTCTGTAAGTATTACTTCTATAATTAAGTCTCTAGCTCAGCTCGTCCATTGCATGTATATATAATTATCCTCACTATATTATGCAGATTGAAGATGGTCGAATGCAAAAAAGCACAAATCTATGACATTGGCTTCATTAGCCAAAATACCGTAAATGAATGGTCGGTACAAAACGAGGCCAAAGCTACCGAGAAGAACTTGCTAGAATCGTTCCTTAGACATCAAAACAAAAGGGAAATACTCTTTCCTTACAACTTCAAGTGAGTGTTACTGTCTTGTGCATATTCGGTTTCGCTTACTCGAGGTTAAGTAATGTAATTGATGAGTTATGCGTGCGCAGCTTCCACTATATTCTGCTATCCATTAACCTTGACGGGGCATTAGTAACTGTCTTAGACTCGCTCCGTAAAGATCCCAAGTATTATGCGGACATGACTACAATGCTCTAGAAGTAAGTTCAATCAATACCGGGACCATATCGGCAACTTTCGTTCATTTCCTGATATCAAGTAATCATTTTCTTTGCCTGCCAGGGTTTGGAAAAAGTTCACCACTATGGTTCCGGGTCTGAAGAAGGAGCTGCGATTTACACACCCCAAAGTAAGTAGTACTAGCTAGTTCCGCGCATCTCTCATTGATTCTAGTTTCATCAATACCATTATCATGCTTGCTTATCAGTTTGATTGAACTCTATTCTCGTAAAGTGCTTGTACTAGGCACCCAGGACTCATTTATGTGGATACTACGTATGCGAGTTCATTCGCTACTATATCTCTGAGCGGGGCTTCTCTGAGAAACAATTTGAAGTACGTAAACAATATTCACAATTTTATTTTACATATTACCATCAATTGTGTTGAGTTTCATTCATATATATGTATTGACCACCTTCTTTAAATTAGATCAGGCAGATGTGGGATGAACTCCTACCACATGATCGCATACGAGCAATTCAAGAGGAATTGGCGGGATTCTTTCTTGATCACGTCATGCCTGAACACGGAGAATACCATGTGAAATTGCAAATGGATCTTAGGTGTTAGGGATTCTAAGACATGTTATATTGTACTTATGTAGTAGCGTCAGATAGATATACGAAAACTTGTTGTTCGACCAAGCACGGAGAAAGAGCTAGATGTCACTTCTCTCTATATATGTTCATGACGATCTTGTGTAATTAATGGTTTCCTTCATTTGCTTACTAGCTAGCGTCGAGTTCTCTCTATATGTATAGTAGCTAGCGTCGACCAAGCACGGAGAAAGAGAGGTCACTTCTCTCTATTAGCTAGCTAACACAATATGAAACCCCTAAATTAACCCTCCAAAACCCCTAACCCCCCCCCCCCCTTCCAAAAAAAACCCCCAGCGCCTGCGAGCTGCTGACGCGTGGCTGCCTTTTGGTCCTGGTTGGTGTTACCAACCGGGACTAAAGGTC
The DNA here is from genome assembly GCA_039707655.1 of Elymus sibiricus. Lineage (NCBI taxonomy): Eukaryota > Viridiplantae > Streptophyta > Magnoliopsida > Poales > Poaceae > Elymus > Elymus sibiricus. The sequence goes on along the minus strand of CM077665.1, from coordinate 468,317,428 downwards.
CTTCTGCCTGGGCGCCCCGCATCGGCCACGTGGTGCCCCTTTGGTCCCGGTTTGTAAGCAAACCGGGACTAAAGGTTTTGGGCATTAGTCCCGATCGTGTTGTCCCGGTTCCAGAACCGGGACTAAAGGCCCTCTGGAACCGGGACTAGTGCCCTGTTTTCTACTAGTGCTACTTCGTGGACCCTTCGTGGGTGGAGCCCTCCGTGGACTCTCGCGACCGTTACCCTCCATGGGTTGAAGACTCCATAAACGTGGACGTACGATAGCACCACCTATCGGAACCACGGGAAAAAATCATTGTGTCTACAAATTGCATTTGATCCTCCTACCCTTCCTTTACTACTCATGCTTGTTGTTACTTTCCGCTATATACTCTTAGACATGCATGTGTAGGGTGTACTTGACTTGCAATGAATGCTAAAATCTGCCAACACTAAAAATTGGGAAAAGGCTAGATTTTTATTTGGTCAAGTAGTCTAATCACCCCCCCCTCTGGACATACTTTCGGTCCTACAGCGGCTGGAATTTTGGGGAAACGAAACTCCAAGTGGGGAAGGGAAGGAATCCTACTAGGAGTAGGATTCGAGGTGGACTCCTCCACCTCCACCTCCTTCGGCCGACTCTTAGGAGGATCCCTAGGTCGGCCAGCCCCTCCCCTCCCTCCTATATATACTAGAGGGGAGAGAGGGCAGCAGCACAAGAAACCCTAGCCACGGTGCAGCCCTCTCTCCCCGATAGATCAAATCCTCTAGTTTCAGCGGCGCTTAGGCGAAGCCCTGCTGGAATAGTTCCACCACCACCGCCGCCGCGCCGTCGCGCTGCCGGAGAACTCATCTACCTCTCCGTTCCCTCTTGCTGGATGCAGAAGGCGGAGATCGTTATCGAGCTGTACATGTGCTAGACGCGGAGGTGCCGTCCGTTCGGCACTAGATCATGATTGGATCGCGGGACGCTCGGCGATTTGGATCGCGAAGACGTTCGACTACAACAACCGCGTTTCTTAACGCTTCCCACTTAGCGATGTACAAGGGTATGTAGATCCACTCTCCCTCTCGTAGATGCTCATCACCATGGATAGATCTTGCGTGTGCGTAGGAAAAAATTTGTTTCCCATGCAACGTTCCCCAACAGTGGTATCAGAGCTAGGTCTATGTGTAGATGAGATCACGAGTAGAACACAAAGGAGTTTGTGGGCGTTGATGCTCAGATTGCTTCCTCCCTTAGTCTTTTCTTGATTCAGCGGTATTGTGGGATGAAGCGGCCCGGACCAACATTACTCGTACGCTTACGGGAGACCGGTTCCATCAACTGACATGTAACTTTGTTGCATAAAGATGGCTGGTGGGTGTCTCTCTCCCACTTTAGTTGGATCGGATTAGACAAAGGCGGTCCTTGAGAAGGTTGAATAGCAATTTGTGTATCACCATTGTGGTTTTTGCATCGGTAAGAATCGTTCTTGCTAGATACCCATAGCAGCCACATAAAACATGCAACAACAATTAGAGGACGTCTACCTTGTTTTTGCAGGGTATGTTGTGATGTGATATGGCCAATTACATGATGAGATATATGTGGTGTATGAGATGATCATGTTTAGTATAGAATATGACGACTTGCATGTCGATGAGTACGGCAACCGGCATGAGCCATAGGGTTGTCTTTAATTTATTTTTTGCCGTTTTGCTTAACTTTATTGCTATGCTGTAGGACCGAAAGTATGTCTAGAGGGGGGGGGGGGGGTGATTAGACTACTTGACCAAATAAAAGTTTTGCCTATACCAAATTTTAGAGTTGGCAGATTTTAGCATTCATAGCAAGTCAAGTACACCGTACACATGCATGTCTAAGAGTATAGCAGCGGAAAGTAATAACAAGCATGAGTAGTAAAGGATAGGGTAGGAAGATCAAACGCAATTGTAGACACGATGATTTTTCCCGTGGTTCCGATAGGTGGTGCTATCGTACATCCACGTTTATGGAGTCTTCAACCCACGGAGGGTAACGATCGCAAGAGTCCACGGAGGGCTCCACCCATAAGGGTCCACGAAGTAGCAACCTTGACTATTCCATAACGGCTTCCGTCCACGAAGGACTAGCCTCACTACGGGTAGATCTTCACGAAGTAGGCGATCTCCTTGCCCGTACAAACTTCTTGGTTCACTCCACAACACGAAGTAGGAGGCTCCCAAGCGACACCTAACCAATCTAGGAGGCACCACCCTCCAAAAGGTAATAGGCTCGGTAATGACGATGAACTCCTTGCTCTTGTGCTTCAAGATGATAGACTCCTCAACACACAATCACTCTCTCACAGATTTGGCTTGGTGGAAGAGATGAGATTGGTGGAAAGCAACTTGGGGAGGCTAGAAATCAAGATCCATATGGTTGGAGTGGATGATCTTGACCTCAACACAAGGGTAGGTGGTTCTCTCTCAGAAAACTGGATGGGGCAAGTATGGAATAGTTCTGAGTGCTTCTCTTTCGAGTAGGTGATGATGGAGGGGTATATATAGGCATCCCCAAAAATCCAACCGTTACACACAAAATGACCAACTCGGTGACACCGATGTGTTAATCTCGGTGGTACCGAAGTGACCAAAAGGTGGCAACTTTTGAATCTCGGTGAGACCGATATAGGAAACTCGGTTGCACCGATAAGTGACCAACGGTCAGATTGCCCAATCTCGGTGACGCCGATCCAACAATCTCGGTGGTACCGATATTGTGAATTTACATAACAGAAAGTTGGCAACCTAAACTCGGTGGCACCGGAATGGAATCGGTTGCACCGAAGTGTCTAGGGTTTGGCTGAGTCTGTCTAGCGTTGAGAATCAGTGGCACCGGGTGGAAATGTTGGTTGCACCGATTTGAATATTTTGGCTTTGGACAGACTTTGGTGGGAGAGCTTGTGGGTGTTTTTGGTGACTATCACTTGTGGACGTATGAGCATTTTGTTCACTAACAAAACCTTACCCCCTTTTAATAGTATTGGCTTTCCTATGGACTCAAAGTGATTTCTCACAAATGTAAAATGTAGAGTCCTCTTCCTTGAAGCTTTGCCAACCTATTTCCTTGCATCTTGGGGTATTCCACAATCTCCACAATCCTTTTGCCAATCCTATCATTGAACATTTCCTGAAATATACTTGGTGGAAACATTAGTTCAATGACTTATATGTTGTTATAAATTACCAAAACCACCAAGGGAGCAAATGTGCTTTCAAGTTAGCAATAGTCGTGGAAGCAACAGTTGACGCAACAACCTCATGGCGACACGTTGATGGAGATCAAGATGATGGAGATCTTGGTGTCATGCCGGTGACGATGGAGATCATGCCGGTGCTTTGAAGATGGAGATCAAAAGCACAAGTTCATGGCCATATCATGTCACTTATGATTTGCATGTGATGTTAATCCTTTTATGCATCTTATTTTTCTTAGGACGACGGTAGCATTATAAGGTGATCCCTCACTAAAATTTCAAGATAAAATTGTGTTCTCCCCGAGTGTGCACCGTTGCGAAAGTTCGTCGTTTCGAGACACCACGTGATGATCGGGTGTGATAGACTCTACGTTCGCATACAACGGGTGCAAGCCAGTGTTGCACGTGCGGAACACTCGGGTTAAACTTGATGATCCTAGCATGTACAGACATGGCCTCGGAACACAAGAGACCGAAAGGTCGAACATGAGTCATATAGTAGATATGATCAACATGAAGATGTTCACCATTGAAACCACCTCATCTCACGTGATGATCGGACTTGAGTTGGTGAATTTGGATCATGTGACACTCGAATGACCAAAGGGATGTCAATTTGAGTGGGAGTTTTTAAGTAATATTATTAACTAAACTCATTATCATGAACATAGTCAAAATGTCTTTGCAAATTATGTTGTAGATTACTAGCTCACGTTGTAGCTCCCTTGAATTTCTATATGTTCCTAGAGAAATAGAGTTGAAAGATTATGGTAGCAATAATGCGGACTGGGTCCGTGATCTGAGGATTGTCCTCATTGCTGCACAGAAGGCTTATGTCCTTAATGCACCGCTCGGTGCGCCACCCCCTCAAGCGTTGTCTGTAGATGTTGTGAACATCTGATAGGCACGTTCTCATGACTACTTGATAGTTAAGTGCGTCATGCATTATGGCTTAGAATTGAGGCTCCAAAACATTTTGAACGTCACGGAACATATGAGATGTTCTAAGAGCTGAAATTGGGATCTCAGGCTCGTGCCTGTGTTGAGAGGTATGAGACCTCCAACAAGATTCTTTGCCTGCAAGATGAAGGAGAATAGCTCAATCGGTGAGCATGTGCTCAGATTGTCTGGATGCTACAATCGCTTGAATCGAGTGGGAGTTGATCTTCCAGATAAGATAGTGATTGATATTGTTCTCCAAGTCACTGTCACTAAGCTACTAGAGCTTCGTGATGAACTATAAAATGCCAGGGATGGAAATAATGATCCCTGAGCTATTCGCGATGTTTGACACCGCGAAGGTAGAAATCAAGAAGGAGCATCAAGTGTTGATGGTTAGTGAAACCACTAGTTTCGAGAAGGGAAAGGAGGGAAACATCATGGATGGCAAGCTAGTTGCTGCTCCAGTGAAGAAACCCAAGGTTGAACCGAAACCCGAGACTAAGTGCTTCTATTATGAGGAGAACGGTCACTGAAGCGGAACAACCCTAGATACTTGGTAGATAAGAAGGCTGGCAACGTCAACAGAAGTATATTTGATATACGTGTTATTGATGTGTACCTTACTAATACTCCTAGTAGCACCTGGGTATTGGATACCGATTCGGTTGCTAAATGTTAGTAACTCAAAATAAAAGTTGCGGAATAAATGGAGGCTAGCTAAGGGTGAGGTGACGATGAGTGTTGGAAGTGTTTCCAAGGTTGATGTGATCACCATCGCACGCTCTCTCTACCTTCGGGATTAGTGATGAACCTAAATAAGTGTTATTTGGTGTTTGCGTTGAGCATGAATGTGATTAGATAATGTTCATTGCAATACGGTTATTCATTTAAGTTAGAGAATAATGGTTATTCTGTTTACATGAATAATACCTTCAATGGTCATGCGCCCAATGAGAATGGTTCATTGAATCTCGATCGTAGTAATACACATGTTCATTGATGCCAAAAGATGCAAAGTTAGTAATGATAGTACCACATACTTGTGGCACTGCCGCCAAGGTCATATTGGTGTAAAGCGCATGAAGAAACTCCATGCTGATGGATCTTTTGACTCACTCGATTTCGAATCGGTTGAGACATGCGGACCATGCCTCATGGGCAAGATGACTAAAATCCCGTTTTCCGGCTTGATGGAGCGGGCAAGTGACTTGTTGGAAATGATACATGTTGATGTATGCGGTCCAATGAGTGTTGAAGCGTGCGGTGGATATTGTTATTTTCTTACCTTCACTGATGATTTGAGCAGATATGGGTATATTTACTTAATGAATCACAAGTCTGAAATGTTTGAAAAGTTCAAGCAAATTCAGAGTGAAGTTTGAGATCATCGTGACAAGAAGATAAAATGTCTATGATATGATCGTGAAGGTAAATATCTGAGTTACGAGTTTGGTATGCAACTTAAAGACTATGTGGAACTTGTTTCACAACTCACGCCACCTGGAACACCATAGTGTGATGGTGTGTCTGAATGTCGTAGTCGTGCTCTATTGGATATGGTACGTACTATGATGTCTCTTGTCAATTTGCCACTATCGTTTTGGGGTTATGCATTAGAGACAATTGCATACACTTTAAATAGGGAACCATCTAAGTCCATTGAGATGACACCGTATGAATTTTGCTTTGGCAGAAACCTAAGCTGTCGCTTGTCAGAGTTTGGGAATACGACGATCCCAAAGCGGAAAGGTGCATCTTCACAGGATACCCTAAGGAAACAGTTGGGTATACCTTCTATCTCAGATCCGAGGGCAAAGTGTTTGTTGCTAAAATGGGTCCTTTCTCGAGAAAGAGTTTCTCTCGAAAGAATTGATTGGGAGGAAAGTAGAACCTGATGAGGTTGTTGAACCGTCACTTCAGTTGGATTGTAGCACGACGCAGAAAGATGTTTTTGCGATGCCTACACCAAGTGAAGAGGAAGCAAATGATGATGATCAAGAAGCTTCGGATCAAGTTACTACCGAACCTCGTAGGTCGACAAGGACTCATACCGCCCCTGAGTGGTGTGTCATTCTTGTCTTGGAGGTCATGTTGTTAGATAACAGTGAACCTACGAGCTATGAAGAAGCGATGGTGGGCTTGGATTCCAACAAATGGCTAGGAGCCATGAAATCCGAGCTAGGATCCATGTATGAAAACCAAGTATGGACTTTGGTAGACTTGCTCGTTAAATGGCAGGCCGTTAAGTACAAATGGACCTTTAAGAAGAAGACAGACGCTGATGGTAAATGTCACCATTTGTAAAGCTCGACTTGTCGCAAAGAAGTTTCCGACAAGTTCAAGGAGTTGACTACGATGAGACTTTCTCACCCGTAGCGATGCTAAAGTATGTTGGAATTATGTTAGCAGTTAGTGCATTTTTCGATTATGAAATCTGGCAGATGGATGTCAAAACAAAGTTTCCTTAACGGTTTCCGTGAGGAAAGGTTGTATGTGATACAGCCAGAAGGTTTTGTCAGTCCTAAGGATGCTAAAATATATGCAAGCTCCAGCGATCCTTCTATGGACTGGAGCAAGCATCTCGGAGTTGGAATGTACACTTTGATGAGGTGATCAACGTTTTTGGGTCTATACAAGCTTTATGAGAAACTTGTATTTACAATAAAGTGAGTGGGAGCGCTATAGAATTTCTGATAAGTATATGTGGATGACATATTGTTGATCGGAAATGATGTAGAATTTCTGGAAAGCATAAAGGGTTGTTTGAAAAGGAGTTTTTCAAAGGAAAACCTGTAATGAAGCTACTTAAATATTGGGCATCAGGATCTATAGAGATAGATCAAGACGTCTGATAAAACTTTCAATGAGTACATACCTTGACAAGATTTTGAAAGAGTTCAAAATGGATCAGTCAAAGAAAGAGTTCTTGCCTGATTTGTAAGGTGTGGAGTTGAGTGAGACTCAAAGCTCGACCACGGCAGAAGAAAGAGAAAGGACGAAGGTCGTCCCCTATGCCTTATCCATAGGCTCTGTATAGTATGGCATGCTGTGTACCGCACCTGGTGTGTGCCTTGCCATGAGTCTGTCAAGGGGTACAAGAGTGATCCAGGAGTGGATCATTGGACAGCGGTCAAGATTATCCTTAGTAACTAGAGGACTAAGGAAATATTTCTCGATTATGGAGGTGATAAAGAGTTCGTCGTAAAGGGTTACGTCGATGCAAGCTTTGACACCTAACCGGACGACTCTGAGTAGCAATCCGGATACGTATAGTGGAGCAGCCATTTGGAATAGCTCCAAGTGGAGCGTGGTAGCATCTGCAGTATGACATATAGATCTGCAAAGAACACACGGATCTGAATGTTGCAGACCATTGACTAAGACCTCTCTCACATTCAAAGCATGATCGAACCCCAGAACTCATTGGGTGTTAGATTCATATCAATGTAAATCACATGGTGATGTGAACTAGATTATTGACTCTAGTGCAGGTGGGAGACTATTGGAAATATGCCCTAGAGGCAATAATAAATTGGTTATTATTATATTTCCTTGTTCATGATAATCGTTTATTATCCATGCTATAATTGTATTGATTGGAAACTCAAATACATGTGTGGGTACATAGACAACACTGTGTCCCTAGTATGCCTCTAGTAGACTAGCTCTTTGATCAAAGATGGTCAAGGTTTCCTGACCATAGACATGAGATGTCATTTGATAACGGGATCACGTCATTAGGAGAATGATGTGATGGACAAGAACCAAACTATGAACGTAGCATATGATCGTGTTAGTTTATTGCTACAGTTTTCTGCATGTCAAGTATCTGTTCCTATGACCATGAGATCACGCAACTCACTGACACCGGAGGAATACCTTGTGTGTATCAAACGTCACAACGTAACTGGGTGACTATAAAGATGCTCTACAGGTATCTCCGAAGGTGTCTATTGAGCTGACATGGATCGAGACTGGGATTTGTTACTCCGTATGACGGAGAGGTATCTCAGGGCCCACTCGGTAATACAACATCACAATAAGCCTTGCAAGCAATGTGACTAAAGTGTTAGCCACGGGATCTTGTATTACGGAACGAGTAAAGAGACTTGCCGGTAACGAGATTGAACTAGGTATAGAGATACCGACGATCGAATCTCGGGCAAGTAACATACCGAAGAACAAAGGGAACAACGTACAGGATTAACTGAATGCTTGACATAGAGGTTCAACCGATAAAGATCTTCGTAGAATATGTAGGAACTAATATGGGCATCCAGGTCCCGCTATTGGTTATTGACCGTAGAGGTGTCTCGGTCATGTCTACATAGTTCTCGAACCCGCATGGTCTGCACACTTAAGGTTCGGTGACGTTTCGGTATAGTTGAGTTATGTATGTTGGTAACTGAAGGTTGTTCGGAGTCCTGGATGAGATCCCGGACGTCACGAGGAGCTCCGGAATCATTCGGAGGTAAAGATTAATATATAGGAAAGTGGTGTTTGAACTCCGGAAAAGTTTCGGGCATTTCCGGCAGTGTATCGGGAGTGATGAATGGGTTCCGGGGGTCCACCAAGTGGACCCACCACACCCCAAGAGGGCCACATGGGCCTTAGGGTGGCACACCAGCCCCTGGTGGGCTGGGCGGCCTGCCCAAGTGGGCCTATGCGGCTGGAATTTTGGGGAAAGGAAAGTCCAAGTGGGGAAGGGAAGGAATCCTACTAGGAGTAGGATTGGAGGTGGACTCCTCCACCTCCACCTCCTTCGGCCGACTCCTAGGAGGATCCCTAGGTCGGCCAGCCCCTCCCCTCCCTCCTATATATACTAGAGGGGAGAGAGGGCAGCAGCACAAGAAACCCTAGCCACGGTGCAGCCCTCTCTCCCCGATAGATCAAATCCTCTAGTTTCTTCGGCGCTTAGGCGAAGCCCTGCTGGAATAGTTCCACCACCACCGCCGCCGCGCCGTCGCGCTGCCAGAGAACTCATCTACCTCTCCGCTCCCTCTTTCTGGATCCAGAAGGCGGAGATCGTCATCGAGCTGTACGTGTGCTGAACGCGGAGGTGCCGTCCGTTCGGCACTAGATCGTGATTGGATCGCGAGACGCTCGGCGATTTGGATCGCGAAGACGTTCGACTACATCAACCGCGTTTCTTAACGCTTCCCGCTTAGAGATCTACAAGGGTATGTAGATCCACTCTCCCTCTCGTAGATGCTCATCACCATGGATAGATCTGGCGTGTGCGTAGGAATTTTTTTGTTTCCCATGCAACCTTCCCCAACAGTATTGACCTTCGAATTCTGGAGTCTCATCTTTCTCGACAAATGTTTTGTTCAATAGTTTCTTCCAGTTCTTGAATAGTTCTTCCATTTTCTTAAGAGCAAACGCCTTGACCTTTCGCTGTATAACTGGGTTATTCGGATCCTCCTCTGGCGGTAGGCTGAAATTTCTCAAAAGCGAGTTCCAAAGATCATCTTTCAGTCTATCGTGGACATAAGGAACTTCAGGGTCCTTCTTCTTATTCCATTCTTGGATGCAGATCGGGACGTTGTCCCTAACAATAACTCCGCACTGATGTATAAATTTGTCCTTGGTCCACTTGGGAGCAATCGGTTGGCCTTCTGGAGAGACTTCTTCGATCGTGAACCTTTCATCCGGGTCCAACCTTTTCTTCGGGCCTCGTCTCCTTACCGAAGTTTGGCTCGATCCGGAGGGCTAAAAGAAGAAAGAAACGTTAATATATGTACATACAAAACAATTATGGCATCTAGTCAGCAGAGGCTTAATTAATATATATATATATACCTCGCCAGACTTTGAAACAGTTAAGGCTCCCTTGTCCATTCGATCACCGGAGCCATCATGATCTCCTTCCTCCTCCATTCCATCACCGGAGCGGTCATGATCTCCTTCCTCCTCCATTGGATCATCGAGCCGTCATCCTCTCTTCTATCACCATCGGTGTCGTTGAGCCATGACAAGATATTATCATCACCTCCGTCGCGGATTATATCCCCCAATAACTCTTCTTTTTCTAAGTCTCTGTGATCCATAGTTTCTGCACATAAAGCATTGACACTTCAAACTAGCTATCACATAAAGCAAAAAAGAAGTATATTTTTCACCAAAATACAACACTTGACAGAGTTTCCTCTATTTAAAAAGTAGTTCTCTGTTTTCAAAAATCATTCCCTCCATATAGAAACTTGCGGACCCCCCCCTCATGTCGAAGTTATCGGGGATATGTTGAATTCCTGAGAGAGTTAGGGGTGTTCTAACGTGGCACTACACAATATAGGTGAAGGGGGATAACATCCGGGAATGTTTTCCCGAAGTCTGCATTTTCGGACAGATGAAACGGAGGGGGACGGTTCCAGGTTCGCTATGCTAGCTGCTTGTGACAGACGAACGGAGGGCATATTCGGATTCGTCATATTTTTCTGATCGATTTCTAAAGTTTTACCAATATCCTGAAAATTCCTGGAATTCTGCTAAGTCTGAGAATTCCTCAGCTTTAAACATCACTTAGCTTTTTTCCAAAGGCTACAACTATTGTTCTGTACATCCCATGGGTTAGTGCCTTATATCAATATTGATCACTCTCCTGTGATCTACAAGATAGTATCAATTCATACATATCAACATTTTCTATATACATCAATCCATCCATCTATACATACATGCATATCATCATTTTCTATATATATACATCCATCCATCAACATATGAAAATTCTATGAACATAAAAAATTCATACATCCATCCATCCATCGATCTTGAGCAGAGTAGATTCTATGAACATATGAAAATTCTATGAACATATGAAAATTTTCAAGTGCATTATGTTCATATGGTGGGACTGGCAACCACCGGCAGAAGAAAGCAATAAAATATTTACATATAAAGTTCAAATAAACTTAAGCTAGCATGCAAAATGCAGAATCATATTAGACATCAATCCTAGAAAACTTGGGATTTTCAAATAGACCAGCGTATGTTCAAATAAGAAAATAGCATATCGTATGATCAAATAGTATCCCTCGAAGCCACTGGACAGTTTTATCACTCAAAAGCTGTCATGACTTCGAGAAGAGCAATAGTAGCCATTAGCAGTTAACCACATCGATAGTGTAATATTAGACACACAACAATGGCAGTTGTTCCCATTTGAAGCACGAACCAAATATGCACATTGCATAGGCATTTCTACTGCCCACATAACATCTTTCAGTACACTATTTTTACTGAAAAGAGCTCATTTTTTGGCATTTCTACTGCCCACATTGCATAGGCATTTCTATGAACAAAAAAATTTCCATCAATTCATCCATCTATACATACATACATACATCAATCCATCCATCTATATAGAAGGAGGGGCTCACTGTGGGGGCAGGGGCCGGCGCGGCGACGTCGGGGCTGACAGGGGCACGGCGACGGCGACGGGGCAGGGGGAGGCGACGTCGGGGCAGTGCGCGGCGACGGCGACGTAGGGGCAGGCGCGCGGCGACGGCGACGGCGACGTAGGGGCAGGGGCACGGTGACGGCGACGACGACGTCGGGGCAGGGGAGCGGGGGACGGCAAAATCCGGCAGCCTGGTGGCGTCGAGGTGGTTGTCGGCGCCGTCAGGGAAGAGGAGGAGAAGAAACTGCAGGTGGATTTGGAAATTTTTCCAATTCCCGCTTATATAGCCGCACCTTTAGTCACGGTTGGTGGCACCAACTGGGCGGGAAGTAGAGACCTTTAGTCCCGGTTGGTGGCTCCAACCGGGACTAAAGGGGGGCATTAGTCCCGGTTGGAGCCACCAACCGGGACTAAAGGGCTGTGCTTCCCGCAGCCAAAAGTTTAGTCCCACCTCGCTAGTCAAGAGGGGCTCGGAGTGGTTTATAAGCACTGCTGCCGCTGCCCTCTCGAGCTCCTCTCTAGTGCAGGAAGTACATGCCTATCTCATGCCCAGTTGGGCCTGCTAGCACTGCGGGCCTGCATCTTGGCCCATATCTAGGGTTCTAGTCGTATGCAGATCGTTGTGGCTAGTAGACAAGCCTTTTTTTATTTTTTGCATATATTATGTTTTTAATTTTTTAATGTTATTTTTTGCAAATGTTATTTTTAGTTATATAATTTTAGTTGCATAAATTTTATATAATTTTAGTTGCATAAGTTTTATTTTTTATTGATTCCTTTTAGTTGATTCCTTTTGCTATTAGAGTTTTATAAAAGCTTTTTAGTTTTCTATTAAAGCTTGTAACAAAATATACTTTATGAAAATTCTTTTTACTATTAAAGTTTTTAACAAATAAATACTTTGATAATTTTAGTTAATATTATTTTGATTCTTTTTAATAAAGGGATGCCATTTTTTTAACATATTTTAACTCCAGACTTTTTCTGCATTCAATATGCACCATTCAAAGCCACATCATCAATTTTCAACCCTTTTCTAACTTCATTTGCTATTTTTCATGGATTTCATGATTTATTTTGAGCTAAAATGACCCTGAATTTGAAAAGCACTGCAAATGAACTCTGAAAAGGTTGAAACTTGGCATGGTGTCATAATTTCACCCACATAGCATGTGGTAAAAAGTTGAGAGGGTTACGGGAAAAACTGATGCACTTTGTGTACAAACTGGATAATCTCTTTCGAAGTATGAGGGTTTCGAACGAAAACTCATCTACTACAAAGGGATTTCATTTTTTTAACATATTTTAACTCCAGACATTTTCTGCATTCAATATGCACCATTCAAAGCCACATCATCAATTTTCAACCCTTTTCTGACTTCATTTGTTATTTTTCATGCATTTCATGATTTATTTTGACCTAAAATGACCCTGAATTTGAAAAGAACTGCAAATGAACTCTGAAAAGGTTGAAACTTGGCATGGTGTCATAATTTCACCCACATAGCATGTGCTAAAAAGTTGAGAGGGTTACGGGCAAAACTGGATGCACTTCGTGTACAAACTGGACAATCTCTTTCGAAGTATGAGGGTTTCGATCGAAAACTCATCAATTACAAAAGGATTTCATTTTTTAACATATTTTAACTCCAGACTTTTTATGCATTCAATATGGACCATTCAAAGCCACATCATCAATTTTCAACCCTTTTTCTGACTTCATTTGCTATTTTTCATGCATTTCATGATTTATTTTGAGCTAAAATGACCCTGAATTTGAAAAGCACTGCAAATGAACTCTGAAAAGGTTGAAACTTGGCATGGTATCATAATTTCACCCACATAGCATGTGTTAAAAAGTTGAGAGGGTTACGGGAAAAACTGGATGCACTTCGTGTACAAACTGGACAATCTCTTTCGAAGTATCAAGGTTTCGGACGAAAACTCATGTATTACAAAAGGATTTCATTTTTTAACATATTTTAACTCCAGACTTTTTCTGCATTCAATATGCACCATTCAAAGCCACATCATCAATTTTCAACCCTTTTCTGACTTCATTTGCTATTTTTCATGCATTTCATGATTTATTTTGAGCTAAAATGGCCCTGAATTTGAAAAGCACTGCAAATGAACTCTGAAAAGGTTGAAACTTGGCATGGTGCCATAATTTCACCCACATAGCATGTGCTAAAAAGTTGAGAGGGTTACGGAAAAAACTGGATGCACTTCGTGTACAAACTGGACAATCTCGTTCGATGTATCAGTGTTTCGGACGAAAACTCATCTATTACAAAAGGATTTCATTTTTTTAACATATTTTAACTCCAGACTTTTTCTGCATTCAATATGCACCATTCAAAGCCACATCATCAATTTTCAACCCTTTTCTGACTTCATTTGCTATTTTTCATGCATTTCATGATTTATTTTGAGCTAAAATGACCCTGAATTTGAAAAGCACTGCAAATGAACTCTGAAAAGGTTGAAACTTGGCATGGTGTCATAATTTCACCCACATAGCATGTACTAAAAAGTTGAGAGGGTTACGGGAAAAACTGGATGCACTTCGTGTACAAACTGGACAATCTCTTTCGAAGTATCAGGGTTTCGGACGAAAACTCATCTATTACAAAAGGGATTTCATTTCTTGACATGTAACTGCAGAAATATTCTAGATCAAAGCAATCATCAGAATAGCTATGGCGAGAAATTCTTCACTTTTTCTTCGCGTCTGTCCCTTGCTTATTGCGCCATAACCATGGATAATCTTCATCGTTTAACAGGATGCTTGGATCAGCCTTCACTTTGAAGGGAGGAATTTCATGAAACTTTTCATAATCTTCAGACATGTCTGTCTTGTCCTCCACTCCCACGATGTTTCTTTTCCCTGAAAGAACTATGTGTCGCTTTGGCTCATCATTTGATGTATTCGCTTCCTTATCTTTTTTTTCTCGGTTTGGTAGACATGCCCTTCACATAGAAAACCTGCGCCATATCATTGGCTAGGACGAATGGTTCGTCTGTGTACCCAAGATTGTTGAGATCCATTGTTGTCATTCCGTACTGCGGGTCTAACTGTACCCCGCCTCCTGACAGATTGACCCATTTGCACCGAAACAAAGGGACCTTAAATTCATGTCCATAGTAAAGTTCCCATATCTCCTCTATGTAACCATAATATGTGTCCTTTGCCCTATTGGTGATTGCTGCATCAAAGCGGACACCAATGTTTTGGTTGGTGCTCTTTTTATCTTGGGCGATCGTGTAAAATGTATTACCATTTATCTCGTACCCTTGGTAAGTCAATGCATTCGAAGATGGTGTCCTGGCCAACAAGTACAGGTCATCTTCAACAGTGTTGTTACGCATGAGATGCATTTGCAACCAACCGCCAAAAATCCCGATGTGTTCACGTGTAATCCAGTCGTCAGACTGCTCCGGGTGTTTGTAGCATAGAATATTCTTGTGTTCATTGATATACGGGGCCACCAAGGTAGAATTCTGTAGAACTGTGTAGTGTGCTTGCGCCCAGGAATGCTCGTCCCTACATATTATTGAATTTGCTCCTAGCGTGCCTTTTCCACTCAGTCTCCCCTGATACCATGATTTAGGGACACCAATCGGCTTAAGGTCAGGAAAAAAGTCAACACAAAACCCAATGACCTCCTCTGTTTGATGGCCCATGGAGATGCTTCCTTCTGGCCTAGCACGATTATGAACATATTTCTTCAAGACTCCCATGAACCTCTCAAAGGGTAACATATTGTGTAGAAATACAGGACCCAGAATGGCAATCTCGTCGACTAGGTGAACTAGGACGTGCGTCATAATATTGAAGAAGGATGGTGGGAACACCAACTCGAAGTTGACAGGACATTGGACCAAATCATTCTGTAACCTTGGTAGGATTTCTAGACCGATTAGCTTCTGAGAAATTGCATTGAGGAATGCACATAGTTTCACAATGGCTAATCGAACATTTTCTGATAGAAGCCCCCTCAATGCAACCGGAAGCAGTTGCGTCATAATGACGTGGCAGTCATGCGACTTTAGGTTCTGGAATTTTTTCTCTGCCATGTTTATTATTCCCTTTATATTCAACGAGAAGCCAGACGGGACCTTGATACTGAGTAGGCATTCAAAGAAGATTTCCTTCTCCACTTTGGTTAGAGCGTAGCTGGCAGGATCTTGATACTGCTTTGGATGCATGCCGTCTTTTTCGTTCACACGTTGCTGGTCCTCCCGTGCCTCCGGTGTATCTTTTGTCTTCCCATATATGCCCAAGAAGCCTAGCACGTTCACGCAAACATTCTTCGTCACGTGCATCATGTCGATTGTAGAGCGGACCTCTAGGTCTTTCCAATAGGGTAGGTCCCAAAATATAGATTTCTTCTTCCACATGGGTGCGTGTCCCTCAGCGTCATTCGGAACAGATTGTCCGCCAGGACCCTTTCCAAAGATTACTTGTAAATCCCTGACCATATCAAGTATGTCATCACCAGTACGGAGGACGGGCTTCTTCTGGTGATCTGCCTCACCTTTGAAATGCTTGCCTTTCTTTCTTAAGGCATGCTTGGTCGGAAGAAATCGACGATGTCCCAGGTACACATTCTTCTTGCATTTGTCCAAATATATACTCTGGGTATCATCTAAGCAGTGCGTGCATGCATTGTATCCCTTGTTTGTCTGTCCTGAAAGGTTACTAAGAGCAGGCCAATCATTGATGGTTACAAACAGCAACGCTCGTAGGTCAAATTACTCTTGTTCATGCTCATCCCACACACGTACACCTTTTCCATTCCACAGCTGTCAAAGCTCTTCAACTAATGGCCTTAGGTACACATCAATGTCGTTGCCGGGTTGCTTAGGGCCTTGGATGAGCACTGGCATCATAATGAACTTCCGCTTCATGCACAACCAAGGAGGAAGGTTATAGATACATAGAGTCACAGGCCATGTGCTATGCTTGCTGCTCTGCTCCCCAAAAGGATTAATGCCATCTGCACTTAAACCAAACCATACGTTCCTTGCGTCACCTGCAAAGTCCCCCCACTTTCTCTCGATTTTCTCGACTGCGCCCCGCCAGCGGGTGCTCTCAACTTCCCGTCTTTCTTACGGTCTTCTTTGTGCCATCGCAACAACTTGGCATGCTGTTTGTTTCTGAACAGACGTTTCAACTGTGGTATTATAGGAGCATACCACATCACCTTGGCAGGAACCCTCTTCCTGGGACGCTCGCCCTCAACATTACCAGGGTCATCTCGTCTGATCTTATACCGCAATTCACCGCATACCGGGCATGCGTTCAATTCCTCGTACTCACCGCGGTAGAGGATGCAGTCATTAGGGCATGCATGTATCTTCTGCACCTCCAATCCTAGAGGGCAGAGAACCTTCTTTGCTTCGTACGTACTGTCGGGCAATTCATTATCCTTTGGAAGCTTGTTCTTCATTATTTTCAGTAGCAAACCAAATCCCTTGTCAGATACACCATTGTCTGCCTTCCATTGCAGCAATTCCAGTGTGGTACCAAGCTTTGTGTTGTCATCTTCGCAGTTTGGGTACAACCCTTTTTTGTGATCCTCTATCATGCGATCGAACTTCAACTTCTCCCTTTCACTTTCGCATTCTCTGTGTGCATCAACAATGTCCCGGCGAAGATCATCATCGGGCACATCGTCTGGTGCCTCTTGATCTTCAGCTTCCCCCGTTGCAGTATGACCGTATTCAGGGAACATAGGATAGCTGTCATCATCCTCTTCTTCTTCATTGTCTTCCATCATAACCCCTCTTTCTCCATGCTTGGTCCAAACATTATAGTGTGGCATGAAACCCTTCTCGAGCAGGTGGGAGTGAAGGGTTTTCGAGTTAGAGTAATCCTTCGTATTCTCACAGACAGTACATGGACAATACATAAAACCATTATGCTTGTTTGCCTCAGCCACTTCGAGAAATTTATGCAGGCCCTCAATGTACTCGGAGGTGCATCGCTCACCGTACATCCATTGCCGGTTCATCTGCGTGCATTATATAATTAACTGTATCAAAAACCGTTACAGAACATCATGAATAGAGAAGTGACCAAATTAATACAAGTTCATCATCACATTAAAACCAAAGTACAGTAGTGATCAAATGTTAAACAAGAGGCTCACCACGGTGGTGCCGGCGACGAGATCGGCGTGGGCGATCGATGACGGTGAGGACGGGGACGGGACGGGACGGACTGCCAAACCTAGACAAATATTGGGGAAAATGGAGCTTGGAGGTCGAGGTTGGAGAGGAGAAAGCTTAAGCGTGGCTCGGGCATTTCATCAAACACCTCGTGTGCATAGGAGGTGAGAGCAGAGCAGCACACACCTCCCACACGCTGGCCGGTCAAAAAACAGAGGAGTGAGCGGGCAGGGGCAAGCATATATATAGGCATATCTTTAGTCCCGGTTGCTGGCTAGAACCGGGACAGAAGACTTCCCTTTAGTCCCGGTTCCATCCACCAACCGGGACTAAAGGGGCTGCGCCTAGAGCGAGGACCTTTATTCCCGGTTCGTGTCTGGAACCGGGACTAAAGGGGTCAGACGAACCGGGACTAAAGGGGTCAGACAAACCGGGACTGGTGCCCGCCGAGGCCCAGTCGGCGTCCTGGCCTCATGAACCGGGACTGATGCACCCATTAGTCCCGGTTCGTAACACGACCAGGACTAATGCAATATTCTGGCCTGGACCAAAGCCCTGTTTTCTACTAGTGCTTCCATCCTTGCCAGACCTTCGGGTACATGTCGCAGCTCGCCGCGCCTTTGATGAGGTCGCAATCTAATCCAAGCGTCACTAAAAAAAATGAAAAGCCACCACCCACACATAAGAACTCACATCATCGCCTATGTTTGGGAGACCGTGGTTGGCCATGAAGGCCGCTTGCACCTATGTCTGTGTCTTCTTCTCTACATATGTGCTCCTACAAGATTTTCCTTATTCGGCTACGAGCGTGAAGGTGCGAAACCGAATTACGGATATCTAAACTTGTGTATGGCGTCGAAGAATTAGTAGCATAAGGAGTAGCATATGTTTGAGGGTAATTGGTTGAATAGCTAGTAGTAGCATGGATAATTCCCCTATACATCAGCATGTTTGGATTTACATATTACAAGTTAGTTGTCAGTAAATAAAAGGGTGAAACACTTTATTGCATGCTATTAGAAATTCTAATAGAGGGTGTTTCAAATTGACTAAGCGAACTCAACATGTTGTTTATTGGTATATGAATTTGTGGGGTTACAGATGAATGAGAGTTGGAGTACACATGGTGCATGTTGATAATATCATAAGAAGTTAAAGCATGTAATTACTTTGCATAAGCTTTTGCCCATGATCAGATGTATAATTGAAAATATTAGGGCTAGTCGATACGGTATACTCACTGGCAGTGTCCCGTCTGGGGGGTCTCACCACGTCGTCTCTCGGCCTGGTGGGCCGAGCCGAGCACCCCCCATGTCGGTTCACCAGTGGGCCATGTCAAAGCGTCCCATGGCGTATGAAAGGAAGGTCCCTGAAGAGTTGACGTATACTCCAAGATATTACAAGTCGTCGACAACTTGTTATGTTTGTATGTAGCCGAATAGGATGTAACCCTAGACTCCCACTGGTATCTATATAAACTGAGGGGGTAGGCTCGTAGAGGACACACGGTGATCTTGTGGTAGATCATCTATACTTTGTACTACATCCAAAAGCAATAAAACAAAAGCAGTGCGTAGGGTGTTATCTTTGAGGAGAGCCCGCACCTGGGTATAAACTTGTGTCCTTGTTACCATCGTCTCAAGGCTCCTAGTTTGGGACCCCTACACAAGATCCGCTGGATTTAGATCTGTTATTGGTGGCCCATATAGGTCTCTCTAAGAAGCCGTGGCGATTCGATGGGGATCAATATCGGTGAGTATATTGGTGCCGACATGACCTTCGTGCTCGGCCATGTCTTTGTTTTTGGCAACACCACCCTCCTCGTCAATTTGACCGGCCACCCAGGTCAGGTTGAAACCTTCGCTCCAGGTCGGATAGATTGGGCGGCCTGGATTACACCGGGGATTCCCGCGGAGAGCTGGTCTTTGTAGGCCGGGTGTCAGACTAGATTGAAGTTCAACGTTGAGATCCTCGCCTCGGCCCCAATGTTCAACCTAGCTCGGTGCGAGTACGAGAGCCACCCATCGGACCCGACCTTGGGTAAAGGTTCGATGGTCTCCCTAGGAGACATGACAATAGACCAGGCCAAGAGCGGGGAGCCGAGATCTACGTCAGATCGGGCCCAAGAATAGCACAAGAAAGATCTTGTGAACAAGATGGTAGATCGAGTCCAGAAGCTCGTAAGTTTCGACAACTATATGTCAGTGTGTGATTGGATCTAGGAGTCACCAACAGAGGTTAGCCATCTCATCGCCACCATCGAAGAGTCCATCAACGACGGTTACGTCAAGCACAATGAAGCAGAACACACGCCAAATCTTTGACCACAAGGCTAGTGCTAAGCCTAGGAAAGTGGGTCCAGAACATTGCCCACACATGGCATGCCCCGGCATGGCCGAACGGCGGCCCAACCAGATCCGAGCACGCTAAAGGAGACGGGTCCCATAGCGAGTATTTGATACGTCTCCAACGTATCTATAATTTATGAAGTATCCATGCCATGTTTATGATAGTTTAATATGGTTTTGATGCATTTTTATATGATTTATATGGACTAACCTATTAACCTAGTGCCCTGTGCCAATTCCTGTTTTTTTTGCCTATTTCCACCTTTCGTACAAAAACCATACCAAACAAAGTTCAAATGCGACAAAAAATTACGATGATTTTTTTTGGAACATAAGAGACCCCCGAAGATTCGGGAAAGCACCAGAAGACGCACGAGGATGCCACAAGCTCGCACAGCGCGCCCTAGGGGGTAGGGAGTGTCGTTTGAGCTTGTGGGTTCATCATAACTCCGATTGGTGTGATTCCAACACCAAAAATTCTTATAAATTAAGAAAACCCCAGAAAGAAACCTAAAACATTTACGCCGCCGCCGCAAGCCTCTATTCCGAAGCAATCTCATCTGGAGGCCTTCTGCGGCACCCTGCCGGAGGGGGAAATTATCATTGAAGGTTATCTCTAGAGTCCTCGAGAGCGCTTTACTTTATATAAGGGAACTTTCAGGCTTGTCCTTTGCTACAAAAAGGACTGGGACACTTGCTGCATTTTTGCTACAATTGTTACTGGTTACTTATTATGAATTATCTTGATACAAAACTATCTACCACTGTTACTTACAACACTTTCAGAGAATACCTTGCTGAAAACCGCTTGTCATTTTCTTCTGCTCCTCTTTGGGTTCGACACTCTTACTTATCGAAAGGACTACGATTGATCTCCTATACTTGTGGGTCATCAAGACTCTTTTCTGGCTTCGTTCCCGGGGAATGAAGCGCCTTTGGTAAGGAAACATTTTTGCTACATGCTGAAATTTACTGATGCTTGTTACTATGGAGGATAATCCTTTGAGGGGCTTGCTCCGGGTATCTTCACCTCGTTCGAAAGTGGGAAAAAGCCGTCGATACGTCTCCAACTTATCGATAATTTATGAAGTATTCATGCCATGTTTGCCTATGTTTACAATAGTTTTATATGGTTTTGATGCACTTTATATGATTTATTTAGAACTAACCCGGACTGACGTTGTTTTCAGCAGAATTACCGTGGTGTTGTTTTTGTGCAGAAAATAAAAGTTCTCGGAATCGCCCGAAACTTTTTATGATTTGTTCTGGAGGAAATAAGAAATACCGAAGCGAAGAACAACCGGAGGGGAGCCACCTATGGGCCACAAGCCAACAGGGCGCACCCACCCCCCTGGGCGCACCCTGATGGCTTGTGGGGCCCACGTGGCTCTGGCTGGCGCGATTCCAACGCTGAAAAATCCTATATATAAAGAAACCTTCAGAAATTAACCTAGAACTTCTGCTCTGCCGCCGCAACTCTCTGTATTAAGGAAGAACCAATCTGGAGCCTTTCCAGTACCCTGCCGGAGAGGGGAAATCATCACCGGTGGCCATCTTCATCATCCCGGCGGAGGGCATGAGGAGGAGGGAGTAGTTCACCCACGGGGTTGAGGGTATGTACCAGTAGCTATGTGTTTAATCTCTCTATCTCTCTCTATATCTCTCTCTCTCTATCTCTCTCGTGTTCTTGAGATGGCACAATCTTGATGTATCACATGCTTTGTAATATAGTTGGATCATACGGTGTTCTTCCCTTGCTATCTTGTTGTGATGAATTGAATCTTTCCCTTTGAGATTTTGTTATGTCGGATTGAATATTGGATTTGAGGTCACTTGATGTATGTCTTGGTACTCAATTTGTGGATTCCCGTGGTGACAATGGGGTAATCTATGCATAGGGGTTGATGCATGATCTTGTCCTACCTTCTCCGATAGAAATCTTGGGGTACTCTTTGAAGTTCTTTGTGTTGGATTGATTATGATGAATCTGAAATTGTTTGATGCGTGTCGAATAATTATCCCACGGATACTTGAGGTGACATTGGATTATCTAGGTGACATTAGGGTTGATTGATATGTATAATTCGTGTTATTTTAGTACAAACTCTAGGGCTGTTTGTGACACCTATAGGAATAGCCTAATAGATGGATCGGAAAGGGTAACTTTGAGGTAGTTCTCACTACCTACAACAATTTCATCTTATGTTCTCCGCTAGATATGAACTTTGGAGTGATTCTTTGTTGCACGTTGATGGATGATCATATGATTCTATTATGTTAGCATTGTTGAGCGATTGCACTAGTGAAAGTATGAACCCTAGGCCTTATTTCCAAGCATTTATACAACATTTTACTTGTTGTTTGCCACTTGCTACCTTCCTGTTTTTATATTTTCAGATTACAAAAACCTATATCTACCATCCATATTGCACTTGTATCACCATCTCTTCGCTGAACTAGTGCACCTATGCAATTTGTCATTGTACTGCAGGGTTGTTTGAGAGAGACCATCTTCATCCTACACCTCCCACGGATTGATAAACCTTAGGTCATCGACTTGAGGGAAAATTTGTTGTTGTCCTACGAAACTCTGCACTTGGAGGCCCAACAACGTCTACAAGAATAAAGTTGCGTAGTAGACATCAAGCTATTTTTTGGCGCCGTTGCCGGGGAGGTGAGCGCTTGAAGGTATATATTTAGATCTTGCAATTAAATCTTTTAGCTTCTTGTTTATCACTAGTTTGATTTATAAAATAAAACTACATAAAAACTGGAATTGATGTTGCATCAAGTTCTTTACCTTTATGATGTTTTTTCTTGAAAATGATGGATTAAAAAATTGTGCCAAAGTGTTAGAAGAAGAGTTCAATAAAATGTTTGGCATTAAATCCTTGAATGATTGTGAGGACCGGTTTTCCAGGTTATAATTTTCCCGGTAAATGGTCCTTGTGCTCACCAGCCCCAGGATTACTATTAGCTGGTGGACACGTTCTTGATACAGAAATTCCAAGCAAAATACAAAAAAAATCTGAAGTACAAGACCATGATGGTCTATGAGTACAACAATAGGTTTCTAGTGGTTGATGGCGGAAGTGGTTCATTGATCTCTAGCGCTATGGGACTCCATTTCCGACAGGAACAGCTGACCTAGATAATTCCTATCTTCGCGTGGCTGCTACCTTCGATGCCTAGGTTCCGGTGTTGTCGTCATAGTGCTCCTCTCCAAAAAACGTAATCTGGCCAATGAAAATAGCCAGGGACAAGCCAGTGAGTACGTTTGAATGTACTCGCAAACATCATGAAAACAAACATAATATAGCAGGTGAGGTGTATGCACTAAAATTATTCACGGATGTTCCAACCAGTCATAAGATAAATTCATGATGCAAGTAAGCAGATAATTCATATTAAAAATGTATAAGCAATCAGGGAATGAAAATAAAATAATCCGATCGGGTGTCTGAAGCGACGCCTCGAAAGGGTAAGAATATAAAACATGCCTCAGTCGAGCGTCTGAGCGACGCCACATAAAGGGCTTATAAAGAAAATAAATAACATACGTGCCACAGTCGGGCGTCTGTGCGACGCCACATAAAGGGTTCATAAAGAAAATAAATAACATGCGCGCCACAGTCGAGCGTCTGTGCAATGCCACATAAAGGGCTTATAAAGAAAGTATATAACATTCGTGCCACAGTCGGGCGTCTGAGCGACGCCACAAAAAGGGCTTATATGGAAAAATAATAACATGAGTATCCAGGAGGTAGAACCATCCCTGGGATACTCAACAATTTACATAATAGAAATGGTTAGTCCATAGATATAGTAATCATAAATATCACTTGTCGCACTTCATGATCAATATTCAGGTTTAGAAGAATTCCTCCGAAGACCGACCCTAAGACCGACACTTGACCCATCCCAGACTGTAGTCCTTAACCGCAGACACGGCTATTCGAATAGATGTTTACTCTGCAAAGGTTGTACTCTTGACCCACGAGTAACGGGTTTCTCTAGTCAATCCGAGACTAATTCCGCTTACGGTCTTTCAGTTGACAACACACCTGACCCGCACACACCAGCTTAACTTACCGGTGTCTGGAATCACCCACGACACCGTTAAGTAAAACTATAAGTGGGGAGACCACAATCTCGATTAGCATGGGATCACAAAATTTATACCGCGCGCAAACAGGGGCGCTACCCCCTCGGTCCAACCGGAACACCCAGGCCCCTGGACCAGGTGGCATGCCTACCAGATGCACCCAGTATCTTCCACCATGGCCTCTCTGTAAGGTGTGTGCCAAGAAAGGGGTTGACGACCTACTGAACCGTACCCTACCTGTGGCAGGGACAAGTGGTAGTACGAAACAAGTATGGGGGTTACTGGAACAAGACTCGATCTATGGTCGACTCAGGAGGTTTATGTTTTTCCCTGCATGGTTAGCACAACAATGCTCTTCTTAGTTTTCCTGACAGGGTCACCAACTCTCTCATGCTCCATCATGCCTCATTGCACATCCTCGTCACCACGAGATGTTAGTGTTGTGATCGTGTCAACCGGAACACAACCTTCTTTCAGACTTCATCTGAATTATCACTAGGCATATGTGGCATGAGTAGTGGCTACTGTCATCAATATCACATGTGTAGCAGAAAGATTTTCACCATATGCTTATATGCATGAGTATGATCTCCACATGAAATAATGCCACTTCATTTTGGCATAATGAAGGAATTTATTTGTTCTAGCACACAACACACAACTAATATCATATCACGGTTCAGGATGCTTGCCTTCCATGTGTAGAGGGGTGGGGTGCACTCCAAACCTTTTTAAAGTTTGATCTCCTCTCCCTTTCCTATTTTTGAAAATATTCTAATTAACACACAATTCAAAAATAGTACAAAAAAAGTTGTTTGTAAAATTTGGAAATAAATCCTAAAATAAACTAGGTGAAATTTGAGAAACAACAGAAAAAGAATGAGGTCCATTGGAGTTTTATTTTAGAAGTTATAGCCAGTCAAAGGCCAGTCAAAGTTCTGTTTTAAATAAAACAATTAAACGAAAACGCATCGGTCGAAGTATGCTTACCAAAGGCGAAAGCGTAATCTCAAAAGGGTGCTTCCTTCGACGGAACATGCACTGGAGAGGTTGCGCCACCAGTGGCTGGGCAGGCTCACCGACAGGTGGGGGCCACCTGTCGGGTTCATCTCCCTCCTCTGCGCGCACCTAGACAGAAACAGAGAGGGGCTCCGGTGACGATTCCGGGTGGCTCACACCACCATTTGCGATGCCATGGCCAACGATAGGCTCAGGGAGGCACGACGCTTCTGGGTATGCCATTCACGTACGCTGGAGAGCTCGAAGGCGAGCAGGGCATCAACCGTGGCGGACGAGCGTTGCGGTTGAAATGGGGCTTCGATCCCTAGCGGGTGTTAGGCTAAATTGGGTTTGGGAATGGGTTTGCGGAGGCTCGGAGAGTCGATTTGTCAAGAAAACCGTGAGAGGGGTCCACTGCTTGCCCGGGATTTGAGTGCGGGTCGGCGGCGATAGAGACTACCGGAGTTGATGTAGGATTGAAAGTATGTCTAGAGGGGGGGGGGGTGATTAGACTACTTGAGCAAATAAAAATTCTACCTTTTCCCAATTTTAAGTGTTGGCAGATTTTAGCAATTATAGCAATTCAAGTACACCCTACACATGCATGTCTAAGAGTATAGCAGCGGAAAGTAACAACAAGCATATGTAGTAGAGGGTAGGAAGGAAGATCAAACGCAATTTGAAGACACGGAGATTTTTTCCGTGCTTCCGATAGGTGGTGCTATCGTACGTCCACGTTTATGGAGTCTTCAACCCACGGAGGGTAATGATCACGAGAGTCCACCGAGGGCTCCACCCATAAGGGTCCACGAAGTAGCAACCTTGACTATTCCATAACGGCTTCCGTCCACGAAGGACTAGCCTCACTATGGGTAGATCTTCACGAAGTAGGCGATCTCCTTACCCGTACAAACTTCCTGGTTCAACTCCACAACACGAAGTAGGAGGCTCCCAAGCGACACCTAACCAATCTAGGAGGCACCACCCTCCAAAAGGTAATAGGCTCGGCAATGTCGATGAACTCCTTGCTCTTGTGCTTCAAGATGATAGACTCCTCAACACACAATCACTCTCTCACAGATTTGGCTTTGGTGGAAGAGATTGATTTGGTGGAAAGCAACATGGGGAGGCTAGAGATCAAGATTCATATGGTAGGAATGGAATGACTTGATCTCAACACATGAGTAGGTGGCTCTTTCTCAGAAAATAGGATGGGGCAAGTATGGAATAGTTCTGAGTGCTTCTCTTTCGAGTGGGTGGTGGTGAAGGGGTATATATAGGCATCCCAAAAAATCCAACCGTTACACCTAAAGTGACCAACTCGGTGACACCGAAGTGTAAAACTCGGTGGTACCGAAGTGACCAAAAGGCAGAAACTTTTGAATCTCGGTGAGACCGATTCTCAACATTCGATGGTACCAATTCTTGACAACGGCTAACAAGAGAGTTGGTCCAAAAACTCGTTGAGACCGATTCACAAAACTTGGTGGTACCGATTCTTGAGAATGGCTAACCATGAAGTTGGTCCAAATCTCGGTGAGACCGATTGGAAAAACTCGGTGGTACCGATGCTTGAAAATAGCTAACCAGAAAGTTGGCAACTGAACTCGGTGGCACCGAAGTGGAAAGTTGGTAGTACCGAGATGGGTTTGGCTTAGGATCTGTCTAGGGTTTGAATCTCGGTGAGACCAAATAGGAATTGTTGGTCTTACCGATTTGAGTGGTAGGGTTCTAGACAAAGTATTTGTGGAAGAGCTTGTGGGTGTTTTTGGTTACTATCACTTGTGCACATGGAGCATCTTGTTCACCAACAGTACCTTACCCCCTTTTAATAGTATTTGCTTTCCTATGGACTCAAAGTGATTTCTCACAAAGTAAAATGTAGAGTCCTCTTGCTTGAAGCTTTGCCAATCCATTTCCTTCCATCTTGGGGTTTCTCCACAATCCTTTTGCCATCCCTATCATTGAACTTTTCCTGAAATATGCTTAGTGGAAACATTAGTTCAATGACATATATGTTGTTATTAATTACCAAAACCACCAAGGGAGCAAATGTGTTTTCAGTTGAGGAGAACGGCCACCTCCGGTCGTTCTGGTTGTTCTAGGGGGCTCATGAGGGATGGGGTGGAGTTCTGATGTGCTGCACGAGCTCGGGGTCCCTTTTATAGCATCGCTAAGGTCGATTCCACCACGGCCGTGGATAGGCACGACGGATCGCCTCCACTGTTGCCGCAGAGGCGACGTGGCGATGCTAGCTGGCGACAGGGGCAAGTGGACGAAGGCGGCGCTGTTCCAGGAGCTAGCTGGCGCGCGGGGGAGCCTTGGGTGGCGTTGCCGTGGGAGGCCCGGCCTGCGGCTGACGGCAAGCCGCCAAGCGTGCCCTGACGGCGGCGCTGCGGGGCTCGGGGAGGCGGTCGGGGCGGCTCCAGCGGCTCGGAGGGGTCGGGGCTGCGGCTCTGCGGGCGAGCAAGGGCCAGGGGCGGGGTTAGGCGAGTGCGGCGGCTCGGTTGCGTGCGCGTGCAAAACGTGCGCTCTGGCCGTGCTATGGACACGCACGGAACGTGTTCGACTAAATGCCTGCGCGTGCTAGACCTCTCCGATGCCTATGAAACTAAACATGCCTAGATTAATGAGTATAGGAGAGATAATAGACATGCTGGTTTGGCTATAAGAGCAAGTTCACAATACAAACTAAAATTCATGCCATTTCTGTTCATGCACTCCAGGTGCTCGACGGAATGCTGGGGTTATCTAGGGAACTATTCTGGCCACCAAAATTTCTAGGTTGTCGTCTCCTTAGATGCAAACTAGAATGGCATGGTTAGTTTGGCAAAAACAGAAACTTGTTAGTGCAAGTTTTACAAAACTTTGTTTCTGGACAGAAGCTATAGGTCATTATTGCATGGGCTTAAAATATCCTAATGATGCTTATCTCCTGGACTTAAGGGTTTGGTAGGGTGAACTACAAGCAGGAAAAATCTCAAGGCAACTAGAGCAAAATGAAATAGGGTTGCAGTTAAAATACCAAACTGGACCAGAATGGAAAAGAGGATGATATGCTCAAATTTTCCAAAACAGAAAGCTTAGTTTTTGCATAAAAGTGATTCGGGAACATCACATGTCATCTACAAATTTTTTGTGGAATTTTTAAATGAGTTTATGAAGTGGTTGTAGTGTAACTTAGGCCTTCAAAGGAATAAAAATGCTATTAAAAGAATTAAAACTTGGCAAGTTTTATTATAAAAATAATTCCACTGGTTTTACTAAATGAAATAAAATGCTTTAATAAATTATTCAAGTCCCACAATATTATTGAAAAGTTTTAGATAAGAGGGAAGAATTTTGTAATTCAGGGAACAGGAGTGGTTTTGAATCCAACAGAAAAATCGAGAAAATAGAAAATAAATATTCCTGGCAAAATTTTAATTTATAAAAGATGATTTTTTTTGGGGTGTTATAATGATGAGCATGATAACAATATTGTTAGTATGAGTTCTATAAATATCCATGATGCTAATGATAATTGTCATGATAAAAAGATTTCCTATAAGCATGTCAATTTTTGTGGAGTGAATAAAAATTGTGAAGACATGCCATATAGAGATGATAGATTTTGTAAGAAGCATAAATATGATAAAACCAATCGGTGGCTTAAAGTGATAGATGCATTTTCATGATCAAACCGTTTTGAAATATTGTGATAATTTGATCTCCCGTGAACTCTATAATGAACTTTGTTTATTTTTGGGGTGTGAAGAATTGTCACATAAAAATGATTGGTTTGATATATTCCTTATCACTAATGATAATTAAACTAATCTACAAGAAATCTATATGTTTTGCGTAGTGAATTGCAATGAGAATGCTTATATTGCCAACTATAGAAAGAATGAGAAACCAATAGAATATAAAAGGAATACTAATGAAAGGGTAAAGGTCTCCCAATATCCTCCTATTGTTTCTCATGATGAATCAGGTTGCAAGGAATATCTTCCCATCAAACCAATCTCTTCAATAAGAAGCTCGAAAAAAAAGCTCGAAAAAATTACTTAAACCCACACATAAGGTGGTGAAGAAGAAGAAAAGAAGGAAAAGTAGAGGTAAAAAGGTATCCCTCTCAAATAATGTTGCTCCTATCATTATTGAGAATGAATCCGACAGTAGTATGGACGATGATACACTTGATGATTGTTATGCCTACTACTTGTTGTGATGAGGATGATTGGGAAGATAGTGATACTCCCTATAATACTGAAAATCTTTTTGGCACCAACTTGGAAAATTATGATGATAATAATTGTTACACTATTGGTGCTATTCACGCTATTGATGAGTATGCTAATGATATGCAAACCCACAAGCTTGGGGATGCTATGCTTAATGAGAATGATATATTTGAGAATATATTTGCTGCAATTGATGTGTGTTCCAAGCTTGGGGATGCTATGCATAATGAAGATGATCTTTTTAGTCCCCCTACTTCGAATGATCAAATTTGTTATGATGATTGCATGCCTCCCATTTATGATGATTACATTTTTTATGAAAGTGGGTTTGGAAGAGTGTCAACTTTAGATTTTTATTATGCACTATTTTGGAGGGTGTTGAATCTTATTGTAATGATAAAAGTGGATTTGGAGAGGTCAGGACTTTATTTTGTAATGATTCCACTATCTTCGAAGAGGTTTCAATTGATTATGATGAGAACCAAGTTACTACTTATGATGATTATTGTGATGATACTTATTTTATAAAAGGTAGTGATGAATATTATTATAAAACTTGTCACAATTATGAATACCCTTTTTTTGAACATCACTTTTTTAATGTGGAAACAATTTATAGTATTCAAGTCTCCTATGACACTCCCACTATTATGTATGAGAAGTAATAAATTCTATATGCATGTGAATCATGAAGATAAGGCTTTATGTGATAGTTATATTGTTGAATTCCTTAAGTATGCTACTGAAAATTATTACAAGGGAGGAACTTATGCTTGTAGGTATTGCAATAATGTCAAGTTTCCTCCCTATGTGTTCAAAGTTTTGAAGATATGCTTGTTTTGCCTTCCTATGCTAGTTGATTCTTGCTCCCTTAAATTGTTTGCTCAGAAAATCCCTATGCATAGGAAGTGAGTTAGACTTAAATGTGCTTCTCATGTGATTCATGATGCTCTCTTGCATATTTCAATTACTACTTTTATGTGAGCATCATAGAAATCATCATGCCTAGCTAAAAATGCATTAAAGAAAAGCCCTTGTTGGGAGACAACCCAACACTTTTACCTTCTGTTTTTGTGTGTTAACATGATTAAGCTACTGTATTAATCATGTTTTGTATCTTTTATTTCAATAAAATGCCAAGTAAAGCCTTTGGGGTAGTGTTGATACTTGTTAGTTTGATTCTATGCAAAAACACAAACTTTTACGTCCAGTGCAGAATTTCTCTAATTTTACTGGAGAGTCAAAAAATTCTGAAATTTTTACACAGTCTCGGTATGAAAATGTTCTGCATTTTGCTAATTTTTATGAATTTTTAGAGGCAGGAAAATATGGTCTAAGTTCAGATCTTCACAGACTGTTCTGTTTTTGACAGATTCTGTTTTGCATGCATAGTTTGCTTGTTTTAGTGTTTCCATAGCTTATATTTAGTGGTATAAATTATGGGAATTATAGAATACAGTAGGTATTTTGTGAGAACAATTATGAATCTTGTCTTTACAGTACCTAAGTGAATGATCTATCTTTATTACACTAACCCATCTCACGAAGTTTTGTTATGTTTTGTGTGATTGAAGTTTTCAAGTTTTGGGTGAGATACCGATATGAGAAGAATAAGGAGTGGTAAGACCCTAATCTTGGGTATTCACAAGGTACCCCAAGGTAATATCCAAGGAAGACTCAAGCGTCTAAGCTTGGGGATGCCTCGGAAGGCATCCCCTCTTTCGTCTTCAACACTATGAGTATGTCTTACTTAGAGCTATATTTTTATTCGTTACATAATATGAGTTTTGCTTGGAGCATCATTTATTTGCTAAAATTTGCTTGTTGTTACTTATAATCTTGTTTTTCAATAAAAAGTTCCAAGAATTGCCTTTTAGGATGCTTGAATCACATGTTTGATATGTGTTGTGTAAAAACGGAAACTTTTGCTCTAGTGTTTGAATTTTCATATTTTACTGGAACGTGGAAAATTCTAAAATGTTTACACAACATTTTCATATAAATTCTTTTTCATGTCATAAATTTTTTAAAAAATTGGAGTTAAAGAATTGCACTTTGCAAATTAATTTCTACAGACTGTCATGTTTAGACAGATTACTATCATAGTTTTGTTATCTACTTATCCTAGGGTTTTCATGACTTATATTGGTAGATATAAATTATGGAAATGATAGTATAGAGTAGATAATGTTTGAAAATTATTATGAAACTTGTCTTGGCAGTACATAAAGAGTTGATTTATTCTTATGTGCACTAACCTATCTCACGAGTTCTTTTCAAGTTTTGTGTGGATGAAGTTTTTGAGATTTAGGTGAAACCATGGCATGAGAGGAATTAACGAGACACAAAAGATCAATCTTGGGGATGCCCAAGGCTCCTCAAGTCAATATTACAAGAAGTCTCAAGAATCTAAGCTTGGGGATGCTACGCATCCCACCTCTCTTCGTCAACAAATATCGGTTAGCCTATGTTGATCATAAGTTTTTATTCGTTCACATGATATGTGCTATTCTTGGAGTGCATTTTTGTTTAGTTTGATGTCTTAAATAAAATAATCAGATCTGAAAATATTTATTGAGAGATAAAGTCCTCACATGGCTACTTGATTGTTTGACTACTCATTGATCTTCACTTGTATCTTTTGAGAGTAGTTTGATGTTTACTATTGTGCTTCACTTATATCTTAAGAGTAAATTGTGAATGATTAGTATAATAAAGAGAACTTCCACATACAAATATACTATCTTGGACATCTTTTATGATTGTGAATACCCATTAATTATTTTCAAACTTGAGCAAATTAGTTGAAGTTGGACAAGGAAGACAACATAATGGTTATGTTTGGGTATATTTGCATAGAAGTTATATTGTTATGGATCGTCCAACATGTGGTGCTTGTTTAGAACCATTTGCTAGCCAAAACTTCGTACTAAGTAGAGATACTACTTGTGCATCCAAATACTTGAGCCAAGTTTCTTCCATGAGAGTCCACCATACCTACCTATATATGGTATTTCACTGCCATTCTAAGTAAATTTGCATGTGCCACCTCTAAACATTCAAATAAACATCCGTTTTATGTGCTCGTACTGCTCATGGAGCGACGGGGCGGTCATTATCTTCCATGCTAAGCGGGTTATTCTCAAGATGAGTGTTTATTCACTTGTCATTGCACAAGAGAGCCTGGTAAAAAGGATGCCCAGTCCTGCATAATACAAAAATAAATAAATAAACTCCCCCTAGAAAGTAGATTGTTTGGAGGGCAACTGTGGATTCGGCCAGCCATGGAATGTGTTTGAATGGTGGAGGGGGAGTAAAATGTCAATTTTGTTTGGGAACCGCCAACAATGTGTTTAGCATGGAAGATATTGAAAACTCTGTTGTGACGTTGACAGGAAAAGTACACTGCTTAAAATTACATATTCATCTCAGTTTTAAACAATGAGCTCTAGCACCTCTGCAAATCCCCGCTTCCATCTGCGAAGGACAATCTATTTACTTTCATGTTATTTACTTTTCATGTTGAGTCAATTTCTTATTCCAACCTCAATCTATTAGTTGGCAAGCATCATGTGGTGGGGAAAGATCCAAACACGTGTATCCAGTCAAATATATTTGATCATGGTTCATTATTGTTGACAATTATCTTTATGATAAGTGCGTTGGGTGGTGAAACATTAAGCCCCTATCTTTCTCTGTGTTCGATGGATGTTGTTTGTTCTAAAAATATGCTTTGAGTATTAGCAATCATAAAAGACTATATGATAATTGAGTATGTGGAGCTCTTACTTAGACTTGATGATGCATTGAAATTATTTGATGACTAAGAACATATGTTTATAAGTTTAAAGAGAATGCATTGTTTGAACCATGACATGTGAATTGATTGCTACTCTATCATGATGATTTTGATGAGAAACAATTGCTAGTTATGATGCTAGAAAATTGACTGAAATTATCAATGATCAAAACTATTCACTATGCTAGCATTCACACTTCATAAATTACTTCTTTTATCATTTACTTACTCGAGGACGAATAGGAATTAAGCTTGGGGATGCTGATATGTCTCCAGCGTATCGATAATTTATAAAGTATTCATGCCATGTTTGCCTATGTTTACAATACTTTTATATGGTTTTGATGCACTTTATATTATTTATTTAGAACTAACCCGGACTGACGCTGTTTTCAGTAGAATTGCTGTGATGTTGTTTTTGTGCAAAAAATAAAAGTTCTCGGAATCGCCCGAAACTTTTTTATGATTTTTTCTGGAGGAAATAAGAAATACCGGAGCGAAGAACCACCGGAGGGGAGCCACCTGTGGGCCACAAGCCAACAAGGCGCTCCCACCCACCCTGAGCGCGCCCTAATGGCTTGTGGGGCCCACGTGGCTCCGGCTGGTGTGATTCCAACGCTAAAAAATCCTATATATACAGAAACCTTCAGAAATTAACCTAGAACTTCCGCTCCACCGCCGCAACTCTCTGTATCAAAGAAAAACCCATCTGGAGCATTTCCAGTACCCTGCCGGAGAGGGTAAATCATCACCGGTGGCCATCTTCATCGTCCCGGTGGAGGGCATGACGAGGAGGGAATAGTTCACCCTCGGGGCCGAGGGTATGTACCAATAGCAATGTGTTTAATCTCTCTCTCTCTCGTGTTCTTGAGATGGCACGATCTTGATGTATCACGTGCTTTGTTAATATAGTTGGATCATATGGTGTTCTTCTCTTGCTATCTTGTTGTGATGAATTGAATCTTTCCCTTTGAGATTTTGTTATGTCGGATTGAATATTGGATTTGAGATCACTTGATGTATGTCTTGGTACTCAACTTGCGGATTCCCGTGGTGACAATGGGGTAATCTATGCATAGGGGTTGATACACGATCTTGTCCTACCTTCTCCGATAGAAATCTTGGGGTACTCTTTGAAGTTCTTTGTGTTGGATTGAATATGATCAATCTGAAATTGTTTGATGCGTGTTGAATAATTAACCCACGGATACTTGAGGTGACATTGGAGTATCTAGGTGACATTAGGGTTGATTGATATGTAACATTGGTGTTATTTTAGTATGAATTCTAGGGCTGTTTGTGACACCTATAGGAATAGCCCAATAGATTGATCGGAAAGGGTAACTTTGAGGTAGTTCTCGCTACCTACAACAATTTCATCTTAGGTTCTCTGGTAGATGTGAACTTTGGAGTGATTTTATGTTGCACGTTGAGGGATGATCATATGATTCTATTATATTAGCATTGTTGAGAGATTGCACTAGTGAAAGTATGAACCCTAGGCCTTATTTCCAAGCATTTATACAAAGTTTTTGCTCGCCGTATGCCACTTGCTACCTTGTTGTTTTTATATTTTCAGATTACAAACTAGTGCACCTATACAATTAGCCATTGTGTTGGGTGTGTTGGAGACACAAGAGATTTCTTGTGTTTGATTGCAGGGTTGTTTGAGAGAGACCATCTTCATCCTACACCTCCCACGGATCGATAAACCTTAGGTCATCCACTTGAGGGAAAATTTGTTGTTGTCCTACGAAACTCTGCACTTGGAGGCCTAACAACATCTACAAGAATAAAGTTGCGTAGTAGACATCAGCCGCTCCTCAACCTACTGAACCTACTGAAAACATTTATTATCAGATTCCTTCGGGTATGTTAGAGAAACTGCTAGCTAATCCTTATGCAGGAGATGGAACAATACATCCTGATATGCACTTGAGATATATAGATGAAATTTATGGATTATTTAAGCTTGCTGGTTTATCCAAAGATGGTGTTCATAAGAAGGTTTTCCCTTTATCTTTGGAGGGTAAGGCATTGATTTGGTATAGGCTATTGGATATGTCAGCACATGGGATCGGAACCGATTGAAGCTGGAATTCCATCAGAAATTTTATCCTATGCATTTGGTTCATTGTGATCGGAATTATATATATAATTTTTGGCCACGTGAAGGAGAAAGTATCACTCAAGATTGGGGGAGGCTTAAATCTATGATGCACACATGACCCAATCATGAGCTCTTAAGGGAAATAATCTTATAAAACTTTTATGCTCAGCTTTCTCATGATAATCAATCAATGCTAGATACCTATTTACTAGTTCTTTTATGAAGAGGACTATTGAATTCAAATGGGATCTTATGGAAAGAATTAAACGCAACTCTGAAGATTGGAATTTTGACAAAGGTAATGGTTCAGGTATAAATTTTGAGTTCGATTTTGTTAAATCGTTTATGGAAACTGAAGCTTTTCATAAGTTTAGTGCAAAATATGGGCTTAACTCTGAGATAGTAGCTACTTTATGTGAATCATTTGCTACTCATGTTGGTCTCCCTAAGGAGAAGTGGTTTAAATTCCACCACCCCCCCATTGAATAAACTTGGAACCTAGTATAGCTGAATAAGAAATAATCCTTTATAATGTTGATCTAGTTGTACCTATTGCCTACATTGAGAAACCTCCTTTTCCGGTTAGGATTAAGGAGCATGCTAAAGTTGCAACTGTGGTTAATAAAAGTAATATCAAAAAACATAGACCCTCTGAACAAATTAAAGTGGCACCTAAAGTTGCAATGATTAAAGATCTACTAGTTGATTATATTGATGGTCATGTTATATATTTCTGCGATGAAGCATCTCGTATTGCTAAACATGACACTAAGGATAAACATGAACCTATTGTTGGCATTCCTGTTGTTTCTGTTAAAATTGGAAATCATTATTATCATGGTTTATGTGACATGGGTGCTAGTATTAGTGCCATTCCCTTTACTCTCTATCAAGAAATTATGCATGATATTGCGCCCGTTGAGTTAGAAGATATTGATGTTACTATTAAGCTTGCAAACAGAGAAACTATTTCACCACTTGGGATTATTAGAGATGTTGAAGTCTTGTGTGGTAAGATCAAATACCCTACTGATTTTCTAGTTCTTGGATCTTTACAAGACGACTTTTGTCCTATCATTTTTGGTAGATCTGTCCTAAATACCGTTAATGCTAAAATTGATTGTAATAGGGAAACGGTCGGTGTCAACTTTGGTGATGTGTCTCATGAGTTTAATTTCTCTAAGTTTAGTAGACAACCACATGATAAAGAATTATCTAGTAAAGATGAAATTATTGGTCTTGCTTCTATTGTCGTGCCACCTACTAATCCGTTAGAACAATATTTGCTAGACTATGAAAATGATATACATATGAATGAAAGAAATGAAATAGATGAGATATTCTTTACACAATCGCCTATCCTTAAACACAGTTTGCCCGTTGACACTCTAGGGGATCCTCTCCCACCTAACGGTGATCTCGTGTTTGAATTAAAGAAACTACGTGATACATTAAAATATGCTTATCTTGATGAAAAGGAGATATATCCTGTTATTATTAGTGCTAACCTTTGAGAGCATGAAGAAAAGAGATTACTTAAAACTCTGAAGAAGCATCGAGTTGCTATTGGATATACTCTCGATGATCTCAAGGGCATTAGTCCTACTTTGTGCCAGCATAAGATTAATAGGGAGTCGGATGCTAAACCCGTCGTTGATCATGGACGTCGCCTTAATAATAAAATGAAAGAGGTGGTAAGGACCAAAATATTAAAGCTTCTGGAGGTAGGTACAATTTATCCCATAGCTGATAGTAGATGGGTAAGTCATGTTTATTGTGTTCCTAAGAAAGGAGGTATAACTGTTGTTCCTAATGATAAAAATGAGGGATTTCTATTCTTGTGCCCCTGGTTCCTTAGTTGTACTCATTCATCCCCACGCTCTTAACTTTTGCTCACTTTTCCCCATTCCTTAGTCCGAAACCCTCAGAAATGGTCACACGGGGGGATGCCGTCGGGTCAATGGTTTGACCGTTAACTCTGGCGTGTGGGGCCGCGCTGGACTGTGTCGCCCGTTGGACCTACCAAGTGGGGCCGCGTTGGAGTGTGTCACCCTCCTTTGACCATTCTGACTTGTGGGGCCGCGCTGGACTGTGTCGCCCGTTGGACCTGCCAACTGGGGCCGCGTTGGACGGTGGTGCTGGTTGGACCATTGGACTGTGGTTTCGTTTGGGCCTGATGCACGCCGCCATGATAAGCCTGCTATGCATGCACGACATGATCCAGCCAACCTGCCTGCATGCGCCGATGCGCGCCGCCACGGACGCAACCTTCTTGTGAGCCGCCACGGACGCAACGTCTGTCGCTGTTGCCAGTTCGTCCCTTCTCGCATGCGCCTCCTCGATCGATTCACAGTTCATAGTTCACACCGTCTCAGCCTTTGACCTCCGGCAGCATCAATTCAGCGTGGAAATTAAAGTCTAGGGCATACCGATCGACATGCGGCGTTTGAACGTAGCAAATATGCGGCCGATGCCCTTATTTAAACCGCCCACCCCTCCACCTATTCTACACACATCCATTTGCGCCGCTCCCCTTCTCTTCTTCACCCCAATCCTGAGCCCTCTCCAAGCTAGGTGAAGATGCAGTACTATGGCCCCACCTTCCAGATGCCACCAGTTAGGCCGGAGGCGCGGTACCCCGCTGGCGTCATCGTCGAGAAGACGCTTCGCGTGTGGACGATCTCACGCTGGAGGACTGGCTGGGATTTGGCCCAGTGGTTCCTCCGTGCGGGCTTCGCCCACCTCCCGGCGGGCTCGCCGGTCATGTTCCGACTGGAGGAACTGCGTCCAAACTCCAGCTCTCCACCGTCAGGGCTCATCGCCACCTTCAACAACAGGTTCGATGCGTTCCACCAGCTCGGGAAGGTGTTTTGGTGTGGGTGCGAGCTCATCGCATTCACGACCTACAACATCTTCACGGATGTGGATATGATCTTCTCCAACCGCAACGTCATCCACAGCCTCCCCTACCTCCTCGGCGAGAATGCCAGGGAGGCGGAGGAGTGAAGAGGAGGCGCGGAGCAGCGAAGAGGAGGCGCGGAGAAGCTTGTCTTGCCCTAGGGTGTTAGACCCTAGGGCTTTATTTCTATGTTATTTTATGTATGTCATGTTATATAATGTTTATGTAAGAACTATCTATCTATGTTATGCTTGCTATCCTAAATGAAGAACTATCTATCTATGTTATGCTTGCTAGTTTTCTTTGTTATTTTGTAGCCCATTCGGTGATACAAAACTTGTTCGCTCACCGTATCAAAACATCAAGCAGAGGAGTCCTCTTCTTCAAAAATGATAAAACCTCAAAACATCACCGTATCAACGCATAAAACCTTTTGGCACGTGCGGCTAATGGGCTAGTTGAAGTGTAAAAAATGATAAAAATGAGCCATGTTGATGTTGAAAAGAAGAATAAAAAAAAGCTAAATTTTTTGAACTGTCGCCGTCGGTCTAGGTTTGTAGATACTGCCGGGGGTGAAGGGGACAACTGTAGGCTGGGCATTGGAAGGGTGGAAGCTACTCCCTCTGTCCAGTCGTTTGCATACAACCTGTGCATGCGAACGGCAACCGGTAGTGCATTGTCCCAAAATAGTTCATTAAGTGCGCGTAAAAACACATGCTAATTAATGTTTTCAGTCCAATCCATACCATACACGCCTAGGCTATGCACCTGGACAGAGTACTATCCACGGTTTCCACTCAAAGAAGAATGATGACCCGAACATGGGTGGTTGACTACCGGGGCCCGCCGTGCGTGCGCATTTACTTCGGGCTGTGGATGTAGTTCGAAGGCTGCCACGCGTCCCCGAGGCGGATGAGGAGAAAGCTCGTGCACGCACGAATCAAATCAATAAGCCAAAAAAAATAGAGCCAGCGCGTGCACTATTTTGTAGGCCTCTTTTTTCTTTGGGCCTCCGACATCCAACGCCATGCGATGGCCCAACCAGAGCTGGAGACAGTGACATAGTTTTAGCAACCCAGAGAGCACATGATCCACAAATTAAGCTTACACCACACTAATAAAATCTCTAACGAGTGAGGACTAGCAAGTAAGCAAATCCTAGGGCAACTATACAAAAATAAAATCCTATCAGATTCGCCTGCTTGTTCAATTGAATCATCTGCCTCAAGTTCTTGTTCATCTTCTTTAATTCTCCCTTCAGATCCGCATCCCCAACTGTCGGAGCAGCACTTTCAGAGACTAAATTCCGCAAGGCCGACGGCAGATTGAGCTCCCGGGTTCCGGCCCCATCAAATTGAATCAAGCCCTCCCCTTGAAGCCTTAGAACGTAGTCATCCAGCCATTCAAAATGTGTGCACTTCTTCACGATCTAAAACGAAATCATGAGCCCTAAATCCCAAATCCAACGAAAAAGAATTAAAAGCAAAGAGAAAAATCATGAGATCTAACCTGCCCCTCTGGCTTGCTCTCGCATTTCACGAACTCGCGCCCAAAGTTGCCGTTCCTGTCCTCCTTCGAAGTCAACCATTTCAGTGGCGCGGTGCGTGGGCAGTCAGGACATGGCTGCATGGGCAGTTGACCATACTGGGTCCACGCGGGGCGGGAGGCTGAGGTGAAGCTCGACATATCTCATCGCCGGGGACGACGAAGCAGACAAGGGGCTCCTGTCGCTGCCGCAGAAGAAGCAGAGGAAAGGGGAGGCAATGCCGCATTGGT
This sequence comes from Elymus sibiricus, assembly GCA_039707655.1. Taxonomy (NCBI): domain Eukaryota; kingdom Viridiplantae; phylum Streptophyta; class Magnoliopsida; order Poales; family Poaceae; genus Elymus; species Elymus sibiricus. Next base: position 468,277,443 of record CM077665.1, on the reverse strand, counting down.
GGGCGAGCAGAATGAACCTCTCGCCGTTTCGCGGAATGCCAAACGATCCAACGATGCAGAGCAGTCCATGTGATCCAACGGCGCGCAGCCTACCATCGGAATTCCTTCTAGAAGGCCATATCTGAGGGATGATGCTTGGCGCTAGGGTATGATCGGACGGCTGCAGTTCGACGCTAGGGTTTGGAGAGATGTTGCGGGGTTTTGAACCGGTCAGCGGGGTTATTTTAGGTTTGACCAACTTTTCAAATGACCTTAACTAAATCAAAAAAATCAAAACAATATGAAACCTTCGCGGATCGTCGTTTTATAAGACATATTTACCATTAAAAAATATAAACTTGGTTTAGGGCCATTTTTATGAAAAATCTTTTTTTGAGGTGAGCTACCATTTCCATGTTCAAATGAGCATAACTAATTAAAAAAATCAAAAAAATGGAAGACCTGCGCACAGTGTCGTTGTATGTGACATGGTTATGAAAAAAAAATAACATTGGTTTATGAACATTTTCATGAAAACTCCTTCCCAAAAATGAGCTATCACGTACGAGGTTGTATAGAGCTCGAGAAGAGAGTGATAATGGGTTTAGGTTTGCGATTTTTTTTAAAAAATCAAGAAAATCACCAAAGCTTCGTCTTAGTGCCAATAAGAAGGATCTGAACTTATTTTTTCATTATTCAAATTTTGTCACGTGTAATAATTCAAATTTTGCCGACATCATCATCATCAACAACAACAACAAAGCCTTTAGTCCCAAACAATAATTCAAATTTTGCAAACATCACATCACAAATGGACTTCAAATGTTGTCTTCAATTTCGAATTATTACAAATCCTTAAAATTGAAAGGTTAGTTCAAATTCAAATTTTGCCTCTAATATTGAATGGACCCAATTTTGAATTATTACAAAGCCTAAAAGTTCAAAGTTTACAACTTGCATTCAATGTTCAAAGTTCACATCTTTGCCTTGCTCCTTGTGTTCCTAGATGGTTTAACAGACTTGCTCCTGGTTTCCCTAGCTGGGATATCCATCCTTTTCTTCTTCCTTTTGATCTTCACTTCGGTTGGTTGCTGTCGAAATGATGGCTGAACCAAAGTTTCATTCTCTCTTGGCCTTTTCTCTCCTTTTCCTTTAATTTCCCTAGAGCTAGATCAAACAGAAAAAAGAGTATAAGCCTTCGATATAAAACAGAAGAAATGCACAAAAAGGGAAGGTTGTTGCACACATACCAAGCTGCCGGCAATGCTAATTTAGTTCCTTCATTCTCCTCTAATGCCGCATCCTCGTCTGGATTAGCTGCAATCTGCTCTATTGCTTCATCCTCCTCTGGATTAGCTGCAATCTGCTCTAATGCTTCATCCTCCCCTGCATTAGCTGCAATCTGCTCTAATGCTGCATCCTCCCCTGCATTAGCTGCAATCTGCTCTAATGCTGCATCCTCCCCTGCATTAGCTGCAATCTGCTCTAATGCTGCATTATCCTCTGCATTTGTTGCTGCCCATTGCTCCTCTTCTCCGAATGAAGCATCCACTGGATTGGTACATTTCCTAGCAATGTGCCCTAGGGTTCCACATTTTTTGCACTTACGTTGTCTTTTTACACGACCCTCTTCACCTCTTTTGTACCAGTTCTTCCTTGGTCTTCCTGGTGGCCTAGTCAGTACAGGAGAATGTAGTTTGAACCCTGGATCTACTATGTTCCGTTGGTCTTTTCCCAAGAGTGCAAGCACATTGGAAGCATAAGCACCCCTGAATTTGGCAACAGAAAAATATTCAGAGATGTACTGATCAACTTCACCATCTTCACCACCGATAACAGTCATCAGATGTAGGGCATGTATGCATGGCTTCCCACGGAGCTGCCATTGCCTACAACTGCATTCCCTAGTTGCTAGGTTAACTGGATACCTCCATTCCCTATTTTTACTGTCAGTATATGTTACCTCAGCCTCGTGTGTTGCCGCTCGAATGCATTTCATTCTGCTCAGTCCTCTTGCCTTGGCATGCAATGCCTTAATAAGAGATGGGAGCATGAGATGGCCAACATATTCTGTTTCTGCGATTATTTTGCGAAGAGCCATCTTTATCATGATCATCTGCCGAATCTTATCAAATATTTGCCATATCAGAAGCCCTTTCATTGACTTAATCTTTGAATTGAAACACTCTGCCAGGTTGCTGGTCACATAGTCCACTTTGCATATTGTATTGAATTTGCTTCTTGACCACAACTTTCCATGATGTGCATCTAGGTACTCCTTCACCAGAGGATTGTGAGCATACAACACTCTCAAATGATGCTCATGCTTCCTCTCACTGCATGTACGTGTATGATGCTGGCCATAAGTTCTCATCATAAACTTTACCTTTGAATTTGCTTCTGAAATTCTGCGCTAGGTGTCGCATACATTCCCTATGCTCCACTCCAGGGAATACAATTTCCAGTGCACTCTCTAAACCCTTGCAAGCATCTGTGTGTATAGATAAACCTTGGGGTGTACCTATAAGGTTGTGCAAATGCTCCAGAAACCAGACCCAACTTTCCTCGGACTCTTCCTCCACCACACCAAATGCAACTGGGAATAGCCAGTTGTGTCCATTAACTGCAGAAGCTGCCACCAGTTGTCCTCTCCACCTTCCATTCAAAGCAGTTACATCAATAGCCAAATAGGGCCTGCAACCATCCAGAAACCCCTGCCAACAAGCCTTGAAACAAACAAAAGCCCTCCCGAAGCACTCCTTCTCAAATGACTTCCCTTTTATTTTGTATGGAACTGTATGCTTCTCAATCTTTACAACACTCCCTGGACTAGCAGCTTCCACTTCAGCTTTAAATGTGTAGAGCAACTGAAATCTCTCATTCCAAGGACCATTAATCCTGTCAAGAGCTATTTCCTTACCATAAAAAATCTTCATGTAAGGTACAACAATCTTGTACTTATCAAATAGCTTCCCTTGGAGTTCTGTTGGACCAAGTGTTGGTTTTTCTCTCAACCAATCCAAAATTGCATCTGCCCCCCATCTACTCTTTGCTAGCTTTGTTTTAGCCTTCCCCCCTCCCCCTCCAGGTGGACAAGTGTGCTGGTGTGGGTTCCTTTTTATCTGAAAAAATATGATCTGAATACATTACACAATGATCTGAACATAGAATCTGTATATACTGAAATACACAAACCTGAATGGACTTGCTCCTTAACATACGTGATGCATGCAACCTCCATCTACACCTATCATATGGGCAACGAACAGTCAACCTTGATGGCTCACTCCTTTCAATCACATATGTATTTTGTGTGAGAATGCACTATGTAGTCACTGCATTACGGCAGTCCACCATCGACTGGAATATGGTGCCGACACCAAGCTGAGGATCTTCCTTGTTCCACTCAATTGTTGGCATGTCCTCACCATCATATTCATCTACAACTAAGATGTCGATGTTCTCCTCCCTCTCTTCATCGTCACTGTCATCAAATCTAGCACGGCTGATAGGTTGCTCTTGAAATTCATCTTCCATTGCTTGTTTACTGGTAATATCTACAAGGTCAGGGAACATATTCTCATCATCGTCATCATGTTGAGGTACCTCTTCGTCTGGCTCTCCATCTTGTACTACATCGGGTGCGGCAGCGATAGGAGAAACGGCAGCAGATATATTGTGACTTTTAGAACCACTAGCTCTGCTTGGTTTCGACCTACAAGGAGTGCTGGGGCGCTCTCCATTAGCAGAGGCAGAAGATTTCTGAACCCTCTTCCCCTTCCCACGATCATTGCGTGGCTGAAGCACCTCGATATGGATTTTACCGAAAGCGACTTTCGGCATTCAAAGAAAAGAGCAATCCCAGATGCTCATCGCAAGTTAGTGGTATAAATTTTTGCTCGGTACTGCTGAAATATTTCAGTTCAACAACATCGGCAGGGCTCCATCCATATAAAGAATTTCGGAGCGCCGCGAGCAAATCTTTGAACGTCATACATGTTTCTACCACCTTCGGATAGTAAAATCCAGTAAGCAATTGCGGTTTTCTACCGCGCAGCACACTAACTTCCATCCTAACCGACAGCCGGAAAGCAAGCGCGGGATCAATACTATTCGATTCAAATAAGGGGTCTTGTTAGGCCGGGAACAATTCCACAAAATTTGAACGATTCGAGCGACTAGCGGTAAAAAAGGGCCGAATTTACGAATCAACAAATTAGTTAGGGGGAAAAACGACGCTTACTGAAATGGCTTGAGACTGCGTCGGTATTTCCCCAAAGAGGAAGGGATGATGCAGCACAGCGACGGTAAGTATTTCCCTCAGTTATGAAACCAAGGTTATCGAACCAGTAGGAGGATCACCAACACCCAATAAGTAGCACCTGCACACAAACAACAAATACTTGCAACCCGACGCGAAAGAGAGGTTGTTAATCTCTCTACGGTAAAAAGATAGATTAGGTAGTGATAGATAGGAGAGATAGATCTCTCAAGAACACAAAATAAAAGGAGCAAATAAAATATGCAGCAATATGTTTTTGGGTTTTTGGTTTTGTAGATCTGAAAACAAAGATGCAAAAAGATAGATCGAAAAGCAATATGTTGGAAAAGTAGACCCGGGGGCCGTAGGATTCACTAGTGGCTTCTCTCATGAGTATAGCACACGGTGGGTGAACAAATTACTGTTGGGCAATTGATAGAAAATCGAATAGTCATGACGATATCCAAGGCGATGATCATTATATAGGCATCACGTCCAAGATAAGTAGACAAATTCCTGCCTGCATCTACCACTATTACTCCACACATCGACCGCTATCCAGCATGCATCTAGTGTATTAAGTTCATGGAAAAACAGAGTAATGCAATAAGAACGATGACATGATGTAGACAAGATCTATTCATGTAGGAATAGACCCCATCTTGTTATCCTTAATAGCAACGATACATGCATGTCTTGCTGCCCCTTCTGTCACTGGGAAAGAACACCGCAAGATCGAACCCATCACAAAGCACCTCTTCCCATGGAAAGAAAAATTGATCTAGTTGGCCTAACTAAACCAAAGATTCGAAGAAGAAATATGAGGCTATAAGTGATCATGCATATAAGAGATCAAAGAAGACTCAAAAAATATTCATGGATAGAAACTGATCATGAACTCAAAATTCAACGGATCCCAACAAACACACCGCAAAAGTTTACATCAAATAGATCTCCAAGAGACCACTGTATTGAGAATCATAAGAGAGAGAGAGAGAGAGAGGAAGCCATCTAGCTACTGCCTACGGACCCGTAGATCTATGGTGGACTACTCACGCATCATCGGAGAGGCACCTATGAAGAAGATGAACCCCTCCGTGATGGTATTTAGATTGGTTCTCGAGGTTCTCGAACTTGTGGCGGATGGAATTGTGTTTCGTCGACTCCCCTAGGGTTTTTGGAATATTTTGGAATTTATAGGCATCAGAGGTGGTGGAGAGGGGCCCCGAGGAGGGCACAACCCATCAGGGCACGCCGGGGCCCCCCTGGCGTGCCCTGGTGGGTTGTGGTCTCCACGGCCCACCTCTCCGGAACTTCTTTGTCCCACTAGGTGTCTTCTGGTCTAGAAAAAATCTGCAAAAAGTTTCATCGCGATTGGACTCCGTTTGGTACTGATATTCTGCAAAGTAAAAAACAAGCAAAAACAGCAACTGGCACTTTGGCACTATGTCAATAGGTTAGTCCCAAAAAATGATATAAAGTTGTTATAAAATGATTGTAAAACATCCAAGAATGATAATATAACAGCATGGAACAAGCATAAATTATAGATACATTGGAGACATATCAGCATACCCAAGCTTAATTCTTACTCGTCCTCGAGTAGGTAAATGATAAAAACATAATTTTTGATGTGGAATGCTGCCTAAAATGTTCATCTCATATTCTTTTCTTTTGTATAGCATGGACATTTGGACTTGTAAATGATTCAAAGCAATAGTCTAGTTTTAACATAATGACTTCAATACTCAAGCATGTCAACAAGCAACCATGTCTTTCAAAATATCAACACTAAAGAAAGTTATCCCTAGCCCATCATGCTCAATCATTGATCCATTCATGAAACACACTCAAATATTAGCTATGCCCAATGCTCAAGTATGATCATAGTGCCCCCTAGTTGGTGCTTTATAAGAGAAGATGGAGACTCAAAGTAAAAATAAAAATTGCATAAAGTAAATAGATAGGCCCTTCGCAGAGGGAAGTAGGGATTTGTAGAGGTGCTAGAGCTCAAGGTTTAAATTGAGAGAGAAAAATATTTTGGGTGGCATGCTTTTCCTGTCAACGAAAACGACAAAGTAGCTCACAACACTTTCCATGCTAGATATATCATAGGCGGTTCCCAAATAGAAAATAAAGTTTATTCCTTTTTCCACCAAACTTTCACTTTCCATGGTTGCGTTCCATCCAACACTTTCCAAGGAATTTATTATTTGACAACAGAAAGTAAATATTTTTTCTTTTTCATTTCGGGAATGGGCATCCCTATTACTGCCGCACTCTCGCGCAATGACAAGTGAATAAACACTCATCTTGATAATAACACATCTAGCATGGAAAAATATTGGACACAACCCACCATTTCATGAGCATTTCATGAGCGGTACAAGCACACAAAAGAGAAAATTTTGTTTTGAAAATTTAGAGATGGCACATACAAATTTGCTTGGAACGACATGGAAATACCGCATATAGATAGGTATAGTGGACTCATAAGGCAAAACCTGGTTTAAGGATTTTGGATGCACAAGTAGTATTTCTACTTAGTACAAATGGAGGCTAGCAAATAGATTGGGAAGCAACCAAACCAAGAAATGAAAATTCACATAAGCGAACATTGAGAATAACTAACACCGAATAATGCACCATAATTAGGATGTAACTTCATTGCATAACTATTGACTTTCGTGCATGCATAGGGAATCACAAACCATACCACCAATATTCCTACTAAAGCATAATTACTCACTAACATGACTCACATATTACTATCATCATGTTTCAAAGCTATTACAAAGAATAAAGTTTAATTTGCCCAATGATCTTCATGAAAGTTTTTATTATTTCCTCCTTGGATATCTATCACTTTGGGACTAATTTCATATATTGCCATTGCTTTTTGGCAAGCTCAAACAAATTTAAGTGAAGCACATGAGCATAAAGATTTCATCTCTCAAAATAGTATAAGTGAAGCATGAGAGGATTTCTTCAAAATTTACTAACTCAAATTAATCTAAGTGAAGCATGAGAGTATTTCTACAAAAATTTCCAAGCACACCGTGCTCAAAAAGATATAAGTGAAGCACTAGAGCAATTCTATAGCTCAAAAAGTTTAAGTGAAGCACATAGAGCAATTCTAACAAATCATAGCATAATTTTGGCTCTCTCAAATAGGTGTGTTCAGCAAGGATACAAGTGAAAAACTAACAAACAAAGCAAACTAAGATACAAGACGCTCCAAGCAAAACTCATGATATGTGACAAATAAAAATATAGCTCCAAGTAAAATACCGATGGTCGTTAGAAGAAAGAGGGGATGCCACTCGGGGGCATCCCCAAGCTTAGTGGCTTGTTTATCTTTGGATATATCTTGGGGGTTCTGTAGCATCTCCAAGCTTAGGCTCTTTTCACTCCTTATTCCTTCATCCATCGTGATCTCACCCAAAACTTGAAAACTTCAATCACACAAAACTCAACAAAATCTTCGTGAGATCCGTTAGTATAATAAAGCAAATCACTACTTTAGGTGCTATTGCAAACCCATTCATATTTTATTATTGAATTATACCTACTGTATTTTAACTTTACCATGGTTCATACCCTTCAATATAACCCATAGATTCATCAAAACAAGCACACAATGCAACGAAAACAGAATCTGTCTTAAACAGAACAGTCTGTAGTAATCTGTACTCTAACCATACTTCTGTAACTCTAAAAATTCTAAAAAATTAGTACAATATAAGGAATTTGTATAGCAACACTGTTAAAATGTTAGCTCAAGATCACGTTCCATCAAAAAATGAAAATTCATATACTGGACGCAAAGTTTTGTTTCAGATTCAGCATCGCTTCTACTCATCCTATGAATCATCCTAAAGGCTTTACTTGGCACAAACACTAAATAAACCATAAAAACACAATCATAACAGAGGCATAATTGTGTAAACATTCAAAAATAGAAAGGAAAAATAAAAAAATTATTTATTCATTGGGTTGCCTCCCAACAAGCGATATCGTTTTACGCCCCTAGCTAGGCATAACGCATAGATTCAAGTATTGTCATCTTTGGTTTTAGATCCATAGGATGCCCTCATGATTGATTCATATGGTGGCTTAATTCTTGTTCTAGGGAAGTGTTCCATACCCTTTCTCAAGGGAAACTGAAAACGAATATTGCCTTCTTTCATATCAATCACGGCACCTATAGTGCGCAAAAACGGTCTACCAAGTATAATGGGACAAGACGGATTGCAATCAATATAAAGCACAATAAAATATATGGGCACATAATTCCTATTTGCAAGAATAAGAACATCATTAATTCTTCCCAAAGGCTTTTTAATAGTAGAATCCGCCAAGTGCAAATTAAGAGAACATTCTTCGATATTGGTAAGACCAAGCACATCACATAGAGATTTCGGAATCGTGGAAACACTAGCACCCAAATCACACAAAGCAAAGCACTCATAATTTTTAATCTTTACCTTAATGGTAGGTTCCCACTCATCATGTAATTTTCTAGGAATATAAATCTCCAACTCCAACTTTTCTTCAAAAGATTTCATCATGGCATCAACGATATGTTTAGTAAAAGATTTATTTTGCTCATAAGCATGGGGTGAATTCAACATGGATTGCAGCAAAGAAATACACTCGATCAAAGAGCAACTATCATAATTAAAGTCTTCGCAATCCAAAATAGTGGGCACATCACTAGTTAAAGTTTTGACCTCTTCAAACCCACTTTTATCAAAAATTTCATCAAGATTTTCACCCTCCAAATTATTGGGACGCCTTCTAACTAAAGTTGACTCTACTTCAGTCCCTTTATCATCAATTTTAACATTAATAAATAAGGAATCAATAGAAGAAACACCAATCACTTTAAGATCTTCATCTTTTTTATGAAGGCAATTACTAGAAAACGATTTTTCTAAGATATCTCTTTTAGCTCTAAACATAGCGGGTTCTTTTCTTACTTTCATCCATAGAGACATATAAAGCTTTAGTTGATTCATCAGTCTTAGGCACAAAAGCTTTCAACTTGAGATTTTCAACATCATGAGAGTCTATCAATGCTTCTAGACATATCATAAATCTTATTCAACTTTTCTTCTATCGTAGTATTAAAAGCCTTTTGCGCATTGATAAATTCTTTAATATTACTCTCAAGATCAGAGGTGTTCCTATTATTATTGTAAGAAGAATTACCATAGGAATTACCATAATTATTAGAGGAATTTCCAGGAAAAGGCCTAGGATTAAAATTACCTCTATAAGCATTGTTATTGAAATTGTTTCGCGAGACAAAATTCACATCTACGGAATCACTATTTTTCTCAATCAAGGTAGACAAATGCACATCATTAAGATCAATAGGAGCATTTTTACTAGCAACCAATTTCATCAAAGCATCAACCTTATCACTCAAAGTACTAATTTCCTCAACCGAATTAACTTTCTTACTAGTAGGTGCTCTTTCGATACGCCATTGAGAATAATTAGCCATGATATTTTCTAGCAATTTAGTAGCTTCACCCAAGCTAATCTCCATAAAAGTACCACCCACGGCGGAATCTAAAAGATTTCTAGAGACAAAATTCAACCCCGCATAAATTTTTTGTATGATCATCCAAAGATTTAAACCATGAGTAGGACAATTTCTTAGCATCAACTTCATTCTTTCCCAAGATTGTGCAACATGTTCATGCTCACGTTGCTTAAAATTCATGATTTGCGTCCTAAGGGAAATAATTTTCGCGGGCGGAAAATACTTAGTGATAAAAGCATGCTTGCACTTATTCCAAGAATCAATACTATTGCGAGGCAAAGAGGAAAACCAAATTTTTGCACGATCCCGCAAGGAAAAAGTAAATAATTTCAACTTCACAATATCATTGTCCACATCTTTTTTCTTTTGCATATCACACAATTCTACGAACGTGTTTAGATGGGATGCGGCATCCTCATTAGGATTACCGGCAAATCGATCTTTCATGACAAGATTCAACAAAGCGGCATTAATATCACAAGACTCTGCACTAGTGGCGGGAGGAGCAATTGGAGTACTAATAAAATCATTGTTATTAGTATTGGAAAAATCACACAACTAATAAAGTGTTCTCTTGAGTCATCGTGACTACGCAAACAAGATTGCAAGCAAGGAAGAGATCCGGCGAGAAAAAGGCAAACGAAAAAGAGGGCGAATAAAATGGAAAATTGGTGAAGTGGGGGAGAGGAAAACGAGAGGCAAATGGCAAATAATGTAATTGCAAGGAGATGAGATTTGTGATTAGGAACCTGGTAGATGATGATGGAGTCCCCTCGGCGCCTATGATAGGCACGTAGAAGAAACCGCTTCCTCCCCGGCAACGGCGCCAGAAATTCCTTTGACGTGGCTTGAGACTACGTCGGTATTTTCCCAAAGAGGAAGGGATGATGCATCACAGCGACGGTAAGTATTTCCCTCAGTTATGAAACCAAGGTTACCGAACCAGTAGGAGGATCACCAACACCCAATAAGCAGCACCTGCACACAAACAACAAATACTTGCAACCCGACGCGAAAGAGAGGTTGTCAATCTCTCTACGGTAAAAAGATAGATTAGGTAGTGATAGATAGGAGAGATAGATCTCTCAAGAACACAAAATAAAAGGAGCAAATAAAATATGCAGCAATATGTATTTGGGTTTTTGGTTTTGTAGATCTGAAAACAAAGATGCACAAAGATAGATCGGAAAGCAATATGTTGGAAAAGTAGACCCGGGGGCCGTAGGATTCACTAGTGGCTTCTCTCATGAGTATAGCACACGGTGGGTGAACAAATTACTGTTGGGAAATTGATAGAAAATCGAATAGTCATGACGATATCCAAGGCGATGATCATTATATAGGCATCACGTCCAAGATAAGTAGACCGACTCCTGCCTGCATCTACCACTTTTACTCCACACATCGACCGTTATCCAGCATGCATCTAGTGTATTAAGTTCATGGAAAAACGGAGTAATGCAATAAGAACGATGACATGATGTAGACAAGATCTATTCATGTAGGAATAGACCCCATCTTGTTATCCTTAATAGCAACGATACATGCGTGTCTTGTTGCCCCTTCTGTCACTGGGAAAGAACACCGCAAGATCGAACCCATCACAAAGCACCTCTTCCCATGGCAAGAAAAATCGATCTAGTTGGCCTAACTAAACCAAAGATTCGAAGAAGAAATACGAGGCCATAAGTGATCATGCATATAAGAGATGAAAGAAGACTCAAATAATATTCATGGATAGAAACTGATCATGAACACAAAATTCATCGGATCCCAACAAACACACCACAAAAGTTTACATCAAATAGATCACCAAGAGACCATTGTATTGAGAATCATAAGAGAGAGAGAGGAAGCCATCTAGCTACTGCCTATGGACTCGTAGGTCTTTGGTGGACTACTCACGCATCATCGGAGAGGCACCTATGAAGATGATGAACCCCTTCGTGATGGTGTTTAGATTGGATCTCGAGGTTCTGGAACTTGCGGCGGCTGGAATTGTGTTTCGTCGACTCCCCTAGGGTTTTTGGAATATTTGGGAATTTATAGGCATCAGAGGCGGTGGAGAGGGGCCCCAAGGAGGGCACAACCCATCAGGGCGCGCCGGGGGCCCCCTGGCGCACCCTGGTGGGTTGTGGTCTCCACACCCCACCTCTCCGGCACTTCTTTGGCCCACTAGGTGTCTTCTGGTCCAGAAAAAATCTCCAAAAAGTTTCGTCGCGATTGGACTCCGTTTGGTACTGATATTCTGCGAAGTAAAAAACAAGCAAAAAACAGCAACTGGCACTTTGGCACTATGTCAATAGGTTAGTCCCAAAAAATGATATAAAGTTGTTATAAAATGATTGTAAAACATCCAAGAATGATAATATAACAGCATGGAACAAGCAAAAATTATAGATACGTTGGAGACGTATCACTTACCCAGGTGTAATCCATGAATTATCCGCCACCGATTCCACCCAATCCTCTCCACGGTCAACGGGCTTGAGAGCCTGCTCCCCCGACATCGATGCTTGATCCAGATGGGGATGTGGGGGTATATCTGGCGGAGGGCACGACGGCGGCGGAGGCAGAATGGGGTTAGAGGTTGGAGGGCACGACGGCGGCGGAGGGGGCGGAGCACGACGGCGGAGGGGGTGGAACAACGCGGTGTTGTAGGGCTCGAACTCGAGGTTCTGAAAAGCCCATCCGACGTGTCTCAATGCGGCCCCACACATCAGAATGGGCAAAGGAGGAGCCGTTCTGACATGGCCCCACTCGTCGGGGTTAACGGTCAAACCATTGACCCGACGGCATCCTCCGTTGTGACCATTTCTGAGGGTTTCGGACAAGGGAGTGGGGAAAAGTGAGCAAAAGTTAAGAGCGTGGGGATGAATGAGTGCAACTAAGGAACCAAGGGCACCGATGTAAAAAACCCTAAAAATGAACTTATCCCACAAAGAGTTGTAACCAGTTATAGGATGGTAATTGATTTCAAGAAATTAACAAAACTACTAGAAAAGATCATTACCCCTTGCCTTTTATTGATCAAATGTTAGAAAGATTGTCTAAGCATACACACTTTTGTTTCCTTGATGGATATTCTGGTTTTTCTCAAATACTTGTGTCAAAAGAAGATCAAGAGAAAACTACTTTTACTTCTCCTTTTGGAACTTATGCTTATATACGTATGCCTTTTGGTTTATGTAATGCACCTGCTACCTTTGAAAGATGTATGATGGCTATATTCTCTGACTTTTGTGAAAAGATTGTTAAGCTACTCATGGATGATTTTTCCATACGCTACTTCTTTTGATGATTGCTTAAGCAACCTTGATCGGGTTTTGCAGATATGTGAGGAAACTAATATCGTCTTGAATTGGGAGAAGTGCCACTTTATGGTGAATGAAGGTATAGTAGTTGGGCATAAAATTTCCGAACGAGGTATTAAGGTCGATAAAGCTAAAGTTGATGCAACTGAGAAAATGTCATGTCCTAAAGATAAGGTATAAGAAGTTTTCTTGGTCATGTTGGTTTCTATAGACAGTTCATTAAAGATTTCTCTAAGACTTCTAGGCCTCTTACCAATCCTTTGCAAAAAAGATATTCCATTTGTTTTTTATGATGATTGTGTAGAATCCTTTGAAATACTTAAGCAAGACTTAGTTTCTTTACCTATTGTTCAACCACCTGATTGGAACTTACCATTTGAAATTATGTGTGACGCTAGTGATTATGTTGTTGGTGTTGTTCTAGGATAAAGGGTTGACAAGAAATTGAATGTTATCCATTATGCTAGTTAGACCCTAGATAGTTCCCAAAGAAATTATGCTACTACTGAGAAAGAAATTTTACCAGTCGTGTTTGCATGTGATAAGTTTAGACCTTGTATTGTTGATTCTAAAGTTACTATTCACACCGATCATGTTGCTATTAAATACCTTATGGAAAAGAAAGATGCTAAGCCTAGATTAATTAGGTGGGTTCTTTTACTTCAAGAATTTGACTTGCACATTATTGTCTAGAATGGAAAATGTTCTTAATGACTCACTGCCTATTGATGATAGTTTTCTTGATTAGCAATTAACTGTTATAAAGGCTTCTCGTAATACTCCATGGTGTGCAGACTATGCTAATTACATTGTTGCTAAATATATACCACCTAGTTTCACATACCAACAAAAGAAAAAGGTTTTCTTTGATTTAAGACATTACTTTTGGGATGACCCACATTTATATAAAGAAGGAGTAGATTGTATTATTGGGCGTTGTGTGCCTGGGCATGAACTGGAACAAATCCTATGGAAGTGTCATTCCGAAGCATATGGACACCGTGCGGGAGACAGAACCGCACATAAGATATTACATTCTGGTTTTTATTGGCCTACTCTCTTCACGGATGCACGTAAGTTTGTCCTTTCTTGTGATGAATGTCAAAGAATTGGTAATATTGGTAGACGCCAGGAAATGCCAATCAATTATTCACTTGTTATTGAACCATTTGATGTTTGAGGCTTTGATTATATGGGACCTTTTCCTTCCTCAAATGGGTATACTTCTATTCTAGTTAATGTTGATTATGTCACAAAGTGGGTACAAGCTATTCCAACTAGTAGTGTTGATCACAACACCTCTATTCAAATGCTTAAAGAAGTCATCTTTCCGAGGTTTGGAGTCCCTAGATATTTAATGACTGATGGTGATTCACATTTTATTCATGGTGCATTTCGTAAACTCTTAGCCAACTATGATGTTAGTCATCGAATTTCCTCTCCATATCATCCTCGATCTAGTGGTCAAGTTGAATTGAGCAATAGAGAAATAAAGTTATTTTGCAAAAGACCGTTAATAGATCTAGGAAGAACTGGTCTAAGAAACTTGATGATGCATTATGGGCATATAGAATTGCTTATAAGAATCCTATGGGTATGTCTCCATACAATATGGTCTATGGAAAAGCTTGTCATTTACCTATTGAGTTAGAACATAAAGCTTATTGGGCAATTAAAGAACTTAATTATGATTTTAAACTTTCCAATGAAAAGAGGTTATTTGATATTATCTCCTTAGATGAATGGAGAACACAAGCTTATGAAAATGCCAAGTTGTTTAAAGAAAATGTTAAAAGATGACCTGACAAGAGATTACAAAAATGAGAATTTAACATTGGTGATTATGTTCAATTATACAATTCTCGTTTCAGATTCTTTGTAGGAAAACTCCCCTCCAAATGGGAAGTACCCTATATTATTGAGGAAGTTTATAGCTCCAGAGCCATCAAGATCAATAACGCGGATGGAACAAATCCTAAGGTGGTTAATTGGCAAAGAATTAAACATTATATTTTAGGTACATGATACATCTCCAACGTATCTATAATTTTTTATTGTTCCATGCTATAATATTATCATTCTAGGATACTTTTTGGGTACTTATTTACCAATTTATATTATCTTTGAGCACTAACCTATTGACCTAGTGCCAAGTGACAATTCCTGTTTTCTGCATGTTTTTGGCTTGTCAGGTTTACTGTACCAAACGAAGTCCAATCGACCGAAACTTCTTTATGATTTTTTCTAAACCAAATAAAGACATGGAAGCTTTGGAAGATGACCAGGGACCACACGAGGGGCCCAGTACCCAACAGGGCGCGGCCAGGCCCTAGGGCACGCCCTGATGGGTACTGACTCCCTCGGCCGCCTCCCGACGTCCCACTCCGGACTATAAATTCTCATATATTCCAAAAAACCCAGGAGAGCTCCCGAAACCCTTTTTCCACCGCTGCAAGTCTTTGTTCCACCGTGATCCCATCTGGAGGCCTTCTCCGGTACTCTGCCGGAGGGGGAATCCATCACGAAGGCCGTCTTCATCAACCTCGCTGCCACCATGGTGATGTGTGAGTAGTTCACCACAGACCTACGAGTCCGTAGTTAGTATCTAGATGGCTCTCTCTCTCTCTCTCTCTCTCTCTCTCTCTTGATCTTCAATACAATGATCATCGCATCTTCGCTTTGATCTAACTGATGTAATGCCTTTGTGCGGTGTGTTTGTTGGGATCTGATGAATTGTGGGTTTATGTTCAGATTATTCATGATAAAATATTGGAGTCTTCTCTGAGTTCTTAAATTGATTCTTATTGCGTAATCATTATAGATTCGTAAATCTCCCCCATCTATTGATTTTCTTTGGCGAAGTAGATAGATCTTTCTTTAGTGAGAGGGGTGCGTTGTGGTAGGTTCAACCTGATGGGTTTCTATTTCCTAGTGACAGAAGGGGACAAGATACGTCTTTGTGTTGTTCCTACTAAGGATAAAATGATGGGGTTCATTCATATTGATTTAGTTTTCTTTGTCTACATCATGTCATCTTTCTCCAAGCATTACTCTGTTTCACTTAATACTCCAGATGCATGCTGGATAACAGTCGACGAGTGGAGTAATAGTAATAGGTGCAGGTAGGAGTCGGCCTATTTGCTTATGGATGTGATGCCTATATACACTTGATCATTGCCGTAAATATGAATATAATTATTCGCTTTTCTATCAGTTGCCCAACAGTAATTTGTTTGCCCACCGTATGTTTCCTACATGAGAGATGCCACTAGAGAACATTACGGCCCCCGGGTCTTCTCACTTATAATTTACAAAAAGATTTCAATACCTCGCTGCCTTTCTTATCTTTTATTTTATTTTGCAATTATCCACTACTATCTACTTATTTCACTTGCTTGCAAATAACGAGTCCAAGGGGATTGACAACCCTCTTGCCCGTGTTGGGTGTAAGTGTTTGCTCTTTTGTGTGCAGTCGCTAAACACGGTGGTTGCATGTTACTCCTATTGGCTCGATAAACCTTGGTTCTTAAATAGGGGAAATACTTACTCGTTTGTGCTGCAATAACCCGTTCCACTTCACGGAAAACCCAACGCAGATCATGGACATCAGGAAGGATTTCTGGCACCGTTGCCGGGGAGTATCACCAATCTACTATCAAGTAACTTCGCACAAATTATCATTCATTTGTTCTACTTTTTATTTGTTTTTATTCTGCTTGGTTCAAAAAATACAAAAATATTTCTATTTGCTTGCTTGCGTAGCTATGTCATCTTTATCTTTATCACACTCAAACAGAAAGTAAAAACTAAAAATAAAGATAAATGGGTCCACTTAAAGTTTTCTACTTGGATCATCTACTATCCATTTGTGCTCGTGCTAAAACCCCAACTAGTTTAGTTGAGGGAAAATCATTTGATGAGCATGCTTATTTTGTGCGTCACAGGTTGTCTCAAAAGGGGAGACTTTTATGGCATCAAATAAATGGTTTGGAGTGCTATGCTTTGAATCTGTGTGAAATTTATGATTTTACTTGTTGCTCTGAGAACCCTGAAAAACACCTTCCCTACTTATGTGAGTTTAATGATAATGAAATCTTATCTTCTTATGCCAAGGGTGTTTATAGTTACTATGATATCGAAGATATAGAAGAATTTGTCGCTTTTAAGGGTGCTTATGAAGTTGCTTCTTTTATTGAAAAGTATGATGCTACTCTCTACAAATCTTAAAATTTTTCCATACTTAAATATTGCTATGAAAACTATGCTTATAATGCCTATGTTAAAGAATTTATTGAGAGAATGACTGTTGCATTGGAAGAAAATTATGATTCCATCGATTCGATTGAAATATCCCCTCTTGAACGTGATGCTTGCTATTCTTGTGGCCACGATGCCAATATTAATGATGCTTATGAAGTTGAACTTGCTATAGTTCCTTATGTTGAAAATGAAATTCTTGCTATTGCATCCAAAAAGCATGATTGCATTGATGTTACTATAAATTCTATTAATGCCAATTGTGATAGCGATATGCAAATCTACAAGCTTGGGGATGATAATTTTGCTATGACCACTACATATTGCAATGATCATGATTGGGGTGATGATGTTTCTTTTGATCTTGAAAATTTATTAAGACTCATGATGAATATGTTATGGATAATAATGTTTGCAATAATATTGAAAGTGGGTTTCGAGAGATCATGCCTTTAGATAATGTTGATCCCACCACCTTGGAAGATTGTAAAACTCTTGTGCATGTGGATCATATAGAAAACATCTTATGTGATAATTATATTGTTGATTTTGATTATGATCCTACATGTAATTATTATGAGAGAGGAAAATATGGTTATAGAAATTTTTATGTTACTCACTTACCTCTCTTTTGGTTAAAATTATTAATGCTTCACTCTTCCTACATGCATATGCTAGATTTCACTTGTCTTGAGAATTTTCTATAAAATGCCTATGCATAGTAAGTATGTTAGACTTAGATGTATTTTTTCACGTGCCTTATGATGCTCTCTTTGTGCTTCAATTCTTGTTTATTATGTCAGCATCATTGAAATTTCAATCCTATCTTAATGGCTATAAAGAAAGAGCTTGTTGGGAGACAGCCCAATACTTTCTGTCTTGGTGTTATAGCATGATTATTGCCTCTGTAATGATTGTGTTTTTGTGTTTTAATTAGTGTTTGTGCCAAGTAAAGCCTTTGGTACGACTCACAAGATGAGTAGAATCGATGCTCAAACAAAACAAAAACTTTTGACTCCAGTACAGGAGTTTTCATTCTTTACTAGAGCATGATAATGATCTGAAATTTTCACAAAGTGTTTCTACACAAACTCTTCAGGTTGTCCTAATTTTTCAGAATTGTTAGAGTTACAGAAGTATATGTGTCTACAGATCTTTACAGAATGTTCTATTTTAGACAGATTCTGCTTTTGCTTGCATAGTTTGCTTGTTTTGATGATACTATGGATTGTATCGGGGGGTATAGGCCATGGACAAGTTAGAATACAGTACATATTATGAAATAATGAAATATGAATCAATTTATAACAGTACCTAAAGTATTTGATATGTTGCTTATACTAACGGATCTCACGAAGTTTTGTTAAGTTTTGTGTGATTGAAGTTTTGAAGTTTTGGGTGTTATCACGATGACGAAGAATAAGGAGCAGCAAGAGTCTAAGCTTGGGGATGCCCCGGTAAGGCATCCCCTCTTTCGTTCCAAATCATCGGTATCTCACTTGGAGCTATATTTTTATTCATCACATGATATGAGTTTTGCTTGGAGCTTCATTAGTTTTTGCTTGTTTTTGTTTTAGTTTGCCACAATCATTGTTTGCTGGACACACCTATGTGAGAGAGACACATTTTTACCATGATTAGTTAGAATACTCTTTGTGGTTCACTTATATCTTTTGAGCTAGGCGGTTGCTCTAGCACTTCACTTATATCTTTTTGAGCACGGTGGCGTGTAGATTTTATAGAAATAATTGCACTCTCGTTCTTCACTTACATTTGTTTGAGAGTTATAAACAGCAATGGTAATTGCATGGGTAGTGGAATTAGTTCAAAAATTAATAGGTATTCAATGAGTGATAATCAAAACCTTCATGTATCACTTAAAAGAGAAGTTTTGACTTAATGATATTAATGTGGTAATGTGAAAAGGGTATGAGTACATGATTGTCGGTTTGTAAGAGCATCGGTATTAAGAGGTGTTAACTTTCTGTTTGTCTAAGTATTGGTAAAAGGCATGGTGAGGATGTGCGAGCATTTTTATTCCTCGTTGAAATCCTAGTGTTGTTTCGGGTCGGAGGCGCGCCATGGTTAACTCCTCCCAACCTCCTCCCTAGGGGCATGCGAGTAGTGCTTTGATTCGCGATAAGACTAATAAAACTTTGCAATAAGTATATGAGTTATTTATGATTAATGTGAATCCGTGTACATACGCAATCTCACCTTCTCATATTTTGCTACCCTCTTCGGTACCGTGCATCGCCCATTCTCATCTTGAGGATCGGTGCGAACCTAGCCGATGCATCCAAACCCCGTGACATGATACGCTCTGTCACACATAAACCTCCTATTATCTTCCTCAAAACAGCCACCATACCTACCTATTATGGCATTTCCATAGCCATTCCGAGATATATTGCCATGCAACTTCCATCATCATATCATATGACTAGTTCATTCATCTACATATTGCTTTGCATGATCATATAGAGCTGACATAGTATTTGTGGCAAAGCCACCGTCCATCATATTTTTGATACATGTCATGCTAGATCATTGTACATCCTGGTACACTGCCAGAGGCATTCATATTGAGTCATATTGCTTCATAGTTCTTCATATAGGGTTGAAATACTGAGTTCTAAGGAAATAAAAGTGTGATGATCATTATTAGAGCATTGTCCCAGTGAGGAAATAAATAATGGGGGAGGCCAGATGAGCCCACCATTCATGACAAAAAAATGAGAGAAAATGAGAGAAGGGACTTTGGTACTATCCTTTACCACACTTGTGCCTCAAAGTGGCACCATGTTCTTCATATAGAGAGTCTCATGCTTCTTCACTTTCATATGCTAGTGGGAATTTTTCATTATTAAAACTTGGCTTGTATGTTTCGATGATGGGCGTCCTCAAAAGCCCAAGGTCTTCATGAGCAAACAAGTTGGATGCACATCCACTTAGCTTCAGTTGAGATTTCATAGACTTATAGCTCTAGTGCATCATGTTTTCATGGCAATCCCTACTCCTCGCATTGATATCTATCGATGGGCATCTCCATAACCCGTTGATACGCCTAGTTGATGCGAGACTTTCCTTTCCACTTTTTACCCCTTTGATATCTACCACCATATTTTATTCCACCTTATGCTATGTCCATGGTTCCCGCTCATGTATTGCGTGAAGAATAAAAAGTTGACGCGCCTTGAAAAAGTACGATCCAATTGCCTGACTTGGACACTGTGGTGCTTAGCATTTGTACTAATGTGGTGAGGACGGAGCCATGCCTTTCTAGTATGAAAAAATAAACAAGGGTAAACATTCTTTGAGGATCGTATACTCTAAAAAATTGATGATTGTGTTTCTTGTGCTTATAAATATTACTATGTTGATGTTTGTTAATTCATCATTTCTCAACGAGCATACATGCAAAAGATTAAATATTGGGTAGCATGTCACATCAAAAATTCTGTTTTTTATCATTTACCTACTCGAGGACGAGCAGGAATTAAGCTTGGGATGCTTATACGTCTCCCATGTATCTATAATTTTTTATTGTTCCATGCTATAATATTATCATTCTAGGATACTTTTTGGGTACTTATTTACCAATTTATATTATTTTTGAGCACTAACCTATTGACCCAGTGCCAAGTGCCAGTTCCTGTTTTCTGCATGTTTTTGGCTTGTCAGGTTTACTGTACCAAACGAAGTCCAATCGACCCGAAACTTTTTTATGATTTTTTCTGGACCAAATAAAGACCTAGAAGCTTCGGAAGATGACCAGGGGCCACACGAGGGGCCAAGTACCCAACAGGGCGCGACCGGGCCCTAGGGCGTGCCCTGATGGGTACTGACTCCCTCGGCCGCCTCCCGACGTCCCTCTCTGGCCTATAAAGTCTCATATATTCCAAAAAAACCATGAGAGCTCCCGAAACCCTTCTTCCGCCGTGGCAAGTCTTTGTTCTGCCATGATCCCATATGGAGGCCTTCTCCGGTACTCTGTCGGAGGAGGAATCCATCACGGAGGCCGTCTTCATCAACCTCGTTGCCTCCATGGTGATGTGTGAGTAGTTCACCACGGGTCCGTAGTTAGTATCTAGATGGCTATCTCTCTCTCTCTCTCTCTTGATCTTCAATACAATGATCATCGCATCTTCGCTTTGATCTATCCGATGTAATGCCTTTGTGTAGTGTGTTTGTTGGGATCCGATGAATTGTGGGTTTATGTTCAGATTATTCATGATAAAATATTGGAGTCTTCTCTGAGTTCTTAAATTAATTCTTATTGCATGATCATTATAGCTTCATAATTCTATCCCATCAATTGATTTGCTTTGGCCAAGTAGATTGATCTTTCTGCAGTGAGAGGGGTGCGTTGTGGTAGGTTCAACCTGACGGGTTTCTATATCCGAGTGACAGAAGGGGACAAGATACGTCTTTTTGTTGTTGCTACTAAGGATAAAACGATGGGGTTCATTCAAATTGATTGAGTTTTCTTTGTCTACATCATGTCATCTTTCTCCAAGCATTACTCGGTTTCACTTAATACTCTAGATGCATGCTGGATAGCGGTCGACGAGTGGAGTAATAGTAATAGGTGCAGACAGGAGTCAGCCTATTTGTTTATGGATGTGATGCCTATATACACATGATCATTGCCGTAAATATTAATATAATTATTCTCTTTTCTATCAGCTGCCCAACAATAGTTTGTTTACCCACCGTATGTTTCCTACATGAGAGATGCCACTAGAGAACACTACGGCCCCCAGGTCTTCTCACTTATAATTTACAAAAAGCTTTCAATACCTCACTGCCTTTATTATCTTTTATTTTATTTTGCAATTATCCACTACTATCTACTTGTTCCACTTGCTTGCAAATAATGAGTCCAAGGGGATTGACAACCCTCTTGCCCGCGTTGGGTGTAAGTGTTTGCTCTTTTGTGTGCAGTCGCTGAAGACGGTGGTTACGTGTTACACCTATTGGTTCGATAAACCTTGGTTCTTAACTAGGGGAAATACTTACTCGTTTGTGCTGCAATAACCCGTTCCTCTTCACAGAAAACCCAAGGCAGATCATAGACATTAATACACCCATTAACAAGGAAACCAATATTATCCAAACGATGACACCAGAGACGCACATAAAGCAGACCTTCCAGAACGCTCCAGGACCCTGAAAAAGGGCAGGTACGTGATACAGTAAGTAAACCGACTCCAAAAAATCCATAAAACTATTTCTGCCCATTTTGGAATATTAGGAAAATTACAAAAATAAGAACCGGGCGAGGGACCCACGAGGAGGTCACAAGGCAACAGGGCGTGCCTGGTTGCCTTGTGGGCCCCGCGTGAGCCTTCCCGACTCCGTTTTCTTTTCGCAAACTTGTCATGCATGAAGAAAATTTGATTATATATACTCCGTGATGTTTTGACCACCGTATTGCAACTTTTCCCTCTGTTCTTTCTTTGGGCTATTTTCCTCGCAGATCTTATAAGCTTTATGTCTTCTCAAGATTCGGTCCGGGAGAGCTACATTTCGCACCTCACAGCGGATCCCAAGGTTTATGCGGATCTTGATCCCTATGTATGGACTACGGAGGAAGATGGAGGAAAAGCCTACCCCTTCATCACCACCATCACTCAAGAAGGAAACTTGAGTACATGGGTATGGGCACCACCCTTAGCTTCTTCCAAGCTTGGGGGAGGTGCCCCTATATCGTATCACCATCACTTTTACCATCATTACCTATCTTAGTTTGATCCTTAGTTATCGTATGATTTAGAAGAATAAAGTTTTAGTATGATTTAGTTTTGAGTGTTTACTTTGTCATCTATCTATCTATGTAATCAAGTGTGGGAGTTATATAATAAAGAGTAATTTGAGTTTGTTCGCTTTACTTTCTTGCATTAATCCTAGCAACGAAAAGAATAAAAGGATCATATGCTAATCTCATGGGGAGTAATGACTTCACATAAAAAGAGTATAATTGGTAAAATTTGTTGGAAGTTAGCAAACACAGCATTGGTCATTGATGCAATTCATGAAAAAGTAACAATGAAAGAGAGGTCTCACATACAGATATACTATCTTGGACATCTTTTATTATTGTGAGCCCCCATTAAAAATTCTATGCATGATCAATTAGTTGACATTGGACAAGGAAGGCAACGTAATGAGTTATGTTTCCTTATATTCACATAGAAGTTATATTGTCATGGATCCTCCAACATGTGGTGCTTGCTCCTATACTTTTGCTAGCCAAAATTCACACCAAATGGAAATACTACTTGTGCATCCGAAAACCCTTAAACCCAGTTTCTTGCCATAAGAGTCCACCATATCTACCTATGGATTGAATAATATCCTTCAAGTAAGTTTTCATCGGTGCAAAAGCAATAAAAATGCTCCTAAATATGTATGATCTTTTATTGGAAGGAAAAATAAGCTTTGTACGAACTTGTGATAGCAAAGAAATAAAAGTGACATACTGCATAATAAAGTTTGCTATCATAAGGGTCAATATAAAGTGACGTTCCTTTCCATTAATAGCTTGCACATCCAAACAATAAGCGCATGACAACCTCTGCTTCCCTCTGCGAAGGGCTTATCTTTTACATTTCTATATTTACTTTTATGCAAGATTCAATAATGTAAATTCCTATTCCATCCTTATTATTCTCTACTTGGTAATCTTCATGTGGTGGGGAAAGATCCAGGCACATATATCCAGTTGGATGTAAGTGATTATGAGTTATTATTGTTGACATTATCCCTGAGATAAGTTGTTGGGTGGTGACAAATTTGTCGATGCACTAGTACATGGGTACTCAGTGCCCCTGACTTATGCACAGGCGGTAGAAGCAAAAACCCGGCGAATGATCAAGACAAGACTTCAACAAGCTCAACGCGGCAGCCCAAGCCTAGACTGCGACGCGCCAAGCACGTCCCCGACGCTTGCCGGGGACCAAGACATGCACACCTCCCAAAAGACCTGGCAAGCCACTCCCAGGCAGGTGCGAGCCAACCGGCCACCGCTCCACCGCATCGCTACGCCTGTCACTTATCGATGCGGTGTCGAGCCCTCAGGCGGCTAATCAGCTCTCGCTAAGCACGTGGCGACACATCGGAATGCAAGATACGCTTGGTTGACACCCGCCCTGCAGCGTGTCAAGACCATAAGCAACGACCGGCCAAGCGGTGGCAAGAGCTTGCCGGGGATGCATCCCAGAGCGCCACCTAGGCAGGTAATCATGGCATTTTGTCCTAAATGCCAGAGTTAGGTATGATAGCTCTGCTTAGCTATCTAATCAACAGATAATGACTGTTTTGCCATTGTGGTAACCCCTTGCACTATAAAAGGAGGCCCAAGGCAACCTAGCTCAAGGTTGGCAATTCAAACCCACGAACGCTTGTACTCGCATAGCAGCTCTTTCCCCGACAGCAGTGCTTGCCAGGGTTAGGCGTTGTGCGTTCTTCGTGTTCCTCCAATCAATCCACCAAAAGCAGGAGTAGGGTTTTACGCTTAGCAGCGGCCCGAACCTGGGTAAAATGCTTGTGTCCTGATCGTCGCGCCGTATCATGCTCTCCGCTCTTCATGCAACATGACCCCCCTTGCCGAACCACAAGGGACATCTGGTCCCATAGGTGATCGTGAGCATCCGTGGCCCGACATCTTTGATGCGTAAGGTAGGGGGCGTGCATCATTTGCGCGAACCCGAGTTCGTGAACGGCGAATCGATCTTCATCGTCATCTTCTTCAACAATGGCTCCGAAGAAGAAATCCGGTGCGGCCAGACATCCCTCCACTTCGAAGGCTCCCTCACACACGGCCGCCGGCGCCATAGGCGCCTCGGCGGCTGCGGGCGAGGTGGGCATCGTGGACGACGCGGTCGGCACAGGCGGCGCCCCCGTCCAGTCCTTTGCGGCCGAAGATGGAGCGGGAGGCGCCGGAGAGGAGCTACTACCACAACAACATGGCGAGCTCGGCCCCGATGCCACGGGCGAGGGGAACATCCGTTCATCACCTCCCCGCCGCGCGGATGGCCGAGGCCACCCCAGCGGCGCCCGGTCCGGTGCGAGCCATGACCCTCCGGCCGCACCTGTCACCAGCGAGATTGTTGGGCGTGCACCTCGTGCGGAACGAGACGGAACGCCCAGCAGGATCGGCCCACGGCCCACCAGAAAGCTCCGGCGAGTGGCGCACGGCATCAAGGACGCGGCGACGCTTGTCATGGTCCTACCAAGAGTCGAGCGACGTCGCGGTCTGCCTCTTTCGCCATGCCGGGCACCACAAAGGAGGCCATGGCGCGAGTCCAGATGCTGCTCAATTTCATGCCAGCGGCTGATAAGATGGACGAATGGAGAGCCACCATTCAGAGTTTGATTTCTTTCATTGAAGCCAACAAGACCCAGCTTGCAGAGCCATCGCGGCATACGCGAACAGCAGCAGCGGCACGGGGCGGCGAGCGCGTTGAATGGGCCACCCCAACGGTGCAATCCCCTCTGCGACAACAGGCCCAGAGGCAGCCGCAACAAGCTTCACATGTTGATGAGCACGACGAGGCGTCCATAGTCTTGTCTGGCCCGCGCGACCGCCAGGATCAACGGTGTGTCCTTGAAGACCGGCGGAAAGAAGACGCACACATCACCATCGAGCGACGCCGGGAAGCGCACCGTCAATCCGACAAGCGCAACGGTCCAGACGTCGGCGACCCCGCGCCCAGTGCTGGCGGGTACCTTCCTTACGAGGTTGGTTGCCCTGCCTTCACTACCGAGCTGCGACAGGTCCGCTGGCCGTCGACCCGAGCTTTCAAGCCTGTGCTACCAGAGAAATACGACAGGAAGCTAAACCAGGCAGAGTTCCTGGGCATATACAAAATAGCTGTCCAAGCCGCAGGCGGAAGAGATGAAAAGGTGCTCGCCAACTACTTTCCTTTGGCACTCAAGCCAAATGTGAGATCATGGTTGATGCACCTACTGGAGAATTCCATTTCGTCTTGGGCTGATCTATGCAACAAGTTCATTGGCGCCTTCACCGGTGGTCATCAAGAACCAGGCCAGCCCAGCGATCTCCAAGTCCTCCCGCAAAAGGAGGGAGAAACCTTGAGAAAGTATATCCAGAGATTCAGCCGAGTGCACCGCAACATCCCAGAGATCTATCCCGCAGCGGTAATTGCCTCGTTCCACTCGAACGTGCGCAACAGGAGGATACGAGCCAAGATGAATGCCAAGCTCCCCAAGACTGTTAATGAGCTTTACACCTTGGCGGATAAGTGTGCTCGAGCTGAAGAAGGAAGGCGACTTCCCGGGGAAGAGGCGGGCGTCGAAGTGGACTCTGATGATGACGACGACTCCCCCGACCCGAAGGGAAGGAGCAGGAAGCGCAACAAGAAGGGTAAGGGAAAAGCAGAATTGGCTGTTGAGAGCTCCGGAGACCTCAGTGCAGGCAAGAAGGCGAAAGCCGAAACCCTCGGCAAGGGAGCTGCCGCGTGCGCTGATTGCCGGAAGGCTGCTACCGCTGAGAAGACCAGGAAGTCCGACGGGCCGTACTGCAAAATTCACCGCACCAAGGGTCATGATCTCCAAGAATGCCGATAGGTCGAGAAACTTGTTGAGAAACAGAGGGCCGAGTACGAGAAGCGCGGCAAGGAAAAAGGCCAGGACAGCACTGCCGGGAAGGGCCGTGGCGGCAGAGGAGGTCGCCGCGGCAAAACCCCACAGCAAAGGGAAAAACCCGCCAGAGGCCGAGAGAAGAATTAAATAGACGATATGAGTGAAGATGAGGATGATGATGAGGATTCCAGCGACAGGGAGTTTTAGGAAGCAACCGAGGCCATGTGCGTTGACGGGGGTGCATCCTTGCATTCCTCTCGCCGCCAGCTCAAGCAGTGGGCACGCGAAGTCAATGTTGTGGAGCCGGCTGCAGAATCTAGGAAGCCACCAACAATACCGCTGAGTACGAGGGGCTCCTTGCCGAACTCAGAATCGTGGTGGAGTTGGGAATAAAGAGGCTGATCGTCCGAGGAGATTCTCAGTTTGTAATAAAGCAAGTCAACAAGGATTACCAGAGCCCGCTGATGGAAGCTTACGTGGAAGAAGTGAGGAAATTGGAGGAGCACTTCGATGGGCTGCAAACAAAGCATGTGTCGCGAGCGGAAAATAGCATTGCTGACCATCTATCGAAGTGCGCTGCGCAGAAGCTTCCTGTGGAACTAGGAACCTTTGTTCTCCGCCTCACTCAACCATCAGTATCCCCATCAACGATGTCCAAGAAGAGAAGAAAGCTGAACTCCGACAAGCATTTCCCGACAGAGCTTCCCGAAGCCGCTGGTAGAGAAGCTGCCGGGGAGAATCCCGTTCTGGTTGATGAGCAGCTCCCTCCCACAGGACCTCAGGGTCTAGCGGTCAACATAAGCGCTCCCGGAGACGAGGAGATGCCTTTAGTCCTTGTTGTTTAGCCACATGCTCCAACCTGAGCACATCATATAGTCCATTTCCTTCAAACAGGAGAACTCCCCGAAGAGCAAGAGGAAGCCGAAAGAGTAGCCCGTCGGTCAAGTATGTACCAGTTTGTCGATGACACTCTGTACAGAAGATGACCGAACGGTGTGAAATTGAGGTGTATCTGCCGGGGGGATGGACTGAAGCTGTTGGCGGAGATTCACGGAGGAGTATGTGGTTCCCACATTGGATCAAGGGCCCTTGCCGGGAAAGCTTTCCGGCAGGGTTTCTATTGGCCCACTGCCCTCCAGGACACTATTGAACTGGTCACCAAGTGTGAAGCCTGCCAGTTCCATTCAAGAACATCCATCAACCAGCACAAGCCCTGCAAACAATCCCTCTATCCTGGCCATTCTCGGTCTGGGGGCTCGATATCCTGGGCCCCTTCCCCAGTGCTGTCGGGGGCTTTGAGTTCTTGTTCGTGGCAACCGATAAGTTCACAAAGTGGCCTGAGGTGGAACCAGTGAGAAAGGTGACCGCACAGGTAGCTATCAAGTTCATGAAAGGACTGCTGTGATGCTTTGGAGTGCCTAACAGAGTGATCACCGACAACGGCACCCAGTTCACGAGCCGCGCCTTCATGCAATATATCCAAAGCCTTGGAAGCAAGGTCTCCTTCGCCTCTATTGATCACCCTAGAAGCAACGGGCAAGTCGAGAGGATGAATGTTGAAGTGCTGCAAGGATTCAAGACAAGGACTTTTGATAAGCAGCGGAAGAGCGGCAGACGCTGGATAGATTAGCTGCCGATGGTTCTTTGGTCCCTCATGGAGACACCAAATCGAGCTACTGGCCAGACGCCCTTCTCCCTAGTGTACGGGGCGGAAGCAGTGCTCCCCACGGAACTCATATACGGGTCACCTCGAGTGCTTGCCTACGATGAAGTAGAGCAACAGCAGCTGCGGCATGACGATGTCACGCTCCTCGAGGAAGACCGTCTCCGGGCTACTGTGCGTGCAACACGCTACCAGCAAGCTCTGTGCCGCTACCATAGCCGCAGGGTTCACGCCCGGAGCCTTGAGGAAGGCGACCTTGTCCTTCGGCGTGTTCCGTCCGCCAAGGGTACAAACAAGTTGTAGCCGAAGTGGGAAGGCCCTTACCGGGTGTCGGTGTTAAAACCGGCGGATCTCGGGTAGGGGGTCCCGAGCTGTGAGTCTAGGATCGATGGTAACAAAGGGACGAAGGAGACAATGCTTTACCCAGGTTCGGGCCCTCCTATGGAGGTAAAACCCTATGTCCTGCTTGATTATATTGATGGTATGAAGGTTACAAAGTTGATCTACCTCGAGATCGACTAGCTAACCCTAGATGAGTTCCTCTGTCCTACAAGCTAAAACCCCTCGGCTTATATAGACACCGGGGGATACCTAGGGTTTACACATGACAAGACTCCTGCCGTGAATGGAGACGTCGGTTCCTTCATCTTGACTTGGAATGCACGATGCGCCTTCGGGACTTCCTTCTAGAACATAGGGTCTCGATGTATTCGGCCCTTCCCGCGATAGTCAGAGTGCGGCCCACCAGGCCGGCCTATTGAGAGACAGGCCAGCAGCCCGAGGACCCCTTAGTCCAGGTCGCCCTCAATAGCCCCCGAACTAGCCCCCAACGCCAAGGGTCTCAACTTTGGCAACTTCGCTTGATCAGAGTCTTCGGCTTGCGGGGTGAGTTCTTCCTTTTATTAAAGATCGGCTGATACGTGTCCGGTTTCCGATCACATGACAGTCCGAACACTATGAGTTGTCCAGTCCCGAAGGCAGATTGTCAAAGTGTAACAGTGTTTTTTCTGACACCCTTTCTGACGAAGGGTCGTGGCCTATCACGACCACAGAACCAGTTATGACAACTCGATTCGTAGCTCGAGGCCGTTTTTACATTAGTACGACTCATCAATGTGTAGATCGTGCTCCGTTTCACACGGGATATGATCAGAATCCTAGGCTTATTATGCGTGTGCCTAACGGCACGTACGCCTTGGGAAGCGGAGAGACTCACGGCGCGGTAAAGGGAGGCTAATCGGCGTGACGCCTCATAAAAGGGAAAGAAACCCCAAAGATTGCTCACTCTTCCATTCGTATCCCCTGCTTTCCCAATCTTCCCAAGCTCCAAGAGCCCAGATCAAGTTCTTCCTCAACTTCCCCTCCGAGCTTAGCCATGGTGGGTTCGGGCTCCATGGGCAAGTGGGAGGCCTCCACGGTCACCGACCAGGATATCCGGGAGCTAAAGCTCGCCGGCTACCTCCCTGCCAACGTCTTCCACCGCGCTCCAGAGGCGAAGCAGGTCGTCCCCACCCCTAAGCTAGGCGAAAGGGTGGTCTTCGTCCCCCATTTCATCCGGGGACTGAGCTTCCCGCTCCACCCCTTCGTCAGGGGCCTTATGTTCTTCTACGGGCTGGTTCCATGATCTTCCCCCGAATTCTTTTATGCACATCTCGGCTTTCATAATCCTCTGCGAAGCCTTCTTGCGGGTCGAGCCGCACTTCGGCCTGTGGCTCAAGGTCTTTAACGTCAAGCCGAAGATTGTCGCGGGCGAGCACGCGGACTGCGGAGGGGCGGTGATCAGCAAACTCCCCCGCGTCGAGTGGTCGTCTGGAACCTTCATCGACACTATCAAGATCTGGTAGAAAGAATGGTTCTACATCACCGAACCAAGGGATGAGAGCTGGACAGTGCCTGCCGAGTTCAGATCCGGACCCCCTACGAGATTGACCTCATGGCTTAGGAAGGGCCTCGACTGGGGGTCAGACGCAGAGGTGAAGCTACTGCAGAAGCGCATTACCTTGGTGATCGAGGCCAAAGTTGAACTAGTCAACGTGGTCCAGGTCATGCTCCACCGCGCATTCTTCCCTGCCAGCGCCGAGCTTCCCCAATGTGGGCTTATCAGCTCAAAGACGAGCCCACCGTGTGCCCTCTTTTCCGCACTACCCCGAAGAAGTTGTGGAAGGCCTTATTCAAGCCTCAGAAGAGCTGGACGGCCAAGGAAGAGGATTCGGGCCTAAGCGCTGATAACCCGCCTACCCAGGTACGGCATAATTTTAATCCACTGACTCCGTTTCTTCGGCAAAAGGATTGAACGCCTTCCCTCATTTTGGCAGAAGTGGCTGAAGAAAACCGCGGACAACAAATGCCCGGCGTCACAACCCGAAGACCCCAGGTCGGAGTTGCTGGTGGCGATGCTCGTTGGCGCGCGAGAAGAAAGAGAAGAAAAAGAAGGCCAGAGAGGGTCTCCGTATAAAGGACTAGCCGGACGCCACGTCCGAAGAGACCCATGCCTCCTCGTGCCATGAAGAAGAGCATGAAGACGGGGGGGGGAAGGCGTTTCCCCCCTCACAAGAAAGAGGGCGGCGTCATCGGACGCTACGGAGGATGCACATCCTCCTGCCCTGAAGAGGGCGCGTCGGCCAAGGTTGATCCTGGCCGACGACAACTCGGATTATGCTGCAGAGTCCGAGGACTTTGAAAAGGTTCCCCGAAGGAACCTAAGGGTCAAGCCCCCCGCTCAAAGGTATGAATCCGAAGACTCCCTAGGTTATTTATGCAAAGTTTTTAGTGTTTTAAATGCAAAAGCATCTTTTTAAGCTGCAGCCCATCGCGCGTTCTCCCTACTAACCAAGTATCGGATGGGGAGTCTTCGCCCGCCAAGCTGGCGGAGAGTGGGACTGCGTCACACCCCACACCTCCAGGGGCCGCGAAGGATGCCGCGGAGGTGTCATCCCGTCAGGCTCCTGTGGAGCCGAACACAGGCGATGGGGGCGACTGCGCCATGGCCGAGGTTGATGCCTCGGCCGCCGAAGGCCAGGGGGAGGAAACTCCCCCGGCTATAGAGGGCCAGGGGGAGAAAACTCCCCTGGCCGCTGAGGAGGAAGAGCGGAGGGATGTCCACTCTCCTCCGAGGACGTCTCCGGAGCATGCTGCACCTCCGGAGCTACCAACCCAGTCCCCGATCAGGGATCGGGCTGGCCGGTCACCACCGGTGCCACCGACGACTGGGTGGCCGGTTATAGAGGAGGCACTATCAAGCGCCCCCATCTCCGAGGATCACCGCACTCTTATGGGTGCGGTTTTGAAGAGCAGTTAGTCCGTCGATAACGGACTGAAGGAGGCCTTCAATGGTCTCTTGACAGGCTTCAAGGTGAGTCACGTAATACCCTTTTCCTGATCAATCTTAATTTTATTAAGTTTATGCTATCTTTATATATGCAGTAGCCCCCGAGCCCCGGGTGGGTTTGAAAGAACGCACCCGGGGGTCAAATATCTAGGAATGACCAATTTGTACAAGGCACCATAAGTCCCGTAACGTTCTAAGAGCCCTTAAGAGGACCGAACATGAGGTCAAATTCTTGACAGTTCGGGGGTTGTAACACACATAACCGGGTGTGTTGGTTTTGTATTTTTTGTAGGCCTCGTCCTCGGCGGCGGCCGATAATGCCGCTGAGCTTACCGAGCTAAATCGGAAGCTCAAGATGTCCGAAGAAGAGCTTAAGAGACTGAACAAGAGGTTCGACGAGGCACAAGGTAAGCCGAATTGTAACATCCGGGCTATATATTGGTAATAATCCGTATTGGTACCCCAGTGTAATTATTTATTTATTGCTCCCATAGCTTCAGCTGCGGAAGTGGAGAAACTTAAGGCCAAGCTTCAGAAAGTGAAGCAGGAGGCCGCAAATGAGAAGGCGGCCACCGAACAAGCAGCAGCCGCTCTCTCCACCCTGAAAACTGCGAGTGCTAAACAGGAAGCCCGGGTGGAGGAAGTGCAACAAGAGCTCAAGGACGCCAGCGCAAAATGCGAGGCCCTTGAGCAGAAAGGTAAAGAGCAAGCCACCAAGCTCTCCACGATGAAATCCGAGCTCCAGAAGGAGCGGGTGGGCAGGCGGTCCTTTGAAGAGGAGGTTCGCCAAGTCAAGGTTGTCACAGATGGAAAGTCGTATTCACTACAATGCGCCTTTGGTGGTAGCAGGTTTGCTTTGCTCACCCAGGTGTGGTGTTCCTCAGGCGTCTGTGCGGATCTCCAGAAGAGTGCAGCGGACGCGAACAAGTTCTATGCTTCGCACGAGGAGGATGATCCGGCTCGTCTATTCTGGGCACAATTTGAGTCCCCCGAGCGTTCTCCTCTCCTGATCGAGCAGATGAAACAATTGATGGAGCTGCACAGGATGGCGGAGCCGGCCATGAAGGATCTCTGCATCTGGCTGTGGCCTGTGGAGCCATTGCCGAGCAGCTACTTCGGCTTGGTGCAGAGACTGTGCGATGCTGCGCCTCGGATCGACACGCTAAAGCGCTCTTCATGCATCGAGGGAGCTGTGATGGCCTATGCAAGGACCATGGTGCACTGGCCGAGGCTCAAGCCGACCGAGATGGCCACCGCACCTCCGCCTCCTGGAAAGGAGCATAGGCGCCCCGAGTTGTACTTCCCCGCAGTAATGGAGGGTGCTCGGGCAATAGAGGCCCAGTGCTCGAAAGACGTTCTGTATAAATGAGTGTATTGTAAAATGTCCGAAGACTTTTAACACTTTGTAATCAATGTTGCATGGTTTATCATGTCTTATAAGTTTTTAATTTTTATTTTGACTGCCGTGTGGCAATTTTATCTGAAAGTTGCGAGTCGTCGGCTTCAGCCCCCACGTAGATACTACGCGAGGTGTCTATGTTTCCGCACTGTGACCCTTAGCCGAGGTATCGGAACCCGAAGGCGGTAGTGCGAGGGGGACAAGGCAATCGGACTATGATGCTTTATTGCTTTCACTTAGCCATAGGAGCGTAAAAGAATGCGGGGGCTGATGACCAGCCCCCAGTATTTCGTGATGTGCGGATGTACCGGTGCCGAAGCCAGCATCACATGGTTTGTGTAAGTACAAAACCCATCGTATAACACGGAATAACCTCTATCGATTTTTTAGTATGACACTTATACTCGGATGTCTAGACCGGTTCTCGCTTACTATGACGGTCAGTTTTTGGCTTTCTCCGCTGAGGTGCTTGACCAGACGAACTGGAAACACAATAGCAGCGGTTTTCCCTTTGCCCTTTTAACCAAACGAGCGGAACGTAAGGGGGCAAGCACAGGAGTCGGGCAACTCAACTATTGACCCAAGACATAGTTCGGATCCGATGCATATAAAGCAAAATCCATGACGCCGAGCACACAATCAGTTGTGTTGGGGTGATGCTCAGGGCGATTTTTAAATTCGAGCCCCCGGTCTATTAGCCGGTTGCGTCATAATGTACACCGAACAGTTGCGCAAAAGGCGTCGTTAAGAACAGAGTATGTACTATAAGATACAGCGGAGTGGCCATGTATAATGGTCTTTTATTTGCTCAATAACTCTTATAATTCGAAGTGCCGAAGCGACTGTTTACAGGTATTTTGAAGATAAAATATAGAATTTACAGAGGGGAGGTTATACCCGGGGTCTTTGGTAATCCCCAAGTGCAAGGTATCATCGTAGCAATTTCCAAAGGTGGAAGTGATAAGTATTGAGTGTCGAACCCACAAGGAGCTAAAGGTAAGATCAATATTCTCTCAAGTCCTATCTGCCACTGATACGACTCTACGTACGCCGAACATTTGCTTCCAACTAGAAACGAAAAATAAAACTTCATTGTGGGTATGAAGAGAATAGCTTTGCATGATAACGGAGAACTAAAATATAAAAATAGGTGCTGTTATCGTAAAGTTAGGATATATTACAATATGTTACAAATAGCGAGTGTGGAATAATGGTGGGTCGGTGTGCGGAATTGTCCCAGGCAATTGTTAACAAGATCGGTAATCATTATTGCCATTTTATATGAGGGAGAGGCATAAGCTAACATACTTTCTCTACTTGGATCATATGCACTTATGATTGGAACTCTAGCAAGCATCCGCAACTACTAAAGATCATTAAGGTAAAACCCAACCATAGCATTAAAGCATCAAGTCCCCTTTATCCCATACGCAACAACCCCCTTACTCGGGTTTAAGCTTCTGTCACTCTAGCAACCCACTATAAGTGAATCATGAACGTATTGCAACACCCTACAGCGGGAATCCTTCACGTGTGCGCGGCACGGAAGGCACCATAGGACAGCACCAAAGTAAAACATACAACTCAAACCAATCTAGATCATCAATCAACCCGAAGGACAAAAGAAATCTACTCGAAACATCATAGGATGGCAACACATCATTGGATCATAATATGTGGCATAAAGCACCATGTTCAATTAGGGAATTACAGCGGGGTGCGGGAGAGTGGACCGCTGAAAGGAGATGAGGGTGGTGATGAAGAAGGTGATGTTGATGAAGACGATCACCGCGGCGATGGTTCCCCCGATGGCACTCCGGCGCCACCGAGAGAGAGAGAGGGAGAGGGTCTCCTGTTGGGGAACGTTGCATGGGAAACAAAAATTTTCCTACGCACACACAAGATCTATCCATGGTGATGAGCATCTACGAGAGGGAGAGTGAATCTACATACCCTTGTAGATCGCTAAGCGGAAGCGTTTAAGAAACGCGGTTGATGTAGTCGAACGTCTCCGCGATCCAAATCGCAAGTCGTCCCTCGATCCGATCACGAACTAGCGCCGAACGGACGGCACCTCCGCGTTCAACACACGTATGGCTTGATGACGCCTTCACCTCCTCGATCCAGCGAGCGATGGTGAAGTAGTGGTTGAGTTCCAGCAGCACGACGGCGTGGTGATGGTGGTGAGGAACAATCTCTGCAGGGCTTCGCCAAGCGCTATGGAGATTATGACGGAGGGACTAGAGGGTTAGGGTTGCCGCACACGGCTTGGGGAAATCTTGATGTATCCCGTGTGCTAGCCCTGCCCCTCTATTTATATGTTGAGCCTTGGGGTCTAAACTTGGAGTAAAAGCCTCCTCCAGGTCGGTTTTGCCCGCACAAGGTCGGTTTGGCCCACAGGCAAAGAGTCCAACTCGGATCCCTGCGGAACCGTGTACAGCCGCACACAAGCGGTAGTACCGCTTCACACAAGCGGTAGTACCGCTTGGGCGGTAGTACCGCTTCACACAAGCGGTAGTACCGCTCAGGCGGTAGTACCGCTTCACCAAGCGGTAGTACCGCTTACGCGGCAGCAAAACTACTTTTGCACTTTCCAATACCTCGTGGGCTTTTATCCCTTGGCCCATATAAAGTGTTGCTGCACCCGAACACTTCGGTAAACATCCGGAACCCCTTCCGGTGAACTCCGGAACTCTTCCGGAGATCAAAACACTATTATTACATATATCAATCTTTACCTCCAGACTATTCCGGAGATCCTCGTCATGTTCGGGATCTTATCCGAGACTCCGAACAACTTTCGGTCACCAACATAATAACTCAATTATACTAATCGTCACCAAACGTTAAGTGTGTAGACCCTGCGGGTTCGAGAACTATGTAGACATGACCGAGACACTTCTACGATCAATAACCAATAGCGGGACCTGGATGCCCATATTGGCTCCTACATATTCTACGAAGATCTTTTATCGGTCGAACCTCTATGTCAAGGATTCAGTTAATCCCGTATGATATTCCCTTTGTTCTTCGGTATGTTACTTGCCCGAGATTCGATCGTCGGTATCTCTATACCTAGTTCAATCTCGTTACCGGCAAGTCTCTTTACTCGTTCCGTAATACAAGATCTCGTGGCTAACACTTTAGTCACATTGCTTGCAAGGCTCATTGTGATGTTGTATTACCGAGTGGGCCCTGAGATACCTCTCCGTCACACGGAGTAACAAATCCCAGTCTTGATCCATGCCAACCCAACAGACACCCTCGGAGATACCTGTAGAGCACCTTTATAGTCACCCAGTTACGTTGCGACGTTTGATACACACAAGGTACTCCTCCGATGTCAGGGAGTTGCATGATCTCATGGTCATAGGAACAGATACTTGACATGCAGAAAACAATAGCAATAAACTGACACGATCAAATGCTACGTTCTTAGTTTGGGTCTTGTCCATCACATCATTCTCCTAATGATGTGATCCCGTTATCAAATGACATCTCATGTCAATGGCTAGGAAACCTTAACCATCTTTGATCAACGAGCTAGTCAACTAGAGGCTTACTAGGGACACAGTGTTGTCTATGTACCCACACATGTATTTGAGTTTCCAATCAATACAATTATAGCATGGATAATAAACGATTATCATGAACAAGGAAATATAATAATAACCAATTTATTATTGCCTCTAGGGCATATTTCCAACAGTCTCCCACTTGCACTAGAGTCAATAATCTAGTTCACATCACTATGTGATTTACATTGTAATGAATCGAACACCCATGCAGTTCTGGTGTTGTTCATGTTTAGCCCTTGGAAGAGGTTTAGTCATCGGATCTGCAACATTTAGATCCATGTGTACTTTGCAAATATTTATGTCGTCCTCCTTGATGTAATCGCGGATGGAATTGAAACGTCGCTTTATGTGTCTGGTCCTCTTGTGAAATCTTGGTTCCTTGGCTAGAGCAATGGCACCAGTATTATCACAAAACAGAGTCATTGGGTTAAGCGCACTAGGCACTACTCCAAGATCTGTCATGAACTCCTTCATCCAGACACCTTCCTTCGCCGCCTC
Organism: Elymus sibiricus; assembly: GCA_039707655.1. Taxonomy (NCBI): domain Eukaryota; kingdom Viridiplantae; phylum Streptophyta; class Magnoliopsida; order Poales; family Poaceae; genus Elymus; species Elymus sibiricus. Next base: position 468,240,003 of record CM077665.1, on the reverse strand, counting down.
CGAGGCTGCGATGTACTTCGCTTCGCATGTAGAATCAGCTACCATGCTTTGCTTGGAACTGCACCAGCTAACCGCACCCCCATTAAGAATAAATACGTATCCGGTTTGCGACTTAGAGTCATCCGGATCAGTGTCAAAGCTTGCATCGACGTAACCCTTTACGACGAGCTCTTGATCACCTCCATAAACGAGAAACATGTCCTTAGTCCTTTTCAGGTACTTCAGGATATTCTTGACCGCCGTCCAGTGTTCCATTCCTGGATCACTTTGAAACCTTCCGACCATACTTATGGCAAGGCTGACATCGGGTCTTGTGCACAGCATTGCAGACATGATAGAGCCTATGGCCGAAGCATAGGGGATGACACTCATCTTTTCTCTATCTTCTGCAGTCACTGGGCATTGAGTCTTACTCAACTTCACACCTTGCAATACAGGCAAGAACCCCTTCTTGGACTGATCCATTTTGAACTTCTTCAAAACTTTGTCAAGGTATGTGTTTTGTGAAAGTCCTATCAAGCGTCTCGATCTATCTCTATAGATCTTGATGCCTAATATGAAAGCAGCTTCTCCTAGGTCCTTCATTGAAAAACTCTTGTTCAAATATTCCTTTACGCTTTCCAGCATTTCTATATTGTTTCCAATCAGTAATATGTCATCCACATATAATATTAGAAACGCTATAGAGCTCCCACTCACTTTCTTGTAAATACAAGCTTCTCCGTAAACTTGTATAAACTCGAACGCTTTGATCACCTCATCAAAACGAAGATTACAACTCCGAGATGCTTGCACCAGTCCATAAATGGATCGCTGGAGTTTGCAAACTTTGTCAGCATTCTCTGGATCGACAAAACCTTCTGGTTGCATCATATACAACTCTTCCTTAAGGTAACCGTTAAGGAACGCTGTTTTGACATCCATCTGCCAAATTTCATAATCGAAAAAGGCAGCTATTGCTAACATGATTCTGACGGACTTAAGCATCGCTACGGGTGAGAAGGTCTCATCGTAGTCAACTCCTTGAACTTGTGAAAAACCCTTTGCCACAAGTCGAGCTTTATAGACGGTGATATTACCGTCCGCGTCCGTCTTCCTCTTAAAGATCCATTTGTTCTGAATGGCCTTACGCCCTTCAGGTAATACTTCCAAAGTCCATACTTTGTTTTCATACATGGATCCCATCTCGGATTTCATGGCCTCTAACCACTTCTCGGAATCCGGGCCCATCATCGCTTCTCCATAGCTCGTAGGTTCATCGTTGTCTAACAACATGACCTCTAAGACAGGGTTGCCGTACCACTCGGGAGCAGTACGCGTCCTTGTCAACCTACGAGGTTCGATAGCAACTTGATCCAAAGCTTCATGATCATCATCATTAACTTCCTCTTCAGCTGATGTAGGCTCTACAGAAACATCTTTCTGTGCTGCGCTACTTTCAGGTTGAAGTAAAGGTTCAACAACCTCATCAAGTTCTATCTTCCTCCCACTCAATTCTTTCGTGAGAAACTCTTTCCCAAGAAATGTTCCGTTCTTAGCGACAAACACTTTGCCTTCGGATCTGAGGTAGAAGGTATACCCAACTGTCTCTTTTGGGTATCCTATGAAGACGCATTTCTCCGCTTTGGGTTCCAGCTTTTCAGGCTGAAGCTTTTTGACATAAGCATCACATCCCCAAACTTTAAGAAACGATAGCTTTGGCTTCTTGCCAAACCAAAGTTCATATGGCGTTGTCTCAACGGATTTCGATGGTGCCCTATTTAAAGTGAATGCAGCTGTCTCTAATGCATAACCCCAAAACGATAGTGGCAAATCGGCAAGAGACATCATAGATCGCACCATATCCAATAAAGTTCGATTACGACGTTCGGACACACCATTACGCTGTGGTGTTCCAGGCGGTGTCAGTTGTGAAACAATTCCACATTGTCTTAAGTGACTGCCAAACTCATAACTCAGATATTCTCCTCCTCGATTAGATCGTAGGAATTTAATCTTCTTGTTACGATGATTCTCAACTTCACTCTGAAATTGTTTGAACTTTTCAAACGTTTCAGACTTGTGTTTCATTAAGTAAATATTCCCATATCTACTTAAGTCATCAGTGAAGGTGAGAAAGTAACGATAACCACCGCGCGCCTCAATGCTCATCGGACCGCATACAACAGTATGTATGATTTCCAATAAGTCACTTGCCCGTTCCATTGTACCAGAGAACGGCGTTTTAGTCATCTTGCCCATGAGGCATGGCTCACATGTGTCAAGTGATTCAAAATCAAGTGACTCCAAAAGTCCATCAGCATGGAGCTTCCTCATGCGTTTTATGCCAATATGACCTAAACGGCAGTGCCACAAGAAAGTGGTATTATCATTATCAATTCTACATCTTTTGGCATCAATGTTATGAACATGTGTATCATTACTATCGAGATTCAATAAGAATAAACCCCTCACATTGGGTGCATGACCATAAAAGATATTACTCATATAAATAGAACAACCATTATTCTCTGATTTAAATGAGTAACCGTCTCGCAATAAACAAGATCCAGATATAATGTTCATGCTTAACGCAGGCACCAAATAACACTTATTTAGGTTCATCACTAATCCCGACGGTAATCGAAGAGCGAGCGTGCCAACGGCGATCACATCAACCTTGGAACCATTTCCCACGCGCATCGTCACTTCGTCCTTTGCCAGCCTCCGTCTATTCCGCAGTTCCTGTTTTGAGTTGCAAATATGAGCAACCGCACCGGTATCAAATACCCAGGCACTACAACGAGAGTTGGTAAGGTACACATCAATAACATGTATATCATATATACCTTGTTTGTTGTTGGCCGCCTTCTTGTCAGCCAAATACTTGGGGCAATTCCGCTTCCAGTGTCCAGTTCCCTTGCAATGAAAGCACACAGTTTCTGGTTTGGGTCCAGCCTTGGGTTTCTTCACGAGAGGAGGAACTGCTTTGCCACTCTTCTTGGAGTTACCCTTCTTACCCTTGCCATTTTTCTTGAAACTAGTGGTTTTATTGACCATCAACACTTGATGCTCCTTCTGAATTTCAGACTCAGCGGCTTTCAGCATCGCAAACAGCTCGGCGACTGACTTGTTCATCCCGTGCATGTTATAGTTCAACACGAAGCTCTTGTAGCTAGGTGGCAATGATTAAAGAACTCTGTCAGTGATAGCCTCTGGCGGAAGGGGCATCCCTAACTCAGCCAGACGGGTGGAGTACCCAGACATTCTGAGCACGTGATCACTGATAGACCCGTTCTCCTCCATCTTGCAAGCATAGAACTTATCGGAGATCTCATATCTCTCGATCCGGGCATTTTTCTGAAAGATAAACTTCAACTCCTGGAACATCTCATATGCTCCATGACGTTCAAAACATCTTTGAAGTCCCGGTTCTAAGCCATACAACATTGCACATTGAACTATTGAGTAATCATCAGAACGAGCCTGCCAGGCGTTCACAACGTCTAGAGACTCAACTGGAGCGGGTGGATCACCAAGCGGTGCATCAAGGACATAAGCCTTCTGGGAAGCCGTAAGGATAATCCTTAGATTACGGGCCCAGTCCACAAAGTTACTTCCATCATCTTTCAACTTAGCTTTCTCTAGGAACGCATTTAAAATTCAGGGGTGCTACTGCGCGAGCCATGATCTACAACATAAATATAGCAAAGACAACTTAGACTATTGTTCTAGATAATGAGTTTAGTTAATCATATTACTTTAAAAACTCCCACTCAAATTGACATCCCTCCGGTCATTCGAGTGTAACATGATCCAAATCCACCAACTCAAGTCCGATCATCACGTGAGTTGAGGTGGTTTCAATGGTGAACATCTTCATGTTGATCATATCTACTATATGACTCATGTTCGACCTTTCGGTCTCTTGTGTTCCGAGGCCATGTCTGTACATGCTAGGCTCGTCAAGTTTAACCCGAGTGTTCCGCGTGTGCAACATGGCTTGCACCCGTTGTATGTGAACGTGGAGTCTATCACACCCGATCATCACGGCGTGTCTCAAAACGACGAACTTTCGCAACGGTGCACACTCGGGGAGAACACAATTTATCTTGAAATTTAAGTGAGGGATCACCTTATAATGCTACCGTCGTCCTAAGCAAAATAAGATGCATAAAAGGATTAACATCACATGCAAATCATAAGTGACATGATATGGCCATGAACTTGTGCTTTTGATCTCCATCTCCAAAGCACCGGCATGATCTCCATCGTCACCGGCATGACACCATGATCTCCATCATCTTGATCTCCATCAACGTGTCGCCATAAGGTTGTCGCGCCGACTGTTGCTTCCACGACTATTGCTAACGTTTAGCGATAAAGTAAAGCATTACATAGCGCTTAATGATTGACACGCAGGTCATACAATAATTAAAGACAACTCTATGGCTCCTGCCAGTTGCCGTACTCATCGACATGCAAGTCGTGATATTCTATACAACACATGATCATCTCATACATCACATATATCTCATCATGTAATTGGCCATATCATATCACATCATACCCTGCAAAAACAAGTTAGACGTCCTCTAATTGTTGTTGCAAATTTTACGTGGCTGCTACGGGTTTGCAAGAACCGTTCTTACCTACGCAAAACCACAACGTGGTGTAGTGATTGCTTTTTGATCTTCTAAAAGAACCCTCTTCATTGAAATCGATTCAACTAAAGTGAGAGAGACAGACACCCGCTAGCCATCTTTATGCAACGAAGTTACATGTCAGTTGAAGGAACCTGTCTCGCGTAAGTGTACGCGTAATGTCGGTCCGGGCCGCTTCATCTCACAGTACCGCCGAATCAAATATCAACTAGTAACGGCAAGCAATATGTATACACCCACGCCCACAACTCGTTTGTGTTCTACTCGAGATCTCATCTACGCATAGACCTAGCTCATGATGCCATTGTTGGGGAACGTTGCATGGGAAACAAAAATTTTCCTACGCACACACAAGATCTATCCATGGTGATGAGCATCTACGAGAGGGAGAGTGAATCTACATACCCTTGTAGATCGCTAAGCGGAAGCGTTTAAGAAACGCGGTTGATGTAGTCGAACGTCTCCGCGATCCAAATCGTAAGTCGTCCTTCGATCCGATCACGAACTAGCGCCGAACGGACGGCACCTCCGTGTTCAACACACGTACGGCTTGATGACGCCTTCACCTCCTCGATCCAGCGAGCGATGGTGAAGTAGTGGTTGAGTTCCAGCAGCACGACGGCGTGGTGATGGTGGTGAGGAACAATCTCTGCAGGGCTTCGCCAAGCGCTACGGAGATTATGACGGAGGGACTAGAGGGTTAGGGTTGCCGCACACGGCTTGGGGAAATCTTGATGTATCCCGTGTGCTAGCCCTGCCCCTCTATTTATATGTTGAGCCTTGGGGTCTAAACTTGGAGTAAAAGCCTCCTCCAGGTCGGTTTTGCCCGCACAAGGTCGGTTTGGCCCGCAGGGAAAGAGTCCAACTCGGATCCCTGCCGAACCGTGTACAGCCGCACACAAGCGGTAGTACCGCTTCACACAAGCGGTAGTACCGCTCTGGCGGTAGTACCGCTTCACCAAGCGGTAGTACCGCTTACGCGGCAGCAAAACTACTTTTGCACTTTCCAATACCTCGTGGGCTTTTATCCCTTGGCCCATATAAAGTGTTGCTGCACCCGAACACTTCGGTAAACATCCGGAACCCCTTCCGGTGAACTCCGGAACTCTTCCGGAGATCAAAACACTATTATTACATATATCAATCTATACCTCCAGACTATTCCGGAGATCCTCGTCATGTCCGGGATCTTATCCGAGACTCCGAACAACTTTCGGTCACCAACATAATAACTCAATTATACTAATCGTCACCAAACGTTAAGTGTGTAGACCCTGCGGGTTCGAGAACTATGTAGACATGACCGAGACACTTCTACGATCAATAACCAATAGCGGGACCTGGATGCCCATATTGGCTCCTACATATTCTACGAAGATCTTTTATCGGTCGAACCTCTATGTCAAGGATTCAGTTAATCCCGTATGCTATTCCCTTTGTTCTTCGGTATGTTACTTGCCCGAGATTCGATCGTCGGTATCTCTATACCTAGTTCAATCTCGTTACCGGCAAGTCTCTTTACTCGTTCCGTAATACAAGATCTCGTGGCTAACACTTTAGTCACATTGCTTGCAAGGCTCATTGTGATGTTGTATTACCGAGTGGGCCCTGAGATACCTCTCCGTCACACGGAGTAACAAATCCCAGTCTTGATCCATGCCAACCCAACAGACACCCTCGGAGATACCTGTAGAGCACCTTTATAGTCACCCAGTTACGTTGCGACGTTTGATACACACAAGGTACTCCTCCGATGTCAGGGAGTTGCATGATCTCATGGTCATAGGAACAGATACTTGACATGCAGAAAACAATAGCAATAAACTGACACGATCAAATGCTACGTTCTTAGTTTGGGTCTTGTCCATCACATCATTCTCCTAATGATGTGATCCCGTTATCAAATGACATCTCATGTCAATGGCTAGGAAACCTTAACCATCTTTGATCAACGAGCTAGTCAACTAGAGGCTTACTAGGGACACGGTGTTGTCTATGTACCCACACATGTATTTGAGTTTCCAATCAATACAATTATAGCATGGATAATAAACGATTATCATGAACAAGGAAATATAATAATAACCAATTTATTATTGCCTCTAGGGCATATTTCCAACATCTCCCCCTTGTGCTTCCTCCTCCATGGCCTCCCCCCTAGGTGGGGAGAGGTTCTCCCTCTGGTCCTTGGCCTCCATGGTGATGATGTTGTTGGGGAACGTTGCATGGGAAACAAAATTTTTCCTACGCACACATAAGATCTATCCATGGTGATGAGCATCTACGAGAGGGAGAGTGAATCTACATACCCTTGTAGATCGCTAAGCGGAAGCGTTAATAAACGCGGTTGATGTAGTCGAACGTCTTCGCGATCCAAATCGCCGAGCGTCCCGCGATCCAATCACGATCCTTCCGATCTAGTGCCGAACGGACGGCACCTCCGCGTTCAACACACGTACGGCTTGATGACGCCTTCACCTCCTCGATCCAGCGAGCGATGGTGAAGTAGTGGTTGAGTTCCAGCAGCACGACGGCGTGGTGATGGTGGTGAGGAACAATCTCTGCAGGGCTTCGCCAAGCGCTACGGAGATTATGACGGAGGAACTAGAGGGCTAGGGTTGCCGGCACACGGCTTGGGAAATCCTGATGTGTCCCGTGTGCTAGCCCTGCCCCTCTATTTATATGTTGAGCCTTGGGGTCTAAACTTGGAGTAAAAGCCTCCTCCGGGTCGGTTTTGCCCGCACAAGGTCGGTTTGGCCCGCAGGGAAAGAGTCCAACTCGGATCCCTGCCGAACCGTGCACAGCCGCGCACAAGCGGTAGTACCGCTTAACACAAGCGGTAGTACCGCTTGGGCGGTAGTACCGCTTCACACAAGCGGTAGTACCGCTCGGGCGGTAGTACCGCTTCACCAAGCGGTAGTACCGCTTACGCGGCAGCAAAACTACTTTTGCACTTTCCAATACCTTGTGGGCTTTATCCCTTTGGCTCATATAAAGTGTTGCTGCACCCGAACACTTCGGTAAACATCCGGAACCCCTTCCGGTGAACTCCGGAACCCTTCCAGAGATCAAAACACTATTATCACATATATCAATCTTTACCTCCGGACTATTCCGGAGATCCTCGTCATGTCCGGGATCTTATCCGGGACTCCGAACAACTTTCGGTCACCAACATAATAACTCAATTATACTAATCGTCACCAAACGTTAAGTGTGTAGACCCTGCGGGTTCGAGAACTATGTAGACATGACCGAGACACCTCTACGGCCAATAACCAGTAGCGGGACCTGGATGCCCATATTGGCTCCTACATATTCTACGAAGATCTTTATCGGTCGAACCTCTATGTCAAGGATTCAGTTAATCCCGTATGCTGTTCCCTTTGTTCTTCGGTATGTTACTTGCCCGAGATTCGATCGTCGGTATCACTATACCTAGTTCAATCTCGTTACCGGCAAGTCTCTTTACTCGTTCCGTAATACAAGATCTCGTGGCTAACACTTTAGTCACATTGCTTGCAAGGCTCATTGTGATGTTGTATTACCGAGTGGGCCCTGAGATACCTCTCCATCATACGGAGTAACAAATCCCAGTCTTGATCCATGCCAACCCAACAGACACCCTCGGAGATACCTGTAGAGCACCTTTATAGTCACCCAGTTACGTTGCGACGTTTTATACACACAAGGTATTCCTCCGGTGTCAGTGAGTTGCATGATCTCATGGTCAAAGGAACAGATACTTGACATGCAGAAAACAATAGCAATAAACTGACACGATCAAATGCTACGTTTACAGTTTGGGTCTTGTCCATCACATCATTCTCCTAATGATGTGATCCCGTTATCAAATGGCATCTCATGTCAATGGCTAGGAAACCTTAACCATCTTTGATCAACGAGCTAGTCAACTAGAGGCTTACTAGGGACACAGTGTTGTCTATGTACCCACACATGTATTTGAGTTTCCAATCAATACAATTATAGCATGGATAATAAACGATTATCATGAACAAGGAAATATAATAATAACCAATTTATTATTGCCTCTAGGGCATATTTCCAACATCTCCCCCTTGTGCTTCCTCCTCCATGGCCTCCCCCCTAGGTGGGGAGAGGTTCTCCCTCTGGTCCTTGGCCTCCATGGTGATGATGTTGTTGGGGAACGTTGCATGGGAAACAAAATTTTTCCTACGCACACATAAGATCTATCCATGGTGATGAGCATCTACGAGAGGGAGAGTGAATCTACATACCCTTGTAGATCGCTAAGCGGAAGCGTTAATAAACGCGGTTGATGTAGTCGAACGTCTTCGCGATCCAAATCGCCGAGCGTCCCGCGATCCAATCACGATCCTTCCGATCTAGTGCCGAACGGACGGCACCTCCGCGTTCAACACACGTACGGCTTGATGACGCCTTCACCTCCTCGATCCAGCGAGCGATGGTGAAGTAGTGGTTGAGTTCCAGCAGCACGACGGCGTGGTGATGGTGGTGAGGAACAATCTCTGCAGGGCTTCGCCAAGCGCTACGGAGATTATGACGGAGGAACTAGAGGGCTAGGGTTGCCGGCACACGGCTTGGGAAATCCTGATGTGTCCCGTGTGCTAGCCCTGCCCCTCTATTTATATGTTGAGCCTTGGGGTCTAAACTTGGAGTAAAAGCCTCCTCCGGGTCGGTTTTGCCCGCACAAGGTCGGTTTGGCCCGCAGGGAAAGAGTCCAACTCGGATCCCTGCCGAACCGTGCACAGCCGCGCACAAGCGGTAGTACCGCTTAACACAAGCGGTAGTACCGCTTGGGCGGTAGTACCGCTTCACACAAGCGGTAGTACCGCTCGGGCGGTAGTACCGCTTCACCAAGCGGTAGTACCGCTTACGCGGCAGCAAAACTACTTTTGCACTTTCCAATACCTTGTGGGCTTTATCCCTTTGGCTCATATAAAGTGTTGCTGCACCCGAACACTTCGGTAAACATCCGGAACCCCTTCCGGTGAACTCCGGAACCCTTCCAGAGATCAAAACACTATTATCACATATATCAATCTTTACCTCCGGACTATTCCGGAGATCCTCGTCATGTCCGGGATCTTATCCGGGACTCCGAACAACTTTCGGTCACCAACATAATAACTCAATTATACTAATCGTCACCAAACGTTAAGTGTGTAGACCCTGCGGGTTCGAGAACTATGTAGACATGACCGAGACACCTCTACGGCCAATAACCAGTAGCGGGACCTGGATGCCCATATTGGCTCCTACATATTCTACGAAGATCTTTATCGGTCGAACCTCTATGTCAAGGATTCAGTTAATCCCGTATGCTGTTCCCTTTGTTCTTCGGTATGTTACTTGCCCGAGATTCGATCGTCGGTATCACTATACCTAGTTCAATCTCGTTACCGGCAAGTCTCTTTACTCGTTCCGTAATACAAGATCTCGTGGCTAACACTTTAGTCACATTGCTTGCAAGGCTCATTGTGATGTTGTATTACCGAGTGGGCCCTGAGATACCTCTCCATCATACGGAGTAACAAATCCCAGTCTTGATCCATGCCAACCCAACAGACACCCTCGGAGATACCTGTAGAGCACCTTTATAGTCACCCAGTTACGTTGCGACGTTTTATACACACAAGGTATTCCTCCGGTGTCAGTGAGTTGCATGATCTCATGGTCAAAGGAACAGATACTTGACATGCAGAAAACAATAGCAATAAACTGACACGATCAAATGCTACGTTTACAGTTTGGGTCTTGTCCATCACATCATTCTCCTAATGATGTGATCCCGTTATCAAATGGCATCTCATGTCAATGGCTAGGAAACCTTAACCATCTTTGATCAACGAGCTAGTCAACTAGAGGCTTACTAGGGACACAGTGTTGTCTATGTACCCACACATGTATTTGAGTTTCCAATCAATACAATTATAGCATGGATAATAAACGATTATCATGAACAAGGAAATATAATAATAACCAATTTATTATTGCCTCTAGGGCATATTTCCAACAGTCTCCCACTTGCACTAGAGTCAATAATCTAGTTCACATCACTATGTGATTTACATTGTAATGAATCGAACACCCATGCAGTTCTGGTGTTGTTCATGTTTAGCCCTTGGAAGAGGTTTAGTCATCGGATCTGCAACATTTAGATCCGTGTGTACTTTGCAAATATTTATGTCGTCCTCCTTGATGTAATCGCGGATGGAATTGAAACGTCGTTTTATGTGTCTGGTCCTCTTGTGAAATCTTGGTTCCTTGGCTAGAGCAATGGCACCAGTGTTATCACAAAACAGAGTCATTGGGTTAAGCGCACTAGGCACTACTCCAAGATCTGTCATGAACTCCTTCATCCAGACACCTTCCTTCGCCGCCTCCGAGGCAGCGATGTACTCCGCTTCGCATGTAGAATCTGCTACCACGCTTTGCTTGGAACTGCACCAGCTAACCGCACCCCCATTAAGAATAAATACGTATCCAGTTTGCGACTTAGAGTCATCCGGATCAGTGTCAAAGCTTGCATCGACGTAACCCTTTACGACGAGCTCTTGATCACCTCCATAAACGAGAAACATGTCCTTAGTCCTTTTCAGGTACTTCAGGATATTCTTGACCGCCGTCCAGTGTTCCATTCCTGGATCACTTTGAAACCTTCCGACCATACTTATGGCAAGGCTGACATCGGGTCTTGTGCACAGCATTGCATACATGATAGAGCCTATGGCCGAAGCATAGGGGATGACACTCATCTTTTCTCTATCTTCTGCAGTCACTGGGCATTGAGTCTTACTCAACTTCACACCTTGCAAAACAGGCAAGAACCCCTTCTTGGACTGATCCATTTTGAACTTCTTCAAAATCTTATCAAGGTATGTGCTTTGTGAAAGTCCTATTAAGCGTCTTGATCTATCTCTATAGATCTTGATGCCTAATATGAAAGCAGCTTCTCCTAGGTCCTTCATTGAAAAACTCTTGTTCAAATATTCCTTTACGCTTTCCAGCATTTCTATATTGTTTCCAATCAGCAATATGTCATCCACATATAAGATTAGAAACGCTATAGAGCTCCCACTCACTTTCTTGTAAATACAAGCTTCTCCGTAAACTTGTATAAACTCGAACGCTTTGATCACCTCATCAAAACGAAGATTCCAACTCCGAGATGCTTGCACCAGTCCATAAATGGATCGCTGGAGTTTGCAAATTTTGTCAGCATTCTCTGGATCGACAAAACCTTCTGGTTGCATCATATACAACTCTTCCTTAAGGTAACCGTTAAGGAACGCTGTTTTGACATCCATCTGCCAAATTTCATAATCGAAAAAGGCAGCTATTGCTAACATGATTCTGACGGACTTAAGCATCGCTACGGGTGAGAAGGTCTCATCGTAGTCAACTCCTTGAACTTGTGAAAAACCCTTTGCCACAAGTCGAGCTTTATAGACGGTGACATTACCGTCCGCGTCCGTCTTCCTCTTAAAGATCCATTTGTTCTGAATGGCCTTACGCCCTTCAGGTAATACTTCCAAAGTCCATACTTTGTTTTCATACATGGATCCCATCTCGGATTTCATGGCCTCTAACCACTTCTCGGAATCCGGGCCCATCATCGCTTCTCCATAGCTCGTAGGTTCATCGTTGTTTAACAACATGACCTCTAAGACAGGGTTGCCGTACCACTCAGGAGCAGTACGCGTCCTTGTCGACCTACGAGGTTCGATAGCAACTTGATCCAAAGCTTCATGATCATCATCATTAACTTCCTCTTCAGCTAATGTAGGCTCCACAGAAACAATTTTCTGCGCTGCGCTACTCTCAGGTTGAAGTAAAGGTTCAACAACCTCATCAAGTTCTATCTTCCTCCCACTCAATTCTTTCGAGAGAAACTCTTTCTCAAGAAATGTTCCGTTTTTAGCGACAAACACTTTGCCTTCGGATCTGAGGTAGAAGGTATACCCAACTGTCTCTTTTGGGTATCCTATGAAGACGCATTTCTCCGCTTTGGGTTCCAGCTTTTCAGGCTGAAGCTTTTTGACATAAGCATCACATCCCCAAACTTTAAGAAACGACAGCTTTGGCTTCTTGCCAAACCAAAGTTCATATGGCGTCGTCTCAACGGATTTCGATGGTGCCCTATTTAAAGTGAATGCAGCTGTCTCTAATGCATAACCCCAAAACGATAGTGGCAAATCGGCAAGAGACATCATAGATCGCACCATATCCAATAAAGTTCGATTACGACGTTCGGACACACCATTACGCTGTGGTGTTCCAGGCGGTGTCAATTGTGAAACAATTCCACACTGTCTTAAGTGACTGCCAAACTCATAACTCAGATATTCTCCTCCTCGATCAGATCGTAGGAATTTAATCTTCTTGTTACGATGATTCTCAACTTCACTCTGAAATTGTTTGAACTTTTCAAATGTTTCAGACTTGTGTTTCATTAAGTAAATATACCCATATCTACTTAAGTCATCAGTGAAGGTGAGAAAGTAACGATAACCACCGCGCGCCACAATACTCATTGGACCGCACACATCAGTATGTATGATTTCCAATAAGTCACTTGCCCGTTCCATTATTCCAGAGAACGGCGTTTTAGTCATCTTGCCCATGAGGCATGGCTCACATGTGTCAAGTGATTCAAAATCAAGTGACTCCAAAAGTCCATCAGCATGGAGCTTCCTCATGCGTTTTACGCCAATATGACCTAAACGGCAGTGCCACAAGAAAGTGGTATTATCATTATCAATTCTACATCTTTTGGCATCAATGTTATGAACATGTGTATCATTACTATCGAGATTCAATAAGAATAAACCCCTCACATCGGGTGCATGACCATAAAAGATATTACTCATATAAATAGAACAACCATTATTCTCTGATTTAAATGAGTAACCGTCTCGCAATAAACAAGATCCAGATATAATGTTCATGCTTAACGCAGGCACCAAATAACACTTATTTAGGTTCATTACTAATCCCGACGGTAATCGAAGAGCGAGCGTGCCGACGGCGATCACATCAACCTTGGAACCATTTCCCACGCGCATCGTCACTTCGTCCTTTGCCAGCCTCCGTCTATTCCGCAGTTCCTGTTTTGAGTTGCAAATATGAGCAACCGCACCGGTATCAAATACCCAGGCACTACAACGAGAGTTGGTAAGGTACACATCAATAACATGTATATCATATATACCTTGTTTGTTGTTGGCCGCCTTCTTGTCAGTCAAATACTTGGGGCAATTCCGCTTCCAGTGTCCAGTTCCCTTGCAATGAAAACACACAGTTTCTGGTTTGGGTCCAGCCTTGGGTTTCTTCACGAGAGGAGCAACTGCTTTGCCACTCTTCTTGGAGTTACCCTTCTTACCCTTGCCATTTTTCTTGAAACTAGTGGTTTTATTGACCATCAACACTTGATGCTCCTTCTGAATTTCAGACTCAGCGGCCTTCAGCATCGCAAACAGCTCGGCGACTGACTTGTTCATCCCGTGCATGTTATAGTTCAACACGAAGCTCTTGTAGCTAGGTGGCAATGATTGAAGAACTCTGTCAGTGATAGCCTCTGGCGGAAGGGGCATCCCTAACTCAGCCAGACGGGTGGAGTACCCAGACATTCTGAGCATGTGATCACTGATAGACCCGTTCTCCTCCATCTTGCAAGCATAGAACTTATCGGAGATCTCATATCTCTCGATCCGGGCATTCTTCTGAAAGATAAACTTCAACTCCTGGAACATCTCATATGCTCCATGACGTTCAAAACGTCTTTGAAGTCCCGGTTCTAAGCCATACAACATTGCACATTGAACTATTGAGTAATCATCAGAACGAGCCTGCCAGGCGTTCACAACGTCTAGAGACTCAACTGGAGCGGGTGGATCACCAAGCGGTGCATCAAGGACATAAGCCTTCTGGGAAGCCGTAAGGATAATCCTTAGATTACGGGCCCAGTCCATAAAGTTACTTCCATCATCTTTCAACTTAGCTTTCTCTAGGAACGCATTAAAATTCAGGGGTGCTACTGCGCGAGCCATGATCTACAACATAAATATAGCAAAGACAACTTAGACTATTGTTCTTAGATAATGAGTTTAGTTAATCATATTACTTAAAAACTCCCACTCAAATTGACATCCCTCCGATCATTCGAGTGTAACATGATCCAAATCCACCAACTCAAGTCCGATCATCACGTGAGTTGAGGTGGTTTCAATGGTGAACATCTTCATGTTGATCATATCTAGTATATGACTCATGTTCGACCTTTCGGTCTCTTGTGTTCCGAGGCCATGTCTGTACATGCTAGGCTCGTCAAGTTTAACCCGAGTGTTCCGCACGTGTAACATGGCTTACACCCGTTGTATGCGAACGTAGAGTCTATTACACCCGATCGTCACGGCGTGTCTCGAAACGACGAACTTTCGCAACGGTGCACACTTGGGGAGAACACAATTTATCTTGAAATTTAAGTGAGGGATCACCTTATAATGCTACCGTCGTCCTAAGCAAAATAAGATGCATAAAAGGATTAACATCACATGCAAATCATAAGTGACATGATATGGCCATGAACTTGTGCTTTTGATCTCCATCTCCAAAGCACCGGCATGATCTCCATCGTCACCGGCATGACACCATGATCTCCATCATCTTGATCTCCATCAACGTGTCGCCATAAGGTTGTCGCGCCGACTGTTGCTTCCACGACTATAGCTAACGTTTAGCGATAAAGTAAAGCATTACATAGCGCTTAATGATTGACACGCAGGTCATACAATAATTAAAGACAACTCTATGGCTCCTGCCAGTTGCCGTATTCATCGACATGCAAGTCGTGATATTCTATACAAAACATGATCATCTCATACATCACATATATCTCATCATGTAATTGGCCATATCACATCACAACATACCCTGCAAAAACAAGTTAGACGTCCTCTAATTGTTGTTGCAAATTTTACGTGGCTGCTATGGGTTTGCAAGAACCGTTCTTACCTACGCAAAACCACAACGTGGTGTAGTGATTGCTTTTTGATCTTCTAAAAGAACCCTCTTCATTGAACCGATTCAACTAAAGTGAGAGAGACAGACACCCGCCAGTCACCTTTATGCAACAAGTGCACGCAGCGGTGAAACCAGTCTCGCGTAAGCGTACGCGTAATGTCGGTCCAGGCCGCTTCATCTCACAATACCGCGGAATCAAGTATCAACTAGTAACGGCAAGCAATATGTATACACCCACGCCCACAACTCGTTTGTGTTCTACTCGAGATCTCATCTACGCATAGACCTAGCTCTGATACCACTGTTGGGGAACGTTGCATGGGAAACAAAATTTTTCCTACGCACACATAAGATCTATCCATGGTGATGAGCATCTACGAGAGGGAGAGTGAATCTACATACCCTTGTAGATCGCTAAGCGGAAGCGTTAATAAACGCGGTTGATGTAGTCGAACGTCTTCGCGATCCAAATCGCCGAGCGTCCCGCGATCCAATCACGATCCTTCCGATCTAGTGCCGAACGGACGGCACCTCCGCGTTCAACACACGTACGGCTTGATGACGCCTTCACCTCCTCGATCCAGCGAGCGATGGTGAAGTAGTGGTTGAGTTCCAGCAGCACGACGGCGTGGTGATGGTGGTGAGGAACAATCTCTGCAGGGCTTCGCCAAGCGCTACGGAGATTATGACGGAGGAACTAGAGGGCTAGGGTTGCCGGCACACGGCTTGGGAAATCCTGATGTGTCCCGTGTGCTAGCCCTGCCCCTCTATTTATATGTTGAGCCTTGGGGTCTAAACTTGGAGTAAAAGCCTCCTCCGGGTCGGTTTTGCCCGCACAAGGTCGGTTTGGCCCGCAGGGAAAGAGTCCAACTCGGATCCCTGCCGAACCGTGCACAGCCGCGCACAAGCGGTAGTACCGCTTAACACAAGCGGTAGTACCGCTTGGGCGGTAGTACCGCTTCACACAAGCGGTAGTACCGCTCGGGCGGTAGTACCGCTTCACCAAGCGGTAGTACCGCTTACGCGGCAGCAAAACTACTTTTGCACTTTCCAATACCTTGTGGGCTTTATCCCTTTGGCTCATATAAAGTGTTGCTGCACCCGAACACTTCGGTAAACATCCGGAACCCCTTCCGGTGAACTCCGGAACCCTTCCAGAGATCAAAACACTATTATCACATATATCAATCTTTACCTCCGGACTATTCCGGAGATCCTCGTCATGTCCAGGATCTTATCCGGGACTCCGAACAACTTTCGGTCACCAACATAATAACTCAATTATACTAATCGTCACCAAACGTTAAGTGTGTAGACCCTGCGGGTTCGAGAACTATGTAGACATGACCGAGACACCTCTACGGCCAATAACCAGTAGCGGGACCTGGATGCCCATATTGGCTCCTACATATTCTACGAAGATCTTTATCGGTCGAACCTCTATGTCAAGGATTCAGTTAATCCCGTATGCTGTTCCCTTTGTTCTTCGGTATGTTACTTGCCCGAGATTCGATCGTCGGTATCACTATACCTAGTTCAATCTCGTTACCGGCAAGTCTCTTTACTCGTTCCGTAATACAAGATCTCGTGGCTAACACTTTAGTCACATTGCTTGCAAGGCTCATTGTGATGTTGTATTACCGAGTGGGCCTTGAGATACCTCTCCGTCATACGGAGTAACAAATCCCAGTCTTGATCCATGCCAACCCAACAGACACCCTCGGAGATACCTGTAGAGCACCTTTATAGTCACCCAGTTACGTTGCGACGTTTGATACACACAAGGTATTCCTCCGGTGTCAGTGAGTTGCATGATCTCATGGTCAAAGGAACAGATACTTGACATGCAGAAAACAATAGCAATAAACTGACACGATCAAATGCTACGTTTACAGTTTGGGTCTTGTCCATCACATCATTCTCCTAATGATGTGATCCCGTTATCAAATGGCATCTCATGTCAATGGCTAGGAAACCTTAACCATCTTTGATCAACGAGCTAGTCAACTAGAGGCTTACTAGGGACACAGTGTTGTCTATGTACCCACACATGTATTTGAGTTTCCAATCAATACAATTATAGCATGGATAATAAACGATTATCATGAACAAGGAAATATAATAATAACCAATTTATTATTGCCTCTAGGGCATATTTCCAACAGATGTCCCCTCCGTCTTCCTCCTCCATGGTCTCCGGTGATGGTGACCCCCTCCGGCAGGGTGCCGGAGAGGGCCAAGATTGATCTTTCGTGGCTACAAAGACTTGCGGCGGCGGAACTTCCGATCTAGGTTTCTTTTCGGAGATTTCTATATTTATAAGAGTTTTTGGCGTTGGTCCCACGTCCAGAAGGTTCCCGAGGAGGTGACAAGCCAGGGGGGCGCGCCCTAGGGGGGGCGCGCCCCCCACCCTTGTGGCTTCCTCGGCCTTCCTCTCCGGTGACTTTTTGCTCCAGTATTTTTTATATTTTCCAAAAATATTCTCCGTAAATTTTCAGCTCATTCCGAGAACTTTTATTTCTGCACAAAAACAACACCACGGTTGTTCTGCTGAAAACAGCGTCAGTCCGGGTTAGTTCTAATCAAATCATACCAAAATCATATAAAATTATTGTAAACATGGCATGAATACTTCATAAATTATAGATACGTTGGAGACGTATCAGTCTTCGATTGGTGGCTTGACATACTCGATGTGCCCTGTCGCCCATCTGCTCCTGTGCCTCCTAGAGAGATGTACTCCTTTAAGGGTGATGCTGTCGTCGAGCGGGCCTTGGGAAAAAGGTCTTGAGAAGTTTCCGAAGTATCGATGAGCTTTACGCTTTAGAAGGTCCTTGGTGGTACCTGTGGCATGTCCGAGGACATGTACGGGTAGTGGTTCAGTCCAGCCGAACATTTTCCCTTTGATAGTTGTTCCTCACTACTGCCCATGTTATCTTGAGTGCAAAGTTGTGCTATCTTGGCACATATTTGACAGGCACTAGGGCTGTGCAGTGAGGAACGTGTCCTTATTTATGAGGGGAAGAAGATTCTGTGAGTTCGGATTGAAACCGAACTCGTTTGTCAACCTTACGTGCCTTTATGGTGGATTTTGGTGTGGGCCGATCGTCATTGTAATGGAATTCGGCCGCCAGGGCCAATGCATGTTCCTCCGTTCGGAGGGAATCCTCTGTGTTGCCGTTGACAGTAATGATCCCCTTGGGCCCGGGCATCTTGAGCTTGAGGTATGCGTAGTGTGGGACGGCATTAAAGCGAGCGAACGTTGTGCGGCCCAGCAGGGCGTGATAACCGCTGCGGAAGGGAACAATGTCAAAGATCAAGGCCTCGCTGTGGAAGTTGTCGGGCGAACCGAACACTACTTCCAGGCTAACAGAGCCTGTGCACCAGGCTTCGACGCCTGGGATCACTCCTTTAAAGGTAGTGTTGCTGGGCTTTATCCTTGACGGATCTATGCCCATCTTTTTCACCGTATCTGAGTAAATCAGATTGAGGCTACTTCCTCCGTCCATTAGGACTTTAGTGAGGTGATAGCCATTGATAATGGGGTCTAAGACGAGGGCCGCCGACCCCCCGTGACGGATACTGGTCGGATGATCGCGTCGATCAAAAGTGATCGGGTAGGCCGACCATGGGTTAAACTTCGGGGCTACAGGCTCTACGGCGTAGACCTCTCGAAGGGCGCGCTTCCTCTCTTTTTTGGGTATATGAGTGGCGTATATCATGTTCAAGGTCTTTAACTCTGGAGGGAACTGCTTCTGACCTCCATTGCTCGGACCGCGGGGCTCTTCGTCGAACTCGCTGCGTGGGCCCTTGCCTTGCTCTTTGGCTGCGAGTTTGCTGGCCTGTTTGAACACTCAACAGTTACGGTTGGTGTGGTTGGCGGGCTTCTCAGGAGTGCCATGGATCTGGCAAGGCCTCTCCGTGATTTTGTCCAGCGGGGTGGGTCCCTCACGGTTGCCTTTAGGAGGCTTCTTCCGCTGTCCGGATCGAGGGTTGCCGAAGCCGGCGTTAACGGCCGTGTCGTCGGCGTCGCTAGTGTTGTGCCGGCGTTTGTTTTTGTTGCGTCGTGGTTTCCTGTTTCCATCCCGGACTTCGGAGGTGCCGGGGTCTTCGGGGTTGTGGCTCCGTCTCGCTAGCCAGTTGTCCTCGCCCGCACAAAAGCGGGTCATGAGTGAAGTAAGGGCGGACATGGTCCTAGGTTTATCCTGACCGAGCTGGCGAGCCAGCCATTCGTCCCGAATATTGTGCCTGAAAGAGGCAATAGCTTCGTGATACGTCTCCAACGTATCTATAATTTTTTATTGTTCCATGCTATTATATTATCTGTTTTGGATGTTTTATATGCATTAATATGCTATTTTATATTATTTTTGGGAATAACCTATTAACCTAGTGCCTAGTGCCAGTTTCTGTTTTTTCCTTATTTTTGAGTATTGTAGATAAGGAATATCAAATGGAGTCCAAACGGAATAAAATCTTCGGGATGATTTTTCTTGGACCAGAAGAAACGTACCAGACTTGGAGATGAAGGAAGGAGACCTGCCGTGTGGCGATAAGCCACAGGGGCGCGCCCTAGGGGGAGGTGCCCCCTAGCTTGTGGCCCCACGGCAGATCTCCTAACCCTATTCTTTGGCCTATAAATTCCCAAATATTCCCCCAATACCAGAACAAGCCACGAAAATACTTTTCCGCCGCCGGAAGCCTCTGTTCCCGTGAGATCCCATCTTGGGGCCTTTTCCGGTAATCTGCCGGAGGGGGATTCGATCACGGAGGGCATCTACATCAACTCCATTGCCCCTCCGATGATGCGTGAGTAGTTCACCACAGACCTTCGGGTCCATAGCTAGTAGCTAGATGGCTTCTTCTCTCTCTATGTTCTTCAATACCATGTTCTTCATGATCTTCATGGAGATCTATCCGATGTAATACTCTTTTGCGGTGTGTTTGTCGAGATCCGATGAATTGTGGGTTTATGATCAGATTATCTATGAATATTATTTGAGTCTTTTCTGAATTCTTATATGCATGATTTCATATCTTTGCAAGTCTCTTCGAGTTATTGGTTTGGTTTGGCCAACTAGATTGGTAATTCTTGCAATGGGAGAAGTGCTTAGCTTTGGGTTCAATCTTGCGATGTCCTCACCCAGTGACAAAGTAGGGGTAGCGAGGCACGTATTTGTATTGTTGCCATCAAGGATAAAAAGATGGGGTTTTCATCATATTGCTTGAGTTTATCCCTCTACATCATGTCATCTTACCTAATGCGTTACTCTGTTCTTCATGAACTTAATACTCTAGATGCAGGCAGGAGTCGGTCGATGTGTGGAGTAATAGTAGTAGATGCAGAATCGTTTCGGTCTACTTGACACGGACATGATGCCTATATGCATAATCATTGCCTTGGATATCGTCATAACTATGCGCTTTTCTATCAATTGCTCGACAGTAATTTATTCACCCACCGTATTATTTGCCTTCAAGAGAGAAGCCTCTAGTGAAACCTATGGCCCCAGGGTCTATTTTCCATGTTATATTTTCACATCTATTTACTTTGCTTTTCGTTTTAGTATTCTTTCCTATCTATCTCTATTGGATCTCATCCTTGCAAGTAACCGTGAAGGGATTGACAACCCCTTTATAGCGTTGGGTGCAAGTGTTTGATTATTTGTGTAGGTGCATCTATTGGTGACTTGCTTGTGTCTCCTACTGGATTGATACCTTGGTTCTCAACAACTGAGGGAAATACTTATCTACTCTGTTGCATCACCCTTTCCTCTTCAAGGGAAAACCAACGCAAGCTCAAGAAGTAGCAAGAAGGATTTCTGGTGCCGTTGCCGGGG
Organism: Elymus sibiricus; assembly: GCA_039707655.1. Taxonomy (NCBI): domain Eukaryota; kingdom Viridiplantae; phylum Streptophyta; class Magnoliopsida; order Poales; family Poaceae; genus Elymus; species Elymus sibiricus. The sequence goes on along the minus strand of CM077665.1, from coordinate 468,218,492 downwards.
AGATCTACATCAAGCCTACCAAGTACCCATCACAACCTCATCTCTTGCATTTACATTATTTGCCATTTGCCTCTCGTTTTCCTCTCCCCCACTTCTAAAACGATTTTCAGAAAAAACCAAAAAGATTTGCCTTTTTATTTGCCCTTCTTCCGTTTGTCTTTTCGTTTGCTTTTTGTTTGCTTGTGTGCTAGATCGTTTGCTCGTCTTTATGGCTCAACCCAAAAGATTTGATCCTCATCTTAGGCAGTTGGAAAATATTGAGAATAATGCTAAGAGTTTCATGTCGCTTCAATTTGACCATAATAGTTTCTTCAGAAACGAGCTTAAAGAACAAAAGGCTATGCTGGAATATATGAATAAAGAACCTGATGATATGACTAAGGAATTTTATGGTTTGAAATCTCAGTTTGCTCATCTTGAAAATTTAGTAGGACAAATTTCTGATAAACAAGCTACCTTAGTCAATAAAATGGCCTCGAAGCCAGAATCTTTAAATCATGATGAAGTTCTTAAAGTGATTGATGTGACTCCTATTGAATCTTTGTTTTCTAATATAAATCTTGATAAAGATGGGACTGGAGATAAGTCAACTTTAGTTAAAAGTTGTCCCAATGATTCGGAGTTTATAGATCTTAATGCTAAGATTGATAAAAGTGGGATTGAAGAGGTCAAAACTTTAAATAGCAATGAACCCACTCTTTTGGATTTCAAGGACTTTAATTATGATAGTTGTTCTTTGATTGATTGTATTTCCTTGTTGCAATCCATGTTGAATTCTCCGCATGCTTATGATCAAAATAAAGCTTTTACTAAACATATCGTTGATGCTATGATGAGATCTTTTGAAGAAAAACTTGAGTTGGAAGTTTCTATTCCTAGAAAGCTTTATGATGAGTGGGAACCTACTATTAAGATTAAAATTAAAGATTATGAGTGCCATGCTTTGTGTGATTTGGGTGCTAGCGTTTCCACGATTCCGAAAACTTTATGTGATGTGCTAGGTTTCCATGAACTTGATGATTGCTCTTTAAATTTGCATCTAGCGGATTCCACTATTAAGAAACCTATGGGAAGGATTAATGATGTTCTTATTGTTGCAAATAGGAATTATGTGCCCGTAGATTTCATTGTTCTTGATATAGATTGCAATCCTACATGTCCTATTATTCTTGGAAGACCTTTCCTTAGAACGATTGGTGCAATTATTGATATGAAAGAAGGAAACATTAGATTCCAATTTCCTTTAAGGAAAGGCATGGAACACTTTCCTAGAAAGAAAATTAAATTACCTTATGAATCTATTATGAGAGCTACTTACGGATTGCATACCAAAGATGACAATACCTATATCTATTGCGTTATGCCTAGCTAGGGGCGTTAAACAATAGCGCTTGTTGGGAGGCAACCCAATTTTATTTTTATGCTTTTGCTTTCGTTTTTTTTTGTTTCTGTTCTTGAGTGTTTTACACATTATTACCTCTGTAGTAATTGTGTTTTTCTGTTTTAATTAGTGTTTGAACCAAGTAAGACCTTTGGGATGGTCTATGGTGATTGTTGATTTGATTTTGCTGAAAAACTGAAACTTTTGCGCTCAGTCCAGGAATTTTATAAATTCACCAGAGCGTCGAATGAGTCTGAAATTTTTACACAAGATTTATATACAAATTTCCCTGATTGTCCTAATTTTTTAGAATTTTTGGAGTTACATAAGTATTCGAAGTCTACAGATTACTACAGACTGTTCTGTTTTTGACAGATTCTGTTTTCTTTGTGTTGTTTGCTTATTTTGATATATCTATGGGTTGTATCGGGGGGTATGAACCATGGAGAAGTTGGAATACAGTAGATATTACACCAATATAAATAAATAAAGAGTTCACAACAGTACCTAAAGTGGTGATTTATTTTTCTTATACTAACGGATCTCACGAGTTTTCGGTTGAGTTTTGTGTTGTGAAGTTTTCAAGTTTTGGGTAAAGATTTGATGGACTATGGAATAAGGAGTGGCAAGAGCCTAAGCTTGGGGATGACCAAGGCACCCCAAGCCATATTAAAGGATACCAAAGATCCTAAGCTTGGGGATGCCCCGGAAGGCATCCCCTCTTTCGTCTTCAATCCATCGGTAAATTTACTTGAGGCTATATTTTTATTCACTACATGGTATGTGTTTTGCTTGGAGCGTCTTGTATGATATGAGTCTTTGCTTTTTAGTTTGTCACAATCATCCTTGCTGCACTCATTTTTTGAGAGGGACACGCTGAATCGTGAATTTATTAGAATACTCTTTGTGCTTCACTTATATCTTTTGAGCTAGGCAATGTTGCTCTAGTGCTTCACTTATATCTTTTTAGAGCACGGTGGTGTTTTATTTTATAGAAATAATTGAACTCTCGTACCTCACTTATATTATTTTGAGAGTCTTTAAACAGCATGCTAATTGGTTTAGGTTATGAATTTGGTCCTAATATAATAGGCATCCAAGAGGGATATAATAAAAACTTTCATATTAAGTGCATTGAATACTATGAGAAGTTCGATTCCTTGCATATAGTTTTGAGATATAGAGATGGTGATATTAGAGTCATGCGAGTGAGTAATTGTGGATTGGTAGAAATACTTGTGTTAAGGTTTGTGATTCCCGTAGCATGCATGTATGGTGAACCGTTATGTAACGAAGTCGGAGCATGATTTGTTTAATGATTGTCATCCTTTGTGTGAGGGTCGGGAGCGCGCGATGGTTAACTCCTACCAACCTCTCCCCTAGGAGCATGCGTCTAATAGTTTTCTTCGATAACTAATAGACTTTTGCAATAAGTATGTGAGTTCTTTATGACTAATGTGAGTCCATGGATTATACGCACTCTCACCCTTCCACCTTTGCTAGCCTCTCTAGTACCGCGCAACTTTCGCCGGTGCATTAAACCCACCTTCCTCAAAACAGCCACCATATACCTTCCTCAAAACAGCCACCATACCTACCTATTATGGCATTTCCATAGCCATTCCGAGATATATTGCCATATAACTTCCACCATTCCGTTTATTATGACTCGCACCATCATTGTCATATTGCTTTGCATGATCGTAAGATAGCTAGCATGATGTTTTCATGGCTTGTCCGTTTTTTTATGTCATTGCTACGCTAGATCATTGCACATCCCGGTACACCGCCGGAGGCATTCATATAGAGTCATATTTTGTTCTAAGTTTCGAGTTCTAAGTAAATAAAAGTGTGATGATCATCATTATTAGAGCATTGTCCCATGAGAGGAAAGGATGATGGAAGCTATGATTCCCTCACAAGATGGGATGAGTCTCCGGATTTTACAAAAAAATAAAAGAGGCCAATGAAGCCCAAATAAAAAAAAGAGGCCAAAGATGCCCACCAAAATAAAAAAAATGAGAGAAAAGAGAGAAGGGACAATGCTACTATCCTTTTCCACACTTGTGCTTCAAAGTAGCACCATGATCTTCATGATAGAGAGACTCCTATTTTGTCAATTTCATATACTAGTGGGGATTTTTCATTATATAACTTGGCTTGTATATTCCAATGATGGGCTTCCTCAAATTGCCCTAGGTCTTCGTGAGCAAGCGAGTTGGATGCACACCCACTTAGTTTCTTTTTGAGCTTTCATACACTTATAGCTCTAGTGCATCCGTTCCATGGCAATCCCTACTCACTCACATTGATATCTATTGATGGGCATCTCCATAGCCCGTTGATACGCCTAGTTGATGTGAGACTATCTTCTCCTTTTTCCTCACAACCTCCACCATATTCTATTCCACCTATAGTGCTATATCCATGGCTCACGCTCATGTATTGCGTGAGAGTTGAAAAGGTTTGAGAACATAAAAGGTGTGAAACAATTGCTTGACTTGTCATCGGGGGTGTGCATGATTTAGTTACTTTGTGTGGGGAAGATGGAGCATAGCCAGACTATATGATTTTGTAGGGATAACTTTCTTTAGCCATGATATTTTGAAAAGATACGATTGCTTTGTTAGTATGCTTGAAGTATTACTATTTTAATGTCAATATTAAACTTTTGTTTTGAATCTTCTGGATCTGAATATTCACGCCATAATAAGGAATATTAAATGGATAAATATGTTAGGTAGCATTCCACATCAAAAATTCTGTTTTTATCATTTACCTACTCGAGGACGAGCAGGAATTAAGCTTGGGGATGCTTGATACGTCTCCAACGTATCTATAATTTTTGATTGTTCCATGCTATTATATTATCTGTTTTGGGTGTTTTATATGCATTAATATGCTATTTTATATTATTTTTGGGACTAACCTATTAACCAAGTGCCTAGTGTCAGTTTCTGTTTTTTCCTTGTTTTTGAGTATTGTAGATAAGGAATATCAAACGGAGTCCAAACGGAATAAAATCTTCGGGATGATTTTTCTTGGACCAGAAGAAACGTACCAGACTTGGAGATGAAGCCAAGAGACCTGCCGTGTGGAGACAAGCCACAGGGGCGCGCCCTAGGGGGGGCTCCCCCCTGGCTTGTGGCCCCTCGGAAGACCTCCTAACCCTATTCTTCGGCCTATAAATTCCCAAATATTCCCCCAATACCAGAACAATCCACGAAAATACTTTTCCGCCGCCGGAAGCCTCTGTTCCCGTGAGATCCCATCTTGGGGCCTTTTCCGGTAATCTGCCGGAGGGGGATTCGATCACGGAGGGCATCTACATCAACTCCATTGCCCCTCCGATGATGCGTGAGTAGTTCACCACAGACCTTCGGGTCCATAGCTAGTAGCTAGATGGCTTCTTCTCTCTCTATGTTCTTCAATACCATGTTCTTCATGATCTTCATGGAGATCTATCCGATGTAATACTCTTTTGCGGTGTGTTTGTCGAGATCCGATGAATTGTGGGTTTATGATCAGATTATCTATGAATATTATTTGAGTCTTTTCTGAATTCTTATATGCATGATTTCATATCTTTGCAAGTCTCTTCGAGTTATTGGTTTGGTTTGGCCAACTAGATTGGTAATTCTTGCAATGGGAGAAGTGCTTAGCTTTGGGTTCAATCTTGCGGTGTTCTCACCCAGTGACAAAGTAGGGGTAGTGAGGCACGTATTTGTATTGTTGCCATCACGGATAAAAAGATGGGGTTTTTATCATATTTCTTGAGTTTATCCCTCTACATCATGTCATCTTACCTAATGCGTTACTCTGTTCTTCATGAACTTAATACTCTAGATGCAGGCAGGAGTCAGTAGATGTGTGGAGTAATAGTAGTAGATGCAGAATCGTTTCGGTCTACTTGACACGGACGTGATGCCTATATGCATAATCATTACCTTGGATATCGTCATAACTATGCGCTTTTCTATCAATTGCTCGACAGCAATTTGTTCACCCACCGTATTATTTGCCTTCAAGAGAGAAGCCTCTAGTGAAACCTATGGCCCCCGGGTCTATTTTCCATATTATATTTTAGATCTATTTACTTTTCTTTTTGTTTTAGTATTCTTTCCTATCTATCTCTATTGGATCTCATCCTTGCAAGTAACCGTGAAGGGATTGACAACCCCTTTATAGCGTTGGGTGCAAGTGTTTGATTATTTGTGTAGGTGCATCTATTGGTGACTTGCTTGTGTCTCCTACTGGATTGATACCTTGGTTCTCAACAACTGAGGGAAATACTTATCTACTCTGCTGCATCACCCTTTCCTCTTCAAGGGAAAACCAACGCAAGCTCAAGAAGTAGCACTTCGGCATCTGGGCAATCGACGATCTGGTTTTTCTTGGTCAAGAACCGATTCCAGAATTGTCGAGCGGACTCTCCTGCCTTTTGGACGACGTTGCTTAGGTCTGAGGAGTCCGGAGGCCATACATAGGTGCCCTGGAAGTTAGATCGGAATGCATCCTCGAGATCCGCCCAGCTCCCGATAGAGTTTTCAGGGAGACTGTTTAGCCAGTGCCGAGCTGGCCCCTTAAGTTTAAGGGGTAGGTACTTGATGGCGTGGAGATCGTCTCCTCGTGCCATGTGAATGTGGAGGAGGAAATCCTCGATCCATACTGCTGGGTCAGTTGTTCCGTCGTATTGCTCTATGTTCACGGGTTTAAACCCTTCCGGAAACTGATGCTGCATCACCTCGTCGGTGAAGCACAGTGGGTGGGCAGCGCCTCTGACCCGGGCTATGTCACGCCGGTAGTCGGTGTCTGTTCTGGCCCGGTTTCCTTCCCGACCTCTATTGTTTCGATCGAGCCAAGGCCAGTACCCGTCCCGTCTATCGGGGGAGTACCCTCTAGATCCGTAGATGGATCTCGTGCGGCCTGTTCTATAATTCAGGTCGTGTCGCAGGTCGTGCATGTCCTCGGGCTCCATTGGTTCCTTTCCCCATCTGCGGGGTATCGCCGGCCTATAACCGGCGTTGCCAGCCGTCCTATCTCATCCTCGGGGAGGGCGGTCCAGCTGGTCGTATGGAGTGTGCTTGGGCGACGGTGTATCAGAGATCTCGTCGTCGAACTGCGGCAGCAGCCGTCGGCGTGGATAACTCTTGGGGTGGTCCAATAGACCGGTACCGTACCCCTCCTCGGCTGATAGGACCCTTGTCCATCTATCATTGAGGGTGTCCTGTTTGGCCTTAAGCTGCCGTTCTTTTGCCTTCAGGCTTCGGGCAGTGGCTATAAGCTGTTGCCTGAACCGTTCCTGATCCTCGAGGTTTTCGGGGACGGTGAAGTCTTCGGCTTCCAGGCTGTCCTCCTCCTCGATAGGGGGGAGGTAGTTATCATCCTCAGAATCGCGTAGATCCTCGAGGTCGCGCTGATCTTCCGGCCTCTCCTGGTCCTCTAGCGGGAGTTTGGGGATATCGGGATCACCGAGGTCTTCCGGGGTATCTCTTTCCCCGATGCCAGCAATAGCTTCCCGTCCCTTTTTTGTCTTTGATCGTTTGCGCGGTTTCCGGCGCCTTGACGGCGCTTCACCTGATCTATCACCATTGTTAGCGGGTGTGCGCTCACCGTCACCGGATGGAGTATCCACCATGTAGACGTCGTAGGTGGAGGTGGTAGTCCATCGCCCGGTGTTGACGGGGGTGAGAGCGGGATCCTCTTGATCCATGTCTTCTGCCTCCTCGGAGGTGTAGTCCAACATATCGGTTAAGTCTTCGACAGTGGCTACGAAGTGGGTGGTGGGTGGGATAAAAAATTCCTCTTGACCCGCTTTAAGACCGATCTGAGCGTGGATCAAGGTTGGGTCGTTAGTAGCTTTCATCGACAAGATCCGATCTAGAGCTTCGTTGAGTGTCGAGAGCTCGATCGGGGCGATTTGCTCAGCGCTCTCGGAGTTAACCTCCGATGCGTCCGCACAAGAAGTATGTTCGGCAGGAGCTGGTGCCCGGTCATCTGGCGCCATGGCCGGATCCGGACTAAAAGCCCGATTTCTACCGGGGTTAGCCCTGTGAGCGGGGTCGAAAGCGACATCCGAGGTTAAGGCCTCGGTGTCCTCGGGCGCATCAGATGAGTTTGCAAGCCCGGTGAGCAAGAGATCGCCCCGAGAGTCTACGGAGAACTCTAGGTTCCCGAATCTGACCAGTTGATCAGGGGCGAAAGTTCCGACCCGGCCAAGACGGCCGGTCGTGTCAGCGTGCAGCACGATGCTGCCGAAAGCGAAGATCTGTCCGGGGACAAAGGAGTCCAAGTTGCGGACTTCCTCGCTAATCACTAAGCGAGCCATCGATTCTTTTGGAGATCACAGCGGAACTCTCAATGAAAGCACCATTGTCGGTGTTAAAACCGGCGGATCTCGGGTAGGGGGTCCCGAGCTGTGAGTCTAGGATCGATGGTAACAAAGGGACGAAGGAGACGATGCTTTACCCAGGTTCGGGCCCTCCTATGGAGGTAAATCCCTACGTCCTGCTTGATTATATTGATGGTATGAAGGTTACAGAGTTGATCTACCTCCAGATCGACTAGCTAACCCTAGATGAGTTCCTCTGTCCTACAAGCTAAAACTCCTCGGCTTATATAGACACCGGGGGGTACCTAGGGTTTACACATGACAAGACTCCTGCCGTGAATGGAGACGTCGGTTCCTTCATCTTGACTTAGAATGCACGATGCGCCTTTGGGACTTCCTTCTAGAACATAGGGTCTCGATGTATTCGGCCCTTCCCGCGATAGTCAGAGTGCGGCCCACCAGGCCGGCCTATTGAGAGACAGGCCAGCAGCCCGAGGACCCCTTAGTCCAGGTCTCCCTCACCGGGTAGTATGAGTCACCAGACCTGGCGCAGTCCGTCTGGAGCCCGAAGATGGCACCAAGGTGCAGAACTCATGGAACATTGAGCATCTTCGTAAGTTCTACCCGTAAGGCGCGGCTGTCGGGCTCAGTCCCCGGCAGCCACCTTTTGTACAAGCCTTGCCGATGTTGCATGTAACCCTTTGTACAAAGGCAGGCGCAGACCCTGTGCAACAATAATAAAGCTAGGCATTGCATCATATCATCATCCTTACATGCTCATTACGCATTTTTATGATTGCAATGTTATCGCTTTTAAGTTATAAAGATTTGCTAGAATGCTTGATGAAACCATAATCTTTGTTAACTGTTCTCACCCTACATGTTTTACCATTGAGAAAACAGGGAAGGGGAACAAAGAAACAACGATGGCGGCCCATCATGCTCAAAAAGGAGATACTACTTGGAAAAGATAAGTATATCGCATATTTCCAGTTCAGTACTTCTCGATTTCTCAAGGAAACCCTTAGTATCTTCCTTACTGTGGGTTGTGGATTCATCCACGTGGTGAAAACCCTTGTCGGGACGAGCTGTCACCCTGTATTCGTTTATAAGGGTGACGGCGCCGATACCGGCAAGGAGCTCTACCAGGGAACAACGCCAACCTGTTGCCGGGGGCTCGTTTCCCCTTGGCACTCATGGTTAAGTTGTGGCCCGGCAAGTGGCTCCGTGTAGCAAGGACCAAACATCCCAAAGCAGCATAAACAGGGAAACAAAAGGATAGTACTTGCAGGAAGAAAATGACACTTTATTCTCATTTTTTTCGATACAAAATGGGTAGAGATTACATTATGATTAATTAAAACTTCGCAAGCGCCTACATCTTTTGACATAAAAAAAAGATAAGTGCCTCGTAATCCCTTTCTTGTCCCTCTCCTCTTAGAGATTAGGTAGAGAAGGAATAGAGGGCAAAAGGAGCGCCTGGCCAGGATTCGACGCTTCCCAGCCAGGACCAGAGGGACGCGACCGGCGAGCAGAAGGGCCCTGCCCCCAGGCAGGGCGGACGAAGCCGACGGAGCAGACAAGACCGACAAGGGGAAAGAAGGCGGAGGGCAGGTGCAGATGGTGGCGCTGCCAGGACCCAGCTGGTGATGATGGTGCTGCCGGGGAACGCGGCGCGTCGGAGACCTCATCCGTGCTCCTGATGCATCGTAGGTCCCCGACCACCATCGTCTTCCTCATCGCCACCGCCCGAAGAGACGCCCCCGCCATCGCCCAAGCTCCTGGCGTGGCGATCTGGGGACCCCACAGAGAGCATGGTCGTCTCCGGTGGCCAAAGGAGGGGAATTCCATCCCCCACCTTAGAAGGGCACGCGAAGATGAAGAGCTCTCTCCCGTACGCTCCATCCAAAGTGATGCGGGAGGAGAGCTTCACCGCGGTAAATGCCGACGCATGGCTACAACCACACGCACGCTCGTGGTGGCCGTGTGGGCATTTTTTCTCCGTCATCTTGAAGAAGGAATGCGGGAACCGCGGACCGCCGCGACGCTGCATCTCCAACATAGACCCCGGCGCGATGTCAACCACATGAAGCTCCATCAAGACTAAAGAAGCGGGCAGCGCGGCGGCAGACGTACCACCGCAGCCGTCCCCGATACGGCCACCACACTGCCCGCTCCCCCGTCCGAGGCTTCCCCGACCAGCCTTCAGTTCAGAACCGTCTGTCCATGACGGGAACTGAGCATGGGCCCAGAAGGAAGGCTCTGCAAACGCGCTCGCTCGGCCCCTCCCCCTGAGCATCGGGAGAGCGAGTGCGGCTCAAGACAAAGAAGCAGAAGGGTGAGATCCGTGGGTTTGGACTCAAGGAGGAAGAAAGGATGGATGAGCATCGCCCCTCGCGACCCCCAATTTATAGGGGAGGGCGCGGGGGCTGGCTCTCCTCCACTCCAAGGGTCGCCGCCCGTCTCCACCAATTTCATCGCCCAGGATCACGGGCGAACAGGTAACCACCCCATTGCTCCAATCCATGGCGCTGCGGTTTCTGCCACGATCAGGACTTTAAGTCACGCGCGCCCGTCGCTAACTCCCCTCTATGCATGAGGCGCGCGTGGCGGAAACGGCCTGAGGTGGTGGGTCAGTGCTGACCAATAAATTGGCAGTTACTCCCTCACATTGCGTGCATGTGCACGAAATTTGGGCCTGACCCAACGGCACTTGGCGAGCACGTGTGGGCTAGTCTCGGGGGCTCCTGTCGGTGCACTAGTACAGGGGTACCCAGTGCCCCTGACTTATGCACAGGCGGTAGAAGCAAAAACCCGACGAATGATCAAGACAAGACTTCAACAAGCTCAATGTGGCAGCCCAAGCCTGGACTGCGACGCGCCAAGCACATCCCCGACGCTTGCCGGGGACCAAGATATGCACACCTCCCAGAAGACCCGGCAAGCCACTCCCCGGCAGGCGCGAGCCAACCGGCCACCGCTCCACCGCATCGCTACGCCTGTCACTTATCGATGCGGTGTCGAGCCCTCAGGCGGCTAATCAGCTCTCGCTAAGCACGTGGCGACACATCAGAATGCAAGATACGCTCGGTTGACACCCGCCCAACAGCGTGTCAAGACCATAAGCAACGACCAGCCAAGCGGTGGCAAGAGCTTGCCGGGGATGCATCCCCGAGTGCCACCTAGGCAGGTAATCATGGCATTTTGTCCTAAATGCCAGAGTTAGGTATGATAGCTCTACTTAGCTATCTAATCAATAGATAATGACTGTTTTGCCATTGTGGTAACCCCTTGCACTATAAAAGGAGGCCCAAGGCAACCTAGCTCAAGGTTGGCAATTCGAACCCCCGAACGCTTGTACTCGCATAGCAGCTCTTTCCCCGACAGCAGTCCTTGCCGGGGTTTGGCGTTGTGCGTTCTTCGTGTTCCTCCAATCAATCCACCAAAAGCAGGAGTAGGGTTTTACGATTAGCAGCGGCCCGAACCTGGGTAAAATGCTTGTGTCCTGATTGTCGCGTCGTCTCATGCTCTCCTCTCTTCGTGCAACGTGACCCCCCTTGCCGAACCACAAGGGACCTCTGGTCCCATAGGTGATCGTGAGCATCCGTGCCCCGACAAAATTATAAACCCATATCTTCCTATGTGTATGATTGAAACTTTTTTGCTTCACAAATATCTCGTGAGTGTCAGCAATCATGGAAGACTAAATGATAGTTGAGTATCTGAACTTGCTAAACTAAGCTCTAACATGGACTTTTTCTGATAATATGATGGATTGAAATTGCCTCAGTGACTAAGGACATAGTTTGTTAGTTTTCAATAAAGTTTATGATCCATATTTGAGCATGTGGATAGATTGTAACTTGTTCAAGAGAAGTTTTATGATATTATGTTGTTGTTATAATAATGATCACGATGCATTCATATCTGTATTTTATTTTATCAACACCTCCCTCTCTAAGCATGTGGTCTTGATTATCGAGTTTGGCTTTCCCTTGAGGACAAGCGAGGTCTAAGCTTGGGTGAGTTGATACGTCCATTTTGCATCATTATTTATTACTATTATTTATATTGTTTTTGGTCATTATTCCACTCGACGATGCAATTCTAATGCCTTTTCTCTCTTAATTTGCAAGATTTACATGGAGAGGGAGATTACGGGCAGCTGGAATTCTGGACCTGAAAAAGCTACAACAGAGATACCTATTTTACAAAACTCCAAATGACCTCAAATTTCACATAGATTTTTTATTGAATATATAAAAAATACTAGAGCGAAGAAATACCAGAGGGGGGCCACCACCTATGCACAAGGCAACAGGACGCGACCACCACCCCCCAAGGCGCGCCCTGATGCCTTGTCGGTCCCACAGGTGGCCTCCGGTGCCCATCTTCTGCTATATGAAGGGTTTTGACCTAGAAAAAATAACAAGAAGGCTTTCGGGACGAAGTGCCGCCGTCTTGAGTCGGAACCTAGGCAGGAGCACTTTTGCTCTCCGGCAAGCGATTCCGCCAAGGAAACTTCCCTTCAGGAGGGGGAATTCGAAGCCATCGTCATCACCAATGCTCCTCCATCGTGGGAGGATCAATCTTCATCAACATCTTCACCAACATCATCTCCTCTCAAACCCTAGTTCATCTCTTGTATTTAATCTTTGTCTTCAAACCTCAGTACATGTGGGTTGCTAGTAGTGTTGATTACACTTGTAGTTGATGCTAGTTGGTTTATTTGGTGGAAGATTATATGTTCAGATCCTTAATGATATTCAATAACCCTCTGGTCTTGAACATGAATATGATTTGTGAGTAGTTACTTTTGTTCTCGAGGACATGAGAGAAGTCTTGTTAGAAGTAATCATGTGAAGTTTGTGTTTGTTTGATATTTTGATGATATATATGTTGTTGCTTCCTTTAGTGGTGTCATGTGAACGTCGACTACATGACACTTCACCATACTTGGGCCTAAGGGAAGGCATTGTTGAGTAATAAGTAGATGATGGGTTCCGAGAGTGACACAAGCTTAAACCCTAGCTTACGTGTTATTCCGTAAGGGGCTGATTTGGATCCATATGTTTCATTCTATGGTTAGATTTATCTTAATTCTTCTTTCGTACTTGCAGATGCTTGCGAGAGGGGGTAATCATAAGTGGGTAGTTTGTTCAAGTAAGAACGACACCCTAGCACCGGTCCACCCACAAAACAAATCATCAAAGTAACAAAGTGAATCAACTAAACATGATGAACGTGACTAGAAGACAATTCCCATGAGTCCTTGAGAGGGCTTTACTTTATATAAGAGAACTTTTAGGCTTGTCCTTTGCTACAAAAAGGATTGGGCCACTTGCTGCACTTTTGCTACTATTGTTACTTGGTATGAATTATCTTGCTACAAAACTATCTACCACTGTTACTCACAGCACTTGCAGAGGATACCTTGCTGAAAACTGCTTGTCATTTCCTTCTGCTCCTCATTGGGTTCGACACTCTTACTTATCAAAAGGTCTATCATTGATCCCCTATACTTGTGGGTCATCAGCACCCCGCGCTAAAAATGACCTCATATATACTGTGTGCTCTTTTGTCCGAGGAGGAGGCGAGGAGGCTACGTTTGTGGACACAAAGCTCCGTGGAATTTGTGTGAAAAACTTCCACTCCTCCATATATTCTCTGCCCACAAACTTCGTATGGTTAAGCAATTTTACTTCTGCTATTTTCTGATGAAATGTGTGGCTCTTCATTTCCCGTCAGGTATTGTGTCTGCTTTGATCCCTAATACGTCTCCGACGTATCTATAATTTTTGATTGTTTCATACTATTATATTATCAGTCTTGTATAATTTATATTTTTCAGCGTCCGTTTAATCCGAAAAAATTCCGGAAGGCCCAAAACATTTCCAACACCCCCCTAAATAATTTTGGACGCGTTCTAGAACATTTCTGGTATGAAGTTTTGTCTCCGAAACATTTCTGCTTTTCTCTTTGAAACTTTTTTGCCATCTCCGAAAATTTTCCGGTAACATTCTCTTGGACTCTGTTGGGGATATTCCCAAGGTTATAACCAGGCTAAAGGTTTGACCCGGCCTACAGCTTGAAAGCTCTATGGGTCGCCCCATTTTTCGGGTTAAGATAAGATGACAAGGAAGAATCCAGGGCTCAGTGACGAGACCCGACAGGAGGGCGGCTTGACAAGGAGCCCAATATGCCGGCTCGTACAGGCAGGCCCAAAGGCCCAGAATGAGACCTGGCCAAAGGCCGGCTCATGGAGGGACCCCGAAGGACCGGCTCATGGAGAATACTCAAGAGGGATCCTCAACTTGGAAGACAAAGATGACCTACAAGACTTAGAGTAGGACTCCAATTAAGGGAGGCAAGACCCAGACTAGGATTCATCTTGTAATAGAAGAGAGACTAGTTGTAGTCCTAGTAGGACTCTATATGTAAACCTGCCCCTTCAACTTATATAAGGAGGGGCAAGGCACCCCAAGAGGGAGAAGTTAAGTCGAGACAAACAGGTTTGAGACGAGATCAAAGTAAAAGCTCTCGAGATGAGAGATAGCGAAATAGCACCCTTGTAATCGAGAGCATCACCATCATCAATAGCAATCAAGTAGGACGTAGGCTTTTACCTCCATCGCGAGGGGCCGAACCTGGGTAAAACTCGTGTCTCTCGATTCCGACCAACCCGTTTAAGCTACCACCTAGTTGCGATCGCCTTACACCTAAGTTCTCTCACGAGGACATCTGTCGTGACAAAACCACAACAGTTGGCGCCCACCGTGGGGCCTAGCATGGTGGTGGTGTTTTCTTGGAGGGAGCTCTCCCAGGGATCAAGGAGCTCGCAATTTGCCGAATAAAAGAAAAACCGGCACGACATGATCTACATGGACTCTGAGTTCATCAGTTGAGATTGGAAAAAGTCTCAAAGGCAGCATAAAGTAGATCACAGAGGTTTTTAGCAGTGGCGTCCACGTGCAACATCCTTACAGATCAATCTTCATAATTGACTTACGACCGCCACACGCTCCGGTGTGATCCGCCAGTTTGAAATCGGACCAATTTCGTACACCGTCGCCAGTCGCCGATTTGAGCCAGTCAAGAATTTTCCTCTGTAGTATCGACTTGTGTGGCGGCCATGTCCGATATTATTATTTCCACCAAAGTACAAAGGGTCAAAGTTCGGAGATAGCTGCATAAAGTGATATGCTAAGCTGCTGCTACTACTGGGTAGCATTATTTCTAGTAAAACCTATATGCTACTGTTAGCGTGAAGGCCAAAGCCAAATCCAACTCCGACTACAGAAGAGAATAGTGGATACATATACCGATCGATCTCGGAGCCTGGTAGCACCAACACTCGATCCAATTACATAGAGCGAAGAAGATTAAACCGCTGCTGTCGTGATGAAGGAGCTGACGGAGGCCACTCCTCGCTCTGCAGTCGCGTCCTCGCCCCGCCCCGCCGCGCCCCAGTCGGCTCCACCTCGCCCGCCTCTTCCGCCGTCGCCTCGCCCCAGCCAGCTCCACCTCGTCCCGCTCGCTGCACCATGCCCGGGCCGGCTCCACATCGCCTCGCGCACCCGCACCCCTCCGGCCGCCCTTGCGCGAGCCAACGCCTGCGCCGGCTCCGCCTCGCCTCGCGCGCCCACGCCGCTCCGTCCGCCCTCAAGCGAGCCTACGCCCGCGCCGCTCCGGCCGTGATACGTCCATTTTGCATCATGATTTCTTATTCATATTTACGTTATTCTTGTCCATTATTCCCTATTATCATACAATTCTTATGCTCTTTCTCTCTGAATATGCAAGGTACATCACAAAGAGGGAATTATCTGGAAACTGGAATTCTGGACCGGAAAACCGAGAAAAAGGCAGAAAAAACACCAGACTCCAAATGACCTGAAACTTCACGGGGATTTTTTATTGAATATATATGAATTTCTGGGCAAAAAATATATCAGAGGGGGGCCACGAGCCAGGTACAAGCCAACAGGGCGCGCCCCCCCAGGCCGCGTCCTGATGGCTTGTGGGGCCTGATGACCCACAAGTATAGGGGATCAATCGTAGTCCTTTCGATAAGTAAGAGTGTCGAACCCAACGAGGAGCAGAAGGAAATGACAAGCGGTTTTCAGCAAGGTATTCTCTACAAGCACTGAAATCGTAGGTAACAGATAGTTTGATAGCAAGGTAATTTGTAACGAGCAAGTAATGGTAACGGTAAACAAGGTGCAGCAAGGTAGCCCAACCCTTTTGAGGCAAAGGACAGGCCAGAACAATCACTAGTAATAGGCAAAGTGTTCTTGAGGGTACACGGGAATTTGGTCTAGTCACTTTTATCATGTTGGTTTGATTCGTGTTCGCTATTTTGATAATTTGATATGTGGGTGGACCGGTGCTAAGGTGCTGTTCTTACTTGAACTAACAACCTACTTATGATTAACCCCCTCGCAAGCATCCGTAACTACGAGAAAAGTATTAAGACAAAGTCTAACCATAGCATTAAACATGTGGATCCAAATCAGCCCCTTACGAAGTAGCGCTTAAACTAGGGTTTAAGCTTCTGTCACTCTAGCAACCCTTCACCTAATAACTACTCCACAATGCATTCCCTTAGGCCCATGAATGGTGAAGTGTCATGTAGTCGACGTTCACATGACACCACAAAGGGAATCACAACATACATATCATCAAAATATCGAACACATATCAAATTCACATGATTACTCGCAACATGACTTCTCCCGAGACCTCAAGAACAAAGGTAACTACTCACAAATAATAATCATGCTCAAGATCAGAGGAGTAATGAATAGCATAATGGATCTGAACATATAATCTTCCACCAAATAAACCATATAGTAATCAACTACGCAAGGTAATCAACACTACTAGTCACCCACAGGTACCAATCTGAGGTTCCGGTACAAAGATTGAACACAAGAGATGAACTAGTGTTTGAGAGGAGATGGTGCTGTTGAAGATGTTGATGAAGATTGGCCTCCCAAAGATGAGAGGGGTATTGGTGATGACGATAGCTTCGATTTCCCCCTCCGGGAGGGAAGTTCCCCCGGCGGAATCGCTCCGTCGGAGGGCAAAAGTGCTCCTGCCCAAGTTCCGCCTCGAGGCGGCGGCGCTTCATCCCGAAAGTCCTCCTCCTAATTTTTTTAGGTTTTTTGCTAATATATACTAGCAGATGGGCTCCGGAGGTGGGCCTGGGTGAGCACCACCCACCAGGCCGCGCCAGGGGGTGCCTGGTGCGCCCTGGTGGCTGCTCCTCACCAGGTGCCCCCCCTCCGGTAGATTTTTGCTCCAATATTTGTTATTAATTCCAAAAATAATCTCCATAAAGTTTCAGTTCATTGGAGTTGTGCAGAATAGGTATCTCTGACGTGCTTTTCTTGGGTCCAGAATTCCAGCTGCCGGTTGTAACATCCCAAAATTTCATTTTGGAATGTTATGAAATATAGTTAAGCATCACATCATATTGTTTGCATATGAATTGAGAGTGAAATGAAAGTTTGGAGTTTCTCATTTGAATTGTTGAAAGTCCCTTCAATTTTCTTTTGCATCTGCTTTTCAAAATTTTGCAGACCTTTGAAAAATGTGTAAAATGTGAGAGGAGAAACATGACTCTCCAAACCAGAGGTATTTTTGTGAAATTTTTCAACCACAAAACCCAGGGGGTTATTTGAAAATTATTTGCAAAAGGAAATAAAATCAATTCAGGCATTTTCTGAAAAAAAATATTTTTTAAAAAGTATTTCTTTTGGCCTTGGAAAAATGTCCATCAGATGGCATTTATTTTTCCGATAATTTTGGTATATAAAACTTCTATATTTGAGCGTATATTTATTTTCCTTTTCTACTCTTTCCTTCCTGTTTTTTTTATTAGGAAAAAGTTTATAAAAAGGAAAAATTTGCCGCGCGTGTTAGGAAACAGATCGGCCCAGTTTGGAAAGTTTCGGCCCGTATCTCCCCTCGCCAGATCCGAAATCTTTTCGGATCGACCACCGATCTTTCGTCCGCTCCTTCTCTCTCTCTGACGTGTGGACCCCACCGCCGCTCCCTTCCCCCGAGCGCCCTTCTTCTTCCTCTTTCCTTCCCCCGCGCCTTCCATCGCCGGAGCGCCGCAGATCCGAGCCGATGTCCTCGCCCTTGCCGTTTGGAGCACCCCGAGTCCCCCTATATAAACCCCCACCTCTCCCGCACTCCGTTTCCCCCCAAAACCCACGAATCCCCTCGCCAGAATGCCCCACCGCCGCCTCGCCGGAGCTCTGCTCGAGCCCGATCCTCCACGAGCTCGAGGCGCTCGCCTCCGTCGACCCCGAGCGCCGCCGACGCCGCCAATCGTCACAGGAGCCTCGCCGCCATCTCCTGGACCCTTCAGACGCCGCCGAAGACCACCGGAGACCCCACCCCGACACCCCGTCGTACCTGCCTCGCCGGAAGCCTCCAACGCCGGCGACCTTTTCCTCTGTGAGCACCCACCTCCTCCCTAGGCCGTCCGATCTGGACCCAACAGCTCAGATTAGATCTGATTAAAAACGCCGAACCATTTTTTTTATGTTGTGGCCGTCCACTAGTTAGGCTATACCGCGCACACCCATATCCAATAAAAAACAGACACGTCGCCCGTTCGTTATTTAGTTTTTCTCTTTTTCTTTTGTTTTTAGTTTCTGTAACAGAATAGATGCTGTTCTTAAACCTTGAATATCTCTTAGAATATTGGAACTTTTTAGGTGATTCTTTTTGCAGTAGCTCACAAAAATTATGAACTTTCTTCCTGTGCTTTTAGATTTCAAATTTTAATTGTTTAAATTTGAATTCTGTTGAATTTGCTCAAATCACTAGAATTTGAATAACTTGAGTTTAAAAGCATATTTTTGAGTGATTCTTTTTGCTACTGTTTGGTATTAGTTAGTTTTATCACCCTGTTCAATTTGAAAAAAATTAGTATATCTTAAAATAGGGTTTTTAGCAAAACAGATTCTGTTTAGTTTCTTTTAGGGTTATTTTCTTTTCTTTTTGTTTCAACTTGATTTTGATTTTGCTTTCCTATAACTTTCTGATTTATTTCTTTTAGTTTCTGTTGGTTAGCATTAGGTGATTTATTTTAATAAAAAAATATTTTTTTATATGTTTTGTTCTTTATAGGAAAACCTTGTTTTCATTATATGTAGTGTTGTGTGATAGGTTTCATAGTAGTTCTTTTTGCATAAAGTTTTTGGTGAAATACTTTCTGTTTTATTGATAAAATTTTACTTTTATTTTCTGTTATTTATTTATTAGTTGCTGAAAACAATTTTTGTCTTGTTTTTTTTTAGTAAAAGCTTTGCCACAAAATATTATAGGCTTTCTATTTATTTTGGTTTTCTTTTCTTTTGTTTGTGCTATTGTTTGTTTTAGTATTATTAGTTTACCTTGCTGTTAGTGTAAGTTGTGTTATGGTTATGCTGATTGTGTAATTGTTTGATTCGTTAGATCATGCGGAGTGCGAGGCTTGCTATTTAGAGTCACTCGAGTACGAAGATCGTCAGCAAGGCAAGTTCACGTTGATCATGTTATTACCTATGTTTTCAATTTGCATTAGTTCAACCTTCCACCCATTGCATGCAAAGTAGGTACTTGGAAACTTGGTTACTTGAGTAGTATCATGTTGTAGGCACCCCAATACCCTTGTTACTTTGGACCGGGACGTCATTTTTATTTTGCTATGCTTTTAGTAGACGGGGTTGGTTGTGTGATTCATGAGAGCTGTGAGATAAATTATTTCAAGACCTACATGATGAACAAGACTTCAAGACTTCAAGTTTTCAACATACCTCTGGGTGGATTGGACATGCATCTGGCAGCCTGATATCTATCATGGTTATGCCCGGGATCCTGGTATCTACCTGTGATCATCCCGACGGAATGCCACCCAGGCTCAAAGAGAAGGACGGATACTTCAAGGCCGGAAAGCTTACGTGTGCAACCGCAAGTCAATATGGGCTCTGGCTTGGTTGACCCTAGTCGTGACTCTGGTAGGTCAGTTGCTACGAGATGTAGAAGAACGGTAGGATTGGATGGGCACTGACTTTCTATCGGAGGATCGCTTTGGAAGACCATGTTTCGATCGTCCCGTTCTCAAACACCAGGCAGTGCGAGGACACAACGGGAGGGATCGATTCTTGCGGGTAAAGTGTACAAACCTCTGCAGAGTGTCAAACTAATCGATTAGCCGTGTCCCCGGTTATGGACAACATGAGCACCGGAGATGATACTATCAGCCAGTCTCAACACAAATAATATTAATGATGTGGGTATTATTGATAACTTGGGTGTGAGAAATGGTTGGTGGAACCTTCTCATTTAACAACCAACATTGTAGTAATAATTTTCGCTTTGCCCCTCTCTTGTTGTAGGAAAAATTTGCTTTACGCAAAAACTTAAACATTTCAGCCCCACCTGCCAGATATGCATATAGAATAGATGATTATTTTCATCCTCTCTTTTGTGACTTGCCGTCATATTCAATATGCTGACCTACACGGCTGCAACGTATCATGTTGCAGAGTACTTTTCCGACCAGGAGTGAGGATACGCTCTACGCTCGGTGAGATGCCCTTGGAGTCAGATGGACTCAACTACCTTTGAAGCTTCCGCAAGATTTTGATTAGTTTATCTCATGAGTTGGCCTTCAGCCACTTTATTGTAATCTTTATTGTAATAAAGGACTCGATATGAGATTTCGATTAATAAAGCTGTGTGATTTTCCCTTTGATATATACATTGATGTACCGTGTGTGTACCAGCATGATCTTGGGATGGTACGGAAACACCGGATATTCGACCGTTTCAGGTCGGGTCACTACACCGGTATTCTCCCTCTTTGTGTAAACCTTGCATATTATGAGAGAAAAGGCATTAGAATCACTCCCCAAAGCATTATTATTCAACAAAACAAAGTAAATAACAGTAGGAAATCATGATGCAAAATGGACGTATCAACTCCCCCAAGCTTAGACCTCGCTTGTCCTCAAGCGAAAGCCGATATTGAAAAGCATGTCCACATGGTTTGAGAGAGAGGTGTCAATAAAAACAAAATACGGACATAGAAGCATCATGCTTATTAACATAACAGCAACAAACTCTAACATAAGAACTTATTTCAATATATTTTTATCATAAAGCTTCTCATGAGCAAGTAACAATTCATCACAACATAGAAGTATGAAGCATAAACCATATTGGAAACCAACAAACTGTGTTCTCAGTCAACTTTGCAACTACAATTCATCATATTTTCAGGAAGGGTCTCATGTCGTAGCCTTTTGGCAAGTCCACATACTCAACCATCATTTAGTCTTCTATGATTGCTAACGCTCACGGCATACCCATGAACAAAAAGTTTCAACCGGACACATAGGAAGATAGGGGCTTATAGTTTTGCCTCCCAACGTATTCACCTCAAGGGTGATGTCAACAATAATAACTCATGCCCATCCATATCCAACTGGATATATGTGCCTAGATCTTTCCTCACCACATGATGCTTGCAAAGGAAAAAGTAAAAAGGAATACAGAAGAATACTTTGACTCTTGCATAAAAGTAAGTGCATAAAAGTTAAAGATAGGCCCTTCGCAGAGGGAAGCAGAGGTTGTCATGCGCTTATTGATTTGTATGCCCAATCCCTTAATGTAAAAGAACGTCACACTATATTGCCCCCTATGATAGCAACCTTTATTATGCAGTCCGTCACTTTTATTACTTTGCCATCATAAGTTCGTATAACGCTCAATTTTCTCTTACACTAATTGATCAAAACACTTTTAGAAGCAATTTTTATTGCCTTAATGCACCGATGACAACTTACTTGACGGATCTTTCTCGATCCATAGGTAGGTATGGTGGACACTCAAGGAAAGAGTTTGGGTTTGGGTTTTTGGATGCACAAGTAGTATCTCTACTTGGTGCAGAATTTTTGGCTAGCAAAGATATTGAGCAAGCACCACATGTTAATGACATTATAACTTCTATGTGGATATGAACAAAGATAATCATTACGTTGTCTTCCTTGTCCAACGTCAACAATTCTGACATATAATATTTGATGGGGGCTCACAATCATAAAAGATGTCCAAGATAGTGTATTTGCATTTGAATCTTCTCTTCCCTAATTAATTCTTTCATGAATTGCATCATTGACCAATGTTATGTTTGTCAATCTCCAATAAATTTTACTACTTATACTTTTCCTTATGTGATGTCATTACTCACGATAACATTAGCATATGATTCTTTTCATTTATTTGTCTTTCTTTTATTTGATTGCAACAAGAAAGTAGAGAAGCAAAAACTCAAACTAAACTTTATTATATAACTTTCACTCGATTACATAGATAGGTAGACCACAAAACTAAAACACGAAAATAGATCTCGCTAAACTTTTATTCGACTAAGGCAAAGGGAAACTAATGATAAAACTAGAATAGGTAAAGGTGAATAAAAGTGATGGTGATACGATGCCGGGGCACCTCCCCCAAGCTTGGCTCAAGCCAAGGGGAGTGCCCATACCCATGTACTCAAGTCTCCTTTGGTGGTGGTGATGAAGAAGGTGGTGTTGATGTAGGTGGTGGTGATGTGATGTCGTACTATAGCTTCAGAAGATGCTCCAATTTGCGGATAACCCTCCTAAGGTTGTCGATGTGTTCTTGCAACAAGATATTTTCACGGATGAGATATTTATTCTGAACACGAACCACTTCAATGGCTCTAAAGGCTTCGATTTCAATAGGGGTGAGATGACTGTAATAAGGTTGAAGGATATCTTCTTCCTCTCCCTCCTTTGCTGACGTAAATTGATCTCCTTCAGGGAGATAATCCACCTTAGCTTCATTGTCCTTCTCCTCCATGTAGCCTTCTTCCGGCTCCTCCCTCTTCAACTCTATCTTCATTACCCAGGCATCTTCTTCCACATTGTTAGGAGAGGGAGAAGACATGATGCCTGACTTGATAGATCTGATAGGAATACAACAGGAAACAAGAACAGAGGATTTTTCTGCGATGCGGTCGTCAAAACAGTCGGGGGTATATATAGAGAATTTTATTCTTGGGAAACAAGTATTTGGAAGGAAAACGGAGTCGGGAAGGCATCCGAGGTGGGCAGCACCCACCAGGGCGCGCCCAGGGGTGCCTGGCGCGCCCTGGTGTATCATGCTCACCTCGATCACCTTCCGGTTTTTTTTTATTCCTTAAATTTCAAAATATTATAAAACTGACAGAAAATATTTTTGCGGATTTTTCGGAGTCCGTTTACTTACCGTATCACGTACCTCCTATTTTTAAGTATTCTGGAGTGTTCCGGAAGGTTTCTTTTATGTGCTCCACCGGTGTCATGGTTTGGATAACATTGCTTTCAACGTTAATAGGCAAACCTAAGATATAATGCTTAATTCTTTGGCCATTAACCAACTTCGGGTTAGTACCTTCGGCGTTATTAATCTTGATAGCTCCAGAACGATAAACCTCTTCAATAATATATGGTCCCTCCCATTTGGAGAGAAGTTTTCCTGCAAATAATCTTAAACGAGAGTTGAATAAAAGAACATAATCCCCTATTTTGAATTCCCGCTTTTGGATTCTTTTGTCATGCCATCTTTTTACTTTTTCTTTGAATAGCTTGGCATTTTCATAGGCTTGTGTTCTCCATTCATCTAGTGAGCTAATATCAAATAGCCTCTTCTCACCGACAAGTTTGAAATCATAATTGAGTTCTTTAATTGCCCAAAATGCTTTGTGTTCTAGTTCTAGAGGCAAATGACAAGCCTTTCCATATACCATTTTATATGGAGACATACCCATAGGATTTTTATAAGCTGTTCTATAGGCCCAAAGTGCGTCATCTAATTTCTTAGACCAGTTCTTACGAGACCTATTGACAATTTTTTGTAATATTAATTTTATTTCTCTATTGCTAAGTTCTACTTGACCACTAGATTGAGGATGATAGGGTGATGCAATTCTATGGTTAACATCATATTTAGCAAGCATCTTACGGAAAGCACCATGAATAAAGTGTGAACCACCATCGGTCATTAAATATCTAGGGACTCCAAACCTTGGGAAGATAACCTCTTTAAGCATTTTAATGGAGGTTTGGTGATCAGCACTACTAGTTGGAATAGCTTCTGTCCACTTAGTGACATAATCAACCGCAACTAAAATATGAGTGTACCCGTTGGAGGAAGGAAAAGGCCCCATATAATCAAAACCCCACACGTCAAATGGTTCAACAACAAGTGAATAATTCATAGGCATTTCTTGACGCTTACCGATATTACCAATTCTTTGACATTCATCAAAAGACAAGACAAACTTACGAGCATCTTTGAAAAGAGTAGGCCAATAAAATCCGGATTGCAATACCTTATCAGCAGTTCTATCTCCCGCATGATGTCCTCCATAAGCTTTGGAATGACATTTCCATAGGATCTGTTCCTGTTCATGCTCAGGTACACAACGCCTAATGATACCATCTACTCCTTCTTTATAAAGATGTGGGTCATCCCAAAAGTAATGTCTCAAGTCATAGAAGAATTTTTTCTTTTGTTGGTATGTGAAACTAGGTGGTATATATTTAGCAACAATATAATTAGCATAATCAG
Source organism: Elymus sibiricus (assembly GCA_039707655.1). Lineage (NCBI taxonomy): Eukaryota > Viridiplantae > Streptophyta > Magnoliopsida > Poales > Poaceae > Elymus > Elymus sibiricus. The sequence goes on along the minus strand of CM077665.1, from coordinate 468,194,139 downwards.
CATACCAAGGTGTGTTTTGTGAGACACTTATTGCAGCTAGCTGTTCGTCAGGGAAACTATCGTTAGTAGGTAGTGGGTCATCAAGGATATTTTCTAACCTAGACAAATTATCAGCTACGGGGTTCTCAGCTCCTTTCCTATCAACGACATGTAAGTCAAATTCTTGAAGCAAGAGAACCCACCTAATGAGTCTAGGTTTAGCATCTTTCTTTTCCATAAGGTATTTTATAGCAGCATGATCGGTGTGAACAATAACTTTGGAGTCAATAATATAGGATCTAAATTTATCACAAGCAAACACAACTGCTAAAAATTCTTTTTCAGTAGTGGCATAATTTCGTTGGGCACTATCTAGAGTTTTACTAGCATAATGGATAACATTCAATTTCTTATCAACTCTTTGTCCTAGGACAGCACCAACAGCATAATCACTAGCATCACACATAATTTCAAAAGGCAAGTTCCAATCAGGTGGTTGAACGATAGGTGCATAGGTTAAGGCTTTCTTGAGTGTTTCAAAGGCTTCCACACAATCATCATCAAAAATAAAAGGAATGTCCTTTTGCAAAAGATTAGTAAGAGGCCTAGAAATTTTAGACAAGTGTTTAATGAACCTCCTATAAAAACCAGCATGACCAAGGAAACTTCGAATACCTTTAATATCTTTAGGACATGGCATTTTCTCAATTGCATCAACCTTAGCTTTATCCACCTCAATACCTCGTTCAGATATTTTATGCCCCAAGACAATACCTTCATTAACCATAAAGTGGCACTTCTCCCAATTCAAGACAAGATTAGTTTGCTCACATCTCTGCAAAACTCGATCAAGGTTGCTTAAGCAATCCTCAAAAGAAGTTCCGTAAACGGAAAAATCATACATGAAAACCTCCACAATCTTTTCACAAAAATCAGAGAATATAGCGGTCATACCTCTTTGAAAGGTAGCAGGTGCATTGCATAGACCAAAAGGCATACGTCTATAAGCATAGGTTCCAAAAGGGCAAGTAAAGGTAGTTTTCTCTTGATCGGATTGTGACACAGGTATTTGAGAGAAACCAGAATATCCATCTAAGAAACAAAAGTGTGTGTGCTTAGATAGTCTCTCTAGCATTTGATCAATGAAAGGCAAAGGGTAATGATCTTTTCTAGTAGCTTTATTCAATTTTCTAAAATCAATTACCATTCTATAGCCAGTGACAACTCTTTGTGGAATGAGTTCATTCTTATCATTAGGAACAATGGTAATACCTCCTTTCTTAGGGACACAGTGAACGGGACTTACCCATCTACTATCAGCTATGGGATAGATTATACCTGCTTCCAGAAGCTTTAATATTTCAGTTCTTACCACTTCTTTCATCTTAGGATTCAACCGCCGCTGGTGATCAACAACGGGTTTAGCATCTGGTTCCATATTTATCTTGTGCTGACATAGAGTGGGACTAATGCCCTTAAGATCATCAAGAGTATATCCAATAGCAGCCCGGTGCTTCCTTAGAACTTTCAATAATCTTTCTTCTTCATGTTCTGAAAGGTTAGCACTAATAATAACAGGATATATCTTTTTCTCATCAAGATAAGCATACTTCAAAGTGTCAGGCAATTGTTTCAATTCAAACACATGATTACCTTTAGGTGGAGGAGGACCTCCAAGAGTTTCAATAGGCAAATTGTGTTTCAGGGGAGGTTGTTGTTCGAAGAAAATTTGATCTATTTCAATTCTTTCACGCATGTGCATATCATTTTCATGATCAAGCAAATATTGTTCTAATGGATCAGTAGGAGGCACATCAATAGAATCAAGACCAATTATTTCATCTTCACTAGGTAACGCTTTATCACGAGGTTGTCTACTAAACTTGGAAAAATTAAATTCATGAGACACATTACCAAAACTGACAGCAACAGTTTGTTTTTCACAATCTATCTTAGCATTGACGGTGCTCAAGAAAGGTCTACCAAAAAATAATGGGACAAAAGTCATCTTGTGGGGAACCAAGAACTAGAAAATCAGTAGGGTATTTTACTTTCCCACACAAGACTTCAACATCTCTAACAATCCCAAGTGGTGTGATAGTATCTCTATTAGCAAGTTTAATAGTAACATCAATATCTTCCATTTCAGCAGGTGCTATTTCATTCATAATTTCTTGGTACAAGGTAAAAGGGATAGCACTCACACTAGCACCTAAATCACATAAACCATGGTAGCAATGATCTCCTATTTTAGCTGAGACAACGGGCAAGCCTTCTATAGGTCTATGTTTATCTTTCTTATCAGGTTTAGCAATTCTAGCAGCTTCATCACAAAGGTAAATGACATGCCCATCAATGTTTTCTTTCAAGAGATCTTTAACCATAGCAACACTAGGTTCTACTTAAATTTTCTCAGGGGGTTTAGGTGCTCTTATATTACTCTTATGCACCACAGTTGATACCTTAGCATGTTCCTTTATCCTAACAGGGAAAGGTGGTTTTTCAATATAAGCGGTAGGCACAACTGGATCAACATTGTAAAAGATGGTTTCTTCTTTAGCTATGACCGGTTCTTTAATTTCTTCTTCAATAGGGGGATGATATTTAAACCACTTCTCCTTAGGGATATCAACGTGAGTAGCAAATGCTTCGCAGAAAGAGGCTACTATCTCAGAGTCAAGTCCATATTTAGTGCTAACCTTATGAAAAGTATCGGTCTCATAAAAGATTTAACACAACCAAATTCAAGCTTTATACCTGACTCATTACCTTTGTCGAGTTCCCAATCTTCAGAGTTGCGTTTAATTCTTTCCAAGAGATCCCACTTAAAATCAATAGTCTTCTTCATATAAGAACCAGCACAAGAAGTATCGAGCATGGATTGATCATTATGAGAAAGTCGAGCATAAAAATTCTGAATGATAACTTCCCTCGAAATGTCATGATTGGGGCATGAATATAACATTGACTTAAGCCTCCCCCAAGCTAGAGAGATACTTTCTCCTTCACGAGGCCAAAAATTATATATATAATTCCGATCACGATGAACTAGATGCATAGGATAAAACTTTTGATGAAATTCCACTTGCAAACGATTCCAGTTCCATGATCCAAGGTCATCACATAGCCTATACCATGTCAATGCTTTTCCCTCCAAATATAAAGGGAAAACCTTCTTCTTAACTTCATCTCCGGGTAAACCTGCAAGCTTAAATAGTCCACATATTTCGTTCACATATAAGAGATGCATATCAGGATGTTCAGTTCCATCTCCTGCATAAGGTTTAGCAAGCAAGTGTTCTAGCATACCCGAAGGAATTTCATAAGTAACATTTTCAGTAGGTGTTGTGCACTGAGGGGTAACTAATTGTGGTTCCGATCGAGGTGAAGATACCCCGAACAAACCCCTCAAAGGATTGTTCTCCATAGTAGCAAGTAGCAATAAATTTCAGCACGTAGTATAAGTTTTTCCTTACCGATTTCCACTTACCAAGAGAGCTTCACTCCCCGGCAACGGCGCCAGAAAAGAGTCTTGATGACCCACAAGTATAGGGGATCAATCGTAGTCCTTTCGATAAGTAAGAGTGTCGAACCAAACAAGGAGCAGAAGGAAATGACAAGCGGTTTTCAGCAAGGTATTCTCTACAAGCACTGAAATCATAGGTAACAGATAGTTTGATAGCAAGGTAATTTGTAACGAGCAAGTAACGGTAACGATAAAAAAGGTGCAGCAAGGTAGCCCAATCCTTTTGAGGCAAAGGACAGGCCAGAACAATCACTAGTAATAGGCAAAGTGTTCTTGAGGGTACACGGGAATTTCGTCTAGTCACTTTTATCATGTTGGTTTGATTCATGTTCGCTACTTTGATAATTTGATATGTGGGTGTACCGGTGCTAAGGTGCTGTTCTTACTTGAACTAACAACCTACTTATGATTAACCCCCTCGCAAGCATCCGCAACTATGAGAAAAGTATTAAGACAAAGTCTAACCATAGCATTAAACATGTGGATCCAAATCAGCCCCTTACGAAGTATCGCATAAACTAGGGTTTAAGCTTCTATCACTCTAGCAACCCATCACCTAATAACTACTCCACAATGCATTCCCTTAGGCCCATGAATGGTGAAGTTTCATGTAGTCGACGTTCACATGACACCACTAAGGGAATCACAACATACATATCATCAAAATATCGAACACATATCAAATTCACATGATTACTCGCAACATGACTTCTCCCGTGACCTCAAGAACAAAGGTAACTACTCACAAATAATAATCATGCTCAAGATCAGAGGAGTAATGAATATCATAATGGATCTAAACATATAATCTTCCACCAAATAAACAATATAGTAATCAACTACGCAAGGTAATCAACACTACTAGTCACCCACAGGTACCAATCTGAGGTTCCGGTACAAAGATTGAACATAAGAGATGAACTAGGGTTTGAGAGGAGATGGTGCTGTTGAAGATGTTGATGAAGATTGGCCTCCCAAAGATGAGAGGGGTGTTGGTGATGACGATAGCTTCGATTTCCCCCTCCGGGAGGGAAGTTCCCCCGGCGGAATCGCTCCGCAGGAGGGCAAAAGTGCTCCTGCCCAAGTTCCGCCTCGAGGCGGCGGCGCTTTGTCCCGAAAGTCCTCCTCCTAATTTTTTTAGGTTTTTGGGGAATATATACCAGAAGATGGGCTCCGGAGGTGGGCCTGGGTGAGCACCACCCACCAGGTCGCGCCAGGGGGTGCCTGGCGCGCCCTGGTGGGTGCTCCTCACCAGGTGGCCCCCCTCCGGTAGATTTTTGCTCCAGTATTTATTATTAGTTCCAAAAATAATCTCCGTAAAGTTTCAGCTTCATTGGAGTTGTGCAGAATAGGTATCTCTGACGTGCTTTTCTTGGGTCCAGAATTCCAGTTGCCGGTATTCTCCCTCTTTGTGTAAACCTTGCATATTATGAGAGAAAAGGCATTAGCATCACTCCCCAAAGCATTATTATTCAACAAAACAAAGTAAATAACAGTAGGAAATCATGATGCAAAATGGATGTATCTGGGCCCTCGCTGGCCTCCCGACACCCCTCTTCTCCTATATGGTGTGTTTTACCCTAGAAAAAATCACAAGCAACCTTTCGGGACGAAGCACCGCTGTCTCGAGGCGGAAACCTGGGCAGAGGCCCTTTTGCACTCCGACAGCCAGATTCTGCCGGGGAAATTCCTCTCCGGGAGGGGGAGATCGAAGCCATCGTCATCACCAATGCTTCCTCCTTCGTGGGAGGACCAATCCTCATCAACATCTTCACCAGCACCATCTCATCTCCAACCCTAGTTCATCTCTTGTATTCAATCTTTGTCCCAAAACCTCAGATCGGTACCTGTGGGTTACTAGTTGTGTTGATTACATCTTGTAGTTGATGCCTGTTGGATTACTTGGTGGAAGACATTATGTTCAGATCCTTAATTATTATTATTGCACGTATGATCTTGAACATGTTGATGAGGTGTGAGTAGTTACTATTGTTCCTGAGGACATGGGACAAGTCTTGTTACAAGTAATCATGTGAAGTTGGTATTCGTTCGATATTTTGATGATATGTATGTTGTTACTTCTCTTAGTGGTGTCATGTAAACGTCGACTACATGACACTTCACCATGTTATGGGCCTAAGGGAAGTCATTGTGGAGTAACAAGTAGATGATGGGTTGCTAGAGTGACAAAAGCTTAAACCCCAGTTTATGCGTTGCTTCATAAGGGGCTGATTTGGATCCACATGTTTCATGCTATGGTTAGATTTATATTAATTCTTCTTTCGTAGTTGCGGATGCTTGCGAGAGGGGATAATCATAAGTAGATTTTTAGTTCAAGTAAGAACAACACCTTAGCACCGGTCCACCCACATATCAAATTATCAAAGTAGCGAACGCGAATCAACTCAACATGATAAACATGACTAGACAGAAATTTCCATGTGTCCTCGGGAGCGCTTGCTTAATATAAGAGTACTTTCAGGCCTGTCCTTTGCTACAAAAAGGATTGGGCTACCTTGTTGCACCTTTGCTACTATTGTTACTTGCCACTTGTTACGAATTATCTTGCTACAAAACTATCTACTATCGTTACTTACAACACTTGCAGAGAATAGCTTGCTGAAAACCGCTTGTCATTTCCTTCTGCTCCTCGTTGGGTTCGACACTCTTACTTATCGAAAGGACTACGATTGACCCCCTATACTTGTGGGTCATCAGGCCGCCCTCGAGCGAGCCTCGCCCGCGCCGGCTCCGCCTCACCTCACGCGCCCGCGCCGCTCCGGCCGCCCTCGTGGGAGCCTACGCCCGCGCCGGCTCCGCCTCCACATGCCCCGGCCTCCGTGATCCCCGCTCCGCCTCCCGCCTCACCTCGCTCCATCGTAGCACGCGCGCCAACCCTTCGGCCGCTGTCGGTGTCAAATCCGGCATATCTCGTACTAGGGGTCCTAAGCTAGGCGTCTTGGAGCGACGGTAACACGGACACAGGATTTTACCCAGGTTCGGGCTCTCTCGAAGAGATAATACCCTACGTCCTGCTTTTGATTGTATTCATATGGGGTATAGTACAGAGTACATGTATCTACCACGAGATTGTTCTAATGAATATATGATGATCTAATGACTAGCCTGGCCTCGGTTTATATATGCATCGGAGGCCTAGGGTTCAGAAGAGTCCTCGTCTTGTGCACCAAGTCTTCGGGAGTCTTCCTCGTATGCGTCATGGGCTGCCCGAAGTGGCCCATGAGTGTACCGCCATGGGGGTCCTCGGCCTGATCAACCTAGTCGGGAGACGACGTAGTGAGTACCCCCTAGTCCAGGACTCCATCAGTAGCCCCCTGAACCGGTCTTCAAGTTGGGGACGCTCCTCGGTTCTTCCGAGCTGTTCTTCGTCTTCGATCGTCAGTCTTGAAAACTGGTTCAACAAATCTTCCCATCTCTGATCTTGTGGAACGCCGTGGTGTATCCGAAGAGCTCATACGTCGGGTATCTGAGGAGCCCCTTTAAGTTTTTGGCCTTTATCAATGCCTTATTATTTTTTATGCCACACCTCGGGTTCGAAGTGTTTCCCGTGCGGCGGTGTCCTCTCGCGTCCGAGCTCCGACGCCAGACTGCATCCGAGGTATCTTTTGCAGCCGAGCACCAACGCCGGACTGCTTCCGAGCTCCAACGCCGGACTGTATCCGAAGAGTCTTTTTACAGCCGAGCTCCAACGCCAGACTGCATCTGAGCTCTTGCGTCGGACTGTATCCGAGCGCCGGACTACATCCGAGGTGTCATAGATTACCTCGGTCTTGAAAAAGTTGAAGGGGTTCAACCGAACATAATGCCGGAAAAGCCCTCTAGGGAGACAACCACTCGCGTCCGAGGTGTCTTTTTGTAGCCGAAGACTAATGTTGTTCGGCATCCGAAGTGTCATAGATTACCTCGGTCTTGGAAAGTTTGGAGGAGTTCGTCCAAGCTTATTGCCGAAAGCGTCCTCTGTGGAGCCAGCCACTCGCATCTGAACTTTATGCCGGACTGCTTCCGAGGCGTCTCCGATCTTGAGCTTTATGCCAGACTGCTTCCGAGCTCCAATGATGATCAGCGTCCGAGGTATCATAAACTACCTTGGACCTTAAAAAATTAAAGGAATTCATCCGAGCTTAATGTCGGAAATGCTTTCTATGGAGCCAGCCACTTGCGCCCGAGCTTTATGCCGGGCTGCTTTCGAGGTGGTGCACCACCCCGATTGTGGGCTGATTTTTTGTGGATATTTTCGATTGGTGCAATTTATTCTCTGCCGAGATATATAGCCAGTAGCCCTTAAGGTGTGTGTCGGTCTAAAACCCGAGATGCACCTGAAGGATGACATAAAACCGCTGATCCCAGTAGCCCCTGAGACTCAGGTCGATTCGCAAAATCGGCCTGAGGATCAACTCCTAGCTCGGCGGCATACTTCGAAACACAAAAGCGGTGTGCACAGACCTCGAGACTCAGGTTGGGTGCGGCCGACCAACCCAAGGATCATAATCTCCTCGGAAACTGTATTGCACTGAAATTTTCTGCATTGAATTGTCAATGCAGTAGCCCCCGAGACTTGGGTTGGGCAATATGACCGACCCTAGGATCGTATCTCCTCGGGAACTAGTTCAACCGTCATGTATGTTTTGACAACTCCGAGGTGGAGTTCAGCAGGAAAGATGCCAAACTGTAGTTTAGAAAAGAGTTTCCTAGCAAGACCATCACGCCGAACACCTCAACCAAGAGAATGTCCCGCTTCCTGAAAGGAAAACATAAAATAGGTGAAAGATGTTATAAGCTCAAAAGACCAAAAAACTTGCGTAAAAAACTTTACGTCTAGATTGAATCAAGTTTTTCGGTGCCAATACGAAATTGGTCTTAAAATTGTGCTTCCGTCGTGCTTTGACATGACACATCCGATCTCTAGACTTCAAGTGGGTCAGCCTTCAGCTTCAACCTCCCTATCCCGAAGGCGGAGTGTTTCTCAGGCCAGTTTAGCGAACTAAACGCGAGCGGCTTTAGAGAGAAACCAGGCTACCCGGCTATTGATCATACACTTGAGTCGAGAAAGGAGTGGTAGAAAAAGACTTTGCAATGACTAAGAAGAAAACATCTATTATAAAACGGCTGATATTTATTTAAGAGCCCCATAGTGACTTGGGTAAAAGAATTTTATGTATAATAATTGTATGTCCCGAAGTACTTATATAATATCTGTGTTCGCCCGAACTTTGAATGCGTCTTAACCGACCGTCGGCTTCTCCCTCTTCGGCCAAGGGCCGAAAAGTGTTATCTACTCCGCCTACCGAGAATATCGGCGGTGTTTCGGATAACCAGGCAATCAGGCCTTGAGGCTGTAACAGACAAAGCGCGCCCAGGGAACTTATGCTATATAACTTATGTAACGTAAGAAGCATCTTCAAAGAAAATAGTGCCCCCAACGGTACCTTTCTATGGTCGCTCATGATTACTATGAGACTTGTGCAATAGATTTGTGTACGCGTGAGTTCCGTCGTGTGCCGAACATAGTTGAAAACAATAAGAGCGCTAGCTTTCGGCTTCACCCGTCTGAGGTACGAGTTCGGATGACCCGATCATAACAATCGCAGAGATGCTCCCTTTACTCCCTAGCCAAACAATCGGGAACGTAGGGGTAAGCATAGGAGCCAGGCAACCCAGCTTTGCGTAACACTTAAGTCAACATGATGCATATTTTGGCATAATACACAAGCAAGGAAAGAAGCTATACAATAATAATCACATGCAAAGAGAAAAGGTTTCATAAAGGAAGCCCCCAAGTAAACGGGGTATTTGAATTTGTTTGGAACAAACAAAGTTTTGACAAAGAAAGTTTTTCACAAACAACTTTTTGTCAAAAAAGTATAACGCTTGGTCGAACCGAACAAAATTAGAAAGCTGGAAATATTTTAACATTAAAGCGACTTAGCTGGTTAATGTGCTCGGTGTCGATGACGCGATCCAGGCTTGTGGCGGGACGAAGACGCCCATCGAACTTTTATAGATCCGGTGCGTAGTCTTCGGCAGAACGAGGTCCCAGCCCCCAAGCCCGTCCAGAGGTGACCGAACGAGGAGTTCGGCACTCCGAAGTAGTGTTACGGCTCGACCGATGTGACGAGGCAAAGCCCCTGGTCCAGCCGAGGTGGTGGAGTAGGTCGGCAAGGTGACGCCGGGGTGACCGTGTGACGGCAGTCGAAGCCAATTACCTATGCACACAATATAGTGCAAGCCAAGAGTAATAACGAATAAAGGTAATAATATATTTAAAAAAAATCTTCTACTTAGTTAATTTAAGTGAAGCAAATAAGTAAAGGAATATGGCCTGGGTGCCGAGGTGCCTGAACGAAGAGTTCGGATTGACGAAGTGGCGACGCTGCTCGGTTGATGTGGCGAGATGAAGTCCTCGGTCCAGTTAACATGGCGAAGCTATGATCGGCGGACGCCGAAGTCTCATGCAGGTCGGCTGGTGACGCCGAAGTCTCATGCCAGCTGAGGTGTTGAAGCAGGTCGGCTGGTGACGCCGAAGTCTCATGCCAGCCGAGGTGTTGAAGCAGGTCGGCTGGTTACGCCGAAGTCCCCGGAGCAGGTTGATGAAGGGATGCCAAAGCCCCGGTCTAGCTGGGGTGACGGGGCAGATCGGCTGGCGATGCCGAAGTCTTAGGCCAGCCGAGGTGTCGAAGCAGGTTGACTGGTAACGCCGAAGTCTCACGCCAGCAGACGTGTCGAAACAGGTTGGTCGTGGTGGACGTCAGCTTGAAAAAGTAACGGCGCGGCGATGCCGACGCAGGTCGGAATTTGTGACGAGGTCAATGCTGGCTTCATGAAGCAACGGAGCGCCCGACCCGTACAACCAGCGGATGACGGGGTTCGCTTGATGATTATTCGGCCCTCGCGATGCCGAACTCTTGGTCGGATGACCGAGAGCATGAGAAAATTTCCTACAAAAAGGACGTCCGACAACCCGTTCATGAAAAAGATGAACTCGTGTCGGATTCGTTTTCGCGCAGAAAATAGATCCAAAATTCGTTGTACTAATCGGATGTTTCTCGGAGTTTGGACGGTCGGATCGAGCTGAAATTTTGAGGGGTGATCGTTATAGGAATTCCGCAGCCGATGAACGGTGGGATTTTCCAACGGATGTCCGAGCTAGACGCTGGACTCCTCTCCCTAAACTCGTCCAGATTCTCTTCCAGATTCGATAGGGCTCTGGTATATTGTAGATCGCCGGAGATTCCTCCACCGGAACGCTACGAAATTTTGCAGGGTTGTTCTAGACTTAATTCCGCACGATTCCACAGAAGCAATCGTCAAAGCGACACTCTAGGAGGCGGGGACGACGAACACGAATTCGCTGTCCAGAGAAACTGCATGATCGCGCAAGGGCAATGTTGACGTTGAGCCCCCGAGCACCATGGAGGATTCTTCCATGATCTTGGTTGAGATTGGAGTTGATGTTGATGAAGACACCCGTCCGATATAGATGATCCGACGTGGCGCGTAGTCCTCGGCCTAGCCAAGGTGACCAGTCAAGCCGACGACGAAGATGTCGACGTTGATGATGTAGCTCGGTTCTGATGCGTAGATCACGAAGGAGCCGATCTGAATTCCCATCGCACCGCGGCGACTACCCAGCAGGCTCTCAATGAAAGCACCAATGTCTGTATCAAATCCGGCATATCTCGTAGTAGGGGTCATAAGCTAGGCGTCTTGGAGCGACGGTAACACGGACACAGGATTTTACCCAGGTTCGGGCTCTCTCGAAGAGATAATACCATACTTCCTGCTTTTGATTGTATTCATATGGGGTATAGTACAGAGTACATGTATCTACCACGAGATTGTTCTAATGAATATATGATGATCTAATGACTAGCCTGGCCTCGGTTTATATATGCACCGGAGGCCTAGGGTTTAGAAGAGTCCTCGTCTTGTGCACCAAGTCTTCGGGAGTCTTCCTCGTATGCGTCATGGGCTGCCCGAAGTGGCCCATGAGTGTACCACCATGGGGGTCCTCGGCCTGATCAACCTAGTCAGGAGACGACGTAGTGAGTACCCCCTAGTCCAGTACACCATCAGCCGCCGCTCCGGCCGGCCCCCGCGTGTCTGCACCTCCACGCTCGCATCGCCACGAGCCTCCGGCCCCGCGCCGGCTGACCTTCCCCCCGCGCTGGCTGCTGCACCCCGCGCGCTCACCCCATTCTTGTCATCCAAGGAACATGGCATCTACTTCGGCTACGATTCTTGGGGAGACAGTGGATTTGGTGAAGCCACTATGCACCAAGGATGACATTTTTCGCGTTCGTGTGGAGATGCACCGTGAAAAGGAGTCTTACACTAAAGAAGAGACCCTCTTCAAGAGCGAGGCCAGGCATGAAGAGCTTCTTATTGACCCCAATCTCACCAAACCATACTGCTACAATGCCATGAGCAATAGCCTCTCTGCGACTTCCTATGCTCACTTCTTCCACAAGGATCCCTCCCCGTGCTTCGACTACATTAAACCTACCACCTTGGAAGGTGATATTCAGTACATAACTTTTTTTGACAAACTGGTGGAGTTAATAAGATACAGAGAAACCAGAGGTATGGTGTTTGCTAGGGCTATCGCCATTGCAAGGAGTGGTTTCACAAAAATGCTCTTTTCCAAATTAAGATTGTCGTTGGTCAGTGTTTAGAACTGATGCTCGTGGAGAGAAGATGTGACATAGAAACCAGTTGTATTATCACATAGTGCATGAAACTATTTTGAAAAACAAGAAGCATGAAGATGTTATTAGGCGTATCCAAGAGTGACAAGTTCAGCTTTTCTATGATCTTATCGAGTTCGCCCGCCTAGATGTGGATAGCTATAAATATATGGTAGAAGATATGCTTGATCATCTCATTGAGGTATCTCGTGACAAGTTGCCTTCAAAGGGAAGCATTAAGAATGGTGCTTACAAAAAACATGATCTATAAGGGCTCAATAAGCTGTTCCCAAGACGTACTCGACTTTATACGCATTTTCTCAAGATGAAGATAGAGACTGCCAAAAAACATGGCGTAATAAGCAAGGGAACTTGTGAAGCTCTTCATAAAAGGAGATTCGGGGAAGGCCTCCATGAAGATCTGCTGTCAGAGACTGAAGTGAAAAACATTGAAAAAGGATGCACATTGGTATGAAGTTAAGTTCGACAAGCGGACTTGCTTGGACATGTTCCAAAAAAATGTGTGGGCCTCTGGAATTAGGTTTCAGGCACTAGCAGCCATGCATTTCATTGTCAACGAGACAAAAAATGGTTTGAAGTTGCACCAGGAATCACCCATGGCCGAGGAGGCAAAAATGATTTGAAGCTCAAGGAGGAACAACAATAATCATAGCTACACTGTGAGGGCTGGTCAAGAAAACTTCAAGCTGCACCTGGTATGTGATTGAAGCTACCCTGAGGGGTACATCGTCAACTCATGGGTAATTCGGTATATAAAAAGAAAATCTTACATGAGGCACTACATCGAGGAAGGAGCCATACTCAAGAAAATTACTCCCTCAAGGCTCAATACCCAAGGAGATAGCAACGGAAGTACTACTCACCGTCTGGTACAACAAGTACTACCAGTACTACTTCGTTTGATTAGCCAAACACAAGTACCAGCAAAATTCAACTGCGGAATACAAAATCATCAATGAAGCCAGAAGAAGAGAGTTCGTCCGTGCGACAGCGGCCGTCCATGTCATGATGTCCGGTGGACAGGCACGCAAGCCACCGTCTCTATGGTCCTGTCTACTCCAACACGCCGGGAACGCACCCGCTCGTACGAGCCGCCCAGCGAACGCGCGCAAGTCTCCGCCCCCGCGGTCCGGTCTACATCAACACGCCAGGGACGTGCCCGCTCATACGAGCCACCTAGAGGACGCGCGTGATGTCTACTACGCAACTTTATTCTTGTAGACTTTGTTGGGCCTCCAAGCGCAGAGTTTTGTAGGACAGTAGCAATTTTCCCTCAAGTGGATGACCTAAGGTTTATCAATCCGTGGGAGGTGTAAGATGAAGATGGTCTCTCTCAAACAACCCTGCAATCAAATACAAGAAATCTCTTGTGTCCCCAACACACACAATACAATGGCAAATTGTATAGGTGCACTAGTTCGGCTAAGAGATGGTGATACAAGTGCAATATGGATGGTAGATATATGTTTTTGTAATATGAAAATATAAAAACAGCAAGGTAGCAAGTAACAAAAGTGAGCACAAACGGTATTGCAATGCTTGAAAACAAGGCCTAGGGTCCGTACTTTCGCTAGTGCAATCTTTCAACAATGCTAATATAATTGGATCACATAACCATCCCTCAATGTGTGATACGTCTCCATCCTATCTATAATTTTTGATTGTTTCATGCCAATATTATACAACTTTCACATATTTTTGGCAACATTTTATATGATTTATTGGACTAACATATTGATCCAGTGCCCAGTGCCAGTTCCTGTTTGTTGCATGTTTTTTGTTTCGCAGAATATCCATATCAAACGAAGTCCAAACGCGATGAAAATTTACGGAGATTTGTTTTGGAACATTTGTGAATTTTGAGAAGTGGAATCAACGCAAACGGAGGCCCACAGCCCCCATAAGACACCAGGGCGCACCCTAGGGGCCCAGGCGCGGCGTGGTGGGTTGTGCCCACCTCGTACGTCGGTTGGAGCTCTCCTTCGGGCGCAAGGAAGCTAATTTTTGGAAAAAAAATCCTGTTAAAATCTCAGCGCAATCGGAGTTATGGATCTCCGGGAATATAAGAAACGGTTTTGGGCCAGAAAACAGGAACGCGGAAACAAAAGAGAAGAGAGAGGGAGATCCAATCTCGGAGGGGCTCCTGCCCCTCCGCCGCCATGGAGGACATGGACCAGAGGGGGAACTCTCCTCCCATCTAGGGGGGAGGCCAAGGAAGAAGAAGAAGGAGGGGGGCTCTCTCCCCCTCTCTCCCGGTGGCGCCGAAACGCCGCCGGGGCAATCATCATGACGGCGATCTACACCAACAACTTCGCCGCCGTCAACACCAACTCTCTCCCCCTCTATGCAGCGGTGTAACACCTCTCTTCCCCGCTGTAATCTCTACTTAAACATGGTGCTCAACTCCATATATTATTTCCCAATGATATTTGGCTATCCTATGATGTTTGAGTAGATCTCTTTTGTCCTATGGGTTAATTGTGGTATGATGTTATGGATGTGAGTTGTATGTTGATATGGTGATGTCCTATGGTGCCCTCCGTGTCGTGCAAACGTGAGGGATTCCCGCTGTAGGGTGTTGCAATATGTTCATGATTTACCTATGGTGGGTTGCTTGAGTGACAGAAGCATAAACCCGAGTAGGTGGGTTGTTGAGTACGGGAGTAAAGAGGACTTGATACTTAATGCTATGGTTGGGTTTTACCTTAATGAACTTTGGTAGTTGCGGATGCTTGCTAGAGTTCCAATCATAAGTGCATATGATCCAAGTACGGAAAGTGTGTTAGCGTATGCCTCTCCCTCATTGCATATAACAAGTATCTATCATATTATATTCAATTGCCTAGGGACAATCTTTCTCTTGCGTTACACAAAAAGCTTTTTGCTAAGTTATTTACTTTGATTGTTCTTTTATTAAAACAGCACCTAACTTTTATTTCCACGTTCTTTATTATCTTGCAAAGTACTTCTAGTTTTATTCCCGCAAGTAGTTTCATACTTGTTCTAGGTAAAGCAAGCATTAGCGTGCGTAGAGTTGTATCGGTGGTCGATAGAACTTGAGGGAATATTTGTTCTACCTTTAGCTCCTCGTTGGGTTCGACACTCTTACTTATCGAAAAAGGCTACAAACGATCCGCTATACTTGTGGGTTATCAAGACCTTTTTCTGGCGCCGTTGCCGGGGAGCAATAGCGTGGGGTGAATATTCTCGTGTGTGCTTGTTTGCTTTATCACTAAGTAATTTTTATTTTCTGTTATTAGTTGTTTTATATCTTTAGTTATGGATATGAACACGAAACACCAAAAAAAATAGTGGTACTTGCTACTCATGGAGATGGGGAACCTCCTAAAACCCTCGATGCTAGTTATGTGAAACACGTTAATTACTCCTCTGATAATCCTGAAAAATCCTCATCGAACTTTATAATGGGAGACACGTTGGATCAACGTGAGTACTTTAGGGATTATCGCTTGTCTCAAAAAGGGAAACACTTATGGGATCAAATTAGAATATTGCAATGGTTTGCTTGGGATGCATGCTCGAGATGTGACTTTACTTGTTGCTCTAAGATAGAAGCTCAACACCTTCCCTTTCCATGTAAATTCAACGATAATGAAACCTTGGCTTCATATGCTAAAGATATTTATGATTACTATGATGTGGAATGAATAGAAGAATTTGTTGCTTTTAAAGGTGCTTATGAAATTGCTTCTTTGCTTGAAAAGTATGATGATGATGTTCCTTACGAATCTGAAATTTTTGCCATAATTAAATATTGCTATGATAATTATGATTGCAATGCTGATATTATTGAATTTGTTGAGAGAATGTCCGTTGCCTTGGAAGAGACTAATATTTTGCAGGGACCTATGGAAGAAGAAGTTGCTGAAATTGTGAGCTCATTAGATGAAAAAGATGAGGAGGAGAGCGAAGAACAAAAGGAGGAAGAGCGGATTGATCACCCATGCCCACCTTCTAATGAGAGTAACTCTTCAACTCATACATTGTTTAATTACCCTTCGTGCTTACCGAAGGATGAATGCTATGATGATTGCTATGATCCCTTGGATTCATTTGAAATATCCCTTTTTGATGAACTTGATGCTTGCTATGCCTGTGGCTGATAACCTACAAGTATAGGGGATCGCAACACTTTTCGAGGGTAGAGTATTCAACCCAAATTTATTGATTCGACACAAGGGGAGCCAAAGAAGATTCTCGAGTATTAGCAGATGAGTTGTCAATTCAACCACACCTGAAAGACTTAATATCTGCAGCAAAGTATTTAGTAGCAAAGTAGTATGGAAGTAACGGTAACGGTAGCAAAAGTAACAGTAGCGGTTTTGTAGCAATCGTAACAGTGGCAACGGAAAAGTAACTTAGCAAAGATCAATATATGAAAAGCTCGTAGGCAATGGATCAGTGATGGATAATTATGTCGGATGGCATTCATCATGCAACGGTTATAACATAGGGTGACACAGAACTAGCTCCAATTCATCAATATAATGTAGGCATGTATTCCATATATAGTCATAAGTGCTTATGGA
Organism: Elymus sibiricus; assembly: GCA_039707655.1. Classification (NCBI taxonomy): domain Eukaryota; kingdom Viridiplantae; phylum Streptophyta; class Magnoliopsida; order Poales; family Poaceae; genus Elymus; species Elymus sibiricus. Next base: position 468,177,358 of record CM077665.1, on the reverse strand, counting down.
AAAGAACTTGCATGACATCTTTTGTCCTACCCTCCCGTGGCAGCGGGGTCCTAACGGAAACTAAGGGATATTAAGGCCTCCTTTTAATAGAGAACCGGACCAAAGCATTAGCACTTAGTGAATACATGAACTCCTCAAACTACGGTAATCACCGGAAAGAATCCCAGTTATTGTCACCCTGGGGGATGCGGATCATAACTCGTAATAGGTGTCTACAAGTTGCAAGATAGGATCAAGAACACATATATATATTCATGAAAACATAATAGGTTCAGATCTGAAATCATGGCACTCGGGCCCTAGTGACAAGCATTAAGCATAGCAAAGTCATAGCAACATCAATCTCAGAACACAGTGGATACTAGGGATCAAACCCTAACCAAACTAACTCGATCACATGGTAAATCTCATCCAACCCATCACCGTCCAGCAAGCCTACGATGGAATTACTCACGAACGGCGGAGAGCATCATGAAATTGGTGATGAAGGATGGTTGGTGGTGACGACGGCGTCGATTTCCCCTCTCCGGAGCCCAAAACGGACCCCGGATCTGCCCTCCCGAGGAAGAACAGGAGGTGGCGGCGGCTCCGTATCGTGAAACGCGATGAACTCTTCTCTCCGATTGTTTTTCTCCCCGGATAGGAATATATGGAGTTGGAGTTGAGGTCGGCGGAGCTTCAGGGGGCCCACAAGACAGGGGGGCGCGCCCTAGGGGGGGCGCCCCTGGCTTGTGACCAGGTGGTGGACCCCCTCCGGTTGATTCTTTTGCCAGTATTTTTCATTAATTCCAAAAATATTCTCCGTAAATTTCCAGGTCAATCCGAGAACTTTTATTTCTGCACAAAAATAACACCAAGGCAATTCTGCTGAAAACAGCGTCAGTCCGGGTTAGTTCCATTCAAATCATGCAAATTAGAGTCCAAAACAAGGGCAAAAGAGTTTGGAAAAGTAGATACGATGGAGACGTATCAACTCCCCCAAGCTTAACCCATTGCTTGTCCTCAAGCAATTCAGTTGACAAACTGAAAGTGATAAAGAAAAACTTTTAAAAACTCTGTTTGATCTTGTTGTTGTAAATATGTCTAACTGATGTTCAGGTTTTCAGCAAAGATTATAGACTAACCACATTCACAATAACATTTAGGTCTCACATTTACTCATATCAATGGCATAATCAACTAGCGAGCAATAATAATGAATCTCGGATGACAACAATTTTATCAAAACAATCATGATACAATATAATATAATGGTATCTCGCTAGCCCTTTCTGAGACCGCAAAACATAAATGCAGAGCACCTCTGAAGAACAAGGACTGACTAGACATTGTAATTCATGGTAAAAGAAATCCAGTCATAATCATACTCAATATTAATTAATAACAAAGCATACAAATGACGGAGGTGCTCTCTAACTGGTGCCTTTTATAAGAGGAGGATGACTCAACAGTAAAGTAAAATAGATAGGCCCTTCGCAGAGGGAAGCATTGATTTGCAGAGGTGCCAGAGCTCGAGCTTTTTAAAACAGAGATGAATAATAATTTTGAGCGGTATGCTTTCATTGTCAACATAACAACCAAGAGATTTCACCATCTTCCATGCTAGATACATTATAGGCGGTTCCCAAATAGAATGGTAAAGTTTTTACTCCCCCTCCACCAGTCAATCACACTCCACGGCGAGCCGAATCCACGGGTACCGTCCATACAAACAACAATCCTGGGGGAGTTTTGTTTCATTATATTTTGATTTGATTTTTGAGCATGGAACTGGGCATCCCGAATACCAGCCACTTTCTCGTGAATGATAGTGAATCAACACATATCGTGAGAATAACCCACCTAGCATGGAAGATACTGACCGCCCCCAGTCGCTACATGAGCGATTCAGGCATACAAAACAGAATATTATTTGAAAGTTTAGAGTTTGGCACATGCAAATTTACTTGGAACGGCAGGTAAATACCGCATATAGGTAGGTATGGTGGACTCATATGGAACAACTTTGGGTTTATGGATATGGATGCACAAGCAGTATTCCCGCTTAGTACAGGTGAAGGCTAGCAAAGGACTGGGAAGCGACCAACTAGAGAGCGACAACAGTCATAAACATGCTTTGAGATTAACCAACATTGAATGCAAGCATGAGTAGGATATAAATCACCATGAACATAAACATCGTGGAGGCTATGTTGATTTTGTTTCAACTACATGCGTGAACATGTGACAACTCAAGCCACTTGAATCATGCAGAGGAGGATACCATCCTATCATACTACATCACAACCATTTTAAAATGCTTGTTGGCACTCAAGACAAACCATTTTTCACTCTTAGCTAATTAAGCATGGCATGAGTAACTATAATCTCTAATTGTCATTGCAAACATGTTTCATCCATAATGGGCTAAACTCAGAACGATGAGCTAATCATATTTACAAAAACAAAATAGGTCGAGTTCATACCAGCTTTTCTCCATCTCAATCATTTCATCATATATCGTCATTATTGCCTTTCACTTGCACGACCGAACAGTGTAAATAATAATAAGAGTGCACGTGCATTGGACTAAGCTAGAATCTGCAAACAATAGCTCAAAGGAGAAGACAAGTTAATATGGGCTCTCTGATAGATAAACAATAATGCATATGAGAGCCACTCAACATTTTCATTGTGGTCTTCTCCATACGACCCAAAGAAAAGAAGTTTCAAAACAAGAACGAGAAAAACTATTTACACGGGAAAGCTCCCAACAAGCAAAAGAAGAATGAGAAATCTTTTTGGGTTTTCTTTTAATGCTACAACTAAACAGACTAGAAGGTAAAGCTAGAACTAATTTTTTTTTCGGATTTTCTCAAGGTTAATTAAGCACACAAGAAGAAAGCGGAAAGAAGAAATAAACTACCATGGATGATACAATGAAAAAGTATGAACACCGACAACTGGAATGAGTGTGTGAACATGAATGTAATGTCGGTGAGAAATACGTACTCCCCCAAGCTTAGGCTTCTGGCCTAAGTTGGTCTAGGGCCATGGCTGGCCCGGATAATATCCAAAGTCATAGTTGGGGTTGTACTGGGCTGCGGCGGCTACCGCCTGATCGGCTGCAGCGCGGAGGCGAGCGGCTTCCGCCTCTCTCTCGTACTCGTTTGCCTCCTCTCTGGTTATAAAGTATCTCCGTTTTTCCTGAAATTTAAAGAAGGCAGGAGCAGGAAGGGTAATATGGACATCATGCTGTCTATCAAAAATTAGTCGGTACAGGAAGGCCTGTTCGTTCCTCTCAAGAAACTGATAGCGCACCATAGCCTCATAATCAAGAAAAGTAGGTGGAAACTCAATATCATTCCCCCTTATTGGTACCCCATGATAATTAGCTACCCGAGTGGCATAGATCCCACCAAAGAAATCTCCCTCCTTAGCATTTTTATGTAGCCTCCTAGCAATAATAGCTCCCAACTTATATCGTCTATCTCCCATTACCGCACTCTTAAGAATACTAAGATCAGGTACGCAAAGGTGGTTATGTTCATGTTTACCGTTAATACATCTACCTATGAAGAGAGCAAAATAATGTATAGCAGGAAAGTGAATGCTCCACAAGGTGGCCTGTGTAATGTTTCTAGTTTCTCCCACAGTGATACCAGCAAGGAAATCATTATATTCATTTTTGTGAGGATCACTATGGCTGCCCCATTGTGGAATTTTGCATGCATCATTAAAATCTTCCAGGTCCATAGTATATGATTCATCATAAAGATTAAATAGAACAGAATGCGTATTACGCCTTGATGAAAATTCAAACCTCCGCACGAAGGAATCAGTGAGTTGATAATATTGCTTGCATTGGTCTAAAACAAAATCTTCAAGGCCGGCATTTCGTGTGTACGCGTAAAATTCTTCCTTGAAACCTGCATGAACCATGAATTGATCCGACGGCCATTCACAGGGCCGCACTTGAGCTTCCCTCGGTGGTTCAAAGTCGGGCTCACGTAACGCGAGTCTCGGGGCCTTCTTGCTCGAGGAATCACCTTGGTATATTCTCCTCAACATCTTTTCTTTCTCTGAAGAATTTCTGAAATTTTTAGTGACTCAAAATAAAAGTGAACAAAACTCAACAAAACTTATAGCAACTACTCCCACAAGTGCCTAGAGGCTATATCATGCATCAAAACTACTTGGGACCATACAAATTTGACATGCAAGCTCAAGAACAAGGTCACCACAGCAGCAAAAGTTTGCAATATATAAAGCACTTGAACAAAAACTAATTGGACCATTGGAGGAGTCACATACCGAAGAACAATCCTCTAAAACAGTTTTGCAAATGGAGCTTTGCACAAGGAGATCAAAAATGGCAGCAAAATGAGCTAGAACACGGGATTGAGCAATGGTGGGATTTTTTCTGGAGGAAGACGAAGTGGATGGGTGCTGGAATAAGTGAGGGGGGCCTACGTGGGACCCACAAGCCAGGGGGGCGCGCCCTGTAGGCTTGTGGCCCACTGGTGCAGCCCCCTGATGTGTTCTCAGTGCCAAAAATTCTTAAATATTCCAGAAAAAATCATACTACATTTTCAGGGCATTTGGAGAACTTTTATTTCCAGGTCATTTTTTTTATTGCACGGATAAATCAGAAAACAGGAGAATAATAGCATTTTTACTTTATTTAATCTAAATAACAGAAAGTAAAAGTTGGGTACAGAAGGTTGTGCCTCCTAAATTCATCCATCTCATGCTCATCAAAAAGAATCCATCAATAAGGTTGCTCAAGTCTTATTTATAAACTTTTTTCGAATGACACGGAACCAGGGAATTTTCGAATAACACTAGGTTACCTCAATGGGGATATGCATGTCCCCGACAACAAGTATATCATATTTCTTTTTGGTAGTAGGGAGAGGGAATTCAAAATCTCCAATAATAATCGTCGAAATTTTTCCAATGGAGTTGATACTATGAACTTGAGGTTGTTTCTTCGGAAAGTGTACCGTATGCTCATTACCATTCACATGAAAAGTGACATTGCCCTTGTTGCAATCGATAACAGCCCCTGCAGTGTTCAAAAAAGGTCTACCAAGGATGATCGACATACTGTCGTCCTCGGGAATATCAAGAATAACAAAGTCCGTTAGGATAGTAACATTTGCAACTATGACAGGCACATCCTCGCAAATACCGATGGGTAAAGCAGTTGATTTATCGGCTATTTGCAAAGAAATTTCAGTAGGTGTCAACTTGTTCAAATCAAGTCTACGATATAAAGAGAAAGGCATAACACTGACACCAGCTCCAAGGTCACATAAAGCAGTTTTAACATAATTACCTTTAATAGAGCATGGTATAGTAGGTACTCCGGGATCTCCTAGTTTCTTTGGTACTCCACCCTTAAAAGTATAATTAGCAAGCATGGTGGAAATCTCAGCTTCCGATATCTTTCATTTATTTGTCACAATATCTTTCATATACTTAGCATAGGGAGACATTTTCAGAATATCAGTCAAGCGCATACGCAAAAAGACAGGTCTAAGCATTTCAACAAAGCGCTCAAAATCCTCATCATCTTTTTTCTTGGATGGTTTAGGAGAAAAGGGCATGGGTTTCTGAACCCATGGCTCTCTTTCTTTACCATGCTTCCTAGCAACAAAATCTCTTTTATCATATCTTTTATTCTTAGGTTGTGGGTTATCAAGATCAACAGCAGGTTCAGTCTCCACATCATTATCATTACTAGGTTGAGCATCAACATGAACATCATCATTAATATTATCACTAGGCTCATGCTCATTACCAGATTGTGTCTCAGCATCAGAAATAGAAATATCATTTGGATTCTCAGGTGTATCTATAACAGGTTCATGAGCAGCATGCAAAGTCCTATCATCATTCTTTTTCCTTCTATTGCTAGAATGACTAGGTGCATCAGTATTAATTCTCTGAGAATCTTGCTCAATTCTCTTAGGATGGCCCTCAGGATACAAAGGTTCCTGAGTCATTTTACCACCTCTAGTCACAACTCTAACAGAATGATCATTGTTCTTACCATTCATCTCATTAAGCAAATCATTTTGTGCCATAAGTACTTGTTCTACTTGAGTAGTTACCATGGAAGCATGTTTACTAATAAGCTTAAGATCATTGATAGTTCTACTCATATAATCACCTAAACGATCAAGCATGTAAGCATTATGTTTCAATTGTCTACTAACATAAGCATTGAAATTTTCTTGCTTAACAATAAAGTTATCAAACTCATCCAGGCATTGGCTAGCAGACTTATTATAAGGAATATCACCTTCATCAAATCTACGGAGAGAGTTTACCTCTACTACCTGTGTCGGGGTATCAAGACCATGTATCTCTTCAATAGGTGGTAAATTCTTAACATCTTCAGCTTTAATACCTTTTTCTTTCATAGATTTCTTTGCCTCTTGCATATCTTCAGGACTGAGAAATAGAATACCTCTTTTCTTCGGAGTTGGCTTTGGAGGTGGTTCGGGAATAGTCCAATCATTATCATTGCTCAATATATTATTCAATAGTAGTTTAGCTTGTTCAACAGTTCGTTCCCTGAAAACACAACCAGCACAACTATCTAGGTGGTCCCTAGAAGCATCGGTTAGTCCATTATAAAAGATATCAAGTATTTCGTTTTTCTTGAGAGGATGATCAGGCAAAGCATTAAGTAATTGGAGAAGCCTCCCCCAAGCTTGTGGGAGACTCTCTTCTTCAATTTGCACAAAGTTAAATATTTCCTGCAAGGCAGCTTGTTTCTTATGGGCAGGAAAATATTTTTCAGAGAAATAATATATCATATCCTGGGGACTACGCACGCAACCAGGATGAAAGATCGTGGATGTCGCCTAGAGGGGGGGTGAATAGGCGCTTTAAAATAATTACGGTTTAGGCTTGAACAAATGCGGAATAAAACTAGCGTTTAATTTGTCAAGCACAAAACCTAAATCGACTAGGCTCACCTATGTGCACCAACAACTTATGCTAAGCAAGATAAACAACTAAGTGATAGCAAGATATATAACTAGAAACAATATGGCTATCACAAAGTAAAGTGCATAAGTAAAGGGCTCGGGTAAGAGATAACCGAGGCACGCGGAGACGACGATGTATCCCGAAGTTCACACCCTTGCGGATGCTAATCTCTGTTAGAGCGGTGTGGAGGCACAATGCTCCCCAACAATGCCACTAGGGCCACCGTATTCTCCTCATGCCCTCGCACAATGCAAGGTGCCGTGATTCCACTAAGGGACCCTTGAGGGCGGTCACCGAACCCGTACAAATGGCAACCCTTGAGGGCGGTCACCAAACCCGTACACTTTGGCAACCCTTGGGGGCGGTCACCGGTACCCGACAAATTGCTCGAGGCGATCTCCACAACCTAATTGGAGACCCCGACGCTTGCTCGGAGCTTTACACCACAATGATTGAGCTCCGAGGCACCACCAAGCCGTCTAGGGCGCCAAGGCACCCAAGAGGAACAAGCTCTAGGGTGCTCAAACACCCAAGAGTAATAAGCTTCTCAACTACTAACTTCCACGTATCACCGTGGAGAACTCAAACCGATGCAACTAATGCAATGGCAAGAACACACGAAGTGCTCAAGTCCCTCTCTCTCAAATCCCACCAAAGCAACAAAAGCTATGGAGGAAAGTGAGAGGAAGAACAAGGAGAACACCAAGAACTCCAAGATCTAGATCCACAAGGTTTCCCTCACATAGAGGAGAAAGTGATTGGTGGAAAGATGGATCTAGATCTCCTCTCTCTATTCCCTCAAGAAGGAGCAAGAATCATTGGAGGGATGGAGAGATAGCAAAGCTCTAGAAGGTCAACAATGGAGGAGAGAGAGCTGCAAGGGGATAAAAGAACCGTTGGGGGCAAGGGGGAAGAAGACCCCCTTTTATAACCCCCCACCAAATCGAACCGTTACCTGTGTTGGACGTACTCAAGCGGTACTATCGCTCCAAGGAGCGGTACTACCGCTTAGAGCGGTACTACCAGCCGAAGCCAGCGAGTACAGCAAGCACAGGAGCGAGGTAGTGCCGCACAAAGCGGTACTACCGCCCCCACAAGCGGTACTACCGCCACAAGCGGTACTACCGCCCAACATCCGCTCTACTACCGCTAAGGAAAAACAGGGCACCAGAAGAATTTCAGCAAGCGGTACTGGAAGCGGTAGTAGAAAGCGGAAGTACCGCATAAGCGGTACTACCGTGCTACTACCGTGCTACTACCGCTCACCAAGAATGGGCAACAGAAGAAATTCCCACAAGCGGTACTCGCTGCGGTAGACCACAGCGGTACTACCGCATAAGCGGTACTACCGTGGTACCGAGCGATACTACCGCTTGGGTGACAAGAAAACTGCCCAGAGACTGAAACTGCCATAACTTCTGCAAATGAGCTCTGAATTGAGCAAACTCAAGCTTGTTGGATAGATGACGACAAATACTATCCAACAGCGACTGGTTATAATAAGAAGTGGCAGGGGAGATATGCCTAAGATATAGAGATGAGAAACCTCTATGAATGAAGAACCGGCATAAACTCCAACATCGAAAACATCATAGAAGATGCATATATGAACTCCGTTTTCGATGAACTCGAGCTTGTCATGAAGATGACCATAAGCTCAAAAACTCACAAAGAGAAACACCAAACAAGAACCAAGAAAGATGATGCAATGATGCAATGGTTTGAGCTCTCTACGAACGATACGATCAAGCTACTCACTTGAGAGCCCCCCTTGATAGTACGGCTATCGATCCTATAACCCGGTCTCCCAACTACCACCATGAGACCGGTAAAATAGAAAACCTATCAAGGGCAAACCTTTGCCTTGCGCATAGTCCACTTGAGCTAGATGATGACGATCTTGACCTCCTCAAGTTGGACCACCTTTCTTGATTGCGCCAGCTCGATGAAGACTAGTAGATTTCTCCCCCATACTCCACTATGGGTGAGCCACTCTTCGGCACATCTTCACAAGTCCATTGTCACCACAATGGACGGCAAGCTTCAAGCATGTGATCTCTTCGTGATGCTCCACTTGAACTTGCACACCGCAATCTTGATGACGATCACCACTTGATGTCATCCTTCATGGGTTGAATGAGATCTTCCTCTTGACGCAAGCCCATGGAAACATACCTAACCCCACATAGAACTCTCGCATAGAACATGGGTTAGTACACAAAGCGTAATGGACAATGCTTACCATACCGTGAGATCACTTGATCCCACTCGGTACATCTTCTACGCTTTGTGTGTTGATCAACTTGAATCACTCTTCATATTTAGTCTTGATCAACCTTGAATCTTTCCAACTCTCTTCATTAGGATGACGTCTTGAAGGTAAACATGAATGTTCACACAAACTTCTTCTTCAAGACATGCTTGCAATAGGCTCAACACTCACATGACCAATCTTAGGATAAATCCTTGAATAGCACCTTGGTCAACACACATTCTTCTTCTAATAACCTTGAAACCAACAAATGGTCTTCAAGCAATGCCTATGGACAAACCCTTCAAATATAACTCAAGGCAACCATTAGTCCATAGAGATTGTCATCAATTACCAAAACCAAACATGGGGGCAGCACATGTTCTTTCACAGGTGCAAGAGAATTAAACCATATCTTAGCCTCACCCTTTAATGAGAAAGGAAACAACTTAAGAATATAGTAATAGTGAATTTTTTCCTCATGGGTGAATAGGGTGGCTATATCATTCAATTTAGTAAGATGTGCCACAACAGTTTCAGATTCATAACCATGGAAAGGATCATAGTCAACCAAAGTAATTAACTCGGGATCGACAGAGAATTCATAATCCTTATTAGTAACAAAGATATGTGAGGTAGCAAACTTAAGATCATATTGCATTCTAGCATTCAAATATTTTTTCTTCCACTTGCATAGCAATTTCTTAAGATCATCTCTATCCTTACAAGCAAGAAAGTCCCTAGCTACCTCTCCTTCCATAACATAACCCTTAGGTATATTAGGCAATTCATATCTAGGAGAGCTAGGTCTAACAGGTGTCTCATAGTGTTCAATTTCAATAACTTCATCAGTTTTAGAAATATCATCAGTTTCAGCATTGACTCTAGCAATTTGTTCATCAAGAAATTCACCCAGTGGAACAGTAGTATCAAGCAAAGTATCATCATAAGCATCATGCATAGCAGAAGTGGCATCATCATTTACTTGCGACATATCGGAATCAATAGGTGGTGGTGTCGCAAACTTACTCATAACAGAAGGTGAATCAAGTGCAGAGCTAGATAGCAGTTCCTTACCTCTCCTCTTAGTTGAGGAATAGATCTTGGTTTTAGCATCTTTCAAATTCTTCATAGTGATCAACAGATATAAATCCCAAGCGACTCAGAGAATAGAGTTATGCTCCCCGGCAACGGCGCCTTAAAAGGGTCTTGATAACCCACAAGTATAGGGGATCGCAACAGTTTTCAAGGGTAGAGTATTCAACCCAAATTTATTGATTCGACACAAGGGGAGCCAAAGAATATTCTCGAGTATTAGCAGCTGAGTTGTCAATTCAACCACACCTGAAAGACTTAATATCTGCAGCAAAGTATTTAGTAGCAAAGTAGTATGGAAGTAACGGTAACGGTAGCAAAAGTAACAGTAGCGGTTTTGTAGCAATCGTAACAGTGGCAACGGAAAAGTAACTTAGCAAAGATCAATATATGAAAAGCTCGAAGGCAATGGATCAGCGATGGATAATTATGTCGGATGGCATTCATCATGCAATGGTTATAACATAGGGTGACACAGAACTAGCTCCAATTCATCAATATAATGTAGGCATGTATTCCATATATAGTCATACGTGCTTATGGAAAAGAACTTGCATGACATCTTTTGTCCTACCCTCCCGTGGCAGCGGGGTCCTAACGGAAACTAAGGGATATTAAGGCCTCCTTTTAATAGAGAACCGGACCTACAAGACGGCGGCGGCTCCATATCGTGAAACGCGATGAACTCTTCTCTCTGATTTTTTTCTCCCCGAATAGGAATATATGGAGTTGGAGTTGAGGTCGGCGGAGCTTCAGGGGGCCCACAAGACAGGGGGGCGCGCCCCCCTGGCTTGTGACCAGGTGGTGGACCCCCTCCGGTTGATTCTTTCGCCAGTATTTTTCATTCATTCCAAAAATATTCTCCGTAAATTTTTAGGTCAATCCGAGAACTTTTATTTCTGCACAAAAATAACACCAAGGCAATTCTGCTAAAAACAGCGTCAGTCCGGGTTAGTTCCATTCAAATCATGCAAATTAGAGTCCAAAACAAGGGCAAAAGAGTTTGGAAAAATAGATACGATGGAGACGTATCAGTGGCCAAGATGCCAATATGAATTATGCTTATGAATATGAACTTGATATAGTTCTTTATGTTAAGCATGAAATTGTTGCTATTGCACCCACACATGATAGTCCTATTATCTTTTTGAATTCTCCCAACTACATTATATCGGAGAAGTTTGCTCTTATTAAGGATTATATTGATGGGTTGCGTTTTCCACTACACATGATGGTTTTGATGAATATAATATGCATGTGCTTGCTGCTCCTACTTGCAATTATTATGATAGAGGAACTACATCTCCACCTCTTTATGTTTCCAATACGATAAAATTGCAAGAAATTGTTTATACAATGCATTGGCCTTTACTTGATGTGCATGAATTGTTTTTTTATGACATGCCGATGCATAGGAAGAGAGTTAGACTTCGTTGTCACATGATATATATCACTTTGTGCTCACTACTAAATTACAAATCATTGCTAATTAAAATTGGCTTTGATATACCTTGGGATCCGGGTGGATCCATTACTTGAGCACTTTATGCTTAGCTTAATGGCTTTAAAGAAAGCGCTGCCAGAGAATCAACCCGAAAGTTTTAGAGAGTCATTTATTTCTGTTGTGTGCTTTTATAAAGTTTAAAAAGAAAAAAAATATAGAGGGGAACCTAAAACTTCACAAAAGGAAAGGTGAAAGTGAGAGAGATGATGAGCATCGTTGAAGTGGGGGATATCCTTGAACTTTGTTCATGCCCATGGAAACTTTGTGAGTCTTGAATCACGGAAAATTTTCCAACAAAAAAAATTATCCCCTTGTACAAATCCACTGTATTATAAAAATAATGTGCCAAGATTTGCCTTTAGGATGATTAGATTGCTTGTTGGTATGTGCGGTGTAAAAACAGAAACTTTGGCTGTAGTGCGTGAATTTTCATTTTTTACTAGAACGTCAAAAGTTTCTGAAATTTTTACACAGTATTTCTATACAAAATGTTTATTTCTTCCTAATTTTTCAGAATTTTTGTAGTTACAGAAGTACGGTCAAAGTTCAGATTACTACAGACTATCCTGTTTAAGACAAATTCTGTTTTTGATGCATTGTTTTGCTTGTTTTGATGAAACTATCGATTTTATCTGTGGTATAAGCCATGGAAAAGTTATAATACAGAAGGGATAATGCAAATATAAAATATGAATGGGTTTGCAACAGTACTTAAAGTAGAAATTTGCTTTATTATACTAACGGATCTCACTAGTCTTCTGTTAAGTTTTGTGCGGATGAAGTGTTCGAACATCGAGGAGGTATCGATATGAGGAGAAGGAGGAGAGGCAAGAGTTCAAGCTTGGGGATGCCCAAGGCACCCCATGTAAATATCCAAGGAGACTCAAGCGTCTAAGCTTGGGGATGCCCCGGAAGGCATCCCATCTTTCTTCAACAAGTATCGATATGTTTTCGGTTTCGTTTCGTTCACGTGATATGTGTAAATCTTGGAGCGTCTTTTGTGTTTAGTTTTCACTTTTCTTTTATGCACCATGCTGGTATGAGATAGTCCATGGTTGATTTATAGAATGCTCATTGTGTTGGGGAACGTTGCATGGGAAACAAAAAAAAATCAACGCACACCCAAGATCTATCCATGGTGATGAGCATCTACGAGAGGGAGAGTGGATCTACGTACCCTTGTAGATCGCTAAGCGGGAAGCATTAAGAAACGCGGTTGATGTAGTCGAACGTCTTCACGATCCAAATCGCAAGCCGTCCCGCGATCCAATCACGATCCGTCCCGATCTAGCGCCGAACGGACGGCACCTCCGTGTTCAGCACACGTACACCTCAATGACGATCTCCGCCTTCTTGATCCAGCAAGAGGGAGAGGAGAGGTAGATGAGTTCCCTGGCACCACGATGGCGTGGTGACGGTGGTGGTGGGGCTAATCCGGCAGGGCTTCGCCAAGCGCCGCCAAACTAATCTAGAGGAAAAACGGTATAGACGGGGGGAGAGAGGGCTGCACCGTGGCTTGGGGTGCGGCTGCCCTCTCTCCCCTCCAATATATATAGGAGGGAGGGGGAGGGGCTGGCGCCCAAGGGTTTCCCCCTAGGGTCGGCCGAACCAGGAGGTGGAGGAGTCCACCTCCAACTAGGAGGTGGGCGTGGGAGGAGTCCTCCTCCGATTAGGACTCCTCCCCCTCTCCTCTTTTTCCTGCGCATAGGCCCATAGGGCTGGCCGCTCCAGCCCACCAGGGGCTGGTGCGCCACTACTAAGGCCCATGTGGCCCCTTGGGGTGTGTGGGCCCTGAGGGAGTCCGGGATTAAGGGGTCCTCGGACTGCCGACCTATTTCTCATAGGTCGGGTTAATGGGCCACTTGTTGAAGATAAGATTGATCAAAGGCCTCGTCGCTGGGCAGGAGGCCCCAGGAACCGTGACGTGTCCATCAAGCTGGAGATGGTAGTTTAGGCATGTTTTTTCCCTCCGGTGGGCAACCGACCATATGTAACCCTAATGACCCCCTGGCGTCTATATAAGCCAGAGGGTTTTAGATCATAGGACACAGAAACTCATCTAGGGTTTTAGCTAGTCGATCTCGAGGTAGATCAACTCCGTAACCTTCATACCATCAATATAATCAAGCAGGACGTAGGGTTTTACCTCCATAGGAGGGCCTGAACCTGGGTAAACATCGTCTCCTTCGTCCCTTTGTTACCATCGATCCTAGTCTCACAGCTCGGGACCCCCTACCCGAGATCCGCCGGTTTTGACACCGACATTGGTGCTTTCATTGAGAGTTTCGATGTGATCGCCAGAGGAATTGATGGCTCGCCTTGTCATAAGCAACGAGATCTGTAGCCGGGATATTCTCATCCCCGATCGGGTCTTCACATGTGGCGGCGTCTCGTCGCACGCCATCCCGACCGGCCGTCTTGGCCAGATCGGAAGCTTTGCCCCTGATCAAGGAATCAGATTCGGAACCCTAGAGTTCGTCGCTGATTCGCGGGGAGAACTTGTCTTGATAGGACCCTCAACTCTCGTGCAGGAGCCCGCAGATCCTGACGCATTGGCGTCGGAGACATCGGGCCCCGCCTCTGAGGCGGCCTTCACCCTTGGGCTGTCTAGAACACCCAACCCAGTCGTCGTGACCGAATCCGCTATGGCCGAACAGGACCTAGATCTGCTATCAAGCAACTCCGGAACTGCCACGCCGCAGATCGACCCCACGCGCTTCAGCAACACACATCCTACTGTCGCCTCGTTCTTAAACGAGCTATTTGATCGGATTCAAACCTTACGTGTGACCGACGACCAGACCCCGGTCTATGACCGGATCGGGCTTAAACCCGATGCCACGGAGATTCTCATCCCCACGGTCACTCACCTAGTCGCCACCATCGAGTGTCCGTCTAGGGGCTCGTCCCCCCCGACGACCGGAGTTAAAAACGGTTTATACCCCAATCCCTGATCATCGGGACCTCGCTTGTAACCCAGACCTTGGAGTCTGCTCCGGAGATAGATCGGTATCGAACTCCGATCTAGCGTGTAAATCGGAACCCGTAATTTCGGACTCACACCGCGGTGTGGAGGCAAAGTTTTTCCCACCCACCACCCAAGACGAGCACTCAAGCATTGCATCAGAGTCCAAGTCTTCGGACTTACGGGATGTTAAACATTTACCAGGAGAGTCGGTTCATCATTTTTGGGCCAGACTCTTCCTCGCTAGAAACAAAGCACGAGGTCTTACCGACCAGGAGATAATGGCAACCTTCAATCGCAATTGCCACGACAAAGGGATCCTCAACGCCCTGGCTCGTCAGCACATTCGCAACTTCACCGAGCTGTCCGACTTGGTGCAAAAATATTGTGCCATGGAGAGCACCTGGCAAGCTGAGCGGCTACTTTCGAAACCAACCCTTGCCGAGTACCCTAGAGGAGACCGGAAAAAGAGGATACCTCCGAAACGGCTAGCCGAACTCGAGCCCGCCAAAAAAAGAAATCGGCCCCTTGCGGGGGTCAGAACCGTCCTTGACGGTCTATTGGATAAACCATGCCCCATACATTCCGTATTGCTGCACACAAGCCTGACTCACAGCCTTAGAGCCTGCTGGGTCGTCAGGCAGGTCGCAAAAAGTGGTGAAGCAATCCTTGAGGCACCACCGCCGAACAAGCGCTCCACATCGCCATGGGAACACAATGTCGAAGTCCTGACGATCTACGAAACGTTCCCCTCAAGGAACAGGAGGAAAAGAGCTCTTAGAGAACTCGAACGGGTCTATCATGTGGCAGCAACAAGTGCATGGGCAGACATACCCATCACCATCGGAGACACTGACCGACCAACCATCCGTCCGGATCATACGCCGGCCGCACTGGTATTAAACCCCATCGTCGATGGCTTCAGGTTGAATAAAGTGCTAATGGATGGCGGCAGTGGTTTAAACCTTATTTACGAAGATACCCTGGAAAAAATGCAATTCGACCGATCTCGCATCGAGCATAGCAACACAACATTCCGGGGGATCATTCCTGGGAGAGAGGCGCGTTGTTCAGGACATATCACCCTGGACGTAGTGTTCGGCACCCCCGAAAACTACCGATCCGAAGAACTTCTCTTCCATATCGTGCCCTTCCCCAGCGGCTACCACGCCCTGCTGGGGTGTGACGCCTTCACAAAATTCCAGGCTATACCACATTACGGGTATATGAAGCTTAAGATGCCAGGCCCAAACGGAGTAATCACAATCGCCAGTGATCCGAGCATAGCCCTTCGAGCTGAAAACAAAACAGCAGCGCTCGCCCTCGAAACACTAGCTGAGACCTTCGCGGCAGAAGAACTTACCACACTCTGGTCAATAGTAGACAAGGACGACGTGATACTTAGCAAAAGGCCCAAATCCACGTCCTTTAAGCCTGCAGATGAAATCGTTAAATTTCAGGTACACCCGACGGACCCCAACAAGACAGCGTCCATCGGAGCTCAGCTGGACCCCACAGTGGACGAAGCACTACGAGCATTCTTACGAGAAAATTGGGACATCTTCGCCTGGCATCCTTCCGATATGCCTGGAATCCCACGGCGGCTAGCAGAACATAGTCTGAACATCATCGCAGGCTTCAAGCCCGTCAAGCAGACTCTGCGCCGCTTTTCCGAGCCCAAACGGCAAGCTATGGGTGAAGAATTAGCTAAACTGCTAGAGGCCGGATTCATACGGGAAATCAAGCACCCCGAATGGTTGGCAAACCTGGTGATGGTACCAAAGAAAGACAAATCCTGGCGGTTGTGCGTCGACTTTAAAGACATCAACAAGGCCTGCCCTAAGGACCCTTTCCCCTTACCACGCATAGACCAGATTATTGACGCCACAGCCGGACACAATTCATTGTGTTTCCTCGACGCTTATTCCGGATACCATCAGATTAAAATGAAGGAATCCGATCAAGCTACAACCGCATTCATCACCCCTTACGGGCCATTCTGCTTCAACACAATGCCATTTGGGATGAAAAACGCTGGAGCTACGTACCAGCGCATGATCCAAACTTGTCTCGCCAAACAAGTCGGTAAAACAGTCAAAGCATACATGGACGACGTGGTTGTCAAAACCAAACATGTCAGCCAACTAATTGACGACCTAAGGCAAACCTTTGCCAGCCTACGAGAGTACGATATACGACTCAATCCGGAGAAGTGTGTATTCGGAGTTCCCGCTGGTAAACTGCTCAGATTCATCGTTTCCCATAGAGAAATAGAAGCGAATCCGGCCAAGATCCGTGCCCTATCAGAACTTGAAGTTCCCACAGAGCTAAAGCATGTCCAAAGGTTGGCTGGTTGCGTGGCGGCGCTAAGTCGCTTTATCTCCCGCCTCGGTGAAAAGGCTTTACCGCTCTACAGATTGCTGAAACAGACCAACAATTTCGAATGGACCGATGAAGCAGCGGCTACGTTAGAAGAAATTAAAACACTGCTGGCCAGTAATCCCATACTCACAGCACCAGGCGTTGGTGAGCCCATGTTGTTATACATATTGGCCACCAACCAAGTCGTTAGCGCAGTGCTCGTCGTCGAACGAGAGGAGGAGGGACACAAATTCCGAAGACAGAAGCCAGTGTATTACGTGTTAGAAGTACTAACGCAATGCAAGTCCAGATACCCACACTACCAGAAGATAGCCTATACAGTATTTATGGCATCACGAAAATTAAGACACTACTACCAAGAGTGTTCGGTTACGGTGGCTTCCGAGGTACCCCTGAACGATATAATCAACAACAGGGACGCCACCGGCCACGTAGCCAAATGGGCCATTGAGCTCCTTCCTTTTGAAATTGCCTACAAACCAAGACGAGCTATTAAATCTCAAGTGCTGGCAGATTTCCTCGCCGAATGGACAGAGGCCGAGCTCCCCAGGGAATACAGTACATAGTCCCATTGGACGATGTACTTCGATGGATCCAAAACTTTGGCCGGACTGGGGGCTGGAGTTATTCTCACATCCCCCACAGGCGACAACGTTCGATACGTGTTGCAGATCATGTATGCCGACTCCAACAACGCAGCCGAATACGAAGCCCTCTTGCACGGTCTTCGGATGGCAGCCTCAATGGGCATACAACGGCTGGAGGTACGGGGAGACTCCAACCTGGCCATCTCTCAAATCAATGGCGAGTTCGATGCCAAAAACCCAAAGATGGCGGCATACAGAAACGCCGTCCTTAAAATATCCGCGCGGTTCGAGGGGCTAGAATTCCATCATGTCGCTAGAGACAACAACCAGGCCGCTGATATATTGGCCCGCATGGGGGCCAAACGCGACCCCGTCTCGAAAAACACTTTCCTGGAACGGCTCTTTAAGCCATCAGTGGTTTGGCAGGACGATAATAAGGGCACTGGACCCATCAGTGCGGACGAGTTTGTTCCCCCCATAAACGAACCAGACGACCATATCATCGGCGGTTCCGTAATGGACGAAACGCCTTCGGCTCACGAGGTCATGGCAGTAATCGCACCATGGACCGAGCCTTTCATTGCCTACCTTCTTCGCAAAGAACTCCCCGACAATCAGACAGAGGCGCGACGCATAATCCGGCGATCCAAGGCCTACAAAGTCCACGAGGGTGAGTTATACAAGAAAAGCACCACCGGAGTACTCCAGCGGTGCATATCTGAGGAAGAAGGGCGGCAGCTCTTGGCCGAAGTCCACACAGGAATGGGCGGCCATCACGCCGCAGCAAGGGCCTTAGTAAGCAAAGCCTTTCGGGCTGGTTTCTTCTGGCCCACCGCACGAGTGGACGCCCAGTCGCTCGTCCAGCATTGCGTGGGATGCCAACTTTTCGCAAATCAAAGTCACATGCCCCCAACGGCTCTTCGGACTATCCCGATCACTTGGCCTTTTGCGGTCTGGGGGCTGGACATGGTCGGACCACTTAAAGGGGGGACCAAGAAAAATAAGTACCTACTGGTCATGGTGGACAAGTTCACCAAATGGATTGAAGCAAAACCGGTCAAATCAGCCAAGTTCGGACCAGTAATCGACTTTATATCCAGCGTGGTACACCGTTATGGTGTCCCGCACAGTATAATAACGGACAATGGATCCAACTTCACCGCCCAGGAAGTAAAAGACTGGTGCACAAACATGGGCATTAAGCTCGATTATGCATTGGTGTATCACCCGCAGACCAATGGACAGGTCGAACGAGCCAACGGCCTCATCATGAGTGGTATTAAGCCACGTTTGGTCCGATCTCTTCATGAGTCCGACTGCCATTGGGTGGAGGAACTTGATTCCGTTCTGTGGGGCCTGCGTACCACCCCGAATCGATCAACGGAATATACACCATTCTTCATGGTCTATGGGGCAGAAGCAGTCCTCCCTTGCGATATTATTCACGATGCACCAAGGGTGCGCATGTACGAAGAAAAGGAGGCCGAGCTAGATCGGCAGGACGACTTGGATGCCTTGGAAGGAGAACGCGACATAGCTCGGGCTCGCTCTACTTTTTATCAACAGCAGGCCCGACGTTACCAGAGCAGGGAAGTCAGGGCGAAAGCATATAATGTGGGCGAACTCGTCTTACGGCTCCAAGAAAAGCAGAAGCATAAACTCAAACCCAAATGGGAGGGCCCCTTCATAATCGACGAAGTACTCGCGGGAGGGGCTTACCGTCTTCGAAATCCGTCGGATAACCGCCTTGAACCAAACCCATGGAACGCAGCTCGTCTTCGGCGCTTCTACGGATAAACCGGTGTCGTCATACTCTTTACCCCTTACCTCATTTTTCTTTCCTTTTCCTTTTCCCTCCCACCTTCATTTTTGGCAGGTTTGAATTTCTCTTCCCAGGTCCATGTTCGGTTAAACCGGTCTTGTATTAAGATTTTCGGCATGCATCCTCAAATGCTAAATCCGAACACAGCACTTGGGGGCTTCTTCTCGAAGCCGATGATTATATATTTTAAGCATCTATTCACATTTACTGTGTCTGCATGTTTCCCTTGTCGATTCTTTACGCCATTATATGAATCAATTCAAACTAAGATTTTTGCCAAGCTGGGTTGCCTCGCTCCTGTGCTTACCCTCTACGTTCCCGATTGTTCGGCTAGAGGGTAAAGGGAGCACCTCTGCGATTCTTACGACCGGGTCATCCGGACACGTACCTCAGACGGGTGAAGCCGAAAGCTAGCTATCTTGAGCAGAAAATTGGTCGGCTACGACGGGACTAACAAATAAAATTCCGGTGGTTATCACCCCTACTCAGGCTTCTTTTCTCACAAAGGCCATTAGTCACATACTAGCAGTATACGGCCTTATTATCTACGATTTACGTAGCACCCTGAAGAAAGGTATCGATAGAGGTACTATTTTCTTCGGAAGATGTTTCTTACGCTAAGTAGTAATATAACATATCTCCCTGTGTGCTTTCTGTGCGTTCGCACCAAATAGCCGGATTGCCTGGTTCCGCGATCACAATTCACTCTTCTAGAGTGATATTTTCTAAGGAACACTCCCAAGCTCTTAGCGCGGGAGGTCGAAGCCGATGGCAGGTTAAGACAAAGTTTACAACACGGACGGAGCAATTACTTGATTATCAGTACTTGGTTACATATGATCACACATCTGGCTGCTGGTCGAGATTGTCTATTAAGGCGTCCAGGGAGCAATCTTCTTGTGAGAGACGGGCGGCGGGCATCACTTGGTCGTACACCAAATGAAGCGGCACTTCTTGCCCATCCAACCCTACCGGCCCAACCCGAGCCATATGCTCGAGATTCAGGCCGGTATATCGGGTCTTGATCATCGCCCACGCCTCCCGTGCTCCCTCTCGGCAGGCCGAGGTCTTCCATAGCTCGAACCGGCTTCAGGCTCCCTTGAATCGATCAACCAGTTCGGTCATCTCCTCGAGAGGTTGCTTGGCAGGCCATAGCGCTTTTATCATGCCCTTCATGTCCTTCTGAGCCCGCTCATGAAGGGCAGACAGGTCCTTCAAAAGGCTTCCCCGGTAGGATCCGATCTCTTCTTCGGGCCGCCCGGATAAGAGACCTATACATGAGTCAAGGCATGTCTATTATACCTTATATATAAGAAACAACGTCCGATGTTAGAATCGCACTTACCGAACATGCCCCTCTATAGTTTCTGGTTCTCTTCTTGGGCATGGGCCAATTGAGTCTTTAAATTCTCAATCTCTTCGGCCTGCTGTTTGTTTTCCACCTAGAGGCGTTTCTTCTCCTCCAAGTTTCGCTGCAGCGAAAGGCAGCCAGCCTCATGCTGGGATTCGGCGTACCTCCTGGATTCTCGGGCTGCATCCAGATCCGTTTGCAATTGCCCTATTGATTCAGCTGCTAAAAGTACCATCGCGTTAGCATGGGATTATACACTAAAATTAGCAGTATAATTATACTCACCATGGGTCTCGCGGGTAAACTTCTTCACTTGTACTAGCTCGGCCTTCACAGTTTCCACCTGTGTTCGGCTCGCTGCCAATTCCTTGGCCAATTGCTTGTTCTGCTGCCTTGAGGCCTGCATCATCCATGCAAGCAATATACAGATCCTTAATTCAGTCGTCCCGACCAAATCAAGGCTCGGGGGCTACTGGGTTTGCATTTATGTCCGGATTTTAATTCACTTACCTTCAGGCCAGACGATATTAGTTTCAAAGCTTCGCCAAACCCGGCTCGGGCAGCTCCAAGGTGTGCGTCCGCCGAGCGTAGAACATTGAACTCTTGTTCGGAAAACATCGGATCGCACAGGATTCCTTGCCGCCGTCGATGTCTCATCGCGCTCCCTGCTTCGGATTGAGTGACTGATACTTCGCCCTCAGAGTCTTTGGGGGTCGGATTGGCCATGGGGGGCTCCACGGCGGGTTCGGCGTGAGCAGGAGATCTGGACTCATGCGTGTTGCCGGCTGTCCCGGCAATGTCTTCGGCGGAGGAGGGTTGCACTCGCTTCCTGAGTAAATCGAGTAATTCGACATAAGATCTTCTGTAAAGATCCTACCGATCATAACAATAATAGATTATGCGACCGAACAAAGTACCTTTGGGATCGAGTGTTCGGCGCCGTCTCTACGACCGGCTCACATGAGGAACCCCTATTAGCGCCAGGCTCGTGCATTGCTGCTGTAGCCGACGTTCGTCGTGAGGACCGGCGATGCTTGGGAGTGGGAGCCAGTATGTTCGGGTCAACGGAGAACGCCTGCCTTTTGCGGGTGGAATTTTTCTTCTTGCCCGCAGTAGAGGAGGGGAGTGATCCGGGGTGATCGGCTATGATGGCCACCTTGGATCGGTCAAGGCTCTCCTGGTAAAAGACCCCATCTTCATATGCTAGTGACAGCTCCGGATCGTCATGAAATCCTAGATCGTCGTCGCGGGAGTAATTCTCTGGCTGGGGGGGCGGACAGTTGATTGTCTCGGCAAAGCTCCGCCATTCCTATTCGCACAGATTACAAGCGTCAGTCACAAAGGGCGAGTAAATGCCCGAACTCAAAACGCAGAGTCGAAGGGTTTACCCATTCAATAGGGTTGTAACTCGAGTAGCCCTCCTTCACCTGCGACTGAGTAAAATCTTCTTTTTCTCCTTTGTATAGGTCGGCGAGCGCGGCTGCCAAGGCCGCCTGATTGGCAGGGCCCAGCCGTCGGGAGCGAGTGGTGTCACTCGTGCCGTTGTATTGCCATAAAGGATGTATCCGTTGTTGGAGAGGTTGCACGCATCGGGAGATGGCGGCGGCCATCACGTCGATCATTGTCAGCTTGTGATGAGCTAGTATTCTCACGTGGGCAGCCAAGCGTCGAACTTCGGCACTGTCCTCTTGGGAAGAACTCCTCGGTCGCCAGTTATACTTTTTCTTCGGAGGAGCGTCGGAGTATTCGGGTAGGCCCCTTTGAGCTGGATCGAATAGGGGAACGTCCTCGATGTAGAACCACTCCGAAGCCACTCTTCGGATTCCTCCTTCGGTGTCCCCGCTGGGTATCCTGTTCCTGCTATACGACACACTTCGGCTCCTATAATTTCCCGAATTGTCTCACCCGAGTTCGGGGGACGAGGCAGAAGTACTTCCTCCATAATTCGAAGTGTGCCTCGCAGCCCAAAAATATTTCACAGAGAGCGACAAAGCCCGAAATATGCAGAATGGATCCGAGGGTAAGATGATGGAGCTGGATCCCATAGAACTCCAGTAACCCCCTGAGGAAAGGGTGAATGGGGAACCCTAGGCCTCGTAAGAGGAAGGGCACAAAGCATACCCGCTCACCCTGGTTAGGATTGGGGAAATTCTCCACGAAAGCTTCGCCGTCAAAGGAGGTCAAGCCAGCACGAGTTGCCGCCAGATCTGAGGAGGGAAGATATCCTTGGGTCTCAAGGTCGCGCAACCGGAGGAGGGATACGGAGCAACTCGTCCAATCCCCGGGACGGGAGCCGTAAGGGCTCGAGGAAGAGCTAGGGGCGCTCGCCATAATTTTGTGGTGGTCTCTCGCTTGAAGTTTTTCTCTCAACGGGGAAGAAGAGGAAGCTGTGACCCAGACCGCGATTTAACTTGTTTAAGTAAGCGGTGCCTCCCTTGCGGGAGGGGTAGTTTTGTAAATGACTGCCGGGCCGCTCGTCTCCCCTCGGCGCACAAGGATCGAGAAGCGCTGAAGGTTATTATATTGGGTCCCGCAAGTTCTCAGCAATCGAGGACTCTCCGATGACGGGATGGTTGCCAAGCCAGAAGGAGTTGAGGGACTCGCCTCGCAAGCTGAAGACTTCGACACGTAATATTTTCCGGATATACCTCGGCGTTGGAGGCTAGTCCGGGGGCTACTGAGGGAGTCCAGGATTAAGGGGTCCTCGGACTACCGACCTGTTTCTCATAGGTCGGGTTAATGGGCCACTTGTTGAAGATAAGATTGATCGAAGGCCTCGTCGCTGGGCAGGAGGCCCCAGGAACCGTGACGTGTCCATCAAGCTGGAGATGGTAGTTTAGGCATGTTTTTTCCCTCCGATGGGCAACCGACCATATGTAACCCTAATGACCCCCTGGCGTCTATATAAGCCAGAGGGTTTTAGATCATAGGACACAGAAACTCATCTAGGGTTTTAGCTAGTCGATCTCGAGGTAGATCAACTCTGTAACCTTCATACCATCAATATAATCAAGCAGGACATAGGGTTTTACCTCCATAGGAGGGCCCGAACCTGGGTAAACATCGTCTCCTTCGTCCCTTTGTTACCATCGATCCTAGTCTCACAGCTCGGGACCCCCTACCCGAGATCCGCCGGTTTTGACACCGACAGGCCCCACTTGGTGGACCCCCGGAACCCATTCGTCACTGCCGGTACACTGCCGGAAATGCCCGAAACTTTTCCGGAGTTCAAACACCACTTTCCTATATATCAATCTTTACCTCCGGACCATTCCGGAGCTCCTCGTGACGTCCGGTATCTCATTCGGGACTCCAAACAACCTTCGGTCACCACCATACATAACTCAATACTACTGAAACGTCACCGAACGTTAAGTGTGCAGACCCTGCGGGTTCGAGAACTATGTAGACATGACCGAGACACCTCTGCGGTCAATAACTAATAGCGGGACCTGGATGCCCATATTGGTTCCTACATATTCTACGAAGATCTTTATCGGTTGAACCTCTATGTCAAGGATTCAGTTAATCCCGTATACTGTTCCCTTTGTTCTTCGGTATGTTACTTGCCCGAGATTCGATCGTCGGTATCTCTATACCTAGTTCAATCTCGTTACTGGCAAGTCTCTTTACTCGTTCTGTAATACAAGATCCCGTGGCTAACTCTTTAGTCACTTTGCTTGCAAGGATCATTGTGATGTTGTATTACCGAGTGGGCCCTGAGATACCTCTCCGTCACACGGAGTAACAAATCCCAGTCTTGATCCATGCCAACTCAACAGACACCCTCGGAGATACCTGTAGAGCATCTTTATAGTCACCCAGTTACGTTGCGACGTTTGATACACACAAGGTACTCCTCCGGTGTCAGTGAGTTGCATGATCTCATGGTCATAGGAACAGATACATTGACATGCAGAAACAATAGCAATAAACTGACACGATCATATGCTACGTTCATAGTTTGGGTCTTGTCCATCACATCATTCTCCTAATGATGTGATCCCGTTATCAAATGACATCTCATGTCTATGGCTAGGAAACCTTGACTATCTTTGATCAATGAGCTAGTCTATTAGAGGCATACTAGGAACACAGTGTTGTCTATGTACACAGACATGTATTTGAGTTTCCAATCAATACAATTATAGCATGGATAATAAACGATTATTATGAACAAGGAAACATAATAATAACCATTTTATTATTGCCTCTAGGGCATATTTCCAACAGTCTCCCACTTGCACTAGAGTCAATAATCTAGCTCACGTCACCATGTGATTAACATTGTAATGAACCTAACACCCAATGAGTTCTAGGGTTCGATCATGTTTTGCATGCGAGAGAGGTTCTAGTCAACGGTCTGCAACATTCAGATCCGTGTGTTCTTTGCAAATCTATATGTCATACTGCAGATGCTACCACGCTCCACTTGGAGCTATTCCAAAAGGCTGCTCCACTATACGTATCCGGATTGCTACTCAGAGTCATCTGGATTGGTGTCAAAGCTTGCATTGACGTAACCCTTTATGACGAACTCTTTATCACCTCCATAATTGAGAAACATTTCCTTAGTCCTCTAGTTACTAAGGATAATTTTGACCGCTGTCCAGTGATCCACTGCTGGACCACTCTTGTACCCCTTGACAGACTGATGGCAAGGCACACACCAGGTGTGGTACACAGCATGGCATACTATACAGAGCCTATGGATAAGGCATAGGGGACGACCTTCGTCCTTTCTCTTTCTTCTGTCGTGGTCGAGCTTTGAGTCTCACTCAACTCCACACCTTACAAATCAGGCAAGAACTCTTTCTTTGACTGATCCATTTTGAACTCTTTCAAAATCTTGTCAAGGTATGTACTCATTGAAAGTCTTATCAGACGTCTTGATCTATCTCTATAGATCCTGATGCCCAATATTTAAGTAGCTTCAGTCCAGGTTTTCCTTTGAAAAACTCATTTCAAACAACCCTTTATGCTTTCCAGAAATTCTACATCATTTCCGATCAACAATATGTCATCCACATATACTTATCAGAAATTCTATAGTGCTCCCACTCACTTTATTGTAAATACAAGTTTCTCATAAACTTTGTATAGACCCAAAAACTGTGATCACCTCATCAAAGCGTATATTCCAACTCCGAGATGCTTGCTCCAGTCCATAGAAGGATTGCTGGAGCTTGCATACATTTTAGCATCCTTAGGACTGACAAAACCTTCCAGTTGTATCACATACAACCTTTCCTCAAGGAAACCGTTAAGGAAACGATGTTTTGACATCCATCTGCCAGATTTCATAATCGAAAAATGCAGCAACTGCTAACATAATTCCAACAGACTTTAGCATTGCTACGGGTGAGAAAGTCTCATCGTAGTCAACTCCTTGAACTTTGTCGGAAACTTCTTTGCAACAAGTCGAGCTTTATAAATGGTGACATTTACCATCAGCGTATGTCTTCTTCTTAAAGGTCCATTTGTACTCAACGGCCTGCCGTTTAACGGGCAAGTCTACCAAAGTCCATACTTGGTTTTCATACATGGATCCTTTCTCGGATTTCATGGCTCCTAGCCATTTGTTGGAATCCGGGCCCACCATCGCTTCTTCATCGCTCGTAGGTTCACTGTTGTCTAACAACATGACCTCCAAGACAGGATTGCCGTACCACTCAGGAGCGGTACGATTCCTTGTCGTCCTACGAGGCTCAGTAGTAACTTGATCTAAAGTTTCATGATCATCATCATTAGCTTCCTCTTCATTTGGTCTAGGCGCCGCAGAAACATCTTTCTGCGTCGTGCTACCATCCAACTGAAGTGACGGTTCAATAACCTCATCAAGTTCTACCTTCCTCCCACTCAATTCTTTCGTGAGAAACTTTTTCTCGAGAAATGACCCGTTTTAAGCAACAAACACTTTGCCCTTCGATCTGAGATAGAAGGTATACCCAACTGTTTCCTTAGGGTATCTTATGAGCCTATCAGTCATAAGCGTCGCATTCCCAAACTCTGAGAAATGACAGCTTAGGTTTCTGACAAACCAAAATTCATACGGTGTCATCTCAATGGACTTAGATGGTGCCCTATTTTAAAGTGAATGTATTTGTCTCTAATGCATAACCCCAAAACGATAGTGGCAAAATGATAAGAGACATCATAGTATGCACCATATCCAATAGAGCACGACTACGATGTTCGGCCACACCATCACACTATTGTGTTCCAGGTGGCGTGAGTTGTGAAACAATTTCCACATTGTCTTAAGTTGCATACCAAACTCGTAACTTAGATATTTACCTCCATGATCATATCGTAGACATTTTATCTTCTTGTCACGATGATCTCAAACTTCACTCTGAATTTGTTTGAACTTTTCAAACGTTTTAGACTTGTGTGTCATTAAGTAAATATCCCCATATCTACTCAAATCATCAATGAAGGTAAGAAAATAGCGATATCCACCGCACGCTTCAACACTTATTGGACCGCATACATCAACATGTATCATTTCCAATAAGTCACTTGCCCGCTCCATCAAGCCGGAAAACGGGGTTTTAGTCATCTTGCCCATGAGGCATGGTCCGCATGTCTCAACCGATTCGAAATCGAGTGATTCAAAAGATCCATTAGCATGGAGTTTCCTCATGCGCTTTACACCAATATGACCTTGGTGGCAGTGCCACAAGTATGTGGTACTATCATTATTAACTTTGCATCTTTTGGCACCAATGAACATGTGTATTACTACGATCGAGATTCAATGAACCATTCACATTGGGTGCATGACCATTGAAGGTATTATTCATGTAAACAGAATAACCATTATTCTCTAACTTAAATGAATAACTGTATTGCAATAAACACGATCTAATCACGTTTATGCTCAACGCAAACACCAAATAACATTTATTTAGGTTCATCACTAATCCCGAAGGTAGAGAGAGCGTGCGATGGTGATCACATCAACCTTGGAAACACTTCCAACACAAATCGTCACCTCGCCCTTAGCTAGTCTCCGTTTATTCCGTAGCTTTTATTTCGAGTTACCAACATTTAGCAACTGAACCGGTATCTAATACCCAGGTGCTATTAGGAGTACTAGTAAGGTACACATTAATAATACGTATATCAAATTTACTTCCGTTGACGTTGCCAGCCTTCTTATCTTTACCAAGTATCTAGGGTTGTTCCGCTTCCGCGACCGCTCTCCTCATAATAGAAGCACTTAGTCTCAAATTTGGGTTCAACCTTGGGTTTCTTCACTGGAGCAGCAACTGGCTTGCCATCCATGAAGTTTCCCTCCTTGCCCTTGCCCTTCTCGAAACTAGTGGTTTTACTAACCATCAACACTTGATGCTCCTTCTTGATTTCTACCTTCGCGGTGTCAAACATCGTGAATAGCTCAGGGATCATTATTTATATCCCTGGCATTTCATAGTTCATCACCAAGGTCTAGTAGCTTTGTGGCAGTGACTTGGAGAACTATATCAACCACTATATTATCTGGAAGATCAACTCCCACTCGATTCAAGCGATCGTAGCACCCAGACAATCTGAGCACATGCTCACCGATTGAGCTATTCTCCTTCATCTTGCAGGCAAAGAATCTTGTTGGAGGTCTCATACCTCTCAACACGGGCACGAGCCTGAGATCCCAATTTCAGCTCTTAGAACATCTCATATGTTCCGTGACGTTCAAAACGTTTTGGAGCCTCAATTCTAAGCCGTAATGCATGACGCACTGAACTATCAAGTAGTTATCAGAACGTGCCTGTCAGATGTTCACAACATCTACAGACGACGCTTGAGGGGGTGGCGCACCGAGCGGTGCATTAAGGACATAAGCCTTCTGTGCAACAATGAGGACAATCCTCAGATCACGGACCCAGTCCGCATTATTGCTACCTTCATCTTTCAATTCTATTTTCTCTAGGAACGTATAAAAACAGGGGAGCTACAGCGCGAGCTATTGATCTACAACATAATTTGCAAAGTCACTTTGACTATGTTCATGATAATGAGTTCAATTAAACATATTACTTAAGAACTCCCACTCAAATCAACATCCCTCAGGTTGTCTAAGTGTGACATGATCCAAATCCACCAACCCAAGTCCGATCATCACGTGAGATGAGTTGGTTTCAATGGTGAACATCTCCATGTTGATCATATCTACTATATGTCTCTTGTGTTCCGAGGCCATGTCTGTACATGCTAGGCTCGTCAAGTTTAACCCGAGTGTTCCGCATGTGCAACACTGGCTTGCACCCGTTGTATGCGAACGTAGAGTCTATCACACCCGATCATCACGTGGTGTCTCGAAACGACGAAGTTTCGCAACGGTGCACACTCGGGGAGAACACAATTTTATCCTGAAATTTTAGTGAGGGATCACCTTATAATGCTACCGTCGTCCTAAGCAAAACAAGGTGCATAAAAGGATTAACATCACATGCAAATCATAAGTGAGATGATATGGCCATGATCTTGTGCTTTTGATCTCCATCTCCAAAGCACCGGCATGATCTCCATCGTCACCGGCAAGACACCATGATCTCCATCATCTTGATCTCCATCAACGTGTCACCATGAGGTTGTCGTGCCAACTATTGCTTCTACAACTGTTGCTAACTCATAGCAATAAAGTAAAGCAAAAATGGCGAAAATAAATTAAAGACAACCCTATGGCTCCTGCCGGTTGCCGTACTCATCGACATGCAAGTTGTGATAATCTATACAAAACATGATCATCTCATACATCACATATATCTCATCATGTTTCTGGCCATATCATATCACATCATACCCTGCAAAAACAAGTTAGACGTCCTCTAATTTGTTGTTGCATGTTTTACGTGGCTGCTATGGGTATCTAGCAAGAACGATTCTTACCTACGCAAAACCACAACGGTGATATACAAGTTGCTATTTCACCTTCTACAAGGACCGCCTCTATCGAATCCAATTCAACTAAAGTGGGAGAGACAGACACCCGCCAGCCATCTTATGCAACAAAGTTACATGTCAATCGATGGAACCGGTCTCTCGTACGTGGACGAGTAAGGTTGGTCCGAGCCGCTTCATCCCACAATACCGCTGAATCAAGAAAAGACTAAGGAGGGAAGCAATCTGAATATCAACGCCTACAAACTCCTTTGTGTTCTACTCGAGATCTTATCTACGCATATGTTGGGGAACGTTGCAAGGGAAACAAAAAATTTCCTACGCACACACAAGATCTATCCATGGTGATGAGCATCTACGAGAGGGAGAGTAAATCTACATACCCTTGTAGATCGCTAAGCGGAAGCGTTTAAGAAACGCGGTTGATGTAGTCGAACGTCTCCGCGATCCAAATCGCAAGTCGTCCCTCGATCCGATCACGAACTAGCGCCGAACGGATGGCACCTCCGCGTTCAACACACGTACGGCTTGATGACGCCTTCACCTCCTCGATCCAGCGAGCGATGGTGAAGTAGTGGTTGAGTTCCAGCAGCACGACGGCGTGGTGATGGTGGTGAGGAACAATCTCTGCAGGGCTTCGCCAAGCGCTACGGAGATTATGACGGAGGAACTAGAGGGTTAGGGTTGCCGCACACGGCTTGGGGAAATCTTGATGTGTCCCGTGTGCTAGCCTTGCCCCTCTATTTATATGTTGAGCCTTGGGGTCTAAACTTGGAGCAAAAGCCTCCTCCAGGTCGGTTTTGCCCGCACAAGGTCGGTTTGGCCCGCAGGGAAAGAGTCCAACTCGGATCCCTGCCGAACCGCGCACAGCCGCGCACAAGCGGTAGTACCGCTTCACACAAGCGGTAGTACCGCTTCATACAAGCGGTAGTACCGCTCGGGCGGTAATACCGCTTCACCAAGCGGTAGTACCGCTTACGCGGCAGCAAAACTACTTTTGCACTTTCCAATACCTCGTGGGCTTTTATCCCTTGGCCCATATAAAGTGTTGCTGCACCCGAACACTTCGGTAAACATCCGAAACTTCTTCCGGCGAATTCCGGAACCCTTCCGGAGAACTCCGGAACTCTTCCGGAGATCAAAACACTATTATCACATATATCAATCTTTACCTCCGGACTCTTCCGGAGATCCTCGTCATGTCCGGGATCTTATCCGGGACTCCGAACAACCTTCGGTCACCAACATAACTCAACTATACTAATCGTCACCAAACGTTAAGTGTGTAGACCCTGCGGGTTCGAGAACTATGTAGACATGACCGAGACACCTCTACGGCCAATAACCAATAGCGGGACCTGGATGCCCATATTGGCTCCTACATATTCTACGAAGATCTTTTATCGGTCGAACCTCTATGTCAAGGATTCAGTTAATCCCGTATGCTGTTCCCTTTGTTCTTCGGTATGTTACTTGCCCGAGATTCGATCGTCGGTATCTCCATACCTAGTTCAATCTCGTTACCGGCAAGTCTCTTTACTCGTTCCGTAATACAAGATCCTGTGGCTAACTCTTTAGTCACTTTGCTTGCAAGGCTCAATGTGATGTTGTATTACCGAGTGGGCCCTGAGATACCTCTCCGTCACACGGAGTAACAAATCCCAGTCTTGATCCATGCCAACCCAACAGACACCCTCGGAGATACCTGTAGAGCACCGTTATAGTCACCCAGTTACGTTGCGACGTTTGATACACACAAGGTACTCCTCCGGTGTCAGTGAGTTGCATGATCTCATGGTCAAAGGAACAGATACTTGACATGCAGAAAACAATAGCAATAAACTAACACGATCAAATGCTACGTTCTTAGTTTGGGTCTTGTCCATCACATCATTCTCCTAATGATGTGATCCCGTTATCAAATGACATCTCATGTCAATGGCTAGGAAACCTTAACCATCTTTGATCAACGAGCTAGTCAACTAGAGGCTTACTAGGGACACAGTGTTGTCTATGTACCCACACATGTATTTGAGTTTCCAATCAATACAATTATAGCATGGATAATAAACGATTATCATGAACAAGGAAATATAATAATAACCAATTTATTATTGCCTCTAGGGCATATTTCCAACAGTCTCCCACTTGCACTAGAGTCAATAATCTAGTTCACATCACTATGTGATTTACATTGTAATGAATCGAACACCCATGCAGTTCTAGTGTTGTTCATGTTTAGCCCTTGGAAGAGGTTTAGTCATCGGATCTGCAACATTTAGATCCGTGTGTACTTTGCAAATATTTATGTCGTCCTCCTTGATGTAATCGCGGATGGAATTGAAACGTCGCTTTATGTGTCTGGTCCTCTTGTGAAATCTTGGTTCCTTGGCTAGAGCAATGGCACCAGTATTATCACAAAACAGAGTCATTGGGTTAAGCGCACTAGGCACTACTCCAAGATCTGTCATGAACTCCTTCATCCAGACACCTTCCTTCGCCGCCTCCGAGGCAGCGATGTACTCTGCTTCGCATGTAGAATCTGCTACCACGCTTTGCTTGGAACTGCACCAGCTAACCGCACCCCCATTTAGAATAAATACGTATCCGGTTTGCGACTTTGAGTCATCCGGATTAGTGTCAAAGCTTGCATCGACGTAACCCTTTACGACGAGCTCTTGATCACCTCCATAAACGAGAAACATGTCCTTAGTCCTTTTCAGGTACTTCAGGATATTCTTGACCGCCGTCCGGTGTTCCATTCCTGGATCACCTTGAAACCTTCCGACCATACTTATGGCAAGGCTGACATCGGGTCTTGTGCACAGCATTGCATACATGATAGAGCCTATGGCCGAAGCATAGGGGATGACACTCATCTTTTCTCTATCTTCTGCAGTCACTGGGCATTGAGTCTTACTCAGCTTCACACCTTGCAATACAGGCAAGAACCCCTTCTTGGACTGATCCATTTTGAACTTCTTCAAAACTTTGTCAAGGTATGTGCTTTGTGAAAGTCCTATTAAGCGTCTCGATCTATCTCTATAGATCTTGATGCCTAATATGAAAGCAGCTTCTCCTAGGTCCTTCATTGAAAAACTCTTGTTCAAATATTCCTTTACGCTTTCCAGCATTTCTATATTGTTTCCAATCAGTAATATGTCATCCACATATAATATTAGAAACGCTATAGAGCTCCCACTCACTTTCTTGTAAATACAAGCTTCTCCGTAAACTTGTATAAACTCGAACGCTTTGATCACCTCATCAAAACGAAGATTCCAACTCCGAGATGCTTGCACCAGTCCATAAATGGATCGCTGGAGTTTGCAAACTTTGTCAGCATTCTCTGGATCGACAAAACCTTCTGGTTGCATCATATACAACTCTTCCTTAAGGTAACCGTTAAGGAACGCTGTTTTGACATCCATCTGCCAAATTTCATAATCGAAAAAGGCAGCTATTGCCAACATGATTCTGACGGATTTAAGCATCGCTACGGGTGAGAAGGTCTCATCGTAGTCAACTCCTTGAACTTGTGAAAAACCCTTTGCCACAAGTCGAGCTTTATAGACGGTGACATTACCGTCCGCGTCCGTCTTCCTCTTAAAGATCCATTTGTTCTGAATGGCTTTACGCCCTTCAGGTAATACTTCCAAAGTCCATACTTTGTTTTCATACATGGATCCCATCTCGGATTTCATGGCCTCTAACCACTTCTCGGAATCCGGGCCCATCATCGCTTCTCCATAGCTCGTAGGTTCATCGTTGTCTAACAACATGACCTCTAAGACAGGGTTGCTGTACCACTCGGGAGCAGTACGCGTCCTTGTCGACCTACGAGTTTCGATAGCAACTTGATCCAAAGCTTCATGATCATCATCATTAACTTCCTCTTCAGCTAATGTAGGCTCCACAGAAACAACTTTCTGCGCTGCGCTACTCTCAGGTTGAAGTAAAGGTTCAACAACCTCATCAAGTTCTATCTTCCTCCCACTCAATTCTTTCGAGAGAAACTCTTTCTCAAGAAATGTTCCGTTTTTAGCGACAAACACTTTGCCTTCGGATCTGAGGTAGAAGGTATACCCAACTGTCTCTTTTGGGTATCCTATGAAGACGCATTTCTCCACTTTGGGTTCCAGCTTTTCAGGCTGAAGCTTTTTGACATAAGCATCACATCCCCAAACTTTAAGAAACGACAGCTTTGGCTTCTTGCCAAACCAAAGTTCATATGGCGTCGTCTCAACGGATTTCGATGGTGCCCTATTTAAAGTGAATGCAGCTGTCTCTAATGCATAACCCCAAAACGATAGTGGCAAATCGGCAAGAGACATCATAGATCGCACCATATCCAATAAGGTTCGATTACGACGTTCGGACACACCATTACGCTGTGGTGTTCCAGGCGGTGTCAATTGTGAAACAATTCCACACTGTCTTAAGTGACTGCCAAACTCATAACTCAGATATTCTCCTCCTCGATCAGATCGTAGGAATTTAATCTTCTTGTTACGATGATTCTCAACTTCACTCTGAAATTGTTTGAACTTTTCAAATGTTTCAGACTTGTGTTTCATTAAGTAAATATACCCATATCTACTTAAGTCATCAGTGAAGGTGAGAAAGTAACGATAACCACCGCGCGCCTCAATGCTCATCGGACCGCACACATCAGTATGTATGATTTCCAATAAGTCACTTGCCCGTTCCATTGTTCCAGAGAACGGCGTTTTAGTCATCTTGCCCATGAGGCATGGCTCACATGTGTCAAGTGATTCAAAATCAAGTGACTCCAAAAGTCCATCAGCATGGAGCTTCCTCATGCGTTTTACGCCAATATGACCTAAACGGTAGTGCCACAAGAAAGTGGTATTATCATTATCAATTCTACATCTTTTGGCATCAATGTTATGAACATGTGTATCATTACTATCGAGATTCAATAAGAATAAACCCCTCACATTGGGTGCATGACCATAAAAGATATTACTCATATAAATAGAACAACCATTATTCTCTGATTTAAATGAGTAACCGTCTCGCAATAAACAAGATCCAGATATAATGTTCATGCTTAACGCAGGCACCAAATAACACTTATTTAGGTTCATCACTAATCCCGACGGTAATCGAAGAGCGAGCGTGCCGACGGCGATCACATCAACCTTGGAACCATTTCCCACGTGCATCGTCACTTCGTCCTTTGCCAGCCTCCGTCTATTCCGCAGTTCCTGTTTTGAGTTGCAAATATGAGCAACCGCACCGGTATCAAATACCCAGGCACTACAACGAGGGTTGGTAAGGTACACATCAATAACATGTATATCATATATACCTTGTTTGTTGTTGGCCGCCTTCTTGTCAGCCAAATACTTGGGGCAGTTCCGCTTCCAGTGTCCAGTTCCCTTGCAATGAAAACACACAGTTTCTGGTTTGGGTCCAGCCTTGGGTTTCTTCACGAGAGGAGCAACTGCTTTGCCACTCTTCTTGGAGTTACCCTTCTTACCCTTGCCATTTTTCTTGAAACTAGTGGTTTTATTGACCATCAACACTTGATGCTCCTTCTGAATTTCAGACTCAGCGGCTTTCAGCATCGCAAACAGCTCGGCGACTGACTTGTTCATCCCGTGCATGTTATAGTTCAACACGAAGCTCTTGTAGCTAGGTGGCAATGATTGAAGAACTCTGTCAGTGATAGCCTCTGGCGGAAGGGGCATCCCTAACTCAGCCAGACGGGTGGAGTACCCAGACATTCTGAGCATGTGATCACTGATAGACCCGTTCTCCTCCATCTTGCAAGTATAGAATTTATCGGAGATCTCATATCTCTCGATCCGGGCATTCTTCTGAAAGATAAACTTCAACTCCTGGAACATCTCATATGCTCCATGACGTTCAAAACGTCTTTGAAGTCCCGGTTCTAAGCCATACAACATTGCACATTGAACTTATTGAGTAATCATCAGAACGATCCTGCCAGGCGTTCACAACGTCTAGAGACTCAACTGGAGCGGGTGGATCACCAAGCGGTGCATCAAGGACATAAGCCTTCTGGGAAGCCGTAAGGATAATCCTTAGATTACGGGCCCAGTCCACAAAGTTACTTCCATCATCTTTCAACTTAGCTTTCTCTAGGAACGCATTAAAATTCAGGGGTGCTACTGCGCGAGCCATGATCTACAACATAAATATAGCAAAGACAACTTAGACTATTGTTCTAGATAATGAGTTTAGTTAATCATATTACTTAAAAACTCCCACTCAAATTGACATCCCTCCGGTCATTCGAGTGTAACATGATCCAAATCCACCAACTCAAGTCCGATCATCACGTGAGTTGAGGTGGTTTCAATGGTGAACATCTTCATGTTGATCATATCTACTATATGACTCATGTTCGACCTTTCGGTCTCTTGTGTTCCGAGGCCATGTCTGTACATGCTAGGCTCGTCAAGTTTAACCCGAGTGTTCCGCGTGTGCAACATGGCTTGCACCCGTTGTATGTGAACGTGGAGTCTATCACACCCGATCATCACGGCGTGTCTCGAAACGACAAACTTTCGCAACGGTGCACACTCGGGGCGAACACAATTTATCTTGAAATTTAAGTGAGGGATCACCTTATAATGCTACCGTCGTCCTAAGCAAAATAAGATGCATAAAAGGATTAACATCACATGCAAATCATAAGTGACATGATATGGCCATGAACTTGTGCTTTTGATCTCCATCTCCAAAGCACCGGCATGATCTCCATCGTCACCGGCATGACACCATGATCTCCATCATCTTGATCTCCATCAACGTGTCGCCATAAGGTTGTCGCGCCGACTGTTGCTTCCACGACTATTGCTAACGTTTAGCGATAAAGTAAAGCATTACAAAGCGCTTAATGATTGACACGCAGGTCATACAATAATTAAAGACAACTCTATGGCTCCTGCCAGTTGCCGTACTCATCGACATGCAAGTCGTGATATTCTATACAACACATGATCATCTCATACATCACATATATCTCATCATGTAATTGGCCATATCATATCACATCATACCCTGCAAAAACAAGTTAGACGTCCTCTAATTGTTGTTGCAAATTTTACGTGGCTGCTACGGGTTTGCAAGAACCGTTCTTACCTACGCAAAACCACAACGTGGTGTAGTGATTGCTTTTTGATCTTCTAAAAGAACCCTCTTCATTGAAATCGATTCAACTAAAGTGAGAGAGACAGACACCCGCTAGCCATCTTTATGCAACGAAGTTACATGTTAGTTGAAGGAACCTGTCTCGCGTAAGTGTACGCGTAATGTCGGTCCGGGCCGCTTCATCTCACAGTACCGCCGAATCAAATATCAACTAGTAACGGCAAGCAATATGTATACACCCACGCCCACAACTCGTTTGTGTTCTACTCGAGATCTCATCTACGCATAGACCTGGCTCATGATGCCACTGTTGGGGAACGTTGCAAGGGAAACAAAAAATTTCCTACGCACACACAAGATCTATCCATGGTGATGAGCATCTACGAGAGGGAGAGTAAATCTACATACCCTTGTAGATCGCTAAGCGGAAGCGTTTAAGAAATGCGGTTGATGTAGTCGAATGTCTCCGCGATCCAAATCGCAAGTCGTCCCTCGATCCGATCACGAACTAGCGCCGAACGGACGGCACCTCCGCGTTCAACACACGTACGGCTTGATGACGCCTTCACCTCCTCGATCCAGCGAGCGATGGTGAAGTAGTGGTTGAGTTCCAGCAGCACGACGGCGTGGTGATGGTGGTGAGGAACAATCTCTGCAGGGCTTCGCCAAGCGCTACGGAGATTATGACGGAGGAACTAGAGGGTTAGGGTTGCCGCACACGGCTTGGGGAAATCTTGATGTGTCCCGTGTGCTAGCCTTGCCCCTCTATTTATATGTTGAACCTTGGGGTCTAAACTTGGAGCAAAAGCCTCCTCCAGGTCGGTTTTGCCCGCACAAGGTCGGTTTGGCCCGCAGGGAAAGAGTCCAACTCGGATCCCTGCCGAACCGCGCACAGCCGCGCACAAGCGGTAGTACCGCTTCACACAAGCGGTAGTACCGCTTGGGCGGTAGTACCGCTTCATACAAGCGGTAGTACCGCTCGGGCGGTAATACCGCTTCACCAAGCGGTAGTACCGCTTACGCGGCAGCAAAACTACTTTTGCACTTTCCAATACCTCGTGGGCTTTTATCCCTTGGCCCATATAAAGTGTTGCTGCACCCGAACACTTCGGTAAACATCCGAAACTTCTTCCGGCGAATTCCGGAACCCTTCCGGAGAACTCCGGAACTCTTCCGGAGATCAAAACACTATTATCACATATATCAATCTTTACCTCCGGACTCTTCCGGAGATCCTCGTCATGTCCGGGATCTTATCCGGGACTCCGAACAACCTTCGGTCACCAACATAACTCAACTATACTAATCGTCACCAAACGTTAAGTGTGTAGACCCTGCGGGTTCGAGAACTATGTAGACATGACCGAGACACCTCTACGGCCAATAACCAATAGCGGGACCTGGATGCCCATATTGGCTCCTACATATTCTACGAAGATCTTTTATCGGTCGAACCTCTATGTCAAGGATTCAGTTAATCCCGTATGCTGTTCCCTTTGTTCTTCGGTATGTTACTTGCCCGAGATTCGATCGTCGGTATCTCCATACCTAGTTCAATCTCGTTACCGGCAAGTCTCTTTACTCGTTCCGTAATACAAGATCCTGTGGCTAACTCTTTAGTCACTTTGCTTGCAAGGCTCAATGT
This sequence comes from Elymus sibiricus, assembly GCA_039707655.1. NCBI lineage: Eukaryota > Viridiplantae > Streptophyta > Magnoliopsida > Poales > Poaceae > Elymus > Elymus sibiricus. Next base: position 468,138,722 of record CM077665.1, on the reverse strand, counting down.
GATGTTGTATTACCGAGTGGGCCCTGAGATACCTCTCCGTCACACGGAGTAACAAATCCCAGTCTTGATCCATGCCAACCCAACAGACACCCTCGGAGATACCTGTAGAGCACCTTTATAGTCACCCAGTTACGTTGCGACGTTTGATACACACAAGGTACTCCTCCGGTGTCAGTGAGTTGCATGATCTCATGGTCAAAGGAACAGATACTTGACATGCAGAAAACAATAGCAATAAACTGACACGATCAAATGCTACGTTCTTAGTTTGGGTCTTGTCCATCACATCATTCTCCTAATGATGTGATCCCGTTATCAAATGACATCTCATGTCAATGGCTAGGAAACCTTAACCATCTTTGATCAACGAGCTAGTCAACTAGAGGCTTACTAGGGACACAGTGTTGTCTATGTACCCACACATGTATTTGAGTTTCCAATCAATACAATTATAGCATGGATAATAAACGATTATCATGAACAAGGAAATATAATAATAACCAATTTATTATTGCCTCTAGGGCATATTTCCAACAGCATAGACCTAGCTCATGATGCCACTGTTGGGGAACGTTGCATGGGAAACAAAAAAAATTCTACACACACGCAAGATCTATCCATGGTGATGAGCATCTACGAGAGGGAGAGTGGATCTACATACCCTTGTAGATCGCTAAAAGGTAAGCGTTAAGAAACGCGGTTGATGTAGTCGAACGTCTTCGCGATCCAAATCACAAGCCGTCCCGCGATCCAATCACGATCCGTCCCGATCTAGCGCCGAACGGACGGCACCTCCGCGTTCAACACACGTACAGCTCGATGACGATCTCCGCCTTCTTGATCCAGCAAGAGGGAGCGGAGAGGTAGATGAGTTCCCCAGCAGCACGACGGCGTGGTGACGGTGGTTGTGGAGCTAATCCGGCAGGGCTTCGCCAGGCGCCGCCGAACTAATCTAGAGGAAAAACGGTATAGACGGGGGGAGAGAGGGCTGCACCGTGGCTTGGGGTGCGGCTGCCCTCTCTCCCCTCCAATATATATAGGAGGGAGGGGGAGGGGCTGGCGCCCTAGGGTTTCCCCCTAGGGTCGGCATAACCAGGAGGTGGAGGAGTCCACCTCCAACTAGGAGGTGGGCGTGGGAGGAGTCCTCCTCCGATTAGGACTCCTCCCCCTCTCCTCTTTTTCCTGCGCATAGGCCCATAGGGCTGGCCGCTCCAGCCCACCAGGGGCTGGTGCGCCACCACTAAGGCCCATGTGGCCCCTTGGGGTGTGTGGGCCCCACTTGGTGGACCCCAGGAACCCATTCGTCACTCCCGGTACACTGCCGGAAATGCCCGAAACTTTTCTGGAGTTCAAACACCACTTTCCTATATATCAATCTTTACCTCCAGACCATTCCGAAGCTCCTCGTGACATCCGGGATCTCATCCGGGACTCCGAACAACCTTCGGTCACCACCATACATAACTCAATACTACCGAAACGTCACCGAACGTTAAGTGTGCAGACCCTGCGGGTTCGAGAACTATGTAGACATGACCGAGACACCTCTGCGGTCAATAACTAATAGCGGGACCTGGATGCCCATATTGGTTCCTAAATATTCTACGAAGATCTTTATCGGTTGAACCTCTATGTCAAGGATTCAATTAATCTCGTATACTGTTCCCTTTGTTCTTCGGTATGTTACTTGCCCGAGATTCGATCGTCGGTATCTCTATACCTAGTTCAATCTCGTTACCGGCAAGTCTCTTTACTCGTTCCGTAATACAAGATCCCGTGGCTAACTCTTTAGTCACTTTGCTTGCAAGGCTCATTGTGATGTTGTATTACCGAGTGGGCCCTGAGATACCTCTCTGTCACACGGAGTAACAAATCCCAGTCTTGATCCATGCCAACTCAACAGACACCCTCGGAGATACCTGTAGACCATCTTTATAGTCACCCAGTTATGTTGCGACGTTTGATACACACAAGGTACTCCTCTGGTGTCAGTGAGTTGCATGATCTCATGGTTATAGGAACAGATACTTTGACATGCAGAAACAATAGCAATAAACTGACACGATCATATGCTACGTTCATAGTTTGGGTCTTGTCCATCACATCATTCTCCTAATGATGTGATCCCGTTATCAAATGACATCTCATGTCTATGTCTAGGAAACCTTGACTATCTTTGATCAATGAGCTAGTCTATTAGAGGCATACTAGGGACACAGTGTTGTCTATGTAACCACACATGTATTTGAGTTTCCAATCAATACAATTATAGCATGGATAATAAACGATTATTATGAACAAGGAAATATAATAATAACCATTTTATTATTGCCTCTAGGGCATATTTCCAACACATTGCACTTCACTTATATCTTTTGAGTATGGCTTTATAGAATGCTTCATGTGCTTCACTTATATCATTTTAAGTTTGGATTGCCTGTTTCTCTTCACATAGAAAACCGTTATTCGTAGAATGCTCTTTTGCTTCACTTATATTTATTAGAGCATGGTCTTTTTTAGAAAGAATTAAACTCTCTTGCTTCACTTATATCTATTTAGAGAGTCAACAGGAATTGGTCATTCACATGGTTAGTCATAAAATCCTACATAAAACTTAGGGATCACTGAATATGATATGTTTGATTCCTTGCAATAGTTTTGCGATATAGAGATGATAATATGTGGGAGGTACTAGTGGATGATCGTGTTTAGTAAGATATTGGTGTTAAGGTTTGTGATTCCCGAAGCATGCACGTATAGTCTCCCGTTATGCTAGGAAGTTGGAGCACAATTTATTCTTGATTGTCTATCTTTGTGTGAAGGTCGGGGGCGCGCGATGGTTAACTCCTACCAACCCCCCCCTAGGAGCATGCGTAGTAATACTTTGCTTCGAGAGAGCTAATAAACTTTTGCAATAAGTATGTGAGTTCTTTATGACTAATGTGAGTCCATGGATTATACGCACTCTTACCTTTCCGCAATTTGCTAGCCTCTACGGTACCGTGCATTGCCCTTTCTCACCTCGAGAGTCAGTGCAAACTTCGCCGGTGCATCCAAACCCCGTGATATGATATGCTCTATCACACATAAGCCTTATTATATCTTCCTCAAAACAGCCACCATACCTACCTATTATGGCATTTCCATAGCCATTCCGAGATATATTGCCATGCAACTTCCACCGCCTCCGTTTTGATGACTTGAGCATTCATTGTCATATTGCATTACATGATCGTAAGATAGCTAGCATGATGTTTTCATGGCTTGTCCGTTTTTTGATATCTTTGCTACGCTAGATCATTGCATTCATATAGGGTCATACTTTGTTCTACTATCGTTGTAGTATTGAGTTGTAAATAAATAGAAGTGTGATGATCATCATTATTCATTATTAGAGCATGCCCCAATGATGAAGTGATGAAAGGATGATGGAAACTATTATTCCCCCACAAGTCGGGATGAGGCTCTGGACAAAAAAAAGAGAAAAGGAAAAAAAAGAAAAAAAGAAAAAAAAATATGAAAGAAGTAGAAGGGGCATGCTAATTCCACACTTGTGCTTCAAAGTAGCACCATGTTTTTCATATAGAGAGTCTCCTATGTTGTCACTTACATATACTAGTGGGAATTTTTCATTATAGAGTTAGATGCATACCCACTTAGTTTTCATATTGAGCTTTCATACACTTATAGCTCTTAGTGCATCCGTTGCATGGCAGTCCCTACTCCTCGCATTGATATCTATTGATGGGCATCTCCATAGCCCGTTGATACGCTGAGTTGATGCGAGACTTTCTTCTCTACTTTTACCCCTTTAAAACCTACCACCATATTCTATTCCACCCATAGTGCTATATCCATGGCTTGTGCTCATGTATTGCGTGAGAGTTGAAAATGCTGAAGCGCGTTAAAAAGTATGAACCAATTGCTTGGCTGACACCGGGGTAGTACATGATTCATACTTTGTGTTAAGAAGACAGAGCATGACAAGGCTATATGATTTTGTAGGGATAGCGTTCTTTAGCCTTGATATTCTGAAAGACATGATTGTTTGTTGGGATGCCTGAGTATTAATGTCTTTATGTCAAAACTAGACTATTGCTTTGAATCACTTGTGTCTTAATATTCATGCCATGACTAGATATATGATCAACATTATGCTAGGTAGCATTCCACATCAAAAATTATCTTTTTTATCATTTACCTACTCGAGGACGAGCAGGAATTAAGCTTGGGGACGCTGATACGTCTCCATCGTATCTATAATTTTTTATTGTTTCATGCCAATATTATACAACTTTCACATATATTTGGCGCAACATTTTATATGATTTATTGGACTAACATATTGATCCGGTGCCCAGTGCCAGTTCCTGTTTGTTGCATGTTTTTTGTTTCACAGAATATCCATATCAAACGAAGTCCAAACGCGATGAAAATTTACGGAGATCTTTCTTGGAATATTTGTGAATTTTGAGAAGTGGAATCAACGCAAACGGAGGCCCACAGCCCCCACAAGACAACAGGGCGCGCCCCAGGGGCCCAGGCGTGGCGTGGTGGGTTGTGCCCACCTCGTACGTCGGTTGGAGCTCTCCTTCGGGTGCAAGGAAGCTAATTTTTGGAAAAAAAATCGTGTTAAAATCTCAGTGCAATCGGAGTTACGGATCTCCAGGAATATAAGAAACGGTTTTTGGCCAGAAAACAGGAACGCGCAAACAGAAGAGAACAAAGAGGGAGATCCAATCTCGGAGGGGCTCCTGCCCCTCCGCCGCCATGGAGAACATGGACCAGAGGGGGAACTCTCCTCCCATCTAGGGGGGGCCAAGGAAGAAGAAGAAGGAGGGGGGCTCTCTCCCCCTCTCTCCCGGTGGCGCCGGAACGCCGCCGGGGCAATCATCGTGACGGCGATCTACACCAACAACTTCGCCGCCGTCAACACCAACTCTCTCCCCCTCTATGCAGCGGTGTAACACCTCTCTTCCCCGCTGTAATCTCTACTTAAACATGGTGCTAAACTCCATATATTATTTCCCAATGATATTTGGCTATCCTATGATGTTTGAGTAGATCTCTTTTGTCCTATGGGTTAATTGTGGTATGATGTTATGGATGTGAGTTGTATGTTGATATGGTGCTGTCCTATGGTGCCCTCCGTGTCGCGCAAACGTGAGGGATTCCTGCTGTAGGGTGTTGCAATATGTTCATGATTTGCTTATGGTCGGTTGCTTGAGTGACAGAAGCATAAACCCAAGTAGGTGGGTTGTTGCGTATGGGAGTAAAGAGGACTTGATACTTAATGCTATGGTTGGGTTTTACCTTAATGACCTTTGGTAGTTGCGGATGCTTGCTAGAGTTCCAATCATAAGTGCATATGATCCAAGTACGGAAAGTGTGTTAGCGTATGCCTCTCCCTCATTGCATATAACAAGTATCTATCATATTATATTCAATTGCCTAGGGACAATCTTTCTCTTGCGTTACACAAAAAGCTTTCTACTAAGTTATTTACATTTATTGTTCTTTTATTAAAATAGCACCTAACTTTTATTTCCACGTTCTTTATTATCTTGCAAAGTACTTCTAGTTTTATTCCCGCAAGTAGTTTCAGACTTGTTCGTAAAGCAAGCATTAGCGTGCGTAGAGTTGTATCGGTGGTCGATAGAACTTGAGGGAATATTTGTTCTACCTTTAGCTCCTCGTTGGGTTCGACACTCTTACTTATCGAAAAAGGCTACAAATGATCCCCTACACTTGTGGGTTATCAACGTGCAATGAAGAATCACTCCAAAGTTCTTATCTAGCGGAGAACATAAGAAGAAATTGTTTGTAGGGTACGAAACCACCTTAAAGTTATCCTTTCCGATCGATCTATCCAAGATTTCGTACTAAAATAACACCAAGTTATCCTTTCCGATCAATCTATCTAGAGTTCGTACTAAAATAACACCATATGATATGCATCAACCAACTCTAATGTCACCTAGATACTCCAATGTCACCAAAAGTATCCATGAGTTAATTATACGATTTGCATCAAACAATTTCAGATTCATAATACTCAATCCAACACAAAGAACCTCAAGGAGTGCCCCAAGATTTCTATCGAAGAACGTGGGACAAGAACGTGCATCAACCCCTATGCATAGATTACCCCAATGTCACCTCGGGAATCCGCAAGTTGAGTACCAAAACATACATCAAGTGAATCAATTGAACACCCCATTGTCACCACGGGTATCCATATGCAAGACATATATCAAGTGTTCTCAAATCCAATGTTCAATCCCACATAACGATATCTCAAAGGGAAAGATTCAATTCATCACAACAAGGTAGCAAGGGAATAGCATCATGTGATCCGACTATATTAACAAAGCCCGTGATACATCAAGGTTGTGACATCTCAAGAACAAGAGAGAGAGAGATTGAACACATAGCTACTGGTACATACCCTCAGCCCTGAGGGTGGACTACTCCCTCCTCGTCATGGCCTCCGCCGGGATGATGAAGATGGCCACCGGAGATGATCTACCCTCTCCGGCAGGGTACTGGAACGCCTCCAGATTGGTTTTTCGTCGATACGGAGAGTTGCGGCGGTGGAACGGAGAGTCTAGGGTTATTTCTGATGGTTTCTATATTTATAGGATTTTTTGGCGTTGGTTTCACGCGAAGGTGGGCCACGAGGTGGGCACGATACACCAGGGCGCGCCGGGGGGGCCTAGCGTGCCCTGGTGGGTTGTGCCCACCTCGTGGCTCTTCTGGCCCTCTCACGAAGCATCTAGTACCTATTTTGTTCCAAAACAAATCGTCAAAAAGTTTTGGGCGATTCCGAGAACTTTCATTTTCTGCACAAAAACAACACCACGGTGGTTCTGCTGAAAACAGCGTCAGTCCGGGTTAGTTCTAAATAAATCATATAAAGTGCATCAAAACCATATAAAAGTATTGTAAACATAGGTGAATATGGCATGAATACTTCATAAATTATCGATGCGTTGGAGACGTATCAGCATCCCCAAGCTTAATTGTTGCTCGTCCTCGAGTAGGTAAATGATAAATTAAATAATTTGTGAAGTGTGAAATGCTAGCATAGTATATAAGTGTGATCAATGATAATTCCAATCAATTTTTCTAGCATCATAACCAGGAATTTTTTCTCATAAAACTCATCATGATAAAGTAGCAACCAATTCACATGTTATGGTTCAAACAATGAATTCTGTTGAAACTTAACAACCTATGTTCTTAGTCACCAAACAATTGCAATTCAACTTATTCTCAACAAAGTCTAAGTAAGAGCTCCACATACTCAATCATCATATAGTCTTCTATGATTGCTAGTACTCAAAGCATATTTTTAGAGCAAATGGCATCCATCGAACACACAGAAAGATAGGGGCTTAATGTTTTGCCTCCCAACTCATTTATCATAGAGATAATTGTCAACAATAATAAATCATGATCAAATATATTTGACTGGCCATATGTGCCTAGATCTTTCCCCACCACATGATGCTTGCCAACTAGAGAATAATTGAGGTTGAAATGAGAATGCATACTATTGACTCTTGCATAAAAGTAAATACTGAAAGGTAAAAGATAGGCCCTTCGCAGAGGGAAGCAGGGATTTGCACAGGTGCTAGAGCTCAAAGCTTAAATCAAAGATAAATATAATTTTGGGAGGTGCACCCTTCCTGCCAACGTTACGACCAAGAGTTATCAATATCTTCCATGTTAAACACATTAGCAGCGGTTCCCAAACGGTAAAAGTAAATGTTTGCTCCCCCTCCACCAACAAACACACTCCACGGCTAGCCGAATCACCGGGTACCGTCCATACCAACAACATTCCTGGGGGAGTTTTGTTTAATTATTTGCATTTTTTTCGGGACTGGGAATCCCTATTACAGCCCCTCTCGTGCAAGGACGAGTGAATAAACACTCATCATGAGAATAACCCGCTTAGAATGGAAGATACTGACCGCCCCCCATCGCTCCATGAGCGGTCCAGGCACACAAAACAGATGTTTATTTGAATGTTTAGAGGTGGCACATGCAAATTTACTTGGAATGGCAGTGAAATACCATATATAGGTAGGTATGGTGGACTCTTATGGAGGAAACTTGGCTCAAGGATTTGGATGCACAAGTAGTATCTCTACTTAGTACGAAGTGTTGGCTAGCAAAAGGTTCTAAACAAGCACCACATGTTGGAGGATCCATAACAATATAACTTCTATGCAAATATACACAACCATAACTCATTATGTTGTCTTCCTTGTCCAACTTCAACTAATTTGCTCAAGTTTGAAAATAATTAATGGGTATTCACAATCATAGAAGATGTCCAAGATAATATATTTGTATGTGAAAGTTCTCTTCCTTATACTAATCACTCACGAATTGCTTGTATGACCAATATTGTGATTGTTAAACTTCAATAGATTTTACTTCCTAAACCAACTGTCAACTTGCTAATAAGAATATAGCACATTGATAATTTCAGATTTATGATATTGCATTCATTCACAATTTACTCTTAGGATATAAGTGAAGCACAAGAGTAAACATCAAACTACTCTCAAAAGATATAAGTGGAGATCAATGAGTAGTCAAACAATTAAGCAGCTACATGAGGACTCTCTCTCAATAAATATTTTCAGATCTGAGTATTTTATTCAAACAGCAAACTAAATAAAAATAGCACTCCAAGAATAACACATATCATGTGGACAAATAAAAATTTAGGCTCAATGATACGTCCATTTTGCATCATGATTTCCTACTGTTATTTACTTTGTTTTCTTGAATAATAATGCTTTTGGGAGTGATCCTAATGCCTTTTCTCTCATAATATGCAAGGTTTACACAAAGAGGGAGAATACCGGCAGCTGGAATTCTGGACCCAAGAAAAGCACGTCACAGATACCTATTTTGCATAACTCCAATGAAGCTGAAACTTTATGGAGATTATTTTTGGAATTAATAATAAATACTGGAGCCAGAAACCACCGGAGAGGGGGACCTGTGGGATCACTAGAAGTGTGTGTCTAGAGGGGGGTGAATAGACTACTTGCAAGAATTAAAACCTAACCTTTTCCCAAGTTAATTGGTTGGCAGATTTTAGCAATTATGGCAAGTCTAGCACACCCTTCACATGCAAGTCAACAAGTATGGCAATGGAAAGTAAAGACATCGCACATGGAAGTAAAGAGTTGAGATAGGGAGATCAAACGCATGAGGGACACGAAGATTTTTCCGTGGTTCCGATAGGTGGTGCTATCGTACGTCCACGTTTATGGAGTCTTCAACCCACGGAGGGTAACGGTCGCGAGAGTCCACGGAGGGCTCCACCCATAAGGGTCCACGAAGTAGCAACCTTGACTATTCCATAACGGCTTCCGTCCACGAAGGACTAGCCTCACTATGGATAGATCTTCACGAAGTAGGCGATCTCCTTGCCCGTACAAACTTCTTGGTTCAACTCCACAACACGAAGTAGGAGGCTCCCAAGCGACACCTAACCAATCTAGGAGGCACCACCCTCCAAAAGGTAATAGGCTCGGTAATGTCGATGAACTCCTTGCTCTTGTGCTTCAAGATGATAGACTCCTCAACACACAATCACTCTCTCACAGATTTGGCTTGGTAGAAGAGATTGGATTGGTGGAAAGCAACTTGGGGAGGCTAGAGATCAAGATTCATATGGATGGAGTGGAATGGCTTGATCTCAACACATGAGTAGGTGGCTCTCTCTCAGAAAATATGATGGGGCAAGTATGGAATAGTTCTGAGTGCTTCTCTTTCGAGTGGGTGGTGGTGAAGGGGTATATATAGGCATCCCCAAAAATCCAACCGTTACACCTAAAGTGACCAACTCGGTGACACCGATGTGTGAATCTCGGTGGTACCGAAGTGATCAAAAGGTGACAACTTTTGAATCTCGGTGAGACCGATATATAAATCTCGGTGGTACCGATAAGGTGACCAACGGTCAGATTGCGCAACTCGGTGACACCGATCCAACAAAATCGGTGGTACCGATTTTGTGAATCGAGGTAACAGAAAGTTGGCAACCCAAACTCGGTGGCACCGAAGTGGAATCGGTTGCACCGATGTGCTAGGGTTTGGCATGGGTCTGTCTGAGTTTGGGAATCAGTGGCACCGAGTGGAAAGTGTTGGTTGCACCGATTTTGGATATTTGACTTTGGACAGACTTTTGTGGAAGATTTTGTGGGTGTTTTTGGTGACTATCACTTGTGCACGTATGAGCATTTTGTTCACCAACAGTACCTTACCCCCTTTTAATAGTATTGGCTTTCCTATGGACTCAAAGTGATTTCTCACAAAGTAAAATGTAGAGTCCTCTTGCTTGAAGCTTTGCCAATCCATTTCCTAGCTTCTTGGGGTATCTCCACAATCTCCACAATCCTTTTGCCAGCCCTCTCTGTGGACTTTATCTGAAATACACTAGGTAAAAATATTAGTCCAAGAGACAATGTATGTTGTCACGAATTATCAAAACCACCAAGGGAGCATGTTGTGCTTTCAATCTCCCCCTTTTTGGTAATTGATGACAACATACAATCAAAGCTTCAAATAAAGATATGCATGGATATAATGAAGACTTTGAGAGACACATGACTTAGACTTGCTCCCCCTAAATGTGTGCAATTCCTTTAAAGGATAGTTGCCTTGGAATGCATGGACACACATGTAGTAGAAGGGATATAATGAGTCATGTGTATCTTGGCTATATGCATCAAATATATGTGAATGAGTTACATCCGTGTTCAAGACTTCACTCTTGCAAACAATATGTGCAAGAAGCAAGAGATCATCTTGATCAAAGATATGATGCATATACTTACCTTGAGTTCTTGAGCATTCTTGTAGTAGAAACACACTTGAGAAAACAATGTTAGGAAACACAAGAGTATTCTACCAATCAAAAGGCATCAGAACTCAAAAGTACCAAGATATGGAGAACATATAGAAGGTAATAGTCCTTAAGATTGATATGTCTCCAAGAGCATTTAGAAACTTTCTCCCCTTAAATATGAAAATAGTAGATCATCCTCTCCCCCTGAATCTTAGTATGTAGATATTGGGATTGGATAGGGTGAGAAAAGTCTAACATGAGTAGTCAAATGAAATAAACACACTTTTCTTCCGACCATATTTTTCTCCCCCTACGTTGGTGTTCTCACCTTGTCTATAAAAGTATAAACTGTGCATATTCTCCCCTCCCCCTTGATTATATCTCCCCCTTTGCATAAGCATGTATCTCCCCCCTTTAGCATTGAAGCTTTGGTATTTCTCCCCCTTTGGCATTAATTTCCAAAAAGGTCATACACAGGGTCAGATACAGGTGTAGGACCGAAAGTATGTCTAGAGGGGGGGTGATTAGACTACTTGACCAAATAAAAATCTACTTTTTCCCAATTTTAAGTGTTGGCAGATTTTAGCAATGATAGCAAGTCAAGTACACCCTACACATGCATGTCTAAGAGTATAGCAGTGGAAAGTAACAACAAGCATGTACAGTAGAGGGTAGGAAGGAAGATCAAACGCAATTTGTAGACACGAAGATTTTTCCCGTGGTTTCGATAGGTGGTGCTATCGTACGTCCACATTTATGGAGTCTTCAACCCACGGAGGGTAACGGTTGTGAGAGTCCACGGAGGGCTCCACCCATAAGGGTCCACGAAGTAGCAACCTTGACTATTCCATAACGGCTTCCGTCCACGAAGGACTAGCCTCACTATGTGTAGATCTTCACGAAGTAGGCGATCTCCTTGCCCTTACAGACTTCTTGGTTCAACTCCACAACACGAAGTAGGAGGCTCCCAAGCGACACCTAACCAATCTAGGAGGCACCACCCTCCAAAAGGTAATAGGCTCGGCAATGTCGATGAACTCCTTGCTCTTGTGCTTCAAGATGATAGACTCTTCAACACACAATCACTCTCTCGCAGATTTGGCTTGGTAGAAGAGATTGGATTGGTGGAAAGCAACTTGGGGAGGCTAGAGATCAAGATTCATATGGTAGGAATGGAATAGCTTGATCTCGACACATGAGTAGGTGGCTCTCTCTCAAAAAATATGATGGGGCAAGTATGGAATAGTTCTGAGTGCTTCTCTTTCGAGTGGGTGGTGGTGAAGGGGTATATATATGCATCTCCAAAAATCCAACCATTACACCTTAAGTGACCAACTCGGTGACACCAAAGTATAGAACTCGGTGGTACCGAGTTGCTCCAAAGGTAGCAACTTTTGAATCTCAGTGAGACCGATATATAAATCTCGGTTGCACCGATTAGGTGACCAACGGTTAGATTGCCAAACTCGGTGACACTGATCCAACAAAATCGGTGGTACCGATTTTGTGAATCGAGGTAACAGAAAGTTGGCAACCCAAACTCGGTGGCACCGAAGTGGAATCGGTTGCACCGATGTGCTAGGGTTTGGCATGGGTCTGTCTGAGTTTGGGAATCGGTGGCACCGAGTGGAAAGTGTTGGTTGCACCAATTTTGGATATTTGACTTTGGACAGACTTTTGTGGAAGAGCTTGTGGGTGTTTTTGGTGACTATCACTTGTGCACGTATGAGCATTTTGTTCACCAACAGTACCTTACCCCCTTTTAATAGTATTGGCTTTCCTATGGACTCAAAGTGATTTCTCACAAAGTAAAATGTAGAGTCCTCTTGCTTGAAGCTTTGCCAATCCATTTCCTAGCATCTTGGGGTTATCCACAATCCTTTTGCCATCCCTATCATTGAACTTTTCCTGAAATATGCTTAGTGGAAACATGAGTTCAATGACATATATGTTGTTATTAATTACCAAAACCACCAAGGGAGCAAATGTGCTTTCAATCTCCCCCTTTTTGGTAATTGATGACAACATATAGATCAAAGCTTCGACATATGATATAATCAATGAATATAATCGTCGCTTTGAGAAGTATGTGATAAGCAAGAGCTCCCCCTAAATTTGTGCATTATTTTGAATTTGCGTTTGAATGCAAATGCACAATCGATTAGGTACATGGGGCACTCTTTCATGTCACATACAACTTGGTGGTGTGCGAGAATAATTAGAATGAGCATCATAGCACAACACAATCAAGCAAAGGTGAATGATCATCTCATAAGCATTAAAATGATAGGAAATAGTAGCAACACACATTAAGCGTATGATCAAACACCACATAGTTTTTAACACATCCAAACCAAAAGATCAAATGTTTTTGAAAAGGCGATAAAAACCAACGCTCTCTCACTCGAAGCCTAAAGATCTATATACACTTCTCCCCCTTTGGCAACAAGTTACCAAAAAGTTCAAAGGTATATATCTAATCGTTCTTGGGCTGATCTCCTCCGGTAGTCGATGTAGGAGTCGAGAGAACTGCATCGGCGAAGACTTCTGCTGATGTCATGGACGGAGTTGGAGTGGCAACTGGAGGTACTGGAGCTGATGGAGCTGAGGAGGCTGTAGCAGGTGCTGATGAAGAAGGCCTCAACTCTGGAACTGGCACTGTGGCTGATCTAGCCTGGGTAGTGAAGTGAGTGCCTGGCCTGAGAGGAGAGTCGTCCTCATCATCTGAAGTGTCGGGACTGGGCACGCTATCAACTTCCTTCTTCAGCTCGTTCACTGTCTTTGTCAGCCCATCCACTTTGTCATTTAGGGTCTTGATCCTGTTCTCAAAGATCCTCACAAGACTATTCTGATTCCCCAGTATGTCCTTGATGTCCTTCTGCATGTCCTGAACGGCAGTGATCAAGAGATCCATTTGCTCGTTCCTGGATCTAGGGACTTGAGCACTAGTGGCTCTAGCTGCCTCTGCCTCTGTCTGTGCTGCAGCTGATGTGGGATGATCTGGGTTCATCACCACAACGTTATCCTCAAGATCTGGCTGTAGGGGCAAATGGGGCCTGTCAAGAGCAAAAATGTGCTTCTCCAGCTTGGAGTTGATGAGCATCTGAATATAGGGTGCATAGCAGCATGAGCGCTTCTGATCAGCAGCAACCCTCTTCACAGTCTCTACTATCAAGTCCATCACTCGTATCCTGGTGTGTCTATCAAGATGGATCAGCATGTTGATGGAATAGCCTCGAATCATCTTCTCATCTCCAGACTTAGGCATCAATGTGTGCCTTAAGATAGTGTTCATGGTGCGGAGGCCAGCCTGGAGGAAGTAAATGGATCCTAACTTGTGAGATTTCAAGTTGGCAGCAGGGATAGCATTGTACATGTCCTTCATGGAATCATGGCTCTCCTTGGATTCAGAATAGACATCCAAGTCACCATCTTGCACCTCTGGGACTCCTAAGATGGCAGCCCATTCCTCAACAGTTGATTCATATCTTGCTCCTTCAGTCATCCACACAATCCTACCATCTCCATAGAAGTGAGCAGTGGAGTAGAATTGCATGATCATCTCGTCGTTCCATGCAGTGAATTCTTTGCCAACAAATTCATCTAGGCCAATGCAATGGAAATTGTCTTGAACATTTGGAAAGTGATCTTCATTCTCCTTGATATACTTCCAGTCAACGTATCTCATATCACTAACAGCTGGGCTCTTGTCAAGTAACACAGTCTCATAGAAATCCTGTTGCTCCTTGGTATAGAACCTGTAGTCCACAGCTGTTTTTCTCCTCTGAGCATATGGATCAATTGCTCTCCATGCCCTCAAACTAGAATCCTTCCTCTTCTTCATGTCTTCAGCAATCAGGTGGCTGGCATTGTGCTCTGGAAGGTGTGGTCTGAGCTTCATCAAAGTAGTCATGTCATCATCATCATCAGCTTCCCTGAAAGTGGAGGTCTTGTTCTTGGAAGAAGCTGGAATCTCTCTGGAGAACCTCTTGGGTTTGTCAGCAGCAGCAACCTTCTTTGGAGCAGATTTGGTGCTCTTGGAAGTGGTAGCCTTAGGCATAGCATCTGCCATAAGCTTCTTTTTCTTCTTGGGAGGGGCCTTTGCAGCTGGCTCTACCTCCTCCTCTTCAGCAGCTGCCTCCTCTGGGTCCTCAAACATAGAGGTAGGCCTGCCAACAACATGGATAATCCTCTTCCTGGCTCTCTTCTTCTCCCCTGCCTTCTTAGGCAAAGATTTCTTGGGAGGCATGTGTTGGGGAACGTTGCATGGGAAACAAAATTTTTCCTACGCACACATAAGATCTATCCATGGTGATGAGCATCTACGAGAGGGAGAGTGAATCTACATACCCTTGTAGATCGCTAAGCGGAAGCGTTAATAAACGCGGTTGATGTAGTCGAACGTCTTCGCGATCCAAATCGCCGAGCGTCCCGCGATCCAATCACGATCCTTCCGATCTAGTGCCGAACGGACGGCACCTCCGCGTTCAACACACGTACGGCTTGATGACGCCTTCACCTCCTCGATCCAGCGAGCGATGGTGAAGTAGTGGTTGAGTTCCAGCAGCACGACGGCGTGGTGATGGTGGTGAGGAACAATCTCTGCAGGGCTTCGCCAAGCGCTACGGAGATTATGACGGAGGAACTAGAGGGCTAGGGTTGCCGGCACACGGCTTGGGAAATCCTGATGTGTCCCGTGTGCTAGCCCTGCCCCTCTATTTATATGTTGAGCCTTGGGGTCTAAACTTGGAGTAAAAGCCTCCTCCGGGTCGGTTTTGCCCGCACAAGGTCGGTTTGGCCCGCAGGGAAAGAGTCCAACTCGGATCCCTGCCGAACCGTGCACAGCCGCGCACAAGCGGTAGTACCGCTTCACACAAGCGGTAGTACCGCTTGGGCGGTAGTACCGCTTCACACAAGCGGTAGTACCGCTCGGGCGGTAGTACCGCTTCACCAAGCGGTAGTACCGCTTACGCGGCAGCAAAACTACTTTTGCACTTTCCAATACCTCGTGGGCTTTATCCCTTTGGCTCATATAAAGTGTTGCTGCACCCGAACACTTCGGTAAACATCCGGAACCCCTTCCGGTGAATTCCGGAACCCTTCCAGAGATCAAAACACTATTATCACATATATCAATCTTTACCGCCGGACTATTCCGGAGATCCTCGTCATGTCCGGGATCTTATCCGGGACTTCCGAACAACTTTCGGTCACCAACATAATAACTCAATTATACTAATCGTCACCAAACGTTAAGTGTGTAGACCCTGCGGGTTCGAGAACTATGTAGACATGACCGAGACACCTCTACGGCCAATAACCAATAGCGGGACCTGGATGCCCATATTGGCTCCTACATATTCTACGAAGATCTTTATCGGTCGAACCTCTATGTCAAGGATTCAGTTAATCCCGTATGCTGTTCCCTTTGTTCTTCGGTATGTTACTTGCCCGAGATTCGATCGTCGGTATCTCTATACCTAGTTCAATCTCGTTACCGGCAAGTCTCTTTACTCGTTCCGTAATACAAGATCTCGTGGCTAACACTTTTAGTCACATTGCTTGCAAGGCTCATTGTGATGTTGTATTACCGAGTGGGCCCTGAGATACCTCTCCGTCATACGGAGTAACAAATCCCAGTCTTGATCCATGCCAACCCAACAGACACCCTCGGAGATATCTGTAGAGCACCTTTATAGTCACCCAGTTACGTTGCGACGTTTGATACACACAAGGTATTCCTCCGGTGTCAGTGAGTTGCATGATCTCATGGTCAAAGGAACAGATACTTGACATGCAGAAAACAATAGCAATAAACTGACACGATCAAATGCTACGTTTACAGTTTGGGTCTTGTCCATCACATCATTCTCCTAATGATGTGATCCCGTTATCAAATGACATCTCATGTCCATGGCTAGGAAACCTTAACCATCTTTGATCAACAAGCTAGTCAACTAGAGGCTTACTAGGGACACAGTGTTGTCTATGTACCCACACATGTATTTGAGTTTCCAATCAATACAATTATAGCATGGATAATAAACGATTATCATGAACAAGGAAATATAATAATAACCAATTTATTATTGCCTCTAGGGCATATTTCCAACAGTCTCCCACTTGCACTAGAGTCAATAATCTAGTTCACATCACTATGTGATTTACATTGTAATGAATCGAACACCCATGCAGTTCTGGTGTTGTTCATGTTTAGCCCTTGGAAGAGGTTTAGTCATCGGATCTGCAACATTAAGATCCGTGTGTACTTTGCAAATATTTATGTCGTCCTCCTTGATGTAATCGCGGATGGAATTGAAACGTCGCTTTATGTGTCTGGTCCTCTTGTGAAATCTTGGTTCCTTGGCTAGAGCAATGGCACCAGTATTATCACAAAACAGAGTCATTGGGTTAAGCGCACTAGGCACTACTCCAAGATCTGTCATGAACTCCTTCATCCAGACACCTTCCTTCGCCGCCTCCGAGGCAGCGATGTACTCCGCTTCGCATGTAGAATCAGCTACCACGCTTTGCTTGGAACTGCACCAGCTAACCGCACCCCCATTAAGAATAAATACGTATCCGGTTTGCGACTTAGAGTCATCCGGATCAGTGTCAAAGCTTGCATCGACGTAACCCTTTACGACGAGCTCTTGATCACCTCCATAAACGAGAAACATGTCCTTAGTCCTTTTCAGGTACTTCAGGATATTCTTGACCGCCGTCCAGTGTTCCATTCCTGGATCACTTTGAAACCTCCCGACCATACTTATGGCAAGGCTGACATCGGGTCTTGTGCACAGCATTGCATACATGATAGAGCCTATGGCTGAAGCATAGGGGATGACACTCATCTTTTCTCTATCTTCTGCAGTCACTGGGCATTGAGTCTTACTCAACTTCACACCTTGCAAAACAGGCAAGAACCCCTTCTTGGACTGATCCATTTTGAACTTCTTCAAAATCTTATCAAGGTATGTGCTTTGTGAAAGTCCTATTAAACGTCTTGATCTATCTCTATAGATCTTGATGCCTAATATGAAAGCAGCTTCTCCTAGGTCCTTCATTGAAAAACTCTTGTTCAAATATTCCTTTACGCTTTCCAGCATTTCTATATTGTTTCCAATCAGCAATATGTCATCCACATATAAGATTAGAAACGCTATAGAGCTCCCACTCACTTTCTTGTAAATACAAGCTTCTCCGTAAACTTGTATAAACTCGAACGCTTTGATCACCTCATCAAAACGAAGATTCCAACTCCGAGATGCTTGCACCAGTCCATAAATGGATCGCTGGAGTTTGCAAATTTTGTCAGCATTCTCTGGATCGACAAAACCTTCTGGTTGCATCATATACAACTCTTCCTTAAGGTAACCGTTAAGGAACGCTGTTTTGACATCCATCTGCCAAATTTCATAATCGAAAAAGGCAGCTATTGCTAACATGATTCTGACGGACTTAAGCATCGCTACGGGTGAGAAGGTCTCATCGTAGTCAACTCCTTGAACTTGTGAAAAACCCTTTGCCACAAGTCGAGCTTTATAGACGGTGACATTACCGTCCGCGTCCGTCTTCCTCTTAAAGATCCATTTGTTCTGAATGGCCTTACGCCCTTCAGGTAATACTTCCAAAGTCCATACTTTGTTTTCATACATGGATCCCATCTCGGATTTCATGGCCTCTAACCACTTCTCGGAATCCGGGCCCATCATCGCTTCTCCATAGCTCGTAGGTTCATCGTTGTTTAACAACATGACCTCTAAGACAGGGTTGCCGTACCACTCAGGAGCAGTACGCGTCCTTGTCGACCTACGAGGTTCGATAGCAACTTGATCCAAAGCTTCATGATCATCATCATTAACTTCCTCTTCAGCTAATGTAGGCTCCACAGAAACAATTTTCTGCGCTGCGCTACTCTCAGGTTGAAGTAAAGGTTCAACAACCTCATCAAGTTCTATCTTCCTCCCACTCAATTCTTTCGAGAGAAACTCTTTCTCAAGAAATGTTCCGTTTTTAGCGACAAACACTTTGCCTTCGGATCTGAGGTAGAAGGTATACCCAACTGTCTCTTTTGGGTATCCTATGAAGACGCATTTCTCCGCTTTGGGTTCCAGCTTTTCAGGCTGAAGCTTTTTGACATAAGCATCACATCCCCAAACTTTAAGAAACGACAGCTTTGGCTTCTTGCCAAACCAAAGTTCATATGGCGTCGTCTCAACGGATTTCGATGGTGCCCTATTTAAAGTGAATGCAGCTGTCTCTAATGCATAACCCCAAAACGATAGTGGCAAATCGGCAAGAGACATCATAGATCGCACCATATCCAATAAAGTTCGATTACGACGTTCGGACACACCATTACGCTGTGGTGTTCCAGGCGGTGTCAATTGTGAAACAATTCCACACTGTCTTAAGTGACTGCCAAACTCATAACTCAGATATTCTCCTCCTCGATCAGATCGTAGGAATTTAATCTTCTTGTTACGATGATTCTCAACTTCACTCTGAAATTGTTTGAACTTTTCAAATGTTTCAGACTTGTGTTTCATTAAGTAAATATACCCATATCTACTTAAGTCATCAGTGAAGGTGAGAAAGTAACGATAACCACCGCGCGCCTCAATACTCATTGGACCGCACACATCAGTATGTATGATTTCCAATAAGTCACTTGCCCGTTCCATTATTCCAGAGAACGGCGTTTTAGTCATCTTGCCCATGAGGCATGGCTCACATGTGTCAAGTGATTCAAAATCAAGTGACTCCAAAAGTCCATCAGCATGGAGCTTCCTCATGCGTTTTACGCCAATATGACCTAAACGGCAGTGCCACAAGAAAGTGGTATTATCATTATCAATTCTACATCTTTTGGCATCAATGTTATGAACATGTGTATCATTACTATCGAGATTCAATAAGAATAAACCCCTCACATCGGGTGCATGACCATAAAAGATATTACTCATATAAATAGAACAACCATTATTCTCTGATTTAAATGAGTAACCGTCTCGCAATAAACAAGATCCAGATATAATGTTCATGCTTAACGCAGGCACCAAATAACACTTATTTAGGTTCATTACTAATCCCGACGGTAATCGAAGAGCGAGCGTGCCGACGGCGATCACATCAACCTTGGAACCATTTCCCACGCGCATCGTCACTTCGTCCTTTGCCAGCCTCCGTCTATTCCGCAGTTCCTGTTTTGAGTTGCAAATATGAGCAACCGCACCGGTATCAAATACCCAGGCACTACAACGAGAGTTGGTAAGGTACACATCAATAACATGTATATCATATATACCTTGTTTGTTGTTGGCCGCCTTCTTGTCAGCCAAATACTTGGGGCAATTCCGCTTCCAGTGTCCAGTTCCCTTGCAATGAAAACACACAGTTTCTGGTTTGGGTCCAGCCTTGGGTTTCTTCACGAGAGGAGCAACTGCTTTGCCACTCTTCTTGGAGTTACCCTTCTTACCCTTGCCATTTTTCTTGAAACTAGTGGTTTTATTGACCATCAACACTTGATGCTCCTTCTGAATTTCAGACTCAGCGGCCTTCAGCATCGCAAACAGCTCGGCGACTGACTTGTTCATCCTGTGCATGTTATAGTTCAACACGAAGCTCTTGTAGCTAGGTGGCAATGATTGAAGAACTCTGTCAGTGATAGCCTCTGGCGGAAGGGGCATCCCTAACTCAGCCAGACGGGTGGAGTACCCAGACATTCTGAGCACGTGATCACTGATAGACCCGTTCTCCTCCATCTTGCAAGCATAGAACTTATCGGAGATCTCATATCTCTCGATCCGGGCATTCTTCTGAAAGATAAACTTCAACTCCTGGAACATCTCATATGCTCCATGACGTTCAAAACGTCTTTGAAGTCCCGGTTCTAAGCCATACAACATTGCACATTGAACTATTGAGTCATCATCAGAACGAGCCTGCCAGGCGTTCACAACGTCTAGAGACTCAACTGGAGCGGGTGGATCACCAAGCGGTGCATCAAGGACATAAGCCTTCTGGGAAGCCGTAAGGATAATCCTTAGATTACGGGCCCAGTCCATAAAGTTACTTCCATCATCTTTCAACTTAGCTTTCTCTAGGAACGCATTAAAATTCAGGGGTGCTACTGCGCGAGCCATGATCTACAACATAAATATAGCAAAGACAACTTAGACTATTGTTCTTAGATAATGAGTTTAGTTAATCATATTACTTAAAAACTCCCACTCAAATTGACATCCCTCCGATCATTCGAGTGTAACATGATCCAAATCCACCAACTCAAGTCCGATCATCACGTGAGTTGAGGTGGTTTCAATGGTGAACATCTTCATGTTGATCATATCTACTATATGACTCATGTTCGACCTTTCGGTCTCTTGTGTTCCGAGGCCATGTCTGTACATGCTAGGCTCGTCAAGTTTAACCCGAGTGTTCCGCACGTGTAACATGGCTTACACCCGTTGTATGCGAACGTAGAGTCTATCACACCCGATCGTCACGGCGTGTCTCGAAACGACGAACTTTCGCAACGGTGCACACTTGGGGAGAACACAATTTATCTTGAAATTTAAGTGAGGGATCACCTTATAATGCTACCGTCGTCCTAAGCAAAATAAGATGCATAAAAGGATTAACATCACATGCAAATCATAAGTGACATGATATGGCCATGAACTTGTGCTTTTGATCTCCATCTCCAAAGCACCGGCATGATCTCCATCGTCACCGGCATGACACCATGATCTCCATCATCTTGATCTCCATCAACGTGTCGCCATAAGGTTGTCGCGCCGACTGTTGCTTCCACGACTATAGCTAACGTTTAGCGATAAAGTAAAGCATTACATAGCGCTTAATGATTGACACGCAGGTCATACAATAATTAAAGACAACTCTATGGCTCCTGCCAGTTGCCGTATTCATCGACATGCAAGTCGTGATATTCTATACAAAACATGATCATCTCATACATCACATATATCTCATCATGTAATTGGCCATATCACATCACAACATACCCTGCAAAAACAAGTTAGACGTCCTCTAATTGTTGTTGCAAATTTTACGTGGCTGCTATGGGTTTGCAAGAACCGTTCTTACCTACGCAAAACCACAACGTGGTGTAGTGATTGCTTTTTGATCTTCTAAAAGAACCCTCTTCATTGAACCGATTCAACTAAAGTGAGAGAGACAGACACCCGCCAGTCACCTTTATGCAACAAGTGCACGCAGCGGTGAAACCAGTCTCGCGTAAGCGTACGCGTAATGTCGGTCCAGGCCGCTTCATCTCACAATACCGCGGAATCAAGTATCAACTAGTAACGGCAAGCAATATGTATACACCCACGCCCACAACTCGTTTGTGTTCTACTCGAGATCTCATCTACGCATAGACCTAGCTCTGATACCACTGTTGGGGAACGTTGCATGGGAAACAAAATTTTTCCTACGCACACATAAGATCTATCCATGGTGATGAGCATCTACGAGAGGGAGAGTGAATCTACATACCCTTGTAGATCGCTAAGCGGAAGCGTTAATAAACGCGGTTGATGTAGTCGAACGTCTTCGCGATCCAAATCGCCGAGCGTCCCGCGATCCAATCACGATCCTTCCGATCTAGTGCCGAACGGACGGCACCTCCGCGTTCAACACACGTACGGCTTGATGACGCCTTCACCTCCTCGATCCAGCGAGCGATGGTGAAGTAGTGGTTGAGTTCCAGCAGCACGACGGCGTGGTGATGGTGGTGAGGAACAATCTCTGCAGGGCTTCGCCAAGCGCTACGGAGATTATGACGGAGGAACTAGAGGGCTAGGGTTGCCGGCACACGGCTTGGGAAATCCTGATGTGTCCCGTGTGCTAGCCCTGCCCCTCTATTTATATGTTGAGCCTTGGGGTCTAAACTTGGAGTAAAAGCCTCCTCCGGGTCGGTTTTGCCCGCACAAGGTCGGTTTGGCCCGCAGGGAAAGAGTCCAACTCGGATCCCTGCCGAACCGTGCACAGCCGCGCACAAGCGGTAGTACCGCTTCACACAAGCGGTAGTACCGCTTGGGCGGTAGTACCGCTTCACACAAGCGGTAGTACCGCTCGGGCGGTAGTACCGCTTCACCAAGCGGTAGTACCGCTTACGCGGCAGCAAAACTACTTTTGCACTTTCCAATACCTCGTGGGCTTTATCCCTTTGGCTCATATAAAGTGTTGCTGCACCCGAACACTTCGGTAAACATCCGGAACCCCTTCCGGTGAATTCCGGAACCCTTCCAGAGATCAAAACACTATTATCACATATATCAATCTTTACCGCCGGACTATTCCGGAGATCCTCGTCATGTCCGGGATCTTATCCGGGACTTCCGAACAACTTTCGGTCACCAACATAATAACTCAATTATACTAATCGTCACCAAACGTTAAGTGTGTAGACCCTGCGGGTTCGAGAACTATGTAGACATGACCGAGACACCTCTACGGCCAATAACCAATAGCGGGACCTGGATGCCCATATTGGCTCCTACATATTCTACGAAGATCTTTATCGGTCGAACCTCTATGTCAAGGATTCAGTTAATCCCGTATGCTGTTCCCTTTGTTCTTCGGTATGTTACTTGCCCGAGATTCGATCGTCGGTATCTCTATACCTAGTTCAATCTCGTTACCGGCAAGTCTCTTTACTCGTTCCGTAATACAAGATCTCGTGGCTAACACTTTTAGTCACATTGCTTGCAAGGCTCATTGTGATGTTGTATTACCGAGTGGGCCCTGAGATACCTCTCCGTCATACGGAGTAACAAATCCCAGTCTTGATCCATGCCAACCCAACAGACACCCTCGGAGATATCTGTAGAGCACCTTTATAGTCACCCAGTTACGTTGCGACGTTTGATACACACAAGGTATTCCTCCGGTGTCAGTGAGTTGCATGATCTCATGGTCAAAGGAACAGATACTTGACATGCAGAAAACAATAGCAATAAACTGACACGATCAAATGCTACGTTTACAGTTTGGGTCTTGTCCATCACATCATTCTCCTAATGATGTGATCCCGTTATCAAATGACATCTCATGTCCATGGCTAGGAAACCTTAACCATCTTTGATCAACAAGCTAGTCAACTAGAGGCTTACTAGGGACACAGTGTTGTCTATGTACCCACACATGTATTTGAGTTTCCAATCAATACAATTATAGCATGGATAATAAACGATTATCATGAACAAGGAAATATAATAATAACCAATTTATTATTGCCTCTAGGGCATATTTCCAACAGCATGACAGTCATGGTTGCTCTGGAGCTCTCTGGTGCTCTCATAGTCTCAGAGCTAGCATACTCCTTTCTGATAGCTTTCTTCTTCTTGGAAGAAGTGGCAGCATCATCTTTCTTAGGCAGCTCATCAGGGATGAAGTCCTCATCCTCCTCATCAGAATTGAGCTTCCTCCTAGTCCTTGTAGCAGCCTTGGGCAAATCAGGAGAACTAGGCACATCATCAAAACTCTCTTCACGGCTAGTGCCTGAACTCATGACAATATCCTCCTCTCTAAAGTTGTTCTCACTGAAGCAGACATCTCTGACCCTGTTAATAGAGTATAGAGGAGTGGAAAAGATGAGTCATCACAAAATGCAGACATTTTCAAAAGATTGAACTAAGATTTCTCAAATTTTGCATTCTGCCAAATGTATGTCGGTACAGCCGAGGCAAAATTTTCGGACCCACCGAGACAAACAACCTGCTTTCCAGAAACTTGGCACCATTTTCGGTCACATCAAAAATTGGTACTCGGTTCCACCGAGGTGTTCTCAGTTGGCCATAAAAACTGAATTGGTGCTACCGATTCTTTTGCATCGGTTCTACCGAGATTCATGTGGCGGACGGCAAAACCTAAAAAATCGATCGTTCGCTATTCTAATGGAATTTCTAGAGGAAAGGGAGGTTTGCAATCCGTTGATTATCGATAAAGTTAACTCCAATGCGCAAGAATTGGACGGGGAGCGCAAGGAGGGCCGGATCCATACCCTAGCTAGGTGAAGGATCTGCTACGGCGACAACGGCGGTGAAGATTCTGTCGGCGGCGGCGATTCCCAGCGGCGGAGACGCACGGGGAGGCAAGGGCGACGACCAGGGGTCTGGAGCGGCAGCTTAGGGTTGGAGGAAGACGGGCTCTTGAGATTGAATTTCAAAAGTCATTTCCGCCAGGATATATACCCTTCGCTGTCGGTGACACCGGTTCAATATTTTCGGTGTCACTGAGTTTCTCAACTGTCAGCTGACAGGGAAACTCGGTGTAACCGAGAATAAGGAATCGGTGTTACCGAGATTGAAAACCAGATCAACCCTAGGCATTCGGTGAGACCGAGAATTTTGGTTGGTTCCACCGAGATGCACTTGGGAGGTTTTAATGGTCAGTCCTTTGTCGATACGGAACTCCGAGTGTTCCACACACTGAGGGATCAAAAAGTACTTGTTCAAATTTTGTGATGCAGCAAGAAAAGAATATGAGGTGAGAAAGCATAGATAGTTAGAGAGTGGTCCTAGGCATTCTTGTTCATCCAATTGGCAAAAGAGAAAACAAAAGCCAAATAGCAACAATTGGATGTCCTCGAATGGATAAATAAATGCAGACCAACATGCTCACACAATAAGATGTCAAATGAAATCATGGCAAACATGCACAAACACACTAGCATCTATCAAGCATTTTGGTGATGACGGAGTCATCTATATATGAGTATATTGACTTAGGAGCCAAGTAAGAATACTTGATCATAGGTCATACTCATCGTTTAAGCACAAGTGGGGTTACCACTTTTACATAAAGCATTTAATGTTGTCATATACCAAGAGATGCTTTGACTCAAGTCTTAGAGTAAAGCTCCCCCTTGATGTGACATCCCCCCATAGGAGGGATAAACTACCCTTGGGTTTTGTCGATGAAGACTTCATGTAGGTGAAGTAGTGGTGGATGCTCAATGTTGATGAAGATCACCATGAGTTGGGAGCATCCTTGTTGTTTCCTTACTCTTCTCACCTACATGGGTTAGTCCCAACACACAAGAGACAAATACAAGGATATCTATGGACATGGAGTGCAAAGCATGTGTGATGATGTCCATGGATTTGTTGATTACCTTGTCCCTTGCTTACCTTTGAGGGAATGTGTGACTCCTTGAACTATTGCATAGAGTTGATGTTGATTGCAAATAGTTCTTGCCAATAATGAATGTGAGTGAATTTCATTGGCGGAGTCACCCCTCAAGAACTTTCTAGTTCTTCCTCTTGGGGACCCACATCAACTTGATGGGGATCCTTGGTGTTGAAGTAGCCTTTGTAGAAGTTGAGCTTGAAGTAGCCTTGGGAACCCACTCCACCAAAGCTAGGGATTCATCTTCATATGAGTCAATGTCCTCTTGAAGCTTGTTCTTGCCCTTGAGCTTGTGGTCTTGTGGTGGAAGGTCATCTTGAGTGTTTGTTCCCTTGGGAGGAGTATTTTCATACTTCTCCTTTTGAGGAACAAACTTGGGCTTGGGGTATCGACCTTCTTCCCATTCAACTCCATTAGCGTTGAAGTAGCCAATGCCATGGTTCTTCCGGTATCCTCCGTGCTTGCGTACAATTTCCTCAAATTGCTTACACCCGGCAAGACTCTTGTAGATACCTTTCTCTATAATTCCTTTCAATAAAGCATTTTCTTGCTCAAGTGTAACTTGGCAAAGAGAATCATCATTAGTGGAATCAATAGAACTACTAGAAGCAACATCATTAGATTTAGCATTTTTATTGTTGCTACTAGATGAAGAACCTTTCTTGCCTTTGTTACTAGTTTGTCTAGGTTTAACTTGTGGCATGAATGTAGACAAGAGTAATCATTTGGCTAGATAAGATGAAGTCTTCTTTCGGAGATCGTCATTGATAGCTTTAAGAAACTCATGCTCTTGCTCCAAAGTGAGCTTCTCGAAGCGTAGCTTCTCATGAGTCCTTACAAGCTCTCTATGATCTTCTAGAGTAGATTCATGGGCTAACTTAAGAGTGTTTAATTCTTTAGTTAGTTGTTCTATTTTCATCTTATCATCATCAAACGACTTATCTTGGCTAGCATGAGAATTATCAAGTTCATTTTGACTAACATCACTAGTTTTGTCAAAGAGCAAGTCATCATCACCAAGTAAATCATCTTCATCACTATTGAAATCAAGATACTCGGGGTGTGATACCTTGGGGACTTTAGCCATGAAGCAACTTCCACTCCCTTCATTTGGTGAATCAAATAGATCATAGGAGTTGGTAGTAACTAGTGCAAGTCAGGCAACACCTTCATCTTGACTATAGTCGGAGTTGGAGTGATAGCTTCTCTCGGAGTTGTTGTCGGAGTCGGAGCCGGAAACCAATTCACCAACATGAGCTTGATGTATTCTTCTTGTGTAGCTCTTGGTGTACTTGTCCTTCTTCTCTGAATCCCTACTTCTCCTTGAGGGTCTTCGTTCATAA
Organism: Elymus sibiricus; assembly: GCA_039707655.1. Lineage (NCBI taxonomy): Eukaryota > Viridiplantae > Streptophyta > Magnoliopsida > Poales > Poaceae > Elymus > Elymus sibiricus. The sequence goes on along the minus strand of CM077665.1, from coordinate 468,111,341 downwards.
CGATCATCTCTACTCCTTCTCTCTCTTTGAGGTGATTCATTCCTTGAGCTTCGTCTTCTAGGTGACTCTTCTCTTCGTTTGTAGGGAGCCGTGCACTCATTGGAGTAGTGTCCGGGCTTCCCACAATTGTAGCAATTGCGGTCACGACTTGACGAACGCTTTCATATCTTGAGTTGGAGCTTCGTTCTTTGCCTCTATTCTTGTAGAACTTGTTGAATTTCTTGACCATGAGGCTTATCTCTTCATTGGTGACAAGGTTGTCGCTTGAAGTTGCGGGAGCATCACTTGTGGCTTTGTAAGCACCGCTAGACTTGTTGTGAAGCTCTTCTTTGTCTTTGAGTGTCGTCTCATGAGCAACAATCCTTCCAATGACTTCCGTAGGCTTGAGATCTTTGTAGTTGGGCATCATTTGGATCAATGTGCACACGGTGTCATATCTCTCATCCAAAGCTCGAAGTATCTTCTTGATGATGAATTTTTCGGTCATTTCTTTGCTTCCTAAGCCGGCAATCTCATTGGTGATGAGAGCTAGCCTAGAGTACATCTCCGCGACTCCTTCACCATCCTTCATCTTGAACTTGTCAAGCTGACTTTGAAGAACATCCAACTTGGACTCTCTCAAGGACTCGGTTCCTTCGTGCATATCAACCAAAGTATCCCAAATCTCTTTTGCATTATCGAGACGGCTGATTTTGTTGAATTCCTCGGGGCATAGGCAGTTGAAGAGAATGTCGCATGCTTGAGCGTTGTATTGCAACATCTTCAATTCATCTGCGGTCGCTTCACGATCCGGTTCCTTTCCATCACCAAAGAATTCACCTTGCAAGCCAACACGAACAACAGCCCAAACGGCGGGGTTATGATCAAGAATATGCATTTTCATTTTGTGCTTCCAACTAGCAAAATTAGTGCCATCAAAGTACGGACCTCTACGATGATAATTTCCCTCACTAGACGCCATACTCTCCTAGGTTGTGAAACAAATGCAATGGAGACCAAAGCTCTGATACCACTTGTAGGACCGAAAGTATGTCTAGAGGGGGGTGATTAGACTACTTGACCAAATAAAAATCTACTTTTTCCCAATTTTAAGTGTTGGCAGATTTTAGCAATGATAGCAAGTCAAGTACACCCTACACATGCATGTCTAAGACTATAGCAGCGGAAACTAACAACAAGCATGTATAGTAGAGGGTAGGAAGGAAGATCAAACGCAATTTGTAGACACGAAGATTTTTCCCGTGGTTCCGATAGGTGGTGATATCGTACGTCCACGTTTATGGAGTCTTCAACCCACGGAGGGTAACGGTCGCGAGAGTCCACGGAGGGCTCCACCCATAAGGGTCCACGAAGTAGCAACCTTGACTATTCCATAACGGCTTCCGTCCACGAAGGACTAGCCTCACTATGGGTAGATCTTCACGAAGTAGGCGATCTCCTTGCCCTTACAAACTTCTTGGTTCAACTCCACAACACGAAGTAGGAGGCTCCCAAGCGACACCTAACCAATCTAGGAGGCACCACCCTCCAAAAGGTAATAGGCTCGGCAATGTCGATGAACTCCTTGCTCTTGTGCTTCAAGATGATAGAATCCTCAACACACAATCACTCTCTCACAGATTTGGCTTGGTAGAAGAGATTGGATTGGTGGAAAGTAACTTGGGGAGGCTAGAGATCAAGATTCATATGGTAGGAATGGAATAGCTTGATCTCGACACATGAGTAGGTGGCTCTCTCTCAGAAAATATGATGGGGCAAGTATGGAATAGTTCAGAGTGCTTCTCTTTCGAGTGGGTGGTGGTGAAGGGGTATATATAGGCATCTCCAAAAATCCAACCGTTACACCTTAAGTGACCAACTCGGTGACACCGAAGTATAGAACTCGGTGGTACCGAGTTGCTCCAAAGGTAGCAACTTTTGAATCTCGGTGAGACCGATATATAAATCTCGGTTGTACCGATTAGGTGACCAACGGTCAGATTGCCAAACTCGGTGACGCCGATCCAACAAAATCGGTGGTACCGATTTTGTGAATCGAGGTAACAGAAAGTTGGCAACCCAAACTCGGTGGCACCGAAGTGGAATCGGTTGCACCGATGTGCTAGGGTTTGGCATGGGTCTGTCTGAGTTTGGGAATCGGTGGCACCGAGCGGAAAGTGTTGGTTGCACCGATTTTGGATATTTTACTTTGGACAGACTTTTGTGTAAGAGCTTGTGGGTGTTTTTGGTGACTATCACTTGTGCACGTATGAGCATTTTGTTCACCAACAGTACCTTACCGCCTTTTAATAGTATTGGCTTTCCTATGGACTCAAAGTGATTTCTCACAAAGTAAAATGTAGAGTCCTCTTGCTTGAAGCTTTGCCAATCCATTTCCTAGCATCTTGGGGTTATCCACAATCCTTTTGCCATCCCTATCATTGAACTTTTCCTGAAATATGCTTAGTGGAAACATTAGTTTAATGACATATATGTTGTTATTAATTACCAAAACCACCAAGGGAGCAAATGTGCTTTCAACAGGGATCATTGATTAAGAAGGGATCCTTGAGAACAAGGGTCATAGATCGTAGGGTTCATAGAAATGAGAATTGAGGGAATCATTGAAAGTAATTTCTCTCCCTTTGGCTGATTTGAGAGCTTGTAAGACTTCTCCTCCTTTGAGTGAGGAAAAAAATTCTCCCCCTAAAGTTTTTTTTAATGAAGGGATCATCGAAGAATTGAAAATATCACAATAGGATTTCTAAGAAAACAAGGATTTGCAGTTTTGAACACAACTGAGAGAAGAAATCAAATCGGTGGCTCCGAGACAAACAAGTCGGTGGTACCGAGATACTGTAATGCAGCTCATCTGCTAATTCGGTAGAACCAAGTTATTTGTATCGGCGGCTCCGAGGCTAAAACAGAAACTTGGCAATGTTTGAGAAACTTGCAAATAGATTTAGAATTTTTTTTAACAAAGTGTCAAAGAGAAATTTTCAAGAAAATGCAAAAGACTTTGCAAAAGGATATCAACTAGAGAAGATTTGAGTGGTTCCAAGAAATCTTGTAAATAGAGAATGAACCACACAAGATTCTTAACTAGATGATGTGCGGTGACTAGGTCACCTATATTAGAGTATATTGACTTTAGGAGTCAAGCAAGAATACTTGATCATAGGTCATACTCATCGTTAAGCTCAAAATGGGGTTGCCATTTTTCGATTAAGCATTTTAATGTTTTCATATCACTTGAGTTCCTTTAGCTCATGACTTGGAGTAAAGCCTTTTCAAGGATATGAGTACATACCTTTGAGTGATGTTGATGACGTGGCTTGTAGGTGAACTTGTTGAGGATGCTCGAGGTTGATGAAGATCATCTTGAGTTGGGAGCAATCCTTCTCGTTTTAGTACATTTGTCACCTACATAGGTTAGTCATGCAAGGAAGAACATGATATGACATGATACTAATTGTGAAATACAAATATGTGTCAAGGATATGTTTGTGTTGTCCTCTTCCTTCCATCGTCAAAAGGAGTTGTGGATACTTGGTCATGACAAGATTGCTTATGATTTGAGTTGATGGCAATCTTGTGGAATGAAGTTCTTCCAAGTACCTACAAAAGGTTAGATGCAACACAAGGGAGCATAGAATTCCATGGTATAAGATAACATGTCAAGTGTATCATGGAAGTATCAAGTAAGCTCATGCCCTTGCATGCATGAGAGTGAGTCTAGCTCAAGTTTGAAGCATCAATGATGTTCAACTCACTCCTCAAGTGACAAAACGTTTTCTCATCAAGTGGCTTAGTAAAGATATCGGCCAATTGCTTGTTAGTGCGAACATGCTTAAGATCAATATCTTCGTTGGCAACATGATGTCTAACTTGAATATGTTTAGTTCGAGAATGTTGCACAGGATTATGACCAATTTGATAGCACTTTCATTGTCACAAAGTAATGGAACATTTTTAACATGAATTCCATAATCCTTAAGCGTTTGTGTCATCCATAGTAATTGTGCACAACACGATCCGGCAGCAATATACTCAGCTTCGGTAGTAGATAGAGATACCGAGTTTTGTTTCTTAGAGGACCAAGACACAAGAGATCTACCCAAAAATTGACAAGTACCCGAGGTGAATTTTCTATCAACCTTGTCACCGGCATAGTCCGAATCAGAATAGCCAACAAGGTTAAAGGAACATCCCTTGGGATACCAAATGCCAAAGTTTGGTGTTTGTATCAAATATCTCACAATACGTTTCACGGCCAAAAGATGACACTCTTTAGGTGCAGCTTGATATCTAGCACACATGCAAACACTAAGCATAATGTCGGGACGGGAGGCACATAGATATAACAATGAACCAATCATAGATCGATAAACCTTTTGATCAACCGGTTCGTCCTCCTTGGTAAGATCAACATGTCCACTAGTAGGCATAGGAGTTTTCATACATTTGCACTCTTGCATGTTGAACTTTTTGATCAAGTCCTTGGTATACTTGGTTTGAGAGATGAAAGTTCCTTCTCTCGTTTGCTTGATTTGCAAACCAAGAAAGAATTTCAGCTCACACATCATGGACATCTCATACTTCTCGGACATCAACCTTCCAAATCTTTCACTAAATTGTGGGTTAGTAGATCCAAAGATAATATCATCCACATAGATTTGGCACACAAATAATTCACCATTAACTCTCTTAGTGAATAAGGTTGCGTCAATTTTACCAATTTCGAAACCCTTTTCAATGAGAAACTTAGTTAAGCATTTATACCAAGCACGTGGAGCTTGCTTGAGACCATAAAGAGCTTTACGAAGCTTGTAGACATGATTAGGTTTCTTAGGATTCACAAAACTAGGTGGTTGCTTAACATAGACCTCTTCTTCAATCTCACCATTTAAAAATGCACTTTTAATGTCCATTTGATAAAGCGTGATATCATGGTGATTATCATAAGCAAGAAGAATGCGAATAGCTTCAAGTCTAGCGACGGGGGCATATGTCTCACCGTAGTCCATACCTTCGACTTGCGTATATCCTTGGGCTACAAGACGTGCCTTGTTGTGTACAACTTGACCGTCTTCATCTTGCTTGTTCCGAAACACCCATTTGGTTCCGATGATGTTGTGCTCGTCCTTGGGCTTCTCCACGAGTGTCCACACTTCGTTCCTCTCGAAGTTGTGAAGCTCTTCATGCATTGCGTTCACCCAATCCGGGTCTTCAAGAGCTTGTTCTACCTTCAAGGGTTCAATGCTAGAGATGAAGGAATAATGCTCACAAAAATTAGCTAAGCGAGTTTTAGAGCGAGTGATTCTCCCGGTTTGTATGTCACCAAAGATTTGGTTTAGAGGATGGTTCTTGGTCACTCTTGCTCGAACTCGGGGTAGCTTAGGCTTGTTGGATGGTGGAGCTTCTTCTTCATCATCATCATCTCCTTCGTCTTCGTTGTTGTTGAAGGTGTCGTTCCGTTGAGGTGGTGGGGAAGGAGGTTGTGGTGGATCTTCATGATGTACTTCCTCTTCTTCATCTTGTCGTGTACCGCTTGTGGATGCCTCCATGTCGTGTTGAGGTTCACCTTGACGTGAAGTAGGGGCTTCCACTTGAGTTGATGAAGTACGTTCCTTCACCTCCATGGGACGAATCTTGCCGATGGACAAGTCTTGGATAGCTTCCGAAGGGTCCTTATCACCTACATCATTTGGCAATTGTTCGACTTGCGAACCATTAGACTCATCAAACTTCACATCTACCGTCTCTTCAACCTTTCGAGTGAAGTTGTTGTAGACACGGTAAGTGTGAGAGTTCGATCCATAACCGAGTAGGAAACCTTCATGAGATTTAGGAGCAAATTTGGTACGACGATGCTTATCAAGAATGTAGCACTTTGAGCCGAATACCCGAAAGTATCCAACTTGGGGTTTGTTACCGGTGAGTAGCTCGTATGCCGTTTTACCGAGAAGCTTGTGCAAGTAGAGTCGGTTCGTGGCATGACATGCTGTTTCCACGGCTTCTGCCCAAAAGTGTCTTGGCGTCTTGTATTCGTCAAGCATCGTTCTTGCCATCTCAATAAGAGTTCGGTTCTTCCTCTCAACAACTCCATTTTGTTGAGGCGTGTACGTAGTCGAGAACTCATGTGAAACACCTTCTTCGTCAAGAAAGGTATCCACATGGGTGTTCTTGAACTCCGATCCATTATCGCTCCGAACCTTCTTGATCTTCACTTCAAACTGATTTTGCGCTTTGCGAACGAAGTTCTTGAAGATCTTTTGTACCTGCGACTTATCATCAAGAAAGAATACCCACGTAAATCTGGAAAAATCATTAACTATAACTAGTCCATAGGAATTTCCACCGAGACTCTTGTAAGCATTGGGACCAAAAAGATCCATGTGATGTAACTCGAGTGGTCTCCTAGTAGTCATGATATTCTTTACGGGATGACTTCCACCTACTTGCTTTCCGGCTTGACAAGCACTACAAAGTCTATCTTTGTCAAAGATAACATCTTTAACACCAAGTATATGATCACCTTTGATAAGCTTGTCTAGATTACGCATGCCAACATGTCCTAGTCTTCTATGCCAAATCCAACCTTTAGAATATTTTGCAATTAGACAAGTACGAGGTTTGGATCTCTTAGTGAAATCAACAATGTATAGATCACCTCCATAGAAACCGGTAAAGACCATTTTATGATTATCTTGACGAAACACTTGGCAATCTACTTTCGTGAATAGCACATTAAAACCAAAGTCGGCAAGTCTAGATACGGAAAGAAGATTGTAGCCGAGGGATTCAACAAGCATGACGTTTTGAATAGAGCTATCATGGGATATGGCCACTTTACCAAGACCAAGTACCTTACCCTTGGAGTTGTCTCCAAATGTTACGTACCTTCGCGGTCCATGGTTTGGTGTGATCTCTTCAAACATTTCTCTATCTCCGGTCATGTGATCGGTGCATCCGCTATCGAGAATCCACTCTTTTCCTCCGGACATGTAATCCTTGAAGTTTGCCATAAGACTTAGATTCTTCATGATCTTCTCATACTCGATGTCGAACAGCTCATCTTCATCATAGGAGCCATGTTCCGCATTGTCATCATCAAGTGGGAAATCCTCGTCACAAAGAACAAGAGATTCGTTAGTGTTGTGATCATGACAATGTTCAAATTTATGAATTCGAATGGCTTCTATAATGATGTTGCTGATAGTTATGACATCTCCTTTAGCACGCATGAGGTCTCTAAGCTCAAATAGATAGTCATCGAACTTGGGATCACTAGGCGTCATTTTGTGAAAGGCAATAGTTTTATGAAGAATTTCATCAACATTACTCAATGAATAACTTGGATATCGTTTCTCCAAGTCATTCCACAATGTATAAGTGCATTCAAAATTCTTCATTTGATTAAGCACATTTCTAGGCAATCCTCTAACAATGAGATTAACAGTTCTAAGATTGCATAGCATATCAATTTCCTCTTCATGTGTGGGATGTAAAGGATCAATGGGAGGTGCATAGGGGCTCTTGACATACTTGCTCAATTGAAATTCATTAAATAGCTCAAGCATCAAGGTTTTCCATTGACTATAGAACTCGCCATCAAGAATGGGCACTCTACAACTCACACTCCCTATACTAGACACATCCACCTTCCTCCACGGTGATTAAACTGAAGCAATGGAGACCAAAGCTCTGATACCAATTGTGGGATCACTAGAAGTGTGTGTCTAGAGGGGGGGTGAATAGACTACTTGCAAGAATTAAAACCTAACCTTTTCCCAAGTTAATTGGTTGGCAGATTTTAGCAATTATAGCAAGTCTAGCACACCCTACACATGCAAGTCAACAAGTATGGCAGCGGAAAGTAAAGACATTGCACATGGAAGTAAAGAGTTGAGATAGGGAGATCAAACGCATGAGGGACACGAAGATTTTTCCGTGGTTCCGATAGGTGGTGCTATCGTACGTCCACGTTTATGGAGTCTTCAACCCACGGAGGGTAACGGTCGCGAGAGTCCACGGAGGGCTCCACCCATAAGGGTCCACGAAGTAGCAACCTTGACTATTCCATAACGGCTTCCGTCCACGAAGGACTAGCCTCACTATGGGTAGATCTTCACGAAGTAGGCGATCTCCTTGCCCGTACAAACTTCTTGGTTCAACTCCACAACACGAAGTAGGAGGCTCCCAAGCGACACCTAACCAATCTAGGAGGCACCACCCTCCAAAAGGTAATAGGCTCGGTAATGTCGATGAACTCCTTGCTCTTGTGCTTCAAGATGATAGACTCCTCAACACACAATCACTCTCTCACAGATGTGGCTTGGTAGAAGAGATTGGATTGGTGGAAAGCAACTTGGGGAGGCTAGAGATCAAGATTCATATGGATGGAGTGGAATGGCTTGATCTCAACACATGAGTAGGTGGCTCTCTCTTAGAAAATATGATGGGGCAAGTATGGAATAGTTCTGAGTGCTTCTCTTTCGAGTGGGTGGTGGTGAAGGGGTATATATAGGCATCCCCAAAAATCCAACCGTTACACCTAAAGTGACCAACTTGGTGACACCGATGTGTGAATCTCGGTGGTACCGAAGTGATCAAAAGGTGACAACTTTTGAATCTCGGTGAGACCGATATATAATTCTCGGTGGTACCGATAAGGTGACCAACGGTCAGATTGCGCAACTCGGTGACGCCGATCCAACAAAATCGGTGGTACCGATTTTGTGAATCGAGGTAATAGAAAGTTGGCAACCCAAACTCGGTGGCACCGAAGTGGAATCGGTTGCACCGATGTGCTAGGGTTTGGCATGGGTCTGTCTAAGTTTGGGAATCGGTGGCATCGAGTGGAAAGTGTTGGTTGCACCGATTTTGGATATTTGACTTTGGACAGACTTTTGTGGAAGAGCTTGTGCGTGTTTTTGGTGACTATCACTTGTGCACGTATGAGCATTTTGTTCACCAACAGTACCTTACCCCCTTTTAATAGTATTGGCTTTCCTATGGACTCAAAGTGATTTCTCACAAAGTAAAATGTAGAGTCCTCTTGCTTGAAGCTTTGCCAATCCATTTCCTAGCTTCTTGGGGTATCTCCACAATCTCCACAATCCTTTTGCTAGCCCTCTCTGTGGACTTTATCTGAAATACACTAGGTAAAAATATTAGTCCAAGAGACAATGTATGTTGTCATGAATTATCAAAACCACCAAGGGAGCATGTTGTGCTTTCAGGGCCAGGGTGCACAACACCCACCAAGGCGCGCCAGCCCCCTCCCGGCGCGCCCTGGTGGGTGGTGCTCACCCAGGCCCACTTCCGGAGCCCATCTTCTGGTATAAATTCCCAAAAAAACCTAAAAAATAGGAGGAGGACCTTCGGGACGAAGCGCCGCCGCCTCGAGGCGGAACTTGGGCAGGAGCACTTTTGCCCTCCGGCGGAGCAATTCCACCGGGGGAACTTCCCTCCCGGAGGGGGAAATCGAAGCTATCGTCATCACCAACACCCCTCTCATCTTTGGGAGGCCAATCTTCATCAACATCTTCAACAGCACCATCTCCTCTCAAACCCTATTTCATCTCTTGTGTTCGATCTTTGTACCGAAACCTCAGATTGGTACCTGTGGGTGACTAGTAGTGTTGATTACCTTGTGTAGTTGATTACTATATGGTTTATTTGGTGGAAGATTATATGTTCAGATCCATTATGCTATTCATTACTCCTCTGATCTTGAGCATGATTATTATTTGTGAGTAGTTACCTTTGTTCTTGAGGTCACGGGAGAAGTCATGTTGCGAGTAATCATGTGAATTTGATATGTGTTCGATATTTTGATGATATGTATGTTGTGATTCCCTTAGTGGTGTCATGTGAACGTCGACTACATGACACTTCACCATTCATGGGCCTAAGGGAACGCATTGTGGAGTAGTTATTAGATGATGGGTTGCTAGAGTGACAGAAGCTTAAACCCTAGTTTATGCGCTACTTCGTAAGGGGCTGATTTGGATCCACATGTTTAATGCTATGGTTAGACTTTGTGTTAATACTTTTCTCATAGTTGCGGATGCTTGCGAGGGGGTTAATCATAAGTAGGTTGTTAGTTCAAGTAAGAACAGCACCTTAGCACCGGTCCATGCACATATCAAATTATCAAAGTAGCGAACACGAATCAAACCAACATGATAAAAGTGACTAGACGAAATTCCTGTGTACCCTCAAGAACACTTTGCCTATTACTAGTGATTGTTCTGGCCTGTTGCCTCAAAAGGATTGGGCTACCTTGCTGCACCTTGTTTACCGTTACCATTACTTGCTCGTTACAAATTACCTTGCTATCAAACTATCTGTTACCTACAATTTCAGTGCCTGCAGAGAATACCTTGCTGAAAACCGCTTGTCATTTCCTTCTGCTCCTTGTTGGGTTCGACACTCTTACTTATCGAAAGGACTACGATTGATCCCCTATACTTGTGGGTCATCAAGACTCTTTTCTGGCGCCGTTGCCGGGGAGTGAAGCGCTTTTGGTAAGTGGAAATCGGTAAGGAAAAACTTATACTACGTGCTGAAATTTATTGCTACTTGCTACTATGGAGAACAATCCTTTGAGGGGTTTGTTCGGGGTATCTTCACCTCGATCGGAACCACAATTAGTTACCCCTCAACCTACAGCACCTACTGAAAATGTTACATATAAAATTCCTTCGGGTATGCTAGAACACTTGCTTGCTAAACCTTATGCAGGAGATGGAACTGAACATCCTGATATGCATCTCTTATATGTGAACGAAATATGTGGATTATTTAAGCTTGCAGGTTTACCCGGAGATGAAGTTAAGAAGAAGGTTTTCCCTTTATCTTTGGAGGGAAAAGCATTGACATGGTATAGGCTATGTGATGATCTTGGATCGTGGAACTGGAATCGTTTGCAATTGGAATTCCATCAAAAGTTTTGTCCTATGCATCTAGTTCATCGTGATCGGAATTATATATATAATTTTTGGCCTCGTGAAGGAGAAAGTATCGCTCTAGCTTGGGGGAGGCTTAAGTCAATGCTATATTCATGCCCCAATCATGACATTCCGAGGGAAGTTATCATTCAGAATTTTTATGCTCGGCTTTCTCATAATGATCAATCCATGCTCGATACTTCTTGTGCTGGTTCTCATATGAAGAAGACTATTGATTTCAAGTGGGATCTCTTGGAAAGAATTAAACGCAACTCTGAGGATTGGGAACTCGACGAAGGTAATGAGTCAGGTATAAAGCTTGAATTTGATTGTGTTAAATCTTTTATGAATACCGATACTATTCAGAAGTTTAGCACTAAATATGGACTTGACTCTGAGATAGTAGCCTCTTTCTGCGAAGCATTCGCTACTCACAGAAATGGAAGATATTGATGTTACTATTAAACTTGCTAATAGAGATACTACCACACCGCTTGGGATTGTTAGAGATGTTGAAGTCTTGTGTGGGAAAGTAAAATACCCTACTGATTTTCTAGTTCTTGGTTCCCCACAAGATGACTTTTGTCCCATTATCTTTGGTAGACCTTAACTGAGCACCGTCAATGCTATGATAGATTGTGAAAAACAAACTGTTGGTGTCAGTTTTGGTAATGTGTCTCATGAGTTTAATTTTTCCAAGTTTAGTAGACAACCTCGTGATAAAGCGTTACCTAGTGAAGATGAAATAATTGGTCTTGCTTCTATTGTTGTGCCTCCAACTGATCCACTAGAACAATATTTGCTCGACCATGAAAATGATATGCACATGCGTGAAAGAAATGAAATAGATCAAATTTTCTTCGAACAACAACCTCTCCTGAAACACAATTTGCCTATTGAAACTCTTGGAGGTCCTCCTCCACCTAAAGGTGATCTTGTGTTTGAATTGAAACAATTGCCTGACACTTTGAAGTATGCTTATCTTGATGAGAAAAAGATATATCCTATTATTATTAGTGCTAACCTTTCAGAACATGAAGAAGAAAGATTATTGAAAGTTCTAAGGAAGCACCGGGCTGCTATTGGATATACTCTTGGTGATCTTAAGGGCATTAGTCCCACTCTATGTCAGCACAAGATCAATATGGAACCTGATGCTAAACCCGTTGTTGATCACCAACGGCGATTGAATCCTAAGATGAAGGAAGTGGTAAGAACTGAAATATTAAAGCTTCTGGAAGCAGGTATAATCTATCCCATAGCTGATAGTAGATGGGTAAGTCCCGTTCATTGTGTCCCTAAGAAAGGAGGTATTACCGTTGTTCCTAATGATAAGAATGAACTCATTCCACAAAGAGTTGTCACTGGCTATAGAATTGTAATTGATTTTAGAAAATTAAATAAAGCTACTAGGAAAGATCATTACCCTTTGCCTTTCATTGATCAAATGCTAGAGAGACTATCTAAGCACACACATTTTTGTTTCCTAGATGGATATTATGGTTTTTCTCAAATACCTGTGTCACAATCCGATCAAGAGAAAACCACCTTTACTTGCCCTTTTGGAACTCATGCTTATAGACGTATGCCTTTTGGTTTATGCAATGCACCTGCTACCTTTCAAAGATGTATGACCGCTATATTCTCTGATTTTTGTGAAAAGATTGTAGAGGTTTTCATGGATGATTTTTCCATTTACGGAACTTCTTTTGATGATTGCTTAAGCAACCTTGATCGAGTTTTGCAGAGATGTGAACAAACTAATCTTGTCTTGAATTGGGAGAAGTGCCACTTTATGGTTAATGAAGGTATTGTCTTGGGGCATAAAATATCTGAACGAGGTATTGAGGTGGATAAAGCTAAAGTTGATGCAATTGAGAAAATGCCGTGTCCTAAAGATATCAAAGGTATTCGAAGTTTCCTTGGTCATGCTGGTTTTTATAGGAGGTTCATTAAGGACTTCTCTAAAATTTCTAGGCCACTTACTAATCTTTTGCAAAAGGATATTCCTTTTATCTTTGATGATGATTGTGTGGAAGCCTTTGAAACACTCAACAAAGCCTTAACCTCTGCACCTATCGTTCAACCACCTGATTGGAACTTGCCTTTTGAAATTATGTGTGATGCTAGTGATTATGCTGTTGGTGTTGTCCTAGGACAAAGAGTTGATAAGAAATTGAATGGTATCCATTATTCTAGTAAAACTTTAGACAGTGCCAAACGAAATTATGCCACTACTAAAAAAGAATTTTTGGCAGTTGTGTTTGCTTGTGATAAATTTAGATCCTATATTGTTGACTCCAAAGTTATTGTTCACACCGATCATGCTGCTATAAAATACCTTATGGAAAAGAAAGATGCTAAACCTAGACTCATTAGGTGGGTTCTCTTGCTTCAAGAATTTGACTTACATATCGTTGATAGGAAAGGAGCTGAGAACCCCGTAGCTGATAACTTGTCTAGGTTAGAAAATATCCTTGATGACCCACTACCTATTGATGATAGTTTCACTGACGAACAACTAGCTGCAATAAGTGTCTCACACATCACACCTTAGTATGCGGATTATGCTAATTACATTGTTGCTAAATATATACCACCTAGTTTCACATACCAACAAAAGAGAAAATTCTTCTATGACTTGAGACATTACTTTTGGGATGACCCACATCTTTATAAAGAAGGAGTAAATGGTATTATTAGGCGTTGTGTACCTGAGCATGAACAGGAACAGATCCTACGGAAATGTCATTCTGAAGCTTATGGAGGACATCATGCGGGAGATAGAACTGCTCATAAGGTATTACAATCTGGTTTTTATTGGCCTACTCTCTTCAAAGATGCTCGTAAGTTTGTCTTGTCTTGTGATGAATGTCAAATAATTGGTAATATCGGTAAGCGTCAAGAAATGCCTATGAATTATTCACTTGTTGTTGAACCATTTGACGTATGGGGTTTTGATTACATGGGGCCTTTTACTTCCTCTAACGGATACACTCATATTTTAGTTGCGGTTGATTATGTCACTAAGTGGGTAGAAGCTATTCCAACTAGTAGTGCTGATCACCACACTTCCATTAAAATGCTTAAAGAGGTTATCTTCCCGAGGTTTGGAGTCCCTAGATATTTAATGACCGATGGTGGTTCACACTTTATTCATGGTGCTTTCCGTTAGATGCTCACTAAATATGATGTTAACCATAGAATTGCATCACCCTATCATCCTCAATCTAGTGGTCAAGTAGAACTTAGCAATAGAGAAATAAAATTAATATTACAAAAAATGTCAATAGGTCTCGTAAGAATTGGTCTAAGAAATTAGATGATGCACTTTGGGCCTATAGAACAACTTATAAAAATCCTATGGGTATGTCTCCATATAAAATGGTGTATGGAAAAGCTTGTCATTTGCCTCTAGAACTAGAACACAAAGCATTTTGGGCAATTAAAGAACTCAATTATGATTTTAAACTTTCCGGTGAGAAGAGGCTATTTGATATTAGCTCACTAGATGAATGGAGAACCCAAGCGTATGAGAATGCCAAGCTATTCAAAGAAAAAGTAAAAAGATGGCATGACAAAAGAATCCAAAAGCGGGAATTCAAAATAGGAGATTGTGTTCTTTTATTCAACTCTCGTTTAAGATTCTTTGCAGGAAAACTTCTCTCCAAATGGGAGGGACCATATATTATTGAAGAGGTTTATCGTTCTGGAGCTATCAAGATTAATAATGCCGAAGGTACTAACCCGAAGGTGGTCAATGGCCAAATAATTAAGCATTATATCTCAGGTACGCCTATTAACGTTGAAAGCAATGTTATCCAAACCATGACACCAAAGGAACACATAAAAGAAACCTTCCGGAACACTCCAGAATATTTAAAAATAGGAGGTATGTGATACGGTAAGTAAACGGACTCCGAAAAATCTGCAAAAAAAATTCTATCAGTTTTAGAATATTTTAGAATTTTAGGAATAAGAAAATAAACCGGAAGGTGATCGAGCTGGGCACGATACACCAGGGCGCGCCAGGCACCCCTGGGCGCGCCCTGGTGGGTGCTGCCCGCCTCGGATGCCTTCCCGACTCCGTTTTCTTTCCAAATACTTGCTTCCCAAGAATAAAAATTCTCTATATATACCCCCGACTGTTTTGACGACCGCATCGCAGAAAAATCCTCTGTTCTTGTTTCTTGTTGTTTTCTCATTAGACCTAGATTTCCATGGCTCCACCAAGCTCCTCCAAGGAGAAGTTCTTCGAGAAGGTCATCAACCCGTATTTGCCAGAGGTGATGAAGCACCCTCAAGCCATTGAGATGCGTGAGGGGGTGCTCCACATCCGCGATGTTCAAGGACCTAAGAAGACCGGGAGCGTGGAGGCTAGGCTTGAAGCGGTGGAGCAGGAAATCTTCAAGTGCCAGAAGATGGTGGAGCGTGGACTTAGTGCCAATCACTCCATGATCACGGAATTCACCCGTGGTCAGACGGTGGATGGTCGACCTGTGAAGGACATCATCTCCACCCTCAACGAGCAAATTAATTTTCTGCAGAGCCAAGTTTATGATCTTCAAAACCAAGTCTTCGAATACGAAGCGAGATTTAAAGGTATGAGTTTAGCTGCCAGTTGCAGGACTCAGGGGACTCTCGCATCAACCTTTGATGGGGAGCCCTTGCCCTGGAAGCTGGAGGACAAGCTTACTACATCATCACCACCACCTACATCAACACCTCCACCTTCTTCATCACCACCACCAAAGGAGACTTGAGTACATGGGTATGGGCACTCCCCTTGGCTTGAGCCAAGCTTGGGGGAGGTGCCACGGTATCGTATCACCATCACTTTTATTCACCTTTACCTATTCTAGTTTTATCTTTAGTTTCCCTTTGCCTTAGTCGAATAAAAGTTTAGCGAGATCTATTTTCGTGTGCTAGTTTTGTGGCCTACCTATCTATGTAATCGTGTGAAAGTTATATAATAAAGTTTAGTTTGAGTTTTTGCTTCTCTACTTTCTTGTTGCAATCAAATAAAAGAAAGACAAATAAATGAAAAGAATCATATGCTAATCTTATGGTGAGTAATGACATCAC
Organism: Elymus sibiricus; assembly: GCA_039707655.1. Classification (NCBI taxonomy): domain Eukaryota; kingdom Viridiplantae; phylum Streptophyta; class Magnoliopsida; order Poales; family Poaceae; genus Elymus; species Elymus sibiricus. The sequence goes on along the minus strand of CM077665.1, from coordinate 468,095,319 downwards.
ATAAGGAAAAGTATAAGTAGTAAAATTTATTGGAGATTGACAAACATAGCATTGGTCAATGATGCAATTCATGAAAGAATTAATTAGGGAAGAGAAGATTCACATGCAAATACACAATCTTGGAAATCTTTTATGATTGTGAGCCCCCGTCAAATATTATATGTCAAAATTGTTGACGTTGGACAAGGAAGACAACATAATGATTTATGTTTGTTCATATCCACATAGAAGTTATATTGTCATAGATCCTTTAACATGTGGTGCTTGCTCAATATCTTTGCTAGCCAAAAATTCCGCACTAAGTAGAGATACTACTTGTGCATCCAAAAACCCAAACCCAAACTCTTTCCTTGAGTGTCCACCATACCTACCTATGGATCGAGAAAGATCCTTCAAGTAAGTTGTCATTGGTGCAATAAGGCAATAAAAATTGCTTCTAAAAGTGTTTTGATCAATTAGTGTAAGAGAAAATTGAGCGTTATACGAACTTATGATGGCAAAGTAATAAAAGCGACGGACTGCATAATAAAGGTTTCTATCATAGGGGGCAATATAGCGTGACGTTCTTTTACATTAAGGGATTGGGCATACAAACAAATAAGCGCATGACAACCTCTGCTTCCCTCTGCGAAGGGCATATCTTTTACTTTCATGCACTTACTTTTATGCAAGAGTCAAAGTATTCTTTCCTATCCCTTTTTACTTTTTCTTTTGCAAGCATCATGTGGTGAGGAAAGATCTAGGCACATATATCCAGTTGGATATGGGTGGGCATGAGTTATTATTGTTGACATCACCCTTGAGGTGAATACGTTTGGAGGCAAAACTATAAGCCCCTATCTTCCTACGTGTCCGATTGAAACTTTTTGTTCATGGGTATGCCGTGAGCGTTAGCAATCATAGAAGACTAAATGATGGTTGAGTATGTGGACTTGCCAAAAGGCTCCGACATGAGACCCTTCCTGAAAATATGACGAATTGTAGTTGCAAAGTTGACTGAAAACATAGTTTGTTGGTTCCCAATAAGGTTTATGCTTCATACTTCTATGTTGTGATGAATTGTTACTTGTTCATGAGAAGCTATATGATAAATATATATTGAAATAAGTTCTTATGTTAGAGTTTGTTGCTGTTATGTTAATAAGCATGATGCTTCTATGTCCGTATTTTGTTTTTATCGACACCTCTCTCTCAAACCATGTGGACGCATTTCAATATCGGCTTTCGCTTGAGGACAAGCGAGGTCTAAGCTTGGGGGAGTTGATACGTCCATTTTGCATCATGATTTCCTACTATTATTTACTTTGTTTTGTTGAATAATAATGCTTTGGGGAGTGATTCTAATGCCTTTTCTCTCATAATATGCAAGGTTTACACAAAGAGGGAGAATACCGGCAGCTGGAATTCTGGACCCAAGAAAAGCACGTCAGAGATACCTATTCTGCACAACTCCAATGAAGCTGAAACTTTACGGAGATTATTTTTGGAATTAATAATAAATACTGGAGCCATAAACCACCGGAGAGGGGGGCCAGGGTACACAACACCCACCAGGGCGCGCCAGCCCCCTCCCGGCGCGCCCTGGTGGGTGGTGCTCACTCAGGCCCACTTCCGGAGCCCATCTTCTGGTATAAATTCCCAAAAAACCTAAAAAAATTAGGAGGAGGACTCTCGGGATGAAGCGTCGTCGCCTCGAGGCGGAACTTGGGCAAGAGCACTTTTGCCCTCTGGCGGAGCGATTCCGCCGAGGGAACTTCCCTCCCGGAGGGGGAAATCGAAGCTATCGTCATCACCAACACCCCTCTCATCTTTAGGAGGCCAATCTTCATCAACATCTTCAACAGCACCATCTGCTCTCAAACCCTAGTTCATCTCTTGTGTTCAATCTTTGTACCGGAACCTCAGATTGGTACCTGTGGGTGACTAGTAGTGTTGATTACGTTGTGTAGTTGATTACTATATGGTTTATTTGGTGGAAGATTATATGTTCAAATCCATTATGCTATTCATTACTCCTCTGATCTTGAGCATGATTATTATTTGTGAGTAGTTACCTTTGTTCTTGAGGTCACGGGAGAAGTCATGTTGCGAGTAATCATGTGAATTTGATATGTGTTCGATATTTTGATGATATGTATGTTGTGATTCCCTTAGTGGTGTCATGTGAACGTCGACTACATGACACTTCACCATTCATGGGCCTAAGGGAATGCATTGTGGAGTAGTTATTAGATGATGGGTTGCTAGAGTGACAGAAGCTTAAACCCTAGTTTATGCGCTACTTCGTAAGGGGCTGATTTGGATCCACATGTTTAATGCTATGGTTAGACTTTGTCTTAATACTTTTCTCGTAGTTGCGGATGCTTGCGAGGGGGTTAATCATAAGTAGGTTGTTAGTTCAAGTAAGAACAACACCTTAGCACCGGTCCACCCACATATCAAATTATCAAAGTAGCGAACACGAATCAAACCAACATGATAAAAATGACTAGACGAAATTCCTGTGTACCCTCAAGAACACTTTGCCTATTACTAGTGATTGTTCTGGCCTGTCCTTTGCCTCAAAAGGATTGGGCTACCTTGCTGCACCTTGTTTACCATTACCGTTACTTGCTCGATACAAATTACCTTGCTATCAAATTATCTGTTACCTACAATTTCAGTGCCTGCAGAGAATACCTTGCTGAAAACCGCTTGTCATTTCCTTCTGCTCCTCGTTGGGTTCAACACTCTTACTTATCGAAAGGACTACGATTGATCCCCTATACTTGTGGGTCATCACTCAACATAGGCTAACCGATATTTGTTGAAGAAGAGAGGTGGGATGCGTAGCATCCCCAAGCTTAGGTGCTTGAGACTTGTTGAAATATTTACTTGGAGTGCCTTGGGCAATCCCAATCTTGATCTTTTTTTATATAGTTCAATCCTCTCATATCCCGGTTTCACCTAAGTCTCAAAAACTTCATCCACACAAAACTCAAAAAGAACTCGTGAGATAGGTTAGTACACATAAGAACAAATCAACACTTCATGTACTCCCAAGACAAGTTGCACAATAATTTTCAAACATCATCTACTGTTTACTATCGTTTCCACAATTTATATCTACCAATATAGGCTATGGAAACTATAGGATAAGTAGATAACAAAACTATGACATCAATCTGTCTAAACAGAACAGTCTGTAGCAATTTATGAAAACAGTGTACTTCTGTAACTCAAAACATTATTACAATTTAGTACAAGCTAAAGAATTTATATGAAAACACTGTGTAAAAATGTCAGAAACTTTCCACGTTCCAGTAAAATATGAAAATTCAAACACTACAGAAAAAGTTTCTGTTTTTACACAGCACACATCAAACATGCAATGCAAGCATCCTAAGGCAATTCTTCGAACTTTTTATTGAAAAACAAGATTATAAATAACACCTAACAGAAAATAACAAAATATAATGACGGTCTAAGCAAAGCACATATTATGTGATGAATAAAAATATAGCTCTAAGTAAGATATACCGATAATGTTGAAGACGAAAGAGGGGATGCCTTCCGGGGCATCCCCAAGCTTAGGCGCTTTAGTCTTCCTTTGATATTACCTTGGGGGTGCCTTGTGCATCCCCAATCTTAGGTTCTTGTCACTCCTTATTCTCCTCATATCGGTGTCTCACCCAAAACTTGAAAACTTCAATCACACAAAACTTAACGGAACTTCGTGAGAAGGGTTAGTGAAATAAGTAAAGATCATTCACTTAGGTACTATCAAGGCAAGATTAATAATTGTTACCACATGATACCTACTGTATTATATCATTCCCATAATTTATACCACTAAATATAAGCTATGGGAACACTAAAACAAGCAAACTATGCATGCAAAACAGAATCTGTCAAAAACAGAACAGTCTGTGAAGATATGTAGTATAACCATACTTCCCTGTCTCTAAAAATTCTGAAAAATTAGGACAACCTAAATAATTTGTATATAAACACTGTGTAAAAATTTCATATCATTATCACGCTCTAGTAAAAAATGAAAATTCCTGTACTGGTGTCAAAAGTTTCTGTTTTGGTTCAGCATCAATTCTACTCATCTTGTGAGTCGTCCCAAAGGCTTTACTTGGCACTTTATTGAAATAAAAGACAAAAAACATGATTACTACAGTATATTAATCATGTGAACACACAAAAACAGAAAGTAAAAGTGTTGGGTTGTCTCCCAACAAGCGCTTTTCTTTAATGCCTTTTAGCTAGGCATGATGATTTCAATGATGCTCACATAAGAATAGTATTTGAAACATGCAAGGGAGCATCATGAAACACATGACAAGCACATTTAAGTCTAAACCACTTCCTATGCATAGGGATTTTGTGAGCAAACAATTTATGGGAGGAACAATCAACTAGCATAGGAAGGCAAAACAAGCATAACTTCAAAGCTTTGAACACATAGAGAGGAAACTTGATATTATTGCAATTCCTACAAGCATATGTTCCTCCCTCATAATAATTTTGAGTAGCATCATGTAGGAATTTCACAATATAACTATCACATAAAGCATTCTGTTCATGATGCACAAGCATATAATTTTTATTACTACCCACACAAGCAAAATTCTTCTCATTCAAAGTAGTGGGAGCAAACTCAATAAAATAACTATCATGAGATATTTGAGTGGCATAATCCAATTGAAAACTAAAATCTTGATGACAAGTTTCATGGTTACTATCACTCTTTATAGCATACATGTCATCATCATAATCATCATATATAGGAGGCATGCCATCATCATAATAAATTTTGTCATCAAAACTTGGGGGACTAAAAATATCATCTTCATCAAACATAGCATCCCCAAGCTTGTGGCTTTGCATATCATTAGCATCATGGATATTCAGAGAATTCATACTAGCAACATTGCAATCATGCTCATCATTCAAGGAATTCTCATTAAGTATTTTCATAAATTCTTCCTCTACCAATTGAGCACAATTTTCCGAACCATCATTTTCATGAAAGACTTTATAAAGACGAGACAATTGATGCAACCTAAACTCCATTTTTTTGTAGTTTTTTTTTATAAAAACCAAACTAGTGAAAAACAAGAAACTAAAAGATTTAATTGCAAGATCTAAAGATATACCTTCAAGCACTCACCTCCCCGGCAACGGCGCCAGAAAAGAGCTTGATGTCTACTACGCAACTTTATTCTTGTAGACTTTGTTGGGCCTCCAAGCGCAGAGTTTTGTAGGACAGTAGCAATTTTCCCTCAAGTGGATGACCTAAGGTTTATCAATCCGTGGGAGGTGTAGTATGAAGATGGTCTCTCTCAAACAACCTTGCAATCAAATACAAGAAATCTCTTGTGTCCCCAACACACCCAATACAATGGCAAATTGTATAGGTGCACTAGTTCGGCGAAGAGATGGTGATACAAGTGCAATATGGATGGTAGATATAGGTTTTTGTAATCTGAAAATATAAAAACAGAAAGGTAGCAAGTAACAAAAGTGAGCACAAACGGTATTGCAATGCTGCCTAGGGTCCGTACTTTCGCTAGTGCAATCTCTCAACAATGCTAATATAATTGGATCGCATAACCATCTCTCAACGTGCAACGAAGAATCACTCCAAAGTTCTTATCTAGCGGAGAACATAAGAAGAAATTGTTTGTAGGGTACGAAACCACCTTAAAGTTATCCTTTCCGATCGATCTATCCAAGAGTTCGTACTAAAATAACACCATATGATACGCATCAACCAACTCTAATGTCACCTAGATACTCCAATGTCACCACAAGTATCCATGAGTTAATTATACGATACGAATCAAACAATTTCAGATTCATAATACTCAATCCAACACAAAGAACCTCAAGGAGTGCCCCAAGATTTCTATCGGAGAACGTAGGACAAGAACGTGCATCAACCCCTATGCATAGATTACCCCAATGTCACCTCGGGAATCCGCAAGTTGAGTACCAAAACATACATCAAGTGAATCAATTGAACACCCCATTCTCACCACGGGTATCCATATGCAAGACATATATCAAGTGTTCTCAAATCCAATGTTCAATCCCACATAACGATATCTCAAAGGGAAAGATTCAGTTCATCACAACAAGGTAGCAAGGGAATATCATCATGTGATCCGACTATATTAACAAAGCCCGTGATACATCAAGATCGTGACATCTCAAGAACATGAGAGAGAGAGAGAGATTGAACACATAGCTACTGGTACATACCCTCAGCCCTGAGGGTGGACTACTCCCTCCTCGTCATGGCTTCCGCCAGGATGATGAAGATGGCCACCGGAGATGATCTACCCTCTCCGGCAGGGTACTGGAATGCCTCCAGATTGGTTTTTCGTCGATACGGAGAGTTGCGGCGGTGGAACGGAGAGTCTAGGGTTATTTCTGATGGTTTTTATATTTATAGGAATTTTTGGCGTTGGTTTCACGCGAAGGTGGGCCACGAGGTGGGCACGATACACCAGGGCGCGCCGGGGGTCCTGGCACGCCCTGGTGGGTTGTGCCCACCTTGTGGCTCTTCTGGCCCTCCCACGAAGTGTCTAGTACCTCTTTTGTTCCAAAGAAAATCGTCAAAAAGTTTCGAGCGATTCCGAGAACTTTCATTTTCTGCACAAAAACAACACCACAGTAGTTCTGCTGAAAACAGCGTCAGTCCGGGTTAGTTCTAGATAAATCATATAAAGTGCATTAAAACCATATAAAAGTATTGTGAACATAGGTGAATATGGCATGAATACTTCATAAATTATCGATACGTTGGAGACGTATCAGCGCGCAAGACGCCACCCCCGCGGTCCGGTCTACATCAATACGTCGGGGTCGCAACCGCCCGTACGAGCCGCCCAACAGACGCGCGCAAGCCGCCGCCCCGCGGTCCGGTCTACTCCAACAACGCTGGAGCAGAAAAGAAATATATATCTATTATTAGCCACCACCCACGTCGGGTTGCCCAATGGATAGGTGCACTGGTTGCCATCCCCGGTCTGGTGTGCTTCAGCACATCGAAGAAATAGGAGAGTCAGACACGGAGGAACCGTCCCGGGAGAAGCTGGGTGAGCCAGCCACCGTTGAGCCGGCAATTCCAAAGCCGGCAGCGAAGCAAAAAGTAAAAAATGGCCCTGGAGAAGCCAGGAAAGCCGGACCAAGAGAGAATAACATGGAATGCCTCAAGGGGCTTATGAATTCAATTTGGGCAAAAATGGCTTTATTGAACGACATACGCTGAGGACACACGACGAGCATCGTGAAGATCTTCAACCCGCCACATCGCATCTTGCTTAAATAAATTTCATCTTTCAGCTGCCAACTCTACGCCGACTTATGCCACAACCAAGAATGGAGACTCTCAAGCAGCCTCCTCGAGTCGACTTAAGACTCGGGGGCTACACAGACATGGCTCGGCGGATTTGGTCATTTTCAAAAAATTCAAGAACCCGGATCATTGTAGGGAAGATAACCCGGTCCTGGGGGCTGCTGCCTTATTGGCGAAAAATTAAAGGTTGCCAAAGAGGAATAGCTGCCACGATGTGCTTTTCAAACATGGGTTCCCTGCCTTATTGGCGAAAAATTAAAGTTTGCCAAAGAGGACTAGCTGCCATGATGCGCTGTTCAAACATATGTATCCTACCTTATTGGTTCATCATATTATGATAAATGGAATAAAGCCGACTTATCTGGACCCCAGATGTTTTGCAGTAGTAGCATTGTCTCTTGTATATCCTATGCCGAGCTTTTCCATGATCATATATGGTCACTTGGGGGCTCCCGACTCAACGAGTTAGCCGTTAATATCCCTCTTGCCCGGTTAAATGCCATACAAACTTGGTTAAACCTGCCTGTTTGTAAGATGCTACTCCGAAAAAAGTGAACCCGTGTACTCTCGGTAAGTCAATCCATATGGACCCTGAACTTATTCAGGTTAAAACACCGGCTTGAGTCACGTGAGAGCCGGCTTACAAAGAGCAAGGATAAACGATGGGCTATCACGCTAGCTTCATTGAAGCAAGACTCGAGCCTCGAAAGTCGGTCTTTATGTCATGCCTTAAAAAGTGGCATTTTTTATACTCTGTTATCATATACATACATCATCCTGCATTGCATCATTGCACAATGCATCATATATACATATCTATATTTGTTTATGTTGTAGAGAGCCGGTCTTCAAACCGGGTTACATTGTAACTTCTGCAGGAACAAATAAATCTTTGATAGTCAAAATGGTCAGATCTTCATCATGGTTTATCATAACCAGTATTAAATGATTGTGGTGTCCAAACCAACTCAGAAGAAATGACTATTCTCGAATAGCAGGTCTATTACATATTGCTGAGCTAGCATATTACATATTGTTGAGCTGGTATATTACATATTGCTGAGCCGGCCTATCACATATAATGTCGGGTCATTTATTTGACCGGCTCTTGGAATTTTTCAACTTGTGCTTTGTAGTAAACTACAGCACTTACGAATTTCTCAAACATATATTTGCCGGGTTGCACCGCAACCACGGGCAGGGATTTGATTTCAAGCACAAAGGCATTATTCGAGGATATTCGTACAAATGATAAATTACCGGATTGCATTACAACCACGGTCAAGGATTCATTCAAGTCAGATCAATATTAGTTCAAGAGAACTTCTGAAGTGCATTATGATGGGTTATATTATTTTCACACAGTCCCAAGTCGCTGTAGGCATACGACCCGACACTTGGGGGCTACATCATATGATGTTTTTCTTTTCAAAGGAGAAGTACATGTAAGTTTCGAGTCGCTGCAGGCAAACGACCCGGCACTTGAGGGCCACATTACTCAGTTCAAGACCTACAAACTTTCTAAAAGTCCCAAGTCGCTGCAGGCATGCGACCTGGCACTTGGGGGCTACATCATTCAGTTGTTCAAATAGATCATAAGGTCCTAATTGAAGACCCGATCCATCATATACTGATGAGCCGGCCCTTGGGGGCTACACATGTGAAATGGAAAACATTCAGTTTATAACTGGCGACTCAGATGGACAACCCGGATTTCTCCAAAGCTATCTATCTACAACACTCAAAACTAAGTTCAAGACCCAGGTGTTGCACGCAAAACAACCCGGCCCCTGGGAGCTACACTGGCTGAAGTTTTTATAAGTATAAGACAATTACAAGTCCCAGGCTGCTGCAGGCAAGACAACTCGACACTTGGGGGCTTCACAGTCAATATATTTTTCTACGCAAAGCACCAAGTCATCATGAACTGATAAACTCAGAGCTTGGGGGCTACAGATGATATGGAGATAAAAAATAGCAGAACACCTTCAAGCTGTCAATTGTGAGCGAGATGGGTCTCATTTCTTGGTGGAGGGTTTGCAAAGATAATCTTCTCCAATTTATTCATAGAAAGGCCCAGAAGCCGGCTCAACATCAGATGGATCTTTTATTCCCAATATGTTTATCTAGCCGAAGAATTGAAAGCTAGCTCAACATCATACGGATTCCTTTTTCCTAATATTCTTATCTAGTCGAAGCATTGAAAGCCGGCTCAACATCAGATGGATCTTTTATTCCCAATATGTTTACTAGCCGAAGAATTGAAAGCCAGCTCAACATCATACGGATTCCTTTTTCCTAATATTCTTATCTAGTCGAAGCATTGAAAGCCGGCTCAACATCAGATGGATCTTTTATTCCCAATATTTGTATCTAGCCGAAGCATTGAAAGTCGGCTCAAAATCATACGGATTTCTTTATTCCCAATAAATTTATCAAGTCAACTGGAGTCCAGTTGTTTTGACCTGGCAGCACCAACGATCACGACCGACATCATCAGTGTTCATGACCCGGCAGAGTCTATATATATGCAACCCGGTTTCACAAATTGGCAATTTCTACATCCATAAATCAACGATATTTTCATCCTAATTCAGCATCCACTGCGTCCGATGACCCGGCAAGAGACGCCGTGTCCCAGAAAGCCGGCTCAACAACAGGCTTCTATTCCCAATATTTTCATCAAAACCAAAGCACGAGGAGCCGGCCTGACGTTAGAGGCATTGTTATTTCCATTATTTTTTCTATGAGGAAACAACATCAACAAGTGGATTGTGAAGCCAGCCCGATGATATGACAATTTCGAGGAACTACTTCATTGAAATAAGCTGGCCAGCGGAGCAAGCAGGTCCCTTAGCATATTTATTATTCTTATTTCAGAAGCTTACCATGAATAAATTCAAGCTAAGCTGGGGGCTAATGTTGGGGATATTCCCCACGGTTACAACCAGGCTAAAGGTTTGACCTGGCCTACAACTTGAAAGCTCTATGGGCCGCTTCCATTTTTTGGGTGAAGATAAGATGACAAGGAGGAATCCAGGGCTCAGTGATGAGACCCGGCAGGAGGGCGGCTTGACAAGGAGCCCAATATGCCGGCTCGTACGGGCAGGCCCAAAGGCCCAGAATGAGACCTGGCCGAAGGCCGGCTCATGGAGGGACACCGAAGGGCCGGCTCATGGAGAATACTCAAGAGGGATCCTCAACTTGGAAGACAAAGATGACCTACAAGACTTAGAGTAGGACTGCAATTAAGGGAAGCAAGACCCGGACTAGGATTCATCTTGTAATAGAAGAGAGACTAGTTGTAGTCCTAGTAGGACTCTACATGTAAACCTGCCCCTTCAACTTATATAAGGAGGGGCAAGGCACCCCAAGAGGGAGAAGTTAAGTCGAGACAAACAGGTCTTAGACAAGATCAAAGTAGAAGCTCTCGAGATGAGAGATAGCGAAATAGCACCCTTGTAATCGAGATCATCATCATCATCAATAGCAATCAAGCAGGACGTAGGCTTTTACCTCCACTGTGAGGGGCCGAACCTGGGTAAAACTCGTGTCTCTCGATTCCGACCAACCCCGTTCAAGCTACCACCTAGTTGCGATGGCCTCACACCTAAGTTCTCTCACGAGGACATCTGTCGTGACAAAACCACGACAGACTCCGAGTCTATTACTTAGCAGATAGATGACCCTTAAGTGTGTGACCCTGTAGGTTTGGTGAAATATAGCCATGAGCAGAACTCTTTCCGATCAATGATCAATAGCAGAACCGTGGACATCCATATTGATCCCTATACATACACGGATAAAAATTCAAGCAAACCTGTAGTTTACCGAATGTGGTTCATGTTGCTTCGCGATATTTTACAAATACCCGAGGCTTGATTTAGTAGCATCCCCTTGAATCAACTACTTTGTTCACCATGACAATTTCCTCGTTACCGGTTTTGTTCTCTTTTCTCATTCTCGCGTTCCGGCATCCCCGTGATCAAATCACGCTGTGTCTGGCCACACGATGATGGATACCGTAACACCAAGAGGGCCCAAAAGAATATCTCTCCATCGTCAGAGAAGCAAATTCCAATCTTGAGCTATCTAGTTCATTGCCATACTATTCCATGAACCTTTTCAGGCGCCGTAATAGCCACCCTGTTATGGATGATGTTTAACTAACCCCAAAGTTGATGAAGCAAGTATGAAGGAGCTCGATATTCTCATGTTCTAAGAAATTATGCAAACGCTAACTGTCTCTGTTTTATAAAACTATTAACCGTAGCCCCCAATATCTATATAAACCAAGGGGTAGGACTTGAGTACACACAATGATCTCACGTAGATCATTTGTACTTTGTACTCCATCCAGAAGCAATAAAACACAAACATGACGTATGTTTTTGTCTCCGAGGAGACCCTGGGCCTGAGTAAAAACTCGTGTCCCTTTTACCATCATCTCATGGCTCTTAGTTAGGGACCCCATACCTGAGATCTATCGAATTTAGATCTGTCACCCACCGAATGATCTAGCCATACCATATGAAATATTTGCATCTATGTAAGTGAGTTGGGTATTCATACCTTTGTAGGATGCAATCTGTTGATGATGATCTCTTCATAGCAAAAACGGGTTGGAGATCGTTCAAAACTTTGTCCCTAGCGGAGTCGCTAAAAAGTGCACATGAGCACGTCACCGTGCACCCTCAACGTCGAGTGCGGTACGCGGGACACGTCGCTGGAGGAGCCTTGTCGGGAGCTCGATACACAAGATACGCCAACGAGGTCTTTTGAGAACCCGAAACCCCACACGACTGGAAGGGACCTTGTCAGGACGCGTTGTGGCTATGCGATGTCCTAGGTCGACCTGATCGCTCCTAGGGCCTCGTGGATCAGTACTGTCGAACACAAAGAACAACGAAGAACGAGGGAAAAGATATATGATAAAGAAGGAAAGGTACAAGATAAAAGGCATAGATAAATTAATTAGTTGTGTGTTGTTCAACTGACCGTCACATCTGAGGTGGCCGGTCTTCCCGTACAAGAAAAGGCCACCAAATCCCGTCCACATTTTTCCTGAAGTAACCAAACTCGGATTACATGTGGGTCCAAGACTTCTATTTGATTTTTTGGGACCCCGAAGCCACATACGAATTCTGATCAAAGTGACCCCAAAAAACAAAGTTGTCCATCTCAACGAGGTGAAGAAACTTCACCGTAAATGTTTTTTCATCAGAGGTCATCTCCACGCCAAAAAAAGTGACGGTTGGCGTCATGTATCAGACATGGGTTTACATGATGTCTGATGCTTGATGTCATTTTTTACTCATGGTTGGACCACACTGTAATCACTGTAACTTTTACATACGACATTCGATTGAGATGGTTCAAACATAAAAATTGTTCGTCATGACGAGACATTTTTTTCCCATGTAGAACACTTTTTCATATGAGGTGATCATGGGGGTGTAATCAACCGCGCAGTACCCGAGTAGCAACTTTCAGCGTCCCGGGCACCATTTTGGCCCTTGAGATGAACTCGGATGAAGATGGGCCAAACATCAAAGTTATTCGTTTTGCTGGTACGAAGGTTTCATATTAGACAATTATTCATTCGAGGTAATCTTAGTTTTTTTTTTTTTTTTTTGAGATTCAAGGTAATCTTAGTTAGTCAACAGGACTCAAACCCTTTTTGCAGGTAAAACAAACTTTTTGCGTTGCACTTCGTATCAGAAACGAAAATTCTCTTGATGGCATCACAAATTCACAATGATTGGCCCCCATCGTCTCGTGTGAATGCTACTGGCGGATTGCTCCTTTTCCGGCTGTCATGAACGTGCATCATTGTTCTTTGTGATATGACAAATTCATTTGTATTTCCGTTTGGAAAAAGTCCCTTTTTATAGAAAGTGCCAGTATATGTCTTCTTTTCTCAAAATCAAGGGAGAGACGTCTCTAAAAGCATCTCTAGCATCTACCAGACCTCCAAAAGGCAAACCACTGTGGTTGGATGGTTAGAGGGACAGTGGTATTCTCAACTCACCGGATTCAAATCCTGGTGCTTGCATTATTCCTGGATTTATTTCAGGATTTCCGGCAATGCGCATTCAGTGGGAGGAGATGTTCCCGTCGACGACGAGGCGCCTACGGTGACTTTGTAAATCTCAAGATGATATGTCGGCTCAGTCTCTCGGAGGTGCTCATAGGGGTAGGGTGTGCGTGTGTGCGTTCATAGGGATGAGTGTGTGCGTCTGTACTGTGTTCAAAAGACCTCCAAAAGTTATATTTGGACAACAAAATAAATCTGTTCCAAGGGATCAAGATCTAGAAGATCTCTCAAACCAATAATTCTTTTTAATACACTGCAAATACAAATGCTCACATACGGACATACCCACACATACAGTCAACCCTATAAACGCGCGCACACACATCCTGTGAGCATCTTCGAAATACCGAGTCGACAACATATTTTGAGATTGACGAAATTGCCGCAAACACATTCGTAGTTGACGGGAACATCTCGTCCCACTGAACACACATCACTGGAAGGGCTAAAACAAATCCTGGAAAAATGCGACCACTAGTGCCAAATCTAGGACTTGAACCCTAACCCACAAGGAATCAACCTTAGTATCAGCCCTGACCCGCGTCCTCGCAATCAACCCCCGTGATCGGAGCCGTTCCATGCAACCACCCCTCAACCCTCCCGCACACCTTCTCCTCGTTCACCGACGCCGAAATCCGCTTTTTCGGTACCGACGAGGCCGCAATCGCGTAGCTCTGCCCGGTGGCCGACGAGGTCCGTTTTCACTGGGAATCGACCCGTTTGACCTTGAAGACGACGTACGAAGGTGAAGCACAACTTCTAGACGTCCAATGGCATGGCACCGAAATCGGCGGACAAGACTGCCCCCCGCTGTCGTCCCAACATCCCAGTCGCTTGTTAGGGGTCAAAGCAATTTGCCCCAGTGCTTTGATGACTCTGTGTGTGCTTGCTTTGGTTAATGAAAATCTAGTTGTTTTGTCTTAAAAAAAAAGAAAGCTTCTCCATCTTTTGCAGAAAATTGAAGAAAAAAAGAGAGTACCTAAACAAAGCGGACAAGGACACTAGCTCTCTTCCGAAAAAAAAAAAAAAAAAAAGGACACGGGCACCGCGCTCTACTCGCCCACGGTAATAAAAACGGAGAGCCGGAATCCCTGTACACGGACGAATCTCAGCCCTGAAATCCCCATCTCCTCCTCTCTCCCGTCCCTCTCCCCCCCTCTCTCTCCCTAGGGTTCGGGTCTCTCCTCCCCCCATCGCCATGATGCAGCCACCGCCGCCGTCGCAGCCGCAGCCGGGCATGGGGGCCCCCATGCCGCCGCAGGGCGCGGGAGGGCAGCCGCCGCACTGGGGCGCGATCCCGCCGCCGATGCCCCACTACGCGCAGCCGCCCCCGCAGCAGCAGCCGCCGCCGCAGGCGATGTGGGGCCAGCCGCCGCCCCAGGCCGCGCCCTACGGCCAGGTGCCCGCCCCGCAGCAGTACTACGCCGCGCCGCAGGCCCCCTCCGCCCCCGCGGCCTCGGACGAGGTCAGGACGCTCTGGATCGGGGACCTCCAGTACTGGATGGACGAGAACTACATCTACAGCTGCTTCGCCAACACCGGGGAGGTACGTGTCCCGATCTGATGCCGGATTCGTTCGGCCCGCCCGTAGCTCTGATGCGAGATTTGTTTCGGCTCGGCTTGCCCTAGCGGATGTACGCGTCGCGGGTCTAGATGTAAAGGGTTAGGGATTTTGGCTGCGATGGTAGAACTGCGAGACGAGTTACTTGCTGTGAATTACTCCGTCTTTGTCACAGGAAAAAAAATCAAGCTTTAGCTGTGGTTCTGGAGGAGTTGCGTGTTTTGGCACGGTTGTATGATTGGTGTTGTGAAGACTAAAACTGTCAACTGCGTCTTGTGAAATTGAAAATTCTCTAGTTAACTGAAGTATTTGTTTTTCTTCTTATATATACTTTCTGCACATGTGTGTGGATGTCCTGCAGACCATGCAGTATACATGTAAAGTTGCTAAAGATGATCTTTTTTTGTTATTTTGCAGTTCCAATCTGTGAAGCTTATCCGTGACAAGCAAACTGGACAGCTTCAGGGCTATGGCTTTGTCGAGTTTGCAAGCCATGCAGCCGCTGAGCGAGTTCTTCAGACATTCAATGGACAGATGATGCCAAATGTTGAGCTGGCATACAGACTGAACTGGGCCAGTGCTGGTGAAAAGCGTGATGATACCCCGGACTATACAATTTTTGTTGGGGACTTGGCAGCTGATGTTACAGACTACATGTTACAGGAGACATTCAGGGTCCATTACCCTTCAGTGAAGGGCGCAAAAGTTGTGACTGACAAGATGACAATGCGTTCAAAGGGTTACGGGTTTGTGAAGTTTGGTGATCCCACAGAGCAAGCTCGTGCCATGACTGAGATGAATGGAATGCCTTGTTCTTCCAGACCTATGCGCATTGGTCCAGCAGCAAATAGAAAGACAACAGGGGTTCAGGAGAGAGGTAAATGTTGTTAATCTCATGTCGCTGCAGTAGCTTTTTGCTATTACATGTATACATTTACTTCTCATGCATACCTGACTGCTATGCTTAAGGGTGCCTTTGTCCTTTTATAAATTCATGTTGTTCTACTTGTTTGTGTCTGAACAATAAAAAGCTACTCATTCTTCATTAGTATAATGGTTTCTGCATTTGCATCATTTAATGATAAATAAACTATATAGTAAACTCATGCTATCTGGAAGCAGGATATCAACAGTTCCTCCATATATGCCCTGCAATTGACTTGAGCTGTGGTATTTTTCTTGTTTAAATCAGTTATGCCCAAGTTTGTAGTCTGTTTCTGGTTCTTCTATTTATTTTTACTTTACTACTAGTTATCTGTCATGATATATAGCATTGTATGTATATCTTTAGAACACCTTTCGTTTGTACAAATAAAAAATTATGGCCCATGCTCAATCGGAATATACACTTGCAAACTAAACTGGTATATTGTGTTGTGCTTGCTTCATTCATCAGGGTTTAGCAGTTGAGGGATTGAATACCTTGCACATGCATTGATAGTTAAATTTTCCATGTCGAATTTTTGCCAAGTGAATTTCGTTTGGCAGCATGCATTGAGAGATAGTAGTACATTTTGGTAGTCATTCCTTATTTATATATTCTTACTATGCACTGCTTTAGTCACATGTTATTTATTTATTTATCTTTTGCACTGCTCTAGACATGGTATATTTATCATTTGAATTTTATGTCTCTTGCATGATATGCATTCATGTTTATTTATCCTTTGTTATTTAACAAGTCTTACAACGTATTTCCTTCACTTTTTTTGCTTTCATTTACAGTACCAATTCCAAATACAAATACTCAAGGAGCTCAGTCTGACAATGATCCTAACAATACCACCGTGCGTTCTTAGTTCTACTTTTCTGTATTACACCAATTGAATTTCAGTGTGTTGAACATATTTGTTTCTTTGGTCTCAGATATTTGTTGGCGGCCTTGACCCCAATGTCACTGAAGATGCCTTGAAACAAGTGTTTGCTTCGTATGGGGAAGTCGTCCATGTCAAGATCCCTGTTGGGAAGAGATGTGGTTTTGTTCAGTATGCTAACAGGTCAAATTTTTTTTTTCTGTTGAATATTTTAGTTGTTTTTGTGCTCAGACTTTTAGTACTCCCTTCTAAGTTACTCGTGTCACTGCATATTCAGGCCTTCTGCTGAGCAAGCTCTGCAATTGCTGCAAGGGACCTTGGTTGGTGGTCAGAATGTGAGGCTTTCATGGGGACGAAGCCCTTCGAACAAACAAACTCAGGTTAATTCTTGCATACTATATACTTCTATCCTGTCTTGAGTTGTATACCAGAGGTAAAAGTGGGTAATATATAACATGTGAACATTTTCAGCCTCAGGAAGCCACCCAGTGGGGTGCAGGTGCTGCTGCCGGTGCTGCTGGTGGTTACTATGCTGGATATGGACAAGGGTATGAGGCTTATGGACAAGGGTATGCACAGCCCCAAGACCCTAACATGTATGGTTATGGAGCCTATGCTGGTTATCCCAACTACCAACAACCAGCAGCTGCACCTCAGCCACCACCGCCACAACAGGTGAAGTTCCTTGTCGATATCATAGCTCTTGAAAATCGTATTACTTGACAGCTGACATGTTAATACCACTGGCCTGACTAATCTGAAACTGTGCCATCTTTTTTGGTTTTTCTCCAGTGAGCCCTCCCCGTTGGGTCGTCCAGACAGATGAGAACACCTGTTCGAAGGCGCTGTCGATGCTAATGTTGTAGCACCTGTCGATAGAGAGAGAGACGGTTCCTGGACTCCGGATTTTGATTGCCTCATGGCAAGGTCTATTTGGTCTATTATGCACTATGTTATGAGCAGCTGTTGTCCCATTGTGATCCTTCGGATATGTTCTTGGAAACTTTGCTTTGTTTCGCCGCATGTCTCCTTGTCTACTGTCATTTACCATTGTGATCTGCTGTTAAATTATATAACTATTGTACCGTTTATTTGCTGTCGCATTTGTTTTTCTTGTTATATATTGTTGCTTTGTGGCTTTGGATTCTCCTTTTTTATCAGAGAAGAGGATAACCCAACAGCTTTGGTCTGGTGGCCTGATTGACCACATGGGCAGATGAGATCACAGGGCATGGCTGCCTGTGCTGTTGACCGTGGAATATCGTTTGATAGTGTTTGTTTCATGCTACTAGATTGGTTTGCTAAGCACTTGTGCCCTGTTGAGGCGTGGATTCGGCAATTATTTTTTAGCCGTTTGTATTTGTAGTCTCCCCTTTGTTTGGTTCATTTTGGTTGTACCCGATCTTCCTTTGATCTTTTATAAACCAGACTAATGAAGAAATAACAATTGGTTGTACCTGATGTTCCGTTGATCTTTTATAAACCAGACTAATGAAGAAATAATAATTGGTTGTACCTGATGTTCGGTTGATCTTAACCGAATATAACCGATGTTTGTTCTCAAAGAAGTAACCATCGATTGGAGAATAACAAAATCACTAAACACTCTTTACATTTCTTTATAGGGAGTATACTCCCTCCATTCAGAAATACAAGATGTTTTAACCTTTGTTCTGAATTTAGTATATTGACAATATGCATCCACGCTCCATTCACAAATATAATACGTTTTCACTTTCTGAATTAGAAATTGGAATCATAGTATATTCACATGTTTTATTGTGTTTGTTCACCATTTTAGTCTGTATGCAGTAGTCTATACTGAAATATCCAAAACAGCTTATAGTACCTTATACTTATTTGTGAACAGAGGACGTATTAGACAGCAGAACAATGTTTTCGATCATCATTCATAGTCGTAGGAGAAAAAAAGAGCACACATATCTTCATCATCATAAAAGGAGAGAGCACACAGTTATTCATCATCATAAAAATAACAGCAAGACTACTCTAGAGAGTTACAGACGCCAGCTGCAAAGCGACAGCGCTGACGAGAAAGGCGGCCATAATTCCAGACAGGGCACTGTAGCACATGTACTACGACCCGAGATTCCATGCCATTGTCGCGCGCGCATCAAGATCCGCGCCCGGGCAGATCGACCTCCGTCCGCTCCGAACCGACCCCGACCCGTCCGTCAGACACACGGCCAGACCGCACGCGGCACGCGCCCGCTCGCCCGGCTCCTTTCCTCTCTCTCTCTCTCGCTCGCTCGCCCTTTCCCCCCTCCCCCCTCCCCCCTCCCTCCCTGGCTGGCCTCTGCCCCGTCGCCTCCCCCCCCCCCTCCCTCCTCCCCACCCCCACCCCATGGCCCGCCCCAAGAAGGCCAAGGCGGCGGCGCCGGCGCCGGCAGCCGCGCGGCCGCCGGCCGTCTGCGAGGCGCTGCTGCTGGCGACCGTCTGCATGGTCGGCCTGCCCGTCGAGGTGCGGGTCCGCGACGGATCCGCCTACGCCGGCGTCTTCCACACCGCCTCCCTCGCCGGTGGATACGGTGCGCGCCCCCCTTCTTCCGTTAGCACGCGTTGGGTTCGGGGATCGCGCGGATGGCGCTCGGGCCCGTGATCCGGCTGCCGGGTCGAGACAGTGGACGCCGCGTGCGACCCGCTTCGTCTCCGTTTTGTTTTCCCCTGGGAATGGGTTGTGATCTGCCTGTCCGTCGACTCGACTTGCCGCCGTCGCCGGGATGCCGCGTTTTGCCAGTATTTTTTTTGCTCGGGCTCGGGCTGGGGCTGGGGCTGGGGCGGGGGCGGATTAGGGGGGCGGGTGGTAGAGATCGCTGGGTCATGTTCATCTTCTGCGATGGAGGCGGCTGGGCGTGTTCTGCTCTGTAGAGGCCGAGATCCTGGTCGTTCGGCCTTCCTGATCTCGGTGAGAAAATTGTGCTGGGGATTGTATCTGGATTGGTTCGAGCGATCCGGGTTTCTGCAATGCGAGTGCGTCTAGATTGTTTTCTTCTTCCTTCTCTCCTGTATATAGCGCCGCCCTTCCATGAGCCTGGAGCGTCATGCGGAGGATCTGTTGCGCATCAGGGTGGATTCAAATGTGGTTCATCCAGATCACGGGAAAAGTCCCTTTTCCTTTCCTTGAGATCACGTGCTGTCGCGGTGTTGTATAAATCATTCTTGTGGATTTAGGGGCGAATTCCCTTGCCCCTTGCTGCTGGTTTTTGGTCTCCGTGGGGATTTGGTGCGTGCTATGTTATGGAAATAAGTCATAATCGACGAATGCTTTCATTCCCTGATCAAAGCGATTATGCTCGGTTGTGTGATCCCAACAATAGTACAAAAGTAATAGTTATTATTGGGCATTATTATGAAGGATGTGCATTGTAATGGAATTACTGGGTCGGTTTCACACTACATTTGAGCTGTGATGAAGAACTCCTGGTGGATTTCTGGATATCATTGGAATTGGCGTGGTTTCTGTATCCAAATTGCTCTTAGGATTTTCGCCCTGGGGGCAATATTCGTACACCAGTCCCTTTATTTTGCGTAATTCGTTCTCTTAAATTTTTTGCAAGTTCTCCAGGAAATATCATTTTCCTTGGCAGATCATGCGCACAATTTGTGAATTAACCTTGATTTTACATCATCCCTACTGTGATCCGATAGTCTGAACTCCCTAAGTCCTTTTCACCTCATAATTTGAGTTTGTGGACTGCTCATACACTATGTACTTTCGAGTCTTGGGCAGTATAATGTTTGTTGTGTTCTACCAAATTTGAGTTTTGGGGGAGAACACATTGGATTAATGGATTTGTGTTGAGTAGGTGTTGTGCTAAAGAAAGCAAGGAAGATTGCAAACGGAAATGACAATGCCAATCTAGTGCTGGGAGCTTTCGTGGACACTCTTGTTGTTCTCCCGGATGATCTTGTGCAAGTGATTGCGAAGGTAGGTTTAATGCACTTATTTGTTAGATGAAACACATTGCCTTCTGATGGATCTGACAAAAATGGTTGTTTTTCCAGGACTTCTCCCTTCCTACTAAAGATATTTCTAAAACTACTACTTGTGATGTGGTGTCAGCCAGTGGATTGATGCAGCCTCAAACTTCACATTTGGGAGACCCAAAAGCATCCAGGTCTGTAAATGTGTATCCATCAAAGTATCTTGATTGCTTGCTCCCAGTAACTGGATACCTTTAGCTGTTACAATTTTTCATTGCTGGTTCAGAATGTACATTCAAGCAATATATTCTACTTGATTGTATTCTGCTTATTTTTACCATGTCTTATTCATTGTTGACCTTCATTAATGCTATTTCTGTCACAGACAGGTTGAGAAGTGCAGCAGGCTGTGTCAGAATAGTGATACCTCCACTGGGGAAATTGCTCCAAGTACTAACTCTAGCCTTTTTTTTTCTCTTCAATTGAGATAGCCCTTTCATCCTTCTCTTCCTTGCACTAAACCTTTCTGATTTCTCAGTGAACGGCAATGCTGCAAATGTCGTCTCTCCAATTGAACATATAGTGCCAAATTGGAATGCAATTCCAACTTCTGCTGGTATTGGATCAAAAGATGGAAATGTTGCTAATTCAGTTTTAGCTACTCCTGTGGTAGCTTCAAATATTAAAACATCTCAACCAGTCAACAATTCATTTGTTAAGGCTGCGATGTCAAGCAAAACCACTGCTAAGGTGAGCTCTTTTAGTTTGTGCTAATAGCGATAGATATGTCTACATCTTATTCTTACTTATAAATTAGTACTCCCTCCGGTCCATATTAATTGTCGCTGCTTTAGTACTCCCTCCGGTCCATATGGCAACATTGTACTAAATCAGCGACAATTAATATGGATCGGAGGGAGTACCTGCTGATTTTGTAAGAAAAATAAACTTGCCATGTATCTCCCTTTGGAGCAAAGCATAGTAATAAACTGTACGAATTTATGTATTATTTCAACTATGTACATAATGCTATACTGATTTATTGATTATCTCAATATGTTGTAAATGTATGCATTTTCTCAATATTAATGTATCATACTCCATTGCTAATAATATTATTGCAGATACAAGTATTTAAATACAAAATTATTTATTAATTCAACTCCGCACATAGTGCTTAACTGTACTGATTTAATGATTATCTCAATTATTTCGTAAATGTGTGCCGTTTCTAAGTATTATACTTAGTACTCTCATGCCAAACATGATATTATTGTAGATAACTGAATGCACAGGTCAAATACTTTAGAATCTAGTCGTAAAATTAAATACGGCCTGCCAAGGGTCAATGTTCTTGACCAAGTATTGCTGCTATGATTAGTGCATTCCTATTTTGGATTACGATGCATAGAAGTTTTCTTTTCCTGAAAAGATTCAATTAAGGGCATGTGCAACATTGCCAGGTGGGAGCGCGTAAAAGAGAACCGTTTCTTTCCACGTAGGACAGAGGTGTTAATGTTGTACTGTCGATGCTTAAATAGGCACTGGCACATCTTAGGTGCTTGTGCATATAGCTTTGATCTAATTGGTAGATAAAACAACAATCTAAGCCTCTACAAGACATACTTGCCTTGCATGAGGAGATGCCTCTTACGTGGGCGCTTCCCTATACTCATCTTTAAGCACCCATGTAAATGCATCTTGCATTTGTACATGCCCTACTTCCAATGCCTTTTTTACTGGTGTTCATGAACCTTCCTGTGCTTTATTACGTATTATCTTCATTACTTCATTATATATATGACATGCAGTTCATTGTTATCAGTCTATTCATTTTGCCTTTTAACATTATTATGTCAGGAATCCAAACTCAATCCCCATGCTAAGGTCTTCGCTCCATCATTTGCAAGTTCTAGACCAGTACTTGCAGCTGCACCCCCTGTTAACCCAAACTATATCTCAAACTCGGTCTCTGGAGTTCCAACTGGCGTACCTGTATTTCAAACTCACTCGCATCCAGGCAGTTCGTCTCTATCCAGCAAGGTTGTTCATTATAATAACCTGGCTCCTGGAAACTTTGGAATTTCACCTCAATATGTTCAATCAGTAAGTAACTCGATTTACTCATACTTTTGATTATTTTGTCTTTTAGCTGGATGCACTACCATATTATATATCAAGTGATACGAGCGAAATGCGACATAAGATGTCAACTCCTACACATGGTTAACTATGATATGTTCATGCTTCTGAATTTTGATACACGCTGCTATCTACATTTTTTGCATGACAGGTTGTAGGGCATAATGTCGGAAGGCTAGATCCTGCAAGACTCGGTACACCATATCACCCCTTGCAAGTGGGATCAACCTATATCAGCCCTAGTCCTCAGACTGTAAGTCCTATATTTATTTTTTAATAAGATATGTAGTCCATATTAAAAAAAATTAGAAATCTGTTCATTTGTGTCTATTTATTATTTGAGATTATTTTCATCTGCTACTCAACTGAACCAAATTGTTTTATTTCATACTTTATAGGTGGTCGATGGGAAGTTCAGTCCTGTTGTTTATGTTCATCCAGTTTCTCAGGTGAGCCATTGCTGTTTGTATCAAGGGTTCAAGCGGATCTCTTTCATCGGAGGAGGATGATACACGCATAATTGTAGAAACATGCCTATGTAGAAATTATTATCCAAGCTGAACTTTGCAAATAAGACTGTTTTTAGAAATAGATATCTTACTGCCTTGGTAAACCTTGAACATAGGTTATTGGAGATTAGCATCACACATTAGTATCTTGCGGTTTCAGCATTTGCGATGGATGCTGCGACCCTGATGGTTTTGTTCATCAAATTCAGTTGCTCATCAAATGGTTTTCAATTTTTTTTTCCTACCCGGTTGGCTTCTCAAAATCTCATCCATGTAACAAACCCTGGTGCAGCAACGCAATGTTTACTGTAAATATAAACTGGAACCGATACAGAATTTAGATAAGAGAACTAGAATGGGCACACATTTTCTTCTTGCTCATTCTGTCTGATCTGTTATTTGTTTTTCTATTGAAGGATGCTATGCGTGGAACACCAGTTATGTCCCAAGTATGGCCTTGCCCTTTGCTGTTGAACTCGCATCAAGCTAGCTTGCAAAAGTTTCAAGGTAACAGACATTGCGGGTTTCGTCTTCATTGTCCTTGATTGAATGATAAGAAGTACTGATCATTACACTGATAATAACATACTCTTTCTTACCTTTTATGTCCATTCTCCAGGCACGGCACCCTTCTTTGGGGCTCCGCCAGTCATGGCAACTGGGAACTTGCCCATGATGATGCCGAGCCCTGCAACGCTTGTGCAGCCATTCCAGGCCATTCATCCAATTATGGTTCCTTCCGCGGCCAGTATGTATCCAGGCAAATACATGTAAACTTGTTATACCGCTGTGATTTCTGATTTCTTTGGAAGAATCTTGGCTTTACCCCTTTGGTTTTCGGGGTATACATCTAAGAGGACTCGCAGTTTTGCCTACCCTGTCAATTCACCTACTAGTTGCTGGTCATTGTCCGTCTTTTTATTGGGAGGACTTGCAACGTTTGCCATAAGCCATAGTCGGTGTGGCTTATGGTTTAATTTTTCGGGAGAGTTCATGGGAGGAGTTGATATGAAAATAGAGAGGAGATTGAAGCGATTCTTTGACTGCCTTGGCGGCAACACATTTTACCTGTTCTTTTGCGTTTGCAGAGCAGCATGTACCGTGAAACATTGTAAATGAGTAAGATAGTGAAGTGGCCCCTTTTCTTCTTCTTCATCTTGCAAGTGTGATGTTGCCGTTATGAATGTTATCTTTTGTTGCAAGTGTAGTTCTGGTATTATTCCTGTAATTTGCACGTGGAGCCTGTACAATCGATTAACCGCAATTTGATTGTGTTAGATTAAACCCTGTCAGCACAGAGAAGTACGCAACAGCAAGCAAAACGATAATCGCCGGGCCGTAGTGGTGTTACATATTCATAAGTCCAAATTCCTGGTTGGGTAGTACTGTAGGTGTTACGAGTCTAGTCCAGTTTAAGTTAGGATCCGAGTCGCTCGTACCAGCCCGTGTTTAAATGAAGGAGAATATTGCGCGTACGTGTTGCAAGTTTCGAGCTGGCTTTGTACGCACGGCCGGATCGATCCGAGGAGCTTTTCTTGGTCGTCGTTATTGCTGGAAAAGGTGCTCGCGGCGGTGGCATCTGAGCCTGAGCCCAATCCAACAATGCCTAGGCACGTCCCCTCACTGCCGCTGCATATCACCAAGATCTCGTCGTACCCTCATCACGGAGCACGTCCCCGCGACATACAATTTCGACCTGCAGCTCAAGGACACGGGCTTGGACGCGCGCGTCACTTAGCCCGTCTTCAGCGTCGGCGCCCACGACTGGCAGATCGCCTTCTACCCAGACGACGAGGACGGCCACGCCTCCTTGCACCTACGTTATCTCAGCCAAGTCAAGGATGTGAGAGCCAAGTGCACGCTGAGCGCAGGTTCTGGGGAGAGACGGTCAGCCACCGCTAGTCTGCCGCGACATGCACGCCGGAACCCGTCTTCACTCCGGGGCCAGGCCGGGGGTCTACCGCAGATTCGTCCACAAGTCCAAGCTGGATGGACTCGGACACGGCCGCTTCACTATACGGTGCGTCCTCGCCGTCGTCAGGCACGAGTCTCCGGACCTGCCCGGCTACCTCGAGGACGGGAGAGGTGCCGACGTTACGTTCCGCGTGGGCGGCCGGGAGTTCCCGCGCGCACCGGGCCGTCCTGGCCGCGCAAAGCTCAGCTCTTCGGCCCCATGCCGGAGAAGGACACGCGGCGCGTCGTCGAGGTCGTCGGCGTGGAGCCGGCCATCTTCGAGATGCTCCTTCACTACGTCTACACGGGCTCGCTGCCGGCGTGCGGCGAAGGAGGGTATGACGCCATGGTGTTGGAGCACTTGCTGGTCGCCGCAGGCAAGTATGGGCTGGAAAGTCTCAAGCTCATGTGCCAAGAGGAGCTGTGCAGAAGGTTCGATGCAGAGGCCGTGGTGACCAGACCACGTACGTGCCGACGAATCAACACCGTTGTATCCGACCTAAGGATGGGGTGCGCTTAGAGTTTAGGTCGCCAAAGAAAGTGTTGGGCACCGTCCTGGAGACCGCCGGGTTCAAGGAGCACTTCATCACGAGTTGCCGACCACCATCATCGGACGGAGGAGTCTTCTTCGGGACAAACAAAGCTGGCCGTGAAGACGAGGAACTTGATCAAAGCAAGGAGTTCAAAAGGACACGTACGAAATATTGATGTTGAGTTTTCTTTTCTGCATATAAACCACATTTTTGTGCCAGTGCCAAATGCCTTTTATTGCGCCGGATAATTTTGTAAGCCAAAACAATTTGATGCTTTATTAGGTATTAATTGAAGTCATGGAATTTGTTCGAAAATCAAGATGTGTTGCCTTTCTTCTTAGATTCTTTGAGCGCCGAAAGAAAATAATAATCAAATCGCTACACCCTTTCCTGAATCTTTTATATCTGAATAGCTATCCTACACTATTACATTTGTCTCCACGTGCATGTTCCACATCATCTCAATTTTTTATAATCGTCCGGTCGAAATTGTGTGACATCCTCAGGTCATGCATATACACATAAGTTGCAATTTTATATTAATATATTCATGCAAACCATGCCACCTCATCAGTCATGCATATCCTTTTTCTTTGGAGGGAAGTGGAGGGTAGAGGGGGATCAAATCATGCATGTGGTCACAAGTTAAAATTTTAGCGTTGTTTTTATATGGTCATGGATGGTATATGTGAACATTTTTATACCACAAACAATTTTTTGAATTCATGTACATTTTGCAAATTTGTGTTTTTTTAATTTATGAACATTTTTACAACTTGCGATCATTTTTTCCAAATTCGAGAACATTTTTAATTCACATTTTTTAAAATTCATGATTTGTTTTACATTTCCATGAAGATTTTTTATTTCACCATTTTTTTTGAAATAAAACAGTAGCCTGTTTTCTTCCTTGAGTAAGAAGTCCTTTACTCGTTGGGGTCAATTTTATGCTCATGTGCATTATACCTGTTATAGCCAATTCTTCTTTACTAGTATTTGCAAGGCCAGTTTCAGAATACACATACCTGCTATAGCCAATTTGTCTTTTCTAGTATTTGTATGGAAGTTTGACAGAAAAAAAAGACCGCCTTCAAATAGAAGCTACTTTACTTTGGAAGAAAGGCAAGTTATTGCGTCTCCCTGTATCGCATATTTATTTGCACCTTCAACGATAAAAGGATATGTAAAATATTTTTCATTGATAAAATGTACTCCACAATGGTTGAAAACTGAGGGGATTATCTGAAGAACATCTATATCAACTATATTTCCCCACATTTTGTTATTGGCCGTGCTACGCGTGAGCCGACTGGTCTTGAAAGGATTGGCCGGGTCGTAAGCCGACCCGGCCGATCAATGATACTCCCCACACGACCCTCTTCTCTCTGTCCCCCATTGCAACAAGATCTTTGTTGCAATTGCCACATAACCCCTGTTGCAGAAGCATCTCCGGCTCGCGTCCGTCAACGTCACCATTGCAACATGACTCTTGTTGCGAAAAGCATCTTCGACTCTTAGCCGTGTCTGCCACCATTGCAACAAGGCCTCTTTTGCAATTGCAACAAGACGCTTCCCTAACCCCTTCCCTGTAGATCATAAGCGTCGTCGGTTCGATCGACCGCTTCCTGGAGACCCCACCGTTGGGCTTGTCTTCTCTGGCAATGTAGCCGCCCTTCGCCGCCCCGGCTGCGTCAACAACAAATGGTCCGCCTGCAGTAGTGGCGACATGTGGTGTCATGCTCGCAGCAGTTGCGGTGGGTCGTAGCGCTTGGAGCACCTCAACGCGCGCTCCAAGGCTACATTATGCTAAGGCAATGGTGGCCTTGATCATCGTTGTGCTGGGCGGCAGCTCTTGCAGCTTCAAGTGGAGCTGGACGGGAGAGAGGGAGAAAGGATTTGGAGTAGAAGGAAAACACCCGCGCAGGAAGACGATGGAGTTCATAGCTTAGCGAAAATTCATGTGTAATAACACGTTCGGTTTCGGGTAAGGTGTATAGAGGGGAGCGGTGCTGCGTTTACAATAGACCCCCTGTTGCGCTCAGTAGGATTGCAACAAGACCCAGTTGCAAAAGCTAAATTGTGTATAGGATTGGTGCGGGCCATTCGATCAAAAGAAGATCCAACGGGTGAGGAGGCGGTCCTCACGTGTTTCGGTCTTGTTAACAGCACAAAAAAGAAGAAGTACAAATACACTTGGATCGTATATGAATAGCAAAAATCCTCTCCCATCGATCAGAAGTCGAGAACCTCGAAACCGAGCGCACGGGCCCAACGTAGCCGATAACAACTCTTCCTTTCTTCGATTCCTCTCCAAAGTCGGATGCGCACGTATACGCGTACGTGCAGATCCTACTCCCCATCGGGACTGCTTGATTCCCTCTTTTCTTCTGATTCCCCCTTTATATATACGATAAGACGACGCCTAGGTACGGTACATACGCGGTGCAATCTCGGTTCTACTCCCTCCGTCTCATGATACAAGAGCGTTTTTTAGTAGTTTAGTAGTTCAAAGAAAGACCAATTAACTCCCCGGCCGTCTGTTCTCCACCGCCGCCGGCAATGGCTAACAGTAACAGCAGCTCGACCTCCCCGGAGATCACGTCGAGATGTGTCACGGGCTGGGAGCACACCAGGACGCTCAATTTGGAGTTGGACGATTACCCGCAGCTCGATGGCATGGGTGTGGGCGAGTTCGTTAGTTCGCCCGTCGTCCAAGTCGTCGGCTACGAGTGGAAGATCAAATTCTACCCAGACGGGGTCGACGAGGACTGTGACGGCCACGCCTCAGCGTTTGTGCGCTGTTACAGCAAAGAAGGCATGGATCCGGATGTGACCGCCAAGTTCACGCTGAGCAACCTGGAGGAAAGGAGCCAGGTGGACATAGCCAGCTTCCATGCGCTGAGGCGCGTCTTCTCTCCCTGCGAGTTCCCTTCATGGGGCTACCACGAGTTCGTCGACAAGGCCAAGCTGGATTCGCTGTCGCAACCCGAACGTGGATTTTCAAAGCACGTGCTTTCGGACACCCTTTATCCTTACCCTTCAATCTTGCTTTGAGATCCGTACTATACAACTAAGTTACAACATCAGAATTTCTTTTTTTTGTTTATTCCAAATAAAACAACATATGAACTTCAAACTTTGCAAGACATCAAAACATTCTAACTACAATGTGGGATAAAACTTTCAGATTTTTCGGTCCAGCATAAATATACGAAATCAGATTGTTTTAATTAAAAAATGACATTTTTAGTATTTATGATGCACGAAAAAATCCGAAAGTTTTATCTCACATTCTAGTTAGAATGTTTTGTTGTTCTGCACAATTTCAAGTTCATATGTTGTTTTATATGGAAGAAACAAAAAAGATAAAAATATTTGCACGAATCGCGATGCAGAAATGAGTGGCTTGATAATGGGGTGTCCTGAAGCCTATGCTTTCTCAAATGTTTACCGTGTCGTCACCGTCGTCACCAACGGGCCACCGTCTCGGGAGCTGCCCAGCCAACTCTCCAGCCAACTCGAGAGCATGCTCGAGGACGGGAGAGGCGCCGACGTCACGTTCCGCGTGGGCAGCCACGAGTTCCGCGGGCACAGGTCCCTTCTGGCCGCGCGGTTGCCGGTCTTCGGAGCTCAGTTCTATGGCCCCATGGCGGAGAAGGACATGCCGCGCGTCAAGGTCAGAGACGTTGAGCCGGCCACCTTCCAGATGATGCTTCACTACATCTACACAGACACGCTGCCGCCGCCGCCCGACGGAGACAAAGGAGGCCACAGCATCGCGGCGATGCAGCACCTGATGGTCGCGGCAGATAATGTACGACCTGGAGAGGCTGAAGCTCATGTGTGAAGATGAGCTGTGCAAAACTATGGATGCAACGACCGTTATGAGCACGTACGCGCTGGCGAATCAGCACCGCTGCAATCGACTCAAGGATGCATGCATGGAATTTATGTCGTCAAAGGAAGTGTTGGCCGCTATCCTCGAGACCAATGAGCACTTCATGACACGTTGCCGACCACTGCCATTGGAGGGGGGCCATGAAGAGGAAGAAGTTGATCATCAAAGCAGGAAATTCAAAAGGACTCGTACAAAATAGATGTTGGATTTCTTTTTTGCACAAAGAACATTATGAACCATAGCAAAGTGCCTCAATCGTTTGTAAGCCAAAAATGTCTGAAGATTGATGTGCTAAAACCTTGGTATTTGTTTACAACAAACTTGGAAAGTGGAAGGTTTAGCCTTCTGATGAAAATTGCATACAAACTAGTGCATTCCCTTTGAATCCCTTGGGTGTTGAAGGAAAATAATTAATAACCATATAGATAACCCTTGTGCATGAACTGAGCCAATCTCAGATGGTGAACCTCATACGGTTAAGTCCTTTATGATGGAACCAACACACCAGGGTTCAAGTCCTAAACTCGGCATTGATGTTTTTATTTTTCTGCATCTATTTTAGGTTTTCCGACGATATTTCTTCAATGAGAGGAATCTTCAAATAACAACTTTACTTTACGAAAAAAAGTAGAAATGCAAGTTATTGTGTCTGCAGGTTTTGTTTGCACCTTCAAATGTAGATTTGATATGTCATAGATCTAAATTATTGATTCACAGAAGTATGATTTTTTCATGAATGAAAAGTACAATGGGTGAAAATGAAGCAAACTATGAAAGTCATGTGCTCCCAGGTTGAATAATAGAAAATAAATAGAAAACAAAATGAAATTTGTGATTTATTTTGTACATGTTAAATTTTAGTGTCTGCGATCTTTGCGAAAACTTTCATGCAAAAACGAACATTCATGTTTTCTCCATAAACAAACAAAAGTTCAGTGCTCTAATGAAATCAAAAAAACTTCCACTCAACCTGCCGCTTTAACCCTTGCCGCAATATTTGTCGTTTCTCCACTTGAAATTGCAGGCAAACAAAGAACACTTTACCTTTTTTTAAAACAACAGCCAAAGAACCCGAACATGTAAATACCCAAGGCTGTATAAGTATTTTTGGCATGCCAACAAATATGTTTTCGGAGCCAGATTGAATACCCTGGGAATTATGTGATAAACAAGGAAAAACTTTTGGAATCACCACACTGATAGTACGCACGCGTCCTTTGCTCGACGCATATCCTGGTGGACCTGTGTCTCTCTCCCTTATCCTCATCTTGGGAATACACTCCACACTAATTCTTCGCTGCTTCTTCCTAGCGATGCGCAATAAGGATCTTCGCCACCACGCCCACTCCTCTCGGCACAACATGTCGAGCGAAGCATCATCCCTACCTCCGTCGACCTTCGTAGACACACACACTTCGTTGGATGCAACAAACACTCGCTTTTGATGGCAATGCTCATTGTTGCAAGCGGCCATGCCCGGGGATGGAAGGGGTGGCATAAGGGGCATCAATTGTTACTGCAAGCGGCCACACGAGACCTGCGAGGGTGGTGACGTCGTGCTTCAAGCGGCCATGGTCGGGGCTATGAGAGTGGTGACACCAGTTGTGATAGCCTGGCTGAATAGGGATGTTAGTCTACTCATATCAATAAGATTTTTTTCGGAAGTCCATTCGAACAGAACTCCCAAGTTAAGCGTGCTTGGCTTGGAGTAGTTCTAGGATGGATGACCGACCGGGAAGTTGGTCCCGGGTGCGCACGAATGAGGACAAAGTGCGCAGAAAAGACTAGTATTGATCTATGGGGCCAGTCCAGATCCAGCCAGGAGTAACGACCACCGGCGGGTGTGTTCGGGGCGTTACACCAGTACATTAAGGGCAATGGTTTCGAGGGGCGACAATGTCAACGCTTTGAGGGTGTCGATGGATGGCTCCGGCAAAAGAGTGGGGAACGGGGAGGGGTCGATGTTGGTGCTGCAACATGTGTACTATTGCAGGAGTTGGAGTTACGGTGAGATTCCTGCTCCATGATGTCGTCATCGTTGCTGGAGGTGACCGCAACATGGTTCATTGTCACATCGCAAAAAAGTTTTCGCAAAAAGAAAGGTTTCTAAGGAGGAATGAATTAGTAACATTGGTATTACCCCTAAACAAGAAAGTAGATAAAATAAATATTAAAAAAAATCAAAATAAGGAAGTTTTCTAAAAAATAATTTATGGCATTGGTATTACCCTTTAAGAAGAAGGAACATGACCAAAAATCTAAAACAAATAATGACAACACTGGCAAACAATTTATACAAAATTACGCTTTATGTATATCCAAAAATAACCATGTAATAGTGAAATATTCACACAAAAGAACTTTACTAAGAAGGAGTGAATTATTGGCATTGGAATTACTCTTAAAGAAGAAAGAAAACAAAATAGAAACTAAACACAATTATGTAATAAAGTTCTATGAGAAAGAATGAATTAGTGGCACTGGTATTTCCCTTTAAGAACAAAGGAAATGAAACAAAAATAACAAAAACTATGCACATATTTTACACAAAAAATGTGCTTTTAATAATATGCTAAATTAAGTGTATAAAAGTGGAATTTTAAAAAAGGTTTCCTAAGTAGGAGTGAATTAGCGGCTTTAGTATTACCCTTTTAGAAGAAATAAATTAATATAAAATAACAAAACAAAAGAGTGAGATTTTCTAAGAAAAAATGAATTAGTAGCTTTGGTATTACCCTTTAAGAAAAAGAAATGAAAAAAAATAAAATAAAAAATCTAATTTATTTTGGCATAATCTGCGCACAAACGTACATAAAATTTACGCCTCTTAGAAATATGCAAGAATAAGCATATAACAGTGGAAGTTTCGCAAAAAATAATCCTAAGAAGAAATAAATTAGTTGCATTGGTATTTCACTTAAAGAGAGAAAAAAATGAAATAATAACTAAACCAAAATCGAAATAATGAAAGTTCATAAGAAACAAAGAATTAGTGGCATTGGTATTACTGAAAGATAATGATAAAAAGTTAAAACAAAGTCGCACACAATTTTGCACTAAAATTACACTTTTTGGAGTATGCAAACAACAATGATATAATGTGTAATTTTCACACATATGGCATAATATTTGTGTGTATACATTTACACGCACTCAACATCCTAAATATTTTTGACGAAAGAAATATATTAATATCGCGGAGATACCAACTACACACAGCCTCTGTTACAACACAATACCCTAATGACACTACGGATGCACACATCAAAAAAGAACAAGAAGAAGCTAAAAAAGAATAGACCCGCTATAGTGATCTAGTCCTTGAAGCTACACTACAAACACCACCAAGACAAGACCTGAAGTACAAATTCTCCAAAAGTGACGTCTCCAAGAAGAAAAAAAAATGCACAAGCGCTGCTGTCGTCCGATCATAGATCATAGGTTTTCTTCCTGAAGAAAGTCCATGCTCTTAAAACAATGTCTTCAAAAAGGTCATTGTTAGGCACAACCAATTAAGGCCAAACCTTGGATTTTCACCCTGAAAGGTAAGATCTTGAACTTCTCTTGTGCAGTCGCCCCCCACTTCCATGCCGCTGCTATGAGTCCCGAAACACCAAGCAAACTCCTCATCACCGTGAACCACCATTACTAGTCCTCAGAACACAACTTCCATGACATTCTCTGCCTCTGCCTTCACCATGGAACAAAAAAGACAAGTCCCATGGTGGCAACAAATAACAGAGTTTCGCGCCGCTCCCTCCAGAAACCAAACAGTCAGAAAAACATGGGTGCACACGACCGAATTCCATTTGATCCAGAAATCTCCAGACATGAGGCGCCCAAGGAAGTTCGCCAGCGGAGCCTTCCAGAACTTTACACTCCGGCCAGATCAAGGCGAACAAGCACCACACAGATCTTCGTCTTGGGCGAGAGGAACCCTAGGACCGCCGCCTTTGTTAGGCAGAACGACAGCCCCTACGTCGTCGCCCGCTGGCTCCCAATAGCAAGCCGGAGATCTGAGCGGACACCACCATTACTACCCGCGCCACGCGGAGATGAAGGGCTTAGCCACACCGAGTCGCCTGAACCAGGCGTCATGATGTCCTCGCGGCCACAGCGGTCGCCAAGCTCACCAAAAAAGACCGAGGCCACCGCCCCGATGTCCGACTCCGCCGCGTGCACCTCGACGTCCAGTACCGCCAATTTGCAGCAGCCGAAGATCCCGTCGCATGGGGATGAAAGGCCCGTGCCGCCACCTGCAATTCGAGGAGATGAAGGCCCACCGCCGCCGTCAGCCATGTAGGCTTAGCCCGATGACTTCCTCCGACGGCGGTGGGGGACGGAGCTGGAGGGGGCGGCGGCGGCTAAGATCTGGATCGCCTGAGCCGCCCCCTGGAGCGACGCGAACGAGTCACGCGTACGATCAACATCCCAAATATATTCACAAAGGAAAATAAAATAAGAAACAACTATTAAAGTAAAAAAACAGCAGAAAACATAAAACTTAGTGGGTATTGTTTCGGTCTAGTAAACGTAGTGTACGTAGGACAATATGTGTACTGTGCTGTGTATGAGTTACTATTCCTTGTATTTCTTGTTGCACAAAAAACGGAAAAAACATTACAAAAATTAAAAGGGAGAAAGGAGAGGGCTGGGTGGCACATGTAATGGGGCTTCAGCCCAAGGACAAATTCACTATTTTGACCCTTTTCGCGAAGATCAGCCGGATCTAACCCTATGTCGGAAAAAAATTCGGATCTGACCCTTTTCCTACCGCCACTAGCTGTGGCAGTAGGCTAGAACAGGCTACCGTCACTCTCTGTGGCGGTAGGGAGCCGGTTAACACAGACGATGCCATCTGCCCCGCTGACATGGATACGTGCCTACCGCCACCGGGCGCGGCGGTAAGGTGTGTATGCCTACCGCCACAGCGGGTGGCGGTATGGTACTCAATCTGGTTAAATGATTGACGGGAGGTTTGGTGGGTCCCACCAGCCACCCATTCACCCCCAAATCTCCTTCTTCCCCGAGCTGAGCTCCTCTGCCCTCTCTCTCCCCCATTCATGCCTCCACCAAATCCATCTCCATTGCTTGAGTTTTCTCCGGTGGATCGAGCCCAATTTCATCACTCAAGGTACCTCAGTCACTCTCTTCTTTTTGGTTGGTTGGAATCATCTCATTTGGTGGGATTCTTTACTTGTATGCAAACCCTAATTTAGGTCATTTTGGTGTGAAATCAACAGATTTGAGGGATGATAGGGTTGTTTCTATGCTTGAATATGTGTAGTATACCTAATCATCATGTTTGTAACACCGATCTATAGTTATTGTTAGGCCATTTTTGTAGGTTTAGGGTTAGGGTTAGGCAATGTCATTAGTAAGTAGTTGGGTTAAGCAATGATTTATTTGTGTTGTTGTTTGAATTTAATGCATATATCTTCCTTGATCCATGAATGCATAGTAGTTATATGGTCCATATTATGTTGTCGGCCTATCATTGACCTTTTTTACAATGTATTTAGATGGATAGACTCGTTAATGTACATTACTTGGATAAAGAGACATTTATGAAAGGTAATACCGATGAAGGGAAAAAATCCATGGTTTTTGACTCAAGCCCAACTTATGAGGAGGTGGTTGTGAAAGTTAGAAGTGTGTTAAATTGGATTGATCAAAATGATGAAGTTAAACTTATTGGAAGGTATGCTGTTGGAGTGGGGGTGAAGTCTCGATTGAAGAGTATGCCTATCACCTCGGAATTGCATTGGAAGGTGTACAAGGATAAAGTAGTTGAATCACAAGACAAATCACTTGAATTTTTTGCCACCAAGGTTGAGCTACCTGTGCTACAAATTGACTTGAACCGACATGCCTCCTCCCCAATACATGATGGAAGGGTGGAGGTTTATGTCCCCAATTCTTCTAGTGAACCACCAAATGAAGCGGAGATGAATGATAGGGCCATGGTAATTGAAGAGGAAGAGGTTCATGTTGAAGCTGACTCTGCTCATGTTGATGATGATGATGCCCATGTTGATGCTTATGCAGAAGCTGAAGAGATTCATTATAATCCCATTGGTAACGTGGATGTAGCAAGACATGGATCGTAGCCTCCCCTATAGCCGTATGTATGGGTATGACTCGGATGATGAGGGTACGGCGTAGGAATTGGACGAGGATGGATTCACTGCCCAAGAAAATGAAATTTTCAAGAAGGTGATGGGGAAGGAAAGAGGTCCCCCATTGTTTCATGATCTTAGTCTTGCCGACAAGGCCGTTGTTGATGGTGGCATGAGGTTGGGGTTGCTTGAACCAACACCGTGCCCGAAGGTCGGTGACCCTAAACCCAAGGATGAGGACGAGAATGCTCATTTGAAGAAATGCATCAAGTTAGGTTGCTTGGAAGAGTTCAAGATATGGTTGAGTGACTATGCCATTAGGAACCATAGGCCATTTGTTGTTGACCATTCCGACCAAAATCTACGGTACGCCATCAAATGTGACAAAGAAGGTTGCCCTTGGAAGGTTCGTGGAACAAAAATTCAAGAAACCGGGCAATGGGTGTTGAAGATTTGTGTGGCCACGCACACATGCATACCGCCGGACAAAGCCGACCGCATCAATGGACATCGTCAACTCACGTCTGAGTTTTTAGGATACAAATTGTTGAATGAGATATCCCACAATCCAACCGTGAAGGTGAAGTTGGTCATGAGTTTGGTTGAAGAACGATTCAGATATAAGGTCAGCTATGGGAATGTATGGAAGGCTAAGGCAAATGCTATCAGGATGTTGCATGGTGATTAGGAGGCCGCGTACAATATTCTACCGAGGATGTTGGGAGCCATCGCACATAGGAACCCTGGCATATGCCATGCGGTGGAGGAAATTGACGGAGTGTTTCACCGTTCCTTCTGGAGTTTTGGGGAATGCATCGAGGCATTCAAGAATTGTCATCCGGTGTTGTCTATAGATGGCACATTATTGACTGGCAAATACAAGGGCATTCTCATGGTGGCAATGGCTCACTCGTCCAATGATAACGTGTTGCCTGTTGCATTTGCTTTAGTTCCTTCCGAGCATGACGACAACTGGGAGTGGTTCATGGGGCATGTGAGAACCAAGGTGATTGGGAATAGGGAGTTATGCATCATATTGGACCGGCACCACGGCATTCTCAAGGCGATAGCCTTGTTTATTCACGGCCTCCCAAAGCTTCACCATCGATGGTGCATGAGGCATTTCGTGGCAAACTTTTACCGGGCATGCAAGAGCAAAGAGTTTTGCAAAGACCTGGCCCATGTGTGCATGTCATTCACCTTGGATTCATTCAAAAACCGATATGATAAACTCTTCAAGGCATTGGTAAAGAACAAGGGGGGAAGAGCATTCACTACAGGAATCAGATAATTTGCCTGTCTGTGAAGCACATACGA
The DNA here is from genome assembly GCA_039707655.1 of Elymus sibiricus. Taxonomy (NCBI): domain Eukaryota; kingdom Viridiplantae; phylum Streptophyta; class Magnoliopsida; order Poales; family Poaceae; genus Elymus; species Elymus sibiricus. Next base: position 468,058,080 of record CM077665.1, on the reverse strand, counting down.
CAAAGATAGTAAAACAAACGGCAAAGACTTTGCCGTCAGTAGCTGACGGTAAAAAGTCGGCAAAGAGTACTTTGCCGTCAACTTTTTATCGGGCAGACGGCAAAGACTTTGCCGTCAGCCAATCTTAATCTTTTGCCGTCATCACAAACAATAATAGACGGCAAAGAAGCATCTTTGCCGTCAGCTAAACGCGATCTTCACCGTCAGCCGGACTACTTTATAGACGGCAAAGATTTATTTTTAATTAAAAAAATACGCTAGACACATGAACATCAAAACAAGACATGAAGGACTAAGCAAAAGTTCTGCTACAACATTCTTTATAGATCGATCTACATACGAAATTTACAGATCTGAACATCAACATTTTCTTTATAGATCCATTTACAAAATTCTGCTACAAAATATTTACAAAGAAAGAGGGCTCGAGGGGGTTGGCTGCCCGTTGGCTGGGGGCGTCATCCTCTTATTCCTAGGAGGCAGATGGGGGCGAACGGCAGCATACCTTCGCGTCTGGCGATGCTCCCTCCAACAGCTGTGGCACGAGTGACAACGGCAGCCGGTCGCACGAACGACGGCGGTGACCGGTGCCTCGAGCGGGGCGGCGGGCGGTAGCACGAGCGGGGACGGCGACCTGAGTAGGGGCGACAGATGGTTACCAGAGCGGCGGCCGGTGACCATAGAGGGGGCGACGTCGGCTGGTGGCACGAGCGGCAGCGACTGGTGGCTCGAGCGGGGGAGGCGACTGGTGGCACGAGCGGCTGCGGTGGAGGCTGGTGGCGCGAGCGGCGGCGACTGGTTGTGCGAGCGGCGGCGGCCGATGGCGCAAGCAGGAAGGGAGAAGAGAGGGGTAGGGACCCGGGCAGCGGTCGATGGCCGGAGCGACGGCGGATGGCAAGGTTGAAGCCGAGCGAGTTCCCTAGATCTGAGGAGGAGTGGTTATGGGAGAGAGGTCGTGGGGTGGATAAGATCGATGGGTGTGCTGCGGGTGGTTGGGTGGGCATGGCAACGGAATGGCCGGATGGGAGAGAGAGAGTGGTGGGGGTGGGATGTGGATTTGCGATGGATGTTGTTGTCACGTCATCGATCTGTGGGATCGATCTGTGGGCTGTGTTTTCTCTTTGCCGTTTGCGTTTTGTTTTACAGACGACAAAGTGCTCAGTTTGCCGTTTGTAAAATAAAACGTAGACGACAAGGTTTTGCCGTCTGCATTTTTTTAACAAACGACAAAGTAAGCTCTTTGCCGTGTGTAAAACAAAACCGCAGACGGCAAAGTGTCTTTGCCGTCTGCATTTTTTATTACAGACGACAAAGTATGTCTTTGCCATCAACTGTTCTTTCCCGTCAGGAGACGACGACAAAGTATATCCTTGTCGTCTGTCCCGACAAAATGTTGACGGCAAAGTGCAGTACCGACGGCAAATCTCCTATTTCCCGTAGTGCTTTTTGAATAGGAATTATGAGGAAAAACACAAGTGGTCACGCGCTTACGATGAAGGAGGTTGGAGATACGGCGACATGACTAGCAACCTGGTTGAATGCTTCAACAATGAGCTTAAGGGTGTTCGTTCTTTGCATGTGACTGCAATACTGAAATACATCTTCTTGAAGTTGAATGAGTATTGGCATTCCATATCAACCGCGGATTGGATAGGGGAAAAATGGAGTATCCAAAGAAGGTTCACTATTGGCTGAAATTTCAAGCAGGCAAGTCTTCGCATGAACAAATAATCAGATTCAACGACAAAGAAATGATCTACCAAGTCGACGAGCCAGGTGGCACAATGATACGTCTCCAACATATCGATAATTTACGAAGTATTCATGCCATATTCACCTATGTTTACAATACTTTGATATGGTTTTGATGCACTTTATATGCTTTATTTAGAACTAACCCGGACTGGCGCTATTTTCAGCAGAACTATCGTGGTGTTGTTTTTGTGCAGAAAATGAAAGTTCTCGGAATCGTCCGAAACTTTTTGACATTTTTTTTGGAACAAAAGAGGCACTAGACGCTTCATGGGAGGGCCAGAAGAGCCACGAGGTGGGCACAACCCACCAGGGCGCGCCCTGGTGTCTTGTGCCCTCCTCGTGGCCCACCTTCGCGTGAAACCAACGCCAAAAATTCCTATAAATATAGAAACCATCAGAAATAACCCTAGACTCTCCGTTCCGCCGCTGCAACTCTCTGTATCGACGAAAAACCAATCTGGAGACGTTCCAGTACCCTGCCGGAGAGGGGAATCCATCTCCGGTGGCCATCTTCATCATCCCGGCGGAGGCCATGACGAGGAGGGAGTAGTCCACCCTCGGGGCTAAGGGTATGTACCAGTAGCTATGTGTTCAATCTCTCTCTCTCTCTCTCTCTCTCTCTCTCTCGTGTTCTTGAGATGTCACGATATTGATGTATCACGGGCTTTGTTAATATAGTCGGATCACATGATGTTATTCCCTTGCTATCATGTTGTGATGAATTGAATCTTTCCCTTTGAGATATCGTTATGTTGGATTGAATATTGGATATGACAACACTTGATATATGTCTTGCATGTGGATACTCATGGTGACAATGGGGTGTTCTATTGATTCACTTGATATATGTTTTGGTACTCAACTTGCGGATTCCCGAGGTGATATTGGGGTAATCTATGCATAGGGGTTGATACACGTTCTTGTCCTACTTTCTCCGGTAGAAATCTTGGGGCACTCTTTGAGGTTCTTTGTGTTGGATTAAGTATTACGAATCTGAAATTGTTTCATGCGTATCATATAATTAACTCATGGATACTTGTGGTGACATTGGAGTATCTAGGTGACATTAGAGTTGGTTGATACGTATCATATGGTGTTATTCTAGTGCGAACTCTTAGATAGATCGATCGGAAAAGATAACTTGGTTATTTTAGTACGAACTCTTGGATAGATCGATCGGAAAAGATAACTTGGTTATTTTAGTACGAACTCTTGGATAGATCGATCGGAAAGGATAACTTTAAGGTGGTTTCGTACCCTACAAAAAATTTCTTCTTATGCTCTCCGTTAGATAAGAACTTTGGAGTGATTCTTCGTTGCACGTTGAGGGATGGTTATGTGATCCAATTATATTAGCATTGTTGAGAGATTGCACTAGCAAAAGTACGGACCCTAGGCCTTGTTTTCAAGCATTGCAATACCGTTTGTGCTCACTTTTGTTACTTATTACCTTGATGTTTTTATATTTTCAGATTACAAAAACATATATCTATCATCCATATTGCACTTGTATCACCATCTCTTCGCCGAACTATTGCACCTATACAATTTGCCATTGTATTGGGTGTGTTGGGGACACAAGAAATTTCTTGTATTTGATTGTAGGGTTGTTTGAGAGAGACCATCTTCATCCTACACCTCCCGCGGATTGATAAATCTTAGGTCATCCACTTGAGGGAAAATTGCTACTGTCCTACAAAACTCTGCGCTTGGAGGCCCAACACGAGTTTACAAGAATAAAGTTGCGTAGTAGACATCAAGCTCTTTTCTGGCGCCGTTGCCGGGGAAGTGAGTGCTTGAAGGTATATATTTAGATCTTGCAGTTAAATCTTTTAGTTTCTTGTTTTTCACTAGTTTGGTTTTATCAAAGAAAACTACAAAAAAATGGAGTTTAGGTTGCATCAATTGTCTCGTCTTTATAAAGTCTTTCGTGAAAATGATGGTTCAGAAAATTGTGCTCAATTGGTAGAGGAAGAATTTATGAAAATACTTAATGAAAATTCCTTGAATGATGAGCATGATAGAAATATTGCTAGTATGAATTCTCTGAATATCCATGATGCTAATGATATGCAAAGCCACAAGCTTGGGGATGCTATATGTTTGATGAAGATGATATTTTTAGTCCCCCAAGTTTTGATGAGCAAATTTATTATGATGATGGCATGCCTCCTATATATGATGATTATGATGCTGACATGTATGCTATAAAGAGTGATAGTAACCATGAAACTTGTCATCATGATTTTAATATTGAATGTGGTTATGTCAATCAAGTGTCTCATGATAGTTATTTTGTTGAGTTTGCTCCCACTACAATGAATGAGAAGAAAAATGCTTATGTGGAGAGTAATAAATTTTCTATGCTTGTAGATAATGAAAAGGGTGCTTTATGTGACATTTATATTGTGAAATTCCTTCATGATGCTACTAAAAACTATTATGAGGGAGGAACATATGCTTGTAGGAATTACAATAATATCAAGTTTCCTCTCTATGTGTTCAAAGTTTTGAAGTTATGCTTGTTTTGCCTTCCTATGCTACTTGATTCTTGTTCCCATAAATTGTTTGCTCACAAAATCCCAATGCATAGTAAGTGGGTTAGACTTAAATATGCTTGTCATGATATTCATGATGCTCTCTTACATGTTTCAAATACTATTCATATGTGAGCATCATTGAAATCATCATGCCTAGCTAAAAGGCATTAGAGAAAAGCGCTTGTTGGGAGACAACCCAACACTTATACTTTCTGTTTTGATGTGTTCACATGATTAAGCTACTGTAGTATTAATGTTTTGTGCCTTTTATTTCAATAAAGTGCCAAGTAAAGCCTTTGGGATGACTCACAAGATGAGTAGAATTGATGCTGAACCAAAACAGAAACTTTTGACTCCAGTACAGGAATTTTACTTTTTACTGGAGAGTGATAATGATCTGAAATTTTTACACAGTCTTCATATACAAATTCTTCAGGTTTTCCCAATTTTTCAGAATTTTTAGAGACAGGGAAGTGTGTATATACTACAGATCTTCACAGACTGTTCTGTTTCTGACAGATTCTGTTTTGCATGCATAGTTTGCTTGTTTTAGTGTTTCCATAGCTTATATTTAGTGGTATAAATTATTGGAATGATAGAATACAGTAGGTATCATGTGGGAACAATTATGAATCTTGTCTTGACAATACCTAAGTGAATAATTTATCTTTATTACACTAACCCTTCTCACGAAGTTCCGTTAAGTTTTGTGTGATTGAAGTTTTCAAGTTTTGGGTGAGACACCGATATGAGGAGAATAAGGAGTGACAAGAACCTAAGCTTGGGGATGCCCAAGGCACCCCCACAGTAATGTCCATGGAAGACTCAAACGCCTAAGCTTGGGGATGCCCCGGAAGGCATCCCCTCTTTCGTCTTCAACATTATCGGTATATCTTACTTAGAGCTATATTTTTATTCGTCACATAATATGTGCTTTGCTTGGATCGTCATTATATTTTGTTATCTTCTGTTAGGTGTTATTTATAATCTTGTTTTTCAATAAAAAAAATCCCAGAATTGCCTTAGGATGCTTGCATTGCATGTCTGATACGTGCTGTGTAAAAACAGAAACTTTTGCTGTAGTGTTTGAATTTTCATATTTTACTGGAACATGGAAAGTTTCTGAAATTTTTACACAGCATTTTCATATGAATTATTTAGCATGTGCTAAATTTTCACAATTGTTTGAGTTACATAAGTACACTGTTTTCATAAATTGCTACAGACTGCTCTGTTTGGACAGATTGCTGTCATAGTTTTGTTATCTACTTATCCTATAGTTTCCATAGCCTATATTGGTAGATATAAATTGTGGAAATGATTGTAAACAGTAGATGATGTTTGAAATTATGCAACTTGTCTTGGCAGTAAATGAAGTGCTGATTTGTTCTTATGTGTACTAACCTATCTCACGAGTTCTTTTTGAGTTTTGTGTGGATGAAGTTTTTGAGAATAGGTGAAGCCATGATATGAGAGGATTGAACGAGATACAAAAGCTCAAGCTTGGGGATGCCCAAGGCACCCCAAGTAAATATTTCAAGAAGTTTCAAGCATCTAAGCTTGGGGATGATACGCATCCCACCTCTCTTCGTCAACTATCGGTTAGCCTATGTTGAGCCTAAATTTTTATTCGTTCACATGACATGTGCTATTCTTGGAGTGCTATTTTTATTTAGTTTGCTGTTTGAATAAAATACTCAGATCTGAAAATCTTTATTGAGAGAGAGTCCTCACATAGCTACTTAATTGTTTGAATACTCATTGATCTTCACTTATATCTTTTGAGAGTAGTTTGATGTTTACTCTTGTGCTTCACTTATATCCTAAGAGTAAATTGTGAATGAATGAAATATCATAAATCTGAAATTATCAATGTGCTATATTCTTAGTAGCAAGTTCACATTTGGTTTAGAAAGTAAAATCTATTGAAGTTTAACAATCACAATATTGGTCATACAAGCAATTCATGAATGATTAGTATAAGGAAGAGAACTTTCACATACAAATTTATTATCTTGGACATCTTCTATGATTGTGAATACCCATTAATTATTTTCAAACTTGAGCAAATTAGTTGAAGTTGGACAAGGAAGACAACGTAATGAGTTATGGTTGTGTATATTTGCATAGAAGTTATATTGTTATGGATCCTCCAACATGTGGTGCTTGTTTAGAACCTTTTGCTAGCCAACACTTCGTACTAAGTAGAGATACTACTTGTGCATCCAAATCCTTGAGCCAAATTTCTTCCATAAGAGTCCACCATACCTACCTATATATGGTATTTCACTGCCATTCCATGTAAATTTGCATGTGCCACCTCTAAACATTCAAATAAACATCTGTTTTGTGTGCCTGGACCGCTCATGGAGTGACGGGGGGCAGTCAGTATCTTCCATGTTAAGCGGGTTATTCTCATGATGAGTGTTTATTCACTCATCCTTGCACGAGAGGGGCGGTAATAGGGATTCCCAGTCCCAAAATCAAAAAATGCAAGTAATTAAACAAACCCCCCCAGGAATGTTGTTGGTATGGATGGTACCCGTGGATTCGGCTAGCCGTGGAGTGTGTTCATTGGTGGAGGGGGAGTAAACCTTTACTTTTACCGCTTGGGAACTGCCGCTAATGTGTTTAACATGGAAGATATTGATAACTCTTGGTGCACCTCCCAAAATTATATTTATCTCTGATTTAAGCTTTGAGCTCTGGCACCTTTGCAAATCCCTGCTTCCCTTTGCAAAGGGACAATCTATTTACTTTCATGTTATTTACTATTCATGTTGAGTCAACTTCTTATTCCAACCTCAGTCTATTAGTTGGCAAGCATCATGTGGTGGGGAAAGATCCAAACATATATATCCAGTCAAATATATTTGATCATGACTTGTTATTGTTGACAATTATCTCTATGATAAATGAGTTGGGAGGCGAAACATTAAGCCCCTATCTTTCTCTGTGTTCGATGAATGCCATTTGTTCTAAAAATATGCTTTGAGTACTAGCAATCATAGAAGACTATATGATGATTGAGTATGTGGGGCTCTTACTTAGACTTTGTTGATAATAAGTTGAATTGCAATTGTTTGGTGACTAAGAACATAGGTTTTTAAGTTTTAAGAGAATTAATTGTTTGAACCATAACATGTGAATTGGTTGCTACTCTCTCATGATGATTTTTATGAGAAAAGGTTGCTGGTTATGATGCTAGAAAATTGACTGAAATTATCAATGATCAAACTTATATATTATGCTAGCATTCACACTTCATAAATTAGTTCTTTTATCATTTACCTACTCGAGGACGAGTAGGAATTAAGCTTGGGCATGCTGATACGTCTCCAACGTATCGATAATTTATGAAGTATTCATGCCATATTCACCTATGTTTACAATACTTTTATATGGTTTTGATGCACTATATAAGATTTATTTAGAACTAACCCGGACTGACGCTATTTTCAGCAGAACTACCGTGGTGTTGTTTTTGTGCAGAAAACGAAAGTTCTCGGAATCGCCCGAAACGTTTTGACGATTTTTTGGAACAAAAGAGGCACTAGACGCTTCGTGGGAGGGCCAGAAGAGCAACGAGGTGGGCACAACCCACCAGGGCGCGCCAGAGGGCCCAGGCGCGCCCTGGTGTCTTGTGCCCTCCTCGTGGCCCACCTTCGCGTGAAACCAACGCAAAAAATTCCTATAAATATATAAACCATCATAAATAACCCTAGACTCTCTGTTCCTCCGCCGCAACTCTCTGTATCGACGAAAAACCAATCTGGAGACATTCCAGTACCCTGCTGGAGAGGGGAATCCATCTCCGGTGGCCATCTTCATCATCCCGGCGGAGGCCATGACGAGGAGGGAGTAGTCCACCCTCGGGGCTGAGAGTATATACCAGTAGCTATGTGTTCAATGTCTCTCTCTCATGTTCTTGAGATGTCACAATCGTGATGTATCACGGGCTTTGTTAATATAGTCGGATCACATGATGTTATTGCCTTGCTATCATGTTGTGATGAATTGAATCTTTCCCTTTGAGATATCGTTATGTTGGATTGAATATTGGATTTGAGAACACTTGATATATGTCTTGCATGTGGATACCCGTGGTGACAATGGGGTGTTCTATTGATTCACTTGATATATGTTTTGGTACTCAACTTGCGGATTCCCGAGGTGACATTGGGGTAATCTATGCATAGGGGTTGATACACGTTCTTGTCCTACTTTCTCCGGTAGAGATCTTGGGGCACTCTTTGAGGTTATTTGTGTTGGATTGAGTATTACGAATCTGAAATTGTTTGATGAGTATCATATAATTAACTCATGGATACTTGTGGTGACATTGGAGTATCTAGGTGACATTAGAGTTGGTTGATGCGTATCATATGGTGTTATTCTAGTACAAACTCTTAGATAGATCGATCGGAAAAGATAACTTGGTTATTTTAGTACGAACTCTTGGATAGATCGATCGGAAAGGATAACTTTAAGGTGGTTTCGTACCCTACAAACAATTTCTTCTTATTCTCTTCATTAGATAAGAATTTTGGAGTGATTCTTCGTTGCACATTGAGGGATGGTTATGTGATCCAATTATATTAGCATTGTTGAGAGATTGCACTAGCAAAAGTACGGACCCTAGGCCTTGTTTTCAAGCATTGCAATACCGTTTGTGCTCACTTTTGTTACTTATTACCTTGATGTTTTTATATTTTCAGATTACAAAAACATATATCTATCATCCATATTGCACTTGTATCACCATCTCTTCGCCGAACTAGTGCACCTATACAATTTGCCATTGTATTGGGTGTGTTGGGGACACAAGAGATTTCTTGTATTTGATTGTAGGGTTGTTTGAGAGAGATCATCTTCATCCTACACCTCCCACGGATTGATTATCCTTAGGTCATCCACTTGAGGGAAAATTGCTATTGTCCTACAAAACTCAGCGCTTGGAGGCCCAACACGAGTTTACAAGAATAAAGTTGCGTAGTAGACATCACACAACACAAGACGGTGTGACCAACGACGGTGTTGCTTACGAGGTGCACCTCAAGAACCGGTGGTGTCAATGTGAGATGCCCCATAGGTATCACTGGCCATGCTCGCGTTTGATGACGGCTGCGAAGGCAAGGAACTTACCCGTTTCAGATGGAAGGATCGTACGGTTGCATGAGTTCATGTTGGAAGCCACGAGGTTGACATGGGCACCTCGATTCCATCCTTTCCTTGACCAGTCACAGTGGCCTGAATACGATGGCACACATATCGTGCCAGATCCTGAACTCATGGTACCTACAAAGGGAAGAAGAAGAAAGAAGAGGTTCCAGGGTGACATGGATGATCTAGCTAGATATACTGGAATTAAACAATTTGGCAGCGGTCATTTCATGGAGCCTCCTGACACCAACAATTGTGGTAAATGTGACATCCTCGGACATAATAACAGGACATGCAATACCAGGACAAGAACGACCGATGCCAAAACTAGCACAAGTCAATCAGATGACCGTAGAGGCGGTTCTGGTGGTCAACGTGGAGGTAGGAGTAGTGGCTGTGGAGGACGGACTAGTGTTAGAGGTAGTGCACGAGGAACCGCTAGGGGTGGTCGTGGAGGTCCTCCGAGTGTTAGAGTTACCAACGGTGGTGGTCGTGGTTCCGGTGGTAGTAAGAGACAAAGGATTGATAGAGGATGACCCATTGACATTTTGCTCAACCCAGATGGTTGATTGAATATAAATGGTAAATTCGATGCTTTATTTTCTGAAAACTTTCATTTGTTGTTATATCCATTGTCTTTACATAATAATTTGTTGATATATGTCACTAACAATTTTTAATGTTTGTAGGCATGGCTTCATCCGGTTCCATCCCGAGGCCGCCGTGCGCTGACCGAGAGGACATGTCGAACAAGTGGAAGGAGGCAACCTTGGACAAGACGAAGGACAAAGATTTGAAAACCCCACCATGTTGGTGTGGAGATGTTTGCAAGGTTAAGGTGTCAACTGACCGGAAGAAGTCATGGACGGATGGAAGGAGATATTTTGTGTCCGAACTACGCACATGATTGTAGACGTCCGCTGACACCTATGACCTCCCCTGGTATGTTAAATACGTAAGTTTTTATCATAACCTTTTCTTCGTATTACTAACGAGGAAGCATGTTTTGTACGTAGTCACCCCCTCCTCTTTGCAAGTATTTCACATGGATAGATCATGAAGTGCCAGAAGATGTTCAAAAGGACCAATATCAAGACTATCTTCGGAGGCAGCGACTGTTTGAAGAATCTTTGGAACATGTTGAGTACGAGGATCGTCGTGAGAAGGAGAAGAAGGAGAGAAAGAAGCACGAGGCAGAGAGGGCATGCAAAGAGAAGGAGGCTCATGATGAGGAGAGGGAAAGAAAGCTTGCAAGGGCTCACAAAGCTTACGAGGAGGATATGGCATGTTACAACAAGGGAGAGGGGCCCATGTTTCCTCAGTAATCTTGCAATGGATCTACTTGAGTCGTATGTATTTGAGACTATTCGATGCTAGATTGTATGTCGGACTATTTTATGATCTTGTTGTACTTCAAACTATTTAATGCTTATGTTGAACTTAAGTGTTGAAAGAGTCCAATGTTAAACTATTTATGACTACTATGACTATCTAATTATTCATGATCTTGCAATGTTTTTATATATATTAACTTTGAGAGTTTCTTTACTGGTTTAAAAATGGCTTAAGGCATTCTAGTACCCTACCGCCACTGGCACCGGCGGTAGGCCTTGGCACCCTACCGCCACAGGTGGTGGCGGTAGGACGTGACGTGCATCATCAGACGTTTGTCTGGTCGCCCACGTAAGGGTTCGAGTCCCTACTGCCACTCTCTATGGCAGTTGGGTATGGCAGCCTACCGCAACCCTCTGTGGCGGTGATGTGTGGCGTGTAGCAGCATACACTTTCACCAACTTGTCTAGTCACCCACGTATGGATTCGAGAGCCTACCGCCATAGAGGGCGACGGTAGGCTGCCATACCCAACCGCGATAAGGAGTGGTGGTAGGCTGCCATACTCCAAATATGTCAAATACACATCAAGTACTCCAAATGAAAATTACACATCAAGTACTTTAAATGACATACGTTATGGCATTATAGTTCAAATGACATGCATATCCGCTAGTTCAAAAGATATACAACAACCGATAGTTCAAATGCCATACAAAAGCCGCTAGTTCAAAAGACATACGACAACCGATAGTTCAAATGACACACATGATCTGATTATGCATCAAATGGCGAAAGACCCCTGAAAAGTCCGACGCGTGCAATTTCTTGATCACACTTTGGCATTGGCTACATTCGAAAATCGTTGGATCCTGCCCAATGAATAAGAACTTTGTTCATCTTGCTTACCCAGGCCCAACGAGCAACGCGGCTCGGTACAAATGACTTTCCTTGGTTGATTTCCCAACCAATGCCCTGACCAGGCCTTTCTAAGTCTAGCTCAGGAAGTTCATTGATGCTAATAGAAATTGCAATCTCCATTGCCAGGTTATGTATACAGTTGTCTTCCTTCTTTTGAAGTTCATAAAGTTCGCTCGCCTTTTCTTCTTCTTCTTTCTTTGGGTACTTAAGAAAGGGATACGAATTAAACTCCATCATATCTGCATTTGCCTCTTCACAACTCTTAATCCATAGAATGAACTAAGTCGTCATATTATGGCGACGAAATTTTTCGGCCCGCTCATATGCTTCATGAAGGTTGTCAGGTTGATTCATCCTACATGAGTTCAGTTGACATACAAAAACATGACTTAGCTGACGATGCAAGTACCAAGTTGACGATGCTAGTACCAAGTTCATGACTTATATATATCTAAGTCACAACACCATATAGAATTTTTTTGACAATACTAGTACCAAGTTCAACTTTCACCATTAAACATCGAGTACAAGGCCAACTACCGAAAATAATAAGGATCCATGCCATTATATCTCAAATGACAAATACGATACATATAACATAACGATGTCATAGATTTTAACCCCTCTTATTTTTCATGCGTACAAACTTCCCATACCGTTTTGGCTTGGAAGAGCTTCCCGCGGTGCATCCAGTATCTTGGCCAACGAAAGCTTCGATAGGATCTAGTTCAATATCATTGGATGTTCCCGGAGCGCAAGCCATGACACCCTCCACCTCACGTACCCAAGCCCAACGAGCAGCCTGTATTGGAATCAATGACACTCCTTCCTTGATTGCCCAGTCAATGATCTGGCCAGGCCTTGTTAAGTTGAGTTGGGCGAATTATTCCTTCGTTGTGCAAAATGCATTTTGCCTTGCTACATCACCTCTACAAATCTTTTCGATCCTCCAGAGCTCACGAAGGTCTTTTTCTTTTTCCAGTACAAACTCTTTTGGGTAATCATCATCTTTACAAAAACAAAACCTTTTAAATTCCCTCCCAGCCGCATTCGCTTCATCGAAACTTCTAACCCACTTCTCCATCACTTCCTTGATGGCTGGACATTCAAGTTTGTCCACCGCCTCTTTGGTCTTCTCACACCAGAAAACAATAGGCATCCTACAGTTCGATAAGTCATAATGACCATCAACTAAATGATAATCCTAGTTGTTACAAGTAACTTACCATTAACCTAACCATAACGAAAACCCTAAACACAAACCTAGTTTTCACTATTGTGTATCAAATCCATAGACTTGGCACAATATTGTGCACATCTACAACAATAGAAAGCAAACAAATCTCTAAAACCAACACAAAATTTCCAAAACTAGGGTTTACAAGAAAAGGGTGGGTGAGATGATGGAATGCATAAAAAATTAGAAGGGTGGGAGAGATACCATGACCGATGAAAATAGTCCAGATCCACCGGACAGATCTCAAAGAATGAAGATTGGGGGGGCTTGAGTGGGGGTGGAGGTGAAAGAGAGCGGAATAAATCGGGGGAGGAGGAAGCAAGCAAGAGAATGATAGGGAGTGGGGGAGTGGGGGGCGTTCTAGCCATTTAATTGCTTTAGTACCCTACTGGCAGAGGGAGTGGCGGTAGCCTATACACATCTACCACCACAGCTAGTGGCGGTAGGCCCCTGTTGCTCAGCCAGCAACAAAAATAGCACAATATAAGCATCACCAAATAGTTGACAGGAATATGCATCATAATTGACAGGAATATATAGTTCAACATCACAATTACACATTAAAGTTCAACATCACCATAAAAGTTCAACAATGAGCTAAACAAATAGTTGCAAATTCGACATGACGAAACAGAAAAAGTTCAACAGCACCAAATAGTAGTTCAACATCACCAAGTACATAGCCATCAAGTGCCCGCATCACTACTTAGTTATCAAGTGTCCGCATCACTTTTTTCCTCTCTTTGGGCGCCCCTCGTTCACGGTTTTCTTGCGGCGATGAGGCACCGGTTTTTGAAACGGTCTCGGGGAAAGTACATCCATATGAGGATGAGAAACCCTTTTCGCTTTGGAAACATGTGGGGCATCATTCATTTGTGAGATATTTATCTCCTCCGGGCCCTCATCCTGGGAGTCCTCCTCTTCTTCGTCAGATTCATCAATATGCATAGAAGATCCACCAGCATGGTGACTATAAGAAGCACCAGCTCCAACGTGGCTAGAAGAAGTGCCAGCTCCACTTGCCTACATCGATGTGCCAGGAGCATACACATCAATGTTGCCAGGGGTTGCACATCCAAGCATGGTGACTAGCCTCCGACAGCGTGTTATGAAACGCTGCAATGACAACAACAACGATAGACACATTTATCAATGCAAAGATAAACATTTGTGAAGTAAACAATAGGGTAAGGAGTTCGAGTGCTTACTTTCATAGTGTCCCTCAGTGTAGTCTCGGACTGCATGAGTGCGTTCGAGCCTTCGATGATACTTCTGTTGAGCTCATAAGTCTGCAAATTCAAAGAAAGAGCCAAAAGTGTGCATAATCTACATGAGATCAAAACCATTCTCGACATAATTTCAAAATACTTACCACTCGGTCAGTCATGGGCGCATACTCTCTATGTTCACCTTGTGTACTTCTCACCATGACGTCGTACTCATCTTCCGAGTCACTGTTTACCTCAACTTCAGTGAGATCTGCGTCGGCCCACCTTGCTCTCAAAAGCAACCAAAATCGCGTCCCATTGTCATACCATTTCAGTTGTGTTTCTTTGAATTCCGACATATTCGACAATGTCATATCACTCTCTATGGAACCTTCCATCTCCATCCACATCTGGACATAAGTAGCATGGTGTTGTCCCCACTCAGTCACACTCTGATTATTCTATCGGCTAAAACTATGTAGAACAAAAACAACAAAGCATAAGAAACAAATGAAGACCGTATAGCGTTGGTTAAAAGAGCTTCGGTTATGTGACTCACTCGTGGAGCTCGATTCCACCCGTGCTTGCGTTAGCTGGTGGGGTGAGTTGCCGCCTACCAAATTTCATCGCCACTCGATGCGGTAGATGCCACTCGACAACATAAATGCATATCAGGGGACATCTTATCCGCCAAAGATGGTTTTCCGTCGTACACATCTGGTTCAACGGAAAACCCCTTTTTGCCTCGTAAGGCCTCCAGTTAACCTGTAAAAGAGCTAGTTAGTCCATCCAATGTATTCCATGAAAAGCTGATAGAAAATGATGGATATATATATATATATATCCGACGATATGTGCGGTTGTCCATCTCGTTGATGAAGCTCTTGTACAAGGACTTTTTCTTGCTCCCAAACATTTAACTTTGTCCTAGGAGAATGCCATAGTGGGGAGTCGAAAAGCATCATGTTCATCATCAAGGCGTACCCACGGTATGGGGTGTTCGGGGACCCTTTTCAGGACGTCCAACCGGCAAATGCTCCCACATCCAAATAGATAGGCCCCAAATACATCTGCCCATGCATGGTTTCTAGCTGGTTTTCCTACAAGCATCATCGAGCTGCAAACCAACATTTCATTCCTGGTTAGCTTCGCAAAGATTATGATGTACTACCATGGTTGATGAGAATTGCACTTACATGACGGTACAAGTAGACGAGCCCAGCAGACCCCCAACGGTAATGTTGGTCCCAGTCGGCCAAGAACTCAAGATACATCCAAGGAGCAACATCTCCAGAGCAATCTCCAAAAACAACCTATGTTAGGAGATGACACACGTACGCTCGCGCATACTGCTCCACTGTCTCCGGGTTGGCATCTACCGGGCATCCGGACCTATGGGTCTCGAGCCAGGGGAACGGGACGCCGTTTGTCCTGTTGTCTTTCTTTCCCTGTAGAGAAAGAGAGGTAGAGCAGTAACTGATGAGTGCGGTAACCCTCTGACGCCAGTTCTTGTTGTCCACTCGTCCGGTGAGAGCCTGGCCGTCGATGGGAAGCCCTGTGATCATGGCAAAGTCCTGTAGCATCACCGTCATCTCGCCACAAGGGAGATGAAAGATGTGTGTCTCCGGCCGCCAACGATCAAGCAATGCCATGAGAGTTGCATGGTTCATCACCGGAGGCACGTGTTTGAACTGAAGGACAAACGGTAGGAGCTCGGCACGCTCGAAGAAGGGCTCATAGCGCACGTCGTATGCCATCTGGGTACCCGCCGTGTGACTCCTCATTCGCATGACCGTAAGTGTCTGTCAAAATTGAACAAATATGTTAGAACCTTACTTTATATAAGGAACAATGACATGAAAAATATTATGGCTTCACTTGTTACCTCTCCGCGCACGAGAGCACGGGGACGATGGTTCTTGTCGAAAGCCATGTCAAGTCCCGTATACACACGCCCACTATCCTCATCATCGGCCATCCTAACATAACATATAGTTTTATTATATGACCCAACATCATCTACACATACAAATTTAGTAAAACTATAGGAAAATAAACTACGCATCCAACATCATAAAAATGTTGCAATTTGGCAATGCATCCATCCTCAGAGTACAAATTTGCATTCATAAACATTCTCACAAATAAATAACATAAACATAACATTGGAAAAAATTAGACCACATATCCACGCATATTTTCCAATACATTCATCCTCACATATCATCACATATCCTCTACTACTAGTAAATATGCCACTAAACAACTAAAACAACATGCAAAAAAATTGTGATTTGAAAACCTAGGCTCCACCTACTGCCAAAAATACCTACAAAACTAGAATCTTACTGCAAAAAGTGATTGGAGGGGTTGGAGGAGCTTACCGGCCTCTTCGTTTTGGCCCAAAGAACCAGAAAAAAGATGGACTGGAGAGGGAGATCGAAGGGGGGGGGGGGGGGATCGGGAGGAGGAGAGAGGCGCAGCTGTGGCCTCTGTTCGCGAAGAGGAGGAAGAACTGTTGTGGGTGGGTGGGGTCCGCCCGCAGCCCGAAAGGATAGACTAATCGGATTGAGTACCCTACCACCACCGACTGTGGCGGTTGGCTAGCACATCCTACCGCCTCTGCCTGTGGCGGTAGGAACTTATCCACGTCAGCGGGCAGACGGCGCCGTCTACGTTGACCGGGATCCTACCACCAGAGGATGTGGTGGTAGCCTGTGTTAGCCTACCACCACACCGGGTGGCGGTAGCAAAAGGGTGAGATCCGATTTTTTTTTGCGACCGGGGTCAGATCCGGCTAACGTCGCAAAAAGGCTCAAAACAGTGAACTTGTCCTCTGCCCAATAGCAAATCGACTATCATGAAAAAGGAAGTACATGTTTTCAAAAAAAGAAAAAAAGAAAAAGGAAGTACAGATCTTAAAGCAAAAAAAATCAAACGGTCGACGAAATCAACTGACCTAAAATCTATTTTTTTGAACACACCTAATAATCTATTTCCAGGCAACTAACCTATAGGTATTGTAAGTTAAAAACCTATAGCTGTTGTGATTAAAAATACAGTACTCCGTACTAGGAAGAGACCAAGGCTAAGTCCTAAACAAACTCTCAAGCTCGATATGCACATCGAGCAAATATGCTTTCCGTGTCTGAATATGCTTTCCGTGTCCAACCCAACAAATATGCTTTCCGTGTCTGAATATGGAACCTTTCGACAGATGTTTGTATTTGTTTCCCAAGTTGAGAACGAGGCCAAGCTCTAGCCGATAACAAGGCTTGCAACTTTGTCATCGCAAGTCTGGTCTCATATATATTCCTGTGAGAAGCTAGGTATATATCTACGCGCGTGCGAAGTCTGTTCGAGTTTAAGACCGATCAACTCACGTTTGTCCCTTCCCTCAATCTGCCCTCGCCGGCCATGGCTAGCAGCAGCTCGACCTCACCGGAGGTCACCCCGTCGAGATCAAGATGCATCGTGGAGCATGACACCGAGACGCTCAGTCTGGAGGTGACCAATTACCTGCAGCTCAAGGACATGGAGGCCGGCAAGTTCGTCAGCTCGCCCGTCTGCAGAGTCGGCGGCTACGAGTGGGAGATCAGGTTCTACCCGGCCGGGAGATCAGATTCTACCGACACCGCCTCGTGCTACCTTTGCTACCTCGGCAAAGACAAATATGTGAGAGCCAAGTTCACGCTGAGCATGGTGGAGACAAAGGGCCTGCAGGCACAGATAGCCAGCTTCGGTGCGCTGGATTACGCCTTCACTCCGGGGTTGAACGACTACGGCTACCCCAAGTTCGTGACGAGGTCGAAGCTGAAATCCCTGGCTCGCCGCGGCGGCGGCTGCTTCACGATCCGGTGCGTGCTCAACGTCAAGAACGAGTCCCCGCCGCTGGAGCTACACGACGACCTCGAGCGCATGCTGGAGGAGGGGCTGGGTGCGGACGTCACGTTTGCCGTGGGCGGCCGGGAGTTGGGCGCGCACAGGTCCCTCCTGGCCGCACGGTCGCCGGTGTTCCGGGCGCAGTTCTTTGGCTCGATGGCGGAGAAGGACATGAGTCGCGTGGAGGTCATCGACGTGGAACCTACCATCTTCAAGATGATGCTTCGCTACATCTACACGGATTCTCCCCCGCCGTGTAAGGATGATGGAGGAGGCTACAACGCTGCAATAATGCAGCATTTGCTCATCGCGGCGGATAGGTATGGGCTCAACAGATTGAAGCTCATGTGCGAAGGAGAACTCTGCAAGAGGATGGACGTGGCGACCGTGATGACCCTGGTATCGTTGGCGGATCGGCATCATTGTGAGCGGCTCAAGGATGCGTGTCTTGAGTTTATGTCGTCGAAGAAGGTACTGGCCGCACTTACAGAGACCGACGTGTTCAAGGAGTACATAAACACATACTATTCTCGACCATTGCCCTTGGATGATGGACTCGGGCAGAAAGGACAGCTGTCGACCGACAAGGAGTAATGGTCCAATATCTGTATCGAAAGTTCAATTTCCTCATCGTAAATATTTTTGTCAGATGGTTTACACAATTTTCTGTTGACTAGTATAGTGGTCACGGAACAAATAAGGGCCATTGTGTACTAAAAGTGTCATTTTGTTGTTGTTGATAGCTTACCAAGTTGACCACTTGGTACTAAAAGTGACATCTGAGCACGGGCACTTAGTGCATACCAGATACGGCTTGCAATTTTTCAAATTTTTGTGTGCATGCACACTATAGCAGTGTAGTATAACGGGCCAAAATTTTAGAAAAATACGTGCTTCGTGTAAAAGATACAAAAAAGACAAAATACATGCAAATTAGGGGCTTGTTTTTTGTTGTTTTGCGACGAAATTCTGTCTTTTTTGAGCAGCACATAATACAACGTATTAGTGAACGAATTTTCACAGGTAATTAGACCACATGCATGCGTATTCAAGTAAAACAAAAATCATTTTTTCAAATCTTTTAAGCACCTTTTTGGAGCAGTTCAAAATATAGTGCTCCGTTGCCCCGTGCACCGAAAATCCGGTTTGCATTGTGTACTCTTTTATTCATGAAGCCGTTATTTGAAGTATTTGTGTTGCGCTGTTGTTTAACTAGTTCAATTTGAAACCTAGTTTGGGAATTATCCTTTTTCCACCAATAAAGCTATTGCAGGTGGAGTGTTAGGCTGTAAAACCCCAAAAGCATAGGTGGAAACATGAAGAGAAGAACAAATAAAATAAACACCATGTACTTCGGTCTTATACAGTACTAGTAAATATGCACTTTGCAGTTTGCTATATTTATTGATTGCATTGGCTTTTGATCAAGAAACAATGGGCTATTGACTTAAAATGTTATTCTAAATATTTGCGTGGCATTGCTGCTTAACTTGTTCGGTGCAACATTTGTCTTGTGTATTGCAACAATAAATTTTCTACCATAGTTACTCTACAAAGCTTTGTATGGTTAATTTAATTATTCTTTACCTCAATGATATAGTGGAAGTTTCTTTTTTATATACAAGATAATAGAAAACATGCCCGTGGATATGGTTCTCGAAGGCTTTGCTGCCTTCTCTATGATTTCACGTGAAATTGTGTGTTCATCGCACCCTAGGGGAAGGTAGGACTTTGCTCATGGTTTGGCAAGTGCTACCTAGACCTAGTATTGCAGTGTAAAAGCCTCACACTTCTTTCCCTTACCGCCACTTCTTATCCACTGCCCTCACCATCATTGATTTCAACAAAATTCCTTCCCCTTTGGTTCCTAGAACAACTTGATCGTCCGTCTGTATGACATTTTTGGCATTGCCTAAACATTGGCCCACCCTTGGCAACCAGAGAATTGTTGTCCCTTCCCATGACACTTGCATGCGTGACACAGTTTAATCAATCTCATTACTCCAACCTAGATTTTAGACCTCACGAGTGAGAAGACAACTTGCTCGCATCCACATATGATGTATTCAACAATGCTTGAACGTTGGCCATCAACATACCTTTCCATGACAGTATTTAGCTTGGGAAGTATCTCAATCTTGGTAGCACAACTCAAAACCCAAGCCCTGGCCTAGACCTCACGGGTTAGAATACAACTTGGTTGTCGCTGCTGACGGGGTCCTAAACCCGGGGTACCTGACATAAGGGAGCCCGACCTCAACCTTGACCAAGGCCCGCCAGGCCCAAGGAGTACAAGGGAACCCTAAGAAGGCAAAGGCAATGAGCGTGTTCCCCAGGATAGAGGGCGGCGGCCGAACTGATCTGACCTAACCCCCTGTGTAAATACCCTAGGCCTCTCCTAGCTATATAAAGGGAGGCCTAGGTCCTCATTAGCGATCCAATCTAAAACTCAACTCTCGGTAGACATCTCAAACCCCATTGTAATCCTTTGCACGAGGTATCTCCTCACCATGAATAACAAGACAAAGCAGGATGTAGGGTATTACTCTTCGCAGGCCCAAACCTCGGTAAATTGTGTGTGTAGACTCCGTCTCGGTACTTCCGGTCTCGTCATGAACTCTACGGAGGGATCTGACAAGAATTTGCTCCGTCAGTTGGTGCGCCAGGCATGGGCGACATTGACCGGAGAACGAACCCGACACGGAGAACCTTTAGAGGTCGACGATCTCTGCGCTCGAGGCCATTGCCTCACATTCGGCTCTTTCGAGCTGGTCCCTAATGGATTAGGGTGATTCCTTGACATCTCGCCTTCATGCTTCGTCAAACGTATCTATAATAGATAAGGGTAGGCCCAAGAGGTCGACGATCGCCCTGATCACCTCGCATGGAGATGCATCATACGGCCTCCACGTTGCTACGAGGCCTTCGGCGAGACCTCCATGAACATGATATTCACAACGACAGCCACACGTCGAAACCAGAAGCTCGCAAGGCGTGCGATCTACACAACGGAGGACGCGACTAGTGAACAACTGGCATGGTCCCAAGAAACGATCACCTTCAACGCCGGAGATCACTCCGAAGATGTCGTATAGCCAGGCAAGCATGCCTTGGTGCTAGATCCCATTGTGGGGGGCTGCCACCTCTCACGCGTCCTGATGGACGGAGGAAACAGCCTCAACATTATCTTCACCGACGCCCTGGAAAAGATGAAGGTCTCTTTGTCAGGACTAAAGAGGTCGGATTTAGGTTTCCACGGGGTGGTACCAGGCCGCCTGGTCTGTCCCTTAGGGCGGATCAAACTAGAGGTCGTCTTTAGAGATGAGTCCAATTTTCGAAGCGAAACCATCTAGTTTGAGGTCGCCCCCTTTCAAAGCGGCTACCACGCGATCCTGGGCAGACCTGCATATGTAAAATGCATGGCAATTCCGTCCTACGCCTACCTATAGCTAAAGATGCCTGGCCCGAATGGTACGATCATCGTACGGGGAAGCACGGAGAAGGCCTACAAAGCCAAAGTGGCAAACGTGGAGCTCGCCGAGGCTGCCATGGCCTTTCTCGAGCTCACCAAGATACGAAAGCGGATAGGGCCATCAAAAGCCAAGATCCCCGAAAAACCGGGGCCTGGCCCCGCCTTCCATCTGGCCAGACAATCCAAAAAGTTCCAGGTTCACTTGGAATATCCTGAAAAAACGGTGACTATCGGCAGAGACCTCTAGGAGGGCCAGGAAGAAGAGCTCCTCGCTTTTCTTCGAGCCAACTGGAACATATTCGCATGCAAGCCCGCCGGCATGCCAGGAGTGCCGGCGGAGAAGGAGGAACACTGCCTAAATGTCCGCAAGGATGCAAGGCCAGTAAAACAGGCCCTACGACGCTTCACCACAAAGAAGCGAATGACAATAGGAGAAGAGATAGCACACCTACTTGTGGCTAAATTCATAAGGGAGGTTATGCACCCAGGGTGGCTAGTAAACCCAGTGTCAGTACTGAAGAAGAACAACACGTGGCGCATGTGTGTGGACTACACCGACCTCAGAAAAGCATACCCCAAAGACCCGCTCCCGCTACCTAGGATCGATCAGATAAGCGACTCAACGGCAGGGTGTGACCGCCTATGTTTCCTGGATGCGTACTCCAGATACCACCAGATGCTGATGAAGGAGTCCGACTAGGAGAAGACCACCTTCATCACACCGTATGGACCCTTCTGCTACATCATGATGTCGTTCGAGCTAAAAAAACACGGGGGCTAAGCGCCATTGGATGATGCAAAAGTGTTTCAACAAACTGATCGGAGTAAATGCAGAGGTCTACATCGATGGCATCGTAGTAAAATCCAAGCAAGGCTCAAGCCTCCTTGCCGACCTTCAACAGACCTTCGATAACCTCCGCAGTTTCAGCATGAAGTAAAACCCCAACAAATGTGTCTTCGGGGTCCCTGTGGGGCAGTTGTTGGGATTCATTGTGTCCTAGCGAGGGATAGATGCAAAGCCGGAAAAGATACGAGCCATAGTGGACCTCTGATACGTCTCCGTGGTATCTACTTTTCCTAACGCTTTTGCTCTTGTTTTGGACTCTAATTTGCATGATTTGAATGAAACTAACCCAGACTAACGCTGTTTTCAGCAGAACTACCATGGTGTTGTTTTTGTGCGGAAATGAAAGTTCTCGGAATTGGACGAAACTTTTTGGAGATTTATTTTACAATAAATAAAAAATACTGGAGCCAAGAACCACTGGAGGGGGTGCCCTGGGTTGGGCACGGTACACCAGGGCGGGCCACCCCCTCCAGGCGCGCCTTGGTGGGTTGTGTTCAGCTCGTGGCCCCCCTGACCCTAATTCCAGCACTATAAATTCCTATTTTCGGAGAAAAAATAGGAGAGGAAGTTTTATCGCGTTTCACGAGACAGAGCCGCCGCCACCTCCCGTTCTTCATCGGGAAGCCAGATGTGGAGCCCGTTTAGGGCTCCGGAGAGGGGAATCTTCGGTCTTCGTCATCATCAACCCTCCTTCATCTTCAATTCCATGATGCTCCCCACCGGGAGTGAGTAATTCCTTCGTAGGCTCGCTGGTCGGTGAGGAGTTGGATGAGATTCATCATGTAATCGAGTTAGTTTTGTTATGGCTTGATCCCTAGTATCCATAATGTTCTGAGATTGATGTTGCTATGACTTTGCCATGCTTAATGCTTGTCACTAGGGCCCGAGTGCCATGATTTCAGATCTGAACAGTTTATGTTATCACCATTATATCTATGTTCTTGATCCGATCTTGCTAGTCATATGCACCTGCTATGTGTTATGATCCGTAAACCCCAAAGTGACAATAGTTGGGATACTTTCCGGTGATGACCGTAGTTTGAGGAGTTCATGTATTCACTATGTGTTAATGCTTTGTTCCGGTTCTCTATTAAAAGAAGGTCTTAATATCCCTTAGTTTCCTTATGGACCCCGCTGCCACGGGAGGGTAGGACAAAAGATGTCGTGCAAATTCTTTTCCATAAGCACGTATGACTATTTACGGAATACATGCCTACATTACATTTATGAACTGGAGCTAGCTCTGTGTTGCCCTAGGTTATGACTGTTTTATGATGAATATCATCCAACGAATTCACCGATCCAATGCCTACGAGTTTTCCACATATTGTTCTTGCTAAGTTACTATTGCTACTGCTACTGTTACACTTGCTACAAAATCATTGCTATCACTATTACCGTTACTGTTACTGTTACTACTGCTATCAAACTATCATATTAATGTGCTACTGATCACTCTGCTATAGATATTTAATCTCCAGGTGTGGTTGAATTGACAACTCAACTGCTAATACTCGCAAATATTCTTTGGCTCCCCTTGTGTCGAATCTATAAATTTGGGTTGAATACTCTACCCTAAAAAACTATTGCGATCCCCTATACTTGTGGGTTATCAAGACCTTTTTCTGGCGCCGTTGCCGGGGAGCATAGCTATATTTGTTGAGTCACTTGGGATTTATATCAATTGATCACTATGATGAATTTGAAGGATACAAGAACCAATATTTTCCCCTCTAAGACGAGGGGTGGTAATGAATTGCCATCTAGCTCTGTACTTGATTCACCTTCGGTTATGAGTAAACTTTCAACACCACCACATGCTATTACTCCTGATATGTTGCAATTTATTGATGATGCTACTTGTGCTCTGAATGATGCTAGTACCATGCCTGATAATGTGCCACTAGGTGAATTTCTTGATGAACAAATTGCTAGATCTAAAGAGAATGAAATTATTGAAACTGATGAGATTACTGAAATTGATGAAGTCCTTGAAACTGAGAACTATGAAACACCTATTACACCTAGCTCTCTGAAGACCCACAAGTATAGGGGATCAATTGTAGTCCTTTCGATAAGTAAGAGTTTCGAACCCAACGAGGAGCATAAGGAAATGACAAGCGGTTTTCAGCAAGGTAATCTCTGCAAGCACTGAAATTGTAGGTAACACATAGTTTGATAGCAAGGTAATTTGTAACGAGCAAGTAACGGTAACGGTAAACAAGGTGCAGCAAGGTATCCCAATCCTTTTGAGGCAAAGGACAGGCCAGAACAATCACTAGTAATAGGCAAAGTGTTCTTGAGGGTACACGGGAATTTCGTCTAGTCACTTTTATCATGTTGGTTTGATTCGTGTTCGCTACTTTGATAATTTGATATGTGGGTGGACTGGTGCTAAGGTGCTATTCTTACTTGAACTAACAACCTACTTATGATTAACCCCCTCGCAAGCATCCGCAACTACGAGAAAAGTATTAAGACAAAGTCTAACCATAGCATTAAACATGTGGATCCAAATCAGCCCCTTACGAAGTAGCGCATAAACTAGGGTTTAAGCTTCTGTCACTCTAGCAACCCATCATCTAATAACTACTCCACAATGCATTCCCTTAGGCCCATGAATGGTGAAGTGTCATGTAGTCGACGTTCACATGACACCACTAAGGGAATCACAACATACATATCATCAAAATATCGAACACATATCAAATTCACATGATTACTCGCAACATGACTTCTCCCGTGACCTCAAGAACAAAGGTAACTACTCACAAATAATAATCATGCTCAAGATCAGAGGAGTAATGAATAGCATAATGGATCTGAACATATGATCTTCCACCAAATAAACCATATAGTAATCAACTACGCAAGGTAATCAACACTACTAGTCACCCACAGGTACCAATCTGAGGTTCCGGTACAAAGATTGAACACAAGAGATGAGCTAGGGTTTGAGAGGAGATGGTGTTGTTGAAGATGTTGATGAAGATTGGCCTCCCAAAGATGAGAGGGGTGTTGGTGATGACGATAGCTTCGATTTCCCCCTCCGGGAGGGAAGTTCCCCCGGCGGAATCGCTCCGCCGTAGGGCAAAAGTCCTCCTGCCCAAGTTCCGCCTTGAGGCGGCGGCGCTTCATCCCGAAAGTCCTCCTCTTAATTTTTTTAGGTTTTTTGGGAATTTATACCAGAAGATGGGCATCGGAAGCGGGCCAGGCTGGGCACAACCCCTCAGGCCGCGCCCTGGTGGGTTGTGCCCACCTGGGGGCCCTCCTCCGATAGTTTTCATCTTTAGTAATTTTTATTAAATACAAAAATAATCTTTGTAAATTTTCAGCTTCATTGGAGTTGTGCAAAATAGGTATCTCTGACGCGCTTTTCTTGGGTCCAGAATTCCAGCTGCCGGTATTCTCCCTCTTTGTGTAAACCTTGCATATTATGAGAGAAAAGGCATTAGAATCACTCCCCAAAGCATTATTATTCAACAAAACAAAGTAAATAACAGTAGTAAATCATGATGCAAAATGGACGTATCAACTCCCCCAAGCTTAGACCTCGCTTGTCCTCAAGCGAAAGCCGATATTGAAAAGCATGTCCACATGGTTTGAGAGAGAGGTGTCGATAAAAACAAAATACGGACATAGAAGCATCATGCTTATTAACATAGCAGCAACAAACTCTAACATAAGAACTTATTTCAATATATTTTTATCATAAAGCTTCTTATGAACAAGTAACAATTCATCACAACATAGAAGTATGAAGCATAAACCTTATTGGAAACCAACAAACTATGTTCTCAGTCAACTTTGCAATTACAATTCATCATATTTTCAGGAAGGGTCTCATGTCGGAGCCTTTTGGCAAGTCCACATACTCAACCATCATTTAGATCTTCTATGATTGCTAACGCTCACGGCATAACCATGAACAAAAAGTTTCAACCAGACACGTAGGAAGATAGGGGCTTATAGTTTTGCCTCCCAACTCACTCACCTCAAGGGTGATGTCAACAATAATAACTCATGCCCAACCATATCCAACTGGATATATGTGCCTAGATCTTTCCTCACCACATGATGCTTGCAAAAGGAAAAAGTAAAAAGGAATAGGGAAGAATACTTTGACTATTGCATAAAAGTAAGTGCATAAAAGTAAAAGATAGGCCCTTCGCAGAGGGAAGCAGAGGTTGTCATGCGCTTATTGATTTGTATGCCCAATCCCTTAATGTAAAAGAACGTCACGCTATATTGCCCCCTATGATAGCAACCTTTATTATGCAGTCCGTCGCTTTTATTACTTTGCCATCATAAGTTCGTATAGCGCTCAATTTTCTCTTACACTAATTGATCAAAACACTTTTAGAAGCAATTTTTATTGCCTTGTTGCACCGATGACAACTTACTTGAAGGATCTTTCTCGATCCATAGGTAGGTATGGTGGACACTCAAGGAAAGAGTTTGGGTTTGGGTTTTTGGATGCACAAGTAGTATCTCTACTTAGTGCGGAATTTTTGGATAGCAAAGATATTGGGCAAGCACCACATGTTAAAGGATCTATGACAATATATATAACTTCTATGTGGATATGAACAAACATAAATCATTACGTTGTCTTCCTTGTCCAACGTCAACAATTTTGACATATAATATTTGATGGGGGCTCACAATCATAAAAGATGTCCAAGATAGTGTATTTGCATGTGAATCTTCTCTTCCTTTATTAATTCTTTCATGAATTGCATCATTGACCAATGCTATGTTTGTCAATCTCCAATAAATTTTACTACTTATACTTTTCCTTATGTGATGTCATTACTCACCATAAGATTAGCATATGATTCTTTTCATTTATTTGTCTTCCTATTATTTGATTGCAACCAGAAAGTAGAGAAGCAAAAACTCAAACTAAACTTTATTATATAACTCTCACTTGATTACATAGATAGGTAGGCCACGAAACTAACACACGAAAATAGTTCATACTAAACCTTTTATTCAACTAAAGCAAAGGGAAACTAAAGATCGAACTAGAATAGGTAAAGGTGAATAAAAGTGGTGGTGATACAATACCGGGGCACCTCCCCTAAGCTTGGCTTAAGCCAAGGGGAGTGCCCATACCCATGTGCTCAAGTCTCCTTTGGTGTTGGTGATGAAGAAGGTGGAGGTGTTGATGTAGGTGGTGGTGATGATGTAGTAAGCTTGTCCTCCAGCTTCCAGGGCAAGGGCTCCCCATCAAAGGTTGACGCGAGAGTCCCCTGAGTCCTGCAACTGGCAGTTAAACTCACACCTTTAAATCTCGCTTCATATTCGAAGACTTGGTTTTGAAGATCATAAACTTGGCTCTGCAGAAAATTAATTTGCTCGTTGAGGTTGGAGATGATGTCCTTCACAGACCGGCCATCCACCGTGTGATCACGGGGGAATTCCGTGATCATGGAGTGATTGGCACTAAGTCCACGCTCCACCATCTTCTGGCACTTGAAGATTTCCTGTTCCACCGCCTCGAGCCTAGTCTCCACGCTTCCGGTCTTCTTGGGTCCTTGAACATCGCGGATGTGGAGCACCCCCTCACGCATATCAATGGCTTGAGGGTGCTTCATCACCTCCGGCAAGTACGGGTTGATGACCTTCTCGAAAAACTTGTCCTTGGAGGAGCTTGGTGGAGCCATGGGGATCTAGATCTGACGAGAAAACAACAAGAAACAAGAACAAATGATTTTTCTGCGATGCGGCCGTCAAAACAATCGGGGGTATAAATAGAGAATTTTTATTCTTGGGAAACAAGTATTTGGAAGGAAACGGAGTCGGGAAGGCATCCGAGGTGGGCACAACCCACCAGGGCACGCCCAGGGGTGCCTGGCGTGCCCTGGTGTATCGTGCTCACCTCGATCACCTTCCGGTTTATATTTTTATTTCCAAAATTCTAAAATATTCCAAAACTGACAAAAAATATTTTTGCAGATTTTTCGGAGTCCGTTTACTTACCGTATCACGTACCTCCTATTTTTAAATAATCTGGAGTGTTCTGGAAGGTTTCTTTTATGTGTTCCTCCGGTGTCATGGTTTGGATAACATTGCTTTCAACGTTCATAGGCGTACCTGAGATATAATGCTTAATTCTTTGTCCATTGACTACCTTCGGGTTAGTATCTTCGGCGTTATTAATCTTGATAGCTCCAGAACGATAGACCTCTTCAATAATATATGGTCCTTCCCATTTCGAGAGAAGCTTTCCTACAAAAAAATCGTAAACGAGAGTTGAACAAAAGAACATAATCTCCTATTTTGAATTCCCGCTTTTGGATTCTCTTGGCGTGCCATCTATTTACTTTTTCTTTGAATAGCTTGGCATTTTCATACGCTTGGGTTCTCCATTCATCAAGTGAGCTAATATCAAATAGCCTCTTCTCACCGGCAAATTTGAAATCATAGTTAAGTTCTTTAATTGCCTAAAATGCTTTATGTTCTAATTCTATAGGCAAATGACAAGCTTTACCATAAACCATTTTATATGGAGACATACCCATAGGATTTTTATAAGCTGTTCTATAGGCCCAAAGTGCATCATCTAATTTCTTAGACGAATTCTTACGAGACCTATTGACAGTTTTTTGTAATATTAATTTTATTTCTCTATTGCCAAGTTCTACTTGACCACTAGATTGAGGATGATAGGGTGATGCAATTCTATGGTTAACATCATATTTAGCAAGCATCTTACGGAAAGCACCATGAATAAAGTGTGAACCACCATCGGTCATTCAATATTTAGGGACTCCAAACCTCGGAAAGATAACCTCTTTAAGCATTTTAATGGAGGTGTGGTGATCAGCACTGCTAGTTGGAATAGCTTCTACCCACTTAGTGACATAATCAACCGCAACTAAAATATGAGTGTACCCGTTAGAGGAAGGAAAAGGTCCCATATAATCAAAATCCCACACGTCAAATGGTTCAACAACAAGTGAATAATTCATAGGCATTTCTTGACGCTTACCGATATTACCAATTCTTTGACATTCATCACAAGACAAGACAAACTTATGGGCATCCTTGAAGAGAGTAGGCCAATAAAAACTAGATTGCAATACCTTGTGAGCAGTTCTATCTCCCGCATGATGTCCTCCATAAGCTTCGGAATGACATTTTCGTAGGATTTGTTCCTGTTCATGCTCAGGTACACAATGTCTAATAATACCATCTACTCCTTCTTTATAAAGATCTGGGTCATTCCAGAAGTAATGTCTCAAGTCATAGAAGAATTTTTTCTTTTGTTGATATGTAAAGCTAGGCGGTATATATTTAGCAACAATGTAATTAGCATAATCAGCATACCAAGGTGTGTTGTGTGAGACACTTATTGCAGCTAGCTGTTCGTCAGGGAAACTATCATCAATAGGTAGTGGGTCATCAAGAATATTTTCTAACCTAGATAAGTTATCAGCTACGGGGTTCTTAGCTCCTTTCCTATCAACGATATGTAAGTCAAATTCTTGAAGAAAAAGAACCCACCTAATAAGTCTAGGTTTAGCATCTTTCTTTTCCATAAGATATTTTATAGCAGCATGATCGGTGTGAACAATAACTTTGGAGTCAACAATATAGGATCTAAATTTATCACAAGCAAACACAACTGCTAAAAATTCTTTTTCAGTAGTAGCATAATTTCGTTGGACACTGTCTAGAGTTTTACTAGCATAGTGGATACCATTCAATTTCTTATCAACTCTTTGTCCTAGGATAGCACCAACAGCATAATCACTAGCATCACACATAATTTCAAAAGGCAAGTTCCAATCAGGTGGTTGAACGATAGGTGCAGAGGTTAAGACTTTCTTGAGTGTTTCAAAGGCTTCCACACAATTGTCATAAAAAACAAAAGGGATATCCTTTTGCAAAAGATTAGTAAGAGGCCTAGAAATTTTAGAGAAGTCTTTAATGAACCTCCTATAAAAACCAGCATGACCAAGGAAACTTCAAATACCTTTAATATCTTTAGGACATGGCATTTTCTCAATTGCATCAACTTTAGCTTTATCCACCTCAATACCTCGTTCAGATATTTTATGCCCCAAGACAATACCTTCATTAACCATAAAGTGGCACTTCTCCCAATTCAAGACGAGATTAGTTTGTTCACATCTCTGCAAAACTCGATCAAGGTTGCTTAAGCAATCATCAAAAGAAGTTCCGTAAACGGAAAAATCATCCATGAAAACCTCCACAATCTTTTCACAAAAATCAGAGAATATAGCAGTCATACATCTTTGAAAGGTAGCAGGTGCATTGCATAAACCAAAAGGCATACGTCTATAAGCATAGGTTCCAAAAGGGCAAGTAAAGGTGGTTTTCTCTTGATCGGATTGTGACACAGGTATTTGAGAGAAACCAGAATATCCATCTAGGAAACAAAAGTGTGTGTGCTTAGATAGTGTCTCTAGCATTTGATCAATGAAAGGCAAAGGGTAATGATCTTTCCTAGTAGCTTTATTTAATTTTCTAAAATCAATTACCATTCTATAGCCAGTGACAATTCTTTGTGGAATGAGTTCATTCTTATCATTAGGAACAACAGTAATACCTCCTTTCTTAGGGACAAAGTGAACGGGACTTACCCATCTACTATCAGCTATGGGAGAGATTATACCTGCTTCCAGAAGCTTTAATATTTCAGTTCTTACCACTTCTTTCATCTTGGGATTCAATCGCCGTTGGTGATCAACAACGGGTTTAGCATCAGGTTCCATATTGATCTTGTGCTGACATAGAGTGGGACTAATACCCTTAAGATCATCAAGAGTATATCCAATAGTAGCCCGGTGCTTCCTTAGAACTTCCAATAATCTCTCTTCTTCATGTTCTGTAAGGTTAGCACTGATAATAATAGGATATATCTTTTTCTCATCAAGATAAGCGTACTTCAAAGTGTCAGGCAATTGTTTCAATTCAAACACAGGATCACCTTTAGGTGGAGGAGGACCTCCAAGGGTTTCAATAGGCAAATTGTGTTTCAGGAGAGGTTGTTCGAAGAAAATTTGATCTATTTCATTTCTTTCACGCAAATGCATATCGTTTTCATGGTCAAGCAAATATTGTTCTAATGGATCAGTAGGAGGCACAACAATAGAAGCAAGACCATTTTTCTCATCCTTACTAGGTAGTGCTTTATCACGAGGTTGTCTACTAAACTTGGAAAAAATAAACTCATGAGATGCATTACCAAAACTGACACCGACGGTTTGTTTTTCACAATCTATCTTAGCATTGACGGTGCTCAAGAAAGGTCTACCAAAGATAATGGGACAAAAGACATCTTGTGGGGAACCAAGGACTAGAAAATCAATAGGGTATTTTACTTTCCACACAAGACTTCAACATCTCTAACAATCCCAAGTGGTGTGATAGTATCTCTATTAGCAAGTTTAATAGTAACATCAATATCTTCCATTTCAGCAGCTGTTATTTCATTCATGATTTCTTGGTATAAAGTAAAAGGGATAGCACTCACACTAGCACCTAAATCACATAAACCATGGTAGCAATGATCTCCTATTTTAACTGCGACAACGGGAAAGCCTTCTATAGGTCTATGTTTATCATTCTTATCAGGCTTAGCAATTCTAGCAGCTTCATCACAAAGGTAGATGACATGCCCATCAACATTTTCTACCAAGAGATCTTTAACCATAGCAACACTAGGTTCTACTTTAATTTTCTCAGGGGGTTTAGGTGCTCTAATATTACTGTTACGAACCACAGTTGATACCTTAGCATGTTCCTTTATCCTAACAGAGAAAGGTGGTTTTTCAATATAAGCGGTATGCACAACTGGATCAACATTGTAAAAGATAGTTTCTTCTTTAGCTATGACTGGTTATTTAATTTCTTCTTTAATAGGGGGATGATATTTAAACCACTTCTCCTTAGGGAGGTCAACATGAGTAGCAAATGCTTCACAGAAAGAGGCTACTATCTCAGAGTCAAGTCCATATTTAGTGCTAAACTTATGAAAAGTATCGGTATTCATAAAAGATTTAACACAATCAAATTCAAGCTTCATACCTGACTCATTACCTTCGTCGAGTTCCCAATCTTCAGAGTTGCGTTTAATTCTTTCTAAGAGATCCCACTTGAAATCAATAGTCTTCTTCATATAAGAACCAGCACAAGAAGTATCGAGCATGGATTGATCATTATGAGAAAGCCGAGCATAAAAATTCTGAATGATAACTTCCCTCGGAATGTCATGATTGGGGGCATGAATATAACATTGAATTAAGCCTCCCCCAAGCTAGAGCGATACTTTATCCTTCATGAGGCCAAAAATTATGTATATAATTCCGATCACGATAAACTAGATGCATAGGATAAAACTTTTGATGGAATCCCAATTGCAAACGATTCCAGTTCCACGATCCAAGATCATCACATAGCCTATACCATGTCAATGCTTTTCCCTCTAAAGATAAAGGGAAAACCTTCTTCTTAACTTCATCTCCGGGTAAACCTGCACGCTTAAATAATCCACATATTTCGTTCACATATAAAATATGCATATCAGGATGTTCAGTTCCATCTCCTGCATAAGGTTTAGCAAGCAGTTTTTCTAGCATAACCGAAGGAATTTCATAAGTAACATTTTCAGTAGGTGCTGTAGGTTGAGGGGTAACTAATTGTGGTTCCGGTCGAGGTGAAGATACCCCGAACAAACCCCTCAAAGGATTGTTCTCCATAGTAGCACGTAGTATAAGTTTTTCCTTACCGATTTCCACTTACCAAGAGCGCTTCACTCCCCGGCAACAACGCCAGAAAAGAGTCTTGATGACCCACAAGTATAGGGGATCAATCGTAGTCCTTTCGATAAGTAAGAGTGTCGAACCCAACGAGGAGCAGAAGGAAATGACAAGCGGTTTTCAGCAAGGTAATCTCTGCAAGCACTGAAATTGTAGGTAACACATAGTTTTATAGCAAGGTAATTTGTAACGAGCAAGTAACAGTAACGGTAAACAAGGTGCAGCAAGGTATCCCAATCCTTTTGAGGCAAAGGACAGGCCAGAACAATCACTAGTAATAGACAAAGTGTTCTTGAGGGTACACGGGAATTTCGTCTAGTCACTTTTATCATGTTGGTTTGATTCGTGTTCGCTACTTTGATAATTTGATATGTGGGTGGACCGGTGCTAAGGTGCTATTCTTACTTGAACTAACAACCTACTTATGATTAACCCCCTCGCAAGCATCCACAACTACGATAAAAGTATTAAGACAAAGTCTAACCATAACATTAAACATGTGGATCCAAGTCAGCCCCTTACGAAGTAGCGCATAAACTAGGGTTTAAGCTTCTGTCACTCTAGCAACCCATCATCTAATAAATACTCCACAATGCATTCCCTTAGGCCCATGAATGGTGAAGTGTCATGTAGTCGACGTTCACATGACACCACTAAGGGAATCACAACATACATATCATCAAAATATCGAACACATATCAAATTCACATGATTACTCGCAACATGACTTCTCCCGTGACCCCAAGAACAAAGGTAACTACTCACAAATAATAATCATGCTCAAGATCAGAGGAGTAATGAATAGCATAATGGATCTGAACATATGATCTTCCACCAAATAAACCATATAGTAATCAACTACGCAAGGTAATCAACACTACTAGTCACCCACATGTGCCAATCTGAGGTTCCGGTACAAAGATTGAACACAAGAGATGAACTAGGGTTTGAGAGGAGATGGTGTTGTTGAAGATGTTGATGAAGATTGGCCTCCCAAAGATGAGAGGGGTGTTGGTGATGACGATAGCTTCGATTTCCCCCTCCGGGAGGGAAGTTCCCCCGGCGGAATCGCTCCGCCGGAGGGCAAAAGTTCTCCTGCCCAAGTTCCGCCTCGAGGAGGCGGCGCTTCGTCCCGAAAGTCCTCCTCTTAATTTTTTTAGGTTTTTTGGGAATTTATACCAGAAGATGGGCACCGGAAGCGGTCCAGGCTGGGCACAACCATCAGGGCGCACCCAGGGGGGCCTGGCGCGCCCTGGTGGGTTGTGCCCACCTGGGGGCCCTCCTCCGGTAGTTTTCAGCTTCAATAATTTTTATTAAATACCAAACTAATCTCCGTAAATTTTTGGCTTCATTGGAGTTGTGCAGAATAGGTATCTCTGACGTGCTTTTCTTGGGTCCAGAATTCCAGCTGCCGGTATTCTCCCTCTTTGTGTAGACCTTGCATATTATGAGAGAAAAGGCATTAGAATCACTCCCCAAAGCATTATTATTCAACAAAACAAAGTAAATAACAGTAGGAAATCATGATGCAAAATGGACGTATCACTCTCCTAGATTTGAATTGCCTAAGATACCTGAGGGTTATGTTATGGATGGAGAAGTAGCTAGAGAGATCCTTGCTTGTAAGGATAGAGATGATCTTAAGAAATTATTATGCAAGTATAAAGAAAAGACTTTGAATGCTAGAATGAAATGTGAACCTAAGTTTGCTACTTCACCTATCTTTGTAACTGATAAGGATTATGAATTCTCTGTCGACCCAGATTTAATTACTTTGGTTGAATCTGATCCTTTTAATGGCTATGAAACTGAAACTGAAGTGGCACATCTTACTAAGTTGAATGATATAGCCACCCTTTTTGCTCATGATGAGAAGATTCACTATTACTATATTCTCAAATTATTTCCGTTCTCATTAAAGGGTGATGCTAAGATATGGTACAATACTCTTGCTCCTGGTTGTGTGCGTAGTCCCCAGGATATGATTTACTACTTCTCTGAAAAATATGTTCCTGCTCATAGGAAACAAGCTGCCTTACAGGAAATATTTAACTTCGTGCAAATTGAAGAAGAGAGTCTCCCACAAGCTTGGGGGAGGCTTCTCCAATTGCTTAATGCTTTGCCTGATCACCCTCTTAAGAAAAATGAAATACTTGATATCTTCTATAACGGACTAATTGATGCTTCTAGGGACTTCCTAGATAGTTGTGCTGGTTGTGTTTTCAGGGAACGAACTGTTGAACAAGCTGAGGAACTATTGAATAATATATTGAAGAATAATGATGATTGGACTCTCCCTGAACCACCACCTAAACCCACTCCGAAGAAGAGGGGTATCTTATTTCTCAGTCCTGAAGATATGCAGGAGGCAAAGAAATGTATGAAGGAAAAGGGTATTAAAGCTGAGGATGTTAAGAATTTACCACCTATTGAAGAAATACATGGTCTTGACACACCACCACCTCAACAGGTGGTAGAGGTAAATTATTTATTAAAGTTTGATGAAGGTGATATCCCTTACAATAAACATCCTAGTCGCTGCTTATATGAGTTTGACAACTACATTAGGAAACAAGTTCACTTCAATGCAAATGTTTTGAAACAATTAAAATATAATTCTGATATGATTGCTTGCTTGAGTGACTTGTGCTACTTCTCGAGCATGCGTTGGTTTCTGTGAAGAGGAACGGGTGATGCAGCAAAGTAGATAAGTATTTCCCTCAGTTGTTAAGAACCAAGGTATCAATCCAGTAGGAGATACAAGCAAGTCCCCAATAGATGTACCTACACAAATAATCAAACACTTGCACCCAACGCTATAAAGGGGTTGTCAATCCCTTCACGGTTACTTGCAAGGATGAGATCTGATAGAGATAGATAGATATGATTGCTTGAAAGTAAAGTAAAACAAAAGTAAAAAGATTGCAGCAAGATATTTTTGGTATTTTTGGTTTTAGATCTGAAAGTATAATATGGAAAATAGACCCGGGGGCCATAGATTTCACTAGAGGCTTCTCTCATGATGGCAAGTATTACGGTGGGTGAACAAATTACTGTCGAGCAATTGATAGAAAAGCGAATAATTATGAAGATATCCAAGGCAATGATTATGCATATAGGCATCACGTCCGTGTCAAGTAGACCGAAACGATTCTGCATCTACTACTATTACTCCACACATCGACCGACTCCTGCCTGCATCTAGAGTATTAAGTTCATGAAGAACAGAGTAACGCATTAGGTAAGATGTCATGATGTAGAGGGATAAACTCAAGCAATATGATGAAAACCCCATCTTTTTATCCTCGATGGCAACAATACAATACGTGCCTCGCTACCCCTACTATGTCACTGGGTGAGGACACCGCAAGATTGAACCCAAAACTAAGCACTTCTCCCATTGCAAGAATTACCAATCTAGTTGGCCAAACCAAACCAATAACTCGAAGAGACTTGCAAAGATATGAAATCATGCATATAAGAATTCAGAAAAGACTCAAATAATATTCATATATAATCTGAACATAATCCCACAATTCATCGGATTTCGACAAACACACCGCAAAAGAGTATTACATTGGATAGATCTCCATGAAGATCATGAAGAACATGGTATTGAAGAGCAAAGAGAGAGAAGAAGCCATCTAGCTACTAGCTATGGATCCGAAGGTCTGTGGTGAACTACTCACGCATCATCGGAGGGGCAATGGAGTTGATGTAGATGCCCTCCGTGATCGAATCCCCCTCCGGCAGATTACCGGAAAAGGCTCCAAGATTGGATCTCATGGGAACCGAGGCTCCTGGTGGCGGAAAAGTGTTTTCGTGGCTCTCTCTGGTATCCAGGGAATATTTGTGAATTTATAGGCCAAGAAATAGGGTTGGGGGAGCTGCCGTGGGCCCACAAGCCAGGGGGGCACGCCCTACCCCCCTGGGCGCGCCCCTGTGGCTTGTGGCCACACGGCGGCTCTCCTGCCTTGGTCTCCAAGCTTGGTAGATGTCTTCTGGTCCAAGAAAAATTATTCCGAAGATTTTATTCCGTTTGGACTCCGTTTAATATTCCTTATCTGCAATACGCAAAAACAAGGAAAAAACAGAAACTGGCACTAGGCTCTAGATTAATAGGTTAGTCCCAAAAATAATATAAAATAGCATATTAATGCATATAAAACATCCAAAACAGATAATATAATAGCATGGAACAATAAAAAATTATAGATACGTTGGAGACGTATCAAGCATCCCCAAGCTTAATTCCTGCTTGTCCTCGAGTAGGTAAATGATAAAAACAGAATTTTTGATGTGGAATGCTACCTAACATATTTATCCATGTAATATTCTTTTTTTGTGGCATGAATATTCAGATCCGTAAGATTCAAAACAATAGTCTAATATTGACATAAAAACAGTAATACTTCGAGCACACCAACAAGGCAATCGTGTCCTTTAGAAATAACATGGCCTTAGAAAGTTATCCCTACAAAATCATATGGTCTGGCTATGCTCCATCTTCCCCACACAAAGTATCTAAATCATGCACAACCCCGATGACCAATCCAAGCAATTGTTTCACACTTTTGGTGTTCTCAAACCTTTTCAACTCTCACGCAATACATGAGCGTGAGCCATGGATATAGCACTATAGGTGGAATAGAATATGGTGGAGGTTGCAAGGGAAAGGAAGAATATAATCTCACATCAACTAGGCGTATCAACGGGCTATGGAGATGCCCATCAATAGATATCAATGTGAGTGAGTAGGGATTGCCATGCAACGGGTGCACTAGAGCTATAAGTGTATGAAAGCTCAAAAAGAAAACTAAGTGGTCGTGCAAGATGAAACTCCACTAGTTATATGAAAGTGACAAAATAGGAGACTCTCTATCATGAAGATCATGGTTCTACTTTGAAGCACAAGTGTGGAAAAGTATAGTAGCAATTGTCCCTTCTCTCTTTCTCTCATTTTTTTTCTTTTTTTTCCTTTTTTTATTTTGGTGGGCATCTTTGGCCTCTTTTTTTTTATTTGGGCTTCGCTGGCCTCTTTTATTTTTTGTAAAGTCCGGAGACTCATCCCAACTTGTGAGGGATTCATAGCTTCCATCATCCTTTTCTCTCATGGGACAATGCTCTAATAATGAAAATCATCACACTTTTATTTACTTACAACTCAAAAGAAAAATTACAACTCGATACCTATGACAAAATATGACTCTATATGCAATATGAAAGTGATGGTGCATGTCATGAAAAGCGAAACGGTGGAAGTTGCATGGCAATATATCTCGGAATGGCTATGGAAATGCCATAATAGGTAGGTATGGTGGCTGTTTTGAGGAAAATATATGGTGGCTGTTTTGAGGAAGGTGGGTTTGATGTACCGGTGAAAGTTGCGCGGTACTAGAGAGGCTAGCAATGGTGGAAGGGTGAGAGTGCGTATAATCCATGGACTCAACATTAGTCATAAAGAACTCACATACTTATTGCAAAAGTCTATTAGTTATCAAACAAAGCATTAGACGCATGCTCCTAGGGGAGAGGTTGGTAGGAGTTAACCATCGCGCGCTCCCGACCCTCACACAAAGGTCGACAATCATTAAACAAATCATGCTACGACTTCGTTACATAACGGTTCACCATACGTGCATGCTACGGGAATCACAAACTTCAACACAAGTATCTCTTCCAATTCACAACTACTCACTAGCATGACTCTCATATTACCATCTCCATTATCTCAAAACTATATGCAAGGAATCAAACTTCTCATAGTATCCAATGCACTTAATATGAAAGTTTTTATTATATCCCTCTTGGATGCCTATTATATTAGGACAAAATTCATAACCTAAACAAATTACCATGCTGTTTTAAGAAACTCTCAAAATAATATAAGTGAGGTACGAGAGTTCAATAATTTCTATAAAATATAATACCACCGTGCTCTAAAAAGATATAAGTGAAGCACTAGAGCAACATTGCCTAGCTCAAAAGATATAAGTGAAGCACATAGAGTATTCTAATAAATTCACGATTCAGCGTGTCTCTCTCAAAAAGATGTGTGCAGCAAGGATGATTGTGGCAAACTAAAAAGCAAAGACGCATATCATACAAGACGCTCCAAGCAAAACACATATCATGTGGTGAATAAAAATATAGCCTCAAGTAAATTTACCGATGGATTGAAGACAAAAGAGGGGATGCCTTCCGGGGCATCCCCAAGCTTAGGCTTTTTGGTATCCTTGAATATGGCTTGGGGTGCCTTGAGCATCCCCAAGCTTAGGCTCTTGCCACTCCTTATTCCATAGTCCATCAAATCTTTACCCAAAACTTGAAAACTTCACAACACAAAACTCAACAGAAAACTCATGAGATCCGTTAGTATAAGAAAAATAAACCACCACTTAGGTACTGTTGTGAACTCATTATTTATTTATATTGGTGTAATATATACTGTATTCTAACTTCTCCATGGTTCAAACCCCCCGATACAACCCATAGATTCATCAAAATAAGCAAACAACACAAAGAAAACAGAATCTGTCTAAAACAGAACAGTCTGTAGCAATCTATAGACTACGAATACTTCTGTAACTCCAAAAATTCTGAAAAATTAGGAAAATCAGGGAAATTTGTATGTAAATCTTGTGTAAAAATTTCAGATCAAAATCACGTTCCAGTGAATTTACAAAATTCCTGGACTGAGAGCAAAAGTTTCTGTTTTTCAGCAAAATCAAATCAACAAACACCGTAGACCATCCCAAAGGTCTTACTTGGCTCAAACACTAATTTAAGCAAGAAAACACAATTATTACAGAAGTAATAATGTGCAAAACACACCAAAACAGAAGCAGAAAACAGAAAGCAAAAATAAAATTGGGTTGCCTCCCAACAAGCGCTATTGTTTAACGCCCCTAGCTAGGCAAAACGCAATAGATCTAGGTATTGTCATCTTTGTTATGCAACTCCTCGATTGCACACTCATAAACCCTAGGAGATTCTTTGGTTTTATCAATTATCATACTCCTAGGAAAGAAATCAAGAAACTCACTTGTAGCAATCGGTTCCCAAACAATATTAATAAAGTTAGGGTGAACACTTATCATCTTAAGATCTTCATCCCCTTTACTAGAGGATTCATCCTTATTCTTGGGAACATAAATAAACTTGGCAGTCTTAGGAGGAGGAGATTTTGGGGTGGTTTGGACAGAAGTAAAAGCGGAACCCAAGTTGGTAATAATGTCCTCTAGCTTTCCAATTCTAGAGGAATCTTGATCCAATTTTTCATTAACTATGGGTTCTTTTTCCTTTAGGTATTTTAGAGTAACTCCTACCTTAGATCCATATTGAGTGATATGATTATGGATCTTTTTATCCAAGTTTTCAATGAGCTCTATAGTAGCAACTTTATTTTCAATGATATCAAGCCTTCGCATAACATGTTCCAAAGTTAAGATAGTTTCATTAACCATGAGAGGGGGTGAACCTACTAAATTTATCATAGCATTATAAGAATCAAAGGTATTGTTCCCCAAGAAATCCCCCCCCCCCCCCGTAATGGTATCCAAAACATATCTATTCCAAGGAAAAACACCCACATAAAAATTGCGAAGGAGAACGGTAGTAGATTGCTTACGAGTAGATCTATTTTGAGCTTTACAAATCCTATACCAAGCATCTTTTAAATTCTCTCCCTCTCTTTGCTTAAAATTAAGAACTTCATTCTCGGGAGTAATATTGATAGTGGCAAGGCTAGCCATGGGTTAGAGCGATCTAACACACAAGCTAACAAAAGGCAAACGAAAAGACGAACGGAAGAAGGGTAAATAAAAAGGCGAATCTTTTTGGAAAATCGTTTTAGAAGTGGGGGAGAGGAAAACGAGAGGCAAATGGCAACTAATGTAAATGCAAGAGATGAGTTTGTGATGGGTACTTGGTAGGCTTGATGTAGATCTCCCCGGCAACGGTGCCAGAAATCCTTCTTGCTACTTCTCGAGCATGCGTTGGTTTCCGTGAAGAGGAACGGGTGATGCAGCAAAGTAGATAAGTATTTCCCTCAGTTGTTGAGAACCAAGGTATCAATCCAGTAGGAGATACAAGCAAGTCCCCAATAGATGTACCTACACAAAGAATCAAACACTTGCACCCAACGCTATAAAGGGGTTGTCAATCCCTTCACGATTACTTGCAAGGATGAGATCTGATAGAGATAGATAGATATGATTGCTTGAAAGTAAAGTAAAACAAAAGTAAAAAGATTGCAGCAAGATATTTTTGGTATTTTTGGTTTTAGATCTGAAAGTATAATATGGAAAATAGACCCGGGGGCCATAGATTTCACTAGAGGCTTCTCTCATGATGGCAAGTATTACGGTGGGTGAACAAATTACTGTCGAGCAATTGATAGAAAAGCGAATAATTATGAAGATATCCAAGGCAATGATTATGCATATAGGCATCACGTCCGTGTCAAGTAGACCGAAACGATTCTGCATCTACTACTATTACTCCACACATCGACCGACTCCTGCCTGCATCTAGAGTATTAAGTTCATGAAGAACAGAGTAACGCATTAGGTAAGATGGCATGATGTAGAGGGATAAACTCAAGCAATATGATGAAAACCCCATCTTTTTATCCTCGATGGTAACAATACAATACGTGCCTCGCTACCCCTACTATGTCACTGGGTGATGACACCGCAAGATTGAACCCAAAACTAAGCACTTCTCCCATTGCAAGAATTACCAATCTAGTTGGCCAAACCAAACCAATAACTCGAAGAGACTTGCAAAGATATGAAATCATGCATATAAGAATTCAGAAAAGACTCAAATAATATTCATATATAATCTGAACATAAACCCACAATTCATCGGATCTCGACAAACACACCGCAAAAGAGTATTACATCGGATAGATCTCCATGAAGATCATGAAGAACATGGTATTGAAGAGCAAAGAGAGAGAAGAAGCCATCTAGGTACTAGCTATGGACCCGAAGGTCTGTGGTGAACTACTCACGCATCATCGGAGGGGCAATGGAGTTGATGTAGATGCCCTCCGTGATCGAATCCCCCTCCGGCAGATTACCGGAAAAGGCTCCAAGATTGGATCTCACGGGAACCGAGGCTCCTGGCGGCGGAAAAGTGTTTTCGTGGCTCTCTCTGGTATCCAGGGAATATTTGTGAATTTATAGGCCGAGAAATAGGGTTGGGGGAGTTGCCGTGGGCCCACAAGCCAGGGGGGCGCGCCCTACCCCCCTGGGCGTGCCCCTGTGGCTTGTGGCCACACGGCGGCTCTCCTGCCTTGGTCTCCAAGCTTGGTAGATGTCTTCTGGTCCAAGAAAAATTATTCCTAAGATTTTATTCCGTTTGGACTCCGTTTAATATTCCTTATCTGCAATACTCAAAAACAAGGAAAAAACAGAAACTGGCACTAGGCTCTAGATTAATAGGTTAGTCCCAAAAATAATATAAAATAGCATATTAATGCATATAAAACATCCAAAACAGATAATATAATATCATGGAACAATCAAAAATTATAGATACGTTGGAGACGTATCAACTTGTTATTTAGAATAAGTAATGATGTTAGAGGTGTAGGAAAACATGCCTCTATAGTTCAAACCCAGTTAGAACAAGTTGCTAAATCTCAAAGAGAATGCTTAATGAAATGAGTAATAATATGAATGAT
Organism: Elymus sibiricus; assembly: GCA_039707655.1. Taxonomy (NCBI): domain Eukaryota; kingdom Viridiplantae; phylum Streptophyta; class Magnoliopsida; order Poales; family Poaceae; genus Elymus; species Elymus sibiricus. The sequence continues at coordinate 468,015,237 of CM077665.1, read as the reverse complement.
CTTGCAATTAGAGTAGTGACTAGAGGAGGTAGAATGACCCAAGAACCTCTTTATCCTAAAGGTCATCCTAAAAGAATTGAACAAGACTCTCAAAAAATTAATGTTGATGCACCTAGTCCTTATAAAACGAAAAAGAAAAAGAAAAATGATAGGACTTTGCATACCTCTAGTGAACCTGAGATAGAAAAACCTCCTGAAGATAATAATGATGTCTCTATTTCTGATGCTGAAACTCAGTCTGGTAATGAACATTCACCTAGTGATAATGAAAATGATAGTGATGTTCATGAGGACACCCAACCAAACAATGATAAAGAACCAGATAATGATGTTGAAATAGAACCTGCTGTTGATCTTGATAACCCATGACCTAAAAATAAACGATATGATAAAAGAGACTTTGTGGCTAGAAAACATTGTAAAGAAAGAGAGCCATGGGTTCAGAAACCCATGCCTTTTCCACCTAAACCATCTAAGAAAAAGGATGATGAAGAATTTGAACGCTTTGCTGAAATGATTAGGCCAGTCTTTTTGCGTACCCACTTAACTAATATCTTAAAGACGGCCCCTTATGAAAAGTACATGAAAGACATCATCACTAATAAAAGAAAGATACCTGAAGCTGAAATCTCCACCATGCTTGCTAATTATTCTTTTAAGGATGGAGTACCTAAAAAACATGGAGATCCTGGAATACCAACTATACCTTGCTCCATTAAAAGAAATTATGTCAAAACTGCTTTGTGTGATTTGGGAGCTAGTGTTAGTGTTATGCCTTTCTCTTTATATAAAAGACTTGATTTGAATAAACTCACACCTACTCAAATATCATTGCAAATGGCTGACAAATCAACTGCCATACCAATCGGTATTTGTGAGGATGTTCCCGTTGTTGTTGCAAATGTTACTATCTTAACAGACTTTGTTATTCTTGAGATGCCCGAGGACGACAACATGTCGATTATCCTTGGTAGACCCTTTTTGAATACTGCAGGGGTCGTTATTGATTGCAATAAAAGCAAAGTCACTTTTCATATTAATGGCAATGAGCATACGGTGCACATTCCGAAGAAACAATCCCAAGTGAATGGTATAAATGTTATTGAAGAATCTCCGACACTCACTATTGGAAGTTTTCAACTACCTCTACCTACTGCCAAAAGGAAATATGACATACTTATTGTTGGGGATATGCATATCCCCGTTGAGGTAACTTAGTGTTTTACGAAAGTTCTTCGGTTTCATGCTAATCGAAAGTGGTTGTTAATAAGACTTGATCAACCTTATTAATGGATCATTTTTGAGAGGTATGAAGTTGATGAATCTAGTAGGCACAACCTTCTGCTCCCACCTTTTGTTTTCTATTCTTCTCATTCATATAAAATAAAATACCGTGTTTATCCCGTTTTCTGATTTCTCCGTGCAACAAAAATGACCCAAAAATAAAAATTCTCAGAATGTCCTAAAAATTTAACACGATTTTTTTCTGAATATTTCTGAATTTCTGGTTCAAATAACATCAGAGGGGGGTGCACCTGGTGTCCACAAGACACCATGGCGCGCCAACAACCCCAGGCGTGCCCTGGTGGGTTGTGGTCCCCACGTGGGTCCCCTCACTTATCCCTTTAGCCCATGTCACCTCTTACCTCCAGAAAAAATCACCATAGCTCTCACTCTCGTGTTCTTTCTCTCAAACCCGCGGATTTCGATCTCTTTGCTCGAAGCTTCGTTTCCGAAACTGTTTTGGGGGATTGCTACTTGGTATGTGACTCCTCCATTGCTCCAATTAGTTTTTGATTCTGTGGTTTATTTTTAGAATAATTATCTACTCTTGATGCTGCTGTAGATGGGCTTGCATGTTGAATTCTTAGAGTTCTAAGTAGTTTGAATGCTTAATATGGCCTCTAGACATCCTTATGAGTAGTTTCTATCAATCTTACGAAGTTTTGTTAACAAAAATTTTAGGACCCAATAATTTTCAGAAATTAGTACCCGAATAAAATGAACTTCTTTGGAAGGAGTTCTTCGAGGAGAAGGTCCTCGGAGGCATCATCGAGTAGTGGCTCAATACGACGTTCTTATGTTCAGCCAAGTGCAAGCTCGATGCGGGATGCCGCTACCAAATCATGCTTATGGCCATGTGACGAATTCATGGCAGGTGCGGGTATCAAGGAGGAATTCGAGCAATTTATCCACAACACAGAACTTGCCCCCTTCATCGTAGATGAGTGCATTCAACATCTCGACCTCACAAAAGCATTGACAAAGAAATTTAAATATTTTCCTCGTGAGTCTAGAGTTTCATTTAACCTTTATGACCATCCCTTTACCATGCCTCTAGATGTGTTCTGTGAAGCGTGCAAAATTCCATATTGGGGTTTGCTAGACGTACCACCAAAATCTAAATATGAGTCATTTTTGATTAATCTTTGCTACGGTGAAGATAGAGGGGTGGCACAAGGTAGAATAAAAAGCATCCATTTTCCATCTATACACTACTTTGCACTCTTTAATGGCAAATGCATCGTAGGAAAGCAAGATTGCAGCACATTGTGTGCCCATGACTTATGTCTTATACACACTGCTATAACAGGAATTAGGTGTTATAATCTTGGAGCAATCATTGCACGGAGATTGCAACACAACACTGTTAGTGGTCACTTTTATGGTGGGATCTATGCCTCCCGTGTAGCTAAGAAGCTAAATGTATCACCTTGGCCTAACGACCCCATTTTACCTACTCAGTACCTAGACTTTGAGGCCATGAAACGTCATAAGTTCCTTAAGGGCACATTCACTAATTATACTTACAACTTCAGGTTCAATAAAGATCCCATTGTACCTGTTGTCTTGCCGGCTCCTGCTCTCTTTGATTATCACAGTAAGGGAAGATACCACGTTCTCGAGAGCGAGGCCCGTGCGTACAACGCAGAGGTTGAAGCAGCTAGATGGGTCGAGGAGGCTGCACCAAGAGCCTCGGTGGGCTATCATTCAGACTATTATCCAAGCCGCGGATGGTGATTGGCAAGCTAGGCCAAAAGCCTAAGCTTGGGGTAGTACGTATTTCCACCGACATTATATTCATGTTTACACATTTCATTCCAGTTGTCGGTGTCTACACTTTTTCATTTTATTATCCATGCTAGATTTATTTTCTTGCTTTATTCTTGCGTGTTTGAAAAACTTTGAGAAAACCCAAAAAGATTTCTCGTTTCTTCTTTTACTTTTTGGGAGTTTTCCCGTCTAAATAGTTTTTCTCGTTTTTGTTTTTCCTTCTTTGATTTGCTTTCTTTAAGAAAAACCAAAAACTCAAAAATATATTTCAGTGTGTGTTTCTCTGAAATTCTTTTCCTTTTATTTAAGTCGTACCAAGGAGAAGACCACGATTGAGTGGCTATCATATGCATCATTGTTAATCTAACAAAGAGCCCAAATTACTTTGTCTTCTCCTTTTGAATATTTTTTTTTGCAGATTCCAGCTTAGTCCACGGAACTCTTTCACTATTATTATTTTCATATCATTCGGTCATGCAAGTGAAAGGCAATAATGATGATATTTGATGAAGTGACCGTGGCAGAGAAAAGCGAGTATGAACTCAACTTGTTTTTGTTTTTATAAATATGTTTAACCTAGTATCCATGATTCAGCATATTATGATCAAACATGTTTGCAATGACAATTAGAGATTATAGTTTCTCATGCCATGCTTAAGTAGCTAGGAGTGGATAATGATTTATCTTGGATGTCAACATGCATTAAAATGGTTGTGATGTAGTATGATGATATGGTATCTTCCTCTGAATATTTCAAGTGGCTTGACTTGGCACATGTTCACGCATGTATAGTTGAATCAAAACCAACATAGCCTTCACAATATTTATGTTCATGGTGTCCATATTCTACTCATGCTAGTATTCAATGTTGATTATGTATAATGCATGTTCATGACCGTTTTCGCTCTCTAGATGGCCGCTTCTCAACCTATTTCCTAGCCTTCACCTGTACTAAGCGGGAATACTGCTTGTGCGTTAAAATATTTAAACAAATATTATTCCAGATGAGTCCACTATATCTACCTATATGCGGTATTACCCTGCTGTCCCAAGTAAATATGCATGTGCCACCTCTAAAATTTCAAATGAACATCTGTTTTGTGTGCCTGGACCACTCATGGAGCGACAGGGGGCAATCAGTATCTTCCATGTTAAGTGGGTTATTCTCATGATGAGTGTTTATTAACTCGTCCTTGCACGAGAGGGGCGGTAATAGGGATTCCCAGTCCCGAAATCAATTTTTTTGCAAATAATTCAACAAAACACCCCCAGGAATGTTGTTGGTATGGACGGTACCTGTGGATTCGGCTAGCCATGGAGTGTGTTTGTTGGTGGAGGGGGAGGAAACCTTTACTTTTACCGCTTGGGAACCGCCGCTAATGTGTTTGGCATGGAAGATATTGATAACTCCTGGTCGTAACGTTGACAGGAAGGGTGCACCTCCCAAAATTATATTTATCTCTGATTTAAGCTTTGAGCTCTGGCACCTCTGCAAATCCCTGCTTCCCTCTATGAAGGGACTTTCTATTTACTTTTATGTTAAGTCATCACCTTCTCAAATAAGCGCCAGATCTGAGAGCACTATTGTCATCCTCACGCATTGTGTATAGTTAATGTTGGATGCAGCATGACCGGATCTTTTCTACCATGAATTACAATGTTTAGTCGCTGCTTGAACTTTGGAGGTGCTCTGCATTTATGTTTTGCGGTCTTAGAAAGGGCTAGCGAGATACCACGGTTGTCATATTATATCATGACCGTTTTGACAAAGTGTTGGCACTTGAGATATTTTATTATTACTCTCTAGCTGATTATGCCATTGATATGAGTTAATATAATTTCTAAGAGTTATTGTTGACATGGTTAGTCATGATCTTTGCTGAAAACCTGGGTGCTACTTAAGCATATGTATGTAAACAAGAACAAAAGAGTTCGTAAAAGTTTTTCTTTTTCACTTTCAGTTTGTCAACTGAATTGCTTGAGGACAAGCAATGGGTTAACCTTGGGGGAGTTGATACGTCTCCATCGTATCTACTTTTCCTAACGCTTTTGCTCTTGTTTCGTACTCTAATTTCCATGATTTGAATGAAACTAACCCAGACTAGCGTTGTTTTCAGCAGAACTACCATGGTGTTGTTTTTGTGCAGAAATAATTTTTTTCGAAATTGGACGAAACTTTTTGGAGATTTATTTTACAATAAATAAAAAATACTGGAGCCAAGAACCACCGGAGGGGGTGCCCTGGTTGGGCACGATACACCAGGGCGCGCCACCCCCTCCAGGCGCGCCCTGGTGGGTTGTGGTCAGCTCGTGGCCCCCTGACCCTAATTTCAGCACTATAAATTCCTATTTTCGGAGAAAAAAATAGGAGAGGAAGTTTTATCGCGTTCCACGATACGAAGCCGCCGCCACCTCCTGTTCTTCATCGGGAGGCCAGATCTGGAGCCCGTTTGGGGCTCCGGAGAGGGGAATCTTCGGTCTTCATCATCAACAACCCTCCTTCATCGCCAATTCCATGATGCCCCCCACCGGGAGTGAGTATTTCCTTCTTAGGCTCGCTGGTCGATGAGGAGTTGGATGAGATTCATCATGTAATCGAGATAGTTTTGTTAGGGCTTGATCCCTAGTATCCACTATGTTCTGAGATTGATGTTGCTATGACTTTGCCATGCTTAATGCTTGTCACTAGGGTCCGAGTGCCATGATTTCAGATTTGAACCGTTTATGTTATCACCATTATATATATGTTCTTGATCCGATCTTGCTAGTCATATGCACCTACCATGTGCTATGATCCGTAAATCCCAAAGTGACAATAGTTGGGATACTTTTCGGTGATGACCGTAGTTTAAGGAGTTCATGTATTCACTATGTGTTAATGCTTTGTTCTAGTTCTCTATTAAAAGGAGGCCTTAATATCCCTTAGTTTCCTTATGGACCCCGCTGCCACGGAAGGGTAGGACAAAAGATGTCATGCAAGTTCTTTTCCATAAGCACATATGACTATTTACAGAATACATGCCTACATTACATTTATGAACTAGAGCTAGTTCTGTGTCGCCCTAGGTTATGACTGTTATATGATGAATATCATCCAACAAATTCACCGATCCAATGCCTACGAGTTTTCCACATATTGTTCATGCTAAGTTACTATTGCTATTGCTACTGTTACACTTGCTAAAAAATCATTGCTATCACTGCTACCGTTAGTGTTACTATTACTACTGCTATCAAACTATCATATTACTGTGCTACTGATCACTCTGATGCATATATTTAATCTCCAGGTGTGGTTGAATTGACAACTCAACTGCTAATACTCGCAAATATTCTTTGGCTCCCCTTGTGTCGAATCTATAAATTTGGGTTGAATACTCTACCCTCGAAAACTGTTGCGATCCCCTATACTTGTGGGTTATCAACCTCGAACCCTCAGAGATGGTACGCGACATATAAAAGCTCGTAGGATGCATGGCGGCCTTGAGCAGATTCATCTCACGACTAGGCAAGATTGCTTTGCCCCTGTATCATCTTCTCAAAAAGGGCAAAAAGTTCTACTCGAGCGACGAAGGCAATCAAGCATTCGTTGACCTCGAGAAACTACTACAATCAAACCAACTCCGAGTCTCCCCAGCCCAGTCAGAGGCCATGTTGTTGTACATCGCAGCAACCACCCAAGTGGTCAACGTGGTCATCGCCGTGGAATAAGAGGAGGCCGGAAAGCTGCACCATGTGCAACACCTAGTGTACTAAGTTAGCGAGGTACTAACACCTTTAAGACAACGTATCCACATTACCAGAATATAACAAATGGCCAAGGAAGTGCGACACTACTTTCAAGCCAACCCTATAATGATGGTCAGCCATGCACCGCTCTCCGATATCATCAACAAGGACGTCACGGGCCACGTGACAAAATGGGCGATCAAACTTCTACTGTTCGAGCTCTCCTACAAGACATGTACGGCAGTCAAATCTCAAGCCATCGCCGACTTCTTAGTGGAATGGACAGAGGCTCAGCAGGTGCCCAAGAACATCAACCTCGAGTACTCGACTAGGTACTTTGATGGGTCTATGACCGTACAAGGACTGGGGCCGGAGTGTTCCTTGTCTCTCCCAGAGGCAACAAAATGAACTACGTCCCCCAACTCCATTTTCGGGACTCCAACAACGTAGCAGAATATGAAGCCCTCCTGCACGTGACTCCGGATTGTGGCCTCTATGGGCTTTCGACGTCTCATCTACCGCGGCAACTCCGACCTCGTAGTCCAACATGTCATGAAAACATTTGACACTAATGACCCTAAGATGGCAACATATTGCGCTGTCGTCCAAGCACTAGAAGGAAAGTTTGATGCACTCGAACTGCATGGGCCTGTTAGGGCTAGTGTGCCTGGCCCATGTTGGCCAGGCCCCCCCCCCACAGCCCATGTGGCCCCTCGTGGCAGGTGGATCCCCCGGTGGACCACCGTAACCCTTCGGTGACCCCGACACACTGCCGGCATACCCTCGAACTTTTCCGGTAGCCAAAATAGGACTTTCATATATAAATCTTTACCTCCGGACCATTTTGAAACTCCTCGTGATGTCCGGGATCTCATCCGGCACTCCAAACAACATTCGGTCACCAATGCAAATATCCCAATACTACTCTAGCATCATCAAACGTTAAGTGTGCGACCCTAGGGGTTCGAGAATCATGTAGATAGGACCGAGACTCCACTCCGTTCATAGCAGGACCTATATGTCCATATTGGTTCCTACATATTACATGAAGATCTTTATCGGTTGAACAGCGATGTCAAGGATTCGGTTAATCCCGTATGCAATTCCCTTTGTCCGGTGATATGTTACTGGCTCGATATTCGATCGTTGGTATCTTCATACCTATACGCTTGCAAGCTACTTTGGATATCGTGTTACCGAGAGGACCGAGAGATATCTCTCCATTACACAGAGTGGCAAATCCTAGTCTCGATCCATGCAACCCAACAAACTGTTGGAAATATGCCCTAGAGGCAATAATAAATTAGTTATTATTATATTTCCTTGTTCATGATAATCGTTTATTATCCATGCTATAATTGTATTGATTGGAAACTCAAATACATGTGTGGGTACATAGACAACACTGTGTCCCTAGTAAGCCTCTAGTTGACTAGCTCGTTGATCAAAGATGGTTAAGGTTTCCTAGCCATTGACATGAGATGTCATTTGATAACGGGATCACATCATTAGGAGAATGATGTAATGGACAAGACCCAAACTACGAACGTAGCATATGATCGTGTCAGTTTATTGCTATTGTTTTCTGCATGTCAAGTATCTGTTCCTATGACCATGAGATCATGCAACTCCCTGACATCGGAGGAGTACCTTGTGTGTATCAAACGTCGCAACGTAACTGGGTGACTATAAAGGTGCTCTACAGGTATCTCCGAGGGTGTCTGTTGGGTTGGCATGGATCAAGACTGGGATTTGTTACTCCGTGTGACGGAGAGGTATCTCAGGGCCCACTCGGTAATACAACATCACAATGAGCCTTGCAAGCAATGTGACTAAAGTGTTAGCCACGAGATCTTGTATTACGGAACGAGTAAAGAGACTTGCCAGTAACGAGATTGAACTAGGTATAGAGATACCGACGATCGAATCTCGGGCAAGTAACATACCGAAGAACAAAGGGAACAGTATACGGGATTAACTGAATCCTTGACATAGAGGTTCGACCGATAAAGATCTTCGTAGAATATGTAGGAACCAATATGGGCATCCAGGTCCCGCTATTGGTTATTGGCCGTAGAGGTGTCTCGGTCATGTCTGCATAGTTCTCGAACCCGCAGGGTCTACACACTTAACGTTTGGTGACGAATAGTATAGTTGAGTTATTGTGTTGGTGACCGAAGGTTGTTCGGAGTCCCGGATAAGATCCCGGACATGACGAGGATCTCCGGAATAGTCCGGAGGTAAAGATTGATATATGTGATAATAGTGTTTTGATCTCCGGAAGGGTTCCGGAATTCACCGGAAGGGGTTCCGGATGTTTACCGAAGTGTTCGGGTGCAGCAACACTTTATATGAGCCAAAGGGGTAAAGCCCACAAGGTATTGGAAAGTGCAAAAGGAAGTTTTGCTGCTGCCTTAAGCGATACTACCGCTTGTGTGAAGCGGTACTACCGCTCAAGCGGTACTACCGCTCGTGAGCGGTACTACCGCTTGTGCGCGATACTGCAGGGATCCGAGTTGGACTCTTTCCCTGCGGGCCAAACCGACCTTGTGCGGGCAAAACCGACCTGGAGGAGGCTTTTACTCCAAGTTTAGACCCCAAGTCTCAACATATAAATAGAGGGGCAGGGCTAGCACACGGGACACATTAAGATTTCCCAAGCCGTGTGCCGGCAACCCTAACCCTCTAGTTCTCCCGTCATAATCTCCGTAGTGCTTGGAGAAGCCCTGCAGAGATTGTTCCTCACCATCATCACCACGCCGTCGTGCTGCCGGAACTCATCTACTACTTCATCATCGCTCGCTGGATCGAGGAGGTGAAGGCGTCATCAAGCCGTACGTGTGTTGAACGCGGAGGTGCCGTCCGTTCGGCACTAGTTCGTGATCGGATCGAGGGACGACTTGCGATTTGGATCGCGGAGACGTTCGACTACATCAACCGCGTTTCTTAACGCTTCCGCTTAGCGATCTACAAGGGTATGTAGATTCACTCTCCCTCTCGTAGATGCTCATCACCATGGATAGATCTTGTGTGTGCGTAGGAAAATTTTTGTTTCCCATGCAACGTTCCCCAACAGTGGTATCAGAGCTAGGTCTATGCGTAGATGAGATCTCGAGTAGAACACAAACGAGTTGTGGGCGTGGGTGTATACATATTGCTTGCCGTTACTAGTTGATATTTGATTCGGCGGTACTGTGAGATGAAGCGGCCCGGACCGACATTACGCGTACGCTTACGCGAGACAGGTTCCTTCAACTAACATGTAACTTCGTTGCATAAAGATGGCTAGCGGGTGTCTGTCTCTCTCACTTTAGTTGAATCGATTTCAATGAAGAGGGTTCTTTTAGAAGATCAAAAAGCAATCACTACACCACGTTGTGGTTTTGCGTAGATAAGAACGGTTCTTGCAAACCCGTAGCAGCCACGTAAAATTTGCAACAACAATTAGAGGACGTCTAACTTGTTTTTGCAGGGTATGTTGTGATGTGATATGGCCAATTACATGATGAGATATATGTGATGTATGAGATGATCATGTGTTGTATAGAATATCACGACTTGCATGTCGATGAGTACGGCAACTGGCAGGAGCCATAGAGTTGTCTTTAATTATTGTATGACCTGCGTGTCAATCATTAAGCGCTAAGTAATGCTTTACTTTATCGCTAAACGTTAGCAATAGTCGTGGGAGCAACAGTCGGCGCGACAACCTCATGGCGACACGTTGATAGAGATCAAGATGATGGAGATCATGGTGTCATGCCGGTGACGATGGAGATCATGCCGGTGCTTTGGAGATGGAGATCAAAAGCACAAGTTCATGGCCATATCATGTCACTTATGATTTGCATCTGATGTTAATCCTTTTATGCATCTTATTTTGCTTAGGACGACGGTAGCATTATAAGGTGATCCCTCACTTAAATTTCAAGATAAATTGTGTTCTCCCCGAGTGTGCATCGTTGCGAAAGTTCGTCGTTTCGAGACACGCCGTGATGATCGGGTGTGATAGACTCCACGTTCACATACAACGGGTGCAAGCCATGTTGCACACGCAGAACACTCGGGTTAAACTTGACGAGCCTAGCATGTACAGACATGGCCTCGGAGCACAAGAGACCGAAAGGTCGAACATGAGTCATATAGTAGATATGATCAACATGAAGATGTTCACCATTGAAACCACCTCGACTCACGTGATGATCGGACTTGAGTTGGTGGATTTGGATCATGTTACACTCGAATGACCGGAGGGATGTCAATTTGAGTGGGAGTTTTTAAGTAATATGATTAATTAAACTCATTATCTTGAACAATAGTCTAAGTTGTCTTTGCTATATTTATGTTGTAGATCATGGCTCGCGCAGTAGCACCCCTGAATTTTAATGCGTTCCTAGAGAAAGCTAAGTTGAAAGATGATGGAAGTAACTTTGTGGACTGGGCCCGTAATCTAAGGATTATCCTTACGGCTTCCCAGAAGGCTTATGTCCTTGATGCACCGCTTGGTGATCCACCCGCTCCAGTTGAGTCTCTAGACGTTGTGAACGCCTGGCAGGCTCGTTCTGATGATTACTCAATAGTTCAATGTGCAATGTTGTATGGCTTAGAACCGGGACTTCAAAGACGTTTTGAACGTCATGGAGCATATGAGATGTTCCAGGAGTTGAAGTTTATCTTTCAGAAGAATGCCCGGATCGAGAGATATGAGATCTCCGATAAGTTCTATACTTGCAAGATGGAGGAGAACGGGTCTATCAGTGATCACGTGCTCAGAATGTCTGGGTACTCCACCCGTCTGGCTGAATTGGGGATGCCCCTTCCGCCAGAGGCTATCACTGACAGAGTTCTTCAATCATTGCCACCTAGCTACAAGAGCTTCGTGTTGAACTATAACATGCACGGGATGAACAAGTCAGTCGCCGAGCTGTTTGCGATGCTGAAAGCCGCTGAGTCTGAAATTCAGAAGGAGCATCAAGTGTTGATGGTCAATAAAACCACTAGTTTCAAGAAAAATGGCAAGGGTAAGAAGGGTAAATCTAAGAAGGGTGGCAAAGCAGTTGCTGCTCCTGTGAAGAAACCCAAGGCTGGACCCAAACCAGAAACTGAGTGCTTTCATTGCAAGGGAACTGGACACTGGAAGCGGAACTGCCCCGAGTATTTGGCTGACAAGAAGGCGGCCAACAACAAACAAGGTATATATGATATACATGTTATTGATATGTTCCTTACCAACCCTCGTTGTAGTGCCTGGGTATTTGATACCGGTGCGGTTGCTCATATTTGCAACTCTAAACAGGAACTGCGGAATAGACGGAGGCTGGCGAAGGACGAAGTGACGATGCGCGTGGGAAATGGTTCCAAGGTTGATGTGATCGCCGTCGGCACGCTCGCTCTTCGATTACCGTCGGGATTAGTGATGAACCTAAATAAGTGTTATTTGGTGCCTGCGTTAAGCATGAACATTATATCTGGATCTTGTTTATTGCGAGACGGTTACTCATTTAAATCAGAGAATAATGGTTGTTCTATTTATATGGGTAATATCTTTTATGGTCATGCACCCAATGTAAGCGGTTTATTCTTATTGAATCTCGATAGTAATGATACACATGTTCATAACATTGATGCCAAAATATGTAGGATTGATAATGATAATACCACTTTGTTGTGGCACTGCCGTTTAGGTTATATTGGCGTAAAACGCATGAGGAAGCTCCATGCTGATGGACTTTTGGAGTCACTTGATTTTGAATCACTTGACACATGTGAGCCATGCCTCTTAGGCAAGATGACTAAAACGCCGTTCTCTGGAACAATGGAACGGGCAAGTGACTTATTGGAAATCATACATACTGATGTGTGCGGTCCAATGAGCATTGAGGCGCGCGGTGGTTATCGTTACTTTCTCACCTTCACTGATGACTTAAGTAGATATGGGTATATTTACTTAATGAAACACAAGTTTGAAACGTTTGAAAAGTTCAAACAATTTCAGAGTGAAGTTGAGAATCATCGTAACAAGAAGATTAAATTCCTACGATCTGATCGAGGAGGAGAATATCTGAGTTATGAGTTTGGCAGTCACTTAAGACAATGTGGAATTGTTTCACAACTGACACCGCCTGGAACACCACAGCGTAATGGTGTGTCCGAACGTCGTAATCGAACTTTATTGGATATGGTGCGATCTATGATGTCTCTTGCCGATTTGCCACTATCGTTTTGGGGTTATGCATTAGAGACAGCTGCATTCACTTTAAATAGGGCACCATCGAAATCCGTTGAGACAACGCCATATGAACTTTGGTTTGGCAAGAAGCCAAAGCTGTCGTTTCTTAAAATTTGGGGATGTGATGCTTATGTCAAAAAGCTTCAGCCTGAAAAGCTGGAACCCAAAGCGGAGAAATGCGTCTTCATAGGATACCCAAAAGAGACAGTTGGGTATACCTTCTATCTCAGATCCGAAGGCAAAGTTTTTGTCGCTAAAAACGGAACATTTCTTGAGAAAGAGTTTCTCTCGAAAGAATTGAGTGGGAGGAAGATAGAACTTGATGAGGTTGTTGAACCTTTACTTCAACCTGAGAGTAGCGCAGTGCAGAAAGTCGTTTCTGTGGAGCCTACACCAGCTGAAGAGGAAGTTAATGATGATGATCATGAAGCTTTGGATCAAGTTGCTATCGAACCTCGTAGGTCGACAAGGACGCATACTGCTCCTGAGTGGTACGGCAACCCTGTCTTAGAGGTCATGTTGTTAGACAACGATGAACCTACGAGCTATGGAGAAGCGATGATGGGCCCGGATTCCGAGAAGTGGTTAGAGGCCATGAAATCCGAGATGGGATCCATGTATGAAAACAAAGTATGGACTTTGGAAGTATTACCTGAAGGGCGTAAGGCCATTCAGAACAAATGGATCTTTAAGAGGAAGACGGACGCGGACGGTAATGTCACCGTCTATAAAGCTCGACTTGTGGCAAAGGGTTTTTCACAAGTTCAAGGAGTTGACTACGATGAGACCTTCTCACCCGTAGCGATGCTTAAGTCCGTCAGAATCATGTTAGCAATAGCTACCTTTTTTTATTATGAAATTTGGCAGATGGATGTCAAAACAGCATTCCTTAACGGTTTCCTTAAGGAAGAGTTGTATATGATGCAACCAGAAGGTTTTGTCGATCCAGAGAATGCTGACAAAGTTTGCAAACTCCAGCGATCCATTTATGGACTGGTGCAAGCATCTCGGAGTTGGAATCTTCGCTTTGATGAAGTGATCAAAGCGTTCGAGTTTATACAAGTTTACGGAGAAGCTTGTATTTACAAGAAAGTGAGTGGGAGCTCTATAGCGTTTCTAATATTATATGTGGATGACATATTGCTGATTGGAAACAATATAGAATTGTTGGAAAGCGTGAAGGAATATTTGAACAAGAGTTTTTCAATGAAGGACCTAGGAGAAGCTGCTTTCATATTAGGCATCAAGATCTATAGAGATAGATCAAGACGCTTAATAGGACTTTCACAAAGCACATACCTTGATAAGATTTTGAAGAAGTTCAAAATGGATCAGTCCAAGAAGGGGTTCTTGCCTGTTTTGCAAGGTGTGAAGTTGAGTAAGACTCAATGCCCAGTGACTGCAGAAGATAGAGAAAAGATGAGTGTCATCCCCTATGCTTCAGCCATAGGCTCTATTATGTATGCAATGCTGTGCACAAGACCCGATGTCAGCCTTGCCATAAGTATGGTCGGAAGGTTTCAAAGTGATCCAGGAATGGAACACTGGACGGCGGTCAAGAATATCCTGAAGTACCTGAAAAGGACTAAGGACATGTTTCTCGTTTATGGAGGTGATCAAGAGCTCGTCGTAAAGGGTTACGTCGATGCAAGCTTTGACACTGATCCGGATGACTCTAAGTCTCAAACCGGATACGTATTTGTTCTTAATGGGGGTGCGGTTAGCTGGTGCAGTTCCAAGCAAAGCGTGGTAGCTGATTCTACATGCGAAGCGGAGTACATCGCAGCCTCGGAGGCGGCGAAGGAAGGTGTCTGGATGAAGGAGTTCATGACAGATCTTGGAGTAGTGCCTAGTGCGCTTAACCCAATGACTCTGTTTTGTGATAACACTGGTGCCATTGCTCTAGCCAAGGAACCAAGATTTCACAAGAGGACCAGACACATAAAGCGACGCTTCAATTCCATCCGCGATTACATCAAGGAGGACGACATAAATATTTGCAAAGTACACACGGATCTGAATGTTGCAGATCCGATGACTAAAGCTCTTCCAAGGGCTAAACATGAATAACACCAGAACTGCATGGGTGTTCGATTCATTACAATGTAAATCACATAGTGATGTGAACTAGATTATTGACTCTAGTGCAAGTGGGAGACTGTTGGAAATATGCCCTAGAGGCAATAATAAATTAGTTATTATTATATTTCCTTGTTCATGATAATCGTTTATTATCCATGCTATAATTGTATTGATTGGAAACTCAAATACATGTGTGGGTACATAGACAACACTGTGTCCCTAGTAAGCCTCTAGTTGACTAGCTCGTTGATCAAAGATGGTTAAGGTTTCCTAGCCATTGACATGAGATGTCATTTGATAATGGGATCACATCATTAGGAGAATGATGTAATGGACAAGACCCAAACTACGAACGTAGCATATGATCGTGTCAGTTTATTGCTATTGTTTTCTGCATGTCAAGTATCTGTTCCTATGACCATGAGATCATGCAACTCCCTGACATCGGAGGAGTACCTTGTGTGTATCAAACGTCGCAACGTAACTGGGTGACTATAAAGGTGCTCTACAGGTATCTCCGAGGGTGTCTGTTGGGTTGGCATGGATCAAGACTGGGATTTGTTACTCCGTGTGACGGAGAGGTATCTCAGGGCCCACTCGGTAATACAACATCACAATGAGCCTTGCAAGCAATGTGACTAAAGTGTTAGCCACGAGATCTTGTATTACGGAACGAGTAAAGAGACTTGCCAGTAACGAGATTGAACTAGGTATAGAGATACCGACGATCGAATCTCGGGCAAGTAACATACCGAAGAACAAAGGGAACAGTATACGGGATTAACTGAATCCTTGACATAGAGGTTCGACCGATAAAGATCTTCGTAGAATATGTAGGAACCAATATGGGCATCCAGGTCCCGCTATTGGTTATTGGCCGTAGAGGTGTCTCGGTCATGTCTGCATAGTTCTCGAACCCGCAGGGTCTACACACTTAACGTTTGGTGACGAATAGTATAGTTGAGTTATTGTGTTGGTGACCGAAGGTTGTTCGGAGTCCCGGATAAGATCCCGGACATGACGAGGATCTCCGGAATAGTCCGGAGGTAAAGATTGATATATGTGATAATAGTGTTTTGATCTCCGGAAGGGTTCCGGAATTCACCGGAAGGGGTTCCGGATGTTTACCGAAGTGTTCGGGTGCAGCAACACTTTATATGAGCCAAAGGGGTAAAGCCCACGAGGTATTGGAAAGTGCAAAAGGAAGTTTTGCTGTTGCCTTAAGCGGTACTACCGCTTGTGTGAAGCGGTACTACCGCTCAAGCGGTACTACCGCTCGTGAGCGGTACTACCGCTTGTGCGCGATACTGCAGGGATCCGAGTTGGACTCTTTCCCTGCGGGCCAAACCGACCTTGTGCGGGCAAAACCGACCTGGAGGAGGCTTTTACTCCAAGTTTAGACCCCAAGGCTCAACATATAAATAGAGGGGCAGGGCTAGCACACGGGACACATTAAGATTTCCCAAGCCGTGTGCCGGCAACCCTAACCCTCTAGTTCTCCCGTCATAATCTCCGTAGTGCTTGGAGAAGCCCTGCAGAGATTGTTCCTCACCATCATCACCACGCCGTCGTGCTGCCGGAACTCATCTACTACTTCATCATCGCTCGCTGGATCGAGGAGGTGAAGGCGTCATCAAGCCGTACGTGTGTTGAACGCGGAGGTGCCGTCCGTTCGGCACTAGTTCGTGATCGGATCGAGGGACGACTTGCGATTTGGATCGCGGAGACGTTCGACTACATCAACCGCGTTTCTTAACGCTTCCACTTAGCGATCTACAAGGGTATGTAGATTCACTCTCCCTCTCGTAGATGCTCATCACCATGGATAGATCTTGTGTGTGCGTAGGAAATTTTTTGTTTCCCATGCAACGTTCCCCAACACAAATACCTTCGGAGATACTTGAATAACACCTTTATGGTCACCCAGTTATGAAGTGATTTTTTATAGCTCTCAAGCTATTCCTTCGGTATCCGGGAGTGACATGATCTCATTGTCTAAGGAACAGGTACTTGACATGAAGAAAATTGTAGCAATTAAACTAAGTGATACAATCATATGCTAAGCTTACGATTGGGTCTGTCCATCACATCATTCTCCTAATGATGTGATCCCGTTATCAAATGACAACACATGTCTATGGTTAGGAAACCTTAATCATCTTTGATCAATGAGCTAGTCTAGTAGAAGCTCACTAGGAACACAGTGTTGTTTATGTATCCACATACATGCCTAAGTTTCCGGTCACTACAATTCTAGCATGAATAATAAACACTCATCATTAACAAGGAGATATGATAATAACCAATTTATTATTGCCTCTAGGGCATATTTCCAACAGAATATCATCATAATTATTCAGTTTTCTGTCAGTTGACCAATAATAATTCGTTTACCCACCGTTGTTATGTTCATGAGAGATGCCTCTAGTGAAAGTTATGACCCCCGGGTCCATTCACTTCATATTACTAAAACCCTAAGTTACTTTTTGCAATTTATTTACTTTTATTTTGTTTTGCAATTTATATATATACCACTATCAGAATTAATCCTTGCAATTAACGAGTACAAGGGGATTGACAACCCTTTTGCCCGCGTTGGGTGCAAGTATTTGTTCGTGTGTGTGCATGTACTATCTACCGTTCGTTTGTGTGATGTCCTATTGGTTCGATAAACCTTTATTCTTAACCGAGGGAAATCATTTATGCTACTATACTACATCACCCTTCCTCTTCGAGGAAATCTCAACGCCTATCATAGGTAGCAACGCCTAGCAGCCTCCATAATTTATTTAGCGACAACCAAAGACAAATAATTCTTTTTAGTAATAATAATAATTCAGAAGATTTTGGGAACCAATTGAAAGCAATTTTCTTTTAGAACAAGTTGACGAAAAATATATATTTTTGTGAACAAGTCGAAGGCAAAGATTTTGTTGCTAAGAGCAACTCTGGCAGATCCCGTAAAACATCGGCGGGCTGCTTTTTTCCGGCAGATCCCGTAAAAATGGGTTGGTCCGTATAAAATTTACGGGAGGCCCGTAAACAGCCCCCTAATCCGCTATATATGCCGGCGCCGGGTCGTTTTAGGGTTCTCGTCCTCCTTTTCCCTTATCCTCCTCCACCGCTTTTCTTCTTCTATGGCGACAAATCGGGCGAGTTCCAGCAGCGTTTTGCGATGAGTAGATCCACCGGAAGCAAGAGGAGATTTCGTGCGTGGGTGGCAGGAGGGGTGGCCGAGGGGGGCTCGGCGGCGAGCCGCCTCGCAGGCCGAACAATGACGTTGAGGCCGGGAGCTCCTCCCTCCGCCCGTCTATGCGGAACTCTGGTGAACTTCGATTATGTTTAGTATGAACTATGTTAGTATGATGAACTCTGGTGATGTTTTAAGTGGCGCGAACTGCGTGTTTGAATATGCGGTATATGTTTGAGGGATCGATTTCGTCTTAGCGTCCGCCGTCCCAAAAAAATCGTTTCAGGATACCGTAAACTATTTTTCTGGGATGAGCATTTACTGGATCTGGTAGAGATGATTTAAGTTGTCTCTCTTGCTATAGGACGTCATGTGTGGCTGGGTACTCCCCATGATCTTGTAACGATCCCTCTGAACATTCCAAATGAATAGAGTTGAGAGAGTTTCCCTCAAAATAAAAAGTTGAAGGCAAAGATGACTTTCCTTAATTATGGCCTGCAGGGAATTGTCGGCCCATGTGATATCTACCCACGTTCGCGGGCCGGACAACGGCAGGTGGACCTAGCAGCGCCACCAGTCCCCCGCTTCCTCCGCAGCCAGCCACGATTTGTATGGTGCGGCGGGGCGAGGCTGCCTGCCGTTTCAATCGAGCCACATCGGCCGCCCCCCTCCGATCCCCCGCCATTCCCTTCCCCCCCATCGAGGAGAACCCTAGCCCCCGAGCTCCTCCGCCCCGAGCCCCATCCCACGGCGTCCCCCCCCCCCCCCCCCCCCCCCCCCTCTCCTCCCCGCCCGCGGACTCGTCGCGATCATCTCTCCTCCCAAAGGCGACGGCGCGCGCGCGGAGGACAAAATTTTCAGGGGTAATCGCGCACTCCCATCTGTATAAGCCTATGGCTCGCTCAACTGTGTGGTTTGTTTGTTTGTTTGTTTGTTCCAGTTTTATTTTCTGTAGTTTTTCGATCGGTTTTCCGAGTCTCAGATTGGCTCGGCGTTCCTCTGTTTTGATCCGTATTGCCCTGTCCCATGATGTGTTGCGCCGTGCCCCATCGTAGGACGAGATGGGATGATTTTCTAGATTGGCCGCGACGGAGATTCTCGCCCCCGCTCGTTTGGATATTGGTTCGATTTTTCCAAGGTGTCGTGTTGGATGGGATTTCGATATGAATTGTCAAGTTAGATGTCAGCATCAAGCTTTTTATGTCCAGGACATGTATGTAGTATGTTCTAGGAGCTCACTGTTTAGAATTTAAGATGCGTGCGTACATTAATAATTGAAGACTTCAAGCCACTCGGTAAGGTGTTGCGCAAGGAAAGTAATTATGCCTTTTTTAATGTGGGATATATTAAATTTCTTTTATGGAAAAAAACTGGCTTGCAAGTTTGTAGCAGCATTCAATTGACTGGCTTGTGTACACTTGTACTGTCAAGATGCAGTTTACATCATTGATTGCAAACTGTGGCCATGTTGCTTCTGAAAACAGTATCATGAGAAAACTGCCTTTTTTGCATTCAGTTATTGGCACAGTTCTTGCCTATTTTGTAAAGAAAAACTGTTGTTCTGATTCAAGTTAAACTCAAACCAACAGGGTAGTCTCAGCACTCTGGGGTGAAGCTGCAGCTGCAAAAAGTTGAAGCAAGCCAGTAGAGATGACATCAGAAGGGAATAAAGCTGCTGCGCCTAATGAACCGCTGCCCATTGAGCCGCTCGCAAGCGCTGGTGCAAAGCGTAAGCGTGGTCGCCCAAGGAAGTACGAGTATCCTACATATGAACAACCTCACATGGCACAGCCCATTCAGAGCATTCCACCTCTTCGCAGCGCAATGTATAACCCAAATATGCGGCATGATGGGGTGCATATTAGCCATACATTAGGTGGTACTCTTGACACCAAAATGCATACAGTTTATGTGTTGCCTGCACAGCAGACTCAGGGTGATAGGCCCAGTCGACCTGTAGATTCTGGTACTACAGTCAAGTTTCGTGAAAATCAAGCCTCCAACAGTACTAGTGCTCATGTGCGAGGTAATTTAGGCAAGGATGTTATCGTTGGCAAGCATTTTGTTGGAAAGATGACCAAGCAATGTCCTGGGTTTTCTCTTATTACGGTGAGAGTGAAGGACAATCAGGTGCTCAGAGGTTGGATCCCAGATGAAACTAACCTACGCCCAATAACACCGAAGGATGATCTTGCCCCTGACCTCCCCATGCTCCAGCCAAGTCAACTTCAGAAGAAAGCATCTGCAATCCACAGACAAGCTGCCCCTCCCTTACCAGTCCACTTAGAGAACGTTACGATTGCAAAGCCTCTTCAGATGAGGAGGCCTGTGGAGATATCTACTACTAAGCACATCATCCCTCCCGCTCCAAGACCTTACGTTGGCTCTGGGGTTGTTGCAGCAGCACCTGTTTCGGTTATATCTGGGAATGTATCAAAGCCTTTGCCAAAGCAAGACACTGGATCTTTGAGCCAAGAACCATCAGCTAGTGCAGTGCCTGTTAAATCCGCTCAACCTGTATCAGTATCTTGCAGACACGTGGACCAAGATGTGCATGTTGAAGGAAAATCTGTCCCTGAGTTTAACAGTGATTCTGAATCTTCAAGTGGAAGCAAGGAGTCATCAGGTATGCTTCTTGGATTAGATGCCCTGCTGAGGTTCAGATCAAAACCACATTGACTTGAAATCCTAATCTGTCTTTCCCCAGGACAAGTCCAGAAACTTGTCAACCCTGTCTGTTATGCATAACTCTCAGGAAACTTCATGTACTATGTGAAGTTGTGATCTTGTGAGCTTTTAAGTGTATCTATGTTAATGCTCAGCACTTGATTACCTGAAAAACCGAATACTGTTCTTGTGGATGTAGTTATGAAAGAATCTCCAGGTTAATCAAAGTTTTATGCATTTAAGAAGCACACAATTAAAAATTTGAACAAACTCTACCTCTAATATGGACTTCAGTTCATGTGTCATGATTTTGGATCTTATTTGGCAGGCCAAACTCCGCACGGTATTCCAGCTGCCATGGATGAGACTGAGATAACATCAGGTATTACCTTAGGCCCTGAATGCTTGCTCATTCCCTTAATGAGTAAATGGCTTTTTAATGAATAATTAATGGTGGTATTTTGTCAGGCTCCAAAGAACACTCAAATGCTGCTACTAGCAACCAACATATTTGTAAGGAACCATCAGGTAATATGTTATTTTCTTGTCATTCTGTTGATGCGCTTAACAGTTATCCTGAGCTAAATCTTTGTTGTGAAAATTTAGATAACACTGAACATTCTGAGGAACCAAAGGCAGAGCCTAACATCCTGAAAGAAGTTGATGGTTCAACGACAGGAGCCTCAGGTAAAACCAAGATTTGTCCTCTCTGATTAGTCTATCAAATCATACCTAGGATGACTTTTGAATCCTCATTTTATGGCAAAAAATATTATGATGAGTGAAATTTCTGTAGGTCAGCTCAAAGTGGAAATGAATGATTGGACCTGTTTGGCCGCATGAAACTAAAATTTAATAATACTGTAAAATAAGAAGCTTCATTTTTTTGAAGAACATCTTGATCTTTTTTTTTTTCTTTCTCTGCACTCCCTTGAATAATGTAGCTTCAATGCCACAATTACTGCAGTTATATGTACATGCAAAATTATTTATTGTCTGCCATGTCAAATTGTCCATAATTTCTTCTTTCTTAGGAACTACACCAGTGGCCGAGACCTCAAGTGCAACTCCTAATCCCCTAGGTAGGTTTTACTCTGCTTGGAACATGGAATAAATTGATAGAGTTCCTTTTCACTTCAAGGGCTAACAAACTGATGTGACCTTGATATTTGCATCCCAGATGATGTTCAATCTGCTGTCAAGGAAGATGAACTGAAGGTTGACAGCAAAGAAATCAGGCTGACAACGACGACATAAGTCCTGTTGTTTGGTTTATGCTGTTTCGGCCAAGCTTACAAGAATGGTTGAATGCTAGAGTAGACTAGTATCATTCATTTTTCATTCTTCTTCTCTGCCTTTATATGGTTGGAGGTTCAGAGGAGAAACAATTTCATAGAATATTTTTGACCTTGCAGCTAGTGCTTATGGCAATGAGTAGAACGGAAAAAAAATGTATATACATTTTAGCTTTTTAGGACAGTGACAAATGTATCCAAGCGTCTGGATGGTAATTGGACCCTCTGCATTTCTTTCTAAGGGCCTCTTTGATTCGTAGGATTCTCAAAATGCAGGAATAGGAAAAACGTAGGAATAGAGTGTCATGTCCATTTCTACCCTACAGGATTTGGAAGTGTGTTTGATAGCACGGGAAAAACAAAGGAATTCTACAAAGAGGTTTGAGTGGATGAAAATTTTCTTCCAAAATGTAGTACAAATGAATCCTATGGAAAAATTCCAAAGGATTTCAATCCTACGAATCAAACGACCATCGTAAGAAAAAATCCTAAGGATCCAAATCCTCCAAAAATCCATTGAAATTCCTTTGTATCAAAGGATCCCTTAAAATGCAGAGGTTCTACTGAGCTTGTGATTTACTACCAGCGGTTCTACAATTGATCTTTTGCCAAATGTTTGCTTCGGTGTAAACTATGGCATCGGACAGGTGCTGTTAAGCTTCTTCTGTTTCCCCTATACTTGCTTATCTGAGAAAAGATTCTCGAGCAACAAGAAATTCAGGAAACTAACAGCCTGGCAGACCTGTGTTTGCTGGTTTTTTTTTCTGCAGGTGGTTTGGAAAAGCAGAAGCCATGGCGATATGCCGCACTTTGGGTAGTTGTTTTCGAATGACTTCCGCTAGGAATTTCCTCCATCTTGAGAGGCTTAAGAGGTAGGTGCAGGAATGAAAAAAACTAAGGGAAATGGAGTGCTCCCCGGATCACACAAGAGCTAGTGCTTATGGCGTGGGAACTGATAGCTTCCCACACAACTAGGCACCTAGCTAAGGTTATTTATGCAAAATAGAATTGAAGTTTTTTCTACGGATACTTCCAAATTTCCAGCTTCGATCAATTTCCTCTTCTCAATGGCTTCCTTTTGTCCCCGGGTTTCTCTTGCAAAGCCAGTGGGAGGTGCTTAAACCCGTCAGTCGGTCACCGACAAAACTTTTGTGAATTGTGATGATGCAAACTCCAGGCATGCCTCCTTAAGCCTCTTGCGGTGGCGCTGGTCCGCCAACGCCGAGGTGGTTGAGATGGCCTCCGCGTCGATTCTTTTGCACAACTCTTGTTTGCACATCAACTTGAGCCTGTCCAACCCGTACCTATCCGATGCGACCAGTAAATGTTGCAACACTGATGTACTGTGGCCTTCTTCATCATCGCATACAGGCATCGAATCCGTGTAGATGTAGTGAAGTATCATGTCAAAGATGGCAGGCTCGACGTTGATGACCTTGACGCACTGCGTATCCTTGTCCGCCATCGGGCCAAATAGCTGCGCCTCGAAGACGGCCGATCGCGCGGCCAGGAGGGACCCATGGTGAAGGTAAACGCCGGCGGGTCACGGGAAAACTGGAATAAGGTCTAGGCGTAGGCGTCTTATGTTAGGTACCAGATATCTCTCTCACGATCTATGGGATACAAGCTTCGATTACACACGAATTGGATTACATGAAGGGAGGGGAACGAGGTAGGGGAAGAACAGAGGTAGGGGAAGGAGGTAGCCGCCGGGTGCCGTTTCGCCGTTGATCCACTGGATGCCCTTGCTCGTAGCCATCTTGCGTATATGTAGTCGCCTTGCTCGACTGGGGCTCAAGTGTCCAACTAGGCCCAGCCCATGATGATGGCCCATAGTCATGATAGGATAGAGGGCTGCTGACATCACCCTTCCTTATCAGCTGGCTTGCCCTCAAGCCAGCGCCGGCTTTTCTCTTGTTCATGCGAGATGCCACCAGGGTCCCATGGTACCAGTGCAAGATTCATAGCAGTGCCATTTGCACGATGTCCCATACTAACGGCAGTCCTGTTGATGGTAGTAGTTTTGAGCACATGCTTTCTTCCTGAAGATGGAGCTTTCATACAAACTGAAACTGGGTAAAGAACATCCAATAGCAGTCCTCCTGGATCCCATAACACTCCCAACTTGGAGCTGCCCTTGCCACACTCCATCACGTCAATACTGGTGTTGAACAGATGGCCAGATTGGAGCCAGTAAAAGAAACTTGTATAATCACCAGGCTGCAACTCGAAGAGGCCCAAATGTGCATGAATAAGCAATGGGAAATTGCTCCAACTCCAGCAAGAATTACCCATTAAGTTGATTGTACTTTCCCGTTGTTCACTTGTGAGATCTGCACCTATCAGTTCGCATGGCCATTCAGTAAACAGACTGCAGCTATACATCGACAAAGTTTCAGAATCAGACATTGTGCAGTTTGCTCGCCCCAGCAAAAACTGCATTTGAGAGAGCGGTTACAGCAAAGCTTGTACATGATGCCAGGGTGATAGTTTGTATTCCTGCTGAACAAACAGTGGTACTAGCAATGGCACGACAAGTAAAGCAAAGCACCATCATTTTAGTTGCTGAATTTCTCAGAGTTGGAAGAATCATCTCATCACAACATTTGGTCAGCTCAGCGGCAACCAAGCAAGTAAGCTGGCAGGCATGCCATGCTTGCAGCTTCACCAGAGAGGCCAGAAAAGTTTGCAATCTTCCGGACTTCAAAAGCACAATAACCTCAAAATTAATCGGCGTCCAAGAGATTGTCTTGTCAAGCCGAGATTCAGTTATGGCCTTCTTACTGAACAAAGACAACTGAGCGAGAATAATGATGTTAAGTGGCCTTGCGGGTTTTGGCTGGAACAATGCAAAATAATTCCCAGGCTCTGTAACATGTTGCTGCGACCCAGCGATAATAGATTTTTGTATCAAATGGTGAATAGTTCCAGTAGCGTCTTCAAACAAGTACCTCACTGGTAGATTGCTGAGAAAGGCTGTCCGTGAGGGTTTATAAAGCAGGCGGCCAAGGCGAGCCGGACGGGAAGCTTGCGTGCGTTCCTGCGCGGTTGCGCGGGAACGGGAAGCCCAAAAGAAACGTTGCACGTTCCCGATGGGGGATTTCGGCGAGCCGGGCGGGAAGCTTGCGCGGGAACCTGCGCGCTCCCGAAGCGTGCATTGGAATCCTCGGGCGGCAACGCGGTGACAAGACGGGACGGAGGTGGGAGAAATGACAAGTACACAACTGGGTAATAATACAAAACCGTTTGCGTTTTACTACAAAGCAAACGGCCATTCTGTAGGCACCGTCGCGAATTAATCTACACATGAGGCGGTTGATGCGGCCGCGGCGCGTTGTGCTCGCGTGCGTGCCCGCTTGCTCTGCCGGCGACCACGCGCGAACGGTCACATACGTTCAGGGTGCCATATGCATGCGGTTGCGTCGCTCCCGGCGCCACCATGCAGTTAAGCACTGCAAAAACTGCCATGCGGACGTGCCGAAATTCCAGGCCGTCCGGCGCAATTTATTCCCGCGGCCATTTACCTTCGTCTCTTCCACCTTCCGATCGCGCCACACAACACAAGAAGCACACCCACGATCTCTTCATCGCTTCAACCTTCCCGTGCGTGTCCAATGGCGGCTGCCGGCGCCGAACGACAGTTCGCCAAAATTGTCAAAGTGGACACCCACATCAGGAAGACAGACCTCTCGGTGGTGTACACCAACGACCCGGTCGTGGTGGTGAACTCCATCAACATGTTGGAGCAGCTGCTTGCTGAGAATGACAAGTATAAAGTGGTCGGCTTCGACCTCGAGTACACCAGCGGTCATGCGGGGCATGATCAGAAGGTTGCCATCATCCAGTTGTGCATGCGCCATCACGTGCTCGTCTACCACTACTGCCTGGCCACAAGTCCTTGCGAGCGTTTCGCCAGGTTTGTCAACAGCTCCGACTATAGGTTCGCAATGGTGGACACCACTAATGATCTAAAGGTGCTCCAGACTTCGGGCTTGTCCTGCTAGAAGCTTGTCAACATCCAAGGTCAGTACAGGGTCTGGGGTGGCGAGAAGAAGAAGCAGAAGGACTCCCTGGTTGACCTCGCCGCGGCCATCATCGACCCTTACTACAAAGACATGAAGGCTGAGTGCCACAAGGACAAGTCTACCTGGCACAAGGCCTGGGTGAACGAACTGGATGAAGAACACATCAAGTACATGGTCAAGGACGCGTACACAAGCTACGAGATGTACAGGAGGATCATTGACATGAGGAAGTGCCTCCTTCCTGCAGACGGCGAGGGATAGCCACAAGCAGAGCAGTGTCGGCAACCGTCGTCAGAACGACAGTATGATTTGCTGATCGTCTACTTCTTGTAAATTTATATTGAGGAATGTACATGTGTTGTGTAGTCACTTATGTAACTGGATGTTCAAGTTGGTTATGCAACAATAATGTTGGTGTTCTGTAGACAGAGCATATAGATGTTGTGCAAACAGAGCAAATCACATCTCATACAATTATTAGCAGCAACCGTTTGCCCACAACACACATGTTGTCAAGATGAATTATTTGGGTTATTTTTGGTCTTCCCACATAATTCTGATGAATAAATTGTTTGTCGGGTACCCACAACACACACGGTTATCAGGATGAATCGTTTGGGTTATTATTGGTCTTCCCAAACAATTCTGATGAATGAACTGTTTGCCGGGTATCACACACGTCTTCTTAGGCTAACTCGATTGTGTTCTGCTGGATCAGTGCAAACAGTTTGTCCGAGTGAACTGTATGCCGCACTATACACACGTATGTAGTTTGTTAACCGTTTCTGTTATATTCCATAATCACAAACAGTTCATAAGAACAAACTGTATGCGACGCATCACACACGCAAATATTTTTTGAATCATATTTGATGGTTTCTCCATCGCACACAATTTTCGTCATTGGCAGCGGAGCTTGAACTATACTATTTGCGATTGATAGATCGCAAACAGTTTCGTCGAATGGTCTCTGATTGATGTGTCGTCTTTGGACCATCCTGTAGTAGTTTATGCATGTGAAAAAAGTGTTCAAGAGTTACCCTAAGTTGGTGATTCTTACACTGAAAACCGCCCTTAATGAACACATGTCTCCGTAGTGTGGTAATGTGTCATCGTATGTTTTTGTCGTTTTCCTTTACCGGCCCGTAACAATACCCCATTCCGCACATGACGTGAAGAAATGCATGACCACTTGCCCGTTTCTTTATAAGGATTAAATCTACATGCAAGCCGTGTTGAAATAGAATACCCGTGGAATCTTGAACTGCGTTTTTTAGGCTAAGACCATCTTTGTTTGGGTCGTAGCTATAAATTCCCAAATTATAGACATTTTTTGTAAATTAAGATCGTGTGGTATTTTTTTCTCCCATTGCAACGCACGGGCCTTTTTGCTAGTAATTCTTATTTCTCTTGAGACAGTAATTATTACTTTGGACCAATCCTATCCAAACATCTTCGGTTAATGTGTTGCGCGTAGTAATTTTGTAAGTCCTTCGTTTTCCTTTTCGAGCCCGATATGGGGCGAACGTCAGATTTGGGTGTTGGGGTGGGGACGCCCCCCCCCCCCCCCCCCCCCCCCCCCCGGCGTGAAGCCCCGTCAAGTCCATGAAGCTATTAAAAACATCAGGCAACAAAGAAAAGAACAAGCCTAAAATAGGCCCAGCTTTATCACCGCAAAACAAAAAGCCTTACAAAAGAAGCTAAAAAGGTAATTTGCCCATGTGTGTATAGATGAAGTTTTGCCAATGCCAAGAAAATATTGTGACATAACTGTGTAAATTAAATTTACCAAGACATCTAAATTTCAATGTACACCTTATTGGTGGTGGTTCTCTCAACATGTCACTAAACACGGTTCTCTTGCATATCATTTAGTATCTTCTTGACATCTTCTATAGGCTTTCCCATGATTGTTCCTCATGCAATTGTATCAAGCATAGTTTTTGGCATGTGATTCAAGCCATTATAAAACATATGAAGGGTTAACCACTCCTTCATTTCATGATTGAGGCAATTTCTTATAGCTTCTTTCATTCTATCCCACACAAGCGCTACTAGCTCATGTTCCTCTTGCTTGAAACCTGTAATCTGAGAACGTAATTGCATAATTTTTACAGGTCGACAAAACTTAGATAAAAATTTACTACAACAAGCAGCCCAGGAAGTAATACTGCCTTTAGGCAAAGCTAAAAGTCATTCCTTAGCTTTTCCTTTCAAAGAGAAAGGAAATAAGCAAAGTTTGAAAGCATCTGGGTCATAATCCTTTATGCATGTCATGTTGCACAATTCAGTAAAATATTGTAAATGCATACCTGCATCTTCAGAAGCAGAGCCTCGAAATTGGACCTGTTGAACCATGGAAACTAGGTTCGTTTTGATCTCATATTCTGCAGCTGCAACATCAGGTTGTGCTATTGGTTCACGCATGAATTTTTTGGTAGGAGTAGCAAAACTCTCAAGATTATGAGCCATAATAACTTTTTGGTATTTTCAACTAACAAAAACTTGCAACAAAATAAGACTTAAACTAAAAATGAAAAAGTAAGAACGAAAAATGAAAATTAACTTTAACCAAAAACTCTTAACACAAAGACTAGGAATACTAAATTCCTCCCCTGCAACGGCGCCAGAAAAAGGGCTTGATATCTCCTTTTTATTGATCCAGTATTGGAACAAGAAAGGGTATCTCACACCTATTTCCTCGGAGGTGACCCTAGGTGTCGAACCCCCGAAAGGAAGATTCCCTTAAAGCAATGGTCTCT
This sequence comes from Elymus sibiricus, assembly GCA_039707655.1. Classification (NCBI taxonomy): domain Eukaryota; kingdom Viridiplantae; phylum Streptophyta; class Magnoliopsida; order Poales; family Poaceae; genus Elymus; species Elymus sibiricus. The sequence goes on along the minus strand of CM077665.1, from coordinate 467,986,204 downwards.
AGAAAGCTTTTGTCAAAGTGTCAAATCCAGCTTTTTACCGGACCAGCAAGTAAATGTGATTGAAACACTTATAATAAAAACAAGGTACGTGGATGAGGTCTTAATGCTTACAACCATGTATTGGTGTTGGGATACAAAATGATATTAGTTTGTGCTCGGGAAGTCACCCATCAAGAGGTGCGTTCTTCGTATCGGAGTGGGGGATGTGTCCAAATAACATCTTGACCGACACGAGTCTTATATCAAGAATCGGTTGTCCTACCGAAGGCCCTACCCGTCTCGCGGGGTTGCCCCAATAATTAAGATAATAATATCAGACAAAAGCATAGGATGTTTAATGACTACACCTCATGAATCCCCAAGGATATGATCCATGTTACCCTACTAAACTTTAATGTCACCGGTGTTCGGTATAACACTTCACGGTCTCCTTGCTCCTAGCCTCACCAGTGCTCAACCTCCATGATCCCGGGTACCTGCAGGGATGAAGATCGCGGCCCAAAACAAGAGACACTTCACGAAAGAATTTCATTTCACACATACGAGACGTTGTGTCAAAGACTTCCATTGATTCCTTCACCGAATACCTGGGATTGCAAGGCTTATGCCTCACCCCATACCTTACCGAACTACTCACACATGAAGATCAGACCGCGAGAAGAAAACAAAGAAGAACACATCTTGGGATTGATTGATTGCAATATGTCTTGCAATAGATGCCTTGTGCGATGCACGATTACAAGTATGAACTAGATGAGAGAGAACTATGGTGGTGAAGATGGCTATGGAGATGAAAATAGCGACGGCTAGGGTTTGTGGATGAATAAGATGATGAAGAGGTTCTAGCTGTGCTCGACGCTCTCCTTTTTTGTTGACATTTCGATGGGGTCTCCTTTATAAAAGTTGTTCAGGTGGATGACCTACCTCGGTTTCCACACCAAACGACCGCTCATGCGAGCACGTGCGGTCGCATGGAACGCTGTATTTGACTACGGTGGCCTTCTGGCGCCTCCTGGTGACATATTTGTTCTCTATTTTCCTTCCTTTCCTTTCTCCAACGTGATTTATTCCCTTTTATCCCATTTCCTGTGAAAAATATCAAAGAGAGGATTCGTGGAACCCTTTGCATTAATTACTCATTAGTGGCACTATCTAAGCGAATATCTCTTTTTTAATAAATATCTCGGTTTAAACAAGGTTGAAATGAGTGTAAAAATATCATTCATCATCCGGCAGCCCGCTCATCATACTGCCGGGAGCCTGGGAGGTCTATTCATCCCCTTTATGTACCCTATGTGTTGCTATGTCGCTCGTCGGAGTGGCAAAGGGGGTGCTTCAGCTGAAGGGGGAGAGTTGCATCCGCTTTCATGAAGCGCGGATCAAGGTTGTTTTTTGCGGCGGGGAATGACGGTGGCCTCAAGAGAGGACGAGACACCGACTGTGTACGCCGGCGACTCGCTTGTGGTGGCCTTCCTGGGACCCAAGCGACGACGGCCTGCCATATTCTACTTTTCCTCGATGTTGGCGGCGGATGCAGATGCACTATCCCTCGACTCGTCGATCTCAGCGTAGCCGACTTCTTTCTTCACTGACCGGGCGCGGCTCCGTCAACGTTGATGGCGGATGGCACGACGTCTGGCCTCGTCCATGGCAGCCACGATGCCCCCCCCCCCCCGTCCCCCGTGCTCGCCGGGAGCAACTCGCCACTCCTTCGCAGGCTGGCTTGGAGCAGTGAGTCGCTAAACCATGCGCCGGTGTAGAGCGACAACTTGCTCCGTCGGGCTAGACAAGAGAAGTGGAGCCGTGAGTCATCTGGTTCGTATCCGGCGGGCTCGGCAGGCGACCCAGCCGGCTTTTATGCTGGAGAACTGTTTTTCCTGCTCGTCGGAAGCCATTGAAAGGGTGGAGAAAATGATGAAAGGAGGAGATGGGGAGCGGAGGAGGAGCGCGATTCTTGTCCGCCGTTTGACCTCCTTTAAATAGCGAGCATGCGCGTGGAGCTTGCTCGACGTTCTATTTAATGTCAGCCTGCTCGCGAACGGACGTGTGGCAAGAACAGGTTTACACACGCGTGGGTTTAATGGATGCATTTGAATACCGTGAGGAGGCGTGTTCAGCCGGGGGTACAACGGGTGGCGCCCTCGCCCGGCGCGCCGCTACAATGCCGGAGTCAGTGAGATGTTGTGATCGCTCAGGGCCAGCTTCAATGCAGAGCGGCCGCAGCGGATGGAATGCAGGTAATTGGCGCCGGGCGGGAACACACGGGTGAGGGAGAAGGGTTTTCGATAGGTCAGGGTGGTCAGAAGCGGGCGCGGCTGCTGTCCGGACGTCCACAAAGCTCCCCTTGTTTGTCTACGGTTTGCGGAGGAAAGTACGCCCGGACAGTGAAATGGGCTGATACATACCCACGTTGAATAACGTAATATGTCCAACTGCGGTCCGGATGTGTGGGTCGGACGTCGGAGATGCCCTAAGGTATGGCAAGCGTCGGACCTTGCCCACCCTCCGCCGCTACATGGCTACGCTCCGTGTCTTCGTAGGTGTCGGAGTCCTTGACCAGTTCCATGATTTGTTCTGCCTATCCCCGTTCTCTCTCTCTCTCTCTTAAATAAGGAGCCTACACGTGCAAACTGTATTCAAGGTCCCAGAACAAGACCCCTGATCCGTCGTCCTTTCTTGGCCCCGTTTCCATGGCTAACCGCTGGAACTTGGTAGGGAAGAGGGTGCCCGAAATCACATCGTCGAGATGCATCACGGAGAGCACCGTCACTGGGACTCTCAGCTTCGAGGTGACAGCTGATCATTACCCCAGTCTCGAAGCCATGGGCGTGGACGAGTGCGCTAGATCGGGCGTCTACAGTTTCGGTGGCTACGATTGGTGCATCGAGTTGTACCCGTACGGGTGGTCGGGCGCCAACCAGGGCAGCAAGGCCATGGCCTACTTGTGGTTTCTCAGCCCAGCCGGGCATGTGCATACCAAGTACACGCTGAGCGTGCTGGGGAACGAGGAAGAGGAGCCGGTAGCCAGCTTCGGCGTGTCGGAGGTAGTCTTTTCTCCGGTGGGATCCAACGGCTGGGGCACAGAGCTCAAACCGCTGTCCGAACTCGGGGACGGCGGCTTCACGTTGCAGTACGTCCTCACCATCATCAAGGTCGAGTCCCGGCCGATGGAGCTGCCCGGCCACCTCGAGCGCATGCTCGGGAAACGAAGACGCGCCGACGTCAGGTTTCGAGTGCGCGGCCGAAAGTTCCGCGCACACAGCTCTGTCCTGGCCGAAAGTTCCCCTGTCTTCGAAGCTCAGCTCTTTGGCCCGATGGCGGAGAAGGACATGCGGCGCATCAGGGTTGTCGACATGGAGCCGGCCATCTTCAAGATGATGCTTTACTCTATCTATACGGACTTACTGCCGTCGTGCAACGACCAAGGCGGCCGCAGCGCTGCGGTGATGCAGCATTTGCTTGTCGCGGCGGACAGGTACGGGCTGGACAGGCTGAAGCTCATGTGCGAGGAAGAGCTGTGCGTGAGGATCGACGCAGAGACCATCATGTCCACGTACGCGCTGGCAAATCGGCACAATTGTGATCGGCTCAAGGATGCGTGCCTCCTGTTTCTTATGCGCTCGCCGGAAGTCCTAGGCACCGTCCTTGAGACTAGTGGGTTCAACCAGCTCTGCGTGACAAATTACCGACCATTGCCTCTGAAGGGGGATCATGTCCCGGGCACGAAACGTAACAGTCCAGAGGAAGAAGCTGATCCAGGCCAGAAATTAAAAAGGACCTGAAATTCTGTTTGACGTTTTTTTTTTTGAAACAGGGCAAAAGATTTGCCACTTTCATTGATTAAGAAGAAGAGAGTTGCCCGGTTAATTAACGAAAACCCGGGTGAAAACCGTTACAACACGCCCCCAAAAGGGCACCATCAACACACGCCGACCCCGGGGCCGCGCACCAGCCGAGCCGCCGGCTCCGTCACCCGAGCAACCCAAAGCCGACACCCTACAACCAAAACCGAAGCCGACGCTCCGGCATCCACGCCGACCCCGAGGCCGCGCACCAGGCGAGCCGCCTTCTCTGTCGCCCAAGCAACCTGAGCTGACACCCTACAACCATCTCCGGAGTCGCCGCTCCGACGTACAGACGGAAACCACACACGCCGACCCCGAGGCCGCGCACCAGGCGAGCCGCCAGCTTCGTCACCCGAGCAACCGAAGCCGACACCCAACAACCATATCCGGAGCCGCCACTCCGACATCCACGCCGACCCCGAGGCTACGCACCAGGCTGGCCAACGACATTGCCACCCACGTGACCAATGCCGGCACCCTTCCATGTCGACGAGATCCGGAGCCGCCGCTCCGACTTCCACGCCGGCCCCGAGGCCGCGCACCACCCGAGCCGATGGCTCTCAAGCCCAGACCACTCCAAAACGATGCCTCCAAGAAGGTCCACGACACCGAAGCGCCGCCATCGTCTGCTCCAGGACCCTGGAACAAGGGTTTCCCCCGGAGTGCGAGAGGGGAGGGCGTAGGCACTCCGACGACAACGCCTCCAAGAAGGTGTGCGGCGCCCACAAGCGTCGCCGTTGTCTGCTCCGGCCATAGCCAGAGCAAGGCTTTTGCCCCGAGCAGCCAAAGCAATCCCTCCTCGCGAACCTGCACACGAGAGCCACCGCTCGCCAGAACCACCACCACACCACCAGAGCCCGGAGCCATCGGACCGCCGCAGGAGCCAGATCCGGCCACGTCTGGCCAAAATCCGCACTCCGAGCATCAGCAGCCAAACCACCGGCCAGCGCCAGGAGTCCCCGACGCGACCGGGGGCGACAAACCGCCGACGAGGACCGACGCCTCCGAGCCCCAGCCATGGCGCTACCCACGCAGCCGCCACAGCCGCCGTCGCTGAAGAAGAGGTTCGAGGCCGCCGCCCCGGCGTCCGAACACCCGAGGCCGCCCTGCTCGCACGCGCCTCACCAAATCCGCTCCACGCAGGGGACCAGAGCCGCCCCTCACGCCATTGCCTCGCACCCGAGCTGCCCCTTGCCGCCGCAGACCACCCGCCATCACGCTCTCAGATCCGCCTCGCTGCAGCAGCAGCTCATCCCCGCACGCACGCCCTCGCGTCGTCGGTCCTTGCTCGCGACTCCAGGAGGCAGATCCGCGCCGCCGGCCTCAAGAGCGCCCGCGCCGCACCTCCATTGCAGCCCCCCGCAAGCAGAAACATGCCCGCCCGCCTCCAAGGGCCTCAGCCCGCACCTCCCGCCGCAGCCACCGCACCGTCGTCGAGCAGCAGGAGCCGCCCGCCCACGCAGCCACTAGCCGGATCCGCGCAACCAGAGTCGCCGGAGCGCCGCCAGGGGCCGGATCCACTCCTTCGCCAGATCCGTCGACCTCGCAGCAGCTGCAGGCAGCCGACCCCGAAGCCGCCGCCCTCGTCCCTCCAAGCCACGGCCGTCCCGCCGCGTCGTCGCCGCGAGCACCCACCGCGCTAGCTCCACTGGCTTCTTCTTCCTTCGCCCGAAGTCGCGTCGCGCGTCGCTGGAAGCCCTTGCGCCCGCGCTTCACCTCCCCGCGCGGATGCGCCGGCCCGTCGGACGCAGCCATCCCGCGCTGCTGCGCCGGCTCGAGATCGAGCTCCTGCACAGAAGAACGGCCCGCGCCGCCCAGATCCGTGCGAGAGGAAGCAGAGCGCCCCGCCGCCGCCGAGCCGCGCGGGCTTTGCCCGACGACTCCCGCCGGCGGTGGCGAGGGGAAGATGGCACGGTGGTGCGGTCCCGGCGGCGGCGGCTAGGGTTTTCTCCCGGGCCGCCCGCGGGAGCGACACGGGAGGAGTCGCTTTAACCTTTTATTAAGTTGTGCGTTCTGTTTGACGTTGACATATTTTTACATAAGTACTGTATAATACTTGTGTTTTTCTTTTGAGTTGCAATACTTATATTTTACGTGAGCTAATGCCGCATTGACTAATGAGAGAATGTATTTAAGCCCACAAAATTTGGTGGTTTTTATATAAAGACCCTTGAAACTCAAAACAGTTGTCTAGTAACATTTGCAGCAATTGGGTGATACTAGTATGAACAGTTTCATCTCTCTCTAAGTACCACACGGAAAACAGATCGCGAGGTCGTTCCCGCGGGCGGCTGGGCGAAACCCTAGCTGCCGCCGCCCGCACCTCCTCCCCACCACCCACTTCCCTCGCCGACGCCACCGGGCGAAGCCCAGCTGGCATCGGCGGCACCGGGGCCCCTTCTCCCTCCTTCCCTGGTGGCTACGGCGCGGGACGTGATGAGCAGGCGGGGAGCGCGACGCTCCCATAGGGTGTTGCGGTCGCGACTCGGACGGCCAGGCCTTGGGCGCGGCGATGTGTGGGTGCGGCGGCGGCGGCTTTGTGGCAATGGTGGCCGGGCGGGCCGACGCCCATGATGACAGGGCAACGGGTGCCGGCTTCGTCAGATCTGGCGCCTGGAGCTGTGGGTTGTGGGCAATGCTGGCCGATGTACTCCATCGTTGCGTCTTTGCCGTTGTCGTGGTGGAGGCAGCGGTGTGGTGGCGGTCTTTGTGCTCTTATCGCATCACGGCAATGATCTGCATGATCAGTCCTCCTCGATCTGGTCGTCGACGTGTTCTGGAACTACTGCCGGAACACGTCCCCAAGGATTTCCGGATTGGTTTCAATCCGGTCGTGTGCGTTCGCATTAGCCTACTGAGCTCCATGAGGGCGCGCCGCGAAGCTCTGTTGTTTATTGACATCATGGGACATGTCGTTATCTCGATTTCCACACCGGGCTCAAAAGATCCGGGGTGAACAGTAAACTCGAAAAAAATAGAAAATAATTTCCAAAAATTCAGATTTTTTGTGGCAAAATTTAAGGAATGTTTGGAGCGTATGCAAAAATTCATCACGAAATCACATTGGTGGAAGACGTGGTGAAAAAGAAAAAAAAAATTGATGCTTTGAAGATGTTACTTTCAAATGCATTTTGGAGCTCTTATTTTTTTCACGACTTCCACCAATATGATTTCGTGATGAAATTTTGCATGCACAACAAACATTTCTGAAAGTATGCCCTAAAAAAATTCAGAATTTTTAAATTTGTTTTCTATATTTTTGATTTTACTGTTCATACCATGAGCATTTGAGTGTGTGTGTGTAGAAAGGCACTTTCGCCATGAAACTCAAAATAGTTGTCTAGTAAAATTTGCATATATGTTGTTGTGTTCCTCGAAGGCTCCTATATATGCCCTTCCGATTTTTTCTTTGCACAAGTATCAAAGCCTCAACGCCCCTCGTGTCGTCTGTGTCGGGCGACTTGGGGGAAATCGTTCCGCCCAAGCCGCTGGTACCCCTCGTTGACCTCCGCCCTACCCACGCCGTCGTCGTTGGAGGTCAAATTTTTGCGTTGATGGATTGCTGCCCTAGACGTGCAACCAGCTCTGATGTCTAGATCGGAAGGCTGGCGACCTGCCAGATCGGGAGGCCACGACACTAGAATGTGGGGGCCGGATCATGTGTCCGACGAGACAGGATGGCAGGGCCGTACCGTGACGCCGACATCACAAGATTGTGACGGTCAGATCATCAGAGCACCGGCAGCCGCTCTTGGACGAGGGTCTGGTCTACTCGACGCCTTGTTGAGACCGGATCGAGTTCGTGGAGTCAGTGGCGTCGCTGGCAATCTGCCACTGCAGCACATGGACCGTGGGTGATGAGTCACTCGCGGACGTGCGCCTAGTCCGCGCGACGCAGAGTTCCGACCAGAGCGAGTCTCTGGGTGCCAGGGATGTCTATGGTATTGCCGGCAATCTGCCACCGCAACACATGGACTGTCGGGCGTCAAGAATGATCGTCCCAAACAACACGTTCAGGAGGGACAGTAAATGCATGGCAGGTATTGCTTTGTGGAGTCGGTGCGGCTAAGCTCCACGGCCAGATATCTGCAATGTCAATCAGCTGGATTTTCTGTCGCTGTCTTTGGTCATTGTTATGGACTTGTCAGACTACAATTTGTGGGCACCATGAAGTACATCACGACATATTTACCAGCGATTACCGTGGTCCTAACAATGATAGGGATTTCATGATTGTTCTGCTAGATCGAATGACTAGTGGATCTTGATGTCTCATGTAGCGTTCGAGATTTCAAGTAATGATGGAGGCGAGTTTGGATGTGGGGAAGACTGTGGACCGATGATCGGTGTTTTGCAGCAGTCTCGACTAGCAGGGGCGGAAACACAGGAGGACTTCTTCTTGGTGGTGCTCTTTGGGCACAAAGTCTCGACTTCCGGGGAGAAAACCCTAGGTCCGACCTTCACTGGTTGTACCTGGCAGTGGTGGTTCTCTATTCATCTCCTTGTTGAAGGCATTGCTTGGAGCTCAGTCGAACTTTCTTTGAGGTGAAAACCCATGATCTATGATCAGGCGACGACGGTGTTGATGCACAGTTTCCTTCTGCGTCGTCCTTGGAGAACCTTTTTTGCAGTCCGGGTGTGGCCTCTGGTGGTGGTAATTCCTGCTGCTTCACTGATCATGTTTAGGAGTTTTTTTCTTCTTCTTTTGGCCGTGTGCATCCTTGATGTCTCGCCTACCTCTTGACATTACGTTGTTGCAGAGGCCGGGTATAATTGATATCCGCTTGATATTAATATATTCCCATTATCAAAAAACATGCAAAACAATATTGCCAAATTCACTCTTGCTAGTGGCATAGAGGTGTCGACCAAACCAAAATATTTGTGGTTCTCCGTGATGCTTGTAAAGATTTGATTGGTCAATCCTCCCCTGTTGTGGTCTCCCAAAAAGTACTGGATTTTATCCTCACCTTCATTGTCTCGAAGCTCTGCTCCCTTTTCTGAGACAAATTTCTTAACTTTGCAATGTTTTAGAGGACAAATTTCCTTAATTTGTCATGTGAATATTTACAAATTTTCTAAACCTTGCTCAGATAACTGCTCTACGGCATGACACATTTATACGCATGGCAAATTGATCGTTTTGCTTCTTTTACACGACTTGTTGTGCTCTACATAGCAAGCGAAATCATACTTTATGTCATGGCAAATTATTATGCTCTACGACATGACATCTTCTGTGTGTTTTTATTTTTTCATATATGCAAAAAAATTATGATGTACGGTGTAACAATTTATATTTTATTGCATGCATGAGCAAATTTATAAATTATAGCGTGAAAAAAGTTTTTCCTCGAATCAGGGTATTGTTGGCCCGGCCTGTCTCACTCTGGCGCCAGGCTCGCGAGAGGTGCTCGTCAGAATCCAGCTGCGGAGCACTTCACATTTTAGGTACGTCCAGCGGCGGGGTAGGCCCTAGGCAGCTCGGGCCGCTGCCTAGGGCGTGAAGGTTGCTTTCTTTGTTCACTGTGACAGCAGTGTAGCTATAGTGCAGCACTGGAGCTACAGTCGTCGAAGCTAGCCTGGGGAGGCCTGCGGCTTGTCGGGTTGTTGACATCGCTGAGGTACTCATGAGCGAAACCTAAGGTGAAATTATACGGGGAACATTCCTTGGGAGGAGGTCCGAGGGAACGTTCCCAAAACTGTCTGATCAAAATCGTGGTAGTTCTTTAGAAAAAATCTGACTTATAAACCAAAACTTATTATCCTTTTTTGAAGTCAATGTCATCCCTATAAAACTGTCTGGGAAAACGTTCACAAATGCTATCCTTGCTCGGAACGTTCGCCAAGCTATTGGGGTACAAAACCTAATGAGGGATCCTGCTACTAGCGTCCATTTTTTTTACTGTCCTTGACCTATACGCCGGACCAGTTTTTGCTCTTCACGATTCCTATATATATATACGAGTCCAATCGATCAGAGTCCTTGATTACTTTCCATGATTTGCTCTTCCTATCCAAATTATCTACATCTCTCCAGAAGAAGACGTACGCCTAGACGTGCAAACTCTGTTCAGAGTTGTGGTTTACCTTCTCCATGGCAGGGAAGCGCGTACCTGAGATGATGTCGTCGAGGATCTACGCAGAGAGCACCGCCACGCTCAGTCTCGAGGTGACCAGCTACCTGCAGCTCAAGGCCATGGCCGTTGGCGAGTTTGTTACTTCGCCCGTCTTCACGGTCGGCGGCTACGATTGGGAGATCATCTTCTACCCAGACGGAATTGACCGGAGCTGTGACGGGAACGCATCAGCGTACGTGAGCTGTCTCACCCAAGACATGGAGGTGAGCGCCAAGTTCACGCTGAGCATGCTGGAGAAGAAGGGCCAGGTACCGGTAACAAAAACCCGCGGCATGACGAAGCGCATTTTCTATTCGGGGTCCAATTACGACGGCTGGGGCTACACCAAATTCGTGGAGAGGGCCAAGCTTGAATCGCTCTCGCAACAAGGGGACGGCTGCTTTACCGTATTGTGCCTCCTCACCGTTGTCATGGACGAGTCGCCGTCTCTGGAGCTGCCTTTCCACCTCGAGCGCATGCTCGGAGACGGGAGAGGCACGGACGTTACGTTCCACGTGGGCTGTCAGAAGTTCGACGCCCACGGTCCTGTCCTGGCCGCACGGTCGCCCGTCTTTGAAGCTCAGCTCTATGGCCCCATGGCGGACAAGGACATGGGGCGCGTCAAGATCGTTGGTGTGAAGCCTTTCATCTTTGAGACCATGCTTCACTACATCTATCTACACGGACTCCCTGCCGCCATGTCCCGATGAATTAGCAGGGTATAGCGTCGCGGCCATGCAACATTTACTTGTCGCGGCCGATAGGTACGGGCTGGACCGACTGAAGCTCATGTGCGAGGAAGAGTTGTGTAAAAGAATCGACGCGGAGAACATCGCAACCATGTCGATGCTGGCAGATCAGCACCACTGCAAGCGACTCAAGGATGCATGCCTAGAGTTTCCCGTTCCGGATGCTGAGCTGGGCCTGCATGTGGCTCCGGCTCGTGTGCGTGTTGGAGGTAAACGTGTCAAGTCAGCCACGCCCATCATCACCACCACCAAGCTCCGTCGTGGTCTAAGAAGTGACACCAAACTCCGTCGTGTTCTAAGAAGTGACAAGGAAGGATATGTTGAGATGGCGCTCCCGTGAACCTCCTCTAGCTAGCTCTAGCTAGGCCTAATAAATCCTGTTTTGCTAGAACTCAGCTAGCTGAGTTTTAAGTTTGGTCTCATTCACCGTTAGATTAAAAGCTCATCCCGAATTGTGCAGATCTTGCAGCGAACGATGTCTCAGGCCCATGACAGCCTGTTTCGTTTTTGTTCTTGTTTATTAGCCTGTACCGGCCGGTCACCTTCTCCCGCCCTATTTTGTCTTTTGGGAGCGACCTTGCTTTATTTTCTCCTTTACGTGTACACCACCTATACATGTGCGTATTGGGCCATGCCTTTTTTGCTTGGGGAGTGATCTGCGCCGGCGCGCCGGCCCAAATTTGGGCCGGTCGAACCCCGTGCGTCGGATTTGGCCGCCCTCGGCCGTTAGATCTCGCCCCGTCCTCTCCTCATCTTATCGTCAACCTCGCGCACGGGAAGGAAAGGGGAGACGGAGGAGAGCGCCGCCCTGGCACGCGTCGACCGCCTCGCCTTGCCTTCTCATCTTGCCTCACCGTCGGCCGTCGCCGGTTGCCGCCCCTCGTCGGCCATCCGTGTCGCCGGGCAAGGCCCTCGCCGCCGTCCTCAACACCAGCTCCACCCATGCAACATCTGCACCATGTGGTTGCATATCCGCGCGGCTATGCTTGTAGCTCCGGTGGCGACGGCAACTGCTCGCCGGCGCACTCGCCGCTGCTCGTGCCCGTCGGTCTCCACCTCGTCGGTCGCAGCTCACCCCCTGTGTTGCGAACGCTATAAAAAAAAGCTTCAACCATCATATGGAAAAGCTTCAACCCTAGATGGAAAAAGCTTCAACCCTAGACGGATGTAGCAAATTTCCTCGCCGGTAGTAGCAAAAATCACCAACGGTTGTAGCAAAATCCGATGACGGTTGCAGCAAAAATGTTACTGTCGTCGCTGGGTCACAGCTCCGCCGTGCTGGATGTAGCAAAACGTGATGCAGGTTGTAGCAAAAAGCGATGCTGGTTGTAGCTTTTTTACGGGCGGTTGTAGCTTTGGCGCACGAGCTTGTAGCTTCGGCTTCGCAGCCTCGCCGGAGAAGAAAGAGTGTTTCAGACGCCTATATCTGAATAGGAGTGCAGACAACATAGAGAAGTACAAGATGGCAAAAAAGGCAGCAAAGCGAGCTGTGAGTGAAGCAAGGGGCCGGGCGTATGAGGACCTCTACCAACGGTTAGACACGAAGGAAGGCGAAAGGGACATCTATAAGATGGCCAAGATCCGAGAGAGGAAGACGAGGGATGTTGACCAAATCAAGTACATCAAGGACGGAGCAGATCAACTCCTGGTGAAGAACGAGGAGATTAAGCATAGATGGCGGGAGTACTTTGACAAGCTGTTCAATGGGGAGAGTGAGAGCTCTACCATTGATCTGGACGACTCCTTTGATGATACTAGCAGGCCTTTTGTGCGGCGAATCCAGGAGTCGGAGGTCAAGGAGGCTTTGAAGAGGATGAAAGGAGGCAAGGCAATGGGCCCTGATTGTATCCCCATTGAGGTGTGGAGAGGCCTCGGGGACATAGCGATAGTATGGCTAACCAAACTTTTCAACCTAATTTTTGGGGCAAACAAGATGCCAAAAGAATGGAGACGGAGTATATTAGTACCAATCTTCAAGAACAAGGGGGATGTTCAAAGTTGTACTAATTACCGTGGAATTAAACTGATGAGCCATACAATGAAGCTATGGGAGAGAGTCATTGAGCACCGCTTAAGAAGAATGACAAGCGTGACCAAAAATCAGTTTGGTTTCATGCCTGGGAGGTCGACCATGGAAGCCATTTTCTTGGTACGACAACTTATGAAGAGATATAGGGAGCAAAAGAAGGACCTACATATGGTGTTCATTGACTTGGAGAAGGCCTATGATAAGATACCGCGGGATGTTATGTGGTGGGCCTTGGAGAAACACAAAGTCCCAGCAAAGTACATTACCCTCATCAAGGACATGTACGATAATGTTGTGACAAGTGTTCAAACAAGTGATGGCGACACTGATGACTTCCCGATTAAGATAGGACTGCATCAAGGGTCAACTTTGAGCCCTTATCTTTTTGCCTTGGTGATGGCTGAGGTCACAAGGGATATACAAGGAGATATCCCATGGTGTATGCTCTTTGCGGACGATGTGGTGCTAGTCGATGAGAGTCGGACGGGGGTCAACAGGAAGTTGGAGTTATGGAGGCAAACTTTGGAATCGAAAGGTTTTAGACTTAGTAGGACTAAAACTGAGTACATGAGGTGCGCTTTCGGTACTACTAGGCACGAGGAGGAGGAGGATGTTAGCCTTGATGGGCAGGTGGTGCCGCAGAAGGACACCTTTCGATATTTGGGGTCAATGTTGTAGAAGGATGGGGATATCGATGAAGATGTGAACCATCGAATTAAAGCCGGATGGATGAAGTGGCGCCAAGCTTCTAGCATTCTCTGTGACAAGAGGGTGCCACAAAAGCTAAATGCCAAGTTCTACAGGACGGCGGTTTGACCCGCAATGTTGTATGGCGATGAGTGTTGGCCGACTAAAAGGCGACATGTGCAACAGTTAGGTGTGGCGGAGATGCGCATGTTGAGATGGATGTGTGGCCACACAAGGAAGGACCGAATCCGGAATGATGATATACGAGATAGAGTTGGGGTAGCGCCAATTGAAGAGAAGCTTGTCCAACATCGTCTGAGATGGTTTGGCCATATTCAGTGCAGGCCTGCAGAAGCCCCAGTACATAGCGGACGGCTAAAGCGTGCTGATAATGTCAAAAGAGGCCGGGGTAGACCAAACTTGACATGGGAAGAGTCCGTAAAGAGAGACCCGAAGGATTGGAGCATCACCAAAGAACTAGCCATGGACAGGGGTGCGTGGAAGCTTGCTATCCATGTGCCAGAACCATGAGTTGGTCGCGAGATCTTATGGGTTTCACCTCTAGCCTACCCCAACTTGTTTGGGACTAAAGGCTTTGTTGTTGTTGTTGTTGTTGTTGTTGTTGTTGTTGTTGTTGTTGTTGTTGTTGTTGTTGTTGTTGTTGTATTTGGATGCCTGATGGAAAACGTGGGCTGCAGGCTGCACACTGGACCTGTTGCAGCACATACACTTGCCTCCTTTATTTCAGTTAACTCTTGAATTTCAAATTCTAGTAATTCTTCAAATTCTGCTGTACTGTTTAACTGAATCAATCTTGTGTTGTTAGTTTCTGTAATTTGAGGCGAGTACCTGCCTGGAGTGTTGTAGGGTTGTGCTCAAACTCCTGGTGAGAACCCCTGCATCAACCATGTCGATGCCGACGGCAACGGCGTCTATGGACGTCGCTCTCCTCGCAGGAGGTGTCGTTGTGGAGCTCCAGCACCTACAATTCTTTGCTTGTGGTCTTTGGGTGAAAACCTAAGATCGGGCTTGCCGGATCGGATGGCGGCGTTGTGTTCTCGACAACACTATCTCCTTGGAGGCGTCATCATAGAGACCCAAGCGACGGCTCCAATTGCTGCGTGTAGTTGAGGGTGGTTCGATTGGTGGTGGTGGTGTGGCCTGCTCATGATCGATGGTGGTGTGTTCTTCTTCATGTGTTTCTCTTTGGTTGTCCTACTGCGGTCTTCATCCTATTGCTCCGCATGCTCAAGACCCTGTTGTGTTGCGGTGAGCTTCAGGCTCTTGGTGTCGGCTTGGTTCATCTTTTCTCAATGACGACGCAATGACGCCTCCCCAACTTGCTAATCGTCTTGAACTTCTGTGGCGGAGCTCTCAGTCAAGGTTCGTGTTAAACTTTGGCACTCGTTGATTGTAGATGCTCCTCTGTTGTGCCATGGGGTTTGATACGCATGCCGGTGCGGTGCGTTAGGTTGTTTGTAGAGTCTTGGTATTGTGATCCCTCGACGCACCCCTCATCTACCTGGTACTGTTAGTCTGCTAGCTAGGTCCTACCTTTTGTTGGGCGTCATGTTCTTCTCTTCTTCTTGTAACGCTTGTTACTTGCATGGTTTTCGACTCGGTTTTCCTTATAAACGGGGTCAATTTGTTAAGGTTTTCGATCCGGTTTCCCGTATAAACTGGATCACTCTTCTGGCATTATGGCCACTTTGAGTAATATATTCAGGTGGAGGAACTCCTCCCCCGGTGATTCTCAAAAAAAAAGACCAGGCGGGGGCGCAAGGACGATCAAGTTGTGCAGCGGGGCGAAGTCCAAGCTAGGACGGTGGCGACCAGACTGTGGCAGAGGAGGAGGAGGTTGGGCCTGCTGCTAGCGACGGGGATGAGCAACTGGACAACAGGGTGGAGCCTGGTGGAGGGTCCTGCTGGTGAAGGGCAGCGGAGTAGGAGGGGCCTGCTGCTGGCGACAGGACGAGCAACTGGATGACAGGGAGGCGCCTGGCGGAGGCTCCTGCTGGTGGAGGGCGGAGGAGGAGGAGGAGGAGGAGGGGCCTGCTGCTGGCCTGGACGAACAGCTGGAGAAGGAGGAGGGCCCTGCTTCTGGCCTGGACGAGCAGCTGGAGGAGGCGAGCGCTGGCCTGCAGGAAGACGACGATCTGATTTCAAATTAGGGGTAGTTCCGTACTTTTGTTCGTTTTCACCTGGTCGGAGATTTCTCCCAGCAACAACTATTCTGGAACAGAGGGAGTATTTTGTAGGGGAGCCAAGTGCCTCATTGCACATGACAACGTTTGTAAGGTAGAAAAAAAATATGGTTAAGGTAATAGTCAAAATACTACTCCCTCCGTTCCTAAATATTTGGAGATTTCACTATGAACTACATACAGATGTATATAGACATAATTTAGAGTGTAGATTCATTCATTTTGTTTCGTATGTAGTCCATGGTTGAATCTCTAAAAAGACAAATATTTAGGAATGGAGGGAGTAAAATGCAATCTTTCGGCCCCCAACTTGTCGCAAAGTGTGGCTTTCGTCCTTGAAATTTTTATGGAATCTTCGCCCTTTATAACTTCTATTCTCTACCTAATAATAAAGCACATACTGCTCCATTGAATCATTTTGCAAATAAACCCCTCAGTTTTTTGCAAATTAACCCGCAGTACACGGTTAACTCACAACCGAACAGTTTTTTGCATTTTCTCAGAAAACCCCCTGACGTTTTAGATAATTAAGCCACCGTCCATGTTTAAGTCAACCGAATCGTTTTTTTTGTTTTAACAGCAAACCCCTTGACGTTTCAGTTAATCAATCCATAGTTTATGTAAAACAAAATTATCCATATCTTTTAAATCAAAACTCCGATTTTAAAATGCTATATATGAAATTTTATTATAACAATATGTAGAATCTAAATATGATATTATTTTGAGCTGTTAAATATTTCTAAAATATTATTTTTGATGCAAACTTAATCTATAGTGCACGGTCCGTTTTTCTTTCGTACTCAGGACGATCCGAATTGCAAATAAACACCCCTTAAAACCAGATTGAGAGAGAAAAAAATTCTAAAACCACGCATGCACACCGATGAAAAACCTCACGGGAAAAAATAATATATTTCTCATCTTATTCCGAGAGAGACTAACGACATTGAAAAGCGTTTTCGTTGCGTGAGCACTGAGGCCACTGTCGGCAGCACAAATGTGATGCCATGTGAAACTTAGAGACTTGAGCCTATTAAGGTCTTGAGTCATGGTTATTGAGTTAAGAGCGCGTGTTATTTTCTCTCCCGTTGCAACGCACGGGCTCTTTTGCTAGTATTACTAATGCTGGGTAGATTTAGTCCCTCACATCTTATTCCTTAGTCAAACTTGGTTTAGGTCATGGTCAAAGCGGTATTGGAATAGGGTTTGCTTGGATGACTGATTTCTGTGCCATTTTCGCCAATGAGCATATGCTCGTTCTTAGGAAAGTCTTGGAACCCCATAAACCATACCATAGTCACTGTAGTGGATCCCGCCATTAATGGCCGCCATTAAATACCTCAAAATTCGAAAGGGTGGCCTTCTTATGACATTTTCATATGAACAACTATTGTGTTCCTTCTCATTTTTTCTTTTGACCATGCATAGCACTTTCCTCCAGAAAAATAGCCTCAAAAAAGGGAATTTTTACAATACTACCAACTTAGGAATGGTAAACTTTCATAAGATATACAGATAGTTATCATATCAATATGCTATCATATCAATATCTTCTCTTTCATATGTTGAATGAAGAACTATTTTAACATGGTCTCTTCTATCCCCTGTTTTCACATGTAAGATTAGAAGGTAAGAGTTATTCGGACCGACAAAACTAAGGTAGAGAACTCCTTAACTAGTGGGTCTGAGTAACTCATCTGCTTCTCCTGCGCAACCTCGCGCGCCCGGGTGACGAGTAGTTGTCTGCACGCGGGCCGCTTCTCATTGGAGCATATCACCGGCAGCGATGTCGGTAACTGTGCGCTTCCTCGTCACCATCGAGATCACTGGCGTTCGGGACAACACCTGGCACCGTGCCTCCGCCGAATTCCTATTATCATCGTTCTGCAAGGTGGAGAACCTTGCTCCGGAGACACGCAGCGTGACAGACATGTCGGTGTTCCGGCTTACGACATGGACCACCAACCCTGACGCCATCCCGCGCTCCTCGGAGCTGCTACTGTCGTAGGCTGATGCGGTCGATCCTGACGCCGAACCAGCACGCGCGAAATGCCTCGCGCTGCATTTGACGCATTTCCCCGTGAAGATTCATGTCTTGAGCTGCATGGATTACCGCCTCCTCTCCCGTCACCTCCACCACCTCCGTCCACTGGAGACGACAATGGTGATGGCCACCCGGACTTCCCGCCCCTGCCCCAGCCTTGGTCGCGCTTCTACAACTCCCCGCAGCACCGCCAAGACGCCTCCCATTGCCATGCTCGGGGTGATGGCTATCATCGGCGGCGGTGCACACCGGCTCGCCTACCCTATCGTGCCTCGCAAGGCGCCTTGGACCCGTACCCGCCAATCAATGGTGACGCAAGCCGGGTCCCTGCGCGGCTTCTGCTTGGCCCCCCTACTTTTGGATAATGCACGACCAACGGTGGAAGCTGACTCGCTCGTCAACCAGTCCGAGGCCTGGGATGCCTAGAATCACGTGGAGGCCCACTGACAAGATCTTGTGCTTCTGGATAAAGCACATGCCGCCGATTTGGACGCTTCCCCTGACCTGAGCGCAACCGGCTTGGTCGGTCCCTCTGGGATTGCGCCTCCCCCCATCGCGTAGCCCTCCGACCACTCGGTGGTCGCCACCACGTTGTTTGCTAAGCGTGGCCCTCCGCTCAGCGATGTCTCGGCCCACCTCGCGCGTGCCTTTTCGATCCCTGACCCTGACCCCATGCCCGCCTACCAGCAGCCTGATTATGTGATCGGAGCTGCGATTGGGTCCTGCAACACCGATTCTGCTACTCGTGACGCTGTTGTGGGTGGGCCCTCTGTGCTTCCGCACTAGCCCCAGCGGCATCCGCCAACCCTGTGCGTGCCCCATGCCCACCCGACCACCCGAGCCTTGCTGCGCTAATCCCGAAGCTGGGAATGCATCCTCGCCACCCCTGACCACTTCATGTGTGCCGCATGGGCCCCGCCCCTGGACCACACCCACGCCTCCCATGCAGTCTGCATGCACACGTGTTGATCCGAGAACTGTTGACCTCCGTGCACCCATGTTCATGAATTTTTAAAATGAACTAAAATTTTAAAATACTAAAGTACTAAGAAAATATGTGTTTTATTTCTTTTATTATGATTTAAAAAAGGTCATGACTTCAAAAATGAAATAAAAATAAAAATTAATAAAAAATGAAATCTAAATGAGTAAATAAAATAACCAAGGAAACCAACCGAAACAAAGAAAAAAGAAAACCTGAGATGGAACATTCTAGGACCTTCTTAAAACCGGATGTAAAACCGAAAACAGTGCATGACATGGGCCACCAATTACTGAAGCCTGCCGGTTGCACATTATTTCTCACAAAAGGCGGGAAATAGGTAGACTAGCGCAATCACTAATTGAGGAGAACTCCTTTCAAGGATCACTCCCACCTCCCCAAGTTGCGACAAGTGGCGCACTGCATGTGTGCCACTTGTCGCAACCTGGGATTTTTCCTTTTTTCGAAGATTCGTATTTTCGAAACGTTTTATCTCCTAAACCGTGCGTCCAAATCTCGAACCGTTTTTCACTGTTGGGTTCCTCGCGTCGAGATCTTTAAAACTAGATCCCATGTTGATAGGTTTTGATGAACTTTTTTTTCACGAAAAAACCGGACGAGAAAACCGTTCCTCTCGCAAAAAAGACAGAAAACGCATTGTTTCCCCTTTCCGAGAGGCACGACCGTGCCTTTCGCGAAGGCAAAACCATGCCTCTCGCGAAGGAAAACTATGCCTCTTGCAAAAAAAAACAAGAAACGCGTTTTTCCGCGAATTTTTTTTGAATTTTTTTCTTCTAATAAAGACTGGTGAAAAATCGGAACACAAAAAAAACTAGGAAAAACCAATCTAAAAAGCCGAAAACGTGTGCGGAAACATAAAAAAGACAAAATCCGAATGAAACACTCAGAGCCCAACACGTGGCAACGGCTGAGAACGCGTCAAGTGGAGACGCGTGGGAGTGATCGTTGGGAGGTACTCTTCAACTAGTTGCTCTCCTAGACTAGCGATCCCGATTACCCTCTTGCGCAGACGGCAATCGGGACCTCCGTGGGCTAGTTGCCGATTGGATGGGCGGCTTTTTTTAGCGGGGGATAGGCTTTTATAATTTATTTTTATACTCGGAGACCCTAATTTTGGGGAGCTCCTAATTGGCGCTGCAGGCGCCAATTAGGTAAGCTAGCGCGCGCCAATTAGGAGCTCCCCAAAATTAGGGTCTCCGAGTATAAAAATAAATTATAAAAGCCTATCTCCCGCAAAAAAGCCCATCCAATCGGCAACTAGCCCACGGAGCTCCTGATCGCCGTCTGCGGAGGAGGGTAATCGGGATCGCTAGTCTACGAGAGCAACTAGTTGAGGAGTACCTCCCAACGATCACTCCCACGCGTCGTCACTTGACGCGTTCTCAGCCTTCGCCACGCGTTGGACTCTGAGTGTTCCATTCGGATTTTGTCTTTTTTATGTTTCCGCACACGTTTTTAGCTTTTTAGATTGGTTTTTCCTAGTTTTTGTTTGTGTTCGGTTTTTCACCGGTCTTTATTAGACGAAAAAAAATTCAAAAAAAATCACGAAAAACCGCATTTTTTCCCCGAGAGGCACGGTTTTGCTTTCGTGAGAGGCACGGCCGTGCCTCTCGAAAAGGGAAAAACGCGTTTTCTGTTTTTTTTTCGAGAGACATGGTTTTGCCTTCGTGAAAGGCACGGCCGTGCCTCTCGGAAAGGGGAAAAACGCGTTTTCTGTCTTTTTTTTTGCGAGAGGGACGATTTTTTCGTCCGGTTTTTTCGTGATTTTTGTTTCATCAAAACCTATCAACATGAGATCTAGTTTTAAAGATCTCGACGCGGGGAACCCAACGGTGAAAACAGTTCGAGATTTGGACGCACAGTTTAGGAGATAAAACGTTTCGAAAATACGAATCCTCGAAAAAGGAAAAAATCCCTGGTTGCGACAAGTGGCACACATGCAGTGCGCCACTTGTCGCAACTTGGGGAGGTGGGAGTGATCCTTGAAAGGAGTTCTCCTCAATTAGTGATTGCGCTAGTCTACCTATTTCTCGCCTTTTGTGAGAAATAATGTGCAACCGAGAGGCTTCAGTAATTGGTGGCCCATGTCGTGCACTGTTTTCGGTTTTACATCCGGTTTTAAGAAGGTCCTAGAATGTTCCATCCCAGATTTTCTTTTTTCTTTGTTTCGGTTGGTTTCCTTGGTTATTTTATTTACTCATTTAGATTTCATTTTTGATTAATTTTTATTTTTATTTCATTTTTGAAGTCATGACCTTTTTTTAAATCATAATAAAAGAAATAAAACACATATTTTCTTAGTACTTTAGTATTTTAAAATTTTAGTTCATTTTAAAAATTCATGAACATGGGTGCACGGAGGTCAACAGTTCTCGGATCAACACGTGTGCATGCAGACTGCACGGGAGGCGTGGGTGTGGTCCAGGGGCGGGGCCCATGCGGCACACATGAAGTGGTCAGGGGTGGCGAGGACACATTCCCAGCTTCGGGATTAGCGCAGCAAGGCTCGGGTGGGCATG
The DNA here is from genome assembly GCA_039707655.1 of Elymus sibiricus. Taxonomy (NCBI): domain Eukaryota; kingdom Viridiplantae; phylum Streptophyta; class Magnoliopsida; order Poales; family Poaceae; genus Elymus; species Elymus sibiricus. The sequence continues at coordinate 467,965,002 of CM077665.1, read as the reverse complement.
GGCCACACACAGGTTTGGCGGATGCCGCTGGGGCTAGTGCGGAAGCACAGAGGGCCCACCCGCAACAGCGTCACGAGTAGCAGAATCGGTGTTGCAGGACCCAATCGCAGTTCCGATCACATAATCAGGCTGCTGGTTGGTGGGCGTGCGGTCAGGGTCATGGATCGAAAAGGCACGCGTGAGGTGGGCCGAGGCATCGCTGAGCGGAGAGCCACGCTTAGCAAACAACGCACTAGTGCAGAAAAGCCTAGCTATGGCGTGGCAAAAAGGGCCTTGCTGGCGTAGGCACCCTACGCCAGCAATATGGCGCCACAGTAAAAAATCAGTGGTAGCGTTGGATTCGACGCCAGCACTATTCCATGCGTTTATGGCATGCCTCTTGTCCAACGCCAGCAGTAATGTACGTCAGTAGTGGCATTGGATGTTAGTGCTACGCCAACAATGTAATTTTCAGATTTAAACCAAATCTGTACAGCAGCGCGATACAACAAAAATGACAGCATAATCAAAGGTTTTGACAGTAATTAAACAGTACATTGCAAATACGAAAATCTAAGTTCAAGAGTCATTATTTATTGACATTATTCAGAAAAGTATCAAAAGGAGGCATATAACACAAGTACACACAAGTTCGAATAAATTAACAGGAGGTGATATGGCATGCATGCCCTACTAGCTAGCTAACTCAGACAATATGCCGGTTGGACTCAGGATCATAGTCTGGAGTAAGTGGACCATCATCATCGCTGCCAGGAGGCCTGTAGTGTACCATGATATCGTCACGATCGTAGTCAAGGTAGAACGTGGCTCTCTCCCCAGCTTCCATCTGGTAAGCAGTTGCAAGAGCTGTCCAACCAGGGCAACCGAAATAGGTGCGGTCTGACTCGTTGGTGACAAGGCAATTGAAGTGTTTGGCCATCAGCATCTTCATTAGGGTGCATTGGAACGTGATGGTTGCATCAAGCGGAACTCGAAACTTCTCTAAGAAGTCACGCCTTGCCCCGCAAGGGATGACCTGAGCGAAATTTGAAAAAATAACTAGTTAGACTATTCGGCCACAAACGTACCCTATGAAACTCAATCAGAACATGTTAAACTAAATCATATATATATACCGTCTTAGCAATGAAGTCCTTCAGAAGATCGATGAAGAACTTCCTATCCTTCTGGCATCTCAAAGCACCACAAGTCTTACACGGGACATCCATTTTTTGTTGTCAGTATCATTGATCATAGTAAGCATAGATAATTAAACTAAACAACTAACACATCAAAATAAAACATATATGCACTAGTAATTAAGCATATACGAAATAGCTAATGCTACGTCCATCTCTGGCATAATTAAGCACGGTTCAAACATATAATAACATGCATAAAGTTAAACAGTCATTCATATACGAAATAGCTAATGCTACGTCCATCTCTAGCAAGCTAACGGCCAGAGGGGCCGGCCTCGTGGTCGTCCCTGGTGGACCTACGACGACGCAGTAGCGACTGAACCTCCTCCTCCTCCGCATGCTCCTCCTCCTCCTCGAGCTTATCCCAATCTATGGGATCCTCCTCTGCACTCTTCTTCGCTGCATACTGAAGGAGCATCATCTTGTTGGTCTCTAAGAGTTTGTCATCTCTCGCAAGCTCCTTCACTAATGGGTCGAACAATTGTTACTCGGCCTGGAGGTTCTCCTTCTCCTCAGCCCTAGTGCATATCCTTATGTTCTCCGGCGCGATGAACTGCGCATACTCACGACAATCAGGGAAGTTTAGAATCGCTTTTTCCTTGTGATACCCAACCGCCTTTGCATCGTAGGCGCGCGCCGCTAACTCTGGGGTGTCCCAGTGGCGAAGCTGGTGGACGACATTGTCCTTCGTGATGGTTGCATAGTACTTAGTACCCTTCTGTCGCACACTACGAAACTTCGGAGCCATATGACAAAACCTGCAACACCTCTATATATATATATATATATAATCTATAGACAATGTAATTAAACTACAAAACAAGACTAAAATCTAAAACTACAAAACTACACTAAAATCTGAAACTAAACAAGTACTCTAAAAATCTGAAACTACACATACTATACTAAAAATCTGAAACTACACAAACTACACTAAAAATCTGAAACTAAACAAGTACACTAAAAATCTGAAACTACACTTAAAACCTGAAACTACACAAGTACACTAAAAATCTGAAACTACACAAACTATACAAAAAACCCGAAAGTACACAACTACACTAAATATTTGAAACTACAAAAACTACACTAAAAATCTGAAACTAAACAAGTACATTAAAAATCTAAAACTACACAAGTACACTAAAAATATGAACTTACAAAACTACACTAAAAACCTGAAACTACAATTACTCACCCGCGATGGAGGCGACGGGACGGCGGTGGAGGCGCGGAGACGGCGATGACGGTGGTGGCGAGGAGACGGCGACGGCGGTGGAGGCGCGCAGACGGCGACGGCGGTGGAGGCGCAAAGACGGCGACGGCGGTGGAGGCGCGGAGACGGCTTCGGTGGTGGTGGCCCGGAGACGGCAACGGCGGTGGTGGAGATGGAGAGGGAGACGGTGACGATGTGGAGTAGGAGATGGCGACGGCGGCCGGGGGGATTGGTCGTTGGCGGCGGCGGCGGGTCGGGTTGGGATTGATTTGGGGGAGTTTGTGTGGGGATTAGATCCGGGTGCGTATATACGAGTGGTTGGGTTTGACGGGCTGTGTGATGTGTTTGATAGCGTTGGCCCACGTGTCCAACGCCATTTCAATTCATTATTATTTTATTTTCATCTTTGGTGAATAGATATATATATATATACAGAATTAAAAATTAGTTCAAAATATAATTCACATAGATGAACAACATAGATTTCATTAATTAATCTGGCCTGCTTACATACATTACAGAAGGATAATAAAAAGTAACAATTATAGTTTACTACTACTAGACCTAGACTAAGAACATCATCATTGTGATGACGACCACCAGAAGAAATGGTGTCATTGATCCAGCTGGGAGAAATAGGCCAAGCAGGCAACCGGGTAAAAGAGCATATCGAAGCATCTTGAATTTTTTTATTTGGCCTCGCATCACATCGTTCTGGAGTTGCATTTCGTCTATCTGTAGTCTCAAAGGTCCAATGGAGTAGTCGAGAACCTTGCTTACGTACATCTGGACGAGATCAACCCATATCCATGTGAAGCAATATTTTTCCCCTGTTTTCTGTGGATCACAATATATACACACACACATGCATATTGATGTGAGCGACGCTAGAGGAGTTGAACTGTGCAAATTAGCTGAAAGCCAATCAATATGTACATACGTACCTTTCCACGGTTGGCGCACATGTAGAACTCTCGCTCTGGATTCCATTCCGTGTGCGACATATATGCTTATCAAGAGGGCGACGACAGCCGCAAAGCAGCACAGGGCCAGTATCTTCGACGCTGGTGACGTAGCTGCCGGATTGAACAGAAGTGGCGCTGCTGCGGCGGGATGATTTGCCGGACTGCATTGGTCGTGGCGAGCTCATGGTGTAGCCAACAGGACCAGACGGGAGCTCGGCCAGGGCGGCGGAGTCCCAAACTTTCGTCACGCTCCGTCGACGTGGGTCCATAACTAAGAGGAGCTAACTAGTTATTAGGGACAAGAATTGGAAGTGAATGTATTTTGAGAAGCAAGGGGCTTCCAACACCAGGTTATATAGGCAAAACATAATGCTGGCGTTCACGAGCAGGGAACGCTAGAACTGCATAATATATCTATGGCGTGTCAGAACGATCTACGCCAGCAACGCATCCCGACTGGTCAGCTCAGCAGGGCCCACATTCTGGTGGCGTTCTACTTTATGTCGATGCCAGCACTAACTGCACAACGTTGTTGTACCATTTCGTCCAACGAAATCGCTATTTGGAAATATTAATGCTGGCGTTAGTGAAAAATGGCGCGCCACCAACAAGAGTTGTGGCTAGCCATTTCTCTACTAGTGACGTGGTGGTGGCCACTGAGTGGTCGGAGGGCTGCACGATGGGGGGAGGCGCAATCCCAGGGGGACCGACCAAGCTGGTTGCGCTCAGGTCAGGGGAAGCGTCCAAATTTGCGGCATGTGCTTCATCCAGAAGCACAAGATCTTGTCAGTGGGCCTCCACGTGATTCTAGGAATCCTAGGCCTCGGACTGGTTGACGAGCGAGTCAGCTTCCAGCGTTGGTCGTGCATTATCCAAAAGTAGGGGGGCAAGCAGAAGCCGCGCAGGGACCCGACTTGCGTCACCATTGATTGGCGGGTACGGGTCCAAGGCGCCTTGCGAGGCATGACAGGGTAGGCGAGCCGGTGTGCACCGCCGCCGATGAAAGCCATCACCCCGAGCATGGCAATGGGAGGCGTCTTGGTGGCGCTGCGGGAAGTTGTAGAAGCGCGACCAAGGCTGGGGCAGGGGCGGGAAGTCCGGGGCGCCATCACCATTGTTGTCTCCAACGGACGGAGGTGGTGGAGGTGACGGGAGAGGAGGCGGTAATCCATGAAGCTCAAGACATGAATCTTGACGGGGAAACGCGTCAAATGCAGCGCGAGGCGTTCCGCGCGTGCTGATTCGGCGTCAGGATCCACCACATCAGCCTCCGACAGCAGTAGCTCCGAGGTGCGCGGGATGGCGTTAGGGTTAGTGGTCCACGCCGTAAGCAGGAATACCGACATGTCTGTCGCGCTGCGTGTCTCCGGAGCAAGGTTCTCCACCTTACAGAACGATGATAATAGGAATTCGGCGGAGACACGGTGCCAGGCGTTGTCCGGAACGCCAGTGATCTCGATGGTGATGAGGAAGCGCGCAGTTACCGACATCGCTGCCGGTGATATGCTCCAATGAGAAGCGGCCCGCGTGCAGACAACTACTCGTCACCCGGGCGCGCGAGGCTGTGGAGGAGAAGCAGATGAGTTACTCAGACCCAATAGTTAAGGAGTTCTCTACCTTAATTTTGTCAGTCCGAGTAACTCTTATCTTCTAATCTTCCATGTGAAAACAGCGGATAGAAGAGACCATGTTAATGTTGGAAATATGCCCTAGAGGCAATAGTAAATTGGTTATTATTATATTTCCTTGTTCGTGATAATCGTTTATTATCCATGCTATAATTGTATTGATTGGAAACTCAAATACATGTGTGGGTACATAGACAACACTGTGTCGCTAGTATGCCTCTAGTTAACTAGTTCGTTGATCAAAGATGGTCAAGGTTTCCTGGCCATAGACATGAGATGTCATTTGATAACGGGATCACATCATTAGGAGAATGATGTGATGGACAAGACCCAAACTATAAACATAGCATATGATCGTGTCAGTTTATTGCTATAGTTTTCTGCATGTCAAGTATCTGTTCCTATGAGCATGAGATCATGCAACTCACTGACACCGGAGGAATACCTTGTGTGTATCAAACGTCACAACGTAACTGGGTGACTATAAAGATGCTCTACAGGTATCTCCGAGGGTGTCTGTTGAGTGGGCATGGATGAAGACTGAGATTTGTTACTCCGTGTGACGGAGAGGTATCTCAGGGCCCACTCGGTAATACAACATCACAATAAGCCTTGCAAGCAATGTGACTAAGTGTTAGCCACGGGATCTTGTATTACAGAATGAGTAAAGAGACTTGCCGGTAACGAGATTGAACTAGGTATAGAGATACCGACGATCGAATCTCGGGCAAGTAACATACCGAAGAACAAAGGGAACAGCGTACGGGATTAACTGAATCCTTGACATAGAGGTTCAACCGATAAAGATCTTCGTAGAATATGTAGGAACCAATATGGGCATCCAGGTCCCGCTATTGGTTATTGACCGTAGAGGTGTCTTGGTCATGTCTACATAGTTCTCGAACCCGCAGGGTCTGCACACTTAAGGTTCGGTGACGTTTCAGTAGAGTAGAGTTATGTATGGTGGTGACCGAAGGTTGTTCGGAGTCTCGGATGAGATCCTGGACGTCACGAGGAGCTCCGGAATGGTCCGGAGGTAAAGATTGATATATAGGAAGTCCTGTTTTGGTCACCGGAAAAGTTTCGGATATTTCGGTAGTGTACCGGGAGTGCCGGGAGGGGTACCGGGGACCATCGGGAGGGGTTTCTCGACCCAAAGGACCTCATGGGCTGTGGGAGGAGTCAAACCAGCCCCTAGTGGGCTGGCCTAACCCCCCCCCACTAAGGCCCATGTGGCTTTGGGTGGAAAAAATCCAAAGGAGGAAATTTGGAAAGGGTTTCCAAGTGGAGAGGAGGAATCCTACTCCTAATAGGATTGGAGTAGGACTCCTCCACCTCCAATTTCGGCCAAACCTTGAGGGTTTGAGGCTGCCTCCTCCCCTCCCTCCCTCCTATATATACTAGAGGATTTAGAGGGAAGAGCTAACCCTAATTGCCACGTGCTCCCTCTACTTCATCTAGATCGGTTTCTCCTCTAGTCTAGTTTCAGTGGTGCTTAGGCGAAGCCCTGCCGGAATTGTTCCACCACCATCGCCGCCGCGCCGTCGCGCCGCCGGAGAACTCTTCTACCTCTCTGCTCCCTCTTGCTGGATCAAGAAGGCGGAGATCGTCATCGAGCTGTACGTGTGCTGAACGCGGAGGTGCCGTCCGTTCGGCGCTAGATCGGAAGGACCGTGATCAGGATCGCGAGACGATTCGTGATTTGATCGCGGGATGGATCGTGATGGGATCGCGGGACGGATCGAGATTGGATCGCGAGATGGATCGTGATGGGATCGCGGGACGCTCGGCGATTTGGATCGCAAAGACCTTCGACTACATCAACCGCGTTTCTTAACGCTTCCCGCTTAGCGATCTACAAGGGTATGTAGATCCACTCTCCCTCTCGTAGATGCTCATCACCATGGATAGATCTTGCGTGTGCGTAAGAATTTTTTTGTTTCCCATGCAACGTTCCCCAACAGTGGCATCATGAGCTAGGTCTATGTGTAGATGAGATCTCGAGTAGAACACAAAGGAGTTTGTGGGCGTTGATATTCAGATTGCTTCCTCCCTTGGTCTTTTCTTGATTCGGCGGTATTGTGGGATGAAGCGGCCCGGACCAACATTACTCGTACGCTTACGAGAGACCGGTTCCATCAACTGACATGTAACTTCGTTGCATAAAGATGGCTGGCGGGTGTCTGTTTCTCCCACTTTAGTCGGATCGGATTTGACAAAGGCGGTCCTTGAGAAGATTGAATAGCAATTTTTGTATCACCGTTGTGGTTTTTGCGTAGGTAAGAATTGTTCTTGCTAGATACCCGTAGCAGCCACGTAAAACTTGCAACAACAATTAGAGGACGTCTAACTTGTTTTTGCAGGGTATGTTGTGATGTGATATGGCCAATTACATGATGAGATATATGTGATGTATGAGATGATCATGTATTGTATAGAATATCATGACTTGCATGTCGATGAGTACGGCAACCGGCAGGAGCCATAGGGTTGTCTTTAATTATTTTCGCCGTTTTTGCTTTACTTTATCGCTATGAGTTAGCAATAGTCGTGGAAGCAACAGTTGGCGCGACAACCTCATGGCGACACATTGATGGAGATCAAGATGATGGAGATCATGGTGTTATGCTGGTGACGATGGAGATCATGCCGGTGCTTTGAAGATGGAGATCAAAAGCACAAGTTCATGGCCATATCATGTCACTTATGATTTGCATGTGATGTTAATCCTTTTATGCATCTTATTTTGCTTAGGACGACGGTAGCATTATAAGGTGATCCCTCACTAAAATTTTAAGATAAAATTGTGTTCTCCCCGAGTGTGCACCATTGCGAAAGTTCGTCGTTTTGAGACACCACGTGATGATCGGGTGTGATAGACTCTACGTTCACATACAACGGGTGCAAGCCAGTGTTGCACGTGTGGAACACTCGGGTTAAACTTGACGAGCCTAGCATGTACAAACATGGCCTCAGAACACAAGAGACTGAAAGGTCGAACATGAGTCATATAGTAGATATGATCAACATGAAGATGTTCACCATTGAAACCACCTCAACTCACGTGATGATCGGACTTGAGTTGGTGGATTTGGATCATGTGTCACTCGAATGACCGGAGGGATGTCAATTTGAGTGGGAGTTTTTAAGTAATATGATTAACTAAACTCATTATCATGAACATAGTCAAAATGTCTTTGCAAATTATGTTGTAGATTACTAGCTCGCATTGTAGCTCCCTTAATTTTTATATGTTCCTAGAGAAATAGAGTTGAAAGATGATGGTAGCAATAAAGCGGTCTGGGTCCGTGATCTGAGGATTGTCCTCATTGCTGCACAGAAGGCTTATGTCCTTAATGCACCGCTCGGTGCGCCACCCCCTCAAGCGTCGTCTGTAGATGTTGTGAACATCTGACAGGCACGTTCTGATGACTACTTGATAGTTCAGTGCGTCATGCATTACGGCTTAGAATTGAGGCTCCAAAACGTTTTGAACGTCACGGAACATATGAGATGTTCTAAGAGCTGAAATTGGGATCTCAGGCTCATGCCCGTGTTGAGAGGTATGAGACCTCCAACAAGATTCTTTGCCTGCAAGATGAAGGAGAATAGCTCAATCGGTGAGCATGTGCTCAGATTGTCTGGGTGCTACAATCGCTTGAATCGAGTGGGAGTTGATCTTCCAGATAAGATAGTGATTGATATAGTTCTCCAGGTCACTGTCACTAAGCTACTAGAGCCTCGTGATGAACTATAAAATGCCAGGGATAGAAATAATGATCCCTGAGCTATTCACGATGTTTGACACCGCGAAGGTAGAAATCAAGAAGGAGCATCAAGTGTTAATGGTTAGTGAAACCACTAGTTTCGAGAAGGGCAAGGGCTAGGAGGGAAACTTCATGGATGGCAAGTCAGTTGCTGCTCCAGTGAAGAAACCCAAGGTTGAACCCAAACCCGAGACTAAGTGCTTCTATTATGAGGAGAACGGTCGCTGAAGCGGAACAACCCTAGATACTTGGTAGATAAGAAGGCTGGCAACGTCGATAGAAGTATATTTGATATACGTGTTATTGATGTGTACATTGCTAGTACTCCTAGTAGCACCTGGGTATTGGATACCGGTTCGGTTGCTAAATGTTAGTAACTCGAAATAAAAGCTACGGAATAAACGGAGGCTAGCTAAGGGTGAGGTGACGATGAGTGTTGGAAGTGTTTCCAAGGTTGATGTGATCACCATCGCACGCTCTCTCTACCTTCGGGATTAGTGATGAACCTAAATAAATGTTATTTGGTGTTTGCGTTGAGCATGAACGTGATTAGATCATGTTTATTGCAATACGGTTATTCATTCAAGTTAGAGAATAATGGTTATTCTGTTTACATGAATAATACCTTCAATGGTCATGCACCCAATGAGAATGGTTTATTGAATCTTGATCGTAGTGATACACATGTTCATAATATTGATGCCAAAAGATACAAAGTTAATAATGATAGTACCACATACTTGTGGCACTGCCGCTAAATGTCATATTGGTGTAAAACGCATGAAGAAACTCCATGCTGATGGATCTTTGGACTCAATCGATTTCGAATCGGTTGAGACATGCGGACCATGCCTCATGGGCAAGATGACTAAGACCCCGTTTTCCGGTATGTTGGAGCGGGCAAGTGACTTATTGGAAATGATACATGTTGATGTATTCGGTCCAATGAGTGTTGTAGCGTGCGGTGTATATCATTATTTTCCTACCTTCACTGATGATTTGAGTAGATATGGGGATATTTACTTAATGAAACACAAGTCTAAAACGTTTGAAAAGTTCAAACAAATTCAGAGTGAAGTTTGAGATCATCGTGACAAGAAGATAAAATATCTACGATATGATCGTAAGAGGTAAATATCTGAGTTACGAGCTTGGTATACAACTTAAGACAATGTGGAAGTTGTTTCACAGCTCACGCCACCTGGAACACCATAGTGTGATGGTTTGTCCGAACGTCTTAGTCGTGCTCTATTGGATATGGTGTGTACTATGATGTCTCTTATCGATTTGCCACTATCGTTTTGGGGTTATGCATTAGAGACAACTACATTCACTTTAAAAAGGGGCACCATCTAAGTCCGTTGAGATGACACCGTATGAATTTTGGTTTGGCAGAAACCTAAGCTGTCATTTCTTAATGTTTGGGGCTGCGACGGTTATGTGAAAAAGGTTTTCAACCTGATAAGCTCGAACACAAAGCGGACAAATCCATCTTCATAGAATACCCTAACGTTACAGTTGGGTATACCTTCTATCTCAGATCCAAGGGCAAAGTGTTTGTTGCTAAAACGGGTCCTTTCTCGAGAAAGAGTTTCTCTCGAAAGAATTGAGTGGGAGGAAGATAGAACTTGATGAGGTTGTTGAACCTTTGTTTCAACCAGAGAGTAGCGCAGTGCAGAAAGTTATTTCTGTGGAGCCTACGTTAGTTGAAGAGGAAGTTAATGATGATGATCATGAAGCTTCGGATCAAGTTACTATCGAACCTCGTAGGTCGACAAGGACGCGTACTGCTCCTGAGTGGTACGGCAACCCTGTCTTAGAGGTCATGTTGTTGGACAATGATGAACCTACGAGCTATGGAGAAGCGATGATGGGCCCGGATTCCGAGAAATGGTTAAGGCCATGAAATCCGAGATGGGATCCATGTAAGAAAACAAAGTATGGGCTTTGGAAGTATTACTTGAAGGGCGAAAGGCCATTCAGAACAAATGGATCTTTAAAAGGAAGACCGACGCGGACGGTAATGTCACCGTCTATAAAGCTCGACTTGTGGCAAAGGGTTTTTCACAAGTTCAAGGAGTTGACTATGATGAGACTTTCTCACCCGTAGCGATGCTAAAGTCTGTTGGAATTATGTTAGCAGTTGCTGCATTTTTTGATTATGAAATCTGGCAGATGGATGTCAAAACAGAGTTTCCTTAACGGTTTGCGTGAGGAAAGGTTGTATGTGATACAACCAGAAGGTTTTGTCAGTCCTAAGGATGCTAAAATGTATGCAAGCTCCAGCGATCCTTCTATGGACTGGAGCAAGCATCTCGGAGTTGGAATATACGCTTTGATGAGGTGATCAAAGTTTTTGAGTCTATACAAAGTTTATGAGAAACTTGTATTTGCTATAAAGTGAGTGGGAGCACTATAGAATTTCTGATAAGTATATGTGGATGACATATTGTTGATCGGAAATGATGTAGAAATTTCTAGAAAGCATTAGAGGTTGTTTGAAAGGTGTTTTTCAAAGGAAAACTTGGAATGAAGCTACTTAAATATTGGGCATCTTGATCTATAGAGGTAGATCAAGACGTCTGATAAAACTTTCAATGAGTACATACCTTGACAAGATTTTGAAAGAGTTCAAAATGGATCAGTCAAAGAAAGAGTTCTTGCCTGATTTGTAAGGTGTGGAGTTGAGTGAGACTCAAAGCTCGACCACAGCAGAAGAAAGAGAAAGGACGAAGGTCGTCCCCTATGCCTTATCCATAGGCTCTGTATAGTATGCCATGCTATGTACCGCACCTGTGTGTGCCTTGCCATGAGTCTGTCAAGGGGTACAAGAGTGATCCAGGAGTGGACCACTGGACAGCGGTCAAGATTATCCTTAGTAACTAGAGGACTAAGGAAATATTTCTCGATTATGGAGGTGATAAAGAGTTCGTCGTAAAGGGTTACGTCGATGCAAGCTTTAACACCAATTTGGATGACTCTGAGTAGCAATCCAGATACGTATAGTGGAGCAGCCATTTGGAATAGCTCCAATTAGAGTGTGGTAGCAGTGTCTACAGTATGACATAGAGATTTGCAAAGTACACACGGATCTGAATGTCGCAGACCCGTTGACTAAAGACCTCTCTCACATGCAAAGCATGATCGAACCCCAGAACTCATTGGGTGTTAGATTCATAACAATGTAAAACACATGGTGATGTGAACTAGATTATTGACTCTAGTGCAAGTGTGAGACTGTTGGAAATATGCCCTAGAGGCAATAATAAATTGGTTATTATTATATTTCCTTGTTCGTGATAATCGTTTATTATCCATGCTATAATTGTATTGATTGGAAACTCAAATACATGTGTGGGTACATAGACAACACTGTGTCCCTAGTATGCCTCTAGTTAACTAGTTCATTGATCAAAGATGGTCAAGGTTTCCTGGCCATAGACATGAGATGTCATTTGATAACGGGATCACATCATTAGGAGAATGATGTGATGGACAACACCCAAACTATAAACATAGCATATGATCGTGTCAGTTTATTGCTATAGTTTTCTGCATGTCAAGTATCTGTTCCTATGACCATGAGATCATGCAACTCACTGACACCGGAGGAATACCTTGTGTGTATCAAACATCACAACGTAACTGGGTGACTATAAAGATGCTCTACAGGTATCTCCGAGGGTGTCTGTTGAGTGGGCATGGATCAAGACTGGGATTTGTTACTCCGTGTGACGGAGAGGTATCTTAGGGCCCACTCGGTAATACAACATCACAATAAGCCTTGCAAGTAATGTGACTAAGTGTTAGCCATGGGATCTTGTATTACAGAACGAGTAAAGAGACTTGCCGGTAACGAGATTGAACTAGGTATAGAGATACCGACGATCGAATCTTGGGCAAGTAACATACCGAAGAACAAAGGGAACAGCGTACGGGATTAACTGAATCCTTGACATAGAGGTTCAACCGATAAAGATCTTCATAGAATATGTAGGAACCAATATGGGCATCCAGGTCCCGCTATTTGTTATTGACCGTAGAGGTGTCTTGGTCATGTCTACATAGTTCTCGAACCCGCAGGGTCTGCAGACTTAAGGTTCGGTGACGTTTCGATATAGTAGAGTTATGTATGGTGGTGACCGAAGGTTGTTCGGAGTCCCGAATGAGATCCTGGACGTCACGAGGAGCTCCGGAATGGTCTGGAGGTAAAGATTGATATATAGGAAGTCCTGTTTTGGTCACCGGAAAAGTTTCGGGTATTTCGGTAGTGTACTGGGAGTGCCGGGAGGGGTACCGGGGACCATCGGGAGGGGTGTCTCGACCCAAAGGACCTCATGGGCTGTGGGAGGAGTCAAACCAGCCCCTAGTGGTCTGGCCTAACCCCCCCACTAAGGCCCATGTGGCTTTGGGTGGAAAAAATCCAAAGGAGGAAAGGTGGAAAGGGTTTCCAAGTGGAGAGGAGGAATCCTACTCCTAATAGGATTGGAGTAGGACTCCTCTACCTCCAATTTCGGCCAAACCTTGAAGGTTTGAGGCTGCCTCCTCCCCTCCCTCCCTCCTATATATACTAGAGGATTTAGAGGGAAGAGCTAACCCTAATTGCCTCGTGCTCCCTCCACTCCATCTAGATCGGTTTCTCCTCTAGTCTAGTTTCAGCGGTGCTTAGGTGAAGCCCTGCTGGAATTGTTCCACCACCATCGCCGCCGCGCCGTCACGCCGCCGGAGAACTCTTCTACCTCTCTGCTCCCTCTTGCTGGATCAAGAAGGTGGAGATCGTCATCGAGCTGTACGTGTGCTGAACGCGGAGGTGCCGTCCGTTCGGCGCTAGATCGGAAGGACCGTGATCAGGATCGCGAGACGATTCGTGATTTGATCGCGGGACGGATTGTGATGGGATCGCGGGATCGATCGTGATGGGATCGCGGGACGCTTGGCGATTTGGATCGCGAAGACGTTCGACTACATCAACCGCGTTTCTTAACGCTTCCCGCTTAGCGATCTACAAGGGTATGTAGATCCACTCTCCCTCTCGTAGATGCTCATCACCATGGATAGATCTTGCGTGTGCGTAGGAAATTTTTTGTTTCCCATGCAACGTTCCCCAACAGTTAAAATAGTTCTTCATTCAACATATGAAAGATAAGATATTGATATGATAGCATATTGATATGATAACTATCTGTATATCTTATGAAAGTTTACCATTTCTAAGTTGATAGTATTGTAAAAATTCCCTTTTTTGAGGCTATTTTTCTGGAGGAAAGCACTATGCATGGTCAAAAGAAAAAATGAGAAGGAACACAATAGTCGTTCATATGAAAATGTCATAAGAAAGCAACCCTTTCGAATTTTGAGGTATTTAGTGGCGGCCATTAATGGTGGGATCCACTACAGTGACTATGGTATGGTTTATGGGGTTCCAAGGCTTTCCTAAGCACGAGCATATGCTCATTGGCGAAAATGGCATAGAAATCAGTCATCGAAGCAAACCCTATTCCAATACCGCTTTGACCATGACCTAAACAAAGTTTGACTAAGGAATAAGATGTGAGGGACTAAATCTACCCAGCATTAGTAATACTAGCAAAAGAGCCCGTGCGTTGAAACGGGAGAGAAAATAACACGCGCTCTTTACTCAATAATCATGACTCAAGACCTTAATAGGCTCAGGTCTCTAAGTTTCACATGGCATCACATTTGTGCGGCCGACAGTGGCCTCAGTGCTCACGCAATGAAAGCGCTTTTCAATGTGGTTAGTTTCTCTCGGAATAAGATGAGAAATATATTATTTTTTCCCGTGAGATTTTTCATAGGTGTGCATGCGTGGTTTTAGATATTTTTTTCTCTCAATCTGGTTTTAAGGGGTGTTTATTTGCAATTCTGATCGCCCTCAGTACGAAAGAAAAACGGACCGTGCACTATAGATTAAGTTTGCATCAAAAATAATATTTTAAAAATATTTAACAACTCAAAATAATATCATATTTAGATTCTACATATTTTTATAATAAAATTTCATATATAGCATTTTAAAATCGGAGTTTTGATTTAAAAGATATGGATAATTTTGTTTTACATAAACTATGGATTGATGAACTGAAACGTCAAGGGGTTTTCTGTTAAAACAAAAAAAAGATTCGGTTGACTTAAATATGGACGGCGGGTTAATTATCTAAAACGTCAGTTTTTTTTGAGAAAATGCAAAAAAAAAGGGTTCGGTTGTGAGTTAACCGTGTACCGCGAGTTAATTTGCAAAAAACTGAGGGGTTTATTTGCAAAATGATTCAATGAAGCAGTATGTGCTTTATTATTAGCACTACCAGAATAAACCCCTATGCCGACGGCTCAGGCCGTCGGCATAGGTGAAAGGACGTGGATGTCGCCTAGAGGGGGGGGGGGTGAATAGGCGCTTTAAAATAATTACGGTTCAGGCTTGAACAAATGCGGAATAAAACTATCGTTTAATTAGTCAAGCACAAAACCTAAAACAACTAGGCTCACCTATGTTCACCAACAACTTATGCTAAGCAAGATAGACAACTAAGTGATAGCAAGAATAATAAAAAGAAAAAATATGGCTATCACAAAGTAAAGTGCATAAGTAAAGGGCTCGGGTAAGAGATAACCGAGGTACGCGGAGACGACGATGTATCCCGAAGTTCACACCCTTGCGGATGCTAATCTCCGTTCGGAGCGGTGTGGAGGCACAATGCTCCCCAAGATGCCACCAAGGCCACCGTAATCTCCTCACGCCCTCGCACAATGCAAGATGCCGTGATTCCACTAAGGGACCCTTGAGGGCGGTCACCGAACCCGTACAAACAAGGTTGGGGCAAACTCCACAACTTAATTGGAGGCTCCCAACAACACCACGAAGCTTCACCACAATGGATTGTGGCTCCGAGGTGACCTCAAATGCTCGGGGCAATCTCCACAACCTAATTGGAGACCCCGAAGCTTGCCCAGAGCTTTGCACCACAATGATTGAGCTCCGAGGCACCACCAACCGTCTAGGGCGCCAAAGCATCCAAGAGGAACAAGCTCAAGGGTGCTCAAACACCCAAGGGTAATAAGCTTCTCAACTTCTCACTTCCATGTATCACCGTGGAGAACTCAAACCTATGCACCAAATGCAATGGCAAGGGCACACGGAGTGCCCAAGTCCTTCTCTCCCAAATCCAACCAGAGCAACTAATGCTAGGGAGGAAAATGAGAGGAAGAACGAAGAAGAACACGAAGAACTCCAAGATCTAGATCCAAGGGGTTCCCCTCACTTAGAGGAGAAAGTGATTGGTGGAAATGTGGATCTAGATCTCCTCTCTCTTTTCCCTCAAGAACTAGCAAGAATCATTGGAGGGATTGAGAGTTAGGAAGCTCAAAGAAGGTCAACAGTGGGGGGCAAACACGAGCTAAAGAGATAAGGTTCAATGGGGAAGAAGACTCCCTTTTATAGGTGGGGAGAAATCCAACCGTTATGCTCACAGCCCGCACAGAGCGGTACTACCACTCCAAGGAGCGGTACTACCGCGAGGGTGATAGTAGCCATTTGAAAAACAACAGCGAGGAGGCAAAATGCCAGTAGAACTGCCGGAGTGGTACTACCGCTCGTCCTGACGGTACTACCGCTAGGGATAGCGGTACTACCGCAAAGGGTAGCGGTACTACTGCATGCGAGCGGTACTAAAAAAAAACTTCCGTGCCTACCTCCGCAGGACAAAACACGAGATATTGGTCCGGAGCGGTAGTAAAAAATTACATCCGCTCCAAGCCGCGATAGTACCGCTGCAGCCTTTTAAAAACACCAAAACTGCCACAACTTCTGCATACGGACTCCGAATTCAATGAAACCAAGTTTGTTGGAAAGCTAACGACATGGGCTAACACAATCTTGATAGAAATATCAATAATAAGCAAATGAGAAAAGGCCCATAAGAAAATGGTGAGAACCCTTCCTCGGATAAGACCGGTAAAACCTCCAACACCGAAAACATCATAGAAGATGCATATGGACTCCGTTTTCGATGAACTTGAGCTTGTCATGAAGCTGACCATAAGCTCAAGAACCCACAGAGAGAAAAACCAACCAAGAACCAAGAAAGATGATGATGCCAAGAATGCAATGGTTTGAGCTCTCAGCGAACGATACGATCAAGCTACTCACTTGAGAGCCCCCCTTGATAGTACGGCAATCGATCCTATAACCCGGTCTCCCAACTACCACTATGAGACCGGTAAAATAGAAAACCCTATCAAGGTCAAACCTTTGCCTTGCACGAAGTCCACTTGAGCTAGACGATGACGATCTTGACTCCCTCAAGTTGGACCACCTTTCGTGATTGCGTTGGCTCGATGAAGGCTAGTTGATTGCTCCCCCATACTCCACTATGGGTGAGCCACTCTTCGGCACATCTTCACAAGTCCATTGTCACCACAATGAACGGCAAGCCTCAAGCATGATCTCTCCGTGATGCTTCACTTGAGCTTGCACATCGCAACCTTGATGACGATCTCCACTTGATGTCATCTTCCATGGGATGTATGGGATCTGCCTCTTGATGCAAGCCCATGGAAATATACCTAACCCCACAAAGAACTCTCACGTAGACCATGGGTTAGTACACAAAGCGTAATGGACAATGCTTACCACACCATGGGATCACTTGATCCCTCTCGGTACATCTTGTACGCTTTGTGTGTTGATCAACTTGATTCACTTTTTGACTTAGTCTTGATCAACCTTGTATCTTATCTTCTCTCTTCATAAAGATGATGTCTTGAAGGTAAACATGAATGCTCAATTGGCATCGATTGCTAAAATGGGCGAAAAGCTTAGAAAGCCAATATAATAGGTGTTCCTCCAAAAGGTGTGTATTTCTCAAAATATGAGTGCAAAAAAAAATACACATATCCAATGATAAGTAGTTGGAGGAAAACAAACTATATTGAGGATCCAAAGATTGCAAAAAGGATCGTATGGCATAAAGACATACAAAAGAAAAGCAAGCAATCAAAAGATACCAATTGGAACAAACAATCACATGATCCTATAAGTCACATGAATAAAAGATACTATGATATGTGCAAATGAGTGTCCTAAAGAAACTAGAGAAGCTCCCCATGATTTGCACACTATTAAGAATTTTTGTATTTGGATACAAGAGCACAAAATAGGATCATCACTCCCCCAAAATCAATAGAAACACACAATAAGTGCAAGCAAGTAGATAAGACAATAAGAATATCACTTGCACCAAACATATGGTTGAGCAACATGTACAAGAGGCAATTTAAGAATAGGCTCAACCAAAATGATGTGTGTGAGTCATGGCAAAGCACTTTGAGAAGACTAGTATAAGGATGAGCATTAAGCATCAACATAGTCTTGAAGAAATGAGACACAAAGTGCAAGCCATATCCTTCCCACAAACACAAACCACTGGCAAATGGGTCCACAAGCTTACTAATAAGAAAATAAAAACCAAAGCTTGTGACAACCCCTGGTGAAGATAGGAAATGGTAGCCTTGTCAAGAGGAGGGATACCAATCGAAATGGCAAAACCCTCGTGAAGACAAGCATGAGGAAAATAATCTTCACCACCAAAGAGTGCTTCAAGATGCTAGGATATAAGACCCGCACTCAAGACAAATTCTTTCACGAAACCACCATGGAAATAAAATGAGAATGCAACGGTGGACGTGAAAGAAAAGAGGATATCAACTAGAGATGTAACTTCTCTCATGTGTATAAGATTCTAGGTAGAGGACAATCATGATGATATATCCACAAAGAATGATGTACATACGAAATAGTTACAAGAAGGAAGGAACAAGATATCCAAAAGGAATTCATAAACATACCAATAAGATCTTTGCTTGAAAGCATAGCACATGGCCTAATATTTTCTTATTGTACATAAATGAAGTTCCACCACACGAACATCAAAGACATCACAACTATCAACAAGAGATCATCGTTGTGATGCTTTGAGAAAGGAAACAAGTACCACAAGAATGAATCATGAAATTCATGCCATGATGCAACCTATAAAAGGTTGAATGCGGGAAATGTATGCATGAAGTAGATACTTGTTACCGAGATAGCATTGGATTGATGTAGTAGACAATGGTTCTTCGATCATCCTAGCATGGCTCCAATAAGCACATGGTGTCAACACCTTCCTTGTAAGTGAGCCGAGTGTCCAATGTATCTCCAATTGTTCCTAGAACAACACCACAAACAAAGTGGTACCCAAACTTATTGGGACCAAAAGTTAGTGGACCAACAATACATAGGACAAAACTCCACATAAATATGTGCATATAGATATGAACTTGAATTTCATGCACACTTTAGCCAATTTATGTCATAGTGGAGTTTCCCCTATATATTGGGTCAAGGAAAGAGAACATGCCAACGAAAGTACCTGTAGTAAATATGCATGCTCAAGGCTTTCAAGAATCACATCAACACACAGTTGATAAGATACCGAAAGAAAAGGTATCAAGTGAAAATAAGATACCAAACGAAAAATTATCACTTGACCGATACCAACTAAAAGATACATCAAGGAATGAGATATCCATTGACACATGCCAAATAGAAGGAAACAAGATACCAATTGAAGGAAAACAAGAGGTATCAAGTTCCCAAAAGAGAGCTAGGTTCCAAACAAACCAAACCCTCAGCAAATTTTCATGATGGCACAAAGCACCATAGAGAAAAGGCTTGCCTCCCACCAACACGCACTTGATGAAGATCAAAAGATTTTATGATAAACACATAAAGGGAGTGTTCTAAAGAAAATAGGATAGCTCCCCCTAGAGATGTGCGTTATATAGAATTTGCATTTGAATACAAAATGCACACGATGGGATCATCACTTTCCCTATATCTATAGAAACACTAGACATGTTCAAAAAGATCCACAAGAGGCAAGGAAGACAAACGATAAACAAAAACCTATGTAAAGATGATTAGCAAATTCTACCACTTAAAAGGAATACCAATTGTCAAAGGACAAGAAGTATTTGGAAATAATTCCCATTGGTAGATTGCAAATAGATCCAACATCATCTTTACACCTCAATCACAAGCAAATGACACTTGTAGAGCAAGCATGCCACCTAGGAACAAGATAAATTGTAATATCAAATCTACGTGGCAATATCTCAAATGTACACATTCTCTGGGCTTGTAATATGCACCTAGCATATTACTCCCCCATAATGTGGTAACCCAACGTTAATAACAAGTGGCAAATGAAATCCGACAAGAGATAATTAATGGACCATTTAGAATTTGAATTTCTCATGAGAAGACATACCAAATAGAAGCTAGATAATCTTGTAATATCAATACTAAGTGGTATTCCTCATGTACACACATTTTTAGGATTGTGACGTGCACAAAGCACATCACTCCCCCAAAATGGGATAATCCATTAATCTCTTAAGAGAGCCAACTAAGATAAGATAAGATGCAAAAAGGCTCAACACAAGACTCACACATACATGATGTGCATCCCATCATACATACTTGATTACTCAAGATAAACAAATAGGAAGCACAACATATACAAACACATGTAAGGTACAAAACCACAACATGCAAAGGGGCAAGTAACTAACAATGTAAACAATTTATGTACAAGTTACCGTAAGGAGGCACATTGGATATAAGATAGAAACTTGATAATCCAAATGACTTGGCTTGAGATAATATGAATGATGAAGATCCCTTAATTCTTCATGATGTAGCCAAGTCACCAATGCCCTCCAACAACACCTATTGATCAAGTATGAGCTTGTTGGTCCCCAACCAAGTTGGGTCCAAAGAGGTTAGTCACAATAGGCTTGGCTACCCAAATGGTTCTTTTCTTGACACCACTTTGAGTACCAACAAACTTGGCAAACACATTGCCAACCTTATCCTTCCCAAGAGAATAGATATCATCAATAATAATTGGGTTGGATAAGTTACCATTCGTGCATGAAGAAGCAAAGTGACCCTTCTCACGACATAAGTAGCAAGTTTTACCCTTTACTTTCTTCTCAATTGATTTCTCAACTTGAGGAGTGTTGACTTGGGTCTTCTTGGGAATATCGTTTGCTTCAACTTGCGGTTGAGCAAGAAATTGAACTTGTGGCTGCTTCCCTTGTTGCTTGTCACTATGGGGCTTCTTCTTCAATGGGCAAGATCTAACATGGTGCCCTTCTATCTTGCACTTGAAGCAAATAATCTTGACCGAATTCTTGACTTGTTCTTGGTCCTTCTTTTTGTTGCTCTTGGACTTGTTCTTCTTATTGGAGTTAAATCCAAGTCCACCCTTATCATTTGGGGATTTTTGCACACTCAAGATATTCTTGAGTGTGGACTTCCCTTCATGACTCTTTTCCAAGTCTTTCTTCAAAGAAGTGACTTGGGCCTTGAGCTCTTTGATTTCCTCTACATGGTTAGTGTCAACACAAGTACTAGAGGAAGTATAAGCATCATTGTTAGAGCAACAAGGAAGTGAAAGCAATTCATCACAAGATGTACCAATGTTATGCATAGATGAATTACGAGGACTAGCACATGTCAATAAAGCATTTCTACTAGATTTAGTGCTAATGTCCACATGAGGCTCACTAGATGTTACCTTAGTAGTACTAGCCTCATGAGCTATCTTTAGCACATTATGGGATACTAGAAGATCACCATGAGAGCTCGAGAGCTTTTCATGACTTTCTTCCAATTTCCCATAATTGCTAGATAGCAACTCAAGTTGAGACCTTAGCTCAACATTCTCCTTAAAAATGGATGCTTCACAAGAAATAGAGTTAGTAGCACAAGCATCATCATTAACAACAAAAGGAGAAGGCAACTTGGCAAGCTCTTTAGCATATGAAGCTTCAAGTTGAGAATGAGACTCGGTGAGTTCAATGAGCGAACTCTTAATGACCCTTGAGCCATTTTCGAGGTGCTCAAAGTCCTCAAGGAGTTTAGCATGTGCAACTGCAAGCTTATCATTTTTAGTTCTAAAATCATTAGCCACCCCGAGAGCTCTATCATGGGATTCCTTTAATCTAGATAATTCTAGAGCAAAGGTCTCCTCAAGAGATTCCTTGGTGGTTTGTTCATTTTCAAGAGCTTGAGATAGCTCCGCGATCTCATTAGCATAATCACGCTCATGACCTTCCATTTTATCAATGGTGGCCTCATGCTCCTCGAGATGAGCTTCCAACTCCTCAATATATTTCTTGCCCTCAATTGCAATAGACATGATTTCCATGAAGTTGGAACGAGCAATTTTATTCTTATGAAGAGCTTTAAAAACCATTTCTCCCTTAATTTTTAAGGAAGCAATATTATCACTCTCTTCATCATCATCAACATCATCATCATGGGGCATATTGGGATTCAAAGTAGGAGATACCTTTGAAGCCTTAGCCATAAGGCAAAAGTGAGAAATAATAGATGATGATGTAGGATCCCTTGACGCACCATTCAAGACCACATCTTGCTCGACGGAGTGTTGGGTTTCCTCTACATTGTTAGCACAACAACTCGAGGAAATAGATACATTTTTATCATGGCAACAAGATATAGCAAGCATATCATCATGAGATTTAGTCGAGCAATTTCTACATGATATGCAAGGACTATCAACACAAGCATGTGAAACATTTAGAGTGCTCGAAGTGTTAAAGTCCAAATATGAAGCATTGCAATAAGATAGAGATGAAGTATCATCAACAATAAGCCCACTATCACCATTACAATGAACACCACTACTCACCATATCGTTACCTTGTGGCAATCCACATGTAGGTGAAGTAGATGAAGTTGAGAAGACAACACGACCGGAGGTGGAGGGAGAACAATCTGTTGGGGAACGGAGCATGAATTTCAAAAATTTCCTACGCTCACGCAAGATCTATCCATGGAGATGCATCGCTACGAGAGGGGAGAGTGTGTCTACGTACCCTCGTAGACCGTTTAGCGGAAGCGTCTCACAACGCGGTTGATGTAGTCGAACAATCCTTCGAGCTCCACCGATCGAGTACCGAACGTACGGCACCTCCGAGTTCTACACACGTGCAGCTCGGTGACGTTCCTCGCCTTCTTGATCCAGCAAGATGTCGAGGTAGTAGATGAGTTCCGTCAGCACGATGGCGTGGTGACGATGACGGTGAAGTGATTCCGGCAGGGCTTCTCCTAAGCTCTCCGAAAATATGACCGAGGTGGAAAACGGAGATCGGGGCACCGCACACGGCTATGGGACAATTGTGTGTCTCCAAGGGGTGCCCCTCCTCCGTATATAAAGGAGGGAGGGGGGAGGAGGCATCCAAGGGGCTGCGCCCCCATAGGGAGGCCGAATCCCACTAGGGATTCCTCCCATTGGCCGGCGCCCCCCCCAATCCTACTCCAAGTAGGATTCCTACTTGGAAAGGGGGGGAGAGGGAGAAGGAAGGGGGGCCGACCCCCAACCCTAGCCCAATTCGGTTTGGCCCCCAAGGGGGGCGCACCAGCCCCTTGTGGGCTGTTGCTCCTCCCCTACATGGCCCATGTGGCCCATGTGCCCCCCCGGGGGGTTCCGGTAACCCCCCGGTACACCGATAAAATATCCGGAACCTTCCGGAACCTTTCCGGTGTCCGAATACCACCTTCCAATATATGAATCTTTATCTCTCGGACATTCCGAGACTCCTCGCCATGTCCGTGATCTCATCCGGGACTCCGAACAACATTTGGTCACCAATCACATAACTCATATAATACTATATCGTCATCGAACCTTAAGTGTGCGGACCCTACGGGTTCGGGAATGATGTAGACATGACCGAGACGACTCTCTGGTCAATAACCAACAACGGAACCTGGATGCTCATATTAGTTCCTACATATTCCACGAAGATCTTTATCGGTGAACCTCATATGTCAACATACGTTGTTCCCTTTGTCCGGCGGTATGTTACTTGCCCGAGATTCGATCGTTGGTATCTAATACCTAGTTCAATCTCGTTACCGGCAAGTCTCTTTACTCGTTCCGTAATACATCATGTTGCAACTAACTCTTTAGTCACGGTGCTTGCAAGGCTTCTGTGATGCTGTATTACCGAGAGGGCCCAGAGATACCTCTCCGATAGTCGGAGTGACAAATCCCAATCTCGATCCATGCCAACTCAACAAACACTTTCGGAGATACTTGTAGTGCACCTTTATAATCACCCAGTAACGTTGTGACGTTTGATACACCCAAAGTATTCCTACGGTATCCGGGAGTTGCATGATCTCATGGTCAGAGGAACGTGTATTTGACATAGTGAAAGCAATATCAATAAACTGAACGATCATTTGCTATTCTAACGGTTGGGTCATGTCCATCACATCATTCTCCTAATGATGTGATCCCGTTATCAAATGACAACTCATGTCCATGGTCAGGAAACCTTGACCATCTTTTGATCAACGAGCTAGTCTAGTAGAGGCATACTAGGGACATAGTATTTGTCTATTATCCACACATGTATTTAGTTTCCGGTCAATACAATTCTAGCATGAATAATAAACAATTATCATGAACGGGGAAATATGATAATAACTAATTTATTAATGCCTCTAGGGCATATTTCCAACAGTCTCCCACTTGCACTAGAGTCAATAATCTAGATTACATCTCCATGTAATT
This sequence comes from Elymus sibiricus, assembly GCA_039707655.1. NCBI lineage: Eukaryota > Viridiplantae > Streptophyta > Magnoliopsida > Poales > Poaceae > Elymus > Elymus sibiricus. Next base: position 467,940,571 of record CM077665.1, on the reverse strand, counting down.
AACACTTAATCAGTTCTAAAGCTGATCATGTTTTGCTTGCGAGAGAGGTTTTAGTCAACGGGTCTGCAATATTCAGATCCGTGTGTTCTTGGCAAATCTCTATGTTATATGTAGATGCTGCTACCACACTCTGTTTGGAGCTACTCCAAAAGATTTTCCCACTATACTTATCCGGTCTGAGACTCATAGTCTTTCGGATCAGTGTTTAAAGCTTGCATCGACGTAACCCCTTACGACGAACTCTTTATCATCTCTATTCCTGAGAAATTCTTCCTTAGTCATCTTAAGGATAATTTGACCGCTGTCCAGTGATCTACTCCTGGATCACTTTGGTACCTCTTTTGCCAGACACATGGCAAGGCACACAGCTTGGCATACTTTATAGAACCTACGGCCGAGGCATAGGGGATAACCTTCATCCATTCTATTTATTTTGCCGTGGTCGAGATTTGAGTCTTACTCAACTTCACACCTTTCACCACAGTCAAGAACTCCTTCTTTGACTGATCCATTTTGAACTTCTTCAAAATCTTGTCAAGGTATATGTTTTGTGAAAGTCATATGAGGCGTCTCAATCTATCTCTATAGATTTTGATGCCTAACATGTAAACAACCTTTACCTAGATCTTCAAGTCTTACTCCACTTCACACCAGCCAAGAACTTATTTCTTTTGACTTGATCCATTTTGAACTTCTTCAAAATCTCATCAAGGTGCGTGAAAATCTTTTATCAGGTGTCTTGATCTATCTCTATAGATCTCGATGCCCAAACCGTGGATAACTCAAAAACAAGTTTTTATTGAAAAACTCCTTTCAATTAATTCTTTATGCTTTCCAGAAATTCTACATCATTTCCAATCACATATACTTATTAGAAATGTTATGGAGCTCCCACTCACTTTGTTGTAAATACAAGTTTCTCCATAAACTTGCATAAACCCAAACGCTTTGATCACTTCATCAAAGCGAGTATTCCAGCTCCGAGATGCTTGCACCAGTCCATAGATGGATCACTGGAGCTTGCGTACTTTGTTAGCACCTTTAGGATCGACAAAACCTTCCGATTGCATCATATACAATTCTTCCTTAAAGAATCCATTAAGGAATGCCGTTTTGACGTCCATTTGCCAGATTTCATAATCATAAAATGCGGCAATTGCTAACATAATTCTGACAGACTTTAGCATCGCTACGGGTGAGAAAGTCTCATCGTAGTCAACTCCTTGAACTTGTCGATAACCTTTAGCAACAAGTCGTGCTTTATAGACGGTGACATTACCATCAGCGTCCGTCTTCTTCTTAAAGATCCATTTATTTTTAATAGCTCACCGTTCATCGGGCAAGTCTACCAAAGTCCACACTTTGTTCTCATACATGGATCTAATCTCAGATTTCATGGCCTCAAGCCATTTGTCAGAATCCGGGCTCGCCATCGTTTCTTCATAGTTCGTAGGTTCACCGTTGTCTAACAACATGACCTCCAAGACAGGATTGCCGTACCAATCTGGTGCGGAGCGTGTCCTTGTTGACCTACGAAGTTCTGTAGCAACTTGATCCGAAGCTTCATGATCATCATCATCTACTTCCTCTCTGGTCTGTGTCGGTGTCACAGAAATTTCTTTCTGTGGCGTACTACTATCCAGAGGAGGTACAATTACCTCATCAAGTTCTACTTTCCTCCCACTCACTTCTTTCGAGAGAAACTCCTTCTCTAGAAAGGATCCATTCTTAGCAACGAATACTTTGCCTTCGGATCTGTGGTAGAAGGTGTACCCAACGGTCTCCTTTGGGTATCCTATGAAGATGCACTTATCCACTTTGGGTTCGAGCTTATCTGGCTGAAGCCTTTTGACATAAGCATTGCATCCCCAAACTTTCAGAAACGACAGCTTAGGTTTCTTACCAAACCACAGTTCATACGGTGTCGTCTCAACGGATTTAGACGGTGCCCTGTTTAAAGTGAATGCAGCTGTCTCTAATGCATAATCCCAAAATGATAGTGGCAAATCGGTAAGAGACATCATAGAACGCACCATATCTAATAGAGTACGATTACGACGTTCGGACACACCATTACGCTGTGGTGTTCCAGGCGGCGTGAGCTGTGAAACAATTCCACATTGTCTTAAGTGATTGCCAAACTCGTAACTCAAATATTCTCCTCCACGATCAGATCGTAAGAACTTTATTTTCTTGTTACGATGGTTCTCTACTTCACTCTGAAATTCTTTGAACTTTTCAAATGTTTCAGATTTATGCTTCATCAAGTAGACATAGCCATATCTACTCAAATCATCTGTGAACGTGAGAACATAACGATATCCACCGCGCGCCTCAACACTCATCGGACCGCATACATCGGTATGTATTATTTCCAATAAGTTGGTTGCTCGCTCCATTGTTCCGAAGAACGGAGTTTTAGTCATCTTGCCAATAAGGCACGGTTCACATGTCTCAAATGATTCATAATCAAGAGATTCCAAAAACCCATCTGCATGGAGTTTCTTCATGTGTTTAACACTGATATGACCTAAGCGGCAGTGCCACAAATATGTGGTACTATCATTATCTTTTGGCATTCGTGTTATGAACATATGTATTACTACGATCAAGATTCAATAAACCTTTCATTTTAAGTGCATGATCATCAATGATATTATCCAAATAGAATAACAATTATTCTCTGAAATTGAATAACCGTCTTGCAATAAACACTATCAGATATAATGTTCATGCTTAACGCAAGCACCAAATAACAATTATTTAGGTTCATCACTAATCCTGAAGGTAGAGAGAGCGTGGCGATGGTGATCACATCAACCTTGGAGACACTTCCAATGCACATCGTCACCTCGTTCTTTAGCTAGCCCTCGTTTATTCCGAAGCTCCATGTTTCAAGTTGCAAGCAACTGAACAAGTATCAAATACCCAGGTGCTCCTACGAGTACTAGTAAGGTACACATCAATAACATGTATATCAAATATCTTTGTTGACATTGCCAGTCTTATTATCTGCCAGTTACTTTGGGTAAGTTCCGCTCCTTGTGACATTTCCCTTTGCAATGGGAGCACTAAGTCTCGGGTTTGGTTCAGCCTTGGGTTTCTTCGCGTGAGCGGCAACTGTTTTACCGTTCTTCTTGAAGTTCCCTTTTCTTTCCCTTGCCCTTCTTGAAACTAGTGGTCTTATTAACCATCAACACTTGATGCTCCCTTTTTGATTTCTACATCCGCAGCTTGTAGCATCGCGAATAGCTTAAGGATCTTCTATCCCTTGCATGTTTATAGTTCATCACGAAGATCCAGTAGCTTAGTGATAGTGACTAGAGAACTCTATCAATCACCACTTTATTCGGAAGTCTAACTCCCACTTGATTCAAGTGTTTGAAGTACTCAGACATTCTGAGTACATGCTCACTAACGGAGCTGTTCTCATCCATCTTGTAGCTATAGAACTTGTCGAAGGTGTCATACCTCTCGACCCGGGTGTGAGCTTGAAAAACAAATTTTCAGCTCTTGGAACATCTCATATGCTCCGTGTTGCTCAAAACATATTTGGAGCTCCGGTTCTAAGCCGTAAAGTATGGCGCACTGAACTATCGAGTAGTCATCTTTTCTTGTCTGCCAGACGTTCATAACGTCCTCAGACGAAGCCGTAGGGGTATTTCACTGAGCGGTGCATTAAGGACATAAGCCTTCTGTGCAGCAGTGAGGACAATCCTCAGATCACGGACCTAGTCCGCATAGTTGCTTCCATCAACTTTCAACTTCGTTTTCTCTAGGAACATAATAAAAACAGGGGAACTACAGCGCGGTCTATTGATCTACAACATAAAATTGCAAAGATTTATTTAGACTATGTTCATGATAATTGAAGTTCAATTAATCAAATTACTTAAGAACTCCCACTTAGATTAACATCCCTCAAGTTGTCTAAGTGTAACATGATCCACATCAACTAAACCACGTCCGATCATCACGAGAGGTGGATTAGTTATCAATGGTGAACATCTTTCATGTTGATCATATCTACTATATGACTCATGTTCGACCTTTCGGTCTCTTGTGTTCCGAGGCCATGTCTGTACATGCTAGGCTCGTCAAGTTTAACCCAAGTATTCTGCGTGTGTAAAACTGGCTTACACCCGTTGTATGCGAACGAAAGAATCCATCACACCCGATCATCACGTGGTGCTTAGAAGCGTCGAACCTTCGCAACGGTGCATACTAGGGGAGAACTCTTATCTTGAAATTTAGTGAAGGGATCATCTTATAATGCTACCATCGTCCTAAGCAAAATAAGATGCATAAAAGGATTAACATCACATGCAATTCAATATATGTGACATGATATGGTCATCATCGTCTTGTGCTTTTGATCTCCATCAGCAAAGCACCGTCATGATCTCCATCGTCACCGGGTTTGCACCTTGATCTCCATCGTAGCGTCGTGACACCTTGATCTCCATCGCAGCGTCGTGGTCTTCTCGCCGGCTATTGCTACTACTACTACTGCTAACTCAAAGCGGTAAAGTAAGGCAATTACATAGCGTTGGCATTGCATACAATAAAGAGACAACCATAAGGCTCCTGCCGGTTGCCTGATAACTTTACAAAACATGATCATCTCATACAACAACTTATATCACATCATGTCTTGGCCATATCACATCACCAGCATACCCTGCAAAAACAAGTTAGACGTCCTCTACTTTGTTGTTGCAAGTTTTACGTGTCTGCTACGGGTTTGCAAGAACCATTCTTACCTACGCAAAACCACAACGTGGTGTAGTGATTGCTTTTTGATCTTCTAAAAGAACCCTCTTCATTGAAACTGATTCAACGAAAGTGAGAGAGACAGACACCCGCTAGTCACCTTTATGCAACGAGTGCACGTAGCGGTGAAACCTGTCTCGCGTAAGCGTACGCGTAATGTCGGTTCGGGCCGCTTCATCTCACAATACCGCCGAATCAAGTATCAACTAGTAACGGCAAGCAATATGTATACACCCACGCCCACACCTCGTTTGTGTTCTACTCGTGCAAATCACATCTACGCATAGACCTGGCTCGGATGCCACTGTTGAGGAACGGAGCATGAATTTCAAAAATTTCCTACGCTCACGCAAGATCTATCCATGGAGATGCATCGCTACGAGAGGGGAGAGTGTGTCTACGTACCCTCGTAGACCGTTTAGCGGAAGCGTCTCACAACGCGGTTGATGTACTCGAACAATCCTTCGAGCTCCACCGATCGAGTACCGAACGTACGGCACCTCCGAGTTCTACACACGTGCAGCTCAGTGACGTTCCTCGCCTTCTTGATCCAGCAAGACGTCGAGGTAGTAGATGAGTTCCTTCAGCACGACGGCATGGCGACGGTGACGGTGAAGTGATTCCGGCAGGGCTTCGCCTAAGCTCTCCGAAAATATGACTGAGGTGGAAAACGGAGATCGGGGCACCGCACACGGCTATGGGACAATTGTGTGTCTCCAAGGGGTGCCCCTCCTCCGTATATAAAGGAGGGAGGGGGGAGAAGGCAGCCAAGGGGCTGCGCCCCCATAGGGAGGCCGAATCCCACTAGGGATTCCTCCCATTGGCCGGCGCCCCCCCCAATCCTACTCCAAGTAGGATTCCTACTTGGAAAGGGGGGGAGAGGGAGAAGGAAGGGGGCCCGACCCCCAACCCTAGCCCAATTCGGTTTGGCCCCCTAGGGGTGGCGCACCAGCCCCTTGTGGGCTGTTGCTCCTCCCCTACATGGCCCATGTGGCCCATGTGGCCCCCCGGGGGGTTCCGGTAACCCCCCGGTACACCGATAAAATATCCGGAACCTTCCGGAACCTTTCCGGTGTCCGAATACCACCTTCCAATATATGAATCTTTATCTCTCGGACATTCCAAGACTCCTCGTCATGTCCATGATCTCATCCGGGACTCCGAACAACATTCGGTCACCAATCACATAACTCATATAATACTATATCGTCATCGAACCTTAAGTGTGCGGACCCTACGGGTTCGGGAATGATGTAGACATGACCGAGACGACTCTCTGGTCAATAACCAACAGCGGAACCTGGATTCTCATATTAGTTCCTACATATTCCACGAAGATCTTTATCGGTGAACCTCATAGTCAACATACGTTGTTCCCTTTGTCCGGCGGTATGTTACTTGCCCGAGATTCGATCGTTGGTATCTAATACCTAGTTCAATCTCATTACCGGCAAGTCTCTTTACACATTCCGTAATACATCATCTTGCAACTAACTCTTTAGTCACGGTGCTTGCAAGGCTTCTGTGATGCTGTATTACCGAGAGGGCCCAGAGATACCTCTCCGATAGTCGGAGTAACAAATCCCAATCTCGATCCATGCCAACTCAACAAACACTTTCGGAGATACCTGTAGTGCACCTTTATAATCACCCAGTAACGTTGTGACGTTTGATACACCCAAAGTATTCCTACGGTATCCGGGAGTTGCATGATCTCATGGTCAGTGGAACGTGTATTTGACATAGTGAAAGCAATAGCAATAAACTGAACGATCATTTGCTATGCTAACGGTTGGGTCATGTCCATCACATCATTCTCCTAATGATGTGATCCCGTTATCAAATGACAACTCATGTCCATGGTTAGGAAACCTTGACCATCTTTTGATCAACGAGCTAGTCTAGTAGAGGCATACTAGGGACATAGTATTTGTCTATTATCCACACATGTATTTAGTTTCCGGTCAATATAATTCTAGCATGAATAATAAACTATTATCATGAACGGGGAAATATGATAATAACTAACTTATTATTGCCTCTAGGGCATATTTCCAACACAATCATCCCTACAAAACTTGGACACACCATATTTATCTTGAAGCTTTATCCACAACTCATGAGCATCCCGAAACGGCATGAGTTGAAATATAACTACATTGCTCAAAGCATCGAAAAGCACATTAGAAGCCTGAGCATTGAGATAAGAGTTTTTCTCATCCTCTAAAGATATGTGTTGAGAATCCTTTGGAGGAGAAAAACCCATATCTACAATTCGCTCCAAATTTGGGTCCATGACCCTAAAGAGATTAAGCATGCGAATTACCCAAACATCAAAATTTGTGCCATCGAAACTAAGAGTGTCAGAGAATCCTAATCCCCTAGTTGACATCCTTACTCTCTGGTGGTTAAACCTAATAATGAGAGACCTAGCTCTGATACCAATTGAAAGGACGTGGATGTCGCCTAGAGGGGGGGGGTGAATAGGCGCTTTAAAATAATTACGGTTTAGGCTTGAACAAATGCGGAATAAAACTATCGTTTAATTAGTCAAGCACAAAACCTAAAACAACTAGGCTCACCTATGTTCACCAACAACTTATGCTAAGCAAGATAGACAACTAAGCGATAGCAAGATATATAACAAGAAACAATATGGCTATCACAAAGTAAAGTGCATAAGTAAAGGGCTCGGGTAAGAGATAACCGAGGCACACGGAGACGACGATGTATCCCGAAGTTCACACCCTTGCGGATGCTAATCTCCGTTCGGAGCGGTGTGGAGGCACAATGCTCCCCAAGATGCCACTAAGGCCACCGTAATCTCCTCACGCCCTCGCACAATGCAAGATGTCGTGATTCCACTAAGGGACCCTTGAGGGTTGTCACCAAACCCGTACAAACAAGGTTGGGGCAAACTCCACAACTTAATTGGAGGCTCCCAACAACACCACGAAGCTTCACCATAATGGTTTGTGGCTCCGAGGTGACCTCAAATGCTCGGGGCAATCTCCACAACCTAATTGGAGACCCCAAAGCTTGCCCGGAGCTTTGCACCACAATGATTGAGCTCCGAGGCACCACCAACCGTCTAGGGCGCCAAAGCACCCAAGAGGAACAAGATCAAGGGTGCTCAAACACCCAAGAGTAATAAGCTTCTCAACTTCTCACTTCCACGTATCACCGTGGAGAACTCAAACCTATGCACCAAATGCAATGGCAAGGGCACACGGAGTGCTCAAGTCCTTCTCTCCCAAATCTCACCAAAGCAACTAATGCTAGGGAGGAAAATGAGAGGAAGAACGAAGAAGAACACGAAGAACTCCAAGATCTAGATCCAAGGGGTTCCCCTCACTTAGAGGAGAAAGTGACTGGTGCAAATGTGGATCTAGATCTCCTCTCTCTTTTCCCTCAAGAACTAGCAAGAATCATTGGAGGGATTGAGAGTTAGCAAGCTCAAAGAAGGTCAACAATGGGGGGCAAACTCGAGCTAAAGAGATAAGGTTCAATGGGGAAGAAGACCCCCTTTTATAGGTGGGGAGAAATCCAACCGTTATGCTCACAGCCCGCACAGAGCGGTACTACCGCTCGTCCTCACGGTACTACCGCTAGGGAAAGCGGTACTACCACAAAGGGTAGCGGTACTACTGCATGCGAGAGGTACTAAAAAAAAACTTCCGTGCCTACCTCCGCAGGACAAAACACGTGATATTGGTCCGGAGCGGTACTACCGCTCTGGAGCCGCGGTAGTACCGCTCTGGAGCGGTAGTAAAAAGTTACATCCGCTCCAAGCCGCGGTAGTACCGCTGCAGCCTTTTAAGAACACCAAAACTGCCACAACTTCTGCATACGGACTCCGAATTCAATGAAACCAAGTTTGTTGGAAAGCTAACGACATGGGCTAACACAATCTTGGTAGAAATATCAATAAGAAGCAAATGAGAAAAGGCCCATAAGAAAATGGTGAGAACCCTTCCTCGGATAAGACCGGTAAAACCTCCAACACCGAAAACATCATAGAAGATGCATATGGACTCCGTTTTCGATGAACTTGAGCTTGTCATGAAGCTGACCATAAGCTCAAGAACCCACATAGAGAAAAACCAACCAAGAACCAAGAAAGATGATGATGCCAAGAATGCAATGGTTTGAGCTCTCAGCGAACGATACAATCAAGCTACTCACTTGAGAGCCCCCCTTGATAGTACGGCAATCGATCCTATAACCCGGTCTCCCAACTACCACTATGAGACCGGTAAAATAGAAAATCCTATCAAGATCAAACCTTTGCCTTGCACGAAGTCCACTTGAGCTAGATGATGAAGATCTTGACTCCCTCAAGTTGGACCACCTTTCATGATTGCGTTGGCTCGATGAAGGCTAGTTGATTGCTCCCTCATACTCCACTATGGGTGAGCCACTCTTCGGCACATCTTCACAAGTCCATTGTCACCACAATGAACGGCAAGCCTCAAGCATGATCTCTCCGTGATGCTTCACTTGAGCTTGCACATCACAACCTTGATGACGATCTCCACTTGATGTCATCTTCCATGGGATGTATGGGATCTACCTCTTGATGCAAGCCCATGGAAATATAACTAACCCCACAAAGAACTCTCACGTAGACCATGGGTTAGTAGACAAAGCGTAATGGACAATGCTTACTACACCATGGGATCACTTGATCCCTCTCGGTACATCTTGTACGCTTTGTGTGTTGATCAACTTGATTCACTTTTTGACTTAGTCTTGATCAACCTTGTATCTTATCTTCTCTCTTCATAAAGATGATGTCTTGAAGGTAAACATGAATGCTCACACAATCTTTTTCTTCAAGACATGCTTGCAATAAGCTCAACTCCCACATGACCAATCTTTGGATAAACCATGAATACCACCTTGGTCACCATATAAACTCCTTGAAACCAACAGATGGACTTCAAGAAGTACCTACGGACAAATCCTTCGAATATAACTCAAGGCAACCATTAGTCCATAGGGATTGTCATCAATTACCAAAACCACACATGGATAAATGTGCTCTTAGAATAGGCCTGATTCCCGTCGGGATAGACCTATGCCGACGGCCACCGTCGGCGTAGGGCCGTCGGCAACATATACGTCGGCATACCCCAGGTAATCGTCGGCATAGAAAGGCCGTCGGCATAGATGCCTACCCCGACGGCGTCCGTACAACTATGCCGATGGCTCAGGCCGTCGGCATAGTTCCACGCCAAACGGCGTCCGACGGCGCCGCCGTCAAGAGCCTCCCAACCGGTGACCGCCATGTGGCGAAGCTACGCCGACGGCCTCGCCGTCGGCGTAGGCTGGCCACGTGGCTGTCACTGACAATTCCCGAGGCGTAGCGACGCCGTCGGCTAGGCTGTCGGCATCTGTCACAACTACGCCGTCGGCTAGGCCGTCGGCATATCTATAGCCACGTGGCGGTCGCTGGCATTTTCCTGGGGCGTAGCTACGCCGTCGGCTAGGCCGTCGGCATATGGCAAAACTACGCCGACGGCTAGACCGTCGGCAGAGGTGCCACGTGGCGGCAACTGGTAACTCGCACACTGTCTATGCCGACGGCTAAGCCGTCGGCGTAGTGTTCGTCTGATTTTTTCCCGTTTTTCCTGTTTCATATCAATTCATTTCAATTCAAATAGCAGGTATATACAACGAAATAGACATGCACAACACGACCATCACAAGCAACAGCACCACCATCAAGAGCATCATAAATATATATGTTCTCACAACCAACACCACCACCATCACATCCTCACAACCAACAACAAAAGCATATCAGAAACATAAGCATCTAGCTAAGAAGCACACAAGTCATCGGAAGTAGCGTAAAAGAGCTTAAGCGCCAGTACGTCCACCACCACCGCCAAGGTCGTTACCGCCAAGTCCGCCAAAGCCCAGGTCGTCACTGCTAGCGGCAGCGCTACCACCAAGACCGCCACTGCTACTGCCTCAGTGGATCGGAGTGACCGGGCTCTGTGACTCGGGAGTGATGCGAAGACCGGCACCACCACAAACGGATGATCCACCGGTTCCCTGGATGTTTGAAAAGACATGTTCAGTGGATGTTATTGTGTTGAATAAACAGTAAGCGGTGGTTGAATAGTTTGGGGATATACTAACCGCCGTTGTCCTCGGTTGCTGTGCTAGAAATTCCTCAAAGGTAAGCAGCACTGGTTGTGGTCCTGCAGGTGGTGATGGTGCTTCCATTTCAGGAATCGTGCCGTTCCTCATGCTCTCAAAAACGAGCTGCATGTTAATTGACAAAGCAAACACGAATGTCAGAAGAAATGAAAGTGCAAATATGGAAGTGAAATGAAAGGGGCTAAACTAACCTCCATCATGCGAGTGCTGTGTTCCTCGCGTGCTGCAACTTTCGCCTGCCACGCCATGGTCTCCTGGCGTGCGTACTCCATGTAGGCCTGCAATATGACACGATGGAACTCATAAAACATCTAAATGCGGAACATAAAGTGAGCAATGAAGATAATAGGGAAAATACTTACAGTGTGCCGCTCGGCTAGGAGGGACTGTGACTGCGCAGTGGTAGTGGTCGTGCGCTGTCTTAGGCTCGGGTCGGTAGCTCGGAGCTATGTGAAGGAGATAGAAGGAGTGACCACAGCATCCAAAACCGGCTGCCGACCATGAGCCTTCGGCCCCATGGCAACCACCACCCTGTCGTCGAAAGGCGCCTTGATGGGGTCAGGTGTGTCAGGATGTAGCTTCTGATACGCCTCAGAGTAGTCCTTCTTCTTCTCCGCGGTCTTGCCGTAGTACTTGGCCTCGCTAGGCTTGGGCCTCCTCCGCGTATGGGCGATCTCCCACGCCTCCATGTGTGAGAGCGGCCGCTTCAGTTTCTCCTCCTGCACCAACAAACAGAGGTTAGTCATACATAAGGAAGCGATGGTAAATAGAAGAAGAAGAAGATTGTTTAATGAGGTTAGTCATACATGAAGTGCCTTGTGGAGAAAGTGGTTCCGATTTCCCTGAGCATGTACTCCCTCCTTCCCTCGGTTAGCCTTGTTTTTGCTGCTCGTAGCCGTCCAGGCTCCATCCTGACCACACCACAGATCCACCAATGCCGCCCAGGACTCGTCTTTTCCATAACACCAATTTGGACACACCTACATAATGAAAGCATAATGGCATGTCTAACACGAAACGATGAAATATACCACAAACGTCGGAATGAAAAATCTGTTATACTTACCGCCAAGTACTCGTGCCTCTCCAAGGTAATGTCCCCCGTCTTTGCTTCTTCCTTGGGCATCTTCACACCAAGAACGTCGTGATAGTATTGCGTGATGGCCACCCAGCGCACCTCGTACTACATCTGGCAGGCCTTCTTCTTCACTTGGCGCAGCACGATCTCGTCGGCAGTGGCCTTGTGCTCCTGAAGAACTCGATAGTATTTCTACAATCATTCATGAAACCAGAATGGAAGAAGCCATGCGTTAAATCATTCATGAAACCAGAATGGACTTGTGCTTGTGAAGAGAACTCACCCAAAAATTAGTGATCACGGCCTTAGCATGGGTCACATGCTCCGCGTGGGGGGCGGCTTCCCAGTGCTCCCAGGTCGTGGCCAAAACCCGACGGTCCGGGTGCCTGACTGGATCTGGACAGTACAACCCCGGCCAGTATTCCTTTAGCAAGACAGTGATGATGCCGTTGGGAACACGGGCCCCTTTAGGATGTGTCCAGTTACTGCAAAAGATTTAAAGAATGAAAATATTAGCATGTGACAAGCAAAATAAAGAAAAATATAAGCATGTGACAAGCAAAAGAATTAAATTATTATTGAAATTATTAAGTGGCACTTACTCTGTCCCCTTGGGCTCAATGAGCCACTTCTGCTCCTCGGTAGCAGGAATATGCTTTGGGAGCTTTGCGTTACCACCCAGCCACCCCTTGTTGTTGTCAACCCCGCCACAACCATTTGGATGATCTGGAGGGAGGAACTGTCGATGCAGTTCAAAGGCTTTATACTTGCCACCCTTCTGCAGCCAAATCAAACGCCGAGCCTGCATGCACACTGGGCATGTATCTTCCCACTTGTACACCATCCGCAGAATAGGGCATAGCCGGGAAAGTCATGCATGCAATACATCAACCAAACTTTCATCAAGAAATTTCTCTGCAGATCTCGGTCGTATGTCAATCTCGGGAAGTACCAAGAATGGTGCAAATCATCCACCAGCGGCTGCATAAACACTGCCAAATTCTTCCCCGGGTATTCAGGCCCCGGAATGATGAGCGACAAGAACATGGTCTTGCGTTGCATTAGGGCACCAGGAGGGAGATTGAGCGGAATAACAAACACAGGCCAGTAGCTGTATGGATTGGGCGACATACCATATGGATTGAACCCATCACCTGTTATCGCAACTCTGACATTCCCGACCTCGTCTGCTTCCTCGGGGTATTCTGTAACGAACGACTTCCATGCTTCGCCTTCTGATGGGTGTACGATTTTATTTGAATGGTACCTTATACCTTCCTTGTGCCACTTCATCATTTTGGCAGACTCCTCCGTGATGAAAAGGCGCTGCAGTCTTACTATGAAATGGAGATACCGAAGAACCTTAGCGGGGATATCTAGCTGCCTTTTCTCACCATCCTCACCAACCACCTCAAGGTACCGAGACGAACCACACTCCCTACAGTACTGGTCATCCGCATATTCGTGCCTAAACAAAAGGCAATTCTTCGGACAAACATGTATTTTCTCATAATCCATAGAGAGTGCATTCATGAGTTTCTTTGTAGCGTACATGCTTTTCGGCAGTTCATGACCCTCAGGGAGGCTGTTAGCCCATACTCCCAGGAATGCTTCGAAGCATTTCTGGCTACAGCCGTACTCAGCCTTGACTACAACCAGTTGCGAGATGGCATCCAGCTAAGATATTTTGGCACCCGCATAAAGAGGTTTCTTCGACGAGGCCAAGACCTCCAAAAAGGCCTTTGCGGTTGCCTCCGGCTCCTCCAGTTCATTCTCTGAAGGTGTCGCATGTGCCGTTTCTACAACAATGACATCATCTAGCATGTCCCTGACCCCGTCGTCTGCATAACCATCGATGCGTTGTCACATCACCTCCTCTCTACCACGGTCCTGCTCGGCTAAGTTTATCGGCGGCATGTCAAAGATTGGCATATATCCATGCGTGCGAAGGTGGTCAGTCATGTCCTTCTGATTTCTACGGTGACGCCTGGCACATCTCGCACATTGGCATGGTGGGATAATTCTCATTGGACTACGAAATATCTCCTTCAAATACACATCGGTTTTCGCGATCCACTCTGATGTTACTCGATTCTTATGAATAAAACCACTATACATCCACTGATTATCTGCCATCCTCTGCTTTATTGGGAGCCACACAACAAAATTAAGGATTCATTTAAATTAATCACATCAAATTTTTATTTTCTACCGCGTTGAATCCACCTACATCTCTAATAGGTAAAGATGGGTCCTAATCCCACCCGAGGATGTCTAGATTGAGTACGTTCTCCATGCTCTACCCCGTTCCGAGACAAAATTTCGGCAGCACCTCCCCACTGTTCTCCAGATACACGTCTCGGTAAATAGCCGAGAGAATGTGCTCCGGAGAACAATGGGGAGGTGCCGCCGAAATCCTGTCTCGGAACGGGGTAGAACATGGAGAACGTACCCAATCTACACATCCTCGGGCTGTCCGTGGAAAACGCTGGACAATCCGAAAGAGCTGCGGTGATAAATATGCAATTGAATGCATATTTATCGATGCAACCCTTTCGGACGGGAGACGCCTAGGTTACGCGACTTGACTTGAAAATAAAATCTAGTGACATGATTCGTAGCTCACCCTCGGCTGTAGAAGAAGTAGTCCAACAGCGGAGGGACGATCGGGGACCAACAGCTCCTACGACGATCACTCCACCGAGATGGAACACCATAGAACCTGCAAATTGCACCGTGACCAAAATTAAGAACATCACAATATATTCATCATCATCATCATCTATCATCACCTAACAATCATCGGAGCATAAAAAAATCATCATCATCAACATCATCATCTATCATCATCAACATCATCATCTATCATTTGCATTTCTTGCATTCTTGTTAATTTTTTTTGCATTTCTTGCATTTCTCACATTTCTAACTATCATCAAATCATCTATCATCATACATAATGCATCCATCCATCTAACCATCCATCTAATTACATAACTATGAACAACAACTAAATTAACAAAAAAAAAATTGCTACAGAGAGGGAGGGAGCTCACCATGGGGGAGGGCTGGCTCGGGGGGGGGGGGGGGAGGGTAGGCACGGGCGATGGAGGGCCGGAGCAGGGGAGGGTCGGCCGCGCGCGGGGCAGCTGGGGCGAGGGCGGTCGGGGCGGGGACGAGGTGGCCGACGCGGGGCGGCGGTGTGGCCGGGGTGGGGTCGACGGAGGTCGGGGCGGGGACGAGCGGAGACGGCGGCGGTGCGGGCGAAGGAGGAGGGCAGGGGCAGGGGCGAGGGCGGGTCCGGGCGGAGGGAGGCGGCGGCGCGGGCGGAGACGGCGGCGGCGCGGGCGGAGGAGGAGGGCAGGGGCAGGGGCGAGGGCGGGTCCGGGCGGTGCGGGCGGAGGAGGAGAGCAGGGGCAGGGGCGAGGGCGGGTCCGGGCCACCACGAAGCCCTGTTGACCAGGAGATCTAGCCCTTTGACTTTCGCCGGACGGGCTTTGACCGGGGGACTCTTCCACCTGGTTACGATGGGTCAGCACATAGGAACATCCCCGAACACGGTCTGGACCAAACCCACCACTAGATTCCATCCGGTTCTACCCGACGCGCACGTTTCCCCCCTCCAAGTGACGGCGGCAGTGCCGTCCGCGGAGGGGGGCCACACCCCGGAGCCCCAAGACGGGCGTCTACGCGTGCCACATCACTTTCACACATGCATCAGGACCCGATGCGGTGTTTCGGTGGCATAGCTACACCCGGAAGGCCACCACGAAGCCCCGTTGACCAGGAGATCTAGCCCTTTGACTTTCGCCGGACGGGCTTTGACCGGTGGACTCTTCCACCTGGTTGCGATGGGTCAGCACATAGGAACATCCCCGAACACGGTCTGGACCAAACCCACCACTAGATTCCATCCGGTTCTACCCGACGCGCACGTTTCCCCCCTCCAAGTGACGGCGGCAGTGCCGTCCGCGGAGGGGGGCCACATCCATAAGCCCCAAGACGGGCATCTACGCGTGCCACATCACTTTCACACATGCATCAGGACCCGATGCGGTGTTTCGGTGGCATAGCTACACCCGGAACGCCACCACGAAGCCCCGTTGACCAGGAGATCTAGCCCTTTGACTTTCGCCGGACGGGCTTTGACCGGTGGACTCTTCCACCTGGTTGCTATGGGTCAGCACATAGGAACATCCCCGAACACGGTCTGGACCAAACCCACCACTAGATTTCCTCCGGTTCTACCCGACGCGCACGTTTCCCCCCTCCAAGTGACGGCGGCAGTGCCGTCCGCGGAGGCGGGCCACACCCCGGAGCCCCAAGACGGGCGTCTACGCGTGCCACATCACTTTCACACATGCATCAGGACCCGATGCGGTGTTTCGGTGGCATAGCTACACCCGGAAGGCCACCACGAAGCCCCGTTGACCAGGAGATCTAGCCATTTGACTTTCGCCGGACGGGCTTTGACCGGTGGACTCTTCCACCTGGTTGCGATGGGTCAGCACATAGGAACATCCCCGAGCACGGTCTGGACCAAACCCACCACTAGATTCCATCCGGTTCTACCCGACGCGCACGTTTCTCCCCTCCAAGTGATGGCGGCAGTGCCGTCCGCGGAGGGGGGCCACACCCATAAGCCCCAAGACGGGCGTCTACGCGTGCCACATCACTTTCACACATGCATCAGGACCCGATGCGGTGTTTCGGTGGCATAGCTACACCCGGAAGGCCACCACGAAGCCCCGTTGACCAGGAGATCTAGCCCTTTGACTTTCGCCGGACGGGCTTTGACCGGTGGACTCTTCCACCTGGTTGCGATGGGTCAGCACATAGGAACATCCCCGAACACGGTCTGGACCAAACCCACCACTAGATTCCATCCGGTTCTACCCGACGCGCACGTTTCCCCCCTCCAAGTGACGGCGGCAGTGCCGTCCGCGGAGGGGGGCCACATCCATAAGCCCCAAGACGGGCATCTACGCGTGCCACATCACTTTCACACATGCATCAGGACCCGATGCGGTGTTTCGGTGGCATAGCTACACCCGGAACGCCACCACGAAGCCCCGTTGACCAGGAGATCTAGCCCTTTGACTTTCGCCGGACGGGCTTTGACCGGTGGACTCTTCCACCTGGTTGCTATGGGTCAGCACATAGGAACATCCCCGAACACGGTCTGGACCAAACCCACCACTAGATTTCCTCCGGTTCTACCCGACGCGCACGTTTCCCCCCTCCAAGTGACGGCGGCAGTGCCGTCCGCGGAGGCGGGCCACACCCCGGAGCCCCAAGACGGGCGTCTACGCGTGCCACATCACTTTCACACATGCATCAGGACCCGATGCGGTGTTTCGGTGGCATAGCTACACCCGGAAGGCCACCACGAAGCCCCGTTGACCAGGAGATCTAGCCATTTGACTTTCGCCGGACGGGCTTTGACCGGTGGACTCTTCCACCTGGTTGCGATGGGTCAGCACATAGGAACATCCCCGAGCACGGTCTGGACCAAACCCACCACTAGATTCCATCCGGTTCTACCCGACGCGCACGTTTCTCCCCTCCAAGTGATGGCGGCAGTGCCGTCCGCGGAGGGGGGCCACACCCATAAGCCCCAAGACGGGCGTCTACGCGTGCCACATCACTTTCACACATGCATCAGGACCCGATGCGGTGTTTCGGTGGCATAGCTACACCCGGAAGGCCACCACGAAGCCCCGTTGACCAGGAGATCTAGCCCTTTGACTTTCGCCGGACGGGCTTTGACCGGTGGACTCTTCCACCTGGTTACGATGGGTCAGCACATAGGAACATCCCCGAACATGGTCTGGACCAAACCCACCACTAGATTCCCTCCGGTTCTACCCGACGCGCACGTTCCCCCCCTCCAAGAGACGGCGGCAGTGCCGTCCGCGGAGGGGGGCCACACCCCGGAGCCCCACGACGGGCGTCTACGCGTGCCACATCACTTTCACACATGCATCAGGACCCGATGCGGTGTTTCGGTGGCATAGTTACACCCGGAAGGCCACCACGAAGCCCCGTTGACCAGGAGATCTAGCCCTTTGACTTTCGCCGGACAGGCTTTGACCGGTGGACTCTTCCACCTGGTTGCGATGGGTTAGCACATAGGAACATCCCCGAACACGGTCTGGACCAAACCCACCACTAGATTCCCTCCGGTTCTACCCGACGCGCACGTTTCCCCCCTCCAAGTGACGGCGGCAGTGCCGTCCGCGGAGGGGGGCCACACCCCGGAGCCCCAAGACGCCCGTGAGGGGGGGGCACCATCCGGAGCCGCGTGCCACACTTTCACACGCGTTTCCTACCCCCCAACACCTGACGTGTTTCGTACCCCCCAGGTACCCCGTCCCGTTTTCCCCCTCCAAGACAGGGCGGCAGCGACGTCCGTGAGGGGAGGCAATCGATATATAATTGATGTATGTTTTTTTACATAAGGCACATTTAAGTTAATCAAATTAGTTTTGAAAAAAAAGAGAAAAAAAGAAAAATAAATAAAAAAGAGAAAATAAATAAAATAGAAAAAAAGTAGCGCAAATCTATGCCGACGGCATAGCTACGGCCACGGATCGATAGAGCCCTGGATCGATGACGTGGCATAGTACGCGGATCGATGATGTGGCAGAGGAAATGGGCCAGTCCTATGCCGACGGCCAGGCCGTCGGCATACCTATGCCACCCCACGGACCGGTTAGGGCTCGGATCGATGACGTGGCAGAGCACGAGGATCGATGACGTCGGCTTAGCTATGCCGACGCCCCCGTTAGCTCCGTCGGCGTATGCTCCGCACCGTCAAACGGCCGTCGCCGCCCGGGTAGCCGGGTCCACCTCTATGCCGACGGCTTTGATATGCCGACGGCCACTGTAGGCATATGGCGAACGCTGCCGACAGCCGATCGATGCCGACGGCCCCCGTCGGCATAGGTGGACATGTGCCGACGTCTTGTCTATGCCTACGGCTTGACCTAGGCCGTCGGTATACATCCATCTATGCCGACAGGAGCCGTTGGCATAGATTAGGCCGTCGGCAACTGCTGTTATTCTGGTAGTGTAGGTAGAGAATAGAAGTTATAAAGGGCGAAGATTCCATAAAAATTTCAAGGACGAAAGCCACACTTTGCTATAAGTTGGGGGACAAAAGATTGCATTTTAGAAGTAGCATTTTGACTATTACCTAAACCATAATTTTTTTCTACCTTACAAACATTGTCATGTGCAATGAGGCACTTGGCTCCCCTACAAAATACAGTACGTATTAGTTATGCAAAAATGAGACCAAGATCACTGCTCTGTACGGAACTTTTTCATTTTTTTCTTGTTTGGATCAATTTTTTCCTCTCGACGTCTACATTTTGTTCCCGAAGCTCCGTCCTCCAAAGCCATTGGGCGGCAACTTGGCATGAAGTGCTCCCTGAACCCCTCGGCCTCTAAGACGGCGCCGAGGACTTTTGGCGATGACATATACAACAGGCAATCACTCTTGAGCAGCTCGCAGTTGTGCTGATTCGCCAATGCGAATGTGGCCCTGACAGTCTTGACATCGATCTTCTCACACAGCTCCTTCTCGCACATTAGCCTCAGCATGTTCAGCCCGTACCTATCCGCCGCGACCAGCAAATGCTGCAGCGTCGCAACGTTGTACCCGCCTTTGTGGTGGCACGGTGGCAGCGAATCCGTATAGATGTAGTGAAGCATCATTTGGAAGATGGTCGGCTCCACATCCACGACCTTGACGCGCCCCATGTCCTTCTCCGCCATGGGCCCAAAGAGCTGAGCTTCAAATACCGGCGACTGCGCGGCCAGGAGGATCCGGTGCGCCGGAAACTTGCGGCCGCCCACGCGGAACGTGACGTCCGCGCCTCTCAGGTCACCGACCCAATGCTCGAGGTGGCCCTGCAGCTGCGCCGGAGACTCCTTGCTGACGGTGAGCACGCACCGTATCGTGAAGCAGCCGTCGCCTTGGCGAGACAGGGACTTGAGCTTCCACCTGCTCACGAACCTGCGGTGGCCCAGCTCGTCTTCCCGCTGAGAGAAGACGTACTCCTTGGCGCGCCGCCTGACCACCACTGCTTGGCTACTGGTCTCCAGCATGCTGATCGCGCACTTGGCCTTCACATCCTTGGCTCCGCCGAGGTAGCGAACGTAGCATGAGGTGTTGTTGCGACACTTGTACTGGCTGACCCCATCTGGATAGAAGTTGATATCCCACTCGTAGCCGCCGACTATGAAGGCGGACGAAGTAACGAACTCGCCGGCGTCCATGCCCTTGAGCTGCAGGTAATCGGTCACCACGAAATCGAACGTCGCAGTGTCATGGTCCGTAATGGATGTGGAGGACGTGACCTCGGGTAGGCAGTAGTACTCCCCCGCCGAGGTTGCGTCGTCGTCGTTCGCCATGGCCATCAAAGCTTTGAGAATAGGCAACGGGTCTGATTCAGGAGACAGGAGTTGGCCGTAAGCTTTTGCACGCCTAGCCATGTTATATGGAGAAAGAGAGAGGCGCGAGACTTGTAAAGGCTGTGGAAAATACGAAGCGATCACGGACTCCTTGGCCTACGAGGATACGGAGTAGGAACATACTACCGTAAACTTGTACTCGATCTGAGGTTATTGTCAACGGATATCTGCTGGCTGACCCAGCCTACTCTACTCTAGAGTCTAGAGACACAACCTAGTCTTCCCCTCTGTGCGCACTAGGCGCACGAGATCTCCACTTGTGCACCTAGACCATCTACAGCCGGACCTTGCAAATCCGGTCCGTCAAACGCCCGTGGAAACTGACCGGTCATGCCTCAAATCTTCTCCTCCACATCTAACTCTCTCATATTTTATCCCTTATATCCATACAAAAGCATGCAACATATATCCTACGTACTACATAGTGCACTACGCGTCTTCGTCGCCGGAGATGACCTGATCCGCCTGCGCCTCCTCTTGCGCCGCCCGCGCTGCCTCCATCTGCTGATGACGAAAACGCCGGGCCTCCGCAGCTGACTCCGAGCGGATGGAGTTGAGGATGGCCAGCTGCTCGGGCCACAGATCCACGACCGCCGGTGCCTCCTCCTCCGGCGCCTGTGGCTCCTCCTCTGGCGTCTCCTCCTCAGGCTCCTCCCCCATCTCCCCCCTCCTCGAAATCCTCCTCCGGTTCCAGAGGTAGCCCCGCTTCCCTCCGGATTCGGACCTGCTAAAGGACGAAGAGACGGTGCTGGATCGTGTAATGCCGGCGGCGTGGTGGCATGGCTGACGTGCTCAGAGAGGGAACTGCGAGAGGAGGCGGACGTACTTGGGTGGCGGCGAAGAGAGGGAGCAGGCAGATGAGCTAGGGCGGGGGGACACCGTCCGGCTTAAATAGCCGTCTATGGATAAGGACGGGGAGACGGAGCGGCGCCACACGACGTTCACACCGCGCCGACGGTCGAGGCGCCCGTCGGACCGTCGGGTTTCCTGGCGAGTCCGCGTGGGGCCATGCCGTCAGTCCGACGTGGCGGGCGTGCCCGGGCTCCCGCATATCCGCCCCATATTTGGGCTGGAAATGAGGGGTGCCGGTCAGCCCGGGCGTTTGAGGCTAGTTTGAGAGGCCCGTCCGGGTCGATTTTTTGTGACCGGGCAGTGACCGTGCGGCCTGCCTGGGCGTTTGAGACGGGTATGAGGGGTCCTGCTGTAGATGCTCTTAGGACGCGTTTGGTTCACAACTGTGTTGTGGCGTTTTTGCATACTTGTCCTAGTTGGGCCTAGCTGAGCTAATGCAGACTAAAAACTAACATCTACATGTAGTTTGGTTCCCTGCATTAGTCTATTTGCATCAGGGGACCAATATGTTAGCATGCTGTTTGGTTGCCTGCGTCGGTGTTGTTAAACAAACAACATGTTGTTTGGTTGGAACCAGCTAAAGATGTGATCACCACTTCTTATTAGTGGTGACCTTACCACACACTCACAACATTGTCTTCTCCTAGCTAGGAAACAAATGACAGTTTATCCTAGCTACTAGCACATGACAGTACAACTTATTAAGTGTCAATATGGCCGAATAGTCCAAAGTTTGATGATGTTAACTAGGTGGAAGTTCATCCTCCTTTTCCTCTTCTTCTCCTTCTTCTCTCCCTCTTCTTCCGCTGCTGCTGTTGCCTCTTCTTCTTCTTCTTCTTCTTCTTCTTCTTCTTCTTCTTCTTCTTTTTCTTCTTCTTCTTCTTCTTCTTCAGATCCGGGTCTGACCTCTATTATCCCACATTTCCCGAGCCCACTCCATCCTTTTGTTTTTTCATGCTTCGTTGTCAAACGCCTCCACACCATGGCCGGAGCTAAACACCTCATCAGGAGTCACATCATCCTCCTTCGGCACATGTTCATCAGTTCCCCATTGTAGGATCCAGTTGTGAATGTTGCAACATGCAAGAACAAGCTTGACCTGGGTAGGGTAAGGGTGGAATGGCTTCTGATCCTGGATCTTAAACCTATTCTTGAGAGCTCCAAATGCCCGTTCAACAGTCACTCTAAGGCTGGAGTGTTTGAGATTGAATAGCTCTTGTGGAGTCCTAGGATAGTTCCTACCAGAGAACTCGTTCAGATGGTACCTAGTTTTCCTGAAGGATGGAAGAACACCTGGCCGACAAGCATAGCCATCATCTCCTAGGTAGAATTTGACATGTCGGATGTTGATGCCATCAGGTCTACACATGCTGTCACTGAGAATGTTAGCATCATGTGCTGATCTTTCTCAGCCAACCAAGACATATCTAAACTTCAGATCAAGGTCAACAGCAGCAAGCACATTCTGACTTATGTAGTGCTTTCTCCCTCTATATGTTGCAGCTTGTGACCTCGGCACTCTGGCAGTGACATGAGTACCATCTATTGCGCCAATGTAATCCTGGAATAGCATTAGAAGATGGTGTAATGGATAGAACAAGAACATGAACAAGTTATGAAGGCATTAACAAGATACTGAAGTTGCTCACTTTGAAGTATGGATACCATCCTGGGCTAGTGCGAATCTTGGTAGGAGTCCGGACGCTTGGTGACACGATCATCTCTCCTTCGAGTTCCCCAATAGCATACAACACTTGTTTGAAATACCTGAAGATGGTCTCCATTGATCTCTTGAACGTGTTGTGAATAACCCTGAGCCTCTGGTTATGTCCAACAACATGAAGGAACAAGGCCACTTGCTCGTCAACACTGGTGTGGATGCTATCTTCTAGCAGCCCCCGGTTCCTGAAGGTCTAGACAAGTCTTGCAAATGGTGCTCTTTTCATTCTAAGCATCCACAGAGACTCTGTGTCGTTGCAGTTGTAGATGTAGTTCAGATTAGATATCCTCTCCCTATCCCGGATTAACATCGGACCATAACAGATGAGAGGTCTCTCATTCCGACTTAGAGCTCTCTTATGGACCAACATGATCCATGCATGAACCACAACTATCAGTGATGCTGTCTGAACTAGAAGCTTCATCTGTTCATCGACAACCTAAGCGACATCCATGATGCGGTCAGCCTACGTGCTACCGACCCTAAACGGTCCTAGCAGAGGAAGGGGAGGGGATAACTTACCAGCTTCCGGGTCGGGGGAGACATGCCGGCGAGGAGGATGGCTGGACGGAGTCGAAGAAGAAGGGGAGAAGCAGGTGCCGGTGCCGGGGAGTGCTGCTGCCACCACCAACCCCGCCGTCCCAGCCGCAGATCTGAGTCGTCGCCGCCACCAGTGCCAATAACAGAGGATGGATTGTCCTAGAGCTAGGGGTGAGTGAGTAAATGGGGTGGTGAGCATATATTTCGTGCCATCCCGCCTCCGCAGATTTCTCCCTCCCACCATCTCCGACCCAATCCCCCCTGCACTGCGCGCTACGCCGCGTTCCCCTTTTGTGTTGGGGAACGTTGCATGGGAAACAAGAATTTTCCTACGCTTCACCAAGATCAACCTAGGAGATGAGCATCTACGAGAGGAGAGATTGGATCCACATACCCTTGTAGATCGCTAAGCGGGAAGCGTTAAGAAACGCGGTTGATGTAGTTGAACGTCTTCGCGATCCAAATCGCAATCCGTCCCGCGATCCAGCCACGATCAAGTGCCGAATGAACGACACCTCCGCGTTCAGCACACTTACAGTGTCGGCGTCCTGGGAACAGGGGTACCCAGACTTGCCTGCCTGCGGCCTAGAGCATGGCCCACTTCGACAGCCAAGTACGGCCCAGCGCGGTCTCACTCGGGACAAGGCTTCGCGAGGGAAACAGCGCCAAGACCCGCAGGGGAATAGGCCTCCCCAGGCCCCCTCCTGAGCGGCGGAGATCTCTATGCAATGCTCGACCTCTGGAGGCCAAGGATGACGCAAGGCGGGCCAGGCGGGCACCAGCGCGCCAGGGGAGACAGTTCCCTCTTTCGTGCAAAGGAGGCAGGTGCGCACACAGGTTCCCAAAGCGCCCCCCAAAGGTTTCCGTTCCGGTGCAACGAGACCAAGACCACGAGCTCTGCAGGACGGACGTCATCTCCGAGCCCGCCTCTGCATCACCACCAGCTACTTTGCAGGCGAAGACCACCTTTCGTCAGGATAAGATGTACTCCTTGTCCCCCTTCAAATTTGGCCGGTGTGGGATCCCTTCGCGCCATTACGACGGGGGAAGGGGACCCGGGCCGCTATAAATAGAGGCTAGGCTGCCAGGTAGAGGGAGATCCAACACCACCCGAACGCACTCTCGAGGCAACTCACCACTGTACTAGTTGATCCACGAACCTCCTCGTGAGGCAATCCACCAAAAGCAGGAGTAGGGTTTTACGCTTCGCAGCGGCCCGAACCTGGGTAAATTCTCGCGTGCTATCTTCTTCCTCGCCTTCGAGCAGGGTTATCGTGCTGTGAGTTGGGGGGGGGGGGGTGAAGCTATTGGAGATCTTCGCACACGCCCCTGAGTTCGAACTTCTTAGGGTTTTTGTGGAGCCCGAAGTCCGACATTTGGCGCGCCAGGTAGGGGGCGTGTCGGGATCCTTACTCAAGCTTCGCCTCGCCTACGCTCGCCGTTTCCATGGCCAAGGGACACCGAGGCCGCGCCGAATGACGGGCTGCTCGCGTTGCTCGGGCGACGCCTGCAGACCTAGGCATCCCGCGTCGCCTTGCCCCCCCCCCCGTCGGAGGACGCCATCTCCAGCCCGGCCTTCGACAGGCGCCGGGGGCTGTCGCCCTCGTCGACCACGCAGCACGCTCCCGTCGCCCCGACCCTTCCCCGCGTCTGCGTCACGGCATCGTCCTCTCGGGCTCGCCGCGATTCGGCACGCGGGTGAATCGCGCTCCTCGTGGCCCGCGAACTGCAGCGTTTCCACGTTGCTCGCGGGTGCTACGACGACTGGATATGTCGCGCGGCAGGCGAGGTCCAGGCGCTCCCTTATGGGACGGGCCAGGGGGCTCGCGTCCATGGGATCACTCAACCGATCGCTGCGACACTGAGTACACGCGGACGCCCGGGGGAAATGTGTCGCGACACGCTCCCGCTGGGGGCGCGGCCTGGCTCATCGGGCACGCAGGAGTTGGTCACTGGCGCAGACGGGGGCCGATGGGAGCTGTTGGCCGTGCGGGGTGGGCGCCGCCTCGCGCCTCCCAGCACGCCCGGCGCGTCAGGGGCGGACGCCCGGCGACTCGTCTAAACCAGCACCCGGGGGCACGCGCAACTCCACAACAACCGTGTTGACGATGGGAGCAGTGATGTCTACCACGCAACCTTCTTCTTGTAGACTCATGTTGGGCCTCCAAGTGCAGAGTTTTGTAGGACAGTAGCAAATTTCCCTCAAGTGGATGACCTAAGGTTTATCAATCCGTGGGAGGCGTAGGATGAAGATGGTCTCTCTCGAACAACCCTGCAACCAAATAACAAAGAGTCTCTTGTGTCCCCAACACACCCAATACAATGGTAAATTGTATAGGTGAACTAGTTCGGCGAAGAGATGGTGATACAAGTGTAATATGGATGGTAGATATAGGTTTTTGTAATATGAAAATATAAAAACAGCAAGGTAGCAAGTAACAAAAGTGAGCAAAAACGGTATTGCAATGCTTGAAAACAAGGCCTAGGGTTCATACTTTCACTAGTGCAAGTTCTCTCAACAATACTGACATAGTTGAATCATATGTAAATCCCTCACGTGCGACAAAGAGTTCACCCCAAAGTCACAAATAGCGGAGAACAAACGAAGAAATTATTGTAGGGTACGAAACCACCTCAAAGTTATCTTTTCCGATCAATCTTATGAGCTATCCCTATAAGTGTCACGAACAGCCCTAGAGTTCGTACTAAGATAACACCTTAAGATACACATCACCCAAAACCCTAATGTCACCTAGATACTCCAATGTCACCACGAGTACCCATGGGCTTGATTATACGATATGCATCACACAATTTCAGATTCATCATGTTCAATCCAACACAAAGAACTTCAAAGAGTGCCCAAAAGTTTCTACCGGGGAGTCTAGACGAAAACATGTGCCAACCCCTATGCATAGATTCCCAAGGTCACTAAACCCGCAAATTGATCACCAAAACATACATCAAGTGGATCAATAGAACATCCCATTGTCACCACGGATATCCCATCGCAAGACATACATCAAGTGTTCTCAAATCCTAAAAGACTCAATCCGATAAGAAAACTTCAAAGGGAAAACTCAATTCATCACAAGAAGATAGAGAGGGGAAAACTCCATATGATTCATCTATATTAATAAAGCTCGCGGTACATCAAGATCGTGTCTTCTCAAGAACACGAGAGAGAGAGATCAAACACATAGCTACTGGTACATACCCTCAGCCCCGAGGGTGAACTACCCCCTCCTCGTCATGGAGACCGCCGGGATGATGAAGATGGCCTCCGATGATGGTTTCCCCCTCCGGCAGGGTGCCGGAACGGGCTCCCGATTGGTTTTTCGTGGCTACACAGGCTTACGGCGGCGGAACTCCCGATCTAGGTTTCTTTCTGTGGGTTTTGGTATTTATAGGAATTTTTGGCATCGGTCTCACGTCAAGGGGACTCCCGAGGGACCCACAAGCCAGGGGTGCGCGTCCTAGGGGGGGGCACCCCCTAGGCTTGTGGCTGCCTCGGGACTCCTCACCGGTATCTTTTTGCTCCAGTATTTTTTATATTTTTCAAAAATATTCTCCGTAAATTTTCAGCCCATTCCGAGAACTTTTATTTGTGCACAAAAAACGACACCATGGTAGTTCTGCTGAAAACAGCGTCAGTCCGGGTTAGTTCTAATAAAATTATACCAAAATCATATAAAATTATTGTAAACATGGCATGAATACTTCATAAATTATAGATACGTCGGAGATGTATCAGCATCCCCAAGCTTAATTCCTGCTCGTCCTCGAGTAGGTAAATGATAAAAGAAATAATTTATGAAGTGTGAATGCTAGCAAGTGCACAAATTTGATCAATGATAATTCCAACCACTTTTTCTAGCATCAATATAAACCATAAACAGTAGCTCATCTCATAAAACTTCTCATGATCAAGTAACAAGCTATTCAAATGTTAAAGTATAGACCAGAAAGTTTCTTGAAAACTAACAAACCATATTCCTAGTCATCGAACAATTGCAATTCATCTTATTTTCAGGAAGGGTCTATGTAAGAGCTTTGATTTAGCAAATTCCACATACTCAACTATCATATAGTCTTCCATGATTATTGTCACTGAAAGCATATTTTTAGAACAAATAGCATCCATCGAACACAGAGAACGATAGGGGCTTAATGTTTCGCCTCCCAACTTATTTATCATATAGATAATTGTCGACAATAATAATTCATGATCAAATATATTTGTGTGGATATATATGTCTAGATCATTCCCCAACACATGACGCTTTCCAAGAGAAAAAGGCAAAATATAGGAAGTGGTGAAGATCACCATGACTCTTGCATAAAGGTAAGTACTAGAAAGTAAAAGATAGGCCCTTCGCAGAGGGAAGCATTGATTTGCAAAGGTGCCAGAGCTCGAGCTTTTAAAACAGAGATGAATAATAATTTTGAGCGGTATGCTTTCATTGCCAACATAACAACAGAGAGATCTCGGTATCTTCCATGCTAGATACATTATAGGAGGTTCCCAAACAGAATGGTAAAGTTTTTACTCCCCCTCCACCAATCAATCACACTCCACGGCGAGCCGAATCCACGGGTACCGTCCATACAAAGAACAATCTTGGGAGAGTTTTGTTTCATTATATTTTGATTTGATTTTTGAGCATGGAACTGGGCATCCCGAATACCAGCCACTTTCTCGTGAATGATAGTGAATCAACACATATCGTGAGAATAACCACCTAGCATGGAAGATACTGACAGCCCCTAGTCACTATATGAGCGATTCGGGCATACAAAACAGAATAAAATTTGAAGGTTTAGAGTTTGGCACATGCAAATTTACTTTGAACGGCAGGTAAATACCGCATATAGGTAGGTATGGTGGACTCATATGGAACAACTTTGGGTTTAAGGGTGTTTGGATGCACAAGTAGTATTTCTACTTGGTGCAGAAGTTTTGGCTAGTATGAGGTGGAAGCAAGCACCACATGTTGGAGGATCCATAACAATATAACTTCTATACAAATATACCCAAAGATTACTCATTACGTTGTCTTCCTTGTCCAATTTCAGCTAACTTGCTCAAGTTTGAAAATAATTAATGAGCTCACAATCATAGAAGATGTCCAAGATAGTATATTTATATGTGGAATCTCTCTTCCTTCAATATTCTTTCAAGAATTGTTCAAGTGACCAATGCGGTGTTTGCTAACTTTCAATAAATTTTACCACCTATACTTATTATGTGTGAAGTCATTACTCCCCATGGGATAAGTATATGAAGCATATTTAATTTCATATTTATGATATTCAATTCATTCAACCATTTACTCATAGGATATAAATGAAGCATGAGAGTGAATGACAAACTATTCCAAAAAGATATAAGTGAAGATCGATGCGTAGTCAACAATTAAATAACTATGTGAAGACTCTCTCATCTAAGAATTTCAGATCTTAAGTATTTTATTAAACATCAAGCAAAAGAAAAAAAATAGCACTCCAAGAATAGCACGCATCATGTGAACGAATAAACATTTAGGCTCAACATAGGCTAACCGATAATTGTTGATGAAGAGAGGTGGGATGCGTAGCATCTCCAAGATTAGATGCTTGAGACTTCTTGAAATATTTACTTGGGGTGCCTTGGGCATCCCCAATCTTTAGCTTTTGTATCTCGTTCAATCCTCTCATATCATGGTTTCACCTATTCTCAAAAACTTCATCCACACAAAACTCGAAAAGAACTCGTGAGATAGGTTAGTACACATAAGAATAAATCAACACTTCATGTACTGCCAAGACAGGTTGCACAATAATTTTCAAACATTAGGTACTGTATACTATCATTTCCACAATTTATATCTACCAATATAGGCTATGGAAACTATCGGATAAGTAGATAACGAAACTATGACAGCAATCTGTCCAAACAGAACAGTCTGTAGCAATCTATTAAACCAGTGTACTTCTGTAACTCAAAAAATTATGAAATTTGAGGACATGCTAAATAATTTATATGAAAACACTGTGTAAAAATTTCAGAAACTTTCCACGTTCCAGTAAAATATGAAAATTCAAACACTAGAGAAAAAGTTTCTGTTTTTTTACACAGCACATATCAAACATGCAATGCAAGCATCCTAAGGCAATTCTTGGAACTTTCTATTGAAAAACAAGATTATAAATAACACATAACAGAAAATAACAAAATATAATGACGCTCCAAGCAAAACACATATTATGTGACGAATAAAAATATAGCTCCAAGTAAGATATACCGATAATGTTGAAGACCAAAGAGGGGATGCCTTCCGGGGCATCCCCAAGATTAGGCGCTTGAGTCTTTATTGGATATTACCTTGGGGGTGCCTTGGGCATCCCGAAGCTTAGGTTCTTGTCACTCCTTATTCTCCTCATATCGGTGTCTCACCCAAAACTTGAAAACTTCAATCACACAAAACTTAACGGAACTTCGTGAGATGGGTTAGTATAATAAACAAAGATCATTCACTTAGGTACTGTCAAGTCAAGATTCATAATTTTTTCCACATGATACCTACTGTATTCTATTATTTCCATAATTTATACAACTAAATATAAGCTATGGAAATACTAAAACAAGCAAACTATGCATGCAAAACAGAATCTGTCAAAAAACAGAACAGTCTGTGAAGATCTGTAGTGTATCCATACTTATTTGTCTCTGAAAATTCTAAAAAATTAGGACATCCTGAAGAATTGGTATATTAAGACTTTGTAAAAAATTTCAGATCATTATCACGCTCCAGTAAAAAATGAAAATTCCTGTACTGGAGTCAAAAGTTTCTGTTTTGGTTCAGCATCAATTCTACTCATCTTGTGAGTCATCCCAAAGGCTTTACTTGGCACTTTATTGAACTAAAAGGCACAAAACATGATTACTACAGTAGCTTAATCATGTGAACACACAAAAACAGAAAGTAAAAGTGTTGGGTTGCCTCCCAACAAGCGCTTTTCTTTAATGCCTTTTAGCTAGGCATGATGATTTAAATGATGCTCACATAGGAATAATAATTGAAACATGCAAAAGAGCATCATGAATCTCATGACAAGCACATTTAAGTCTGACCCACTTCCTATGCATACGGATTTTGTGAGCAAACAATTTATGGGAGCAAGAATCAACTAGCATAGGAAGGCAAAACAAGCGTAACTTCAAAACTTTGAACACATAGAGAGGAAACTTGATATTATTGCAATTCCTACAAGCATATGTTCCTCCCTCATAATAATTTTCAGTAGCATCATGAAGGAATTTCACAACATAACTATCACATAAAGCATTATCTTCATGATCCACAAGCATAGAAAATTTGTCACTCTCCACATAAGCAATTTTCTTCTCATTCATAATAGTGGGAGCAAACTCAACAAAATAACTATCATGAGATAGTTGATTGACATAACCACTTTGAATATTAAAATCATGATGACAAGTTTCATGGTTACTATCACTCTTTATAGCATACATGTCATCATCATAATCATCATAGATAGTAGGCATGTCATTATCATAACAAATTTGCTCATCAAAACTTGGGGGACTAAAAATATCATCTTCATCAAACATAGCATCCCCAAGCTTGTGGCTTTGCATATCATTAGCATCATGGATATTCAGAGAATGCATACTAGCAATATTGCAATCATGCTTATCACTCAAGGAATTCTCATTAAGTATTTTCATAATTTCTTCCTCTACCAATTGAGCACAATTTTCTGAATCCCTATTTTCACGAAAGACATTATAAAGACGAAACAAATGATGCAACCTAAACTCCATTTTTTTTGTAGTTTTCTTTTATAAAACCAAACTAGTGAAAAACAAGAAACTAAAAGATTTAATTGCAAGATCTAAAGATATACCTTCAAGCACTCACCTCCCCGGCAACGGCGCCAAAAAAGAGCTTCATGTCTACTACGCAACCTTCTTCTTGTAGACTCGTGTTGGGCCTCCAAGCGCAGAGTTTTGTAGGTCAGTAGCAAATTTCCCTCAAGTGGATGACCTAAGGTTTATCAATCCGTGGGAGGCATAGGATGAAGATGGTCTCTCTCGAACAACCCTGCAACCAAATAACAAAGAGTCTCTTGTGTCCCCAACACACCCAATACAATGGTAAATTGTATAGGTGCACTAGTTTGGCGAAGAGATGGTGATACAAGTGTAATATGGATGGTAGATATAGGTTTTTATAATCTGAAAATATAAAAACAGCAAGGTAGCAAGTAATAAAAGTGAGGAAAAACGGTATTGCAATGCTTGAAAACAAGGCCTAGGGTTCATACTTTCACTAGTGCAAGTTCTCTCAACAATACTGACATAGTTGAATCATATGTAAATCCCTCACGTGCGACAAAGAGTTCACTCCAAAGTCACAAATAGCGGAGAAGAAACGAAGAAAATATTGTAGGGTACGAAACCACCTCAAAGTTATCTTTTCCGATCAATCTTATGAGCTATCCCTATAAGTGTCACGAACAGCCCTAGAGTTCGTACTAAAATAACACCTTAAGATACACATCAACCAAAACCCTAATCTCACCTAGATACTCCAATGTCACCACGAGTACCCAAGGGCTTGATTATACGATATGCATCACACAATTTCAGATTCATCATGTTCAATCCAACACAAAGAACTTCAAAGAGTGCCCCAAAGTTTCTACCGGGGAGTCAAGACGAAAACATGTGCCCATCCCTATGCATAGATTCCCAAGGTCACCGAACCTGCAAGTTGATCAGCAAAACATACATCAAGTGGATCAATAGAACATCCCATTGTCACCACGGATATCCCATCGCAAGACATACATCAAGTGTTCTCAAATCCTTAAAGACTCAATCCGATAAGAAACTTCAAAGGGAAAAGTCAATTCATCACAAGAAGATAGAGAGGGGAAAACTCCATATGATTCATCTATATTAATAAAGCTCGTGGTACATCAAGATCGTGTCATCTCAAGAACATGAGAGAGAGAGATCAAACACATAGCTACTGGTACATACCCTCAGCCCCGAGGGTGAACTACTCCCTCCTCGTCATGGAGACCGCCGGGATGATGAAGATGGCCTCCAGTGATGGTTTCCCCCTCCGGCAGGGTGCCGGAACGGGCTCCCGATTTGTTTTTCGTGGCTACAGAGGCTTGCGGCCGCGGAACCCCCGATCTAGGTTTCTTTCTGGGGTTTTTGGTATTTATAGGAATTTTTGGCGTCGGTCTGACGTCAAGGGGACTCCCGAGGGACCCACAAGCCAGGGGGCGCGCCCCCTATGCCTGTGGCTGCCTCGGGAGTCCTCACCAGTATCTTTTTGCTCCAGTATTTTTTATATTTTCCAAAAATATTCTCTGTAAAATTTCAGCCCATTCCGAGAACTTTTATTTCTGCACAAAAAACGACACCATGGTAGTTCTGCTGAAAACAGCGTCAGTCCGGGTTAGTTCTAATAAAATCATACCAAAATCATATAAAATTATTGTAAACTTGGCATGAATACTTCATAAATTATAGATACGTTGGAGACGTATCAAGCAGCGCCGGCCACCACGACAACAGAAGGAGCATATGCGACCTCGCGAGCGACTTTTGTCGGGGCTGGTTTGAACAGCCTCGCGAGGGCGGCTGGCGGGGTGTGTCTCATGAGGATGCCTGGCACTGGCAGCCTCGTGAGGCGCGCCCGCTGGTGGGGAGCTACCCTTGGCAAGCGCCTGGATCCGCGGACCGGGGGTCACCTGCCTGGAGACGGAGGGTGCAACACACGCCCATGACCCCCGCTCGGGCGACCCCAGCCTGGAGACGGACGGTGGAACACACGCCCATGTCCTCAGGCCAGTTGCGTCCAACCTGGAGATGGAGGGTGGAACACACGCCCATGTCCTCAGGCCAGGTGCTTCCAACCTGGAGACGGAGGGTGGAACATATGCCCATGTCTCCAGGACGGGTGTCGCCTACCCAGAGACGGAGTGTGGAACACACGCCCATGTCTCCGGGCCAGGCCTCGCTCGGCCAGCGTCAGGAGATCACGTACTCACCCATGTCTCCCGGTCCGGCTCGGTCCACCCGGGGACGGGTAGTCGGGTACCCGTGCGGGGCTTCCGGGCACCCCAGCGAGGCGCGCTAGGGTACCGCCTCGGGCGTCGGCCCCGCACGCGACGGAGGGCCCCTGCGCCGAACCCCGCTCGCGGCGCAGGGGGCTGCGGCTCTGCTACAATGACAACATCCGCCCCTGGGCTTTGGGGTGCCCGAGGCCCTGTTCAGAGGCGGGCCCTCCCTACGGAGAGCGTGGGGGACTCCCTCCGCGCTCGAGGGCCCGTCCGGAGCCGACCTCACTTCGCCGCGTCATGCTTGGGGGCTGGGAGTGGACTCCATGCTCAGGAGGGATGGAGCTCCTAGCGCACCCCCAGGCTCGACCCGTGACACTTTCACGTAATAATGAGTGGGCTGTATACGCCCAGAGCCCCCCGAGGACGCGGAGGGGTTCCATCCCACGCCCAAGTGGAAGCCCCATGCTCCGCGCTGGTGGACAACACTGCCCTCCAATGGTTATGCCCACGCAAGGTGGAAGCCCTACGCTCCGCGCTGGGGAGAAGATGAAGACGAAGACTAGCCTAGGTGTCGGACGCAGCTGTTCTTTGCCTTTCTTGTATTCGAATTTGCCGTTTTCCTGGAATGAAACCCGAGGCTTTTTTGACTCTACTTAAAGGAAAAGGGGCGGGAATTTTTCTTCTGGCAGTTTTCTCTCTTGAAGTTTCTTTCTCTGAGTTAACGCCTGCCAGCCTCTCCCTCCTGCGCCCCACGAGCGGGGGCTACTGGCACGGTGCGCACACCTTGCCAAAGCCTTGGCGTCCTGGTCCCCGCATGGCCTTGGTGTCCTGGTCCTCGCGTGGCGCTCTCGAGTGAGCTAGCAGGCGCGCGCCGCCTCACCCTCGCTCGAGGGCTCCGCCGCGGCCCGGTGCGCTGTCTTAAAAGCCTGTGGAGGCTCACGCCCCCTGGGGCAAGAACCGGCAGAAAGGATTGGTCGCCGCTTGAATGTCAAGGGAGGCTCCTGAGCGTCGCGCCTCAGGAGCCTCACCGATCGCATGGCTCCTCGCTCCTTGGTCTCGTCCTGGTGATCTGGATGCCCCAATGGCGGTCGAGGCCTCGCCCCTTGGTCTCGTGCTGGTGATCCGGACGCCCCAACGGTGGTCGGGGCATGCACGGGATCGGGCCCCACCGACGTAGAGCACCACTTGAGCGTCAATGGGGGTTCCTGAGCATCGCGCCTCAGGATCCTCACTGATCGCGTGGCTCCTTGCCCCTTGGTCTCGTCCTGGTGATCCGGACGCCCCAATGGCGGTCGAGGCCTCGCCCCTTGGTCTCGTCCTGGTGATCCGGACGCCCCAACGGTGGTCGGGGCATGCACGAGATCGGGCCCTGCAGACGTAGAGTGCCGAAAGGGCCCCCCCCAAACCACCTCACTCGCAGGAAGGAGGAACCTCCCCAAGCTCTCCAGGTGCCACTGCCAAACCTCACGATGCAGAAGCCCGCCGCGGACACATCAAGCTAAGTACCCTAACCATAGGGATGAAAACAGAGCGGAAACGGACGGAACTAAGTGCTACCACATTTGTTTTCATATTTTTTTGCAGAAGCGGAAACGAATACAGAAACCCCGGAAATGAATACGGAAACAAATTCTATCAGAAACAGACACGGCACGAATACAGAACGGACACAGAAACAGAAGTGGGCGTTGACCGGAGCTTAGAAAACCCTTGAATCATCAAAAATACGCAAAAAACAAACAAGATTAATGAATTGTTAACATGGCTACAAAATTAAATGATTATGCTAGCAACTTAGCATCATATTGTAATAGTACCGGACAATTGCATATAGGGTCTAGTTGAGTACATGTCTGATAGGTATGTGATGCATTTTGCACTTTCAAATGATCCATTCTGCTCGTTCTGCTCATTGTGACATTGTGTGTTGTTTCTTGGTTGGGCTGCAGCCATATGCCTATGGTAAAAACGGAAATTCCATATTCACAGAAACGGAAACTTCCATTTCCACGTATGTTCCGCCGGAAAACATAGTTCCGTTTTTGTTTCCGTTTCCGCATAAAAAATTCCATTTCCACTTCTGTTTTGCAAATTTCCATTTCCGTTTTCATACTTCCTCTCCATTTCCATTTTGCTCCGGAAAAACAGAAAGTTTCCACTCCATTTTCATCCCTACCTAACCACGATCAAAAGGAAGTCTCGATTAACAGTAACGTAGTGACCGCAATACGTAATGAGAATGCTAATAAAAGGGCGCAAGCGCCAAAGTTCGTTACACACCCAGAAGGGCCCCCCATGATTTTTGGTTACAGGCAGAGGAAAAGAAAAGAAGGTGAAGGAGCCCCCCCAAGGGCTACCGCTCCTGGGGCCCCGGCCTCGGCAGGCCGGCGCTCAGTCGGAATCCTCCTCCTCCTTGATGGCTTCGCGGTGGCACGTCGGCATGGCCGCTTCCCGGGCGGGGGAGCGGCGCCGTCGCAGCTGGCTTTCCCCCGAAGTCCGGGCGCGCCGACGCGGCAGGGCGTCGTAGCTGTCGTCACTCGGGCTCTCCTCGAAGAAGGTATCGCTGCTGCTGAAAACATGGCGGCCGTCGCCAAGGGCAAGCTCACCTCCAAGATCGCCGCTGCCGTCGACCTCCGGGCAGCACCCCAAGCGCCTACCGTCCTCCCCAAAGATCTTGACGAAAAGCGCCGCGGCGCTGCCTTGCTTGAAGTAGAGCGTGGGCATCCCCTCCAGGCCATGGGCGCGGGCGAAGGTCTGCCACCTGCGGCTCAAAAAGGCGTTGCCTGCGGGGGTAACCTCGACCTCCACCCACAATGCACCGCTGCAACAACCGTCGGCCTGCAGCCACAGACCTGCGGGCGCGTTAACCCGCAACGTCTCCACGAAGGAGCGCGGGAGCTGCAACCAGGTGCTCGCTGGCCTCTCCACTGGCACCGGGAACTCCAGGCCTGCGTCGGCTGTGCGGGCTTGCGGACGCGGTGGCTGAGCACCAATTGCGGGTCTCCCTCCCCGACCACGGCCGCCGCGCCTGCCGCCTCCGGTTGCGCCAACAGAAGCGCCAGACCTCGCGGAGGGGCGCCCACGCCCATGGGGCGCCGCCGCCGCCGTCCCAGTATACTTGCGAGGACGACCCCTGCTCCTCTTGGGAGGTTGTTGGTCCGGCACCCCCTGACAGGCCTTCCCTTTCTCGGCGGCAGAAAGCCTCCTCACCGGCATCATGATGGAGGAGATGAAGGACGAAGGCGGGGGAGCAATGAGTAGGAATGAGCTGGGGGCTCCGTTCCCCCCCCCCCCCCCCGCCGCCCATTTATAGCTGGATGGAGGCCAACCGGCGTCTTCCCCATCCCGGGTTATGATGGCCCCACGACGTGCGCCGGTTGCAGGTCAGACGGAGCGGTTGCCAAGGCGTCGTGGGGAGTGGAGGCGCCGTGCACTCCTCGGGCGACACGTGCCAGACTCGATCGGCATGCTACACTACCTCACGTCGCTTCACCTGCTCCCATCGGATCACATCCGCGTGGCCCGAGGGGACGGGAGGACACAAGGAGACAGCCGCATTCAAGGAAGAGCAATGATGGCCGGGGATGCGCGCAGGCTTCGCGTCAGCTGGACTCAGGGCGGTTCCCGACGTCTTCGGGGAGCTAAGACGCCCATGTCTCATTGTACGCCACGCGTCAGGTTGGGCCCGCAAGCGGTTGGGGTCCATGGCGCTTCGGGCCATCTTCTATGGCTTCGCTCAGAAGCCAGCTCGAGTGCGCCTCGGGCCCGGGGGCTACTGTCGGCGTCCTGGGAACGGGGGTACCCAGAGTTGCCTGCCTGCGGCCCAGGGCGTGGCCCACTTCGACAGCCAAGTACGGCCTAGCGCGGTCTCACTCGGGACAAGGCCCTCGCGAGAGCCCCGAACTCGTGAGGGAAACAGTGCCAAGACCCACGGGTGAATAGGCCTCCCCAGGCCCCCTCCTGAGCGGCGGAGATCTCTATGCAATGCTCGACCTCGGGAGGCCAAGGATGACGCAAGGCGTGCCAGGCGGGCACCAGCGCGCCAGGGGAGACAGTTCCCTCTTTCGTGCAAAGGAGGCAGGGGCGCACGCAGGTTCCCAAAGCGCCCCCCAAAGGTTTCCGTTCCGGTGCAACGAGACCAAGACCACGAGCTCTGCAGGACGGACGTCATTGCCGAGCCCGCCTTTGCATCACCACCGGCTACTTTGCAGGCGAAGACCACCTTTCGTCAGGATAAGATGTACTCCTTGCCCCCCTTCAAATTTGGCCATTGTTGGATCCCTTCCCGCCATTACGACGGGGGAAGAGGACCCGGGCCACTATAAATAGAGGCTAGGCTGCCAGGTAGAGGGAGATCCAACACCACCCGAACGCAGTCTCGAGGCAACTCACCACTGTACTAGTTGATCCACGAACCTCCTCGTGAGGTAATCCACCAAAAGCAGGAGTAGGGTTTTACGCTTCGCAGCGGCCGGAACCTGGGTAAATTCTCGCGTGCTATCTTCTTCCTCGCCTTTGAGCAGGGTTATCGTGCTGTGAGTTGGGGGGGTGAAGCTGTTGGAGATCTTCGCACACGCCCCTGAGTTCGAATTTCTTAGGGTTTTTGCATACCCCGAAGTCCGACATACAACTCGAAGACGTTCTCCGCCTCCTTGATCCAGCAAGCAAGGGCGGAGAGGTAGATGAGTTCTCCGGTAGCACGACGGAGTGGCAGCGGTGGTGGTGGGGCTGATCCGGCAGAGCTTCGCTAGGCAAAACCGAGCCAATCTAGAGGAGAAACCGATCTATGAGGGAGGGAGAGGTTGTGCCTGTCGGCGTCCTGGGAACAGGGGTACCTAGACCTGCCTGCCTGCGGCCCAGGGCGTGACCCACTTCGACAGCCGGTACGGCCCGGCGCGGCTTCACTCAATACAATGCCCTCGCAAGAGTCCCACCCTCGTGAGGGGGACGACGCCAAGATCCCTGGAGGGAGGAGGCCACCCCAAGTTGCCTCCCGAGGGGCGGAGATCTCTATGCAGTACCCGGCCTCGCGAGGTCGTGGGTGACGCAAGTCAGGCTAGGCGTGCATCAGCGCGCGCAGAGAAGATAGTTTCCTCTTTGGTGCAAAGGAGGCTGGGGCGTACGCGGGTCCCCGAGGCGTCCCACCAAAGGTTTCCATTCTGGTGTAACAAGACCAGGCCAACAGGCTCGGCAGGACGGATGTCACCGCCGATCCCACCTCCGCGTCATTGCCAGCTACTTTGCAGGCGAAGACCACCTTTCGTCAGGATAAAATGTACCTCCTGTCCCCTTTCGAATTTGGCCGTTGTGGGATCCCTTCCCGCTAGTGCGATAAGGGAAGCGGACCCGAGCCATTATAAATACGGACTAGCCATCACCATAGAGGAGGACGGATCGGAAACCACCTGAGCGCCCTCGCGAGGTTGCTCACCACTATACTAGTTCATCCACAAACCTCCTCGTGAGGCAATCCACCAAAAGCAGGAGTAGGGTTTTACGCTACGCAGCGGCCCGAACCTGGGTAAATCCGCGTGTGAGCCTTCTTTCTCGTGATTGAGTGAGTCGATCGGGCTAGGCCTTGGAGCTGTAAGCTTGAAGGCCAAAGCAGGTTGGGATCTTCACACACGCCCTTGAGTTCGAACCTCTTTGGGTTTTGCGAAGCCCGAAATCCGACATTTGGCGCGCCAGGTAGGGGGCGTGTCGAAGTCTTTCCACAAGCTTCGCTCCCTCTCTGCTCCACCGCTCCGATGGCTGACGATCGCCGAGCCCGCGCCGAGCGCCGGGCTGCTCGTGTCGCCCAGACAGCGCCAGTGGGCCGCACCGCCGCGCGCTGCTTTGCCTCTCCTGCGGCCGACGCCGCCACGGGCCCAGATGCCCATGAGCAGCAGGACTCGTCGCAGCCGGTCACCGCCCGGCACGACGGCCGCACCGCCACCCCGTCCATTGTTCCAGCTACTAGGTCGTCCTCCCACGCTCGCCCCGGGCAGTCGCACGGGCTGGCCACACTGCTCATGGCGCGCGAGCTGCTGCGCTTCCGCCCTGCCCCCGACCGCTACGACGACTGGCTCGGGCGTATCGCGGAGCTCGTCAGGGCCACCGGCGATGCCCCGGCACTCTCCTATTCGCTCCGTCCCCCGCCGTCTCTGGCGGGCGACGTGGCCCATGGTGCACCACCTCCTCCTCCCCAGCGCAACGCCGACCCCGAGCCCAGGCGTGAAGCACACCTGTGCGACCAGCCGCGCGGGCCACCGGCGCGGGCAAGGGATGAAGTAAGCTGCCAGGTGGTGCCGCGGCCGCGCGCGTGCGCCCCTGGAGGCCGTGGCGCAG
This sequence comes from Elymus sibiricus, assembly GCA_039707655.1. Lineage (NCBI taxonomy): Eukaryota > Viridiplantae > Streptophyta > Magnoliopsida > Poales > Poaceae > Elymus > Elymus sibiricus. Next base: position 467,900,543 of record CM077665.1, on the reverse strand, counting down.
GAACACCAAGACCGGGCCCCTACCGTGCGCGCGGCGCCTGGGTGCCGCGCCATCGCCACGGAGCTGCGCCGGGTCGCTTGGCCCGGCAAGTTCAAGCCGGACCTACCTCCTCGCTATGACAGCATCCCCGACCCCGCGGAGTTCCTACAGCTCTACTCGCTGAGCATTGAATCAGCTGGTGGAGACGACAAGGTCATGGCGAACTGGTTCCCCATGGCCCTCAAGGGCGGTGCGCTCTCCTGGCTCCTCAATCTCCCGGAGGGGTCGATCACCCCCTGGGACGAACTTCGCGAGCGCTTCGTCGCCAACTTCCAAGGCACTTGCGATCGCTCCCTCGCTGTGACTGACTTGCGTCGCGTGAAGCAATGGTCGGGCGAGACCTTGCACAAATACATATAGCGTTTCACAATGGTTCGCCTCAAGATCCCAAGGGCGTTGGATGAGGCCATCATCTCGGCGTTCACCGACGGAGTCAGGGACCTCAAGATGAGGGAGGAGCTCGCCATCCACGACGACCTGTGCTCTGCTTTGGAAATGTTCAACCTGGCCAACAAGTGTGCAAAGGCTGAGGAGGGCCGCCTTTCCCTCCTCAAGCTCCCAGAGTCGGACCCCGAAGACAAGAAGACCAAGGACAAGGAAACGAAGCGCAAGGCCCCCGCGGTGCTGGCGGCGGAACCTGAGGGGAAGCGCAGCCGGGATGAGGAACCCCCCAAGGGTGGACGACCATTCTGCATTTTCCACTGCTCCAACAGCCACAACACCAATGACTGCACGGAGCTCAGGGTGCTCCGCGACGAGCATTTCGGTCATCGCCCTGGGCGCGGCGACCGTGGCTACGGTCGTGGTGGAGGCCGCGGTGGAGGCCGCTGGGACAGTCGTGGCCCGCGTCAGGAGTGGCGCGACCAGCGTCGGGAGGACCACTGGCGCGATGAGCCTCGTGAGGGGCCCCGCCGTGACCAGCCTCGTGAGGCTCGCCCTCGTGAGGCCGGCCTCCCCCCGCTGCCGCCGCCACCCAGGAGGAAGGAAGAAGACAGGCAGAACGACGGGGATGGGGGCTTCCAGGAAGCCAGGGCAATCGCTTGCATCCTGGGCGGCGCTCAGGCCCCTGCATCGAACCAGATCTTCAAGCAGTTCTCGCGGGAGGTGAGCGCTGCTCTCCCGAAGCTTGAGGCCGCGCATCCCCTCAAGTGGTCACAGTGCGCCATCACCTTCGACTCCAAGGATCAACTCAGGTGCTCGGCCATGGCGGGCGCGCTTCCCATGCTGTGCACACCGACCATCAGCAATGTCCTTGTTACCAAGGCCCTTATCGACGGTGGCGCTGGGCTCAATGTCCTCTTCATCGAGACGTTCGAGATGCTCCAAGTGCCCTATGACCAACTCATGCCAACCAAGCCTTTCTCAGGGTCACTGATGGCTCCACTGTCCCCATCGGGCAAGTGCGCCTGCCGGTCACCTTCGGTGGGCATAACAACTACCACACCGAGCTCATCGTCTTCGACGTCACACACATCCACCTCCCGTACAACGTGATCCTCGGGTATGCCGCCCTCGCCAAGTTCAAGGCGGTGACTCACCATGGCTACAACGTCCTCAAGATCCCGGGGAGTGGTGGCGTCATCACCGTCCCCTGCGATGAGAAGGACGCCGTTTGTTCCCTCGAGTGCGCCTACAGTGCCGCAGCAGCAGAAAACTCAGACGACGAAGGAGGCGTCCTGCCTCCTGAGGATGTCCCCAGGAAGAAGAAGCAGGTCCTCTCCAAGCAGCGCCAGGGGGCGGAAGCCTCTAGGGATGGCGCCTCAGGCTCCGCGCCCGGGGTCAGGGCTCCTTCCCCCCTCGCATAGGAAGGCGCGCTCGGCGCCTCCCTCGGGTCGGGCTCGGGGGCTTCCATCTGGAAGACTTCCGACCAGACCAGTGAGACGAGGGAGGTGCTCGGGCACAACATGGAGGTGTGCTTCGACGCGCGTCGCCTCAAGCAAAGAGCACGGCGCGAGGTGCCAAGTTCGCGGGATTTCATCGCCAATGCAATCGAGGAGCTTCAAGAGGCGCTGGCCATGCGAGGCGGGTGTCGCCCCGCATCACCTAGCATAGCCACCGTCCTTGGCTCGGGCGGCATGCTGCGCGTCTGCATCGACGTACTGGGCATCAACAGGGCCGCGTCCCAGGACCTCTTCTGGCCGTCGCGCGTCGGCTGCAGTGGGGTCTATCCGTGCAACTACATCCGCATGCCCTTCAGCCTGGTGAATGCGGGTGCCACGATCCAGTGCCTCGCCCAGGCCATGCTCACGCCCCACGAAGTCCGGCGTCGCGTGGTCCTGGAGGAGGAGCCAGGTCCTAGCGATGACCCCGAGCCTCCGGAGGCGTCGGGCTCATGAAGGCCAGGCTCCAACGACTACCTCGATGATTCAGCGGTACCGCTGCCAGGTGACTTTTTGGTTTGTAACAGGTAACTCTTTGGTTTGTTCACATTGAGGGCGCCCATCGGGCTGCACTATCCTCAGGCAGTTAGGGCACGTCCCTGCGGCCATGTCGTTTGCGCATGTGTCAGAACCTCTTATGCATTTGATAAATTTCCTAAGTATTCCAACCTACATGCTCGGTGCTTCGCCACCATGAATGTCGCCGCGCCCTAACAATCCCGCTTTTGACCGCCTCGTGATTATGGGCTGGCACGACATCTCTGCTCAGGTCCGTCCCTGCAGCTTTGACAAATCCAAACGGTCGAGCTCTGTCTCGCGGGCCAGTCCCGTGTACGTCACCTCCCATGAACCTTGGTGCTACGTCCTCGCATTTGCTAATCGAGAGTGGGTGAGTCAGGGCGCGCGACACGGTTCCTGCAACCACAGGCGGCATTTCGCTGCCAGGGAGCCGCGCGCCGGGTGTTTTCTCCTCAGGTTTGTCGCATGAGAAGATGGGGCACGACGTCTGTGCTCGGGTCTATCCCTGCAACGTCGATAAATCCAAGGGTTGAGCTCTGTCTGGTGGGCTGGCCCCGCTCACGTCACCTCCAGGGTCGTTGGTGTTTGACCTTCTCATGCGATGGCCCTCGAGGAAATTCAATCGGCGCAGGTTTCTCCAAAATATACAGGACTTGCAATGGCGCCTCCTACCAGAAGATTTAGGCGCAACCCGCCTTTGAGGTAGGGCCTCGTGAATCCTGCACTGGCTCACGGGTGCCCAGATACACCTCCAGTTCTACCGTGCAGGCCACGCGTACGAACTTAATGGGCTGTACACGCCCGGGGGGCTCAGGAGCCGAGCCCTTCCCACGTCCAAGTGGAAGCCCCTTGCTCCGCGCTGGCGGATGACACTATCGCTCAGCGGCTATGCCCATGCAACGTGGAAGCCCCATGCTCCGCGCTGGTGGATAAATAACTTAGGGCGCCCTAGCGGCTGCATCCAACCTCAGGACGGCCCCTCACGGCCCCGTCTCGTAGGATTCCCATGGGATTCCCACGCGAGGGGTTACACGGGGGCTACGCTCAGGCTGGGCCTGGCGCGCGCCACCTCCCCAGGTCCCTGATACCTGGTCTTCCCGCGTCCCTCCCAGGCGAAAGCTGGTGAGGAATGGTATGGGAGCCGCTCGTACGCCAAGGGGGACCCTCGAGCATCGCGACTCAGGGGCCTCACTGGTCACGTAGCCCCTCACCCCTTGGTCTCATCCTGGTGATCCGGAGGCCCCAATGGCGGTTGAGGTATGCGCGGGACCGGGCCCTGCCGACGTAGAGCTCAAGGCGCTCCAAATCTCCACATCAACCCCGTCGTCGCCATGTTCCCTTCATGAGGGTTGCTCGTACGTCCAGGGGGACCCCTGAGCATCGCAACTCAGGGGCCTCACTGGTCACGTAGCTCCTCACCCCTTGGTCTCGTCCTGGTGATCCAGACGCCCCAACGGCGGTTGAGGTATGCGCAGGATTGGGCCCTGCCGACACAGAGCAATACAGCAAACAGGAAGGAAGCTAGGCAAGGAAGCAAACCACATAATTTAAACAGTCATTACAAGCATTTAATGTCTCCGAAAACGCAAACAAGTCTAATGCCTCCACGAGGCACGATAAATGTTACAGGAAAGGACATAGGAGGAGGAGCTGACATCGCTGCATGCCCCGACAGCGGGGAGCTCGTCGTCGACATCGCTGCCATTGTCGTCGTCGTCATTGACCTCCGCAGTTGCAGGAGGCGAGGGAACAGTAACGCAGGCGAATTTCTTCATCAACGCCTCCATGGCGCCCTCCACGGCCGTCGCCGTAGCGGCGCGAACCCCAGGATCAACCGGGCGGATCACGGCGCCGAAGTCGAAACCCAGCTCGTGAAGGTAGAGGTGGCTGAAGACGCGCGTCGCGGCCGCGAGGAAGAGGTCGCGGCACTCACTCTCCAAGACGGTCTCCACCCTGGCAACGGCACCCTCAAGCACCTCGGCGAGCTTGGAAGAGAGCGTCGCGAAGCCGCTCTCAGGAGCTACCAGGGGTTCCGTGAATCCCCCCCGGCAGATGGAGTGCAACGCCCAACAGAGCCTGAGCTCGACGGAGGGGAGGGCATCGCGCTCCGCAGCCCTCCTCTCCTCAGCCGCAGCAAGGGCTTTCTCCTTGGCATCCAGCTGAGCCTTCTCCGCCGCCACTTCCTCCTTCAGCTTGTCCAGACGCTCGTGCTCCGTGGCTTGGTCGGCCGCCGCCTGGGACAGCGCGGAGTCGCGGTCGGCAAGTTGGCCTCGCAGGCCTTGAGGTCTTCCTCCCGTTGGCGTAACTGCTCCGCGAGCACAGTTTTCTCCTCCTGAAGAAACTTCAGGCTGGCCTCCGCTTCACCACAGCGCTTCGCGGCAGACGTCGCATCGGCCAACGCCGCGTTGCAAGCCGCGTTGGCTAACGCGGCTTCCTTCCTGCCCTCAGCAGCGGTGGCCTCGGCTTTGCTCCAAACTGCCATGGCGGCGGCGGCGGCCTGGAGCCACCCAGAAAGGATCCCCAAGCGCTCCTTTGCAAGGCGACCATCGGCGCTCCGGAGATCTCCCGGGACCTGATCCAGAGCGGCATAGGCCCCCTCCAGGGTGCCTGACTGAACCAGAAGGCCACAACTCGAAGGTGCCAGGGATGGCCCAGAGGTGGCGTCTGCGCAGCAGCAGGTGCCGCCCCTAGGGAGGTAGAAGTGTTGTGGGCTGAGGGCGACGGAGGCTGCGGCGCCATCTCAGACAAGGCAAGGACGAACGGTCCCTCGGCCAGCCGGCCCTCGGGGGCTGGCCTCTTCGCCAGCGGCACCGATGCATCCCCAGGGGCAGGAGCAGCCTCTCCAACGGGCACCGGGGGCTCCGCGGCCGCAACAAGGAGTGTCGCCCCGGGAGCCTCACGCACAGGTCTCGGGGGCGCCACGGCCGCGACAAGGAGAGTCGCCCCTTGAGCCTCCCCACCCACGACGTCCAGCCCCTCATCAGGCATTGGCAGGGCACCAGGAACGGGCGTCGCGTCGGAGGGCACCTTCGGCTTGACGCCCGCCTTCTTCTTCTTCACCTTCAGCAAGGCGGCGCTCCTCGTTACCAAGCGAAGAAGGGTCCATGAGCACGCGAGCCACCTGCGGGCGGCCAAAAACCAAGGAGGGTTACTCACTCTTCAACGTCAACCCATTTCCTCTTGTTCTCCACCTCGGCGAAGGCGAGAATGCCCTCGCCCTTCTCCGGGGAGGCATCACCGTGCAGGGAAGCAGAGGCGTTGCCCACAAGGGCCGCGGCCGGGGAAGCCATACCCGCTCCGGCCATGGCCACCTCGCCCGCAGGCTACGGCTCGGACGGGGGCAAGGCAGGCGCCTTAGTCGCCTTACTGGCACGAAGGGGGCGCGCGGCCCGAGGTGTGGGTCCTGGGCCCCTGAGGACCCTGGCGAATCGCGAAGGACTTGCGCCCAGGGGTTCGCCAGCATTGTCGGCATCTTCGAAGCCATGGAGGAGCGTGCTCCGCGACGGAGGGGGCACCTCTTCCAGATTGTCATCCGCAGTCTCCTTCGAGTCTTCTTCACCCGTGGTATAGTCGGAGGACACCGTCACCGGAGAGCCTGGGCATTCGACTGGAAAGAGCCCCAACTCGTCGAAGGTGGGCATGGCGGCGACCAAATCGGCCTTGTCACCACGGCAATACAGTGGGGCGTAGGCCTCGGGGAGGTCCCCGGGGTCGCCGTTGAGCAGGGTCGCCACGGCCCTGTTCAGCTCCCCATCGGTCAGGCGAGCGGATCGGAGCCTGATGCCATCCACACCACCCTGGTATTCCCACATGGGCTTCGAGTTAGCCTGGAGCGGCGCCAGGCGTTGTGCCAGAAACTCCTTCACTATCATTCCCCCAGTGAACTTCCTGGCGCTGATGTCTTGGGAGATCTGCTCCAGGACGGGCTTGGCCCGTGGGTCGGTGAGCTTCACGGAGCCCCACGCAGGAGTCTTCTTCGGCAGCCCCTTCGGGAGCTCCAGGCGGGAGCTGAGGCCCTGGACATCCACGAAGACCCAGCGGTGCCTGAAGTTCTCCACCTTCTTCCCGGCCTTCAAGAGCATGTTCCCGCTCTGGACCGCGACGAAGGAGACGCATGCTGACCGCTGAGCGCCGTCATGGAGCCACAAGCTGAAGAAATGGCGGAAGAGGGCCACTGAAGGCTTCATGCCAACGAAGGCCTCGCAGTAAAAGGCGAAGATGGACAAGAGCAAGATGGAGTTGGGTTGGAGATGGAGGGACTGGATCCCATAGTGCTCGAGGATGGCGGTGAAGAACCCAGAGAAGGGCGGAACGAGCCCAGAGAAGATGCTGTGGAGGAAGAAAGGGTAGACTGACTTGGCCAGGCTGTGCTGCTCCACGGAGCCGCACCATATCAAGGTCCGCCCCCATTCATTGGTGCCGTCCGCCGTCGACGGAAGCACCGGGGCGAGGTCCCCGTCCTTGGCTATGGCGGACTTCGAGAGCGCCGGCGAGGTGGAAGCGGAGGCTGAGCCTTGAGCTTCGGGCTTCGACTTGCCAGCGGGCGCCATCGAGAGGACCTTGGGAACAAGAGAGCAAGGGAGAGGAAGGTGCAGCGCTGAAATCTGGAGGAGTTCTCACAGAGGATAGGGATCTGGGCGAAGAAGCAAAAGCATAGGGAAGGAAAGCAATAATGGCCCGGCATCGGGCGCCAGGCTTTTGTCGGTTCGGATAGTTGCCGAGGAAGCACGGGAGCGGAGACGTCCGCATCCAACTGCGCACCACTCGCCAGGACTGGCCCGCAGGCGATTGGGGCCCGCGGCGCTTCAGGCTATCTTCTTCGGCTTTGCCCCGAAGCCAACTCGAGCACGCTTTGGCCCGGGGGCTACTATCGGCGTCCTGGGAACAGGGGTACCCAGATTTGCCTGCCTGCGGCCCAGGACATGGCCCACTTCGACAGCCGGTATGGCCCGGCGCGGCTTCACTCAAGACAAGGCCCTCGCGAGAGTCCCACCCTCTCGAGGGGGACGACGCCAAGACCCCTAGAGGGAAGAGGCCACCCCAAGTTGCCTTCCGAGGGGCGGAGATCTCTATGCAGTACCCAGCCTCGCGAGGTCGTGGGTGACGCAAGTCAGGCTAGGCGTGCATCAGCGCGCGCAGAGAAGTCAGTTTCCTCTTTGGTGCAAAGGAGGCTGGGGCATACGCGGGTTCCCAAGGCGTCCCACCATAGGTTTCCATTCTGGTGTAACAAGGCCAGGCCAACGGGCTCGGCAGGAAGGATGTCACCGCCAAGCCCACCTCCGCGTCATTGCCAGCTACTTTGCAGGCGAAGACCACCTTTCGTCAGGATAAGATGAACCTCCTGTCCCCTTTCGAATTTGGCCATTGTGGGATCCCTTCCCGCTAGTGCGATAAGGGAAGAGGACCCGGGCCATTATAAATAGGCACTAGCCATCACCATAGAGGAGGACGGATTGGAAACCACCCCAGCGCCCTCGCGAGGTTGCTCACCACTATACTAGTTCATCCACAATCCTCCTCGTGAGGCAATCCACCAAAAGGAGGAGTACGGTTTTACACTTTGCAGCGGCCCGAACCTGGGTAAATCCGCGTGTGAGCCTTCTTTCTCGTGATTGAGTGAGTCGATCGGGCTAGGCCTTGGAGCTGTGAGCTTGGAGGCCAAAGCAGGTCTCGGGGGCTCCACGGCCGCGACAAGGAGAGTCACCCCATGAGCCTCCTCACCCACGACGTCCAGCCCCTCATCAGGCATTGGCAGGGCACCAGAAACGGGCGTCGTGTCGGAGGGCACCTTCGGCTTGACGCCCGCCTTCTTCTTCTTCACCTTCAGCACGGCGGCGCTCCTGGTTACCAAGCGAAGAAGGGTCCGTGAGCACGCGAGCCACCTGCGGGCGGCCAAAAACCAAGGAGGGTTACTCACTCTTCAACGTCAACCCATTTCCTCTTCTTCTCCACCTCGGCGAAGGCGAGAATGCCCTCGCCCTTCTTCGGGGAGGCATCACCGTCCAGGGAAGTAGAGGCGTCGCCCACAAGGGCCGCGGCCGGGGAAGCCATACCTGCTCCGGCCATGGCCACCTCGCCCGCAGGCTGCGGCTCGGGTGGGGGCAAGGCAGGCGCCTTAGTCGCCTTACTGGCACGAAGGGGCACTCCGGAGGAGGCCCAGCCTCGGGCTTCCTCGGGGTCACCCGACCGGCAGTCCGCGCGGCCCGAGGAGTGGGTCCTGGGCCCCTGAGGACCCTGGCGAATCGCGAAGGACTTGTGGCCAGGGGTTCGCCAGCATCGTCGGCATCTTTGAAGCCACGGAGGAGCGTGCTCCACGACGGAGGGGGCACCTCTTCCAGATTGTCATCCGCAGTCTCGTCCGAGTCTTCTTCACCCGTGGTATCGTCGGAGGACACCGTCACCGGAGAGCCTGGGCATTCGACTGGAAAGAGCCCCAACTCGTCGAAGGTGGGCATGGCGGCGACCAAATCGGCCTTGTCGCCGCGGCAATACAGCGGGGCGTAGGCCTCGGGGAGGTCCCCGGGGTCGCCGTTGAGCAGGGTCGCCACAGCCCTGTTCAGCTCCCCGTCGGTCAGGCGAGTGGATCGGAGCCTGATGCCATCCCCACGACCCTGGTATTCCCACATGGGCTTCGAGTGAGCCTGGAGCGGCGCTAGGCGTTGTGCCAGAAACTCCTTCACTATCATTCCCCCAGTGGCGGAAGAGGGCCACTGAAGGCTTCATGCCAATGAAGGCCTCGCAGTAAAAGGAGAAGACGGACAAGAGCAAGATGGAGTTGGGTTGGAGATGGAGGAACTGGATCCCATAGTGCTCGAGGATGGCGGTGAAGAACCCAGAGAAGGGCGGAATGAGCCCAGAGAAGATGCTGTGGAGGAAGAAAGGGTAGACTGACTTGGCCAGGATGTGCTGCTCCACGGAGCCGCACCATATCAAGGTCCGCCCCCATTCATTGGTGCCGTCCGCCGTCGACGGAAGCATCGGGGCGAGGTCCCCGTCCTTGGCTATGGCGACTTCGAGAGCGCCGGCGAGGTGGAAGCGGAGGCTGAGCCTTGAGCTTTGGGCTTTGACTTGCCAGCGGGCGCCATCGAGAGGTCCTTGAGAACAAGAGAGCAAGGGAGAGGAAGGTGCAGCGCTGATATCTAGAGGAGTTCTCACAGAGGATAGGGATCTGGCATCGGGCGCCAGGCTTTTGTCGGTTCGGACAGTTGCCGAGGAAGCACGGGAGCGGAGACGTCCGCATCCAACCGCGCACCACTCGCCAGGACTGGCCCGCAGGCGATTGGGGCCCGCGGCGCTTCGGGCTATCTTCTTCGGCTTGGCCCCGAAGCCAACTCGAGCGCGCTTTGGCCCGGGGGCTACTATCGCCGTCCTAGGAACAGGGGTACCCAGACCTGCCTGCCTGCGGCCCAGGACGTGGTCCACTTCGACAGCCGGTACGGCCCGGCGCGGCTTCACTCAAGACAAGGCCCTCGCGAGAGTCCCACCCTCTCGAGGGGGACGACGCCAAGACCCCTGGAGGGAAGAGGCCACCCCAAGTTGCCGTCCGAGGGGCGGAGATCTCTATGTAGTACCCGGCCTCGCGAGGTCATGGGTGACGCAAGTCAGGCCAGGCGTGCATCAGCGCGCGCAGAGAAGACAGTTTCCTCTTTGGTGCAAAGGAGGCTGGGGCGTACGCGGGTTCCCAAGGCGTCCCACCATAGGTTTCCATTCTGGTGTAACAAGACCAGGCAAACGGGCTCGGCAGGACGGATGTCACCGCCGAGCCCACCTCCGCGTCATTGCCATCTACTTTGCAGGCGAAGACCACCTTTCGTCAGGATAAGATGTACCTCCTGTCCTCTTTCGAATTTGGCCATTGTGGGATCCCTTCCCGCCAGTGCGATAAGGGAAGAGGACCCGGGCCATTATAAGTAGGCACTAGCCATCACCATAGAGGAGGACGGATTGGAAACCACCCGAACGCCCTCGCGAGGTTGCTCACCACTATACTAGTTCATCCACAAACCTCCTCGTGAGGCAATCCACGAAAAGGAGGACCCGGGCCGCATGGGCCTTCGTGGGAGGTGCGGCCAGCCCACCACGGGCTGGTGCGCAACGTCTCATAGCCCATGGAGCTCTCCGAGGCTCGTGGCCCCTTCCAGTGGACCCCCGGAACTCTTCCGGCACCCCGTACGCTACCGTTGACGCCCAAACCTTTTCCGGTGACTAACACGGAACTTCCCATATATCAATATCACTAGTGCAGGCGCCTGCTATACAAATGGTTTTTAACCCCTTTCCGTGACGTAGTTTCAAACCGTCGCCTTGCATGTGTGGGCGATAGGGGGGGCTATCGCACACGACACGAAAAACCCGTTGGCGATGCCTGCTCCCGGTCACACACGATAGGCAAAATTATGTCGTGTGCGATTGGAAGGACTATCACAAACAGGTATTTAAGAGAAATTGTGTGAGATGTGCATACCATCCCACAAAGTGAATCCCAAACATACATTTCCGTTCGTATTGTACATCACACACAATTTTCTGCTTAACATCGTGTGTTAGGGGTGGCCATCACGCACGGTGCCTAGAAGAAACTGTTTGGCATAGGGCTGTCCATCACACACACATTTTATGTGAAAACGTTTGTGAATGGGTTTTCTAACACACACAGTTTGCGTCCGGAAATCGTGTGTGATTATTCACTGATCCAACACGCCAATTTTCCTGCAAGCGTGTGGGTTTGTTGAGGTCATCGCTGACGGTGTTCTATGACAAACCGTCTACAATATGAAACCCCAATAATTAGGCTAATTGCTCTATTATTTATAATCCAGCTAGTAAACAATTTGATACTTCAGATCAAGCACACAATATATTTTATTTCGTATTATGGCAACCAGGATTTCACAATTGAAATACAAAAGAGTACAACATCATATAGGCATATACTACCTACCTACCCAATTACACGACAGGACCGAGTTTCACATGCAATATCTAAAACCTTTGGAAAATAGCATCAAATACGGTAAATAGACAGATGAATCTCGTCTAGAAAACTGTTGAAGCGGAAGCCAAATATTGAGCCTTCCCTGATGTCGAAGGTTCTTGCAACTTTATGACAGTGCCTGTGGATGGTTGCCTGCCCATCCTTCATCCTCTTGAGGAATACTTCAAGATTATACTGTGGGTGCTGTATGAATACCTTCCTCGCCTCTTGACCATACAGGTGGTTTGAGACATACTTGTCGATGAATCGCTTTGGAAAGGATTGGAAACAAAGATATGCGTAAATTTCGTTTCTAAAAATTGAAATGTCACAAAGGGAAAAAAGACAAGGTAAAAGAGATAGTACCATCCTATAGTTCAGTGATGTCTTCTTCATTATGCAGACAAACAACTTGTTGTTTTTCGTCGCAAGTTTCTTTATCTTAACAATCTTTCTGAGTTTCTTGATTTGACTAATATTCATGAACACATCATTTCCCCACATGCAAAATGGGTCGTACAGTGGGTCTAAACCTCTTACGGCAGGACCTACATGTGCAAGACCAAATTATTGTTAGAAACCTAAATATTAGAATGGTTCCTGCAATTGCACAATAATGTGCTATTAGCCAAAGGATCATGAAAGTGCAAACCTCGATGGTAAACCTCAGTGTCTCCCATTGTTCCCCCTATAACGTGTTTAAGAATAGATATTGATCAGTAAAATCTTTTAGTGAAAGATAAACGCATTGCATATCCAACATATGAATTCAAGCCACATGAAAAGGACAAGCGTGCTAAGAACTATGAAATATAGCAATTGTAGGTTTCACGTGCATAACAAAACAAAATTGTACCAACAATAATTGAACATGACATTGCAGATGATCACCAAAACAACTGAACCAAACTGTTAACTGAGCATCACATTGCACAATACAACATAGTAGTAGAAGGTCAGATTGCATAGTAGCATTACATTGCATATTTCACTAGAGTTTCTTAAGGAAAGGCAGGAGCAGCACATGCAGCAGGTAAAACAAACATGCGTAACAGGCGTAGCTAGCTGAACACAGGTCATTAGTAATTAAGCTTAAAAACAAGATATTCCTCGTCGTTGGAGATATCGATAACAATGGGCTTGGATGAGGGTGAGTTGCCTCAGCCTGTCCGGGCACCAACCGGCCTGCTATGGAGTTGAGGAAAGCACGGGCACGCTGAGAAAACAACACGATGTCGTCGTCGAAGGCAACGGCGGAGCCCTGGAGAAAACACAACGAGATGTTGTTCAAAGCAGCCAACCGCGTGGCGGCATCCGCGCGCGAGGTGACGACGGTGGCCTCGGCGTCTAGATGTTGCTCCAAGATCTGGGGGTCAGCACGCATGGCAGCCATCGGGGACTCATCCGCGCGTGCGGTCGCGATTTGCTTCTCTGCTGCCAGGTGCTCCTTGAGATCCTAGCTATACTGCGTGCACCATGTCTTTCGGCGGTGATTATGTGTGGGGTGGGCCGGTGATTTTGGTGGAACGTGTCGCGTCGGCGGTCGGGCCATGTTGAATGGAGGAGGAGGGGTGGTGGGGGGAGGGGGTATGGGGAAGGTTTGGATTACCTGATTATGACTAGTTGGATGAGGCCGAGCAGCAGGAAGGAGCGTCGCCGGCGAGGAGGCGGCGCTGCAAGCAAGAAGTGAAGGTTTGAACTTAGGAAATGAAGAGGGGAGCAGGGGGGATGGAAAATGTGGCTTTTGGTTGGTACGAGGGGCGGGGGAGGTAGATATTTGCGCGGCAGCCCAAAATTTCTTTCGGTGCGGCGAAAAAGTAGCGCGCACAGTCACATCGGACACAATACTTTTACCAGAACTGTGTGCGATATTCAACAACACAAACGTATGCTATAGTTTATCCCGTGTGTGATGAGACTGAATGTGGAAATTTTAGTCTCCAAGCTTTCGGCGTAAGATATCGGATAGTACATTGCACACGGTACTTGCATTTCATGTTCATTAGGAAGAGAAAATGGGGATACGGCGGCAAATTTTGGTGTGAATTTCCCTCGTTACATTGGTGATTGCTTAGTTTAACAACACTTGCAAATTTGAGTAGTACTACATAAAAGCGCCTACAACACTGCCTGCACTTACTTAATCGAGCAACTAATAAACATTAGTTAATTGACATAAACATTACTCTAACAAAACACCATCGCTCTAGACAGAGACTAATATTCCGCCTAGCATTTGTCGATCTCCGCCGCCTCCTCGATGGCCAACTCCCGCTCGACGAACTCCATGGAAAGGAGATCCATCGCCACATACTCCAGCATCTCGCAGTCTTCGTCCACCATCTCTTTGGATAAGGCCGCCATGAGCCGGGCGTGGGCGGCCTTGCTCCGGGCATGGACGGCCACAATCTTGGCTAGAGAGGCCGCCGATGAAGGGACGCCTGCTCGAGCACACTCAACGATTACCAACTCAACGGAGGTGGGTTGTCGACCGGTGTCGGAGAAGGCAGATGTGATTTGTGCAGCGACCGACACAAAATGGGCGTGGGCGGCCTCGAGATGGGACTAGGCATCCGCCATCAGGGCTACGGCAACCGCCGAGGAACTGACAGCTGATGTGCCGTTCTTGCCATTTGCTATCCCCGTCGCGGTTGTTGCTTCCGCCCTCTCAGCTACAGCAGCTGCCCTTTCGGTTGCTGCAGCCGCTCTGTCGGAGGTAGCGGCCTCATTCAAGCATGTTGAGAGCGCGCTCATGGCTGATGCGGCCGCGCTCGGGCCAGAGTCGGCTGCCGAAATTGCCCTCACGATGGGGATCCACATCCCCATCTTTCACCAGCGACGATTGAAAAGTAAAATGGTGTGAGGAGTCAGTGCAGTAAACTGGCCGGCGGTGTACTGCAGCCGACGAAGCTTCCGGCCTAAGCCATGCATTACGAGGATTGGCCCATGATATTTTGTACTGCATCACACACGATTCATGAACGTCAACTGTTTGTGAAAGACTTAATTTTCAAAATGTTTTTAAAACAAAAAATGAGGTTAATTCGACAAAGGACGGTGTTTGGATTGCAACAAGATTTATGTGCAGTGAACACTGACCAATAGTTGTGTCGTGCTAAAATATGGAATTATTCAGGGTCTGCTTGCCATTTTTATAAATTAATTGAGTTTTCTAGACATTTAATGTGCATAATTCAAATTTGAACTATCGTCCCAATGGCCGTGCATCAAAATGGGATGAAAAATCATATTAGTGTCCATGGCTTCATCTTTAGGTCACGGTCAATAAATGGGAACGAACTTCAAACATCTCGGTATCTTGGCTCGGCCACAAACGTTGAGAAACTTGGTTTTTAAATTACTGTAAATCCAAAACGCGTTAGAAATTCTAAAAACTTGGCATGTTGTCATGACATGGCACATATGTGCCATGGTAAAAAAATTGTACAACATGGGACAATTTTAGCCACAAGTCCCTTACAAAGCAGAGCTTCTCACTTCAATCTTTGAGGTCCTGATAAGGAAAACCTCACCTTACGTAGGCAAAATGACATCCGCTCATCTTCTCGCCATGAACTTTTGTTAGAGGCAACTCGCACCAGTAAGAGTGTCTTGCTAAAATATGGAATTATTCAGGGTTCTTTTCTCATTTTCATACGTTAATTGAGTTCTCTAGGCATACAATGTGGATAATTAAAATTTGAACTAAAATCACAAGGTCCGGTGCATCAAAATGGGTTGAAAAATCATATAAGTGTCCATGGCTACTTTGGGCCCCATGCAAGATATGGGAATGGATTTCAAACATCTTGGGGTCTTGGATCGGCCACATACATTGAGAAACCTGGTTTTACATTCATGTATAAATCAAAAACTCGTCAGAAATTCAGGAAACTTGGCATGGTGTCATGGCATGGCTCATATGTGTCTTGATGATAAATTGTCCGATTTGGGACAAGTTTTGGCACAAGCCCTTACAAACCTCAGCTACTCACGGGAAGCTAGCTTTTGTGGTTACGATAAGGAACGCATCACCTTATGTGGGCGAATCGACATCCGCTGCCTCTTCTCGTCTTGAATTATATATTTCTAGAGGCAACATATACCAAAATGAGTGTCGTTTAAAAATATGAAAGTATACATGGTTCGTTTGGGCTTCTTATACATTAATTGACTTTTATATGCATTATTTAACGTGCATAATTCAAATTTGAACTACATTCAGAAGGTACAGTGCATCAAAATGGGTTTAAAACCGTATAAGTGTACATGCATCTTTAGGATCCCATGCAATATATGAGAATGAATTTCAAACATCTCGTAGTCTTGGCATGGCCATACAAACATTGAGAAACACGGGTTTTAAATCATGTGTAAATCAAAAACTAGTCAGAAAATTCATGAAACTTGGCATGGTGTCATAACATGCATGGCTCATATGTGCCCTGGTAAAATAGTGTCCAATTTGGGACTAGTTTTGGCACAAGCCCCGCACAAACCAAAGATTAATTATCATGTGAAGCTTTGTTGTTTCGATATGGAATGTGTCACCTTATGCGGGCGAATCGACATCCGCTACCTCTTCTCGTCTTGAACTATTTCTATTGGCAACATATACCAAAATGAGAGTGTCGTGCCAAAATATGAAATTATACATGGTTCGTTTGGCCTTTTTATACATTATTTGACTTTTATATGCATTATTTAACGTGCATAATTCAAATCCGAACTACAATCAGAAGGTCCGGTGCATCAAAATGGGTTGAAAACCATATTAGTGTGCATGCAAATTTATGTCCCATGCAAGACATGTGAATGAATTTCAAACATCTCTGGGTCTTGGCTCGGCCACAGAAACATTGAGAAACTATAGGGTTTTAAATCATGTAAACCAAAAACTCGTCAGGAGATTCATGAAACTTGGCATGGTTTCATGAACATGGCACATAAAGGTGTCATAGCATTTTGTTTTCCTATCTGAGACTTGTTTTTTAATATATATTTTCTTTTAGAGCCAACATTGAGAATATAAGTTAAATTATAGTAAATCTAGAACTCACACAAAATTCAAGAAATTTGGCATGGCGTCATTTTATAGCACAAATATGTTGTGGTATTTTTCGTGTCATTAATAGCAAACAAAAGCTTTTTGGAACAAAGAACTGTCACGTTTCCACGCAAACGGTTGCATTATTTTCAAACCGTTGACGTTCTACTGCCCTTTACGTGCTGCCAAGCGTCCCACTCTTTTATTGGCTAGGGCTTAGGAGGTGCCGTGCGAGCAGCTGCTTGAGTTGACAGGAGGCGTGCGAGCTGGCATCCGCCACGCAGGCTCACCGGGAGGCGTGCGGGCAGTACGTCGAAGACTCACCGGGGATTGAGCCCTTTGACCTCTGTATCCGCCCTCCTCGCTTCCAACCTGTCCATCAATGGCGCCCGAGCCGCTGTTTAATAGGCGGCTTTACTGCCCACTTACTCACAATCCTCCATATATCTTCGCCTCACATTCCCCTCCATCTTCAGACCTCCACGGCGACCTACGCCATGCTGCAGAAGGATCATATGCCACCAGTCTTCCGGTTTGGTGAAGTTGACACCGAGACGGAAGAGATAGAACATGAAGACGAATGGGACGCCATGGACATGGCCCTGGAAGAGCTGCATGCCGCAGCGGATGCTGGCCCGACGCACTCGCCATCAACCATCACCGCGCCCGCCCCAGCAACCATCCCCGTGGCATTGACGGGCTGGTCGCCCAACATCATCGCAGCGCTGGAAACCGCGGGCGTCAGGGAGGTCCCTGCCGACCCGCGTGAGCTCGTGTACGTGCAAGCGCCAGCGCCTCCTCCTGCCGCCGTGCTCGTGCGCACCCTTGCACACGCCACACCGGTCCCAGTGTGCATGCCCACACTGACGGCGCCTGATAATCCCCAAGTGCAAGGAATCATTGTAGCAATTTCCAAAGGTGGAAGTGATAAGTATGGAGTGTCGAACCCACAAGGAGCTAAAGGTAAGATCAATATTCTCTCAAGTCCTATCTGCCACTGATACGACTCTACGTACGCCGAACGATTGCTTCCAACTAGAAACGAGAAATAAAACTACGTTGTGGGTATGAAGAGAATAGCTTTGCATGATATCAGAGAACTAAAATATAAAAATAGGTGCTGTTATCATAAAGTTAGAATATATTACAACATATTACAAATAGCGAGTGTGGAATTGTCCTAGGCAATTGTTAACAAGATCGGCAATCATTATTGCAATTTTATATGAGGGAGAGGCATAAGCTAACATACTTTCTCTACTTGGATCATATGCACTTATGATTGGAACTCTAGCAAGCATCCGCAACTACTAAAGATCATTAAGGTAAAACCCAACCATAGCATTAAACTATCAAGTCCCCTTTATCCCATACGCAAGAACCCCCTTACTCAGGTTTAAGCTTCTATCACTCTAGCAACCCACTATAAGCGAATCATGAACGTATTGCAACACCCTACAGCGGGAATCCTTCACGTGTGCGCGGCACGGAAGGCACCATAGGACAGCACCAAAATAAACATACAACTCAAACCAATCTAGATCATCAATCAACCCATAAGACAAAAGAAATTTACTCAAAACATCATAGGATGGCAACACATCATTGGATCATAATATGTGGCATAAAGCACCATGTTCAAGTAGGGGATTACAGCGGGGTGCGGATGAGGATGGTGATGAAGAAGGTTATGTTGATGAAGACGATCACCACGGTGATGGTTCCCCCGATGGCACTTTGGCACCACCGAGAGAGAGGGGGAGAGGGTCTCCCCCTTGTGCTTCCTCCTCCATGGCCTCCCCCTAGGTGGGGAGAGGTTCTCCCTCTGGTCCTTGGCCTCCATGGTGATGATGGCCCCTCCGTCTTCCTCCTCCATGGTCTCCGGTGATGGTGACCCCCTCCGGCAGGGTGCCAGAGTGGGCCAAGATTGATCTTTCGTGGCTACAAAGACTTGCGGCGGTGGAACTTCTGATCTAGGTTTGTTTCTGGAGGTTTCTCGATTTATAGGAGTACATGGCGTTGGAATCAAGTCAGGGGGACTCCCGAGGGGCCCACAAGCCAGGGGGCGCGCCCTAGGGGGGCGACCCCTAGGCTTGTGGCTGCCTCGGGACTCCTCTCCGATATCTTTTTGCTCCAATATTTTTTATATTTTCCAAAAATATTCTCCGTAAATTTTCAGCCCATTCCGAGAACTTTTATTTCTGCACAAAAACAACACCACGGTAGCTCTGCTGAAAACAGCGTCAGTCCGGGTTAGTTCTAATCAAATCATACCAAAATCATATAAAATTATTGTAAACATGGCATGAATACTTCATAAATTATAGATACGTTGGAGACGGATCAGCGCCCGACCCCTTGCGCATGCCTGCACCCATCGCGCCCGGGCCTGTGCACGCACCTGCACCCATCACGGCCCCCTCAGCAGATTGGGCCGCCGCCGTCGACAGATTTCTCGCAGCGCTGCTAGTCGCCGCCCCCGGCCCCGCGCCCATCGATCGCGCGACGACCGGCTCTTTGATTGTGAAAGTCCATAACATTCTGGTCTCGGTTGAAGAACTGTACAACTGTGCCCCGGAGCACGAGAACGCCGCCGCAGGAGGCCGCCGCCGCCATTGCCGCAACTAGTTTTCTTTATATTGTTTCTCGATTGTATGAATGTAAAGTGAAAGCTTGACTGAATGAAATCTATGGTTTGATGAACTATGTATTTATCTCTGAATTCACGTAGCAAACAAAAAACCATCATTGTTTTATCTGAATGAACACACATCACAAACGGTTCAGGTTGAATACCCGTTTGAAGATCGACAACTATCTTTCCTTCGCCCGTAAGCCAAGTCAAAATATTGGCGCGAAGGATTGGTCCAATGCGTCATTGCAAATGTTTCTCGAATATGATCCGTGTGCCTAGTACAGACAATCCGGGAAGATTTGCATCTATCATACTGGGTAAATTACCATGTGTCAAATCGGAAACATTGGCATCTGTCGATCTAGTAACACTGGCATTTTTCAACATTGTAGCATTGGCATTTGGCAAGTATTGCAGAAACAAAATCACAATTAGGGTGTAATTTTGCAACTGAAATTCACTTTAAACATGGATTTCATTCATACATTAAGCACTGGTCTTTGTACAATACAGTTCAACTCGACAGCTGAACCGAACAAACTTTTCCCCAATTGTTGCCAACCACGTACTAAATTAGCTAGTTCAACTATATACTAGCTAATTAAAGTACGTGGTACAGTTCAACCATATCTATAGTTAGATGAACTGAACAAAATAGCCCCTAAATACTAGTACTACGAAGTGGCTTTGTACTTCTTCTAGCAGAATCGAGCGCGCTCAGTAAGAGCAAGTTGTGGAGGAGCCTGCCGACCAGTTGGCGAAGACGTGTCTGTTGCCTGCCAGTGCTGCCCTCCGACGCTCAAGACGCCCCTCCTCGAAGCGATGAGACTCTGCGTAGATCTTCGCATTCCGCGTCACGACTGTGGCTTCTCCTCCAGCCACGGCGTCGGTGAGCTTCTTCGCGTGCGCTACCTGGCGCTCCACCTCCTTCTCTTGGAAGTAGATGTAGCGCGCAAGGGTTGCGATGTAGAAACCCGGCGGTGGGCCTTTGGCGGACTCCACCTCCCGCATTCGGGCCTTGGTGGCGGCGCGGGTTATGACCCCGCAGCCTGACAGCGTGGTCGTGGCAAAGACGGACGACGGTGGGGTGGTGGCCCAGGCGGCGAAAGGTGTGGTGGCGGCCACGCTGGCCACCGGCAGCAGCTGCCTTCGGGCAGCGGTGGCGGAGCGTGTAGTTGGTGGCGTGCGCACAACCACCAGGGACGCCACATGCACTACACGCTTCAGAGGACTGCCATGCCGACGCGGTGAAGCCTCCCAGCTGGAGCTGTCACTGGTGGAGTGGTTGGGCGACGGCGAACGGCCGGTGCCATTGGTGATTGGGGGAGAAGCAAACTAGACAAGCTACGGGCAGGGGGGATGAAGGCAATGTGGAGTCGCCGGCCGTGAGGGTTTATATAGCAGGCAGGCAAGCATTGGGGATTTCACCGAGCATGGCGGGAAGCTAGAGTCGTAGAACGGTTTTGCGCACGGGAACCTGCGCGGTTCTGAGCAGGAATGGGATCATCGAGCGGGCTCGTGCCCAAAACCCAAAAGCGGTGCCGAAGCGTGCAAAAGAATCCTCGGGCGGCAACGTAGTGACAAGACGTGAGAGAGGAGGACGGACTGATGCGGAGGCACACGCGTCAACATAATAAAATGTCTGCGATATTAATACACGCAAACGACACTTCCCAACATAGCGTCTGTAATGCTCTCATCCATCGCTGACAATTACTTGGTAGCAACCGTCTGCCCACAACACACACAGCTTGTCAGTATGAATCGTCTGTGTTATTTCTGGTGTTCGCACACGATTCTCATTACTCACCTGTTTGTTGTATATCGCACACATCGTGTTATGCCGAGTCGTTTGTGTTCTGCTGTATCAGCGCACACAGTTTATCCGAGTGAACTGTATGCCGTACTTCGCACATGTATGTAGTTTTGGTAACCGTTTCTGTTATCTTCTCTAATCACAAATGGTTCATAAGAACAAACTGTCTGCCGTAGATCGCACAAGCAACTACTTTCTGAATCGTATTTGATGGATCCACCTTCGCACACGGTTCGTGCCATTAGAGACGGAGTTTGCACTATATCGTTTGCGATTCATGCATCGCACACAGATTCATCGAAGGGTCTCTGATTGTAGTGTCGCGTTAGCAGCATCCTACAGTAGTGTCTTTACCTCCGGACCATTCCGGAGCTCCTCATGACGTCTGGGATCTCATCTGGGACTCCGAACAACCTTCGGTCACCAACATATATAACTCAACAATACCTAATTGTCACCGAACGTTAAGTGTGCAGACCCTGCGGGTTCGAGAACTATGCAGACATGACCGAGACACCTCTACGGTCAATAACCAATAGCGGGACCCGGATGCCCATATTGGCTCCTACATATTCTATGACGATCTTTATCGGTTGAACCTCTATGTCAAGGATTCAGTTAATCCCGTACGCGGTTCCCTTTGTTCATCGGTATGTTACTTGCCTGAGATTCGATCATCGGTATCTCCATACCTAGTTCAATCTCGTTACCGGCAAGTGTCTTTACTCGTTCCATAATACAAGATCCCGTGGCTAAATCATTAGTCACTTTGCTTGCAAGCTCATTGTGAGGTTGTATTACCGAGTGGGCCCTGAGATACCTCTCCGTCATACAGAGTAACAAATCCCAGTCTTGATCCATGCCAACCCAATAGACACCCTCGGAGATACCTGTAGAGTACCTTTATAGTCACCCAGTTATGTTGCGATGTTTGATACACACAAGGTACTCCTCCGGTGTTAGTGAGTTGCATGATCTCATGGTCATAGGAGCAGATACTTGACATGCAGAAAACAATAGCAATAAACTTGACACGATCATATGCTACGTTCATAGTTTGGGTCTTGTCCATCACATCATTCTCCTAATGATGTGATCCCATTATCAAAAGACAACTCATGTCCAAGGCCAAGAAACCTTGACCATCTTTGATCAACGAGCTAGTCCTATAGAGGCTCACTAGGGACACAGTGTTGTCTATGTACCCACACATGTATTTGAGTTTCCAATCAATACAATTCTAGCATGGATAATAAAAAGTTATCATGAACAAGGAAATATGATAGTAACAACTTTATTATTGCCTCTAGGGCATATTTCCGACAGTCTCCTACTTGCACTAGAGTCAATAATCTAGCTCACATCACCATGTGGTTTACATTGTAATGAATCTAACACCCATACAGTTCTGGTGTTTATCATGTTTTGCTCGTGGAAGAGGCTTAGTCAACGGGTCTGCGACATTCAGATCCGTGTGCACTTTGCAAATATTTATGTCCTCCTCCTTGATGTAATCGCGGATGGAATTGAAGCATCGCTTTATGTGTCTGGTGCTCTTGTGAAACCTTGGTTCTTTGGCTAGAGCAATGGCACCAGTGTTGTCACAGAACAAAGTCATTGGGTCCAGTGCACTGGGCACAACTCCAAGATCTGTCATGAACTACTTTATCCAGACACCATCCTTTGCCACCTCCGAGGCAGCTATGTACTCCGCTTTGCATGTAGAATCAGCTACCACGCTTTGCTTGGAACTGCACCAGCTTACCGCTCCTCCATTGAGAATAAATACGTCTCCGGTTTGAGACTTAGAGTCATCCGGATCAGTTTCAAAGCTTGCATCGACGTAACCCTTTACGACGAGCTCTTGATCACCTCCATAAACGAGAAACATTTCCTTAGTCCTTTTCAGGTACTTCAGGATATTCTTGACCGCCGTCCAGTGTTCCACTCCTGGATCACTTTGAAACCTTCCGGCCATACTTATGGCAAGGCTAACATCTGGTCTTGTGCACAACATTGCATACATGATAGAGCCTATGGCAGAAGCCTAGGGGATGACACTCATCTTTTCTCTATCCTTCGTAGTCATTGGGCATTAAGTCTTACTCAACTTCACACCTTGTAATACAGGCAAGAACCCTTTCTTGGACTGATCCATTTTGAACTTCTTCAAAACCTTATCAAGGTATGCGCTCTGTGAAAGTCCTATTATCTTTCTCTATAGATCTTGATGCCTGATACGAAAGCAGCTTCTCCTAGGTCCTTCATTGAAAAACTCTTATTCAAATATTCCTTCATGCTTTCCAAAAATTCTACATCGTTTCCAATCAGCAATATGTCATCCACATATAATATTAGAAACGCTATAGAGCTCCCACTCACTTTCTTGTAAATACAAGCTTCTCTGTAAACTTGTATAAACCCATACGCTTAATTTGATCACCTCATCAAAGATAAGATTCCAACTCCGAGATGCTTGCACCAGCCCATAAATGGATCACTGGAGCTTGCAAACTTTGTAAGCATTCTCTGGATCGACAATACCTTCTGGTTGCATCATATACAGCTCTTCCTTAAGGAAACCATTAAGGAACGTTGTTTTGACATCCATCTGCCAAATTTCATAATCGAAAAATGCAGCTATTGCTAACATGATTCTGACGGACTTAAGCATCGCTACGGGTGAGAAAGTCTCATGTAGTCAACTCCTTGAACTTGTGAAAACCCCTTTGCCACAAGTCGATCTTTATAGACGGTGACATTACCGTCCACGTTCGTCTTCTTCTTAAGTCCGATCATCACGTGAGATGAGGTGGTTTCAATGGTGAACATCTCCATGTTGATCATATCTACTATATGACTCATGTTCGACCTTTTGGTCTCTTGTGTTCCGAGGCCATGTCTGTACATGCTAGGCTCGTCAAGTTTAACCCGAGTGTTCCGCATGTGCAACACTGGCTTGCACCCGTTGTATGCGAATGTAGAGTCTATCACACCCGATCATCACGTGGTGTCTCGAAACAACGAACTTTCGCAACGGTGCACACTCGGGGAGAACACAATTTTATCTTGAAATTTTAGTGAGGGATCACCTTATAATGCTACCGTCGTCCTAAGCAAAACAAGGTGCATAAAAGGATTAACATCTCATGCAAATCACAAGTGACATGATATGGCCATTAACTTGTGCTTTTGATCTCCATCTCCAAAGCACCGGCATGATCTCCATCGTCACCGGCATCACACCATGATCTCCATCATCATGATCTCCATCATCGTGTTGCCATCGGGGTTGTCACGCCAACCATGCTTCTACTACTATTGCTACCGCTTAGGGATAAAGTAAAGCATTACATAGCGCTTATGATTGACACGCAGGTCATACAATAATTGAAGACAACCCTGTGGCTCCTGCCGGTTACCGTAGTCATCAACGTGCAAGTCGTGATAATCTATACAAAACATGATCATCTCATACATCACATATATCTCATCATGTTTCTGGCCATATCATATCACATCATACCCTGCAAAAACAAGTTAGACGTCCTCTAATTTTTTGTTGCATGTTTTGCGTGGCTGCTATGGGTATCTAGCAAGAACGATTCTATACCTACGGAAAACCACAACGGTGATATACAAGTTGCTATTTAACCTTATACAAGGACTACCCTTTGTCGAATCCGATCCAACTAAAGTGGGAGAGACAGACACCCGCCAGCCATCTTTATGCAACAAGTGCATGTCAGTCGATGGAACCGGTCTCTCGTACGTGGACGAGTAAGGTTGGTCCGAGACGCTTCATCCCACAATACCGCTGAATCAAGAAAAGACTAAGGAAGGAAGCAATCTGAATATCAACGCCCACAAACCCCTTTGTGTTCTACTCGTGATCTCATGTACGCATAGACCTAGCTCTGATACCACTGCTGGGTAACGTTGCATGGGAAACAAAAATTTTCCTACGCACATACAAGATCTATCCATGGTGATGAGCATCTACGAGAGGAGAGATCTGATCCACATACCCTTGTAGATCGCTAAGCGGGAAGCGTTAAGAAACGCGGTTGATGTAGTCGAACGTCTTCGCGATCCAAATCGCAAGCCGTCCCGCGATCCAATCATGATCTAGCGCCGAACGGACGGCACCTCCGCGTTCAGCACACGTACAGCTCGATGACGATCTCCACCTCCTTTATCCAGCAAGCGAGGGTGGAGAGGTAGATGGGTTCTCCGGCAGCACGACGGCGTGGTGGCGGTGGTGGTGGAGATGATCCGGCAGAGCTTCGCTAAGCAACTCCGAACCAATCTAATCTAGAGGAGAAACGATCTAGGGGAGAGGGAGGGCTGCGCTGTGGCTTCAGGTGTGGCAGCCCTCTGTCCCCTCTCATATATATAGGGCGAGAGGGAGAGGGGCTCGACCCCCTAGGGTTCCCACCCCTAGGGGGGGCGGACAATGGGTGCCTTGGTCCCCAAGGCAAGGTGGCCGACCCCCTTTAGGGTTCCCCCTTCCACCCTTCAGCCGCATGGGCCTTGTGGGAGGGGCGGCCAGCCCACTAGGGGCTGGCGTGCCCCCTCTCACAGCCAATGTGGCCCTCCGGGGTAGGTGGACCCACCTAGTGGTGTTGGAAATATGCCCTAGAGGCAATAATAAAATGGTTATTATTATATTTCCTTGTTCATGATAATTGTTTATTATCCATGCTATAATTGTATTGATTGGAAACTCAATTGCATGTGTGGATACATAGACAACACTGTATCCCTAGTATGCCTCTAGTTGGCTAGCTTGTTGATCAAAGATGGTCAAGGTTTCCTAGCCATAGACATGAGATGTCATTTGATAATGGGAGCACATCATTAGGAGAATGATGTGATGGACAAGACCCAAACTATGAATGTAGCATATGATCGTTCCTATTACCATGAGATCATGCAACTCACTGACACCGGAGGAATACCTTGTGTGTATCAAACGTCACAACATAACTGGGTGACTATAAAGATGCTCTACAGGTATCTCCGAAGGTGTCTGTTGAGCTGGCATGGATCGAGACTGGGATTTGTTACTTCGTATGACGGAGAGGTATCTCAGGGCCCACTCGGTAATACAACATCACAATAAGCCTTGCAAGCAATGAGACTAAAGTGTTAGCCACGAGATCTTGTATTACGGAACGAGTAAAGAGACTTGCCGGTGACGAGATTGAACTTGGTATACAGATACCGACGATCGAATATCGGGCAAGTAACATACCGAAGAACAAAGGGAACAGCATACGGGATTAACTGAATCCTTGACATAGAGGTTCAACCGAGGAAGATCTTCGTAGAATATGTAGGAACCAATATGGGCATCCAGGTCCCGCTATTGGTTATTGACCGTAGAGGTGTCTCGGTCATGTCTACATAGTTCTCGAACCCGCAGGGTCTGCACACTTAATGTTCGGTGAAGTTTCGGTAGTATTGAGTTATGTATGGTGGTGACCGAAGGATGTTCGGAGTCCCAGATGAGATCCCGGATGTCACGAGGAGCTCCGGAATGGTCCGGAGGTAAAGATTGTTATATAGGAAGTCCCGTTTTGGCCACCGAAAAAGTTTCGGGTATTTCCGGTTGTGTACCGGGAGTGCCGGGAAGGTTCCGTGGGTCCATCGGGAGGGGCCACCCACACCGGGAGGCCATATGGGCCTTAGGGGTGGCGCACCAGCCCTTAGTGGGCTGGGCAAGCCAGCCCGTAAGGGCCCATGCGGCTAGGAGGTGGAAATAGGAAAAAGCAAAAGACGGGGAAGGGTTTCCAAGTGGGGGAGGAATCCTACTAGGAGTAGGATTGGAGTTGGACTCCTCCACATCCCCAGTTCGGCCGACTCCTAGGGGAAGACCTAGGGGTGCCGGCCCCTCCCCTCCCTCCTATATATACTAGTGGGAGAGAGGGCCAAAGACACCCAACCCTAAAGGCCACGGTGCAGTCCTCTCTCCCAATAGATCGTCTCCTCTAGTTTTCGGCGGTGCTTAGGCGAAGCCCTATCGAAATAGTACCACCACTACCGCCGCCGCGCTGTCGCGCTGCCGGAGAACTAATCTACCTCTCCGCTCCCTCTTGGTGGATCAAGAAGGCGGAGATCGTCATCGAGCTGTACGTGTGCTAAACGCGGAGGTGCCGTCCGTTCGGCGCTAGATCGTGATTGGATCGCGGGACGGCTAGCGATTTGGATCGTGAAGACGTTCGACTACATCAACCGCGTTTCTTAACACTTCCCGCTTAGTGATCTACAAGGGTATGTAGATCCACTCTCCCTCTCATAGATGCTCATCACCATGGATAGATCTTGCATGTGCGTAGGATTTTTTTTTCCCATGCAACGTTCCCCAACAGTGGCATCATGAGCTAGGTCTATGTGTAGATGAGATCACGAGTAGAACACAAAGGAGTTTGTGGGCGTTGATATTCAGATTGCTTCCTCCCTTGGTATTTTCTTGATTCGGCGGTATTTTGGGATGAAGCGGCCCGGACCAACCTTACTCGTACGCTTACGAGAGACCGGTTCCATCAACTGACATGTAACTTTGTTGCATAAAGATGGCTGGCGGTTGTCTGTCTCTCCTACTTTAGTTGGATCGGATTCGACAAAGGCAGTCCTTGAGAAGGCTGAATAGCAATTTTTGTATCACCGTTGTGGTTTTTGCGTAGGTAAGAATCGTTCTTGCTAGATACCCGTAGCAGCCACATAAAACATGCAACAACAATTAGAGGACGTCTAACTTGTTTTGGCAGGGTATGTTGTGATGTGATATGGCCAATTACATGATGAGATATATGTGATGTATGAGATGATCATGTATTGTATAGAATATCACGACTTGCATGTCGATGAGTACGACAACCGGCAGGAGCCATAGGGTTGTCTTTAATTTATTTTCGCCGTTTTTGCTTTACTTTATCACTATGAGTTAGCAATAGTCGTAGAAGCAACAGTTGGCACGACAACCTCATGGCGACACGTTGATGGAGATCAAGATGATGGAGATCATGGTGTCATGCCGGTGACGATGGAGATCATGTCGGTGCTTTGGAGATGGAGATCAAAAGCACAAGTTCATGGACATATCATGTCACTTATGATTTGCATGTGATGTTAATCCTTTTATGCATCTTATTTTGCTTAGGATGACGGTAGCATTATAAAGTGATCCCTCACTAAAATTTCAAGATAAAATTGTGTTCTCCCTGAGTGTGCACCGTTGCGAAAGTTCGTCGTTTCGAGACACCACGTGATGATCGGGTGTGATAGACTCTACGTTCGCATACAACGGGTGCAAGCCAGTGTTGCACGTGTGGAACACTCGGGTTAAAGTTGACGAGCCTAGCATGTACAGACATGGCCTCGGAACACAAGAGACCGAAAGGTCGAACATGAGTCATATAGTAGATATGATCGACATGAAGATGTTCACCAATGAAACCACCTCATGTCACATGATGATCGGACTTGAGTTGGTGAATTTGGATCATGTGACACTCGAATGACCGGAGGGATGTCAATTTGAGTGGGAGTTTTTTAAGTAATATGGTTAACTAAACTCATTATCTTGAACAATAGTCTAAGTTGTCTTTGCAAAATTTATGTTGTTGATCAATGGCTCGCGCAGTAGCACCCCTGAATTTTAATGTGTTCCTAGAAAAGCTAAGTTGAAAGATGATGGAAGTAACTTTGTGGACTTGGCCCGTAATCTGAGGATTATCCTTACGGCTTCCCAAAAGGCTTATGTCCTTGATGCACCGCTTGGTGAACCACCCGCTCCAGTGGAGTCTGCAGACGTTGCGAACGCCTGGCAGGCACGTTCTGATGATTACTCAATGGTTCAATGTGCAATGTTGTATGGCTTAGAACCGGGACTTCAAAGACATTTTGAACGTCATGGAGCATATAATATGTTCCAGGAGTTGAAGTTTATCTTTCAGAAGAATGCTCGGATCGAGAGGTATGAGACCTCCGATAAGTTCTATGCTTGAAATATAACATGCACGGGATGAACAAGTCAGTCGCCGAGCTGTTTGCGATGTTGAAATTCGCTGAGTCTCAGATTCAGAAGGAGCATCAAGTGTTGATGGTCATAAAAACCACTAGTTTCAAGAAGAATGGCAAGGGTAAGAAGGGTAACTCCAAGAAGAGTGGCAAAGCAGTTGCCCCTCCCGTGAAGAAACCCAAGGCTGGACCCAAGCCAGAAACTGAGTGCTTTCATTGCAAGGGAACTGGTCACTGGAAGCGGAACTGCCCCAAGTATCTGGCTGACAAGAAGGCAGCCAACACCAAACAAGGTATATATGATATACATGTTATTGATGTGTACCTTACCAACTCTCATGGTAGTGCCTGGGTATTTGATACCGGTTCGGTTGCTCACATTTGCAACTCAAAACAGGAACTGCGGAATAGACGGAGGCTGGCAAAGGACGAAGTGACGATGCACGTGGGAAATGGTTCCAAGGTTGATGTGATCGCCGTTGGCACGCTCGCTCTTCGATTACCATCGGGATTAGTGATGAACCTGAATAATTGTTATTTAGTGCCCGCGTTAAGCATGAACATTATATCTGGATCTTGTTTATTGCGAGACGGTTACTCATTTAAATCAGAGAATAATGGTTGTTCTATTTATATGAGTAATATCTTTTATGGTCATGCACCCAATGTGAGGGGTTTATTCTTATTGAATCTCGATAGTGATGATACACATTTTCATAACATTGATGCCAAAAGATGTAGAGTTGATAATGATAGTACCACTTTATTGTGGTACTGCCGTTTAGGTCATATTGGTGTAAAACGCATGAAGAAGCTCCATGCTGATGGACTTTTGGAGTCACTTGATTTTGATTCACTTGACACATGTGAACCATGCCTCATGGGCAAGATGACTAAGACCCCGTTCTCTGGAACAATGGAACGGGCAAGTGACTTGTTGGAAATCATACATACTGATGTGTGCAGTCCAATGGGCATTGAGGCGCGCAGTGGATATCGTTATTTTCTCACCTTCACTGATGACTTAAGTAGATATGGGTATATTTAATTAATGAAACACAAGTCTGAAACGTTTAAAAAGTTCAAGCAATTTCAGAGTGAAGTTGAGAATCATCGTAACAAGAAGATTAAATTCCTACGATCTGATCGAGGAGGAGAATATCTGAGTTATGAGTTTGGCAGTCACTTAAGACAATGTGGAATTGTTTCACAATTGACACCGCCTGGAACACCACAGCGTAATGGTGTGTCCGAACGTCGTAATCAAACCTTATTGGATATGGTGCGATCTATGATGTCTCTTGCCGATTTGCCACTATCGTTTTGGGGTTTTGCATTAGAGACAGCTGCATTCACTTTAAATAGGGCACCATCGAAATCCGTTGAGACGACGCCATATGAACTGTGGTTTGGCAAGAAGCCAAAGTTGTCGTTTCTTAAAGTTTGGGGATGTCATGCTTATGTCAAAAAGCTTCAGCCTAAAAAGTTGGAACCCAAAGCGGAGAAATGCGTCTTCATAGGATACCCAAAAGAAATAGTTGGGTATACCTTCTATCTCAGATCCGAAGGCAAAGTGTTTGTCGCTAAAAACGGAACATTTCTTGAGAAAGAGTTTCTCTCGAAAGAATTGAGTGGGAGGAAAATAAAACTTGATGAGGTTGTTGAACCTTTACTTCAACCTGAGAGTAGCGCAGCGCAGAAAGATGTTTCTGTAATGCCTACATCCGTTGAAGAGGAAGTTAATGATGATGATCATCAAGCTTCAGATCAAGTTGCTATCGAACCTCGTAGGTCGACAAGGACGCGTACTGCTCCTGAGTGGTACGGCAACCCTGTCTTAGAGGTCATGTTGTTGGACAACGATGAACCTACGAGCTATGGAGAAGCGATGATGGGCCTGGATTCCGAGAAATGGTTAGAGGCCATGAAATCCGAGATGGGATCCATGTATGAAACAAAGTATGGGCTTTGGAAGTATTACCTGAAGGGCGAAAGGCCATTCAGAACAAATGGATCTTTAAGAAGAAGACGGACGCGGACGGTAATTTTACCGTCTATAAAGCTCGACTTGTGGCAAAGGGTTTTTCACAAGTTCAAGGAGTTGACTACGATGAGACCTTCTAACCCGTAGCGATGCTTAAGTCCATTAGAATCGTGGTAGCAATAGCTGCATTTTTCGATTATGAAATTTGGCAGATGGATGTCAAAACAGAGTTCCTTAATGGTTTCCTTAAGGAGGAGTTGTATATGATGCAACCAGAAGGTTTTGTCGATCCAGAAAATGCTGACAAAGTTTGCAAACTCCAGCGATCCACTTATGGACTGGTGCAAGCATCTCGGAGTTGGAATCTTCGCTTTGATGAGGTGATCAAAGCGTTCGGGTTTATACAAGTTTACGGAGAAGCTTTTATTTACAAGAAAGTGAGTGGGAGCTCTATAGCGTTTCTAATATTATATGTGGATGACATATCGCTGATTGGAAACAATATAGAAATGTTGGAAAGTGTGAAGGAATATTTGAACAAGAGTTTTTCAAGGAAGGACCTAGGAGAAGCTGCTTTCATATTAGGCATCAAGAACTATAGAGATAGATCGAGACGCTTAAAAGGACTTTCGCAGAGCACATACCTTGACAAAGTTTTGAAGAAGTTCAAAATGGATCAGTCCAAGAAGGGGTTCTTGCTAGTATTGCAAGGTCTGAAGTTGACTAAGACTCAATGCCCAGTGACTGCAGACGATAGAGAAAAGATGAGTGTCGTCCCCTATGCTTCAGCCATAGGCTCTATCATGTATGCAATGTTGTGCACAAGACCCGATGTCAACCTTGCCATAAGTATGGACGGAAGGTTTCAAAGTGATCCAGGAATGGAACACTGGACGACAGTCAAGAATATCCTGAAGTACCTTAAAAGGACTAAGGACATGTTTCTCGTTTATGGAGGTGATCAAGAGCTCGTCGTAAAGGGTTACGTCGATGCAAGCTTTGACAC
The DNA here is from genome assembly GCA_039707655.1 of Elymus sibiricus. Taxonomy (NCBI): domain Eukaryota; kingdom Viridiplantae; phylum Streptophyta; class Magnoliopsida; order Poales; family Poaceae; genus Elymus; species Elymus sibiricus. The sequence goes on along the minus strand of CM077665.1, from coordinate 467,868,618 downwards.
TGATCCGGATGACTCTAAGTCTCAAACCGGATACGTATTTATTCTCAATGGGGGTGCGTTAAGCTGGTGCAGTTCCAAGCAAAGCATGGTAGCTGATTCTACATGCGAAGCGGAGTACATCGCTGCCTCGGAGGCGGCGAAGGAAGGTGTCTGGATGAAGGAGGTCATGACAGATCTTGGAGTAGTGCCCAGTGCACTAAACCCAATGACTCTGTTCTCTGACAACACTGGTGCCATTGCTCTGGCCAAGGAACCAAGGTTTCACAAGAGAACCAGACACATAAAGCGACGTTTCAATTCCATCCGCGATTACATCAAGGAGGAGGACATAAATATTTGCAAAGTACACACGGATCTGAATGTCGCAGATCCGATGACTAAACCTCTTCCAAGGGCTAAACATGATCAACACCAGAACTGTATGGGTGTTAGATTCATTACAATGTAAATCACATAGTGATGCGAGCTAGATTATTGACTCTAGTGCAAGTGGGAGACTGTTGGAAATATGCCCTAGAGGCAATAATAAAAAGGTTATTATTATATTTCCTTGTTCATGATAATCGTTTATTATCCATCCTATAATTGTATTGATTGGAAACTCAATTGCATGTGTGGATACATAGACAACACTGTGTCCCTAGTATGCCTGTAGTAGGCTAGCTTGTTGATCAAAGATGGTCAAGGTTTCCTAGCCATAGACAAGATATGTCATTTGATAATGGGATCACATCGTTAGGAGAATGATGTGATGGACAAGACCCAAACTATGAACGTAGCATATGATCGTGTCAGTTTATTGCTATTGTTTTCTGCATGTCAAGTATCTGTTCCTATGACCATGAGATCATGCAGCTCGCTGACACCGGAGGAATACCTTGTGTGTATCAACACAACGTAACTGGGTGACTATAAAGATGCTCTACATGTATCTCCGAAGGTGTCTGTTGAGCTGGCATGGATCGAGACTGGTATTTGTTACTCCGTATGACAGAGAGGTATCTCAGGGCCCACTCGGTAATACAACATCACAATAAGCCTTGCAAGCAATGTGACTAAAGTGTTATCCACGAGATCTTGTATTACGGAACGAGTAAACAGACTTGCCGGCAACGAGATTGAACTAGGTATACAGATACCGACGATCGAATCTCGGAAAGTAACATAACGAAGAACAAAGGGAACAGCATACGGGATTAACTGAATCCTTGACATAGAGGTTCAACCGATGAAGATCTTCATAGAATATGTAGGAACCAATATGGGCATCCAGGTCCCGCTATTGGTTATTGAACGTAGAGGTGTCTCGGTCATGTCTACATAGTTCTCGAACCCTCAGGGTCTACACACTTAACGTTCGGTGACGTTTCGGTCGTACTGAGTTATGTATGGTGGTGACCGAAGGTTGTTCGGAGTCCCGGATAAGATCCTGGATGTCACGAGGAGCTCTGGAATGGTCCGGAGGTAAAGATAGATATATAGGAAGTCCCGTTTTGACCACCGGAAAAGTTTCGGGTATTTCCGGTAGTGTACCGGGAGTGCCGGGAGGGTTCCGGGGCTCCATCGGGAGGGGCGACCCACGCCGGGAGGCCACATGGGCCTTAGGGGTGGCGCACCAGCCCTTAGTGGGCTGGGCAAGCCAGCCCCTAAGGGCCCATGCGGCTAGGAGCTGGAAATAGGAAAAAGCCCAGGAGGGGGAAGGGTTTCCAAGTGGACTCCTCCACCTCCCCACTTCGGCCGACTCCTAGGGGGAGCCCTAGGGGCGCCGGCCCCTCCCCTCCCTCCTATATATACTAGAGGGAGAGAGGGCCAAAGACACCCAACCCTAAAGTCCACAGTGCAGTCCTCTCTCCCAATAGATCGTCTCCTCTAGTTTTCGGCGGTGCTTAGGCGAAGCCCTGTCGGAATAGTTCCACCACCACCGCCGCCGTGTCGTCGCGCTGCCGGAGAACTAATCTACCTCTCCGCTACCTCTTGCTGGATCAAGAAGGCGGAGATCATCATCGATCTGTACGTGTGCTGAACGCGGAGGTGCCGTCCGTTCGGCGCTAGATCGTGATTGGATCGCGGGACGGCTAGCGATTTGGATCGCGAAGACGTTCGACTACATCAACCGCGTTTCTTAACGCTTCCCGCTTAGCGATCTACAAGGGTATGTAGATCCACTCTCCCTCTCGTAGATGCTCATCACCATGGATAGATCTTGCGTGTGCGTAGGAAATTTTTTGTTTCCCATGCAACGTTCCCCAACAAGGGGTCCTCCGGAACCCTTCCGACACTCCCGATGAAATCCGGTCATTCTCCGAAACTATTCTGGTGCCCGAACATCAACCTCCTATATATCAATCTTTACCTCCGGACCATTCCGGAGCTCCTCGTGACGTCCGGGATCTCATCCGGTAGTCCAAACAACCTTCGGTCACCAACATACATAGCTCAATACTACCGAAACGTCACCGAACGTTAAGTGTGCAGACCCTGCTGGTTCGAGAAGTATGTAGACATGACGGAGACACCTCTACGGTTAATAACCAATAGCGGGACCTAGATGCCCATATTGGTTCCTACATGTTCTACGAAGATCTTTATCGGTTCAACCTCTATGTCAAGTGTCGTGGGAATGTCCCTGACAATAGAACTAGGGGTAAAAATGGAGGGGCGAAGTCTAGCTACGGCTCAGGTGTTTCACTCGGATGTGTACGAGTTCAGGCCCCACTCGGAAGTGGTAAAAACTCTACGTCTCGAGCCCGGGGGCTGGTGTTGCTTTGCTTATGGGTGTATATGGGAATACAAGTGTCTGAACCTTGCTACGGCGTCCGGTGGTGGCTTATATAGAGTGCGCCACCACCAGCCGAGCGCCGCATTGAATGCTAGTTAAAGCTAAGTTACAGAAACTGCTGCTTTAACGAGAACGTTACTGGTAACGCATGACCGATTAGTCCCAGAGGACGTCTCTTCGTATAACTCAACGCTACGTTTCCTGGACTGTTGAGCTTTTGTTGACCGAGTGTGGACGTAGCCATCCGAGTGTGTCTTCAAGTATGTCCGAGTGATCCTTCAGATCTTACCGAGTGCACTTCTTCTTCTGAGCTTCGATGCTGACATGGTACCATTGGTGGGCCCTAGATGTCAGGTCCATGACCCTACCCAGGGTAGACATCCTCATCCTAGATGTCAGTCGAGTGATCGACACTCGGAAGCATCGACAATCTTTCGGAGAAGATCGAGAAACGATCATGTCGTCCCTCACTCGGCCTCAAACCAAGATGGATTCAGGATCAATGTTTTCAATGAAAACTATAATGTTGTTTAATCCGAGTGGTCAGCTGGTGCGAGCCGATCACTCAGTTCGCAGGAAGGCGTCACCAGGATCATCCGCGACGTGGAGCTCACCTCCTTTGAGCACGGAGAGATTTCCGCGCTTTTGAAATCGCCGAAACTGCGCATTGGCACGCGGCGGAACGGTCGTGTCCCGAAGTTTTTGGGGAAATGGGCTCGACGCCTCGATAATCGCGACGAAAATCACGCCACGCGTCCCCGAGACCCTGAACAGTGGATCCGCAGATCTTCCTTCGTTTGCGGATTGACGGCCTGAGATTGCGCCGGATCTTCGATATAAATAGTGGAAAGTAATGTATGGGCGAGAACGGATCTCATTTTCCCCAATCCCTCGTATTCTCCGACGCCCACCTGCGCACCTCCCTTCTTTCTCTCGTCGAAAGTTGTCTTGAGCTCGCTGGCGAAGATGTGCACGGCATCCGCGACCGCGAAGAAGAGCGCGCGCGCGTCTTCCTCCAGCGCCGGAGTGCCGGCCGGATGGACGCAAGGCGAGTGGCTCCCGTCGTGGGTGACCAAGGCCCGGATACTCGATCTGGAGGACCAAGGATTCGTGCACGAGGGGAGCTGGCGGCTGCCGGGGTCGGACGAAGAGGAGCCATCGCCGAAGGGGGACGAGCGTGTGCTCTTGGTGACTCACCTCGAGCGAGGTTAATCTCTGCCGCCTCACCCTTTCTTCCAAAGATTTCTAAGTTTCTTCAGCGCACAGCTTCATCACCTTCCTCCCAATGCTGCTGTGTACTTAGCTGCGTTTATCTCTTTGTGCGAAAACTTCTTGGGTTGCCACCCCCATTGGGGTTTGTTTAAACATCTCTTCACTTGCCGAGTGATGACCGTGAAAAAACCCACTCGGTCGGAGGATAAGACCAATGTGGCCCTATTGTGCGGGGGACTCGGAATCCAGCTGCGAGGCAAGGGATGTTTTCCCAAGATGACATTCCCTGACTCGGTAAAGGGGTGGCAGGAGAACTGGTTCTACTGCCACGACATTCCAGTCAGTGAGGGTCAGCTGGACCTCCCACCATATACTTCGGATCGCATTCGGCCAGTTCCCCGACTGACAGTGACTAAGGAGGAGAAAACCGAAGTTGACATCTTAGTCATAGCGTTAGTAGCTCTGGTGCAGAAAGGTGTCAACGGCCTCGACCTGCTAGAGGTCTTTTTCCAGAGGAGGATCCAGCCACTGCAAGCCAAAGGTCACCCTATGTGGGAATACTCTGGAACGGATGACTCCACTCGAACTCACCCGGAGGAGCTCAAGGAAGAAGAGGTGGAGGCCAAGATCAAGGCGATCACACCAGCGCGTGACAACCCCAGGGGGAGCAGGCTAGTGGCTCCACTCTCATTGGAGAACCTGGCGAACGAGGTAAATTCCGAGTGTTTATCTTCGAGTGAAATTTGTATATATGTTGAAATTGATCCGACTGATTCTGCTTTTCATTCGGCAGGCCTTCACACAAATGAGCAGTCTGGTGCCTCTCGTGGATAGAGGTCCGGTCGGTGTTGCCAGCGATACTGACCATCCGGATGACTCGGCCGAAGCTGGAGAATATGAAGAGCCTGGCGAAGGCGAGGACGATGTGGAAGATGACGAGGAGGGCTCAGAAGATGGCGACGAAGTGGAGTCATCGCGTTGAGAAGACCGAGTGCCCGAATCTCGCTCCAAGGTGCACCATGACTCGGGAATCCGTGGTGGGGGACCCAAAGGATCGAGAACTGCCAAGCCGAGTGGATCCGCCCTTCCGACCCGTGCTTCAAAGAGTGGGCGTGGAGAGCTTGCCTCCTCTCCTGAGAAGACGGCGAAGCAGCCAAAAATTGCAGCAACCAAACCTCGGAAGGCGGTCTTCATCCCGAAGATCAAGATGGCTATCCGAGTGGCTTCAGCGTAAGTGATTCTATTCTTAGAAGTTGTAGTGTATACTTCTTCGAGTGATAAAATGTTCCGAGTGTTTCCTTTGCAGAGCTGATACTTCTACTGCATCACCTGATCCCCAAACCCTGGAAAAAGAGCGGGCCGACGCTGATGTTGCGTCCTCGAAGGGTAGGTTCTGGACGCATTCGGTAATCTTGGATATATTCGAGTGTTTATTCATCTCCGAGTGGCTTGATTATTTGCAGCTCCGCGTGAAGTGATCGACCTTGACGTGAACGACAAGATTGACCCAACGGACCCTCCAGCCGACGCAAACGCCGCGATGCAGGATCCATCGCTGGCCGATACTCTGGTGCTCACCCAAGATGCCGGCCCTGGAGCCAGGGCAGCACTCGAAACCAGAGCTTCGTCTCACTCGTTGACTCCTTCTACGCCCAATACTTTTGCGCTACACCATGTCCCGGAGGACCAAGTGGGAGCGAGCAAAGAAGCGCTAGTGCAGCTAGAGATAATGAGTGACTGACTGAAGACGGCGTACGATGCGAGTGAAGCCCTGAAGAAGAATGTCCGAGTAAGTACTCTTGTAAGTACCCTTTTCAATTTTCCGTCTTGTGAGGATCTGAATCCGAGTTTAAGTACACCCACTGAGTGTGCTTGAGTTCCAGTGGGGGCGCGCTGAGCGCACCCACTGGGTGTAGTCCCCGAGACTGCCGTCGACAGAAGCAGTCGGCGGGAGTCTTAGAGTCCGAGTGAATATCATGCTCAATTCATCCGAATGAATACTATGTTCAATCCATCCGAATGAATACTTTGTTTTTGATTTTCTAGTGGGGGCGCGCTGAGCGCACCCACTAGGTGTAGTCCCCGAGACTGCCGTCGACTGAAGCAGTCGGCGATAGTCTTAGAGTCCGGGTCAAAGTCCTGACCAATATCCTTTGCTTTAAATCTGTTTTGCAGTCTGTTTGTGAGCTCGGAAGCCACTACAAGACTCTGGAGAAGGAGGTGTTGGACCTCCGCGTTAGCCTCGACGCTGAGAATACCAACAACGCCCGACTGGAAGAGGAGAAAAAGGCCATTGAAGGTAATATCTTCCTGCTCGACTGTTGTCGGGGATATACCCCGCGGTATGACCCGGAATAGTTATGACCCGGAATAGTTATGACCCGGAATGGTTATGACCTGGCTACAGTTATGACCCGGAATGGTTATGACCCAGCACACAGTTATGACCCGGAATGGTTATGACCCGGCAGACAGTTATGATCCGGCAGACAGTTATGACCTGGCAGACAGTTATGACCCGGCAGACAGTTATGACCCGGCAGACAGTCATGACTGACAGACAGTTAAGTCCAGGAGACGAGTCCCTGAAGATGAGTCCCTGAAGATGAGTCTTGAAGATAAGCCCGGTTGTAAGCCGCCCGGGACTCAGAAGCCCACGAAGAGAAGCCCATGATGGAGAGTCATAATAGGTTAAGTCATAATCCGATTTGGACTCTACATGTAAACCGCCCCTTCAACTTATATAAGGAGGGGCAGGTCACCCCAAGAGGGTCAAGTTTTTAAGACGTCTCCATAGACAGGTCTTAGAGAGACAAGTCATTAGAGATAGACAGATTAGAGGCTTCGAGATTAGAGGTAGCGACTCCGCACCCGTGTAATCGAGATCGTCATCGTCATCAATATAGACACAAAGCAGGACGTAGGCTTTTACCTCCATCGGAGGGGCCAAACCTGGGTAAACTCGCGTCTCTCGATTCCGACCAACCCCTCTCAAGCCGCCACATAGTTGCGATGGCCTCACACACAAGTTCTCTCACGAGGACATCTTGCCATGACAAATCCACAACAGTTGGCGCCCACCGTGGGGCACGCCCGGTGGTGTTATGTTCTTGAAGGAAATTCTTCAGGGATCGAGAAGATAGCGATCCGCCGGATGAAAAAAAAGCCGGTGAGCAAGGATCTACGTCGTCGGCGTGTAGTCTGAACGGCATACCGAGATTGAGATCGAGACAGATTAGGGTTACATTCGCGCACTACTACATCTTGCGGTCTGCCGAGACTGACAGGAGACCGAGCAGTTTCCCTCAACAGAAGGAGGCGGTCAAATCAGTCCGCATCCAGATCAATTCAACCCAGCGTAATCTACGAGTCGCCGTACTGCACCATGTAGTACTATTCCACGAGAAGCAATTACACGTCTAGTTTCAATCTCAAAACCCGAGGTTGCTCACGATCTGACTAACCACCACGTTGAAGACCAAAGCAACTCAAAGCTAACCATCAAAAACAAATCAGAGGAGATGAGGTCTACCACCGGATTATTATTACAGAACCCGATTGGTCAAACCTCCACGACTGGGAGAAGGACTCCATGACGTGGGAGAAGTTACGACACGGACTCGCTGCCGCGCGCGTCGAAGTTGTCCCGAATCCGCCTCTGTTTCGGCAAAACCTCGATTCGCCAGCGCACGCCGAGCTGCCACCTCCGCTGAGTCGCCCCGACAGCCGTGGCTCGCCCGCTGCTGCTCTGCTCCGGATCACCGTGGGCGGCAGCGCCCGTTTCACCTCAGCGGAGAGCCGCCGCGCTGGGCTGCCTCCGCCTTGGTCTTGCGCGCGCCTGCGCCCGGCCAGCTCCGCCTCGCTCCCACAACCCGTCGCCCCGCTGTTGTGACTCCGCTCCACCTCGCCTCGCTCGCCGTGCTGGCCCACCTCTGCCAGTGTGGGCCGACGCAGCTGAGCCGCCGGCGGCTCTCAGCGTATCCGTCGAGCCGCCGCACTCCGTCGAGCTGCCGTTCCGCGCCGCTCCAAACCACCCCTGCTAGTGTGGGCCGGCGCAGCTGAGCCGCCGCCGGCTCTCAGCGTATCCGTCGAGCCGCCGCACTCCATCGAGCCGTCGTTCCGCGCCGCTCCAAACCACCCCTGCCAGACTGGACTCCAAGACGCCGCCTCCACTGAGTTACCGCGACAGCCATGGCTCGCCCGCTGCCGTTCTGCTCCGGGTCACCATGGGCGGCAGCACCCTTTTCACCTCAGCGGAGAGCCGCCGAACTGGGCTGCCGCCGCCTTGGCCTTGCGCGCGCCTACGTCCGGCCAGCTCCGCTTTGCTCCCACAAGCCGTCGCCTTCAAGGTCAACCTCCGCCGCCAATGGCACCAGCTCGCCTCCGCCATCGCGGATTCGCCCTGCCAAGCCGTCTTCCGGCGCCTTGTGTCCGAGCTACCGTGGTCCGCCGCTGCTCCGCGCGCCAGCCACCTCACCTCGCTGTGCTGCGTTGAAGCCACCGCAGCCACCGTGGCCTCGCCGAGCCGAGCCGCCCGGTCGCCATGGGCCGGTGCCCCCCGCGGCCCCCGGCTCTCCCACGCACGGCCGGCTCTCCCGTGCCCCCCGGCCACCGCGTCTTGAGGCTTTGCCTTCGAAGCCACCGTTGCTGCCCGCCCTCGCCGGTACGGCTTTGAACCACCGCGGCGTCGACTCGCCGCCGCTGCCGCGCCCCGCTGCCGCTGTTTCCGGCTCGCCCCTGGCCTGCTACAGAGAGCCGCCTCACCCCTACGAGGCCACCCTCAGCGCCACTGCGCTGCGGTCCTCCATCCCGCGCTGCGCCTCTTTGCCGGCCTGCGCCCGCACTGGCTCCGCCCTGTTGCGCCGCTCTGCCCCGCCGTGCCCGCCTTCGCCGCGCGCCGTGGCCCCGGCTGCCGGCTTCGCCCAGGCCTCTCCCCGCTGCGGGCTCATCCCGAGCCTCCACTGAGCCGCCGGGGGCCTCTCCAAGCTGCCACCGCGGGCTGCTCCTACGCCTCTGAGCCGCCCCTGGCCCCGAGCCGGCATGCCTCGCCTTGGTCGTTGGGCCAGTCGTCGCTGTGGTGGCCGCCCGCCGGCTCGCGGCCCCCGCGTCGGCCGCTCCCTTCGCACAGGGAACAAAGAGAAGTGGGAGAAATTTGGATAAGAAAGAAGTACGAGCCGGTAAAAAAAATGAGGAAGAAATATGAAGTAAGGCCACGTGGGTGCTACTATTGTTTTCAAAGTGCATCCAGGAGGTCATGTGATTACATCCACTATTATCCAACGCGGGCATCCGCATTCATCCGACAAAAATACCAGGTGATATTTATCCTATCAATTTCTCAGTATATTTTTCATCTGAGAACAATTACTCAGTCTTTCTCATATTTTTTACACAGGACAATTATTCATTGCCAAAGTGGCATTATACCGCGGAGATGGAGGCGTGCCAACATCATTCTGCACAGGTGGTCGTCCGTGTTGCGTTTCTCAACGGACTCGCGCACTGGCTTAGAACGCCGCGGCTACCTCAAGCGTTTGCACCGGCTTACAACGCCGAGCCCGTTTCTCGTGATCGCACCGGTTTACAACGCCGCGGCCGTCTCTCGCGACCGCACCGGCTTACAATGCCGTTTCTGACTTCTACGTCTATATCAACACGCCGGGGCCATATACAGTCGGAAGAGCCACCCAATGAACATGCTCAAGCTGCTGCCCTGCGGTCCAGTCTACATCGACATGCTGGTGCCGTGCTTGCTCGTTCAAGCCGCCCAACGGACGCTCATGAGTCGTCGCCCTGCGGTCCGGTCTACATCGACATGCTGGTGCTGTGCTTTCTTGTTCAAGCCGCCCAACGGACGCTTATGAGTCACTGCCCTACGATCCGGTCTATTCCAACAATTCTGAAGCAAGTCATGATATATTATTAGCCTCTGCCTCCACCGGATGGCTCAATGGATAGGCGGGCAAGTCGCCGCCACTACGTTTTGGTTAACTTCAACAAACAGCTGGGATGAACCGCTGGCCGGATTACTGACAGAAATCATATGGGATCATTTATAACCCGCCGTCTCAACATTCCGTGGGTTCATGTTGTGTTATCAACGCCAAGGACATACGACGAGTTTCGCGGAGATCATTAACTCGCCACACGCTTTTGGCTTCAATAAATTTCAGTTATCCGCCGTCAACCATATGGCGGCTTATGCCACAGTCAATTATGAAGACTCTCAAGCCGCCTCTTCGAGTCGACATAAGACTCGGGGGCTACAGACCTGGATCGACACATTTTGGTCGTTTTCAACAAGAACCTCGGGTCATTGCAAGGAAGACAACCCGGTCCTGGGTGCACTACCTTATTGGCAGAAGATTTAAAGTCGCCCAAGAGGACGAGCCGCCATTATGCGACCGTTCAAACATGGGTGCACTACATTATTGCTGGAAGATTTAAAGTCGCCCAAGAGGACAAGCCGCCATGTTGCGACCGTTCGAACATGGGTGCCCGGATTTATTGGATCATCATATGGTCACTTGGGGGCTTCCAACTCTATGAGTTTAGCTTTCATACCCTCTTGGCCCGACTTTATATGCCATGTTCGAGTTAAACCTGCCTGTTTGCAACTTGCTACTCCGCCATGTGACCCGCCGAACTCTTGACAGTTATTCTTGATAAGAGACCCTGAACTTTTATAAGTTATTCTCGCACGAAGACCCTGAACTTGTCAAGGTTTAAACGGCGGCTTTTGTCACGAGAGAGACGGCTTATAGTGAGCTAGGATAAACTCGTCTTGTCTACCGTAACCCCTCCGCTATGTGGCCCGTTCGTACTTTTAGCAATGTCAATCTTTTAAAGACACTGAACTTGCTAAAGTTTAAATGACGGATTTATGTCACGTGAGGCCCGGTTTACAAGTTTTCTTTAGGCTTTCCGCCTAGTTTCTTCAGAAACAACACAATTTTTTTTTATAAAAACAAGAGTTACCTTGTCCTGCCACGCCTTCAAAGCCGGCTTATAGGATGAGACATACATCATCATACATTGCATCATACATTGCATCATCATTGCATCGTCATGTCATGCATCATATATGCATGGATATCCTGGTTTATATCGCAGGAACCGGTTGTCAAACCGGGTTACATATTCCAATCCTTAATAGCCAATGTGGCTGAATTTTGATTATGGTTTTCATAACCTATATTGGATGATTGAGGTTTTCAAAGCCCCTTCAGAGTAATGGTTGTTTTTTCCCTCATCCAAAAATACCAGCTCACAGCAGGGAGCATGGTTCAACATTGATATGCCAAGCATTCAGCAATATCATCCATATAATGGATATGATTTATTCTACAATGGAAAGAATAGTCCCGAGTCGTTGCAGGCTTACAACCCGGCACTTGGGGGCTACACCACTCAGATCAAATTTTCTAAAGTCCCAAGTCACTGCAGGCATGCGACTCGGCACTTGGGGGCTACAGTCTTCAGCTGCTGAAACAGATTGTAAAGGTCCAAATTGAAGACCCGGCCCAGTATTTTCTTACTGAGCCGGCCCTTGGGGGCTACACATGTGAAATACAAGACACTCAGTTTATATCTGGTGACTCAGATGACAACCCAGATTTCTCAACATTCAACACCAAGTTCAAAGTCCCATGTCGCTGCAAGCATGCACCACGGCACTTGGGGGCTAATGAAAGTTGTTACATTGTCAACAGATCCCGGTTATCTCAAGGAGATGAGCCGGCCTTTCTATCTTTTTCTAAGTCCCAGCCCAGTATTGTCTTACTGAGCCGGCCCTTGGGGGCTACACATTGCTCCTCAAGTCTATATGATCAGATCTATAAAAAGTTCCTGCTCGTTATTGCATAATGACCCGGCGGGCTACACTGGCTAAAGTTTTATGAGCATAAGATATTTACAAGTCCCAGGTTGCTGCAGGCAAGACAACCCGATACTTGGGGGCTACATATGTGGAACATTCAACTTATGACTGGTGACTCAGATGAACAATCCGGATTTCTCTAGGGTTGCAATATTTATATTGAAGCAAGTCTTAAAACTATCACTATGTTCCCCTCTTAAGACTTGGGGGCTACAGGTAATATGGATATAAGGAAGTCTGAAGTATTGAAAGTTGGCACAACATCAGACGAATTTTGATCAAGACAAGGTAGCGAGCAGTAAGGATTATTTTTTCTCCAAGGAGCCAGCATAAGTGTATTGTATGACAGAGTTTCAGAAATTTTCAGGAGCTGATCAACTGGTCTTTTTGAGTGGGCCGGTCCTTTTACATATTCTTATTTCAGGAGCTTGCCATGAATAAATTCAAGCTAACCTGGGGGGCTAATGTCGGGGATATACCCCGCGGTATGACCCGGAATAGTTATGACCCGGAATAGTTATGACCCGGAATGGTTATGACCTGGCTACAGTTATGACCCAGAATGGTTATGACCCGGCAGACAGTTATGACCCGGAATGGTTATGACTCGGCAGACAGTTATGACCCGGCAGACAGTTATGACCCGGCAGAGAGTTATGACCCGGTAGACAGTCATGACTGACAGACAGTTAAGTCCCGGAGACGAGTCCCTGAAGATGAGTCTTGAAGATAAGCCCGGTTGTAAGCCGCCCGGTTGTAAGCCGCCCGGGACTCAGAAGCCCACGAAGAGAAGCCCGTGATGGAGAGTCATAATAGGTTAAGTCATAATCCGATTTGGACTCTACATGCAAACCGCCCCTTCAACTTATATAAGGAGGGGCAGGTGACCCCAAGAGGGTCAAGTTTTTAAGACGTCTCCATAGACAGGTCTTAGAGAGACAAGTCATTAGAGATAGACAGATTAGAGGCTTTCGAGATTAGAGGTAGCGACTCCGCACCCTTGTAATCGAGATCGTCATCATCATCAATATAGACACAAAGCAGGACGTAGGCTTTTACCTCCATCGGAGGGGCCGAACCTGGGTAAACTCGCGTCTCTCGATTCCGACCAACCCCTCTCAAGCCACCACATAGTTGCGATGGCCTCACACACAAGTTCTCTCATGAGGACATCTTGCCGTGACAAATCCACGACAACTGTAATGGTAGTTGCTCCTCTTCCCCATCCGACTGAATATGCTTCATCAGATTTTCGTAGAGAAAATCGTGAACTTGTCAAGAGGCTGAGGAATTCTATTTCTTTAGAAACTGTGAAGACTGCTCTTGAGAAAAAGGACACCAAACTGGCGGACGGTCAAAAGGAAGCCAGTCGAAAGGCCAAGGAGGCCGAGGAAAAACAGAAGACAGTCGGAAAGCTGGAGGAAGAGAAGAAAGCATTAGAAGTTGCCGTCCAGAAGTCCAGCGAAGAACTTGTTGAATTGAAGAAGTTGCAAACCGAGTGGCAGACCAAACTCAACCACATTGCTTCAAAGAAAGCTGAGCTGGAGGAATACGTCGAGGAATTCAGCGGCGAGGCCAATGAAAAGCTCAAAGGTAATTTTTCTGAGTGACTTTCATTGAGCTTGGTTAAGCCGAGTGAAATTTGTATGTATCTGACTTCTTTCTTCATTTTGTGACGATGTGGCGGAGGAGACGGACAAAATCGAGAAGGAACTGGATCCCACCCAGGGCTTACTTAAGGACAGTGCTGCCATGTGTCGGTGTCAAAACCAGCGGATCTCGGGTAGGGGGTCCCGAGCTGTGAGACTAGAATCGATGGTAACAGGACATGCGGGAGACGATGTTTACAGAGGTTCGGGACCTCCTATGGAGGTAATACCCTATGTCCTGCTTGATTATATTGATGGAATAAGGGTCACAGAGTTGATCTACCTCGAGATCGTATAGCTAAAACCCTAGATGAGTTCTCTTGTCCTACAACCTAAAACCCTCCGGCTTATATAGACGCCGAGGGTACCTAGGGTTTACACATGGTCGGTTACACGTCGAAGGGATAAACATGCCTATTCACTACTTCAAACGTGGAGGATACACCACGATTCTCGAAGCTTCCTTCCTGGAGACAGGGTCTTCGATCCATCCAATGCTCGACAAGTGGCCCATATAGTCCGGCCCATAAGAAATAGGTCGGCCTCCCGAGGACCCCTTAAACCAGGACTCCCTCAGTAGCCCCCAAACTAGCCTCCAACGCCAAGGGTCCTAGCTCCAGCTGCTTCATATAATCAGAGTCTTCGGCTTGCGAGGCGAGTTCCTTTCTCCAAACAATGATTCGGCCGAGTTCAGTTCGGCCTCCGACGACGTGTAGTTTTCCCGATCATGGATCGTCCGAACACCATGTATAACCCGGCCCTGAAGGCCAAACGTCAAGGAGTAAATAGTGCTCCCTGACAACCTTTCAGATGAAAGGTCACGACCCACCACGACCGCTGAACCAGTCGCAAAAGCTCGATTCGCGGTTCGAGGCCGTTTCCATCAGCACGACCCATCAATGCACAGATCGTGCTCCGTTTCACATGGGATATGTTTAGTCATGCGCGTATAACGGCACGCACATCTTGGGAAGCGGAGGGATTCACGGCGCAGTGAAGGGAGGCTAACCGGTGACAAGCCCAATAAAAGGGAAAAAAACCCCAAGACTTAACCGCACTTCCCATTCGCATCCCTGCTTCCCCAATCTCCTGAGCCTCCAGAGCCCAGATCTAGGTTTTCCACCGTTCCTTCTCCAGGCTCAGCCATGGCCGGCTCAGGCTCCAACGGGAAGTGGGAGGCTTCCACGGTCACAGACCAGGACATCCGGGACCTCAAGGACGCCGGCTACCTCCCCGCCAACATCTTCCACCGCGCCCCAGAGGAGGGCCAGGTGATCCCCACACCCAAACCAGGTGAGAGGGTGGTTTTCATTCCTCACTTCATCCGGGGACTGATCTTCCCGCTCCACCCCTTCGTTAGGGGACTCATGTTCTTCTACGGACTCGACTTCCACGACCTACCGCCGAACTCCTTCATGCACATATCGGCCTTCATCATCGTATGCGAGGCCTTCTTGCGGGTCAAACCACACTTCAGACTATGGCTCAAGATATTCAATGTCAAGCCGAAGTGTGTCGCAGGCGAACACGCAGACTGCGGCGGGGCGGCCATCAGCAAGCTTCCCTACGCAGGATGGCCATCCAGCACCTTCATCGACACCATCAAGACTTGGCAAAAAGAGTGATTTTACATCACTGAGCCAAAGGAGGAGGGCGGAACTGTTCCTGCCGAATTCAGATCCGGCCCCCCGACCAGATTGACCTCATGGGTCCGAAAGGGCCTCGACTGGGGGTCGGATACAGAGGTGGACGACCTGCAGAGGTGCATCGCCTCCATGATCAAGGACAAAATTGATCCGACCAACGTGGTCCAGATTATGCTCCGGCGGCGCATCCTCCCCTGCCAGCGCCGGGGCTCTCCTATGTGGGATTATCGGCTTGACGACGAGCCTACAGTTCATCAGTTCTTCCGCACAACTCGGGAGAAGCTGTGGAAGGCGTTGTTCAAGGCGCAGGAGAGTTGGCCAGCCAAGAAGGAGGACCAGGGCCTGCACGCCGATAAACCCCCTTCTGAGGTATAACATAGTTTCGCTTGAGCGGCATCGTTTTCCTGAAGAAAATCTAAGCACTTTCCGATTACTTCTGCAGGAATGGTTAAGCAAGGCTACGGGCATCAAATGCCCGGCTCCACAGCCCGAAGACCCTAGGTCCCAGCTGCTTGTCGTGGCGCCTTACAAGGCGCCAGAGAAGAAGGAGAAGACGAAGAAATCAGGCCGAGAAGGCCTGCGCATCAGGGACCAGCCGGGAGCTGTGTCCGAGGAAACTCATGCCTCCTCGAATCAAGAGGAGGAGCACGAGGGTGAGGGGGGAGGCGATTCCCCCCTCGCAAGAAAGAGGGCGCAGTCATCGGACGCCACAGAGGATGTACCTCCTCCCGCCCCGAAGAAAGCATGTCGGACATAGGTAGTCCTGTCCGATGACAGTTCAGACTCGGATACCGAGTCCGAGGACTTCAAGAGGGTTCCTCGAAGGAACCTCAGGGTCAACCCCCAGCTCGAAGGTAAAGATCCGAAGACTTCCTGAGCTATCAGTGCTAAGTTTTGAACGTCATTAATATGTGAGCGCCTATTGACTTGCAGCGCACCACGTGTTCTCCCCGCCGATCAAGTCTCGGACGGGGAGACCCCGCCTGCCGAGCTAGCGCAGAGCGGGACCGCGTCGCACCCCTCTCCTCCGGGCGCCGCGAAGGATGCCGTGGAGGTGTCATCCCAACAGGCTCCTTTGGAGCCGGACTCCAGAGGTGGGGGCGACGACGTCATGGCCGAGGCTAACGCCTCGGCCGCCGAAGACCGGGGGGAAAAGCCCCTCCCGGATATTGAGGAGACCGGACGAGGGGATGTCCAGTCCCTTTCGAGGTCATCTCCGGAGCACACCATGCCTCCGGAGGCACCGGTTCAATCCCCGGTCGGAGATCGGGTCAACCGATCCCCACCAGCGCCACCGACCAAAGGGTGGCCGGCTATGGGGGAGGCTCTGTCAAGCGCCTCAGTCCGTAGACAGCGGACTGAAGGAGGCCTTCAACGGTCTCCTGACGGGCTTTCAGGTGAGCCGCGTAATGCTCTGTTTGTGAAATATTAATTTCTTTGAGTTTTCCATATATACATGGCAGCCCCTGAGCCGTAGGTGAGTTTGGAGAAACTTACCTGGGGGTCAATCATAGATCATTATCCGAACTATGTACAGGACAATTTTTGTTCGGAATGTTCTAACAGCCCTTAAGAGGATCGGACATAGGATCATATTTATGACAGTTCGGAGGTTTTGAACCCATGTAACTTGATAGGGATTTGTTTTTTACAGGCTTCGTCATCGGCGGCAGCTGTTAATGCTACCGAGCTAGACGAGCTAAATCGGAAGCTCAAGAGCTCCGAAGACGAGCTTGACGCTCTGAACAAGAGATTCGACGAGGCACAAGGTAAGTCGGATTGGAGTATCCAAATTCTTCATTACCATACTGTCAACGCAGTATTTTTGATATGTTTAATGCTTACTCAGCCTCGACGAAGGAAATTGAGAAGCTCAAGGCCGAGCTTGAGAAGGCGAAGCAGGAGGCTGCGGTTGAGAGGGCGGCGGCCAAAGAAGCGGCTACCGCGCTATCCGCCTTAAGAGCCACCAGCGACAAGCATAGGGCTTGGGTGGAGGAAATCCAACAGGAGCTCAAGGACGCCGGCGAAAAGTGCGAGGACCTTGAGCGGAAAGGCAAGGAGCAGGCCGCCGAACTATCCACCCTGAAAACCAATCTCCAAAAGGAGCGGGTGGATAGGCGGTCTTTTGAAGAGCAAGTCAGCCAGGCCAAGGCTATCATGGATGGTAAGGCGTATTTATTGCAGTGTGTCTTCGGGGATAGCAAGTTCGAGTTGCTTACCCAAGTATGGCGTTCCTCAGGCGCCTGGTCGGACCTCCAGAAGAGCACAGCGGACGCGAACCAGTTCTATGCTTCGCGGGGAGAAGGAGATGAAGCTCGGCTGTTTTGGGCGCATTTTGAAGCCCCCGAGCGCTCTCCTCTTCTTATTGAGCAGCTGAAGCAGCTGATGGAGGTACACCGGATGGCGGAGCCGGGCATGAAGGATCTCTGTATCTGGCTATGTCCCAACGAGCCGCTGCCGGGCAGCTACTTCGGCCTGGTACAGAAGCTGAGTGACGCCTCGCCCCGGATCGACGCACTAAGGTGTTCCTCTTGTATCGAGGGAGCTCGGATGGCCTTTGCGAAGGCCAAGGTGCACTGGTCGGGGCTGGATCCGATGAAGATAGCCATCGCCCCTCCGCCTCCTGGGAAGGAGCATAGGTGCCCCGAGCTATACTTCTCCGGAGTAATGGAGGGTGCTCGGGCAATAGAGGCTCAATGTTCGTGAGAAAACGTTTATGAGTAAATGCGTTGTAATATGTCCGAAGACCTTTTAACGCGTTTATATTTAAGATGCATGGTTTGTCATGTCTTTCATGTTTTGCATCCTTTATAACTCCTGTGTGGCCGTTGAAACTGAAAGTTGCGAGTCGTCGGCTTCAGCCCCCATGTAGATACTACGCGGGGTGTCTCTGCCAACGCACTCTGACCCTTAGCCGAGCTATCGGTACCTGAAGGCGGTAGTGCAGGGCGGACAAGGCAATCAGACCATAATGCTTTATTACTTTCACTTAGCCGTAGGGGCACGAGAAAGGAGTGCAGGGCGCTGATGACTAGCCCCCAAGGGTTTGTGATGTTCGGACGAACCGCGGCCAAAGCCGATATCACATGGTTTGTACTAGTACCAAACCCATCGCATGACACGGAATAACCTCTAACGAGGTTTATTTAAGCTCGGATTCGCAGACCGGTTCTCGCATACTATGACAGTCAGTTTTCGGCTTTCTCCGCTGAGGTGCTTGACCAGGCTAGCCGGAAGCACAATCGCAGGGGTTCTCCCTTTGCCGTTTTAGCCGAACGAGCGGAACGTAAAGGGGCAAGCACAGGAGCCGGGCAACCCAACTATTGACCCAAGACATAGTTCGGAACCAATGCATATAAAGCGGAACTCCAAGACGCCGGAAGCAAAATCAGTTGTCCTTAGGGCGATTTTTTAAGTTCGAGCCCCCGGTCTATTAGCCGTTTGCATCGTAAAGTATACCAAACAAGTTCGCAAGAAGAGGGAGAAAATAGAGGGTGTGTCCAAAAGAGACAGCGAAGCGATCATGTATAAAGGATCTGTATTTTGCTCAACAACTCTTATTTATTCAAATTGCCGATGCTACTGTTTACATGTATTTGAAAATAAAATATGAACTTTACAGGAGTGTTGTACCAGGGATCTTCGATGGGTGACCTGACGTCCTCGATGTGCCTTGTCGTTTGTCCGCTCCTGCGTCTCCTAAGGAGTTGTATACCGCTATAGGTTTTGCTGTTCGGCGAGCGGACTTTGGAGAGAAATCTTGAGAAGTCGCCGAAATCTGAATGAGCTTTTACGCCTTAGAATGTACTTTATGGTACCTGTAGCGTGTCCGAAGACGTTTTGATGGCGATAGTGCGGTCCAGCCGAACACTTACCCTTTGATAGTTTTTCCCCACCGCTGCCCATGGAATTTTAAGCGCGAAGTTGTGCCTCATCGGCACGTACTTTGCTGGTTCTAGGGCTGTGTGATGGGGGGAAAGTCCCTATTTATGGGGAGAAGAAGGTTCTGGGACTTCGGGTTGAAACCGAGCTCGCTTCCCAGCCTTATGTGCCTTTACGGCGGATATCGGCGTTTGCCGATCATCATTCTAGTGGAATTCGGCCGCCAGGGCCAACGCATGTTCCTTAGTTCGGAGGGAGCGCTCCGTGTTGCCATTGACAGTAATGACCCCCTTGGGGCCGGGCATTTTGAGCATGAGGTATGCGTAGTGTGGGACGGCATTAAAGCGAGCGAACGTTGTACGGCCGAGCAGGGCGTGATAGCCACTGCGGAAAGGTACGATGTCGAAGATCAAGTCCTCGCTTCGAAAGTTATCAGGCGAGCCGAACACTACCTCCAGGCTTACAGAGCCCGTGCACCGGGCTTCGATGCCTGGGATCACTCCTTTAAAGGTAGTGTTGCTGGGTTTGATCCTTGACGGATCTATGCCCATATTTTTCACCGTGTCTGAGTAAATCAGATTGAGGCTACTTCCTCCGTCCATTAGGACTTTAGTGAGGTGATACCCGTCTATGATGGGGTCTAGGACGAGGGCGGCCGAACCCCCATGACGGATTCTGGTCGGGTGGTAACGTCGATCGAAGCTGATTGGGTATGCCGACCATGCGTTATACTTCGGGGCTACAGGCTCTACGGCGTAGACCTCTCGAAGGGCGCGCTTCCTCTCCTTTTTGGGTATATGAGTGGCGTATATCATGTTTACTGTTTTCACCTCTGGAGGGAATTTCTTTTGTCCGCCACCGATCGGACCGCGGGGCTCATCCTCGTTCTCGCTGCGTGGGCTCTTGCCTTGGTCCTCGGATGCGAGGTTGCCGGCCTGTTTGAATACCCAATAGTTACGGTTGGTGTGGTTGGCGGGCTTCTCTTGCGTGCCATGGATCTGGCAAGGCCTCTCCATGATCTTGTCCAGCAGGGTGGGTCCGTCGCGATTGCCTTTAGGGGGCTTCTTCCGCTGCTCAGGTTGGGAGTTGCGGAAGCCGGCGTTAACGGCCGTGTCATCGGCATCACTATTGTTGTGCCAGCGCTTATTCTTGTTGTGCTTTGGTTTCCCGTTTCCGTCCCGAACCTCGGAGGTTTCGGGGTCTTCGGGGTTGTGGCTACGTCTTGCTAGCCAGTTATCCTCTCCCGCGCAAAAGCGAGTCATGAGTGATGTAAGGGCGGACATTGTCCTAGGTTTATCCTGGCCGAGCTGGCGAGCCAGCCATTCATCCCGAATATTATGCCTGAAAGAGGCTATTGCTTCGGCGTCCGGGCAGTCGACGATCTGGTTTTTCTTGGTCAAGAACCAATTCCAGAATAGTCGCGCAGATTCTCCTTGTTTCTGGACGACGTTGCTTAGGTCGGAGGAGTCCAGCGGCCGAACATAAGTGCCCTGGAAGTTAGATCGGAATGCATCTTCTAGATCCTCCCAGCACCCAATGGAGTTTTCGGGCAGGCTATTTAACCAGTGTCGAGCTGGCCCCTTAAGCTTCAGGGGTAGGTACTTGATGGCGTGGAGGTCATCTCCTCGCTCCATGTGGATGTGGAGGAGGAAATCCTCGATCCATACGGTTGGGTCAGTTGTCCCATCGTATTGTTCTATGTTTACGGGTTTAAACCCTTCCGGGAACTGATGCCGCATCACCTCGTCCGTGAAGCACAGTGGGTGCGCAGCGCCTCTGACCCGAGCTATGTCGCGCCGTTGATCGGCGTCTGTCCCAGCCCGGTTTCGTTCCCGACCTTCATGCTTGCGGTCGAACCAAGGCCGGTACCCTTCCCGTCTATCGGGTGAGTATCCTCTGGATCCGTAGATGGATCGCGTACGACCTGCTCGGTAGTCCAGGTCGTGTCGCAGGTCAAACCTGACATCGGGCTCTAGTGGCTCTTTTCCCCGTCTACGGGGTATCGTCGGCCTATAGCCGGTGTCGTCAGCCGTCCTGTCTCGTCCTCGAGGAGGGCGGTCTGGCTTGTCGTATGGGGTATGTTTGGGAGACGGCGTATCAGTGAGCTCGTCATCTAATTGTGGCAGCAGCCTTCTGCGTGGATAGCTCTTAGGTTAGTCCGATAGACCGGTACCGTATCCTTCCTCTGTTGAGAGGACTCCCGTCCATTGATCGTTGAGGTTGTCTTGTTTGGCTTTAAGCTGCCGTTCTTTTGCTTTCAGGCTGCGGGCCGTGGCTATAAGTTGTGCCTGAACAGTTCCTGATCTTCAGGATTATCGGGGATGGCGAAGTCATTGGCTTCCGCGATGTCCTCCTCCTCGGCAGGGCGAAGGTAATTGTCATCCTCGGAATCATTTAGATCGTCGGGGTTTCGCCGGTCTTCTGGCCTCTCCTGACCCTCTAACGGGTGTTCGGGGATTTCGGGATCGCCGAGGTCTTCCGAGGTGTCTCCGTCCCCGGTGCCATCGATAGCTTTTCTTCCCTTTTTTCCTTTTGACCATTTATGCGGCTTTCGGCATCTTGACGGTGCTTCATCTGATTTGTCGCCATCGTTTTTCGGAGTGTCCACCATGTAGACGTCATATGTGGAGGTGGCAGTCCACCGCCCGGTGTTAACGGGGGTGAGGGCGCGATCCTCCTCATCCATGTATTCTGCCTCCTCGGAGGCATAGTCCAACATGTCGGTTAAATCCTCGATAGTGGCTATCAAGTGGGTGGTGGGTGGGACAAAAAATTCGTCCTGACCCGCCTTGAGCCCGGTCTGAGCACAAATCGGGGTTGGGTCGTCGGCAATCTTCATCGACAAGATCCGATCTAGGGCCTCGTTGAGTATCAAGAGCTCGATCGGGTCGGCCCGCTCAGAGCTTCCGGAGTTAACCTCCGATGCGTCCGCGCGGGGGGAGTGTTCGGCAAGAACAGGTGTCCGGGCATCTGGCATTACGACCGGGTCCGGACTGAAAGTCGGGTCCTCGCCGGGGTAGATCCCGTGGGCGGGACCGAAAGATGGATCTGAGGTTAAAGCCTCAGAGTCTTCGGGCGTCGCAGGCGAGGCCGCGAGCCCAGTTAGTGACAGGTTGCCCCAAGAGTCTACGGAGAACTCTCGGTTCCCGAATCTGACCTCTTGATTAGGGGCGAAGCTTCCGACACAGCCTAGATGGCCGGTCGGGTCGGCGTGTAGCACAATGCTGCCGAAAGCGAAGATCTGCCCGGGGACGAAAGTGCCCGTATTGCGGACTTCTTCGTTGATGACAAGGCGAGCCATCGATTCCTTTGGCGATCACAGCGGAACTCTCAATGAAAGCACCAATGTCGGTGTCAAAACAGGCGGATCTCGGGTAGGGGGTCCCGAGCTGTGAGACTAGAATCGATGGTAACAGGAGATGGGGGAGACGATGTTTACCCAGGTTCGGGCCCTCCTATGGAGGTAATGCCCTACGTCCTGCTTGATTATATTGATGGTATAAGGGTTACAGAGTTGATCTACCTCGAGATCGTATAGCTAAAACCCTAGATGAGTTCTCTTGTCCTACAACCTAAAACCCTCCGGCTTATATAGACGCCGAGGGTACCTAGGGTTTACACATGGTCGGTTACACGTCGAAGGGATAAACATGCCTATTCACTACTTCAAACGTGGAGGATACACCACGATTCTCGAAGCTTCCTTCCTGGAGACAGGGTCTTCGATCCATCCAATGCTCGGCAAGTGGCCCATATAGTCCGGCCCATAAGAAATAGGTCGGCCTCCCAAGGACCCCTTAAACCAGGACTCCCTCACCATGAGCGTGCTCCGCTTGGAAGAGCGTGTTGAACAAGTGGCCATGTATATCAGGGAGCTTAGCACCGCCATCTCCGCGATCGATCGTGACGTCTTTCCCGACGATGAGCCCTCGAAGGATCTGGAGACTGTGTTAGCCCGAGTGAAGGCAGTGCCAAGCCGAGTGAAAGACTGGAAGAAATCTGCGGCCCGGGCCGGTGCTGACATAGCTCTCTCGTTGGTCCGTATCCACTGCAAGGGGGTGGACGAGAAGAAGCTGAAGTCTCTCGAGGTGGCCAACAGGAACAATGCCAAGATTGATGACTTCATGGAGATGTTCATGGAAGCTGCCAGTCGGATAGCGGACAGCATCGACCTGGACACCTTCGTGGAAGCAGTGCCCCCGCCCGAGTGATCGTCCAGTTTGAACTCTTATAAGTATTTGCCTCGGAATGCCGAGTTGTTGCTGTAACCATGAAACTTGAAGTGAGCCTGAGGCTCCCACCGTTTAAACCGTTATCCGTACCTTTCGATCCGAATGATGCAGTTCTCGTTTGTTTTGGCTTTATTCGATCTTTGGTTCCGGATGGTTCTAACTTAGGCGATGCGGAGTCACGGCTAAGCCTCCGAGTGTGAGCGAGACCTACACTCAGAGAAATTTGTCCTTGGATGAACAATGATAGTCCTGTTCATCTTGACAACCGAGTGTGGAGGGTGTCCCACTCGTAAGGTTTCTAACTTAGGTGATGCGGAGTCGCGGCTAAGTCCCCGAGTGTGGGCTGGACCCTCACTCGGAGTAGTTTGTCCTTAGATGAACAATTATGGTCCTGCTCATCTTGACAACCGAGTGTGGATGTTGTACTCACTCGGAGAAGTTTTTAACTTAGGCGACGCAGAGCCGCGGCTAAGCCTCCGAGTGTGGGTGAGACCCTCATTCAGAGTAGTTTGTCTTTAGACGAACAATGATGGTCCTGTTCATCTTGAGAACCGAGTGTGGATGTTGTCCCCACTCAGAGTAGTTTGTAACTTAGGCGATGCGGAGCCGCGGCTAAGCCCCCGAGTGTGAGTGAGACCCTCACTCGGAGTAGTTTGTCCTTAGATGAACAATGATGGTCCTATTCATCTTGACAACCGAGTGTGGATATTTTCCCCACTCGGAGTAGTTTTTAACTTAGGCGACGCAGAGCCGCGGCTAAGCCCCCGAGTGTGGGTAAGACCCTCACTCGGAGTAGTTTGTCCTTAGATGAACAATGATGGTCCTGTTCATCTTGACAACCGAGGGTGGAGGATGTCCATACTCAGAGTGATTTTTAACTTCGGCGACGCGGAGCCGTGGCTAAGCCCCCGAGTGTGGGCGAGACCCTCACTCGGAGTAATTTGTCCTTAGATGAACAATGATGGTCCTGTTCATCTTGACAACCGAGGGTGGAGGATGTCCATACTCAGAGTGATTTTTAACTTAGGCGACGCGGAGCCGCGGCTAAGCCCCCGAGTGTGGGCGAGACCCTCACTCGGAGTAGTTTGTCCTTAGATGAACAATGATGGTCCTGTTCATCTTGACAACCGAGTGTGGATGTTTTCCCTACTCGAAGTAGTTTTTAACTTAGGCGACGCGGAGCCGCAGCTAAGCCCCCGAGTGTGGGTAAGACCCTTACTCGGAGTAGTTTGTACTTAGGCCAAATTAGGTTTGCGGCTAAGTGTTTTTCATACCCACTTGGGGTAGCAGTCAAATTTCAACAAGATATAATGAAATAAAACTTTATTCATCGAGATCACTCGGATTCATTACTGGAATGACAAGCTAAAAATAGTTATGTTCCAGGTGTAGAACTTGCGAAGCAGGTCCGCATTCCAAGTTCGGGGCTCTTCTACTCCATCTTTGATGGTGTAAAGCCGGTAAGCTCCGTTATGCAAGACTTTGGAGATTGCATACGGCCCCTGCCACGGAGGCGCGAGTTTGTGGGGTCTCTGTTGATCAAGTAGAAGAACAAGATCCCCTTCTTGAAAGCCTCGGACCTGGACGTGTCTGTCATGGTAGCACCTCAAATCTTGCTGATAAAGCGTCGATCTGATGAGGGCCAGCTCTCTCTCTTCCTCCAGAAGGTCGAGGCCATCTTGCCGAGCGATTCCAGCTTCAGCTTCGTCATATAGTTCCACTCGGGAGGAATTGTGCTGAAGATCACTCGGTAACACTGCCTCTGACCCATACACCATGAACAAGGGTGTGCGCTTCGTAGAGCGGTTTGGAGTTGTCCGAATGCCCCATAAGACGGAAGGCAATTCTTCAACCCAAGATCCAGCAGCGTATTTTAAGTCTCTCATCAATCGAGGCTTTAGGCCTTGCAAAATCATTCCGTTGGCGCGCTCGGCCTGGCCATTCGACTGCGGGTGAGCCACTGAGGCGTAATTAACCCGAATGCCTTGAGAGAAACAAAATTCCTGGAACTCGTCCGTGTCAAAGTTCTTCCCATTATCTGCGATGATATCATGAGGCACGCCGAACCTGAAGATGATTTGCCGAATGAAACTGACGGATATGCCTGCATCTAAGCTCTTGATGGGCTTTGCTTCAACCCACTTGGTGAACTTGTCAACCGCGACGAGCAGATGTGTGAATCCACTCGACCCAGTCCGTAAGGGGCCGACCATATCCAGGCCCCATACTGCAAACGACAAAGTGATCGGAATCGTCTTGAGCGCGGACGCTGGCTTGTGAGACTTGTTCTTGTAAAACTGACATCCAACACACAGGTCTACCAGGTCCTTTGCTGCTTCATTGGCTCGGGGCCAATAAAAATCCGCTCAGAAAGCTTTAGCGACCAAAGTCCGAGAGGATGCATGGTGGCGGCAAGTTCCCGAGTGGACTTCATGTAAGATTTGCAACCCTTCCTCAGGGGAAATGCATTTCTGGATGACTCCTGTGGTACTTTTCTTGTATAGCTGGTCTCCCATAACTTCAAATGATTTGGATCGACGGACGATCTGACGGGCTTCTTCTTCGTTTTCTGGGAGTTCTTGTCTGAGCAAATATGCCAAATAGGGTTGAGTCCACTCGGGAGTGATTAGCAGCATTTCGTGGACCAGATCCACTATAGCTGGAAGTTCAACCTCAGTCGGATCAGAAGGACCGACCGCTTGCGGGGGCTCCTCTATGAAAGGATCTTCTGCAATAGTCGGAGCACGCAGATGTTCGAGGAATACGTCACTCGGGACTTCTCGCCGAGTGGATCCGATCTTAGCCAGATCGTCTGCCGCTTGATTCTTCGCATGAGGGATGTGATGCAGCTCTAGGCCTGCAAAATTCTTCTCCAGCTTCTTGACTGCGTTGCAGTATCTGGTCATTGCTGGACTCCGAATGTCCCACTCCTTCATCACTTGATTGACAACGAGGTCCGAGTCACCGTAAACCATCAACCGACGAATGCCGAGTGAGATGGCCATGCGGAGCCCGTACAGGAGGGCTTCATATTCGGCCTCATTGTTTGATGAGTCAAAATGGATCTGGAGAACATAGTTCAGTCAGTCTTCTTTGGGAGAGACGAGAACCACGCCAGCTCCCGAGCCATTGAGCATCTTGGATCCGTCGAAGAACATGGTCCAGTGTTCGGGAACACTCGGAATTGGTTGTTCCTGCTCAATCCACTCGGCCATAAAATCAACCAACGCTTGGGACTTGATTGCTTTCTTAGCTTCAAATTTGATTTCCAACGGAAGGAGCTCGATTGCCCACTTCGCCACTCGGCCAGCGGCGTCCCTGTTGTGCAAGATCTCCGACAGGGGAGCGCTGCTGACGACCATGACCGAGTGATCTTGGAAGTAATGGACTACCTTCTTGGCAGTCAGGTAAATACCATAAACCATCTTCTGGGAGTGCGGGTACCTCTGCTTGGAAGGAGTTAGCACTTCTGAGATGTAATATATGGGTCTTTGGACTTTGAATGCTTTTTTTGGCTCTTCTCGCTCCACTGCAAGGACTGTGCTCACCACCTGGCTGGTCGCCACGATGTACAAGAGTAAAGGTTCCTGGCTGCCTAGAGCAGCTAACACCGGCTGGGTGGAAAGCAATGCCTTGAGCTCAGCGAATGCGGCTTGCGCTTCATTGGTCAACTCGAATTTATCAGATTTCTTCATCAATCGGTAGAGAGGAAGAGCCTTCTCTCCGAGTCTTGAAATGAATCGGCTCAGGGCCGCAGGGCAACCTATCAACCTCTGCACATCATGTAAGCGCTCTGGCTGCTTCATTCGGACTATAGCGCCGATTTCGTCAGGGTTAGCGTCGATTCCCTGTTCGGAAACAAGAAAACCGAGTAACTTTTCGGCGGGCACTCCAAATGTGCACTTAGCTGGATTCAACTTGATCCCGAAACGGCGTAGGTTCGCGAAGGTTTCGGCGAGGTCAGTCGGGAGGTCGGAACCTTTCCTAGACTTGACCACAATATCGTCCATATAGGCCTCCACGTTTCGACTGATTTGCTTCTGCAAACACTTCTGGATCATGCGCTGAAAAGTGGCTCCAGCATTCTTCAAGCCGAATGGCATCGTGATATAGCAAAAACACCCGAATGGGGTGATGAAGGCTGTTTTTATTTCATCAGGGCCAAATATTCGGATCTGGTGGTACCCAAAGTACGCATCCAGGAACGACAGACGTTCACATCCGGCTGTTGCGTCCACTATCTGATCTATCCTAGGTAAAGGAAAATGATCTTTCGGGCAGGCCCGATTGAGGTGTTTGAAGTCAATGCACATACGGAGTGACTTATCCTTCTTCGGCACCAGGACCACGTTCGCGAGCCACTCGGAGTGGTAGATCTCGCGAATGAACTCAGCAGCGAGAAGCCGAGCTATCTCTTGACCAATCGCCTTGCGCTTCTCGACGGAGGATCGACGCAAGTACTCCTTGACTGGCTTGGCCTTGGGGACGGTTCGGAGTCGGTGCTCAGCCAGTTCCCTGGGCACACCAGGCATGTCAGAGGGCTTCCATGCAAAGATGTCCCAGTTCTCACGGAGAAACTGGATGAGCTCGGCTTCCTATTTGTCTCCAAGTGAAGTGGAGATGTTCGTCGGGGCGGCAGTCGGGTCACTCGGATGGACATGAACTTTTTTAGTCTCACCAGACAATTGGAAACTGATTCTGAAGTTGGCCACTACGACCTGAGCAAATCAGCCGTGTCCACCTCCTTCTTGTACCCTTCAAGTTTGACTGCTGAAGTCACTCTTCGGCGACTTTCCGATCGCCGGTGACTGTGATCACGCCTTTAGGCCCTGGCATCTTGAGCTTGAGATACACGTAGCATGGTCTGGCCATGAAACGTGCGTAGGCAGGCCTACCCAGGAAGGCGTGGTACGCACTGCGGAAGTCGACCACTTCAAAAGTCGGTTTTTCCTTTCGGAAATTCTTCTCGCCACCGAATACCACGTCCAGCGCGATCTGACCGAGTGATTCGGCCTTCTTCCCAGGGACTATCCCATGGAAATGAATGTTGCTCTTGCTCAATCGGGACATCGGGATGCCCATAGCGCTGAGCGTGTCGGCATATATGACATTTAGTCCGCTGCCTCCATCCATTAGGACTTTGCGCAATCGGACACCACCCACTGCTGGGTCAACGACCAGCGCTTGCCTCCCAGGGGTGGCGATATAGGGCAGATGATCCGAATGGTCGAAGGTGACGGGCATCTTCGTCTAGTTGAGGTATTTGGTAGCAGTCGGAACTGCCATATTGACCTCCCGATTCATTACTTTGAGCTGTCTACTGCTTTCAACGTCAGCGAAAATCACGTTGATGACCTTGTCGATTTTCGGATACTCGGAAGTATCCTCCTCATCCTCGACATCGACCTTCTCACCCGAGGGATCAGCGCCCATCTCCTGCTTGAGCAGGCGACATTCCCGAGTGGTGTGCTTCGGAAGCACAACGTTGCCTTCTTCATCCGTCCTGGTATGAATCTGGCACGGTTGGTCAAGGATGTCGGATTTGTACTCGAACTTCTTCTTGGGAGTCCATTCTTTCTTCTTCTTCTTGGGCTTCGGCTTGCCTTGCCTCTGCCCTTGGACAGCTGCGACTTCAGCCTTGCCGGAGGCGTCAGCTTTCCGCTTCTGATTCTTTCCAGCGTTGCCCCCCGATTGAGGGGCGTTGCCGGCTCTCGCTTTGCCGCTTCGGAGATGGTCTTCTTCTTCACCATTGGCGTATTTGTTCGCAATCTCCATGGCCCGACTGAGGGACAGATCCCCAGACCGACCGAACTTCAAGACTAACTCCCGATACCGAGTGCCTGCCTTGAAGGCGCACATGGCCTGGTGCTCGGTGACATTCTCCACAGTGTTATGTAATGTGGTCTGGCGCTGAATGTACTCTCGGAGAGTTTCATTGTTCTTCTGAACACAGTGTTGGAGTTCCGTCAGTCCACCCGGATGCTTGTAGGTGCCTTCGAATGTTTTCACGAACACTCGGGCCATGTCATCCCAGCAGTAAATGCAGTTGGCGAGCAACTGATTTAGCCACGCCCATGCAGACCCTTCCAACATGAGCAGAAGGTGCTTCATGGCTACGAAGTCATTGCCGTTGCCGATCTGGACGGCGACTCGATAATCTTCGAGCCAAGTCTCTGGCTTGGACTCGCCATGGAACTTTCCAATCCCGGTTGCTAGTCGGTAATTGGGGGGTATCTCCGCCTCTCGGATGTATCGGCGGAAGCATCCGAGACCAAAAACTCCCCAGCCGCTCGCTCGGTCTCTATCGTATCTGTTCCGATCGACCACTCGCTGAGTGATGTCCGATCGGGCGTCCTAGCCTCTGTGTCTGACAGGGCTCCGCTCACGGTTTCTCCCGAGTGGATAGCCCCCGTCATACGGACGTTGACCATGCGGACCGCCCCTCGGAGGGGGAGTCCGACTAAAATCGCGGTCGTCGCGTCCGCGTCCTCCATAATGGCCTCTCGGATGAGGAGGAGTCCGTGGATCCCTCCTCGGTGCTAGAGGACTGTGAGCCGACTGCACAGTATCCGCCCGAGTGGATTCATTATGAATGCGCTGGTGAGATTGCGATACCTCTGAATTTTGCTGAAGGGCAGTCTTCAGCAGCGCCTGGATCTGCCGAATGCCCTCGCCCGCCGCTGAATTGGACGGCTGGATCGAATCGGCGATCCGAGTGGCCGCGGCCAGGTTCATCAAAGGAGTACGCATCGTTGGGATGGTGTACGGGCGCTCCTTCATGAATGTCAACTGGCGGCGGCTACGGCTGGAACTGGGACGTTCTCTTGCCGCGCGCTCGTCGAGTGACTGCTGTAGCCACTCGAGATGCTCGCGCTCAGCCAAAGTGGCTTGGCGAGCAGCTTCGAGGGCTATCTGCTCGGGGGCATTCCCCTCAATGGGCGTCTGTAGGACTTCATCGTTCCTGCGCCTGATTTCCTCCCGCTGCTCCCGAGTGAGCGGTCGGGGGAAATAGCTGTCGGTACTGGCGTCACGAAGATCGCCGTCTCGATCACGGGTGCCTCCGGCCGAGTACCCTGGAGGTGCAACATCCCGGGACGGTCCGGCCATAAAGACCTCCGCCACTTCTCCGCTCCTCTCGAAATCAGAGGCATCAGAGGAGACATCGCCCGAAGAAGAAAATAGACAGTGCACTGCCTCGTCGTCTCCGAGTGCAGTCACCTGCTGCCCTGCGGCCAGTGCCGCCACAACGTGTTTGATCCAGCGCTGCAGCCTGGAGAGTCCGAAGCGCCGACGAAAAGCCGCGAGACGTGTAGGTGAAACCGGGCGATAAGGCGTGGACGGTTGTCGGAGAAGAACTCCGAGCCACGCTAAAGTGCACGGCGCCGCGAGCGGGCAATGCCTCGGCATCCAGCGGCGCTTCCTGCAGCCACGCCGAATCGTCGACGGCGAAGCTGAGTGACCCGAAGAAGATCTCGCCGCCGAAAGTGTTCATGATGAATGGAAAGATGGAAATTCCACCAGCGCCAGAATTTGCTAGATGCGCAGCCCCACGGTGGGCACCAACTGTCGTGGGAATGTCCCTGACAATAGAACTAGGGGTACGAATGGAGGGGCGAAGTCTAGCTACGGCTCAGGTGTTTCACTCGGATGTGTACGAGTTCAGGCCCCACTCGGAAGTGGTAAAAACCGTACGTCTCGAGCCCGGGGGCTGGTGTTGCTTTGCTTATGGGTGTATATGGGAATACAAGTGTCCGAACCTTGCTACGTCGTCCGGTGGTGGCTTATATAGAGTGCGCCACCACCAGCCGAGCGCCGCATTGAATGCTAGTAAAAGCTAAGTTACAGAAACTGCCGCTTTAACTAGAACGTTACTGGTAACGCATGACCGATCAGTCCTAGAGGACGTCTCTTCGTATAACTCAACGCTATGTCTCCTGGACTGTTGAGCTTTCGTTGACCGAGTGTGGACGTAGCCATCCGAGTGCGTCTTCAAGTATGTCCGAGTGATCCTTTAGATCTTACCGAGTGCACTTCTTCTTTTGAGCTTCGATGCTGACATGGTACCATTGGTGGGCCCTAGATGTCAGGTCCATGACCCTACCTAGGGTAGACATCCTCATCATCAAGGATTCGGTTAATCCCGTATGTTGTTCCCTTTGTTCATCGGTATGTTACTTGCCTGAGATTCGATCGTCGGTATCTCCATACCTAGTTCAATCTCGTTACCGGCAAGTCTCTTTACTCGTTCCGTAATACAAGATCCCATGGCTAACACTTTAGTCACTTTGCTTGCAAGGCTCATTGTGATGTTGTATTACCGAGTGGGCCCTGAGATACCTCTCCGTCACACGGAATAACAAATCCCAGTCTTGATCCATGCCAAATCAACAGACACCTTCGGAGATACCTGTAGAGCATCTTTATAGCCACCCAGTTACGTTGTGACGTTTGATACACACAAGGTACTCCTCCAGTGTTAGTGAGTTACATGATCTCATGGTCATAGGAACACATACTTTGACATGCAGAAAGCAATAGCAATAAACTGACACGATCATATGCTACGTTAATAGTTTGGGTCTTGTCCATCACATCATTCTCCTAATGATGTGACTGTAGGACCGAAAGTATGTCTAGAGGGGGGTGATTAGACTACTTGACCAAATAAAAATTCTACCTTTTCCCAAATTTTAGAGTTGGCAGATTTTAGCATTTCATGGCAAGTCAAGTACACCCTACACATGCATGTCTAAGAGTATAGCAGCGGAAAGTAACAACAAGCATGAGTAGAAAGGATAGGGTAGGAAGATCAAACGCAATTGTAGACACGATGATTTTTCCCGTGGTTCCGATAGGTGGTGCTATCGTACATCCACGTTTATGGAGTCTTCAACCCACGGAGGGTAACGGTCGCGAGAGTCCACGGAGGGCTCCACCCATAAGGGTCCACGAAGTAGCAACCTTGACTATTCCATAACGGCTTCCGTCCACGAAGGACTAGCCTCACTATGGGTAGATCTTCACGAAGTAGGCGATCTCCTTGCCCTTACAAACTTCTTGGTTCAACTCCACAACATGAAGTAGGAGGCTCCCAAGCGACACCTAACCAATCTAGGAGGCACCACCCTCCAAAAGGTAATAGGCTCGGTAAAGATGATGAACTCCTTGCTCTTGTGCTTCAAGATGATAGACTCCTCAACACACAATCACTCTCTCACAGATTTGGCTTGGTGGAAGAGATGGGATTGGTGGAAAGCAACTTGGGGAGGCTAGAAATCAAGATCCATATGGTTGGAGTGGAAGATCTTGACCTCAACACAGGGGTAGGTGGTTCTCTCTCAGAAAACTGGATGGGGCAAGTATGGAATAGTTCTGAGTGCTTCTCTTTCGAGTGGGTGGTGGTGAAGGGGTATATATAGGCATCCCCAAAAATCCAACTGTTACACACAAAATGACCAACTCGGTGACACCGATGTGTTAATCTCGGTGGTACCGAAGTGACCAAAAGGTGGCAACTTTTGAATCTCGGTGAGACCGATATAGGAAACTCGGTTGCACCGATAAGGTGACCAACGGTCAGATTGCCCATTCTCGGTGACGCCGATCCAACAATCTCGGTGGTACCGATATTGTGAATTTGCGTAACAGAAAGTTGGCTACCCAAACTCGGTGGCACCGAAGCAGAATCGGTTGCACCGAAAGGCTAGGGTTTGGCTAGTGTCTGTCTAAGTTTGGGAATCGGTGGCACCGAGTGGAAAGTGTTGGTTGCACCGATTTGGGATATTTGACTTTGGACAGACTTTTGTGGAAGAGCTTGTGGGTGTTTTTGGTGACTAACACTTGTGCACGTATGAGCATTTTGTTCACCAACAGTACCTTACCCCCTTTTAATAGTATTGGCTTTCCTATGGACTCAAAGTGATTTCTCACAAAGTAAAATGTAGAGTCCTCTTGCTTGAAGCTTTGCCAATCCATTTCCTTGCATCTTGGGGTAGTTCCACAATCTCCACAATCCTTTTGCGATCCCTATCATTGAACGTTTCCTGAAATATACTTAGTGGAAACATTAGTTCAATGACTTATATGTTGTTATTAATTACCAAAACCACCAAGGGAGCAAATGTGCTTTCAATCTCCCCCTTTTTGGTAATTGATGACAACATATAGATCAAAGCTTCGACAAAGATATAATCAATGAATATAATCGTCGCTTTGAGAAGTATGTGATAAGCAAGAGCTCCCCCTAAATTTGTGCATTAATTTTTTTAAATTTGCGTTTGAATGCAAATGCACAATCGATTAGGTACATGGGGCACTTCTTCCATGTCACATACATCTTGGTGGTGTGCGAGAGTAATTAGAATGAACATCATAGGACAACACAACCAAACAAAGATAATGATCGTCTCATAAGCATTAAGATGAAAACACACATTAAGTGTATGATGAAAACACACATAAGTTCAACACAAGCAACCAAAAGACCAATGGTTTTTGAAAAAGCGATAAAAACCAAACGCTCTCTCACTCGAAGCCTAAAGATCTATATACACTTCTCCCCCTTTGGCAACAAGTTACCCAAAAGTTCAAAGGCGTATATCTATGCGTTCTTGGGCTGATCTCCTCCGGTTGTTGATGAAGGAGTCGAGAGAACAACGTCGGCGAAGATCTCTGCAGATGTTGTGGATGGAGTTGGAGTGGAAACTGGAGGAACTGGAGTTGATGGAGCAGGAGCTGAGGTGACTGTGGCAGGAGCTGATGAAGAGGGCCTCAAGTCTGGAGCTGGCACGGTGGCTGATCTGGCCTGAGTAGTGAAGTGTGTGCCTGGCCTGAGAGGTGAGTCATCCTCATCATCATCATCATCATCATCTGAAGAATGAGGAAGAGGCACTGAGTCAACTTCCTTCTTGAGCTCATTGACTGTCTTAGTCAGCCCATCCACCTTATCATTAAGGATCTTGATCCTGTTTTCAAAGATCCAGACAAGACTGTTCTGATTGTTCAAGATGTCCTTAATGTCCTTCTGCATGCCCTGAACTGATGAGATCAACAGATCCATTTGCTCGTTCCTGGATCTAGGGACCTGAGCACTAGTGGCTCTAGCTGCCTCTGCCTCTGCCTAAGCTGCAGCACATGTGGGATGTTCTGGATCCATCACCACAATGTTGTCCTCGAGATCTGGCTGTAGGGGAAAGTGGGGTCTGTCCAGAGCAAATATGTGTTTCTCCAGCTTAGAGTTGATGAGCATCTGGATATAGGGTGCATAGCAGCAAAAGCGCTTCTGATCAGCAGCAACCCTCTTAACTGTCTCAACAATCAAGTCCATAACTCTAATCCTGGTGTGTCTGTCAAGATGGATCAGCATGTTGATGGAGTAGCCTCGGATCATCTTGTCATCTCCTGACTTGGGCCTTCACATGAGCAGCAGGGATCTCATTGTACATGTTGGCCATAGCATTGTGGCTCTCCTTGGATTCTGAGTAGACATCCAAGTCACCATCCTGTACCTCTGGGACTCCTAAGATTGCAGCCCATTCCTCAACAGTGGACTCATACCTTGCACCTTCAGTCATCCATACAATCCTACCATCTCCATAGAAATGAGCAGTGGAGTAGAATTGCATGATCATCTCATCATTCCAAGCAGTAAACTCTCAGCCAACAAACGCATCCAAACCAATGCAATGGAAATTGTCTTGGACACTTGGAAAATAGTCTTCATTCTCCTTAATGAATTTCCAGTCCACATACCTCATGTCACTCACAGCTGGACTCTTGTCAAATAGCACAGTTTCATAGAAATCCTGTTGCTCTTTGGTGTAGAATCTGTAATCCACAGTTGTCTTTCTCCTTTGGGCATATGGATCAGCAGCTCTCCATGCCCTCAAACCAGAATCCTTCCTTTTCTTCATATCTTGAGCAAGTGGATAGCTGGCATTATGTACTGGAAGGTGTCGTCTAAGCTTCATCAAAGCTGACATAGCATCTTCATCCTCAACTCTGGAGGTAGTTCCCTTGTTCTTTTCAGAAGCAGGAATCTGCCTGGACAACCTCTTGGGCTTTTTAGCAGCAGCCTTCTTGGGGACAGACTTGGTGCTCTTGGATGTGCCAGTCTTTGGCATAGCATCAGACATAAGCTTATTTTGTTTCTTCTTGGGAGGAGCCTTCTCAACATGTTCTTCCTCCTCCTCAGCAGCAGCACCAGCAGCCTCCTCTGGATCTTCATACATGGAAGTTTGCCTGCCAACAACATAAACAATCCTTTTCCTAGCTCTCTTCTTCTCCCCTGCCTTCTTAGGCATAGATTTCTTTGGGGGTGACTCAAGGTGAAGAGCCATTTTTGCCCTAGCACCCTCATGTGCTCTCATAGCTTCTGAGCTAGCATACTCCTTCCTGACAGCTCTCCTTGAAGAGGTAGCTTCATTTGCAGATTTCTTGGCAGCCTTCTCTTGCTTCTTGGCAAGAATCTCCTCTGGCACAAAGTCTGAATCCTCCTCATCTGAATTCAGCTTCTTCCTGGCCCTTGTAGCAGCCTTGGGCAACCCATGAGAACTGGGAGTGCCTGGATCTGAAGGTGAACTAGACTCAGGACTAGTGCCTGAACTCATGACAATATTCTCCTCTTGGAAATTGTTCTCACTGTCCTCAGCACTTGACATACTGACCCGGTGAATAGAGTATAGAGGAGCAGAAGAAGATGAGTCATCACAAAATGTACAGCTATTTTTGAAAATTTGAACAAAAGATTCTCAAGGTTTACATTCTGTCACATGAAAATCGGTACAGCCGAAGCAAAGATTTCGGTGCTACCGAGACTGACTTTCTCCTTAACAAAAACTTGGCACTCTTTTCGGTGAGACCGAAAAGAAGTACTCGGTTTCACCGAGATAGTTCTCAGCAGCACAGACAGGCAAATCGGTGACACCGATTTGTTCGCTTCGGTTCCACCGAGTTCCATCGGGTGGACGGTAAACCCTAGAAAATCGATCATTCGCTATCTACTGGAGATTTTTAGAGGATTGAGAGGATTGCACATGGTGGAAATACGATGGAATAACTTCAATGCGCAAGATTCGGACGAGGAGCGCAAAGAAAGATCGAATCCGTACCCTAACTTGGCGACGGATCAGCTACGGCGGCGACGGCGGCGAAGATGCCCGTCGACAGCGAGGATCCCAGCGGCGGAGGAGCGCAGGGAGACAAGGGCGACGACTAGGGGGTCCTTTTGCGGAAGCTTAGGGTTTGGGGCGCGACGATTGAAGATTGAATTTTCGAACCGTCGAGACCACAGCTTATATACCCCTCACTGTCGGTGACGCCGATTCTAAATTTTTGGTGTCACCGAGTTCCTCAACTGTCAGTTGACAAGGAAACTCGGTGTAACCGAGAATATGGAATCGGTAGTACCGAGATTGAAAACCAGATCAACCCTAGGCATTCGGTGAGACCGAGAATTTTGGTTTGGTTCCACCGAGATGCACTTGGGAGGTTTTAATGGTCAGTCCTTTGTCGACACGGAACTCCGAGTGCTCCACACACAGAGGGATCGAAAAGTACTTGTTCAGATTTTGTGATGCAGCATGAAAGGAATATGAGGTGAGAAAGCATAGATAGCTAAAGAGTGGTCCTAGGCATTCTTGTCCATCCAATTGGCAAAAGATAAATCAAAAGCCAAATAGCAACAATTGGATGTCCTCGAATGGGAAAATAAATGCAGACCAACATGCTCACACAATAAGATGTCAAAAGAAATAATGACAAACATGCACATACACACTAGCATCTAACAAGCACTTGGGCGACGACTAAGTCATCTATATATGAGTATATTGACTTAGGAGCCAAGTAAGAATACTTGATCATAGGTCATACTCATCGTTTAAGCACAAGTGGGGTTACCACTTTTACATAAAGCATTTAATGTTGTCACATTCTAAGAGATGCTTTGACTCAAGTCTTAGAGAAAAGCTCCCCCTTGATGTGACATCCCCCCATAGGAGGGATAAACTAACCTTGGGTTTTGTCGATGAAGACTTCATGTTGGTGAGGTAGTGGTGGATGCTCAAGGTTGATGAAGATCACCAAGAGTTGGGAGCATCCTTGTGGTTTCCTTACTCTTCTCACCTACATGGGTTAGTCCCAACACACAAGAGACAAATACAAGGATATCTATGGACATGGAGTGCAAAGCATGTGTAATGATGTCCATTGATTTGTTGATTACCTTGTCCCTTGCTTACCTATGAGGGAATGTGTGACTCATTGAACTATTGCATATAGTTGATGTTGATTGCAAATAGTTCTTGCCAATAATGAATGTGAGTGAATTTCATTGGCGGAGTCACCCCTCAAGAACTCTCTAGTTCTTCTTCTTGGGGACCCACATCAAGTTGACGGGGATCCTTGGTGTTGAAGTAGCCTTTGTAGAAGTTGAGCTTGAAGTAGCCTTGGGAACCCACTCCACCAAAGCTAGGGATTCATCTTCATATGAGTCAATGTCCTCTTGAAGCTTGTTCTTGCCCTTGAGCTTGTGGTCTTGTGGTGGAAGGTCATCTTGAGTGTTTGTTCCCTTGGGAAGAGTATTTTCATACTTCTCCTTTTGAGGAACAAACTTGGGCTTGGGGTATTGACCTTCTTCCCATTCAACTCCATTTGCGTTGAAGTAGCCAACACCATGGTTCTTTCGGTATCCTCCGTGCTTGCGTACAATTTCCTCAAATTGCTTACACCCGGCAAGACTCTTGTAGATACCCTTTTCTATAATTCCTTTCAATAAAGCATTTTATTGCTCAAGTGTAACTTGGCTAAGAGAATCATCATTAGTGGAATCAATAGAACTACTAGAAGCAACATCATTTGGTTTAGCATTTTTATTGTTGCTACTAGATGATGAACCTTTCTTGCCTTTGTTACTAGTTTGCGTAGTTTTAACTTGAGGCATGAATGTAGACAAGAGTAGTCGTTTGGCTAGATAAGATGAAGTCTTCTTTCGAAGATCGTCATTGATAGCTTTAAGAAACTCATGCTCTTGCTCCAAGTTGAGCTTCTCAAAGCGTAGCTTCTCATGAGTTCTTACAAGCTCTATGATCTTCAAGAGTAGATTCATGAGCTAACTTAAGAGTGTTTAGTTCTTTAGTTAGTTGTTCTATTTTCATCTTATCATCATCAATTGACTTATCTTGACTAGCATGAGAATTATCAAGTTCATTTTGACAAACATCACTAGTTTTATCAAATAGCAAGTCATCATCACAAAGTAAATCATCTTCATCACTATCGAAATCAAGATACTCGGGGTGTGATACCTTGGGGCCTTTAGCCATGAAGCAACTTCCACTTCCTTCGTTTGGTGAATCAAATAGATCATAGGAGTTGGTAGTCACTAGAGCAATTCCGGCAACACCATCATCTTGACTATAGTTGGAATCGGAGTGATAGCTTCTCTCGGAGTTGTTGTCGGAGTCGGAGCCGGAAACCCATTAACCAACATGAGCTTGATGTTTTCTTCTTGTGTAGCTCTTGGTGTACTTGTCCTTCTTCTCCGAATCTCTACTTCTCCTTGAGTGTCTTCTTTCATAACGATCATCTCTACTCCTTTTCTCTCTTTGAGGTGACTCATTCCTTGAGCTTCGTCTTCGAGGTGACTCTTCTCTTCGTTTGTAGGGAGCCGTGCACTCATTTGAGTAGTGTCCGGGCTTCCCACAATTGTAGCAATTGCGGTCACGACTTGACGAACACTTCTCATCATATCTTGAGTTGGAGCTTCGTTCTTTGCCTCTATTCTTGTAAAACTTGTTGAATTTCTTGACCATGAGGCTTATCTCTTCATTGGTGACAAGGTTGTCGCTTGAAGTTGCGGGAGCATCACTTGTGGCTTTGTAAGCACCGCTAGACTTGTGGTGAAGCTCTTGTTTGTCTTTGAGTGTCATCTCATGAGCAACAATCCTTCCAATGACTTTCGTAGGCTTGAGATCTTTGTAGTTGGGCATCATTTGGATCAATGTGCACACGGTGTCGTATCTCTCATCCAAAGCTCTAAGTATCTTCTTGATGATGAATTTGTCGGTCATTTCTTTGCTTCCTAAGCCGGCAATCTCATTGGTGATGAGAGCTAGCCTAGAGTACATCTCTACGACTCCTTCACCATCCTTCATCTTGAACTTGTCAAGCTGACTTTGAAGAACATCTAACTTGGATTCTCTAACGGACTCGGTTCCTTCATGCATATCGACCAAAGTATCCCAAATCTCTTTTGCATTCTCAAGACGGCTGATTTTGTTGAACTCTTCGAGGCATAGGCAGTTAAAGAGAATGTCGCATGCTTGAGCGTTGTATTGCAACATCTTCAACTCATCCGCGGTCGCTTCACGATCCGGTTCCTTTCCATCACCAAAGAATTCACCTTGCAAGCCAACACGAACAACAGCCCAAACGGCGGGGTTATGACCAAGAATATGCATCTTCATTTTGTGCTTCCAACTAGCAAAATTAGTGCCATCAAAGTACGGACCTCTACGGTGATAATTTCCCTCACTAGATGCCATACTCTTCTAGGTTGTGAGACCAATGCAATGGAGACCAACGCTCTGATACCACTTGTAGGACCGAAAGTATGTCTAGAGGGGGGGTGATTAGACTACTTGACCAAATAAAAATTCTACCTTTTCCCAAATTTTAGAGTTGGCAGATTTTAGCATTTCATGGCAAGTCAAGTACACCCTACACATGCATGTCTAAGAGGATACCAGCGGAAAGTAACAACAAGCATGACTAGAAAGGATAGGGTAGGAAGATCAAATGCAATTGTAGACACGATGATTTTTCCCGTGGTTCCGATAGGTGGTGCTATCGTACATCCACGTTTATGGAGTCTTCAACCCACGGAGGGTAACGGTCGCGAGAGTCCACGGAGGGCTCCACCCATAAGGGTCCACGAAGTAGCAACCTTGACTATTCCATAACGGCTTCCGTCCACGAAGGACTAGCCTCACTATGGGTAGATCTTCACGAAGTAGGCGATCTCCTTGCCCTTACAAACTTCTTGGTTCAACTCCACAACACGAAGTAGGAGGCTCCCAAGCGACACCTAACCAATCTAGGAGGCACCACCCTCCAAAAGGTAATAGGCTCGGTAAAGATGATGAACTCCTTGCTCTTGTGCTTCAAGATGATAGACTCCTCAACACACAATCACTCTCTCACAGATTTGGCTTGGTGGAAGAGATGGGATTGGTGGAAAGCAACTTGGGGAGGCTAGAAATCAAGATCCATATGGTTGGAGTGGAAGATCTTGACCTCAACACAGGGGTAGGTGGTTCTCTCTCAGAAAACTGGATGGGGCAAGTATGGAATAGTTCTGAGTGCTTCTCTTTCGAGTGGGTGGTGGTGAAGGGGTATATATAGGCATCCCCAAAAATCCAACCGTTACACACAAAATGACCAACTCGGTGACACCGATGTGTTAATCTCGGTGGTACCGAAGTGACCAAAAGGTGGCAACTTTTGAATCTCGGTGAGACCGATATAGGAAACTCGGTTGCACCGATAAGATGACCAACGGTCAGATTGCCCATTCTCGGTGACGCCGATCCAACAATCTCGGTGGTACCGATATTGTGAATTTGCGTAACAGAAAGTTGGCAACCCAAACTCGGTGGCACCGAAGCAGAATCGGTTGCACCGAAAGGCTAGGGTTTGGCTAGTGTCTGTCTGAGTTTGGGAATCGGTGGCACCGAGTGAAAAGTGTTGGTTGCACCAATTTTGGATATTTGACTTTGGACAGACTTTTGTGGAAGAGCTTGTGGGTGTTTTTGGTGACTAACACTTGTGCACGTATGAGCATTTTGTTCACCAACAGTACCTTACCCCCTTTTAATAGTATTGGCTTTCCTATGGACTCAAAGTGATTTCTCACAAAGTAAAATGTAGAGTCCTCTTGCTTGAAGCTTTGCCAATCCATTTCCTTGCATCTTGGGGTATTTCCACAATCTCCACAATCCTTTTGCCATCCCTATCATTGAACGTTTCCTGAAATATACTTAGTGGAAACATTAGTTCAATGACTTATATGTTGTTATTAATTACCAAAACCACCAAGGGAGCAAATGTGCTTTCAGTGACCCCGTTATCAAATGACAACTCTTTGTCCATGGCTAGGAAACCACAACCATCTTTGATTGACGAACAACTCTTTGTCCATGGCTAGGAAACCACAACCATCTTTGATTGACGATCTAGTCCATTAGAGGCTTACTAGGGACACATTGTTGTCTATGTACACACACATGTATTTGTGTTTCTAGTCAATATAATTATAGCATGGATAATAAACATTTATCATGAACAAGGAAATATAATAATAACCATTTTATTATTGCCTCTAGGGCATATTTCCAACATGTTCTTCGTCGTATCATCATCCACCTTCTCCTTAGAGAGAAAATGACCGATGTCCACATGTTGTTTCTTGCTCCGCCATGACACCAAGTTCCCCCCAACAAATACGCAATAACCAGAGGTCAATCTTCTGTCATTAAGGCAACTATCCCAGTTAGCATCAGTAGAACTATCAACATGAAGATGGCTATTCTTCTTGAACCATAGTTCTTTTCTTGGACTACGCTTAGAATATTGAAGGATCCTATAAACATCATATCCAGATGTCCATTCCTGGGATCATGCATCATTGGCTTATCACGTTCACTGCATATGAGATATCTAATATCGTGTGTTGTGCTCAATGCCAGTGACAAAAACAATTACGCGATTAAGTGGAGGCCAATTGAAAAAGTGAATTATGGGGAAGTGGCTAGGTGTCCTTTGGTAAGGACTTGTTGATTCTCAGCGAGCTCCACTTCCATGTCTAACTAGCATTTCTCAGTGATGGGGGCATATGGAGAGGATGTGGGTAACAACTCTTGTTGCTTTACAATGGTGAGTATTCAAGAGTTGTTGATGGAAACAAGGGGCTCTTCTTGTATGGCACTGATGGGCTAATGGCGGCCTCCTACACCATCGAAGGGAGCTGATGATTAAGCTAATTTTTTTGTGGGGCTATATTACACCTTCTCATGAGACAACCGTCGCCACTAC
Source organism: Elymus sibiricus (assembly GCA_039707655.1). Classification (NCBI taxonomy): domain Eukaryota; kingdom Viridiplantae; phylum Streptophyta; class Magnoliopsida; order Poales; family Poaceae; genus Elymus; species Elymus sibiricus. The sequence continues at coordinate 467,826,247 of CM077665.1, read as the reverse complement.
CACTATTCTCAACACAAACCTAATCCGGCTCCTCCCACCTCTCTGTCCTCCCTTCCCCACATTGTTGCTAGAGATATGTCTTTGTATAAGACCTGACAATGGTCAATGAAGGCCGCGGTGCAGAGGTCTTTACTCTAGTAGCTCGACGGTGAAATGGGATCTATGTACAATGGTTTGGGTAAGAGGTCATGGTCATGCAACGACGTTAGTAGAATTTCTAGACGGGCCGACGGTCTCAAATGGTGAGACGTCAGTGGCGATGATCCCTTTTGCAGATACACATGTGATAGCGATGACCTGCTATGGCCTAATATGGTGATTGTCTACTCGGGCGCGCAGGTGACGTCGTAGTCTAACGTTGCTAGGCAATTGCTGCTATGGGACGGGGGTTTTCTGATATTTACATTAGGTGGCAACAACGAGTATGTTTTGCCAACTGATTTTGCCGCCACATACGAGAACTGGCAGGGCATGAGGACAATGCATGATTGCCGGAGTGGCCCAAATTTGGGATTTTCGCGGTGCAGATGACGGTCGTCCCTTGTCAATCTTCGTTGTACATATGACGGGGACCTTCGTTGTTTGGAGCCTTGGTAGTGACCGGCTCTTGTCGCTGCTCGACTACCTAGTTGTGCGAGCATGGCCTTCCTTGCATGGCATCATGTTGTGACTGTTCTACAAATATAATTGATGGGGTAGTGAAAAGTGGCGGTGGCAAAAGGATAACTTTGTTTTGGTTGTGCTTCTCATGTACCAGTCTTGAGCTTGGAGATGAAAACCAGATGTATGACCTAATTGCTTATATATTGCTCGGACTTGATATGCAGGATGAAAACTTAGGATCTGACCTTCGGTGATTGGATCTGGCGACAGTGACACTTGAGTGTCATTCCCTCAATCTTATATGACTTCAATGTTATATGACTTCAATCTTATAAGACTTTGCACCACCTAGGCATAGCGTCCATCTTATATGACTTTGCTATTTGCTGGTATGATTATTTGCGTATGTGTGCGTCCGTTGATGTTGGTTGTGCATTCTAATTATCCACAGGCCTGGTGTATCTTAGTGTGTTTGTATCCCCATTTTAAGTTAATAAACACCCTTTGTCAAACGACAATTACAGCAACTACCAAATGTCATCTCTTCTGGCCCTCAAAAGAACTCTCTCCAAATCCAAGCTGCTGTCACCCCAAGCGTATCAATAATTGAGACGATTCAACCTGCAAATTATTTTTAAATAATTCCACCGTGTACTTATATTCTACTCCCTTTGCTCGGTTTATTAGGCCTCTTTCATTCTGGCCAAGGGTTTGACCATTTATTTAACTAACAGTAGAATGTAAGCTATATGTCACAAAAATTATACCAAGGAAAATGTCTTTTGAATACAAATCCGACAATGTACTTTTTGTAACATCTATTTTATATTTGAGGGTGTACAGTAAACCTGGACACACAGAGTACTGCTAGCGTAAATTATTTGCTCTGTTTGTAATTTCAGAAATTGCAAGCTAAAATTATATTCAACTTTGTTCATTTTCTTAAGACTGGAGTAAGTCTAACCGCAAGATTAGTGCGGGAATCAAGATATGGTAAATCTATAATACCTAAATAGTTCATCCCCACTATCTCATTTCTCTTGGCATGCAGCCTATCCACCTCATCACCGTGCCACATCAGCGTTACTATCTTTATTTTCTAGTCCATCAGCTATACCACGTCATCATTTTTCTTTATATATTTGTTAGCAATAAATCTAACCTTTTGATGCTGAAACGATTTCAGCCATAAACAGTCTTTTGGCTTCCATCCGTCGTTCCACATCCCTCCACTACTTGCCTCCAGCGTTTCACCTCCCTCCTCTACGGTCCACGCAAGCCTGTTGGTGAATTTTATTTTTCCTCACACGCTCCGCTTGGTTTCTTCACACACCGATTCACCTCCTGATTACCCATCAGGTCATCGCACCTCCTGCCCTCCTCTCGCATGCGTGTCTTCTCTAATCTCCATTAAAATCCCTCTCCCTCTTCAGCTTCTTCAATCTCCATCAGATCCAATATATATGCAGTCTAAGAAATGATCATACCGTAGTCCAACGAACCGATGGCTCCACCCTCCATGGCTCCTCGCCTGCGGAGAACCGTACGTATAGCACAAATTGATAGATTTGTCTACAACAAAGCTTCCTTGCAAAGATGAGATGATCACCTCCTCGATCGGCCTTCCAGCCCCCTTCCAGTCCATAGTGTTATAAATGTGTCACAAAGTGAAGCTCCTGGTTCCATCCGCCCCTGCCACTCACCCGCCCCGCTTCTTCTTGCCTTGGCACTCTTCGATGTTTTGTTCTTTCCGGCCAATGCAGGCGAAGTCCTACACTCCCATGGTGGATGGAGGGCGTTGAGGAAATCGTCATCACCGGCACCGGGCTTGCCTGACTCGCGACGGCCTTGGGGTTGCACTTGCACAGGTAATTGAATAATCATCTTGATTGGTTATATGTCAGTAAAGCTTCCTCGCAAACAACATAGAGTGTCCACAAGGCGTTTGATGAAAATCTAATTAGGTTTGCACTTGAAAATTTCTGAAAATGTAAATTACTAAATTTCGCCTCCTGTAAATTACTAAATTTCGCCTCCCTACTTTGGTAGAGCTGTTCATTTTTTTAATTCTGCTATACCTGTTGATAATTTGCAGCTTTGGATAAAAGTAGTTCAACAGGTACATCGTAATTTGGAGTCTTGGAATAAAAAGAAGTTCAACAGGTACTCCCCTAACACATTCAGTAGTGATTCTCAGTTATCATTCAGCAATGCACACGTTGCTCTCAGGTTGCTTTAATCCATCCGATTCTGCTACACAGTTCTGTACTAAAACCATGACAATTCATGAGGCTAAGGGGACGTAACCTCCTTATTATTTATCGTTCTAAAATATGTTACTTCTCAATCTGTACATTGTTTTATGTTTACTCATTTGATCCAAGGGAACCAAACATAATATATCTTAACTATATACTTTGAAAAAATCAGCATGTACACTGATTGCCTTACATTTTCAGTTTAATTACAGTTCCGTATATATGTTTATCAAGCGAGCTTTCTTCTCCATGCCAAAGAATCTATGTTAAACATATGGGTTGCATGAGAGGTAAGGTACATGTGGATTTTTCTTTGGTATAGCCTGGGTGTATGTGTATATGTGTACCGATTTTTCTTTGGTATAGCCTGGGTGTATGTGTATATGTGTACCGGATTTTTGAACTCAGTTACCTGCATCTACTAGCTGTGCACCCCTGTCATCTTTGTCCGGAGTCCACAACTGATTGTTGCATACTGATGTTCACGACTTCCAATTTTCTTTGCTTGCCGTTCTCCCATGGTTCCAGTTTGATCTTGCTTTACTTTCAAAACCTTTTTTTCACATATTTAACTATAAACCAATGCATACTATAAAGTTCCGCAGCAGCGCGCGGGGTATCTTCTAGTTTAACAAATATTTGAGTACTCTACCTGTCTACCAACCTCTCGTACAAGAGATAAATTATATTTACAAAATAATAATTGAAATCTGCTCCATGGAAATTAGTTCTGGCTTTAATTACTTCCTCGCGACAGGTACCTTTTCCTCGCGGCTCTTTTCCAAATCAAGCATGGGGAAGCTTTTCATGAGGTGTTTGAACCTGTCGGTCGCCATGACAGCAAGCATTGCTTCCTCCGACGACATAAACTGGAGGCAGGCATCCTTGAGCCGCTCACAGCTGTACTGATCCGCCAGTGCCAATGTAGTCATGACGGTCTTCGCGTCAATGCGCTCGCACAACTTTCCTTGGCACATCGCCTTCAGCCTGTCTAGCCCGTACCGATCAGCAGCCACTAGCAAGTGTTGCATTACGGCGGCGCTGTAACCTTGGCCGTCGGACGGCGGCGGCAGTGAGTCCGTGTATACATAGTGAAGAAGCATCTCGAAGGTATCCGGCTCCATGTCGACGATCTCCACCGTCGGGCCAAATATCTGATCGCCTAGAAGCGGCGATCGCATGGCCAGCATGAACCTGTGCGCCCTGAACTGCCGGCCTCCCACGAGGATGGTGACGTCCGCCCCTGTCCCGTCCTTGAGGGTGCGCTCGAGTTGGCCGGGAAGCTCCGCCGGAGGGACCGAGGCAAGGCTCGTCCTGCACTCCGCGGGCGGCTCTTTGATCACGGCGACGACGCACCTCAGCGTCAAGAGGTGAGACGACGATCTCAGCTTCGATTTCTCGACGAATTTGCCGAAGCCAAAGCCAGTGGTTTCTCGAGAGAAGACGTGACTCCCTATCTCCCTGGTTGCTTGCACGTCGCCTTGGTCGTCCAGCATGGTTAAGGTGGAGTTTGTCCTCACCTCGTACTTGGCCAGCTGGCAAAGACAACACAAGAAGGCTGACGCGTTGCCGGCAGAGTCCGCCCTGTCTCCGTCCGGGTAGAACCTGATGTTCCAGTCGTAGCCGCCGACGGTGAACGTGCTCGACCTAATGTACTTCCCGGCGCCCATGCCCTCGAGCAGCGGATAGTTGGTCAGCACGAAATCGTGCGTCGCGCCCTCCGTCACGCACCTCGACGACGTCTCGGGTACCCGGAGGCCTTCGCCGTGATCAACTGCAGCGGCCGCGTTAATCTGAGCCATGGCAAAGGTACGTAAACGCGGGTGTTCCTGCTGTTGATCAACTGTTTTTCTTCCTGGAGTCACGGTATATATACATGGAGGATTGTTAGTGGTAAAAAGACGTTTCCTTTCGGAAATCATCCCGATTAAGGATGTGATTCTAGCTATTCGTGTCGTAACCTTTTCCAACTGACTTTTCTTTTGCCTTCGATTCCTCTCGGAGTTCTAGTTTAGTACCCCTCCGTCTCAAAATATATGCCTCAACTTTGTACTAGTTGTAGTATAAAATTGTACTAAGCTTAAGACACTTATTATGGGACGGATGGAGTACGATTGTTTAGCGCTTTTCCAACATGGCATTACCCCCCCCCCCCCTCCCCCTCCCCCTATTACTTTTGCAATAATAGAAATACTCCCTCTGTTTCTAAATATAAGTCTTTTATTTAATATGAACTACATACAGAACAAAATAAGTGAATCTACACTCTAAAATCACTACAGGAATAAACCTATATGTCGACGGCTTTTTTGTCAGGATCGGTGACATAGATGCATCTTTTCTAGCACGCTGAGAGAGTTCAAGCAAACGAGGACTACAACCATCGCATGATGACGGTTAATTTTACCAACTTAGAACCAATGTAAATATTGCACTTTCATTTTTTCTGACCTTCATGTTTGCTTGGTCAACTAACATGCAACATATGTTTGCGGCTATGCGAAACGGCATGGTTCCTACAATGGAACCACCACCACCACCTGCTTGGTCGTGCCCATTGTTGCCTTTGTTCGAAGAATTTGTGGCACTGCGCAATTGGAATCCGGTTAGTCATCGTCAAACTATTCAACCACTAGTTACCGTTGGTTCAACACTAACATATTTCCCCTTACCATCTCTTTTCAAACATGTAGGGAACTGGTGGATCATCCGTTGGCGGTGATGATCTTGGTGGTTCCACTCCTGGTTCACGGAGTCCAGTCACTCCGGTCTGGCGAGATGGTGGTGGTCTTGGCGGCGCTGATGCTAGTGGTGGTGGCGCTGACGCTAGGGGTGGTGGTGGAACTTGAGCATTTTGTTCATGCTTTCCATGTTCCATACTGCATTCTTATGTTCTTTAGATGATGATGATGATGTTTCATACTTATATTCATGATGTTTGGACGATGATGATGATCTTTAGATGACGATGATGTAGATGATGATGATCTCTAGATGATTATGATGATGATCTTTCATATTATGTAGACGATGTTCTGAAGATGATGATGATCTTGCTGTATATATATTTGCGTGCGTGTGTGTGTGCGTGCGTGCGTGCGTGTGTGCGTGCATGCGTGTGTGTGTGTATTTGAATATGTAGGGTAGAACCAAAAAACTAGATAAAAAATTTGGTCACACGTATGCCGACGACACATATGTTGTGGCCGAGCTCCTAGGAGCCGCCACGTGTCGCCTATGCCGACGGCTTACCAAAAATCATCGGTATAGGTGACACGTGGCGGCACATGGTGTCCCGTGGCCCAAAACTATGTCGACGGCCATGGTGGGAAACTATGCCGACGGCATGGCCGTTGGCATAAGAGCAGACCACGGCTCACCAAGAGCAGCCACGTAGTACAGGTATGCCGACGGCCGCCGTCGATATAGGTGGGAAGCTATGCCGACGGCATGGTCGTCAACATAGGAGCAGCCAAATGGCACAGGTATGCCGATGGCCGTCCTGTGCCATGTGGCTGCTCCAAGTTGGATGGGCTTGCCGATGGCGTCGTCAGCTGCTGTCTGGGCGTTTTTTTGCCGACGGTGCAGACATGCCGACGACCGTACGGAATATACCGTCCGCATAGACACCTATGTCGATGGTCTGACAAGACTACATCAACGTTATCGACGCCGACGGGTCTATGCCGATGGCTACCGTCGGCATAGGGGTTTCCCGACGGGGGTTCGTGCCTATGCCATCGGCCTGAGGCATAGGGGGTGATCCGGTAGTGAATATGTCTATATATATCTGTATGTAGTTCGTATTAAAATCTCTAAAAAAACTTGTATTTAAAAATGAAGGAAGTACAAACGATCTGGTCCAGATATATTCTAACAAAAGATAAGAGGGAAAGAGGGGGGTGAGCTGGAGCAGGACTAGCAAACCTGTTGCAGTTGATTCTCCACCGAGATCGACCACTACAGGGGAAAAAAACTAATGCCACTAACAGTATCGTTCTGAGTAAAATATTAAAAATTTGCGGGTAAGTAGAGTTCAGAGTAATAACAAGGAGAAAACACAGTCTACGGCAGGGAACAAACAGCACACATAATAACCATCCGGAGCAATAACCAAACACCAGCCGCGCTAAAGACTACGCCTGCGTATGCGCAGCACCACCAACGGTAGCTTCCATGAGCGAGAGCTTCATTCATCAGCGTCTGCACGCCCTTGCACCTTTCATCAGCCTTGCCTAATATAGCAAAAACGTGCCTATCATAAAAATAACCTCAATATAGAATACATCACTACATGTTTTTCAAAGATAATCTTGTTATGAACATTCCAAATCCCCAACAAATTCCATCATGGAAAACTTCTTACTGCCATGCAGGAAAGCATACATCCAAGTTAAACTCTTACAAGCATTTCTAGGACAGCAGGCAGCCCCCAGAATACTGCCAATACAAACCCAAACTGATTTTGCAACGCTACAAGAGAAGAACAAGTGTTCAACAGTTTCAGTGTTATTACGGAAGAAATAAACAGGATTTTCAGTCCACTTTTTTTTTTTTTTTGAATTATCTCTGGTCATAATAGAGTTCTGCATTAGTTTTTTTTTCGAAAAGAGATATACCCCACCCTCTGCATCGCATGATGCAAACAACCATATTATTGAAAAGGTTCGGGTTACAATAAGGTCTCAAACATTGCCATAAAATATTTTGATCTTGAGAGGAATAGATTGTTTTCAAATCGGCAATCATTTGGTTCCCATGGTGGTACTGCCCCATCCGTCCATCCATCAACAATTGCCATTTGCTATTCAACGGCTGGTCGCTAATGCTCCCTTCATTTCACAATGTAGTACGCCCGCGTTTCACAAGATCTAAGTTTGATCATAAATTTAATCAAGAGGCCGATTACGGCGGGAGCAAAAATTATATCATTGAATATATATTCGAATGAAGTTTTTGATGGTACAATTTTTGCTCCCGCCGCAACCTCCATATTGATTAAATTTATGATCAAACTTAAAGCTCGAAAACCAAGGACGTACTACGTTATGAAACGAAGAGAGTACTATCAATTAGCGATGTACTACTTCACACTGCCGATCGGATGGTTGTGTATATATACATGCATCCGGGTGCATGTATATATACACAACCATCCGATCCAAAAACCTACTCGAACATGACACAGCTAACCAAACCTAATACAACTTTGACTCCAACAAGACACGTAGAAACTCAGCTAATAACCTGACTGCTAGTAGGACTCCTAGAACTCACGCATAACACGATACTAGCAAATATGCCCGTGCGTTGCAACGGGAGAATTTTTTTACTTCAAATAAACACTCTCGAGAAATAAGTAAATTTCTTGAAATCTTGCACAATGGCACATGAAAAACAACATGATAACCGCTGTTGTGCAAAAACATAGAGATGTTAAAAAAAAAGTGTACTTAAGGTGTTTTTAGTTTATTAGATAATAAAAATATCTACCAAGTCGAATGTATCTCTTTACGCATTTGTTGTCATTCCTCCTCGGTGATGCCCATATTTGCATTATCATGAAAATAACAAAGTACGTTTTATTTTATTAATGATAGCATATGCATAAGAGCATTATTTTTGTCTTGCTGATATATGTGTTTGCATTTGTAATTCAAGTGAAGTCTTAATTTGTTTGCAAACATATTAGACAGCTCCATCAAAAACAATCAATTTGTAAGAACATGCATACCAAATATTCTATGTTGCCATGCACGGGCATCTTTGCTAGTTCTTAAAAAATCATTACAAAAACAATTTAAAAAAATATAAAAATCAAAGTTAAACCATTCATTTACGAAAAGCTTGTATAAGCAACATTGTATATTTTTTATACATCAGAAACATTTTCTATATACACATTTAATATTTTCCAATTTAATGGTCAACATTTTTCAAAACATATTTAGTTGGATGTCTACCTTTTTATACACATTTTACATTTTTTGTATACATCAGGAACATTTTTTATATACACGTTCGACATTCTCCAAATACATAATTATCATTTTAGAAAACATATATTTTTTATGTCTACTTTGTTCCATACACATTGTATATTTTTGTATACATTTTTATTATCGATCAGAAACATTTTCCTATGCACATTAAAATAAAATAATTGCAAGATCCACATTTTTCTAAAAAGAAAGAAAAAATATATTATTTTTTCATACGTGCTGTACTTTTTTAATATAATATTTTTTCTATTCAAGTTCGGGATTTCTCTAATGCATGATTAATATATTTTTTTCATAGTTTGCATATAGATGTTCTTTATAATTAAAATATTCAAAGTATATCTAAATAAAGCCAAAAGATAAAAACCAAAGCAAATGTAGAAAAGAAGTGCTAAAGGCCGCGCTGGACCGGCCTAGTCGGGCAGCCGTCCGCCGGCACAAATAGAGAAAAGTGGGTGAAAAAAAAGGAGATCTAGAGATCTAACCTGGGTCTGCAGGGTGGAATCACAAGCTGCCAACCAGTTGGGATGGGCGTGCACTACTGATCCATTGAGGGATAGCTGCTTATTGAATAAAAAGGACCGGCCGACTTTAAAAGAAAAGAAAAACGAATCGTTTTTTTCCACTTACCGGTGGCATAGATGCGTAATTCCTACGAACTCTAGGGACAAATTCGGCGACAGACGACCAGAAGCACTATTTGCTTTTATTATTATTAGGTAGAGATGTCAACTGTCTCTTTTCACCGTGCATGCAATAGTATTTCTAGGGCTCCGGAAAGACATAAACTAATAACTAATTAATCAAGATTATTGCTAAAAATCATTTTCTAATCTTGACTCTTTGTAGTATGTGCTTTTCCGATCTTGACTCGTTGTAGATTCACGATTTATCGATCTAAACTCGGACGCGTTATTCAGACTATCAACCCACACGACCGCATCTATATGTGCAACGTGCACGACTGGATGCATCATCAATCTTCACGTCGTACAACTTAATTGGTCTTTGTCCCACTACACGTCGAGCTTGGTCATCAACTGTCATATATGTACGCGAAGTATGACCCGTCTGGAAACACGCACCGCCTCATTGCTCTGCCATGTTGTGTCACCGCCATTGCTTAGCCGCTGTCTTGCACTCGGTTCACGCCATACTTCTTGTACTTGCTTGTAGTAGATCCTTCACTGGACGGACACCTTCTTACTTTACGATGGCTTCGCCTACCACCATCCGTCTTCGGCATCACACCAAATCCACATTGAGCGCAACCAGGACGCTCCACGAGGACATGGACATGACTCACAAAACACCGTACACACCTCTTCAACTTCAACGAATAATCACCAAGACGAGCACTTGGACACAACGACGACGACTCACTGACACGATGACGACCGAACGTGCGACTCGCACGATTCCTTGACTCGTCTGAATCCCTCGGACGACGATCTTAATAAGCTCCAGCGCCGCAACTCGGCACCACTCCCATCCACGATCACCTTCCTCTGCCTTGCCGACGACAGCCTGTCGTCTTCCTCCATTTCGCTTTGCCGATTGACGATCGCCTCATCCTCCTCGTCGCTGCACCACCCTTCATAGCCCGCCCCAAGGAGCTAGTAGGTCTCCACCCCGAGGCAAGCGTGGCTTCAACTCCTGAACCTTGCTCTGATAGCAAATGTTGGAACTCATCACAGTGATTGATCACATTAAATCACATGATGAACACGCACACAAAAAACTTTTACCAAGGATACGTCTCGTACCCTAAATTTTTTCCCTTAATTTTCTTGGTTTTTTCCATAGGTATAAATCTGACGAACGGGTGCATGTATATATAGACGACTAGCCGATCGAAAAACCCACTCGAACATGACTCCAACGGGAATGTCATTCGCCCGCAATGACCGGATATTGTTTCCCCCTCGAAGCTCAAAAACCAAGCATAGCACCTGGGACTGGGAGCTCCCGGGCTTCCCCTCCCCCCTCCCACAACGCTCCTGCGAGCGTCGGGGGGGGGGGTGGGGGCAATCCTAGCCGCCATCCCAGGCCTCCCCCTTGCCTTCCTCCTCCCCTTGACGCCGCCTCGGCGTGCTGACGGGCAAAGCCCGGCCAGCATCGACGGCCGGGGGGGGGGGGGGGGTCTCTTCCTCCGGCCGCTTGGGGCCGGGCTGCACGGGCCGACGGGGTCGGGCGATGTTGCGCGGGCACAAGGCATGGCAGCGGAGGCGCTGGTTGCCGGCGGTGGCGCGGAGGGTCTGCGGGCGGCGGGGCAGCGTCCGCGTCTGGGTCGGGCCGATCCGATCTGGCCGTCGACACGGGTGGCTTGGCTCCATGCGGCGGTTCGAGGGGTGGGCCGCGGGTGGTTGCTGGGTCCGAGCTCCCCTCTGCCCGGCGTCCCTGGTGGCAGCGCGCCTGCCATCCTCCGGTCAGGTCCGACCAGGACTGGTTGGATCTAGCGCTGACAGGGGGCGCGGGTCGTGGTCGGAGTGGTCTGGCAGGTTTGGGGCGACATGGCTGCTTGGCTGGGCAGCGGTGTGATCCAGGTGGCTCGTGGCTTCGGCGGGCGACGCGGATCTGGATCGTGGTGGTGGACGACGTCTGCCGGTGCGCAGGTAGGGGGGTTGACTCGGTCCGCATGGGATGACTTCGCGTTGTCCCCTTCTTGCGTGCTGCCGGTTTGTGGTGTCGGTCTGAGGTTGCTCTCCGGGCATTGTTGTGTTGTCATACGGATCGGCGCCAATGACCACGGACAAGGCGGCGCTCAAGCGTGCTCGGCGGTGGCTGATACGTCCATTTTGCATCATGCTTTTATATCGATATTTATTGCATTATGGGCTGTTATTACACATTATGGTACAATACTTATGCCTTTTCTCTCTTATTTTACAAGGTTTACATGAAGAGGGAGAATGCCGGCAGCTGGAATTCTGGACTGGAAAAGGAGCAAATATGAGAGACCTATTCTGCACAACTCCAAAAGTCCTGAAAAGTTACGGAGAATTATTTTGGAATATATAAAAAATATTGGGCGAAAGAAATACCAGAGGGGACCCACCAGGAGGTCACAAGCCAGGGGGGCGCGCCCTACCCCCCTGGGCGCGCCCCTGTGGCTTGTGGGCCCCCTGGCAGGCCTCCGGTGCCCATCTTCTGCTATATGAAGGGTTTTGACCTGGAAAAAAATCATAAGAGAGCTTTCGGGACGAAGCGCCGCCGTCTTGAGGCGAAACTTGGGCAGAACCAATCTAGGGCTCCGACGGAGCTGTTCTGCCGGGGAAACTTCCCTCCCGGAGGGGGAAATCGAAGCCATCGTCATCACCAACGATCCTCTCATCGAGAGGGGGTCAATCTCCATCAACATCTTCACCAGCACCATCTCCTCTCCAAACCCTAGTTCATTTCTTGTATCCGATCTTTGTCTCAAAACCTCAGATTGGTACCTGTGGGTTGCTAGTAGTGTTGATTACTCCTTGTAGTTGATGCTAGGTTGTTTACTTGGTGGACGATCATATGTTCAGATCCTTAATGATAATTAATACTCCTTTGATTATGAACATGAATATGCTTTGTGAGTAGTTACGTTTGTTCCTGAGGACATGGGATAAGTCTTGTTGTAAGTAATCATGTGAATTTGGTATTCGTTCGATATTTTGATGAGATGTATGTTGTCTCTCCTCTAGTGGTGTTATGTGAACGTCGACTACATGACACTTCACCATTATTTGGGCCTAGGGGAAGGCATTGGGAAGTAATAAGTAGATGATGGGTTGCTAGAGTGACAGAAGCTTAAACCCTAGTTTATGCGTTGCTTCGTAAGGGGCTGATTTGGATCCATATGTTTCATGCTATGCTTAGATTTATCTTAATTCTTCTTTCGTAGTTGCGGATGCTTGCGAGAGAGGTTAATCATAAGTGGGAGGCTTGTCCAAGTAAGGACAGCACCTAAGCACCGGTCCACCCACATATCAAATTATCAAAGTAACGAACGCGAATCATATGAGCATGATGAAAACTAGCTCGACAGAAATTCCCATGTGTCCTCGGGAGCGCTTTGCTTTATATAAGAGTTTGTCCAGGCTTGTCCTTTGCTACAAAAAGGATTGG